>CAMTDV010000116.1:36183879-37433879 GCA_947069175.1 Scalesia atractyloides
AAACTAAGTCGTTTCCATGAAAACCATAGATTTGTTATTCCGAGACAAGACAATAACACTTTCATAGAATCGTATGGTTAACGATTCGGTAGAGCTCGGTGACACATAGTTTAGCTACGTTATATTCCGAAACTTATAAGTTATTCCATTTTAGGAATGTCATAGATTGCATGCTAGCTAGTCATGTTGTGGAGACGACATTATGGAAATCACATTAAGCTAGCTTTGCACAAGGAAATCAAGGTGAGTTCATAACCCTCACTTTTTACCGTTTTTGACATTTTTATAAATGTTTTCGGGGGTGGAAAGACATGCAAGTTTTGCAAAAGCAAACAATGTTTCGATATACGGAAATCACATATTTCTAAACCATATTACTTACAGATTTCAACAAACACGATGTTTTATGAATGGTTTAGGCTAAACATACAGGTTTCCACAGCAATACAAAGTTTTTCGAAACATGCATGAGTTTCATGACTAATGACGGGATTGTCTTAGTCACAACTAGGGGTTAGGCCCCAATTTTATTTATAACATGGGCTAGGCCCAATAACATAGATTACATGGGTGAGGCCCAATAACACGGATAACATAGGCGAGGCCCAATAACATGGATAACATGGGCAAGGCCCAATAACATGAATGACATGGGCTAGGCCCAATATCAAAAGTTTGAGTAACGACAATCATATGAAGGGTGAGGCTCGTTCATACACATCGAAAACACAGATTTTAACAGTTGGTATGTAGTTATGGGATTAGATGATAACAGATCACTGTGCGTAAGTAGGATGATGACAATAGTAACCATTAATCACGTAGTGACCAAGGTGCAAAAGGTATAGATCTATAGAGTTTGAGACATGCCCCACTCCTGGTATGTTAACCGGTTAGGAGTGCTTTTGTGATCCCCATTGATGTCTAATTTGTCTCGGGTTGGTTACTTATTTATGGCACATAGGTTAGTGTATTAGCTACACACTGACTGATCCTTAGATTCCATAGGCATCCTACATACTATGATTTCAATACCGGTTTACAAATATAACAGAAAGCATTTCAATACCGCTTTACAAAGATAACAGAAAACATTTCAATACTGGTTTACGGATACGATTGAAAACATTTTATCACCGGTTTACAAACATAACAGTTATATGCATCGGTTTACGAACGCACAGAAAACATTTCAATACTGTTATACAGATATAACATTTCAAATGCTTTGGGATATTATGGTCCCATAAACTGGTTTTTCAAATGCAAGATTTTCAAATGTCATGTGATTCATTTGAAACAAAACAGATAAACTATGAACTCGCCAACTTTATGTTAACTTTTTGCATGTTCTTTCTCAGGTTACAATTTCAAGTATGGCACGGTTGGAATAGGAGAACCCATGGGGATTCGAGTACTTAGCGGGTGTTCATTGTCTAGAAGTCTTAGCACTCACATTTACTTCCACTGTGCAATGAAGATACCAGTTTAGTCACACCCAGCTCTGATGTGATTGAATTATAGGGGGTGTGACAGATTGGTATCAGAGCTATAGGTTTTAGCGAATTAGGTTTCTGTGGAGATACCTAAGCTTTAACCTCACTTTCCTTTGGGGACATTAGATAATTAAGACTTGAATACGTACAGAACGCCTAGCACTCGAAATTGGGTTCCAACTATGGCCGAAACGATGAGTCAACATTATGATTTTAATCATACACTAGTGTTGTGTTTGATACAAGGTACACGAAACCATTACATACAATAAGCAAAACTTTGAGAGTTTTGGCGACATGCATTTAGGACCTTTGGAAAATTTATGTTGAAATTCATCAAAGGTCATTACGTAGGAACTGCACTGTTAACTCGGGCAAACGCCATTATATATATTTTCGCTGTTATTTTATTTACCCGAGCAGGTAGCCTACGCAAAACGAAACACTAGTGCGCAAATATACGTGATAGTTAACCTATACGGCAATGGATGTTGAAGTACATCACATACGACTTTCGAGGCACGGCCTTGAGAAAGCACGACATTACGACAATGATGCTAATCCCGTCAGCGGGAGAACTACCGACCAAAATGCGGCAATTTGTCACGTGGTCCTGTAAGCGACATGAACCACACTAAGGTACGTCTAAATGAGAATTAATAACAGTCGGTACTTATTACAATGGTAATCATAATAATTGGAGCTGCAAAAGAAATCACATGTCCTCGCATTCCCTCTACTGCATAAATGGCAATTACGCCATGTTCGACATTTTGTGGTAATGTCACGCAACAATAAGTCATCATAAGAAATGCCAGGTAAAGTCCTCAAATTTCTTTTGTTGAAATTTCAACTTTGCATATAATGAGTAGATTGGCATACCTCTACTCCTCATAATGGCCATTGTATCATGGGAATTCCTTCTTGTTAGCGAACACCTACTTGCATCACTTCTTGACAAATTTATATGATACGCATGCTTAGTTTGCTACACATGTGGTTAACTTGATATTTGGAGACCATCAAGGTCTTCACTTCGAATGGTCATTTCATTAATAATTCAAAGGTTGGTTCGCTACATTCAAATTTTGCTTTGTGATCTAGATGACCTGCATTATTGTGAGTATTGACTCCTTGATATCGAGTCAATGGATTACTTGAAATTCATTTTCTTTCCAAGTTGTATACATGGGTTTTCGTAGTAACCATATCAAACTTCTTGGTCGAATCATGTATTTATTGTTGGATTGTGTCAAACCAAGTTCAATTGTCTGAAACTTGCTCACTGTATACAAAACTCAATCAAGGATTCCATATGATGGATTGAGGCCGTCATATTCAAGGTAATGTCAACAAGCATTTCATTTGTTTCGAACCATAGTAGACTGGTTCAGTCTGCACCCTTAATAAGTCATTTATTGGTTACGAAACCATGTGGTGGCGTTTCGCTAGTTGAAGTTGCGCTAACATCGCTTTCACAACTCATGTACTGATTAGTTACTTAATTATTTATTTATTTTTAAATCACCCTTGTTGGATCATTTACTTAAAATATTCTTAATACAATCGTGTATTAAGAAAAAGGGTACACAAATTTATGGTCTATTTCAGTGTACCTCGTAACAGTTCTTTCATTATCGGTCGAAAATTTTGGGATAGTTATTGTTCTTGCACGATCGACTGGAAAAATTATTTATTTGTTCTTTCATTTTCAGTTGAAAAACCCATGAGATTTATTTGTAACAAATATTCAGATTTGCTTCGTTGAACCTTTCATCTACTTGCAAACACGGTGAATTTGTTCGGTCACCGCTATTATTGAATTACTTCGATCACTATGATGCCTTGTGGCGTCGGTATAAACTTGTAGCTTGGGCTAATCATCAAAAGTGGTCTTAATGCAACTATGTATTAAAACAATGATACACAACTTCGGTTGTAATTCGGTGTATCCTTGCAATTCAATAGTGTTAACTTATGGTTCGAAAAGTTAACAAATCACCTTCATGTTTCTATTTCAGTTGAGCTTGTTGATTCTAAGTCTCACCGGTCCGACATCCAATGCTAGTTTCCATTGGTAGAAATTCCTATTGTCTATGAAATTCATTTACAGATTGTGAACGTCTTGGAAATCTATTTGTCGAGATTCTCATTTGTATGACCCATGTAAACTCAGTCACATTAGTGATTATATCATTACGTTTCATTCACTTGGCATCGATTCTGAAAACAGATTCAGTTGAACCAGTGGGTTCACATTGTTGTAGTAAGTCATTTTATTCATATAATTCAGACAAGCCTTGATGCAATTACATGGTCATTTACCTGGGCATTATTAATACCTATCTACGCATGACAAATATCTAAGGATGACATAGTGTAAATTTCGAGGACGGAATTTTTATAACAAGGGGAGAATGTGACAACTGGCGTTTTCTGGTTGTAATTACGCGCATAACAAGCATCAATACCATCATAATTAGCGTAATTAGGCGTAAATTAACTCGATCAGGCCCCTAGAGAGCATAGGAACGCCCACTTGATTCACGTTACGTGATTTGGCGATAATCGAGAGCCTTAACGCGCGATTTATCCTTAAGCGAAAATGCCGAACAAATACTGACAACACCTAAAAGTACAAATTTTGCACTTGCATTTATCAAACAGTTACAATTATGCGATATATTTGGATTATCGAGCGTCGTAAAGCACAATGCGAAAGCTACGCGGAAACCGGAATGCACTGACAATTAACAACGAAACGGAAAGCCACAGACTAGAGTTACGTCTAAATATTAATATATTATGATAATTTAGCTTCGTTTTCAAATTTTAATACTCACGGTAGAAACCGGCTCGAAAAACGGATAAAAATGACGACCGTAGCGATTTACACAATTTTAACGCAACCAACGGATTTACGCATCAAAACCGACTTCCGACTTAAACTTCACGCGTTTAGGCCTCAAATAAATATATTTCGACACTATATGACGTTCGGGTTTCAAAAATGGGTCGTAGATAATGTTTGGCTTGGACACGTTAACGGGCTTTGGGCCCGACCCACTTGAGAAAACCCTAGCTATATATAAACCTCCTTACCTCTTCTCCCCCATTAGCCCCCTTGCAAAGAACCCCTGCTCTCTCCCTCTAAACCGGTCGCTGAAATCCGGCGAGGATTTCCGGTCGGTTCCGGTCACAGCTCCCGCTACACACACACCGACACCCTTCAAATGTACCACCTCTTACACACACCCGCATACATGTATTTAGAGCGAGAGAGAGAGACTGGTAGAGAGAAGTAGATCGGAGAGAGAGAAAGTACAGCGAGAAAGAGGGGGAGAGAGAGAGGCGGCGGCGACGCTGATTCCGGTGATTGGATGGACGCGGCGGCGGCACGGTGACAAAGACGGTGGTGGTCGACCGTTTCTCGTGGTGGCCATCTCTAAAACCGCCGTGTTATTGGTAGAGTCGCGGCAGTGGACTAGCAGCAGCGCCGCCACTCCGGCGGCCAGCAAAATCGGAACTAGTGACGCCGGTGTCGGCCAACGACGGGGTGACGGCGACAGAAGTGGTGGTGATTCCGTGGGTCTCATTCGGGTTTGGTTCACGCGCGGTTCAGATTTTGGTTCGGTTGGGTCGATGTGTCAACAGCGGCAGTCGGTGGCGGCTTCTTGCCGGTCGACGGCTGCGGTGTCGCGGCAGTGGTGGTATGGAAATTTTGGTTCGATCCAAGCCAGGTTTCGGGTTCACCTCGTTTCAGGATACGACAACTCAGTTCAAACTCGGTCCGGTGTTCGGTTCGACTCGATCAATACCGAGTCAACTCGATCAAACAGAATCAAATCCGATGTGTGTGTGTATATATATATATATATATCGGATTTATATTTGACGAAAGTTATGTTTGAACACGACGGGAAAGTACTATATATTATTATTACATTGATTATTGCGTTTTTATAATTAAATCGACAACTTTTGTTGGCGGGATCGTCCAAAAACAGAGGAAACTCTGCCCGTTTTTCGTCGAAATATGTAATACAAAACACGTTGTATTTCAAAGACAAAATTTTCCAATTCAAGCAATTGTTTTAAAATAAATATTGATATATATTTATTTTGCCGACACTACTAAAACTTATAAGATCAAGCCGATAACGTTTCAACGAGCGTGATTACAAGACAACAGAATTTGGTAATCGATTATAAAATAAATACAATTAATTATATTTACTTCGAATGTCGGAATTCGGAAATTAGATTTCAAACATCGATTATTCACCCGAATACTTTTATAAAATAAGTATAATGTTTATATTTATTTAGTATGTCAAGAATTCCGAACACTTGTACAAAAAACTTTTATAAAATAAATATAATGTTTATATTTATTTCGTATGTCAAGAATTCCGAACACTTGTACAAAAAAAATAAGTATAGTGTTTACGTTTATTTCGAACGCCGAGATTCCGAGTACTCCGGTAACATGAATATAATTCTAACATCGCGAATCAGAATAATTATTTCACACGTTGAAACACCTTTGAATGCTTTTATAAAATAAATATAGTTATATTTATTCAAACGTCGACGACTCGGAAACTTATGAATGTTTTTTTATAACAATAATATACTCGGAATATTCGATTCAAACGCCTAAATGAAGTACGACACAATACCGTAAGATTATAACAAGCGTATAGTTATATAATTATTTATTAATCATGAACGATATGCAAGACTATTGTGCGGATATGAAGCACTTTACCTATATGGGTATATCTACTAGTATGTATGCCTACATCTTACGAGACACTAAGGGTCGTACTGCTATCTGGCAATGTACATGACGACTAATACGATTTTATGAAATATATTTACGTTTATGTATAAACATATATTTCAAATCGCTCGAAAACTAAGTCGTTTCCATGAAAACCATAGATTGGTTATTCCGAGACATGACAATAACACTTTCATAGAATCGTATGGTTAACGATTCGGTAGAGCTCGGTGACACGTAGTTTAGCTACGTTATATTCCGAAACTTATAAGTTATTCCATTTTAGGAATGTCATAGATTGCATGCTAGCTAGTCACGTTGTGGAGACGACATTATGGAAATCACATTAAGCTAGCTTTGCACAAGGAAATCAAGGTGAGTTCATAACCCTCACTTTTTACCGTTTTTGACATTTTTATAAATGTTTTCGGGGGTGGAAAGACATGCAAGTTTTGCAAAAGCAAACAATGTTTCGATATACGGAAATCACATATTTCTAGACCATATTACTTACAGATTTCAACAAACACGATGTTTTATGAATGGTTTAGGCTAAACATATAGGTTTCCACAGCAATACAAAGCTTTTCGAAACATGCATGAGTTTCATGACTAATGACGGGATTGTCTTAGTCACAACTAGGGGTTAGGCCCCAATTTTATTTATAACATGGGCTAGGCCCAATAACATAGATTACATGGATGAGGCCCAATAACACGGATAACATGGGCGAGGCCCAATAACACGGATAACATGGGCAAGGCCCAATAACACGAATGACATGGGCTAGGCCCAATATCAAAAGTTTGAGTAACGACAATCATATGAAGGGTGAGGCTCGTTCATACACATCGAAAACATAGATTTTAACAGTTGGTATGTAGTTATGGGATTAGATGATAACAGATCACTGTGCGTAAGTAGGATGATGACAATAGTAACCATTAATCACGTAGTGACCAAGGTGCAAAAGGTATAGATCTATAGAGTTTGAGACATGCCCCACTCTTGGTTTGTTAACCGGTTAGGAGTGTTTTTGTGATCCCCATTGATGTCTGATTTGTCTCGGGTTGGTTACTTATTTATGGCACATAGGTTAGTGTATTAGCTACACACTAACTGATCCTTAGATTCCATAGGCATCCTACATACTATGATTTCAATACCGGTTTACAAAGATAACAGAAAACATTTCAATACCGGTTTACAAAGATAACAGAAAACATTTCAATACTGGTTTACAGATATGATTGAAAACATTTTATCACTAGTTTACAAACATAAAAGTTATATGCATCGGTTTACGTACAGCACAAAAAACATTTCAATACTGTTATACAGATCTTCCTACAGAAAGTCGGACTGTAGGAAACAAATGGATCTTCAAGAAGAAGACCGACATGGATGGAAACGTGCAAACCTACAAAGCAAGGCTTGTAGCGAAAGGGTTCACTCAGACTCAAGGAATTGATTATGAGGAAACTTTCTCGCTAGTAGCCATGCCTACGTCTATTAGAATTCTACTTGCCATTGCTGCGTATTATGATTATGAGATATGGCAGATGGATATCAAGACCGTGTTCCTTAATGGACACTTACTTGAAGATGTCTATATGGTTCAACTTAAGGTTTTGTCCATCCAAAGAATCCTAATAAGGTGTGCAAGCTAAATAAATCCATCTATGGATTAAAGCAAGCATCTCGCAACTAGAATCTCTGTTTTGATCAGAAAATCAAAGAGTTTGGTTTTATAATGAAGATGAACCATGTGTTGACAAGAAATATAGTGGGAGCTATATCACTTTTCTCATTTTATATGTAGATGACATACTAATCATTTGTAACAAAATCCCTATGCTAAAAGATGTTAAGGCTTGGTTGAGTAAATGTTACGCAATAAAAGATCTTGGTGAAGCCGCTTATATTCTAGGAATAAAGATTTATAGAGATAGATAAAAGCGGTTATTAGGTTTAAGTCAAAGTACATATATTGATAAGGTCATACGACACTTCTCAATGCAAAACTCAAAAGGGGGGGCTCTTGCCCATGGCACATGGAACCATTCTTAGTAGCGAGTAGTGTGCAAATACTGAAGAGGAAAAGAAGAAAATGGAAAGAGTTCCATATGTTTCTGCTATTGGTTCTATCATGTACGCCATGTTATGTACTAGACCTGATGTTTCGTATGCTCTTAGCATGACGAGTAGATATCAACAGAATCCAGGAGAGAGTTACTAGGGTGTACTGAAGAACATTCTTAATTACTTAAGAAGGACTAAGGACATGTTCTTAATATATGGAAGACTGGATGATGAGTTGTCAGTTAAGTGTTATACTGATGCAAGTTTCCAGACTGATTGTGACAATTCAAGATCACAGACAGGATATGTTTTCATTCTGAATGGTGGGGTTATTACTTGGAAGTGCTCGAAGCAAAGTGTGGTTGCTCAATCAACCTGTGAATCAGAATACAATGCTGCATCGGATGCTGCTAAGGAGGCTGCTTGGATGAAAAAGTTCATAACTGATCTCGACGTTGTGCCTAGCATAAAGAAACCGATTGAGATGTTGTGTAACAACACTGGTGCCATTGCTCTTGCAAAGGAGCCAAGGTCGCATCAAACCACAAGGCATATACTCAGAAAATTCCACTATATTAAAGAGATAATCAAGCGTGGAGACATCGTAATAGGCAAAGTTCATACGGATCTAAATCTTGCTGACCCCTTTACTAAGCCTTTACCTCAAGTTAAACATGAGGAGCATGCTGAAAAGATAGGGCTTAGATTTGCTAGACAGTGCGCATGATCTGTGGTTACTATTGGTGTTTTAATTTTGAACTACAACAGTTACATTGAATAGTTATTTGATTTATTGGTTAAATGCAAGTTTAATTATTTTGTAACCGTGTTCGTTATTTGTATGTTTATATCCTTGAAAGCGTATTCTAAAATATCCGTAGTTGATCAAATTACATGGGAATGAATTTGAATGTAAGACTATTATGAATTGAGATGATTGTATTCATGAGATGAATAACTCAAGGGTTTGAGAATCAAAATTCACAAATATCACTAGGGAATCATATTGGATATGACTCGCTTCATAACGATCTCCATGGATCTAAGTCATAAGATGTTTTGATATTGATATGTTCAATCTATCCTTTTTCCTTAGGCACATATTAAACTACATTGATCAAGGAAAATCTTTGAAGTTATCTAACACTGTCCTGAATCATGGATAGTAATCCGGGTGGCGTTAGGAAAAATCCAAGGTTAAGTGGGAGTTGTATGACGCTGATGGAATTCTGTACTTCTATGCGATTAGAAGTTTAGACATTCTGGCGCCCTCGTTAACTCAGACTGGAATAAACGTGTGGCCACAGTCGGACTAAAAGTAGTTCGGTAGACCACTTTGAATTAAAGACGAGAACAGAGAATAGTTGATCACTATATAAGAATAAATGATCGATGTCTTATGATCAATGAATGTTCTATACAGAAGGGACTTATTGATAGAATTATCAGGGCTACAGTATTTGGTTAAGTAAAGTGTTACTTGAACTCAAAAAACTAGTTGACGGCTGTAAAGTGTCATACCGTGTTAGGAGTAGTGTGATGCAGCTAGGCGTCCAACTCTGCACACGCTGACTCATTTAATTAGAATCATCCAAGTGGGAGATTGTTGGAGATATGTATGTCCGACCGTAATTAAAGTCAACGTAACTAACTCGGTGCGATCCGAAGAGTTACACGTTGGTACACGAATCATATATGTTCACGAGTAGGTGGATTATTATTTGTGAAATAATAATAGTTTAAACCCCAGAGACTTAAGATTAATTAGTATCTTATTAAGAGGATTATAATTGTATAATCTTAAAGGGCCTTAATGTAAGATTGGGTTTTATAAAAAGATGATTAAGGTGCAAACCCTAAATATACTTTTTATCAAAACACAAAACCCTAGCTTCCCTCCCAAGTTCGCCCCCCTCTTAGCACCGCCGCCCACCTGCCGTCGACCAAGCACCACCGCCGCCTCCTTCTTGGCTGGTTCTACCTATGGGTATCTTGTGCTCGGTTGTGAACTTCCTACTAGCGAGGATTCGTTGTAACCCGCGTGTTACGATCCCGGTGTAGTTGTCAAAGGTTGATTACTAAAACCCTCTATGGTTGTTTATTCATTTTATTTGTTTATATGCGTATAACCTTGATCCTGATTGGGAATATTTATTAATCAGATTAATAAATCAAACTTATAGTTTATATAAATAAAATCGATTATATATATGTATATATAATCGACTTTTGATAAACTATATATACCGCTTCCGTTATTATTTTGATACACTAATTCCCAACACATTCAACTTAGGACCAACATTAGTCATACAATAGCCTCAATTTAAAACCTAACAATTGTGATGAAAATTTACAAGTAAACCCTTTAAACGTTTGATTTGTATAATAATTGTCTATATGTCATTATGCATGAAGAATATATTTAGAGACATACATAATTAAAACTCGTGAGGAAATATTAATAATTAATCATTCATTGTACGATATGCACTTGTACATGGTTATTAGTTAAAACTTGTTCCTCTTATAAGCGCTTTTAATAAGACTTATGGGTAATGAACCTTTAGTTATAGGATCCTTATGCATATTATGAATATATTCGATACAAAGATTTTGTTTCCTCAATTCATTCATAAACGAATAATTAATCTCGTTAATGCAACACCTCTCGAATTGTTACTGTTCGAGGAGACATGGTAGCTAACTTTATCACGATAAGTCTTTAATATATATAATTTATATGGAGTTAATAAACTTATGAATCCACTTTTAAATTTCAACAACATTTAGTGACTATTGCTTTGTGATTAATCAACATATTATGTCACTATAACTTAGATTGTTATTATGACTCCTCCATGAGATAGGTTTTGTCTGCTGATATAAGAATATATCTCAAAAATTATATTTTGTTATCTTTGAATATAATAAAGTTTAGAGTAATCAATAGGTTTGAGTTCTCACTTCTTCTTTAAATTATAGTCACTCGTTTTCTTTAAAGATATGTTAATACTCTATAAGATGCTTCACATTAATCTAGACATATCTAGTGTCTTGCAATGTGAGTAATATCTGAGCGAGTATAGACTTGAAACTATATAAGGCTTCTAATTAATGAAGCATAAGAAAATAATCTCATTGATCCTATTATTTTCTAAAGGAGAGCAATATTGTTTGTTACATATGTAAGAACCCATTTAAGGTAAAACTTGTGGACCAAAACTAATGTCCTATTATGTCTATCTCGGTTTGTTATGATATATATCACGTAAGAGACATTTCCGAGATCTATTATCTCAAAGTATGTGAGAACAATGCTTTGACTTGTAACATATATTTTTCACGTCATCTATATAAGGACAAGTTTGTTTTAGTTGCTCCTACTCATTTTGAGGTAGGTATATTAATCCACTTAGTTTTTTATGAGAATAATTGCATTACGATTTCAACACATGTTGACATTTGTATTAACCCATACACGTATGTTATTGGCTTAAAGACAAAGTGTTCTTTGAGCTTCAGTTTAGAACTTTTAGGTAGTTTTATGAACATGTAAATATGTAAGTCGGTTGTTAGGAAAAATTGAATAGTGTTCATCTAATGTAGCTCTAAATTGTTATAAGCTACTAGAATAGTGATGATCCTCAAAGAAACTTTTGTAAGACAGGTAAGAAGATTCTTTTATAATTTATCTACTTTTGAGTATAACTTTTGTGGAACGTTTGTATCCATTCCTTCGTGTAAGCAAATCTTTGTACTGACCAACAAGAATTTTAAGGAGGATAGTGTTGATCCTAAAACATTTTTTTATTAATTCCTTTTTCAAAAGTGAGATGATTTAACATGAAATTTGAACCAGTTCACTAATGCCCTTTAGCATATATGTGTAGATGTCTAAAATGATTATTGTTTAAAATGACATTAAGACCATCTCCAACGCTTCTGTTTGTGGAGGCCTTTCGACTAATATGGAAAATAGATAAACATATGGGGAGAGAGGGAATGAATAATCCGTCTTAACAAGCATGCTTGAGTAAAGAATGTGGGGGGGAATATATATATATATATAGAGAGAGAGAGGATTGTCCGTAAAGCTCTTGAAGTGAAAGAGAGACTCTTGATGTCGGACACACCAGAAAAGAGAGGACAAAAGGATACATCGATAGTGACATTTGGCCAATGACGTTCCAGAATCACTGCCTCTTTAAAATTTCCACTAGCGGTTATCGCATGAAAGACCAAAAGGACAACTGATAGCGACGTCTGGCCAATGACGTTTCACGAGTTCCTGGTACTCTTAGTCTCATTAATGATTATAAAAGAGGAGACCACAAGGCCACCCCAACAGTGACGTCCAGCTAATGATTTCCTACAAATTAGGGATGAGCATTTCGGTACCAATTTGGTACCGACCTTTTGGCATTTTCGGAGTCAGTACTTTCGGTTCGGTACAGTACTGGTACTTTATTGATTTTTCCTTAAAATATGGTACCGTATTTTGGGGATTTTTAGGAGCGGTACTTTTGGTAGATACCGATACCGAGCTCATCTCTACCGCAAATACACACCCTCTATTGATGCCACTAACGGGCAACACATATGGGGCAAAAAGATATATCTTGAAAGCAACATCTCATCCTCTCACCATCCTTACTATAAATATCAAACTTCTCCTACTCTCTACTCTCATTCTCACTTTGCACTCGCTAAAGAATAACTTATTCTCACGCCGAAAAATGGTTACAAGAAAAACCCCCGTCTTATCCTTTTCATGACGAACCTAACGATATTTCAGTCTCCGTCTAGATTAGTTTTTCGTCACTTACTAACAACATAAAAATTAATATTAGAATTCACTAGTTGATAGCCCAATATAATAAAAATCCAAATCGCTCATGGTTTTATAGTCTAGTGTCATCTTGTGGTGAGATAAGTTTTTGGGACTAATAGGTATTGGGTTCGATTTTCACAAGGAATATATATGATCGGATGGTTCTGCTAGTGACACGATAATACTTCAGTTGTCCGATTCAAATCTACGGTACAAAATAAATAAATCAATAAAAGTCCAGATCATCTTCCATCTAGAAACAAAGTCAAACAAAAACCCTCACTTTGTAAACAAGCCAAATTCCCACTTCCGGTCACATTCCGGCGAAACTACGGCGGAGACCTAACACCATACCAATGGACGATTCAAATCAACACTCTCCATCTTCCTCCTCCACCACCGCCGCCGCTGCCGCTGCTGCTGCCGCTGCAACATCATCGCCGGCATCATCCAATTTCTCATCATCATACCAATACTATTCAAAACTTCTACGCAAACGATTCACCGGCTTCATCCCGTCGTTATCCGATTTGAAGTTTCCTGAGAAGATCACATTCCTCGAAAATGTTTCTAGTCTGTTCAAGAGGACCGTCGTCCCTTCTACTTCACGACGAAGGCGCGGGAACTGTATTCCTCTTCCTCTGCCTTCTGGAGCTCTCGAACCCTTCAAGTATGGATGTAAAACTCTATATTAGGGTTTCGTTGCAGCTGTTTGTTGTTAGTTAGGTTTTGATGTGTTTTTATTTAGTTTTGTTGCGGTTATAGTGTTAGTTAGGGTTTATTAAAATTGATAGTTGAACTATACTTGAACATTATTGTATGATAATAATGAAACCGAAATGTTAGGTTATTGTAGTTTTCGGTTAGTAGGTCTTTGTGTCTCTTTAAACAATGTTGAACGTTTCAAGGATGAATGCAAAACTGTAAGTTAGGTTTTTCCTATAGCTGCTTATTGTTAGTTAGGTTTGAGGTTCCTTTTATTTAGTATTAGTTAGGGTTTATTAAAATTTGAAGTTGAACTATACCTGAACATTATTATATGATAATGAAACCGAAATGTCCAGCTATTGTAGTTTCGAAACCGATTAGTTTCGGTTAGTTGGCCTTTGTTTCTTTTTGAACAATATTGAACGTTTCAAGTACGAATGCAAAACTGTAAGTTAGGGTTTTTTACCGGTTGATTATTGTTGATTAGGTTTTGATTTCTTTTTATTTAGTTATGCCGTAGTTGCAGTGTTTATTAGGGTTTCTGTAAATTTGAAGTTGAACTGTACTTGAACATGAATCATTACATGATGTAGGGGCGTGTACTGGGCAGTTTGGTTGTGAGCCTCCGCCTTGGTTTTCAAAATGCATGATGGTCGATGCGATGCGTGATGCGATGCGTGATGCTCATGCATCACACACGTGAGACCTTTGTTATTTAAAAGGTTATTAAGATAGTATTTTAACTTGTTAACTATCAAACACTAAAAATTTAGAGATAAATGCAAAAAGAAGCTCTAGTACCACCAAAGAAGTTCTGTATAACCAAAAGTAAGCCTTAAACTCTTATGTGTACAAGTAGTCTATGCATATGGTATAAGTAATCTACCCAAGAACTCACTTAACAACTTCATCAGCTCATTATACAAGCTTATTAAGCACATTGTACAAGTTTACCCTATAGTGGTTGATTTCGGAAAAATCTGTGCATCATTGAATTGCAGCACATTGCCCCACCTGATGTGATCTCATTGTGCGCATTGTGCATTATGCGCTCCTAATGCGCATATTTTAAAACCAAGGCCTCCAGCGAAACCGAAATGTTAGGTTATTGTAGTTTCTAAACAGATTGGTTTTCGGTCAATTGGTCTTTGTATCTCTTTGAGCAATATTCTTGAATCTAGCATATGCTGCATGATCTAGGTTGACATCTGAATTGCATCTAG
The DNA here is from genome assembly GCA_947069175.1 of Scalesia atractyloides. NCBI lineage: Eukaryota > Viridiplantae > Streptophyta > Magnoliopsida > Asterales > Asteraceae > Scalesia > Scalesia atractyloides. The sequence continues at coordinate 36,199,010 of CAMTDV010000116.1, forward strand.
AGTATAAGAGGTTCTAAGTGGACATATTGGAGGATATTTTCTTCAAGTTCTAAGTTAGGGTTCCTTTATAGCTGCTTATTGTTGTTTCATAGTCTTCTGATAATTTGAAGTTGAACTATACTTGGATAGTTAAAGATAAGTTAGTACATGATAGTTTTGTAATTTGCATATGCTCCATGATTCAGGCTGACACCTGATGCAGCTAGAGTATACGAGGTTCTAGGAGACATATTGGAGCATATTTTCTTCAATTTGCATAGTGTTGAGAAGAATTTACAATTTTGGCAAGCTAGAGCAGAGGTTTGTAAATGGTTTTTTTGCACAACTTTGTTAAAAATAACGCTCTGTGTTGTTATTGGTGATGAATCTATTACGGTGTTTTTGTATCAGGGGTCAACTTCTGAGAAAGTATACTTCATGGTTTTTGAGAGAGGGCCTAGAGCGTTTCTTGATGGTTCAGGGCAGCTTTTACATGATTATCTTTTCCACGGGACTGGCATGCAGAGTCTTTCTTCTACAGCATCCGCACATATATCTGAGAGGATCAGCGTATTAACTAGCTTAAGATACTCATTGGCTACGTTTTTAGCACAGGTCTGTATCTCTTTGAACGATTTTGTTGAATCTAGATATACATGTTGGACACTTCATTTATTGGTTTAAGCTTTTACATGAGTTAGGTTGCTTGATGATAACTGGATTTCGTCATGCTTGCACGTGTAAACTACAAGAAAAGCCTAGTATCCATTTTGATGGTCTATGATTTCATCTCAACAAGATAATAATTGATGTGAATCCATATTTTGTTATTCGTTAGGTCTATGTGGAGGTTGACAAAGTTGGGGAGCAGATCTTGAAGGAGCCCGAGAAGTCATTGACTTCATTACTAAGCACGATAAATGTATTGTTTTTAGATTTGGAAACATCAATCGGACATGTTAGTGCAATACGTCAGGTAATTTAATCTCCAATTCATAGGTTCATACACATACGTGCTACATAAGATTAGACGAAAGAGAAGTTTATACATGTTGTTTGGATATTTATGTGATTAATTAAACTTACAATTGAATATGCAGACTGGTTCTTCTGTTGATGGGAGCTATTCATCGCCTTTGCTGTTTGAGAAACTGCCAGGTATAAACCAGCAAGGGTCTCAGTGGACCGATTGCGCGATTAGAGACACCATCAACTTGATTTATTTAAATCTAGGCAAGCTGGATGTGTACTTATCCATATTGGTAAGTTATTGTTTTAATGCTTTTAAAGAGGATTAGGGGTAGGGGTTCATATCGTATGCTGATAATTTTTCAAGCCTGAGATGATGCGTGCTAATATGCTATTATCTTGTCTTAGGTTGCCAAACACCAGAAGCCAAGGAAAATGACCCAACACTGGGTGCGTTACACTGTTGGGGCTGTCGGAATTACGGTCTTTTCACTATGGCTTCTTCGTCATAGTAGATTGGCTGGAAGTTCTGACATTGATAATTGGATTTTGGATGCAAAAGAATCGGTAACTGCTTTTATAAGTGACCATGTAGAGCAACCGGTAAGACTTTTTGTCTATAAAATAAACCTCTTAAAAGATTTAAAGCTTTAGTTGTGATTACAAAGAGGATATCATGATTTTTTTGCTTTAACAATCTATATCTTTGAATGCTTATGCACCATTTTGGAGGTTGTAAGCATTCAAAATAAGACTTTAGGCGAGATTTTTGTTTGTTCGACTCATTTGATCACTTTCCTTTTAGCTATAATTTTTGTTTGTTCATTCAACCCATTCGTAAATAATCTCTCAAAGTTGCCATCTCTAAATGTACATGCACTCACAAGTCATTGTTGATGGCATGTCATTCTATTTTAGCTTTTAGCTATAAGAGACGAGCTTTTTGAGACATTTAGAAAAAGGCATAGGGGAGTGATGGAACTCGAAGAAGTGCAGTTAACTTCTAATTCACTACACAGGTTAGTTGGTGAGCTAAAAGTTTAGTTGTACTCACGTATCTTTATAGTAGAATTTGCAGAAGGCAGTTCAACATAGTATGTTTGCGACTTTTCATGTTCTGTACCCCTTTTTTGCAGAATGTTGTTGGCATTCAGTGAGCAGACAAAAGGACAAAAGTTCCCACCAAATGCATCTGACCAGGAAATGCTTGAAATAGTAATGGGCAGGTTTGTTTGTTTGATAAGGGTGGCAATTCGTGACACAAAACGAACACGACACAAGAATAATCAGGTTTTGTGTTGTCATGTATAGCCCATTTAATAATAGACGGGCCGTGTGCTTTGTTTAAACCGTTTAATTAAACAGGTCAACCTGCCAGCCCATTTAATTTAACAGGTTAATCTGTCAACCCTCCAAACCTGTTTACAATTTGATTAACATCCGCCAACTTGTCAACCCATTTGACTCATTTAGATAAATGGGTCAAACAGGAGGTGTTCGGGTTACACAGTTTTAAGTGTCTCCGGATTATGGGTTGATGTCTTTGACACGAATAAATATGTGGGTTGTGTTTGGGTTGAGTGGTTCAAGTGTTCAACCCACCACAGTTGGCACCCCTACTATCTGATGGTTATGCGGTAGAGATTTTTTCTTTTTTTTTTGAATAAATTGAACTATAATGCTTTAAATTCATTGAACAAAATGCCTGTCGTATTATGGGCTCACATTGTGTTTCTAAGGATAAATTTAATCAGGGATGTATAAAACCGTACTCTAACTTTGTTGCATAATTGTAGCAACAGTTTCTCTCTGTCTAAATAATAATCAAACATTTTCTTTAGATACGAGAAGGAGCTTATGCATCCAATTCAGAATCTTCTTGGGGGTGAACTTGCTCGTGCAATGCTTATCCAAGTAAGATACTCCCACCCTTATTCTGTTTCGACTTTCTAGTAAGCAATTTCAAACATGTCACCTGACATCAGGATCTTCTTTTTCTTTTTTGTTTTTTCAATTTACAGATTCAAAAGCTAAAACTTGACATCGAAACGTGAGTTGCAATGATAGTTTCTTTAAATGATTTTCTATAATATGTTAACTATACTATGTGTTTCTATTGATGGGATTACAAATAGGGCAATGCTTGAACTCAACCAGATATTGAGGGCCAACGAGATAAACTTTGCTATCCTTGCTGCTTTGCCTGCGTTTTTTCTCTCGCTTGTCGTGCTCATGTTATTACGTGCATGGGTCAAACAGGTATATGATACATAATGATTTTTTTGGGTACATAGATACTAGTTTATATGATACATTTGTCAATTATCTTGTGATTCTTGTGTCTCAGGACACTAGGGCAGAAGGCAAAGGGAGAATTGCTCGGATGCAAAGAAGAATATTAATAGTGGAAGTTGAGAAAAGAATTATGCAGTTCCAGAGTCGTATTGACCAGGGGCTGGTAAACTCTACTTTTCTATGATTAATTTAATAATAACTTGAAAATTAGGACCTTATGACATGGTTATATCGGATGATGGGCTAGTGTAGCAATTCTCAGTTTATTTAGAACTGTAATAAGTCATTGGATGATAGCTCTAATTTTATTATTATTAAATAGTTCATTTACCAACATGTTGAAAATTAATATCATAGTTCAAAATGTATTTGCCTTTGTTTGCAGGAGAAAGATGCTCAATGTATGTATGGATTGGTTTTGTATACCTTGGACCGCCTTTACAGAGCGGTGGAGCGGCACGCCAAGTCCACTGGTGAATGGCAGTGGTTAGTTTGCTTCACTTTCACATTACTTTTCTATTATAACTTGACGGATTTATATGTATATAAACACATGTACTTATGCACATATATGTGGATAGTTTGAGACAGGATATCAGTGATTTAGGGAAGCCAAACCTTCAGACTGCACATAAGCTGATGGTGACTTCGCGTATGGAGCGGATGTACGATTGCTTGCTTCCTTCAACCCGCCGCTAGTGACACCCAAGGTGGATGTGCAACACAAGATCAGTGGCTGGAATCAATTAGACTTGTTTGATTTTGTCATAAGCAAGCATACTCAAGGATAAAGAAACTGCTTTTCTGAATTTTTTTTTTCTGTTCCCTTTTTTTAGACTTGATGAGCTATGCCAACTAGTTTCCCAAAATCTAAGCAAGCCAAATTTTGTCTTCTAAGGGATCAAGTTTATAGAAAAAATAATAAATGAAAAACTGGAGTTGGAATATAGTTTGCATAAATTTTGCTATTTGTGTTTATGCCTTATGTTTAAATTTCATAGTTGCTACAACGCTTTTATATAGACCCTATTAACTGTTACCAGTCAGTTAGGCAGGCGATGCTTCAGTCGCTTCTCTGCCAGATCTGTACCACCAATGATGCGGTAGTCGTTAGTAATAGTACAATGGTACCAAAGTGTATGGAAAATATTTCCCATGAGATTGAGGCAATAGACAAATGTATAAATTTATTAGTTGGATTAGTGGGTGTGTGAGTTAAGCAGTCGAAAAATTTATTATTTAAATATTTGATTTTTAGTTGTTTAAAAGTATACTATTTTTGTAATTTTGTTAATTTTAGATGCTCGAAGATTTTCAAGTAGAATAACGTTACTTGTAATTAGTTTATAAGTGATTTACAAATACAGACTCACATACATGAAGTGATTGCTTTCGTGTCACGCCTAGCAGCGCTTCACATCTAAGATTTTGACAGGTTTGGATACACTGCTAACAAGATTATCATGTTTATTTTCCTTGTATATGATAGCTTTTCTTTAAAAAAATAAAAATAAAAATACATCAATAACTCACGAGAATATCCAAACACGTGTACATAACACATTTCATTGTAGAGTAACAAATTCTACTTGAAAGAGGTGAAGAACGCGATAGTGTCCTCAAGTGCTCGAATAAAGTCGTCAACATCTTCTTTCGTATTGTAGAAATAAAGACTGGCTCGCGCGCTTGCATTTATCCCCAAGTACCGGTGAAGTGGCTGCGCACAGTGATGCCCAGATCTAATTGCTACACCATGCTATAACAAAATCACATCATCACTACCAAAATCAAACTTGTTCTCACATGATTCAAAAAAAAACAATCATATTTGCCACAAATGATTTTCAGTTTATGTTGTTAAGTTTCAAAGTATTTGGATGTTTTGAGGGTTGGTTAAACTACGACTATCATGAGTGAGAATTATGAAAATTTGGCGTTTTTATTGGATACCTGTTGATCAAGAAAAGTGGCTATGTCTGTGGGATGAAGGCCCTCAACATTGAAGGAACATAGAGCAGCACGATGAACCGTCTCTGAAGGGGCCGGTCCATAGATACGAACACCGGGAATCACGTGAAGGTTTTCATAAAGGTAATTAGCCAGTTCTACCTGTTCAACAAGATTAAATGACCAATACGTTAATGTAATATACTAATATTACACCCGGCAATCATGACCAATTTTTCACAAAAAAAAGAAAAATAATAATAATATGGGTTCGTTTACTAAATGGACTAATTTGGGTCTACCCAAATCATGGGTCAAAATTGGCCAGCACCACCCACCGCCACTGTCTGCCGCTAATAGGACCACGTCACCACCATTGCCGCCATAAAAATATTTAGCGGGTGGACCCATTTTGGTCAAACCGGTTTGGATGTATGAAGAGAGAAGATGAAACTCAAAGCAATAATGGAACAGGAAAGAAACATATGAAGATGACCTCATAATCATGAATCTTTTGCATGCCAATTTGAGAAAGATAATCAATCGCTGTTCCCAAACCAATGGCTTCCCCAATTGCAGGTGTTCCAGCTTCAAATCTGAAACACGAGAACCATGAACATAAGCTACTTTGACCTTGAGAGTCAAAGTTGGTAACAAGGTTATAATAGATCAATTCAGCCAAACCTGGATGGTGGTTCCGCATAAGTAGAATGGTCCAAAAAAACATCAGAAATCATTTCCCCACCACCTGCAATATCAACGATATAACCACACAAAAACTCCATGATTAAATTTATGCATTACAAAAATGTCCATAGTGAAATGGCCAAGTGGTTGATGTTTTTAACAAGCAGCCTCACCTAAGAATGGAGGCATAGCTGTCAAGAGTTCACTCTTTCCATACAAGAAACCAACGCCTGTAGGCCCACACATCTGAAGCATGTTTATACCTCAATTTCATAAACTAGCCACAAACATCTAATATGTGTAGATTACAGGTGGCCAGTTCGAGCCATTTATTTATGAACGGGTCAATTCAAGTTATGTTTTATCTCTAGCAAGCCACATGGAATATATAGATAACAATTGATCACACTCGTCGTTGAAACTCAAGTGGTGTTATCTTTAATCAAGAAATAGACTATCATGGAAATAAAACTGAATGTTAAGAAAAAGGTGTACCCATATTAACCCATACGAAAAATTCCTTGTTTTGACCCGTTTCCCAACCCATCTAACCGACCCATTTTACCACCTTTAGTAAAACTAACTCGCCTTGTGAGAAGAAGCAACAAGAAAATCAACACCAAGATCCTGAACATCAACGACCATATGTGGAACACTTTGACAAGCATCCACCAGTATTCTTGCCCCAACATCATGTGCCCATTGGGCAATATCCTTAATTGGGAGAACCGAAGCTACATAAACGTTAAAAACAATATCAGTGATACATGGCTGTCATGATCTTAGGTCAAAAAGGTTTCTAGATAATTAAATTTCATGCCATCTAGATCACACAGATGATGAATCTAACACATGCATACCAAGCACGTTTGAGACATGATGAACGGCCACTAGTTTAGTCTTTTTCGAAAGCAAATCTTGTAGCATCTTGATATCCGGGACTTCATCTTCGGTCAAACTGACGAACTTCAAAACTGCACCAGTCTTCTCAGATAGAATTTGCCATGGAACAATGGAACTATGATGTTCAGCAACTGTAACAACTATCTGCAGGTTATTATATTTTAGCCAAGTACATATTCGGTTTCATAGGAATATCACATTCTTATTCAAGAATAGTATGACAATAAGACTAAAAACGACACCTCGTCACCAGCTTTTAAATTAGAAAACCCCCATGAATACGCTACAAGGTTGATAGCTTCAGTAGCATTTCTTGTGAACACAATCTCACAAGACTCCGGTGCGTTTACAAAAGACGCCACCTTTCTCCTTGCCATTTCATACTCATCCGTTGCCTTTGCACTAGTTTTAAACAAATTGTAGAAAAAAAAGAAGCTTAGAACGAAAAAAAAAATCAAACCCTTTATAGATGATTACCAGATAAATGTTATGAGAGCTGATTGGCATATAAATACCTTAAGAAATGAATTCCACGATGCACGTTTGAGTTATAAGATTTATAATAATTGTTAACAGCATCTATAACAGCAGATGGCTTCTGTGAGGTTGCTGCATTGTCCAAGTAAACGAGTTTTGATCCATTGTTTACCTTCTGCAGGATAAAAGAAATTGATCATAACATGATATTTCATATATCTATCCATAATAACTAGCATTGGCAAAATGTGTCGTGTTCGGTCAAACACGTTGAATAGGAGGCGGCATGTTTAACACTGGTGAACCTGAACATGACACGTTTATTAAGCGTGTCAATTTCTTAAGCACTGGCACGGACATGTTTAATAAATGGGTTACACGAAACGACACATTTAAAAGGTAACAAGTTTAATAACCGGGCTGACACAACACAACATGCTAACAGATTTAATATGAGCAATTCGATAACACAAATGACACAACTAAAAATTAATAGGACACAATTGACACGATAAAATAAAAGTCAGCAGAAAATATAATCCACATCTAACTATAATATCTTAATATACCACAAAACTACACCTTTCTGGTAAAACAGGCCTTAAACGGGTCGTGTCAGCCTATTTAACAGAATAAGTTAAATGTGTATTGCATGTCATAAACAGAGTTAAGAGGGTTGAACCCATTTAAATCGTATCATTAACATGTTAGACCCGTTTATGACCCTGACCCGTTTAACCCATTTTAAGTCCTGTGATGTTAAGGAGCCGTGTCTAGGGCTGCAAACGAACCAAACGTTCGGCGAACAGTTCGTGAACCGTTCGGGGGGAAGTTCGTTTGTGTTCGTTCATTTATTAAACAAACGAACACGAACAAGAAATTTCGTTCATTTAGTTAAATGAACAAACATGAACAGAGGTCGTGTTCGTTTGTTTATGTTCGTGAACGTTCGGTAACGTGTTCGTTTGTGTTCGACAGTTCATTAGGGTTTCTAGTTTTCATATTTATTTAAATACTTAAAAATTCCAACAAATTAAATATCTAATAAGTGTCTGTGTATATATTCTGTCACGATTGTTGTGTTCGTTTGTTTTCATTTGTGTTCATGAACATTAGTTTGTGCTCATTTGTGTTTGTCAACGTTCGTTTGTGTTCCTTGCTTAAATTGGCAAACAAACACAAACAAGTTCATTTCCTTAACAAACGAACACAAACATAAAATCTCGTTCAATAAGTGTTCGTGAACTGTTCGAGAACACATATATTTCTTAGCAAACGAAACGAGCAAGGTCTTGTTCGTGTTCATTCTGTTCGTTTGCAGCCCTAACCGTGTCATAAATTGTCAGCCCTAGCAATAAGCGTTAAAGAATAACCAGTCCACAACACTCCCTCTCTTCTCTTCCTTCCTACACCAATTTTGACTTTTCAACTCCACACATCTCCAATTCGAATATTACCATCAATAACTGTAATCGAATACAATAATTATTATAATAACATGAACTTGCAAACTAACAACAGGAACAAAAGTACGTACCTGATGAAGGATTTCGAAATCGGGTCGGGTGGAGTGGCCGAGAGAAACGGGTGCGGCTGCCGGAACGGGAAGAGAAGCAGTTGCAGACGAATAAGAAGAAGATTTGGGGAAATTGAAACGGAATTTGAGGGGAGTGCGATTAGGGTTTATGAGTTGAGAAAAGGAAGGGAGCTTCAGAACCACTCCTTCAATGGACATCATCATTAAACTTTCGCCGCAAGAAATCCGACCTCCGCTTGCTGCAGCAACTACAACACACTTTTTGTCTGTGCCACACTTTTATAGTAAATGCCAAAATGTTCGGGTTCACGTCACCTTTACCACTTTCATATAAAAATAAACTTTTTTTATCTAGTTTTTAGGGTTTAATTTTTGTTGTGGTTTCCGTTCAAAAGACAAACTAAGTTAGATATTTATGTTAACCGCTTTTTTTCAATTAAATAAATGATATAATCATTTTATTTCTAATTATATTAATTAAAAAAATTTAAAAACATATAAATAAAACCCACACCCAACCTAACCCCTCCCTCGCTCTCTCTTGTGTAGAAAACACACTACACACTATCACAACTAGGGGTGTTCAAGATTGGATTTCAGTTTTCAGATATTTGAAAATTTCAGATACGGATTCAGATATCCAAACGGATATTCGAATTTATGAAAAAAATAAAAAAAGTGTTTAGTGCATAGATTATAACTAAACCTACATTCGATTTTTCGAATTTCCAACATTAAAAACTAAAAGCATTCATAAATCCACATCCGAATTCAATTAGTTACTTTTTTTTTACTATTTTTACTATATTTCAACCTAAATATAATGCTCATATACTATATATATTTATAAAAAAAAATAGTTTACGAATATCGGATAATTGGATTATCCAAAATTTTAGAAATTCATATCCGAAGCCAAATCCGAAATTTCGGATTATCTGGTTTTCGGATACGGATATTTCGGATATTTCGGATGTTCGAATCCAGATTTTTTTGAACACCCCTAATCACAACCACAACCTCCACTTTCATCTGCCGAAGAACAACCGCAAAACGATCACATTAATCGCCTCCCATACGAACTACTCCTCCTAATATGCACCGAAACCAACAACGTAAAATCTCTTTGCATTTGCAACCTAATCTCCAAGTGTTTCTCCAACGTTGTCCGTCAAACGCCGTCGTTATTCCTCACATTTCCTTACCAGAATCATAGCAACTATGACGAGAATTTACCTAAAAATTAATCAATTACTTATCTCAATCCTTTTTCATGCAGCTGAATATTTTCAACGGAGCATTGTTCCAACCGGCAATCGGATCCACTAAAAGGATTTCAAAACATTAGAGATCTGAGAATTGTACTACCTTCGTTCCAGCATGATGAATTGATCCACAACTAGCACACAGAGTTCGGTAGAGGAGCGAACATTGACGAATCATCTTCTACAATCGATCTGCAATTGGCACCGTCGTCAAATCACAAGATCTAGAATCAAGATCACGCATCATTGACAAATCATCTTCTCCAATCGCGAGTGGTGATGGCGGTAGTGGCAGGTGGTGATGTCAACGATTGATGAAGGTGGAGGCGATGGTGGAGCCACGGTGGTGTGGTGGTGTTCTCTAGAGTTGGAGAGATGGGAGGGGGTTGGGTTGGTGTGGGTTTTATTTATATGTTTTTGGGGTTTTTTAATTTTTTTGTTAGATTTCATAAAGTGTGTGTGTGTGTGTATATTCGATTAAGTTAAACGGCAACAAGAGGGGACACTCCTGTAAGTTCCACACAAGCGTGTTTTCCCCTGCCCACCCTAACACAAGAATATCAGTTGGCCAAAGAATAGATCTCCGTTCGAGCGGATCCATCAAAACGTTCACCGAAGCCTCCCAAAATCTTTTCTCTCGCTTTAGGACATCACAAAGAATATCTCTAGACAAATCATGCCTATATGTAAACCTAGGTAACTCCTTGCAGTGGACCACATGCTCACCAAAAGTATCTAAACAAGCCTTGTGGCAAAAAGGGAGTGGTTAACAGCAATTTCTAACCCAGTTTGTCATTTGGATGAAAATGACAACAAATACGAAACCTTAGGGACCCAAATACAAAAAGTTTTTATTTTCGGACTGAAATGGCAAAAGTGACCTAAACTTATGGACCATTTGTTATTTTACTCTTTATCTTAAATCTATTATTTTATAGTTATTGTTTAATGAGTTTTTATCTAAAACATAATTAAAATGTGTAATAAAATATAATTAAAGTATGCAACGTAACTAGGCCTAGGGCCATAAACAAACCGAACGTTCAGCAAACAGTTCGTAAACCGTCAGGCGGGAAGTTCATTTATGTTCGACACGAACAAGAAATTACGTGTGATAAGTTAAACGAACGTGCATGAACAAAGCTTGTGTTCATTCGTTTATGTTCGTTGAACGTTTGGTAATGTTTTCATATATGTTTGTCCATTTATGTTTATTTGTGTTTGTTCCTTTAAATGTTTTTATATGTTGTATTTTTGTTTTATTGTTTTTAGTTTTTAGAAATTTGAAACCCTAGTTATATTATGTCTCCATAACATCTACCATTTGACCATTTAAATTTAATTTGTTTTGAAATTTGACAAGCTTCTTAATTTTGTGGTAATCATGTTTCTTCTAATTATGTCAACTGTGTTCGGATGATTATATTTAGTGCTTATTTATTTTTTTTATGGATTCTACGTAATATTTTGTGATAAAAAATGTAGATTTTATTCTAAAAATAATACATATTCATGTGTATTCGTTTGAGTTCATAAATGTTTTTTGTGTTCATGTATGTTTATGGACATTTGTGTCTCGTAAGTGTCAAGAATACATTCATTTTCTTAATATACAAACACGAACAAGAAATCTTGTTCGGTAAGCGTTTGTGAACACTTCATGAACACGAACAAGACCTTGTTTATGCTCGTTTACAGCCCTAGCTAGACCATTAAGTTAACTTGGTGTCTTGGCCCGGACCGATAACAACACGAACGAACACGTACAAGACCTTGTTTATGCTCGTTTACAGCCCTAGCTAGACCATTAAGTTAACTTTGTGTCTTGGCCCGGACCGATATAAAATTGAAAATTTGCATTACTACTTTTGTTGACTTTAGGTAAACAAGATATACCTTTTTAGTATCAAACTCTTGACTAATCAAGGAGAGATAATAAGAGTTCAACTTTTGTTCTCCCTCTAGGATAGTAAAGTTATATGGTGTGGGTTTTATCATGTTACACAATGATGAATCTTAAACAAAAGTTTTGTGGAGACAGAAAGTAACGGGACTCAATTTTTTTTTCGTAATCGCTATGTTCGGAGTCGGTTATTCTATTCGGGTCAGGTCAAACAATAATAACTCCAAATAAAATAAATAATCTTCATTCATTTAAAAGATCCGTTCTTACACAAAAAAAAACTAAATTTGAAAATTTGCATTACTACTTTTTAGGCAATCTAATTGGCAGAAGCGGACCTATATAATTTTAAAAAATTCTGAAAAAATCGAAAAAGTTACACTATTAACCGAAACAATGGCGGGGGCGGGGGCACCCCCTTGCCCCTTAAAAGCTCCGCCCCTAGCGCCACGTAGGTTTTAGGACAAAACTAATGTTCCACCTTAGCATTAATAGTGTGTGATAAAGCCTCACAAAAATCATAGCGTCCTGTTAACTAAAAAACAAGAAAAAAAAAGAAATAAAAAAACAAAATAGAGATATGGGCCCATCAAAATCATTCTGCTAAGGGGCCAACGAGGGCTTGCATAGCGCTCTTCTTTAGCAGAGGAGGGGCGGTGTTGGGTGGCTAGTGGCGTTGCCCTAAACGATAACTAAGAACTAGCAACCTAACATCTTCGTATTATTGCTGCAAGATGGTTTTTCTGTTTTCACTTCATCTCATTTTTCAACGGTGGTTCTATTTTCTAACACACTTATTTGTTCAACAAAATTCTTTGGACTCGGTTGGTGCTTTTGCCGGTTGATCCGTGGCAACAAACGTTATTACTCATGTGCAACCTTGTTTTGAACGTAAATATTTAGGAGATTGAAAAATTAACATATTATTATTTTTATGCACCAACAGAATTATGTAAATCTCAAAGCACAATGATCATGAAAGCACGGACAATGCACGCAAAGGATGCTCATCAATTCAAGGCTTGTTCACATCATTATGCATTCGAGATTACATTTATTTAAGAGATGGGAGAGCTTCCTTGCACCTTGAGATTACATTTATAAAATAAAGTTCCATATATCTGGTAAAATGGTGGTTTAGTAATATATAAATTGTGGGATTTGAACCATTTTGTTTTTGTTTCTAGAAAGACTTTCTACGATGTCTCATAGGCAAACAAAGGAAATATCTGGTGCATTCGCAATTTTCAGGCTTTTTTTAATCATACTAACCACCTATCACCCTAAACGAAGATCATCTTTTTCATTCAGGGTAATCTGGTCCCTAATTGACTTGAGCATTGGAGTGGAACCCATAGCTTGCCTATGAGACACCTAATTGAGAGAGGACTCATTTTTAACCCATCAAACCTAGCTCAGGTCGATTTATTGGTCCAGGAAATTTAAAATTTAAAATTACAAAAAGAAACCACACCAACTAATAGAGAGACCCAGTAGCCTCAATTCCAGTGATTTAACATCTTAGAATGCTTTCTTTTCATAAGAAACCAAGCCATGAACTCCGCCTTCAATCTGCGCCGCCCCCGTTCGTGCCTAAACAAGTCATAAATTGGTAGCTCGATCAAAATATTCAGAATTTTCTATTTAGCCCAATAACAATCATTCATGATATTAAATTCTTTTAACCATGAAAAGTTGAAAACCAGTAAGGGAAACCAATCCAAGCTGGATTTGAACCTGAGACCTATGCTGTGAGTTTAATTTCAAGTGGGCTGTTCATGAGCCGAGCCGAGCCGAGCCAGGGCAAGCTCGGTCCGGCTCAGATTTCAAACCGAGCTGAAAGTCTTAGCTCGAGCTCAGCTTGGTTAAAGCTCAAATTTAAGAAGAAAAATAGATAAACTGATATGTAAATTTCAAAAATAGTCTAATATATCATTAAGAACACATTGATTGTTTCCTAATCAAACTCGATAAAATTCTAAATATAATGTTTGCAGAGAATGATAAACTGAAAAAAAATAGAGCAACCAAAATCAAGAAATGAAAAAAAAAACAAGCATAAAATTACGAACCAAAGAAGATATTAGTACTTTTGCAATGATACATTCTCAAAATAGATGGTTACCAAATGATCTGATCATAAAACAAATGATATGATACATGTATATAAAAACAAAATATATAAAGTAAAATAATCTGAGACAGATCTAACCAAGCTAATGAGCGAGCCAGTCCGGCTCGTTACAAACCGAACCGAGCTAGGCTCATTTTCTAACCGAGTCGAGCTGGCTCGACTCAGTTTCAAACTGAGCCGTATCGCGCGAGCTCCGAGCCACGAGCTTTTTAAACAACCCTAGTTTCAAGATAAAGTTGGAAAAGATGAACATGTACATACCTCAAGCCTTAAGGTCCCGGACCTTAACAACTCATGAGCTGCTTGCAAAGAATCAGCACCAAGATCCTGGAAACCCTGTTTCACTGCCTGCATTGTGTATGGAATAAACTTCAAAACAGAACCTTTGTCTGCAACCGCCCCAACGACCCCCTGTGCGATCTTCATCTTAGCTGTATCACCCAGGTACCGAGCATCGCTTCCTTTTGTCATAGCTTCTAAAGATCCCATCCCACGGTACTTTTTAACCTTGCGTCCACCCTGTAATTGCAAAAAAAAAAAGTTAAAATTATATAATTGTTAGTAAATATTTTTGGGTGATGGTTTAAAGTTTAACAAGTTACCTGAAACTCATAGACTCCAGGAGCTTCAGTGCTTCCAGCTAAGAAGCTTCCCATCATGACAGTTGATGCTCCTAGCGTCAACGCTTTGACAATGTGCCCAGAATTTGAAATGCCACCATCAGCAATGATGGGAATACCACTTTGTGAAGCAATAGATGCTACCTTGTATACTGCAGTAGCCTGAAAAACCATAGCACAACAATGTCAGTTTTGAGTGTTCCCAACCAATAGTTCTAGAATAATATTTGATATAATAACAAAATATACAAAAATTTAAGGCCTTTCCTGTTCAAGATAGTCAATTTTTTGTCTGGGGTAAAAGAAGCATGTGCCCAATAGCAATAGATAACTCAATTGTGTAAGGCATAACAATGTTGATTTTGATAGTTATATAAATCGCTTATTTGAAATAATGTTAACCAAAAGAGAAAAAAAAAAGCGTTCTTTTTCGTTCAAGATGGCGATTTGTTTGTCTTGAGTATAAAGTTAGAATTTAAATCGAGTTCCCTAATAACAGCAGATAACAGAGTCGTGTAAGGCATAATCAGAACCCCAAAATGTTGATGCGGAGGGTTACCAACCTATACTTCTAGAATAAGTTATCTTTTGGTCAAGATGCTCAAATTTCGTGCCTTTAACGCAAAGTTAGAATTTATATAAAGTGCCCAAAAGACATTGTTAAAGGTATACTTTAAACCAAGTCTAGGACATTCAAAGATAACTAAAACACAAAAGTATCTAACAAAGCACCGATTCCATTAGAGAAAAGGAAGCTAAAAGCTCAAGGTATCACTAAAAAGATTAAGCAAATAACCTTCTGACTGCAATTACTAGAATATGGTTTATAAAAAAATACCTGACCACGACCAACCGCGCAGACTTCCTGGGTGGTACAGATAGAACCCGAACCCATCCCGACTCGCAATCCATCAACTCCAGCCTGAATCAAATTCTGAGCTTGGTACATAGTAACCACATTACCCCCAATCACATCTAAACTCGGAAACATCTTCTTAGCATACTTAATCATCTCAATTTGATAAATCGAGTTCCCTTGAGAGCTATCAATCACAATCACATCAGCACCAGCATCAACCAACTGTTTCAGCCTCTCCTTATCACTCTCCCTCGTCCCAATCGATGCCCCAACCAAAAACTCACCCCCTTTCCCCACCGTCGGCAACCCTAGCTTGGGGAATCCATTAATCCTCTCCACATCCTTACCACTCACTACATCCACCAACTCCCCATTCTCACTCACCAAAGGCACAAAATCCAAATCATTAGCAGCTAAATATCCAGCAACATCATTAAGACTACAAGTATTCGGTAACGTAACAACATTCTTCTTCATGTAACTAGAAACCCTAGCTTCCTTATCAGTTAAACTATCCCAAACTAACTTATCAACAACTCCTAACAGCTTACTATCCTTTTGACAAGCGTTTTCAGTTACAAAAACAAGATTAAACGAATCGAAAACAGAACTGTCTAATATACAATCGTTAGGGTTTACAAACGGAATATCCGTTGATACGTACGGTATACGGTGCGATTTGGCGGAACGAATCAACGCCGCTTGTTCAACGGCGGTGTTGTTGGAATGAATGATGCCGATGCCGCCGAGAGAGGCCATGGCGACGGCCATGGAGGACTCCGTCACGGTGTCCATCGGAGAAGCGACGCAGGGGACAGAGAGGTTGATGTTTGTGGAGAGTTTGGTGGATAGATTGACGGCATCGGTGGGGAAATCGATGTAGTGAGGGAGGAAGATGACGTCGTCGTAGGTGTAGGAGTAGCCTTGGTTGAATAATTTGGTTGCTGGAAAGCCGTCTTTGATGTCTGTGAGGTTCGCCATTGACGGAGCTTGAGTTGCAGGTGCAGAGCTAGCTAGGGTTTTTAGGTGAACAGAATTGGGGAGGATGAAATTACGTATATATTAAGTGGACTAGAGAAGACAAAATACTGACGTGTCCACTGAAACATAGTATATATTTTAAGAAATTAGTCATTTACCTGCTGATACGAGTGACGATTTAAATAGGATACTTGTTTATCGTTAGTTTATCAGTCGTTTCGTGATATATTGTATAGTATTTAAGTTAATCTGATATGTTGATACTTGTTTTTCTGTTAGTTTATCAATTCTTTGGTGATATACTTTTCCTAATTTTTTAGTTGTAGCTTCGGCGTTAGACAAACTCTATTAATAACATCAGATGTTAGACAACACTAGTAATAACATCAGATGTTAGTATAATCGTCAACTATAAGTAAGTAAAATAAGCAATACTATTAAATAATTTTAATTAGTATAATCTCTGATGTTAGACAAACACTATTAATAACATCAGATGTTAGACAAACACTAATGATGTTGCTAACCTCTAATGGAGTAATAAAATCACATGCTAGGCAAACACTGTTGGTGGTAGACAACCACTGCTGGACAACCGCTGCTGGGTATAACATCAGTGGTTAGTGAGTCTTTGGTTGAATCGGTGGTTTTACTATACAACTACTGTTGGTGTGTTAACAATGGTTTGTCATCAATCGTTTTCATCATGGTTTCTGATCAGTGGTAGTTTGGAAGGAATAACATTAGATGTTAGGCAAACACTTATGACGTTAGACAAACACTGATGATGTTCCTAACCTCTGATGGGGTAATAACATCAGATGTTAGGCAAACACTGATGGACAACCACTGCTGCACAACCACTGCTGAGTATAACATCAGTGGTTTTGCTATACAACTACTGTTGGTGTGTTAGCAGTGGTTTGTCATCAGTAGTTTGCATAAATGGTTTCTGATCAGTGGATGCGATTGACGTGTTGCAGATTTAACATATAAAGTTGAACAAACAGTAACTTAATGATGGGACATGCCATCTTTTTACTGAACAAACAGTAACTTATAGAAAATTCCCGTCCAAACTGCGCGCCAAAAACATCTTATATAAACAACCTCAGGCCCTTCTATTGATTATGTCACACCCCGACCCGCAGCGGAAAAGGTGATCGGGGCATGATTGGGTTTTCATCAAAGCTCATGACATTTATTATAATGTTTCATATTTATTATTACAATTTTAAAGAAGATCATACAATCAAATCATACAAGTACAACATGTTCTATACATCTTTTTAGACTTCATTATTTTTCTTCTAAGGCACTTTCCTATGTGTTCCTTGCTTCATCCTGTCCACCTGTATCATGTGTAAAAATGGTTTTTGGGTCAACAAAAAGTTGGCGAGTGAATCCTATGAAAACATTTAAACGAGTTTTTTGTATTGATTGTAAAATAAAGTGCATAACCACATATGAGTAAATGTAGATGTAAATTTATTCACACAGCACATAATATTAAATAATACAACAAATGATTGTTTTGAGGCACGCGTTGTTCAACTCGTCTCCCACGAGGAACTGATGGGTCTAATGAATGAGTTTTGAGGCACGTGTTGTTCTACGAACTGATGGGCCTAATGAATGAGTTTTGAGGCACGCGTTGTTCAACTCGTCTCCCACGAGGAACAGATGGGCCTAATAAATAATTTGCATACAACTTGACAATATGTAATACATAACAACAAACAATATTTACATTCTAAGTTTAGATCATATAATGGTATAGCACGAGTTTGAATAAGCGAATTAGTTTAAGCGACACATGATACACCCCAAAACATGAATAAAAAGGGGAATTTGTAAGAATTCACTCACAGTGGGTGCGTTTCTTGGATTGATGATGAGTGCGCACGAATTCGGATTTAATCGGCAAGGGAACTAACCTAAATAATAACATAATAGTTCGATAAATAAATAAACTTTTATTTGAGATTAATATTTTTAATTTGTGTTCTTAATGGGATTGTTAGGTTTATTTTTGTGAGTTCAAGGAAATTTTCTAACTTTAAAAATATTATTTTTAAGTATTTTTAATTGATTTTTAAATTAAATAAATAAATAAAAATATAAAAAATGTTGACTTTTTGGGTTGACCGTTGACCATTGACTTTGACTGTTGACTGTTTACCGGTTCGGACGTGTGTATGTATGCGCTGGGTGAGGCTCGAACCCGAGACCTCCCGTACGCGTGCACGCAGCTCTACCAACTGAGCTACGTGTCTAACCCGAAATATTTCTGTTTTTAATTATATTTATATACTATTTAATTTAATCAGAAATCATTTATTTTTAAAAAGGATTTAATTATATCGGACCGGTGCACACAACAGGTCTCGAACCCGGGACCCGTTGTTTAGTGTTGCACACAGTCCACCGCTGGACTGTGTGTCTAACCTGGTTAATATACTGATTTTTATTATACTTAACATCTTACAGCGAGTTGATCCGGTTCGGTTTAAAAAGAACATTTTTATTTCAGAGAGTGAGGGTGTGTCCGGGATCGAACTCGAGACGTGTGTTAATTGTTTGCACACAGTCCACCGCTGGACTGTGTGTCTAACCGTTTATATAACTTGTTTTAATTAATCTTATAAACATGGTCGACTTCGTCTTCTTCGCTCAAAGACTCAGACGACCGATATTCTTCTGTTCTTGATTGAGTCGTTCATCGAACATATTACTGGTTGAAATGTAATGAATAAAATGAGTTAAGGAATCGAATGTACCGATCAGACTGTATTTTCTCAGAATTCCGGCAATGATCGTCGGCTCTGATTTGTGTATTCCGTCTGATTGAATCAATTAACAGTTTTGATCGATTAGTTATGAAATTGGGTTATTAAACAAGGATTAACAGAAGGTTTGAATGATTATACCGATTCACAGCGTGATTTTGGAAATTCCAGAGGTTTTCCGGCGAGTGCAGAATATTCCGGCTACGTCGTCTGGGATTGATTCTGGTTGATGGATCGAAGTTAGTAATAGTCTAACAATGGATTGAAACCGAAAGAGTCGAGGTATTTACCATTTTGATGAAAGTCTCGGTTTTCCGGCGAAAGTCCGGCGATTGCAGAAAATCTCCGGCGAGTGAAATTGATTCGAGAAATGGTGCGATTTTGAGCTAAATGGTTTCCAGAGACTTAGGTGTGTATTTATAGGGAAGAATCACAATGAATTGGGTCTGATTTCAGTCTTGATTCGTTGGTCAGCCTTTCTCCGGCGGTTATGACTGATGTCGCGGGATTAGTCATCGGTTATAACCGATGTGGAGGTTAATACATACGTTAAGTTAAAAGAAACCGTCGATAACTGGCGAAATCGTCGGAATTTCCGGCGAGAGTGATTTGGGCGCGCTGATGACCAATTTGATTTCGAGTTTCATTATATGTATTAATTGTTTCGATATATCAACAAATAACACAAGTGGCGGAGTGGTGAGATATGTGTTTGTTAAGTCTTCCGGCTGTTTGGTCTTGAGAGTGACCCGGGTTCGAAATCCGGGTCTGCAAAATATTTTTATTTCATTATTTATTATAAATTTTCAATTATAGATTTTAAATTCTAATATATTTATTAATTATGTATTGTTTAAAATTAAAATAAATCATAAATATGCAACGAAATTTTTAACTGGATGTTCGGTTAATAAACGAAGCGGGTTTGGAAAACCCGGTTTTTTTGACGGATGTTACAGTATCCCTACTTTTAGAAATTTCGTCCCGAAATTTAAGTAGTGGTACGGTTGACTCGAAAAGAGGGTGGTTTTGGCAATTACATACTTAGAAGAGGGTTAATAGTTTAAAATTTTTTATTTGAGGCGGTAACGTTCCTAGTAAGGGTTGAATACCCGGCTACAGGAATCGCTTTTTGTTGCCTAAAGTGTATGAATACGGAACATGGATACACAGAGTTGATTGACTAAGTATGATTTTATGCATATGAGTTTTGATACGTTTGGAAAGATAAGGTTATATCCTAAAACAAAACTTCTACTACTAAAACCTACATGGAACCTCTCATAACCGCCTGACAATGCCTCTGATCCTTTGACAAGAATACTTATATATAGGAAGTACCAGCGGCGTATCCACCATATTCTTGTCAAATTTTCATTGGCTTTATCAGTAAATTATGATTAGTTCTATGTGACTCTAAACACAACAACCAAAACTTGAGTCTCAATTCTGAAAGTATACATGTTTGAATGATGACAGTACCTCTCTCGTTTGTTATAATGAAGAGGTTAGTCTATGTAGAAGTGAGACACAGCCCAACTTCTTTGAATGATGAGATTGAAATACGTTAAGATGTATGATGATATGAATGCTGAATCAGTGAGTATAAAACAAACTTCAACCAAGACATTACTAAATCCTACATGGAACTTCTCATAACCGCCTGACAATGCCTCTGATCCTTTGACAAGAATACTTATATATAGGAAGTACCATCGGCGTATCCACCATATTCTTGTCAAATTTTCATTGGCTTTATCCGCAAGTTATGATTAGTTCTATGTGACTCTAAAACATAAACAAACACAACAACCAAAGCTTGAGTCTTAATTCTGATAGTATACATGTTTGAATGATGAAAGTACCTCTCTCGTTTATTATGATGGAAAGGTTAGTCTATGTAGAAGTGAGACACAACCCAACTTCTTTAAATGATGAGACTGAGATACGTCGTGAGGTATGATGATATGAATGTTAAATCAATGAGTATAAAACAAAACTGAAATAGTAATTCGCATTAAGATTCTTGGATAAATTTCCAATTTATAATTGAGATACGTGAAAATTGAGATAACATAAAGAAAACATAAAAACTAAGCGGTTGGAGTTAAATCTTGATTTTTGGTGAAGGAGACTAGTTGGGTGGTTCGTTTGGGCCGTCGTTATCTTCAACAGGATTGGCGTTGATGTTGAAAACTCTTCCTCTTGCTGGTGGCCTAGTGGTTAGGTTTTCTTAATTTGCTTGGTTAATTGGGTTTGCTTGAGCTTGGGCGTTTATGATGTTAACCAATCGAGGGCACGTGTTTCTAAAATGGGTAGGGTCGCCACAATTAAAACAAGCTCGAACATAAGGAAACATGGGGTATTGGGGTTGTTGATATGTTTGGATCATGTTTTGAGTAGGGGGTGAGGTTTGGTTTTGAGAAGTGCGGCAAGCCTTGCTCAAATGACCATAGCGTCCACAATTCGCACATAGTCGACAAGGTAAGGTAGATGGACGGTGATAAAAACAGGTGTTACATTGAGGGTGAGGTCCAAGGTAAGGTTTCTTATTTGGGTAAGTTGAGTTGGGTGCTACTTGAGTGATTGGGATAGCTTGGAGGGGTACGGCTTGTGAGGCTGGTTGATTGCGTTGGGTGACAGCGAAAAGTTGCCCATCTCGTTTTCTCTTAGAAATGGGTTGAGAAGGGGATTCGGTTTGGGTGGAGTTTGAGGTTTCAGTTGATGCTTTATCCTTCTTCTTCTCCTCCTTGAAGTCCTTATTTCGTATGCGGTTCTCGGTGAGCTCTGTAGCTAACTCCATTGCTGCTTCCAAAGTTGCAGGTGTGGTACTTATTACAGAGTCTTGAATTTTTGAAGGAAGACCTCGAATGTAGTGCTCGATCAAACGGTAAAGAGGAGTGAACAAGTTGGGAACCATTTGATTTAACTCGAGGAATCTCTTGTTGTATGTGGTGTGGTCGCCTTCCTTTTGTTTCAAAGAATAGAACTCATCCTCCAATTTCTTGATTTCGCTCCTTGGGCAAAACCGTCTTGTCATGATTTCCTTCAACTCTTCCCAAGTCAAAGTCATAGCATCTTCAACACCTCGTTTGGCCTTCTCTGTATTCCACCATGTAAGTGCTATTCCAAGTAAACGACCAGTAGCATATCGCACTTTGCGATCATCGGGGCAATCGCAATTTAGAAAAGAGTTTTCCATTTCTTCAAACCAATGGAGGAGAGTGGTGACACCTTCAGTCCCTTCGTATTTTGGAGGGTCGCAGGATTTGAAATGCTTGAAGGTGCATTTAGTGGTACTTGGGGGAGGGTTGACAACATTTTGATCTTCTTGATTGACGGGATTAGCGGTAAGGGCTTGTTGAACTTGAACTACAATGTTGGGTATGAGGGCAGCCATTTGTTGAGCGATTTGGGCAGCCATGCGCTCGCAGGATTTTCCTGATCTCATCTTCCTACGAGCGAGATTAGAAGACATCTACAAGGAATACATATCAAGAGTATGAGTTGGACGTTTTAGGGGTCATGTGTCGTATTTAGGAATGATCATTCATAAAATAAATATAGAATAATAAATCTACTACATCCATAGGATGTCTTGGGCTTTGCTCGTAATTGGGCCTTGCATGCCGCCATACTTCACCTTCGTAATCATGTGGGCCCCCATGATTACCGGGTTTTTCATATGGTTCGCATGTGTTAGCCTGGTTACGTACACTAAAACCCGGAGAAAATCGAGAAATATGTATGTAACGTATGAAGTTCGGAGTGCATCCAGGTGTGGACACGGTGACAACTCAAAGTGGGGTTAGTTCGAACGACGTTTGGTGTGGCATGCTTTGGCCTAATAGGTCCTTCGTACTCTCATCGTTAGTCCCCAGGTAGGCAAACTGGTCCGTTATATTGGATTTATACGAATGCCAACCTAGACAGGACGTTCCGACTACCGGTACTTGTACCCTTACAGTTACTACATGCCCGTCGTAGAACTCACTTTGATGAGATTTGAAAAATGACAAATGCGACAAAATCTTGAATAACGGAAGTATGAAGAGAATATGTGAACATTGAAATATGTATGATGAATATGTATGTAAGTATGTATGTTTGACTGTAAGTATAATTCATTATGTATCACAAAATATAATATTGGAAGTGTTTGCATGCATTTGTGTATGTAATAAATATGAAAGAAATAAACATCATGAGTTTGCATGTAACCACCTAAACAATTAAAATCTAATCAACTATAGTATAGGCTCTAAGGGTCTAATAACCTATCCTATATCCCTATAGTCAAAAGCTCTGATACCAATCTGTCACACCCCGACCCGCAGCGGAAAAGGTGATCGGGGCATGATTGGGTTTTCATCAAAGCTCATGACATTTATTATAATGTTTCATATTTATTATTACAATTTTAAAGAAGATCATACAATCAAATCATACAAGTACAACATGTTCTATACATCTTTTTAGACTTCATTATTTTTCTTCTAAGGCACTTTCGTATGTGTTCCTTGCTTAATCCTGTCCACCTGTATCATGTGTAAAAATGGTTTTTGGGTCAACAAAAAGTTGGCAAGTGAATCCTATGAAAACATTTAAACGAGTTTATTGTATTGATTGTAAAATAAAGTGCATAACCACTTATGAGTAAATGTAGATGTAAATTTATTCACACAGCACATAATATTAAATAATACAACAAATGATTGTTTTGAGGCACGCGTTGTTCAACTCGTCTCCCACGAGGAACTGATGGGCCTAATGAATGAGTTTTGAGGCACGCGTTGTTCTACGAACTGATGGGCCTAATGAATGAGTTTTGAGGCACGCGTTGTTCTACGAACTGATGGGCCTAATGAATGAGTTTTGAGGCACGCGTTGTTCAACTCGTCTCCCACGAGGAACTGATGGGCCTAATAAATAATTTGCATACAACTTGACAATATGTAATACATAACAACAAACAATATTTACATTCTAAGTTTGGATCATATAATGGTATAGCACGAGTTTGAATAAGCGAATCAGTTTAAGCGACACATGATACACCCCAAAACATGAATAAAAAGGGGAATTTGTAAGAATTCACTCACAGTGGGTGCGTTTCTTGGATTGATGATGAGTGCGCACGAATTCGGATTTAATCGGCAAGGGAACTAACCTAAATAATAACATAATAGTTCGATAAATAAATAAACTTTTATTTGAGATTAATATTTTTAATTTGTGTTCTTAATGGGATTGTTAGGTTTATTCTTGTGAGTTCAAGGAAATTTTCTAACTTTAAAAATATTATTTTTAAGTATTTTTAATTGATTTTTAAATTAAATAAATAAATAAAAATATAAAAAAAATGTTGACTTTTTGGGTTGACCGTTGACCATTGACTTTGACTGTTGACTGTTGACCGGTTCGGACGTGTGTATGTATGCACTGGGTGAGGCTCGAACTCGAGACCTCCCGTACGTGTGCACGCAGCTCTACCAACTAAGCGACGTGTCTAACCCGAAATATTTCTGTTTTTAATTATATTTATATACTATTTAATTTAATCAGAAATCATTTATTTTTAAAAAGGATTTAATTATATCGGACCGGTGCACAAAACAGGTCTCGAACCCAGGACCCGTTGTTTAGTGTTGCACACAGTCCACCGCTGGACTGTGTGTCTAACCTGGTTAATATACTGATTTTTATTATACTTAACATCTTACAGCGAGTTGATCCGGTTCGGTTTAAAAAGAACATTTTTATTTCAGAGAGTGAGGTTGTGTCAGGGATCGAACTCGAGACGTGTGTTAATTGTTTGCACACAGTCCACCGCTGGACTGTGTGTCTAACCCGTTTATATAACTTGTTTTAATTAATCTTATAAACATCGTCGACTTCGTCTTCTTCGCTCAAAGACTCAGACGACCGATATTCTTCTGTTCTTGATTGAGTCGTTCATCGAATATATTACTGGTTGAAATGTAATGAATAAAATGAGTTAAGGAATCGAATGTACGATCAGACTGTATTTTCTCAGAATTCCGGCAATGATCGTCGGCTCTGATTTGTGTATTCCGTCTGATTGAATCAATTAACAGTTTTGATCGATTAGTTATGAAATTGGGTTACTAAACAAGGATTAACAGAAGGTTTAAATGATTATACCGATTCGCAACGTGATTTTGGAAATTCAGAGGTTTTCCGGCGAGTGCAGAATATTCCGGCTACGTCGTCTGGGATTGATTCTGGTTGATGGATTGAAGTTAGTAATAGTCTAACAATGGATTGAAACCGAAAGAGTCGAGGTATTTACCGTTTTGATGAAAGTCTCGGTTTTCCGGCGAAAGTCCGGCGATTGCAGAAAATCTCCGGCGAGTGAAATTGATTCGAGAAATGGTGCGATTTTGAGCGAAATGGTTTCCAGAGACTTGGGTGTGTATTTATAGGGAAGAATCACAATGAATTGGGTCTGATTTCAGTCTTGATTCGTTGGTCAGCCTTTCTCCGGCGGTTATGACTGATGTCGCGGGATTAGTCATCGGTTATAACCGATGTTGAGGTTAATGCATACGTTAAGTCAAAAGAAACCGTCGATAACTGGCGAAATCGTCGGAATTTCCGGCGAGAGTGATTTGGGCGCGCTGATGACCAATTTGATTTCGAGTTTCATTATATGTATTAATTGTTTCGATATATCAACAAATAACACAAGTGGCGGAGTGGTGAGATATGTGTTTGTTAAGTCTTCCGGCTGATTGGTCTTGAGAGTGACCCGGGTTCGAAACCCGACGTCTGCAAAATATTTTTATTTCATTATTTATTATAAATTTTCAATTATAGATTTTAAATTCTAATATATTTATTAATTATGTATTGTTTAAAATTAAAATAAATCATAAATATGCAAGGAAATTTTTAACTGGATGTTCGGTTAATAAACGAAGCGGGTTTGGAAAACCCGGTTTTTTGACGGATGTTACAGATTACACCAAAAGCAAATGCCATAATTACTAAATACCATATGGGAAACCTCGTTTCTTATAACATCAGTTTTGTTCTCCATAAAGTTTCACCGAATGAGGTGGACAACATTCTTAGGCCATTATTAAGTGAGCATAACAATGTTGTCCATCTCATTCAACAGAATTTTATTGAGATAAACCTCACCTTGTTCAAATTAAAACGCCAAAAAGTTCAAAATAACAGATGGCGAACCGGTAAGCTGTGTGTTCTAAAAGATTTTGCTGAATGAGATGGACAAATCTTCAAGACAAAGAGACATGATGACAGTGATATGTCATTTTGTCTGCTTTGTTCTTGAGAAAGGTTTGGATGAGACGGAGAGACCTATGCCAGTGTAAACGCTATTTTGGAGTCCATTTTAAATGATGAAGAGTGGGATGAGCATGAAGATGATTGCCAAATATCATCAAAACGAAAATCCCACTCACAATCACACCCAAATAATAGCGTCCCCAAAAACGGCATCGATCTATGTCTCCAACATCCACAAAACCACTTCACCAGTCAACAACAAAAGATGGCACCAAAAACTAAAACGCCATATTTTTTGTTGAATGATCAGCTTCGCCTAGAGCAGGGCGTTTCAGCTGTGCAGGGAAATCGGCACCTATCTAAGGAATTCAAAGGTTCAGGGGATAAAAACTTCAAGAATAAGAGACTGATGGCAATGAAGATTTGGATGAGAACTTGGATTAGCGTTTTTAATTTTTTTTTCTTTTCTGGATCTTTTTTGGTGTCATTTTCTGTGGTTTTTTATCTAATTTTCAGCTAATAAAATACATTATTTCTCTAATTACTTATAAAATGCCAAAATGCCACAAACGCCAAACACCAAAACTATAATAAAATTTCTTTAATCACATATTATTATTAACTCCAAATAATTATTGAAATGTATAAAACAAGGTGTAAGAGAATAGCACAAAATGGTGCCTTACAAAGGTTTAATTTTGCCATCTTTATCTATAAAGATGGATTAAAATACAAAACACCAAACTTAAAAAGATGGGACGTGTTACAGCCTTATATTAGATAAAGCTGAACAAACAGTAACAACAAACGGTAATCGAAACGACGGAAAATTCATGACTAACGTTTATTATATTAAAAACCACACCATGGCAATTGATTTTTTTTTTATATTTTCAAAACCCCATAATTACATGTCACATTATAGGTCTGCATCCTACATCACACGACAAGAGATACAAAAAGTACACATTAAAAAAAATTACTATTGCTTTTTAGCGCCAAAAACATACATCTAGCTCGCGCCAAATAAAGGTCATTATATAACTAAAACAGGTAAACAAACTTAGCACGCCACAAATTGTCTAAACACGCTACAAATTGATAATGAGATTCATGGTGAAAAAGTGAGTGATCAGGGTTTTGAGAAGAAGGAGAATAATGGAGAAATTTATGAGGGATTTTTGTTTTTGAAATTGAAACGGCAAGTGGAAATTCAGTTTGGATGAAAAAGGGTTTATAAAGGCCTGATGGCTATCATCTGTGCAAGTGTAAACTATGTTGGATATTGGATGACAGTTGTTTGGAAACATTTGCTGGAGACCAGCTGTGGTTTTGAACAGAGGAATGATCAGAGGAGATTTTACACTATCAGAGGATAGATTATCAGTGGATTGGGAAAAGAGTGGTTTCACCAACAGTGGAAGTAGGAACAGAGGATACACTTTCAGCAATGAATAGATTTTCATGGAGTAATAACATCAGATGTTAGGCAAACACTATTGGTGGTAGACAACCACTAATGGACAACCACTGCTGAGTATAACATCAATCCTTATAATCCTATCCACTGATCAGAAACCACTGCTAATAACCACTGCTAACACACCAACAGTTCAGGGGGCATTTATGTCAAGTTTGCATTTATGTCAGTGGATAGGACTACAAGGACTGATACTTATTGTCTGAAGTAATGAAGGTTGTTAAAGACAGGTGTAAGAAAAGTTGACTATACTGACAATGGTTCAAATGACAGGTGTAAGAAAAGTTGATTATATTGAGAATGGTTCAAATGATGTTAGATTCTAACTACGGATTATTATTTGTTTATTGTTAGGATCTGAGTTTGAAACTGTTTATGTAAGTTCTAAAAATGGTAAATGATACTTATAGTCTCGTGATATATTGTATAGTACTTAAGTTAGTTTTCTTATTCATGATATGTTGGCACTTGTTTTTCTGTTAGTTTATCAATGATTTGGTGGTATACTTTTCCTCATTTTTTAGTTGTAGCTTCGGCATGATTGATATACAAGAAGAGTACAAAACAAGGAAGTAGATGTAATTAAAAACAAGAAGAGTACAATACAAGCAAGTAGCTGGACAAAACACCAAAAACAAAATACGGGGAGTCTCTTGTAACTCTTCCTGTTTTACCAATACATCCGTTCGCTCATGAATTTCTTGTATCTTCTCCTCTACTGTACCAGATTTCGACACATAAAAAAAACAATGTTAGACGCTTATAGGTGTTTTAAAAAAGTAATTAAAAAAGTAATTTCTGGAAGCAATTAAGGCACAAAATCTACTAACTTACCTTCGTTTTGATACGAATGCGGTTCATCAATCATGCAACACTTCCTGGTAGACAACATTTGATGTGTAAACTTCGGATTGTTTAAAATCTTTTGCGAGATGTACCAACACCTTCGTATTTTTTCTTGAAATCCCTCTTGATAACGCCACATAAAGTTGTCCATGTGAAAATACAGAATCCGGTAAATAAACACCAACGTGCGGAATTGTTTGACCTTGAGCTATATTAAACGTCATGGAAAAGCTTAGTCGAATTGGAAACAGTTTTCTTTTCAGCTTGAATGGAAACATGTCATCTTCAGAAAGGGTTAGAGGGATTCTTGGCAAAAATACTCGTTTACCAGCATGCTGACCGACTGTAATTTTTGCATCAATAACATTTCGCATGAAGCCTTTACATATCAACCGCGTGCCATTACACAGGCCATGTGATGGATCGATATTCCGTAACAATATTATTGGGCATCCAATTTTTAAACGAAGCTTATGAGGCGGCAAACCACTAACATTTAGCGAGTTTAAGAACTCGATCAGATAGAAGTTGTGCTGATCGTCTTCAGCTTCGTCAAAACTGTAATAGACTTCCCCCCACCCCTTGAAAAAATTCGATCATTTGATTATTAATCTCGTCAACACTCTCATTTTTAGTGGACAATATCGCTCTAGAGATTATATAATCTGAAGAGTATACACTATCTTCAATTGATGGAAAGATGGCATTGATCAATTCTTTTATAGAGTTTTCTCTATTGTTGCACTGAATTGTCATGTCATCGGGTATGCAGATATAGTTTCCTTCGATTGGTTCTTCAGTTCCATCGCCGACTCTTAAAAGAAATTCAGAAACCATGGATCTTTCAACGCTCTCATATTTATGGTCAACCGCATTTGTTTAGTCAAAGACCAAAGAGGTGACATTTTAGGCTGGAGTCTACGATATGTGCTGGAGTGCCACGTTTAATAACCGGCAACACCTGTCTGAAGTCACCTCCCAAAACCATTATTATCTCACCAAATGGGAGACTAACACCTATAATGTCCTGCAATGTACGATCAACTGCCTCTATCGTCTGTCGCTTAGCCATCGACGCTTCATCCCATATGGTTATTTTGGCAGACCTGATCAGTTTTATGGCCCCACTCTGTTTTTTGATACTGCACATTGAATTATTTTCAAGATTAATAGGAATCTTGAATCTCGAGTGAGCCGTTCTACCTCCTGGCATATTATTAGCCACATCACCTGATGAAGCTATTGCGAGAGCAATAAGACCACGTGACCGAATTTCAGCAAGCAAGGCATTGTACAAAAATATTTTTCCAGTTCCACCCAGACCATCAATAAAGAAGACGCGTGGAAGATCATTATTAACATGCATCATGATCTCATCAAACACGTTTTTTTGGTCCGGATTAAGTTTATCTTTGGCACTCAAGTGTTCAGGTTCCAAAACAATCCCATACTCCTGTTGTAACTCACGATAACCTACATCCTGTAAGTTAACATCATCTGTTATCTTAGGAAGGTCGAATTCATTGATATTTTTACCCATGGATTGTAGAAAGACACTAATTTCGGTAAGAACCATATCCTGAACTCGTTCGATACTTTGATAGTGTAATCAATGATCTTCAGAAAGTGAATCAAAGTGGTCATTCCATAACTTTTGAATATCTGTAGGTTGGCAAAAAATCATTATGGTCGCAAATAACCTTCTAAGAGCATTGGGAAACTGGAATATAGAGGCTTATTCGAGACATTGTGATAAATGTTCATCATCTTCTATTAGGCCTAACTCAAGAGCTGCTTTTCGAAATGTCTCATACCTTTGACCATTAACCGTGTAAAGATGTTCAAAAGAAGTAGGCCCTTTGACATTTGACAAAAGTAGGCGTAAGTAGTACCTTTCTCCTTTGGCTGGATTAGCGGAAACGATATGACCTCTTTGTTTTTTACCCAAACGAAGATTCCAACGGCGTGTGCTTCCATTCCACGTGAAGTGTTTTGGAAAATCTTTATACAAATATACACTTGTTGTTTCATCGATTCTATTTTTCTCAAAAAATGATGTTAGCATGATTCTCTTATCCCTTTCCTATAAAAAATATTAGACATTATCTCATCATATCTAATCTAACCATTTGATTATTTGGTAGATGAAGTTGTAAGGCTAGAACAGAAGGAAAGATTTGAGAAAGAGAGAAGAAAAAAAAGCGCCACATAGCCTCTGGAGCCGATATGTAGGGTGCATACTGAAATCTCTTTATCTCATTAATAACAACCCCCTGCTCACTTTAATCAACTTGAATAACCTATTTGTCATGTCCTTTATAAACATATTTGAAAAGATATTTCACAGATTTTATACTTGAGCAAACTTCAACATTGATGTGGCAGTTAAACATCATCAAAAGCCTTGGGTTATACGGGACCACCCATTTATTATCAAGTGTTTTTCCTCGTACGTCCACTTCTATTCCGGTGTCTCTCATTCGATACAATGGATATGCATCTTCTCCTTGTGCTGTCTCTTAATTAAATTGTTTAGGATAGTGAAAACGACAAATTTAGGATCACCCTGCATACAAGTGTAACGCCTCGCTTTTTCGTACTTTCCTTAATTAGAAAGTGTAATCATATTTCTATTTATAGAAACTTGTATTCGTACCGTATTCATATTTCTTTTCCAAATTTTATAATCCGAGACTTTGATCGTGGTGAAATTCAAAATTGATACATACTTTTCTTACATGCATTCAATCGTTAAATACATGCAAACTGATACTTGTTATACGTGCAAAGATTCATACATTCACACTCGACACTCACATCATACTAATATGCGTTATATGCTTAAAACATGCAAAATGTCAAGAAAACTAAGTTCAAGGACTAAAAGTGTCAAAAACCAAAGAAGCTTCTGGAATTACACACCTCGCAGCCCGCGACCGGCCTCGTGGTAGACTCTTGCGGCCCGCGAGAGGGGCATAATCCGGAGTTTGTTGTTTCTAGCTCATGGATTGGTCAATTTTGTGTTTGTTGCATTAAATGCACCCAACTAACAACCCCCTAACCCCATCTATAAATACTCACCTCCTTCTCCTCTCATTTCACACCTCAAACATTTATTCTCTTCTCTCTAAAGCTCTAAGAGCTCTCTCCATCTGAAAGATCAAAGCTTTCAAAAAGTGAGTTCTAACTCACCCTTACCTCCCTCCTTTGATCTTTTCCTTCTTAACACTTGAATCACCTTTTGGAATGTTTCCATAGGTTTTCCAAGGAAAACCAACTTGGAACATCACCATGCTTGAGGTCCCAAGTGTAGAACCTTTTTGTTTTAATAGGATTTTAACCCACAAGTGTTGTATCCTTCCAAGCTTGTTCTTGAAACCAGACTTGAGTTGGTAGTGTGCGATCACTTGGAAGCCTTGGCTATCCTACCTTCGATCCACCACCTCACTTGATGATTTTTATTACTTTTTGTCTTTTACTTTTATGATTTATTCATGACCATCCTTGTCATCCTTATGATGACTTGTGTATTGGTGAACCATACAAAAGAGGTTAAAAGGAAGGTTATCCTCCTACCTCCATGCATGACTTCTATGAACTTCCATGATGTTTATGATCTACTTATTATGTATACTATATATATACATATATATACTAACCAAACTCTTGATGGTAATCAAATGATTATCCGTCATGGTACTAGGTTACATCACCTAAGTACTTAATCTCTCGTTACGATTCTAATGGGTATCCTAACCCATGAAAACACATCAACCCGAATGGGTAATATAGTGTCAAGGATGAGTATTAAGTCTAGATGATTATTTTCTCGTATACATACTTTAGTGTATTTAAAGTTCCTAATCCTCCGTTATCATTCATATACTTACCAACCTACGTTTTCCTTTTGTAGGATAACTCGGTGCTCCATCCACCAAACTCTCCCAACACTTTACGTAAGTACGAAGTGGAAGCTTGCAAAACCGTGAGTACACTCGACATCCTTTTTACGCTTTACACTTTTTGGGTGCAATATGTTAATCTATCATAAACACACTAAATCACACTTTATTCTATGAAATCACACAAACAACCCATCATACATGCTATAGTTATGTGATACTTGAATTGTTTACTTGGAACATTCTTATGTGATACTAAATGTCATTAACTTTGATCAAGCCTCCCTTAACATGTATAACGCTATAGGAGTAACGCACCGCCTGTATTCTTGTGGTCAATGTTAAGTTTTCTTTTAATCTATTATGCGGTACACTTGAGGATTGACTTGTAGTTCACATGCCATGTTTACTTTTGTTCTCGTATACTAGCTTATCATGTGGATGTGTTTAAACATTTTTACTACTTATGCTATGATATCAAACTTGTGTACTCACCAATACTTTGTTATTGAACTATACTTTTAACATGTTGCAGATTAATGAGATTGATATGACGAAACTTAGTAGGATCGGCATAGAAACACGCTTAGAATGCTAAGTTAATTATTACGTTTTGTTGAACTCATCTCTTTGTTGTAATTTTGTATTCGAATTATGTTGTATTTGATAATTTGAAGGATGAAATGAAATGAAATGGGTTGTTTAATTAAATATTGTTACAATTAGTGTTATGAAGTCTCGAGCAATCTTGTTTGTCTCACTCTGATGTTTCCGCCATCAGTTGGGGTGTGACAACAAGGATTGCTTAATTGTAAACCGCCGCAAGGGCCGTGAATCATGTGCTTCACAATAATCTCATGCAATTAGGGATGTCTTAGTCTGTTAGGAATCTCAGCACACACAACCTTATCATAATGGTCCGCGTTATTGATTGCGGGTACATGATAAGGAGAAAATGTGCCTGCGGCAGACCATGCTTTTGAAATTCGATGACATCAACGTATGCCTTAACTTCCCCGAGGGTATGTTTCTTGAAGAGTTGTTCCTTAAGATCTTCTAATTTAGCCCGAAACACTCTTGAAACAAGGTCCGGATGATCTTGTGCAGTTTGACCAACATGTAAATTGTCACATATCTCAGGTCACTTAGGATTACACGTCATTGTAAGGAATATATCAGGCTTGCCGTCATCTTGAACTAAAGTCATCGCATCTAGAAACCGACGTCGCATGTCACAAGGCTCTCTGATGAAAGATGCAGGCAACACAATTCTTTTTCCCACTCTGTTTGCATGAACCTCACCACCATTGACGCAATTCACAATACCTTGGTACAACTCGGCCCGTATCTTAGCCTAGTTTCTCTCACAAAATTCTAAAAGTGACATCTCAATCTTTATGTAAACATCTACCACAAACTGTTGTAGCAGTCTACCACCAAACAGAAGCACGTTTTCAGTAGATCGAATCTGGAACTTGTAACAGTAGTACTCTCGCATAGCCATAGTTGTTCTACCACTTCGTGTTTTAGCCTCTGAACGATGAAGATATTTTAAAAACAAACAGTTAATAAAATAAAACGCATTAGGGTATTTTTATGATCATCACTTAAAAGAATAATAAATTGTTGGTACCTTCTATTTCTCCTTCGATGTTGTCATTGTTGCGAACCTCATCGATCGATACTCATGACGTGGTATGTTAGCATGCTAACCCAACTCACCATTAGGAAAAAATATAGGATACGACAATGGATCGTAACAACTGAAGTACGACTGAATAGTTTGGCTACAGACCTACCGTAAATAACAATACTTCGTTTATACGAAGTGATATTGTCATTACCTTCAACCCAAATACCAGCAACCTATATAATCGTCAACTATAAGTAAGTAAAATAAGCAATACTATTAAATAAGTGTAATTAATGTAATATTTTATGTTGAAGAAAGTAACAGTTCAGTTGGTCAAATAAGGTCAAATAAAGTCAAACTACTGAAGAGCCAACATCTGATGGAATAAAGCCAAACCTCTAATGAGTTTGATAACCTCTGATAGAGTAATAACATCAGATGCTAGACAAACATTGATGATGTTGCTAACCTCTGATGGGGTAATAACATCAGATTTTAGGCAAACACTGTTGGTGGTAGACAACCACTGTTGAGTATAACATCAGTGGTTATTGAGTCTGTGGTTGAATCAGTGGTTTTGCTATACAACTACTGTTGGTGTGTTAGCAGTGGTTTGCATCAGTGGTAGTTTGTGATCAATTGTTTATATTTCACGGTGTTTTTATAACATTTTATATACCTCCGATGTCCTTGGTCGGTTGTACACCCTTTGGTCAAGTTCAACCGAAGTATTCATAGTGGCTCTATAGTTGTCAAGAGGTCCTAGTTCTGCAAGTCTTCGAGATGTATCGACATATGGGTTTGTAGAAAGAACGCATGTCAAAATATGAGTAATACGTCGATCAAGATTTGGCCATTGGAGTCTGAGATCAAACTCAACATCAGGATCATAAGAATACAACTGCAGCTACCTAGGGGTTCCATCCCTCGGAATAATTGGTCGATTTTGTGATATATTCCTCTATGTGCACGAAAAGTATATACACTGTCTCTCATATTACTCACATATCATCCAACGTCACTCCCATTGAGGCAAAAGAAAAATTGGTGTTATAAGCACGAATGTTTTACCTAAAAATATTTCCAGTTTCATCTTGCGATGTGAAAAGCCGGTGCAGTTCCTCTGGAATTTTTGAATTTGCTAACACAGTTTTCCCATCCATACAACAAAAGGTATCAAATTCAAATTGAAAACGTTTTGCTCCACAATCAGGACATGCACCCAGTTCTTTTAAAACACGATGCTCTCTAGGTACACAATCGTAAGCAAAGTTATATGGATCATCTTCTACGTTCTCATCTTAGAAGGAAGGTTGACCAACTACTTCATAAAATTGAAGTAAAAGTATACGCGGTTGAATTTGAACACCTAAAAAAATCACTGTCTTAAGTAATGAAGGTTGTTAAAGATGTCAAGTTCGACAAAGAAATCATTATTAAATAAATAGAAACCTCGTGATGTTCTAGGCATGACTTCATCAATTACAGAGGGGAATGTGCTTGACCCGTTCTCATTTGTCATTTGGGTAAATTGAGTAATATTAGTTTCTAAACTTCTTAAGGGTGTCCTTTCTGTTGATCTATTACTCATTAAAGATATTGATGAAGAACTTCGGGAGACCTCACCACTCCCAAATTTCGAGACTTCGTTATTTTCTTTCCGTGCAGCATAGTATCTTTTGTTACTCTTTTTGTTTTTCGGTCTAGTAGATGCACTCGAGCTAGAAGCATGATTAAGATGCTTTGGTTGTCCATTATTCATTGAAAATTGATAAAGTGTCAAATACCTTGCAAATTAAATAAAAGATAGTCATAATAGATGATGAAATAAAGGAAAACTACTGTGAGCCAATATCTGAAAGAATCCTTGCCAAACCTCTGATGAGTTTGCTAACCTCTGATAGAGTAATAACATCAAATATTAGACAAACACTGATGATGTTGCTAACCTCTGATGGAGTAATAACATCAGATGTTAGGCAAACATTGTTGATGGTAGCGAACCACTACTGAGTATAGCATCAGTGGTTTTGCTATACAACTAATGTTGGTGTGTTAGCAGTGATTTGTCATCAGTGGCTTTGCTATAAAACATGATTAAAATTAAACAACAACAAATTTAAATTTAAACTAGTACATAATTAAAACTAAAACAACTACATGATTAATATTCAAACTAATTCGAGAACAAAAAGGGTACATGGAAATAAAATTAAGAAACCCATAATAAAACATTAGATAAACCACAGAATATATCATTATCATCATCATTGTGGTGGAGGCAACCGTCATCAAAGTTGTTCTAAGGTTCCCAAACCATTTCTTCATCAAACTGTGGTTCATATTCCGCCCCAGGGTCAGTTTCGCACCCTTCAGCCCAACTTGTTAGTTCTTGTGTTTGACTGGGGTTTTCGACATGAGGGCGGTTTGAAGGTGGAGGATGTTGTGGCGGTACAGGAGTGTTTGCCACCAGACGGTGATGCCCTTCCCCAATTCGTAGTCCACCAAATTCTAGTTGAGCAAAGGTATAGTCATACGCCCACTTCAACTCTTCACCCATAAAAAAAATGGATCATCATGTTGAGGGTTTGTCACCGGCGGAGGGTTTGTCACCGTAGGGTTTGAAGGACGGTTTGAAACTAGAAAGTTTATATTGCGACGGGATGATCGTCCATGGTTTGAAGGTCCTTGTGGTTCAACTGGAATTGGATAACCACCACCCATAGCTCTCAGTTGGTATGTGTTCGAAGTGGGTTGTGAACTGAAAAATCAATTTTAAAGCAATTAAAAATATCTTGGTTATATATAAAGAAAAATTTAAAGATTTATAAATTAACTTTACATATTTAAATTCATATATAAGTACTATTTCTAATAACACATGTATAAAGATATTAGTTACAAAACAAACCAATAAATAAACATTGTTATAGCTATGTTTATAGCAGTTAAAAGTTACAAAACAAACCAATAAAAGCGAGAAAGCTTACAACAATGCAAGGCCCAGAAATAGAAAAGCTTACAACAATGCACTCTAGACTATAAGGTGGAGTGATGGTAGAGTTTTACAGATTTATAGAGCTCCAAGCATGCTTTACCACCCACCTAGGCACTGTTTGCTTTACAGTTGTAAAATCATCTGTAAAAGCAAGACTGATAGGTTAAGTAGTAAAAAATCTAAAGGACAGTAGTAGAAAATGAAATGATTCTCTGACTTAGGGAGTTGGTATTTGAAAAGGTTAGTATTTCACAGTTGTTAAAGTAAGGTAGATTGTAACTAATTGTAACGAAAAGGTTTGGTATTGAAAAGGGCTCTATACATGACAGGTGTATGAAAAGTTGACTATAACATAAGTGGTTAGTGAGGCAGTGGTTGAATCGGTGGTTTCTGATCAGTGAGTCAGTGGTTTGCATCAGTGGTTTGCATCAATGGTTAGTGAGTCAGTGGCTTGCATCAGTGGTTGAATCAGTGGTTTGCATCAGTGGTTAATGACTATAACATCAGTGATTAGTGAGTCAGTGGTTTGCATTAGTGGGCAATTATGTCAAGTTTGCTTAAATTCATAACAGTTGAGATTACTTGCATATGACTCACAATCTCCCCCTCAGCCTAAGATCACTGCTTTGTTTGTACAGAATGTAGGAAGATAGCTTAGATTGATAATCGATGAAAGTGATCAAACAGTACAGGCACAGATGATGCCAAAACTAAACATTACAAGAACTTTATTATAATTACTTGCCATACGCTAAACATTACAAGAACAGATGATGACAAAACTAAACTTTATTACTAATCTTTATTTCTCATCAATGATTCCCTTATTTGGCCTTTGAACTGAAGTTCAAAGTCCAGGGCCATCATGTCTTCTAGATCCCTTTCAAGCTCAAGATTCAACAAGTCTTGGAGATCAGCTACATCCAGACAGTATGCATCCTCCATCTTTATCCTTTGAACTCTACCATCTGACCTGAGCAATGTCAATTCATGGTTGTCTTTGTTATACTTCCATTTTAGAATTTTTGAGTAAGTTGGTTTGCTTGGGAGTAGTGTTATTTTTGATGAGTTGGGTGAGGTTTGTCTGCGTAAAAGTGTGGATATTGAGGCTCTAAGCTTGTCACTTGCAGCATCTGTGTTAAAAAAATTTGGTTCTTTATCCCTCTTTTCTCAATTCCTCATACGTCCTTTGATCTTCTTCTTCTACCCACTTTTGCCTCTTTGCTTGATTCAAGGCAATGGTGGATATGCTGGTAGTTGAAGTTAATATTTTAGGACCAAGGGGCTGTTTAATAGCAGAGGTTGTTTGCTCATAGATTGGCTTTCTTGGAATAAAAGGATCCTTTTTTCTTAATTCTTCCAACCTTATGTAGGTATCTGCCACTTTAGATTTTGACCATCTAGCAATCTGCCTTGTTGTTCCATATAAAGCATCAACAAGCTCAGCTTTCATTCTTTTAATTTTAAGAGCATGGTCTTGACTTTCAACTTTGGCCTTTTTCCAAACAAGAGGAGTAGGCATCTTTGAAGGATCTTTGAGAATGAATGAATTCTTTCAATTTCTTCTTTAAGCTCATTAGCCAACCAGCCTTTAAATTGTGCACTTGTGGCTTTGTAAGACTTATGCTTCATGACATGATCAAGATAATCTTCTATCAGTTTTGGATCATCAGTGGTTGGCTATTCAGCTTACTCAGCTCCTTAGCAAATTCTTCAATGCTTATGACTTTGCTCAGTTAGTATTGTAAGGAGACTTGTAAAGCCCTGTCATCTTTATCTTTTGAATTTTCTTTTGCAATGTATTCAGCCTGTTTTGCCTTCAGCTTAAGATACTCATCCAAGTTCCTAGGCTTTTTATACCCCAGCAAGGAAGGAAATTCTCTTTTTGTTGGATCTTCTATTTTGTAGAAAGCTTCAATCTCACCTTTAACTGTAAAAATTTCCAAAGGATATAATGCACCCATAGGAAGGAATGAGGAGGGTTGGTGCATGGTTGGAACTGGGGGAATGGAGCTTCAGAATGTGGAGGTGATGAGGATGGTTGTGAAATGGATTGTGATGAGGTGGGAAGTGGTGATTGGTTGTCTTCATCATCATCATCAACAACGAAAGCTTTTCTTTTGCGTTGGAATTTAATTTTGGGAGAAGGTGGATGCGTGGGAATTCTGGATGGTGTGGGCAGTGGTGTAGTTGTGGTTGGAAAGGTGATCAAGGCTGTGGTTTGAACATCTGTTGGAGCAGCTGTTGTTCCAGCATCTGCTGTCACAACATTTGCCCTAACATTCGATGTGGTAGAGTGACAAAGGATACATTCGTAGTAGCTGTAGCAATGGTGGAGAGATGAGAGTTTGTTGTCTTGCTTTTCTATCAGACCTTCTTTGCCTTGAAATTCCAACATCTTCCTTTTCTATTTGCTTAGCCTTTACTTCTTTTATGAGTCTCAAAGCTTTTTCTTCGAGTGTATCTTGTCTTTGCTGCTTTTCATTTGCAATCCTTTTAGCTTCTTTGTTTAATGATTCATCAATTTCTTTATCCAAAGTTGCTTCAGATGCTTCAACAGTTGTTGTTGCTGACTGTTGTTGCACCTACGGTTTGACTTTTGAGTCAGGCTGCAACTTTTGCATTGAATCTTTCTCCCCCTTTTTGGGATCATCTTCATTGTCATCTTGAATAATGATCACCGGGGCAGAGCCAGTAGTTTTGAGCAGATGGTCTTTGATAGCTTTGATGTCAGCTTGTGTATCTTTATAGCGAGCCTCGACCATATTTCGGATCCGTTTCATATGGGTTTCATGCTGAATATCGGCCAGTTGTCTCTGAGCAAGGATGATTGGTTGAACAACCTTCCATAGCTCATCAGCATTTTGTGTGGGAGATGGTTGAGGTTGGGAGTTTTGTAGTTCCTGCTTCATCATCGTTTTGAGGTCATCTATAGATGATTCCATGGAAGACATCCTCTTCGTCAATTCTTTATACCTTAATTCATCACCTAATCTAATAGGATCATCTGAATTCCTACCAGAGGTAGTTGTATTTGGATCTTCTACTGGAGTAAACTCCATAGTATCAGACCCAAATGTCCCTTGTTCTTGGTTCTGGGGACTTCCAACTGGCTCAGAGAATACAATTGTAGCCTTAGCAGTTGTTGCCGTCAAGGAAGTCTTAATTATGTAACCACTGTCCAACTGAGCCACCGTTGTAGCAACAGTTGTAGTAGTTGCTTCACTTGACCTACCACCAAGAGTTACATATAACTCTTGTGGTGCAACCTCCTCAATTGCTTGTGGGCTAGCAAATAGAGTTGTCTCAGACTCAGTCAAATGTGGAGGTTGACTCTCTTTAATGGGTAAGTGAGAGGGACTGTTGAGTGACTGAGTTTTCTCTATTGCCTCAAGCAAAGGTATAAATGTGGGTGAATTGGAGTACTGGGTACGGGAGTAGAAAGAGACATAGCCCTGGGAGAGGGGCTGGAGAACAAATGCTCAAGTGAAACATCTGCCTCATAATGTGGTGTCCTTGTGCTTACAACTTGTTCCTTTTGTGAAGAAACAAGAGGAGCTTGTGATGGTGGAGATCTTTGAACCATCTACTATGAGGAAGTAGCAGCAGTGGTTGTAAGTGACTTTTGTGATGTCACAGGTAAGACATCTGGGATCATCTTCTAGAGCTACCTTTTTGGGGTGTTTAGTGGGCTTGGTGGATTTGGTTGGTTTCTTTTTGGGTTTAACTGGTGGGGGTTGCACAACACTAGGTATAGTGCTGTGGTCACCAGGAGCAGTTGGCTCAGCAACAAAGGAAGGAGTAGTGGTTGTAGAAGTTGTCAAAATCTGCTCAGTCTCTGTTGCTTTAGTTTTCAACACCTTAGGTTTTTGAGTTGAGAGTCTAGTAAAAGTTTCAACACCTTGTTTAATGTCACACTCAGAAACTTGTTTTTGTAAATAGAAACTCAATAACCTAGGGTATATCAAAAAAGCTTTACCCTTTTTAAGATTGTTAAAATTATCAAGCAGATCAGAAAACAATACCTGAGAAAAGTTAACTTTTGATTTGTTTAAGATAGCATAACCCAGGTATTGAATATAAAAAGGTATTTCATTGAAACCGGTTATTTTTGCTGACAGGCACAATAAAAGGATGTGAAAAAAGAATTTTATGTCAGCTAGAAATTCCAGTTTGAAAATGGTAATACCTTAAAGCTGACTTCATATCCACGCTCTATGAATTCTGCATGTAAATCTTTCTTTGAGAAAGATGTGGGGTCATCAAGTTCATTAAGACTGAAAGTGGTGGAGATAGTAGAAGGAGAGATTTGGACCAGTGACTATCCAATCTTTGATGTGATGGCAACATGCTTTTTGTTCTGAATTTGCAGTTCAGCGTTTACCCAAAATTGGCGGAGGGAGTCGATGTAGATCGGGATTTTGCAAATAACACATCTTTGTATGATGATGTTTGTAGAACATCAATCATGGAGTGAAATGCAGTATTATTGTTGGATTTATCGAATATTGGAAGGTAGTTATGGGGAGTTTTAAGGATAAGATTCATGGTGAATAAGTGAGTATTTAGGCTTTGAAAGGAGAAGAGAGTAATAGAGAAATTCATGGGAGATTTTTGTTTTTGAAATTGAAATGGTAAGTGGAAACTCTGTTTGGATGAAACAGGGTTTATAAAGGGAAAAGTGAGCGGTTTCCCAAACATCTGATGGCTATCATCTATGCATGTGTAAACTCTGTTGAGTAATGAGTGACAGTTGTTTGATAACCTCAGCTGGAGACCAGCAGTGGTTCTAAACAGAGGAATAATCAGAGGATTGGGAAAATAGTGGTTTCACCAAGAGTGGATTGGGAAAATAGTGGTTTCACCAAAAGTGGATTAGGAAAACAGTGGTTTCACCAACAGTGGAAGTAGGAACAGAGGATACGCTTTCAACAACGGATAGATTTTCATGGAGTAATAACATCAGATGTGAGGCAAACACAATTGGTGGTAGACAACCACTGCTGAACAACCATTGCTGAGTATAACATAAGTGGTTAGTGAGACAGTGGTTGAATCAGTGGTTTTGCTATAGAACTACTGTTGGTGTGTTAGCAGTGGTTTGTCATCAGTGGTTTCTGATAAGTGGATAATATTACAAGGACTGATACTTATTTTCTTATAAGTTCAGGGGGCATTTATGTCAAGTTTACATTTATATCAGTGGATAGGATTACAAGGACTGATACTTATTTTCTTATAAGTTAAGGGGCATTTGTGTCAAGTTTGCATTTATGTCAGTGGATAGGATTACAACGACTGATACTTATTGTCTTAAGTAATGAAGGTTGTTAAAGACAGGTGTAAGAAAAGTGGGTATATTGACAATGGTTCAAATGACAGGTGTAAGAAAAGTTGACTATATTGAGAATGGTTCAAATGAAGTTGGATTCTAACTACAGATTATTATTTGTATATTGTTAGGATCTGAGTTTGAAATTATTTATGTAAGTTCTAAAAATGCTAAATGAAAGAAGATAAATCAAATGAACTTGCATCATTGGTTTGCATCAGTGGTTAGTAACTATAACATTAGTGGTCAGTGAGTCAGTGGTTTGCATCAGTGAGCATTTATGTCAAGTTTGCTTTAATTCATAACAATTAAGAGATTGTTTTCATTGTCAGCATGGAAGTGACACTTAACAAAAATAACAAACTAATAACATCTGCTAAGCTAACCACTGCTATACACTAAACATTACAAAGGACTGATAGAAAACGCTGATGATACACCCTCTGTTGGTCTTCAGCAGAGCTTTACCTTGACAGACCTTTAGCTTTGATCTTCAGCAAAGCTTTATCTTGGCAGACCTTTTACCTTTAGTCTTTAGTAGAGCTTTGCCTTGGCAGACCTTTAACTTTAGTCTT
Source organism: Scalesia atractyloides (assembly GCA_947069175.1). Taxonomy (NCBI): domain Eukaryota; kingdom Viridiplantae; phylum Streptophyta; class Magnoliopsida; order Asterales; family Asteraceae; genus Scalesia; species Scalesia atractyloides. The sequence goes on from CAMTDV010000116.1 coordinate 36,242,396, forward strand.
TAGCAGAGCTTCGCCTTGTGATGTATTGAATAATACATCCATTTATCGTGTACAGTTTGTATTATTTTAGTTGATATTTGTTTCGGTTTGTCAAGAATATATCTACTTTTAATCCAAATACGTGTTGCGGGTCTTGGTTCGTGAAAGTAGTTGAAAAGACGAGAAAATGAGCTGAAATGGTGAACGAAACCAAGCCGGATTGTAGTTGGAAGCCGAGAGAAGAAACGAGTCGAAAAACAGGTGAAATCACCTTCTGGCGGCCTACGACCACCCTAGCTAATGCCTCTCACGGCCAGCGAGAGGTTGATACATATCCGGAGAACTACAACTCAGTCGCGGGGCGCGACTGACATACATATCCCTCTCGCAGGTGGCGAGAGGGTGATTTGATCAGAAGGTTTCGTAAACCTATCAGTTTGATGAAGGATAAGTATATTAATTAGAGTTTAACTCTAATAACAACATACTTGGACGAATCTTTTTGTTAGAGAGCAATAATGTTGGAGTTCTAAAGCTTGTGGTTGAAGTTCAAGTGGCTGGGAATCATCAAGTTGGAGCAAGAAGCTTGGAGATCAAAGCAAACACAGGTTATATTGCAAAATTTCTTAAATTTTAGTTCCCGACTTTTTAATCTTGATGAATTCTGTTTTTAACCTTGTTTTAATTGTTTTTAAGACTATCTTACTTGGCTAAATCCAGTATGCTACCTAGGTTTTGATTATTTATTATGAAAGATTGGATCTTGATTTGATTTGATAATGTTTTTATGGGATTTTTAGTAAAGTAAAGAACTTTGATTACTTGATTTGGTGTATTTGCATGATTTGAGTTAATTGTTGATTAATTTATTGTTTTACATGAATCTCGTTGGATGTCTTCCATAGAATAGGTTTGTGTTGATTGTCGGGTCTTAACAGGTTCGGGTAATCGTTCGGTAAAATTGGCCGATAACCAGAAAAACAATTAAGTAAAATATATAATTAATTCTTAACATTATACTAAATTTAATTATTGAGGAATAATAATTTATTAATCGAATTAAATAGGTAAATAACTAGAGTTAGGTTTTGAGAAAATCCTAGTTCTAGTTTACTTGCCATATTCGTGTCGGTTAAACCAAATCAAGAATCGTAGTTGGTCTAGGCTACCTATTGAGAGATAGTTAGCTAATTTAGTCACTTTATTAATTATTAGATAACCGAAAGGAAATCTTAAAAACCGGTAAACCCAACTACTTGTAGGGTATCATAGGTGTCTTTCTGAGAAGGGTCGGAGGTCCTGTTCGGTATTCCTTAGAGCCTAGTATGTCAAGATCCCTGTTTCCCATTCACTTTATTAATAAATTAAGAGATCCAATCAATAGTAATAGAAAATATAACCTAGGTAGCCATTTCACCATCCTTGAATCAAACTTCCAAATATTAAAAGTCCAATTTAATTCATTTTAGTTAAGTAATTTTAGTTTAATAATAAACTTAGAATTATGTAACCCCGCCAAATATAAACAAGTGTGTCAATTTAGTCTAGATTGAGTTGTCAACATAATTAGAGAGTCTCATGGGTTCGATATCCGGACTTACTTAAGCTATTCTACAATTGATCGGTCCACTTGCCGGTTAGTAGTTTAGTCAAATTTAGGAGTCTAGAGTATAATTTGAGTCTAGAATTAGGGTAATTTTAATTGTTTTTAATGGACTACTTTTAGAACATCAAAGTTTTGGCGCCGTTGCGGGAGACTCTCTTTGGCAATTGCGTTGATTACTTTGTTTAGGCTTAATTGTTTCATTCCGTTTTTGTTTGCATCGTAGAAGTCTAAATAATTTAGTTCGTTTAATTTTTTAGTTTAATAGATTTTTGTTATGTGTCTTTTCTGAATTGTCTTACTTGTCTCGTTTCCGGTTTTTTGTGCATGCCCCATACGCGTTTGCAAGGACCTTCGCCGAAGTCGTCAACGAACACGTCTTTTTCTCCCACACAAAAGGTTAGTACTTCTTCATCCTCATCTTCCGGTTTTTCCGACTCGTCCCGCCCATTTATACCACCCGACTTTGACTTTACACCAAAGCCCTCACCGTGAAATTCCCCATCGCCCCGTATAGTTCATCGAAACACAAGTCCACCACCTGTTCTCCACATGGCCAATAACCAAACCATTTACCAACAAGCGACCACCGGTTTCACCAGTGCGAACTCGCCATCAGTCTTCCCCAATGAATAATGACAAAGCATGGTAAATCCCATCTTACTTCATGACCGCCTTAACCAACTCGTGCCAATTCCACGGTCGTGATGACGAGGATGCGCCTGCCCATATTAACCACCTTACCCGCCTTTGTCACACTTTCAACATGGAAGGTGCGGGCAACGATGCCCGTTTCCTTCAAGTCTTTCTTTTTTCTCTTGGAGGTCGAGCCGCCGTCTGGCTTGACTCTCAACCACCTGGTACCTTCACTACTTGGGCTGCTCTACGAGATGCTTTCCTTAAGAAATATTTTCCACCCGCAAAAGCATCTCGCCTTCGTGATCAGATCCATTCATTCCGGATGGAACCTGACGAGCCTTACCGTTTGGCATGGGAGCGTTCCCAAACCTTGGTGTCCCGTTGTTCTCAACAAGGTCTGTCTGATTGGGCACTTGTAGAGAATTCTACAACGGTCTCAGCCCTAAAACCCGAGCCCGATTTGACACTTCTGTTGGTTGACACCTAATGAGAAAGAAGACGATTGTTGAGTGTAATGACCTCTTCGAGAGCTTCGACATTCGGATATAGACTACAGCACTGCTGGCAGGAATTCAATCCCTGTCTCTCGTACTACCCCGGTCAACAGGGGGTTACACCAAGTTAGCTTGGAAACTACGGTAGCGGCTGCATTAGATAGCTTTAAGCGTGAGGTTACTAAGGAGATCTAGGAGTTGAAATAGAAAGTAGATAGGTGTAAAGTGTGTCGAAGGGGTCATGATATGATAGAGTGTCCTACGCTCACTGTTGAGCAAGTAACGTTCATTACGGGTCAGAGTAGAAGCTAAATGAACCCCTATAATAATAATAACTCTAATTATAACTCTAATTGGCGTAATAATAATAATAACTTCCGCTCTTCCGGTAACTCCCCTGGTTTCCAATTTGGTCAATATCCAAACAGGGGGCAGGGTCATTATTCTAGTGGGGGTTCAGGTCATACAAGTTAGTTTAGTGGTGGGGGTTCGAACCAAGAGGGTCAGAATAGGAATGGAGGTTCGGGGGGTAGTTTAGATAGGATTGAGGAACTCTTGTCTCAATTAGTGGTTAAGGATCAAGCTACCAAGAAAACTTTAGCGAAACATGATATTCTCTTGAAAAATCAACAATCCGCACTCTTAGATCTTCAGAGGTCAGTAGGTAGTATCGCAAAGCAACTGCAAGAGCAGCCACACGGTCAGTTCTTGGGTAACATTCAACCCAACCCGGCGAACCAACATGCAAAAGCAATAACCACACGTAGTGGTAAGAGTCTAAAAGAAGTGGTTAGAGAGGGGGTAGAATTAGAGGAGCATGATGAGGAGGTAAATGAGGAGATAGAGATGGAGGCTCCACTAGGGTACAAATTAGGTTAGACCCAGTAAGTACCGCAACAAACAGTGGACCTTCAGTCGAGAGTAGTGGATAAAAGAAACCGGTAGAGGTTAGGCCCTCACCAATCGTAGATCCTTCATGCCTACCATACCCGACCCGTCTTAAACAACAAAAATATGTTAAGGAATACGGGAATTTCTTGATATGTTTACCCAGTTGAAAATCAATCTTCCTTTCACTGAGGCTCTCCAGCATATGCCAAAATATGCTAAGATTTTGAAAGACCTTCTTAAATGAAAAGATAGGCTGGGGGAGCTTTCAAATGTTCCGTTAACTAGAGGGTGTTTCGCCGCAGTTCTAAATAAGTTACCGGAAAAATTCACTGATCCGGGTATCTTTACTATTCCATGCTTATTCGGTGGTTCCATCGCTCCAACTCAGGCATTAGCCGATCTAGGTGCTAGTATCAATCTGATGCCCTTCTTGCTCTATGAGAAATTAGGTCTAGGGGATCTCACTCCTACTCGTATGCCACTATCTCTAGCAGATCGGTCGGTTAAGTATCCGCGGGGAATTATAGAGAACTTGTTAGTTAATGTTGATAAATTCGTTTTCCCCGTGGATTTCGTTATCTTAGATATGGAGGCCGATGAGAAAGTGCCCATCATCTTAGGCCGTCCATTCCTCTGTACCACGAAAGCGATTATCGATGTTCATGATGGCAAAAATCACACTTCGTGTTGGGGATGAGAACGTCACTTTTGAAATCACTAGGTCGATGCAACACCCTAGCGGTGGAGATAGCGATAATGGCCCATGTCACTCCGTCTATTTTCTCAATTCATTTATGTCGTGTGTAGATCAGTGTATCAAGTATATTAGTGGAGCCGATTTAGTGAATGAGAGAGTAGTAGCTGAGGAGAGCGAGGGAGAGGACATAGAGGATGACCCACTATGGGTCCCCAAGACTCTAGACTTTTGTGAGGTTAGTGTGGCGAGTGAGAGTACTCCTATAGATACTCCGGCCCCCTTAGAGCTTAAGCTCCTTCCCTCCCACCTAGAGTACGCTTTTTTAGGTGAAAATTCGAGCTTACCCTTATGATTTCTTCGAAATTGTCGACGGAGGAGAAGGTGAAACTAATAGATGTTCTGAAAGAAAATAGGGAGGCCATTGCTTGGAAATTGTCCGATATCAAGGGGATTAGCCCTACCTTCTGTACTCACCGAATCCTCATGGAGGATGTCTTTAAGCCGATGGTGCAGCCTCAGTGACGCCTCAATCCGAATATGCAAGAGGTCGTTAAGAAAGGGGTGCTCAAGTTGATGGAAGCCGGCCTCATCTACCCGATATCTGATTCTGCATGGGTGAGTCATACTCAGGTTGTTCCCAAGAAGTGGGGAATGACAGTGGTCATGAATGAGAAAAAGAACTCATCCCATCGTGTATGGTCACTGGTTGACGGGTGTGCATTGATTACCGAAAATTAAATGACGCCATCCGAAAAGACCACTTTCCATTCCTTTTATCTATCAGATGCTAGAGCGTTTCGCGGGTCAACAATTCTATTGTTTTCTCGATGGGTTTTCAGGTTACTTCCAGATCCCTATCGCTCCAGAGGATCAAGAGAAGACGACCTTTACATGTCCTTACGGCACGTAAGCCTACCGCGACATGCCCTTTGAATTATGTAATGCTCCAGCTACATTCCAACGATGCATGGTCGCTATCTTCCAAGATTTGATTGAGACTTCAATAAAAGTTTTCATGGATGACTTCTCTGTCTATGGAAATACTTTCGATCAGTGGCTTCGCAACCTTGATGCTATGATGAAGCGATGTGTAGAGACTACGCTGATGTTGAATTGGGAGAAGTGTCACTTCATGGTGACAGAGGGGATAGTGCTAGGTCACAAGAAATCTCACGCCGATATAGAGGTTGATAGAGCTAAGATAGATACCATTAGTAGACTTCTTCCACCAACGAGCGTGAAATCTATCCGTAGCTTCCTCGGTCATGTGGGTTTTTATTGACGATTTATTAGGGACTTCTAAGATTACGCGACCCATGACCCGAATCCTAGAGAAGGATGTTCCCTTCATCTTCGATGAAGGATGCCTAAAGGCTTTTGCTATCTTGAAAGAGAAATTTGTGAGTGCCCCCATTCTTGTCTCACCCGATGGAGCTTGCCTTTCGAGCTCACGTGTGATGCGAGCGACTATGCAGTCGTTGCAGTTTTGGGCCAAAGACGAGATAAGCACTTCCATCCCATCTATTATGCTAGCAAAAACCTGAATGACGCCCAAGAGAATTATACCACTACTGAGAATGAACTCCTAGCTGTGGTTTTTGCATTCGATAAGTTCCGCTCATATCTCGTCCTTTCCAAGACCAGAGTCTTTACTGATCATGCGGCTTTGTGTTACCTCTTCCAAAAGAAGGACGCGAAGCCTCGTCTTATTCGGTGGATTCTCTTGCTTTTTGAGTTTGATATAGAGATCAAAGATAAGAAGGGAGCAGAGAATGTAGCCGCCGATCATCTATCTCGATTAGAAGATCCAAGTAGAGAAGAAATTCGTGAGGAGGAAATCGGTGATAGATTCCTCATGAGTCGGTAGAGTTTGTGGTGGTGGAGAAGGAGGGTGTGCCGTGGTTTTCGGATTTTGCAAACTACCTCGCAAATGGAGTGGTTTTGAAGGGTATGACCGCTCAGCAGAAGAAGAAATTCTTCCGTGACGTTAGGAGGTACATTTGGGATGACCCGTTTTTGTTTAGGGTAGGAGGTGATAGAATTCTTAGGCGATGTGTGAGTCGAGAGGAGGGGGTAGAGATCCTTAGGCATGTGCATGAGGGGTTAACAGGAGGGCACCATGGTCCGCATGTCACCGCACAAAAAGTCTTTGATTGCGGTTTTTACTGGCCCTCGGTAGTTAAGGATGCCTTAGAGTTCGTTAGGAATTATGATCGCTGCCAGCGCACCGGTAGTATCTCATTCAAGGACAAGATGCCCCAAAACCTGATCCAAATTCTTGAAGTCTTTTATGTTTCAGGGATCGACTTCATGGGACCGTTTCCCGTCTCTAGCGGGAATCGGTACATCCTCGTGGCGATTAATTACGTCTCTAAGCAGGTGGAAGCTCAAGCTTTACCACAAATGACGCCCGAGTGGTGGTGAGATTTCTGAAGAAGCTATTCACTCGCTTCGGTACACCACGAGCCATCATTAGTGACTGTGACACTCATTTCTCCACCGCTTATCATCCTCAAACAAGCGGTCAAGTGGAGAATGCAAATCGAGGGGTGAAGAGGATTTTAGAGAAGACGGTAGGCAAAAGTAGGAAGGATTGGTCTGATAAATTAGACCATGCATTATGGGCGTTTAGAATCGCCTATAAGACACCTTTAGGTACCACACCCTTAATGATTGTCTATGGCAAAGCTTGCCATCTTCCATTTGAACTCGAGAATCAAGCATTATGGGCCCTCAAAACTGTGAACTTAGACCTCACCGAAGCTGCTCGGAAATGATACTTCCAAATTCATGAGTTAGAGGCACTTCGAAATGCAGCCTATGAGCGTTCATGGAGTATCAAATAGAAAACAAAGGCTTTGCATGATATGAGATTGAATGGAGTGAAGGAGTTTAAGATCGGCGATAAAGTGCTTCTATACAATTCGCGATTAAAATTGTTCGTCGGGAAGCTGAAGTCCAAGTGGACGGGTCTGTATGTGGTGAATGAAGTATTTCCATACGGGACAGTAGGGTGGAGAGATGAAGCTGATGGAGGCATTTGGAAAGTCAACGGCCATAGATTGAAACATTATTTAGGAGGCCCACTCGATTCTACCGAGATGGAGAAACTCCTCTCGAAGTTCCACCTCGCACCGCATAGGACCTTGAGTGTAAACTCAAGTGTAGAGTTTGTAATATTCGGTAATCATTTGCATTTCATGTTTTTATAGTGCTATTTATTGTTTTTTGCAGTTTGTGTTTTGTTTTGTTTTTGTGGCGTTTAGTTATTTGCAGGTTATATCACAAACATGGAGCCACAACCGAAAAAGAATTGGTGTTTGAAGGTAAGTTCTCGTACGCCCCTGTGTTTCATGAGTGTTTTCACAAAGTTGAAATTGAATAACAAAAATTTTCTAAGGCAAAACACTAGCCAAATTTTGAAACTTTCTGTGAAAACACCTGTCTCACGGGCCGTGAGAGGTATGCCTCAACTCGGTCACGGCCCGTGAGTGACAGATGACTCTGGAGCTTTTCCACTCGGTCCTGGCCCGCGAGAGGATTTATATCCTCTCTCGCGGCCTGCGAGCGGCCTTAACACCAGAACTCAAACCCTAAAACCCAATTTTTTCACTTTCAACCCTAAAACCCAATTTCTTCACTTTCCGATAAACCGATTTCTCAAGTTCAAGTTTGCACCTTTCATCCTCAAACAATCTTTTCAAGGGTTTTTGCAACTTATACACTATTTGCTTAGCTTTTTGTATAGATCGGCGCTAAGGTATGTGTTCTTGCAACTTTTATGCTTTAATTTCCGTATATTACTTAGTTGCTTCATGTGTTTTAGTTTCAGGTCCTTTTAGGTTGTATGCTAGTTAGTTTGAGGGTTTGGGTTGCACTTGGTTTGGGTTGAGTTTTGAATGTTGTGGCTGAACCAGTTCTACTTAGGATATTTGGGTAAATGGGTACATTTTGCGAGTAGGTTGGTTTGGTCGGGTTCGACATTGAGTGTGGGGATTTGGGTTAGTAATGCTTGCTTTAAAGATCACATTTTTAAAAGAAATTTCACCAGTTTTTCTGCATTAGCTATAAAGTTTTTATCTTTTGTTTTGTATTCAATGTTTGTTTGGTTTTCAGCATCTGGGTATTAGTTGTGGACAATTAAGTGTTGGAAGGGGTAGTAGTGTTTCTAGATATGTTTTGGGATATGGGTTGGCATTTGGGTATTCATGCATATAAGATCTCTCGCCCGTACTCAATCTCCATTCAGGTGAGATTCGGTCTAATTAATTAATATTGTTGCTTACACCCAATAAAATATATCTAATAAAATCTGGTAAAAGTGTTTTTCTAAGTATGACCGCGTATGTAATGCTATATGATTGCTCACACACGGTTTATTTCTTCTAATGGTCTAGTTGTTTCTCTTGTGAATTGAACGTTTTTGCAGATGTCAGGTGAAGAAAGCTCAAGTAGACCGGGTAAGAAGAAGAGAGGGCCTATACCTCGACCGAGAGGCGACCCAGCTGAGACCCAACCGCTGCCCCCAAATTTTGGGCAAAGGAGGAGCATTCAATACAGCGGGGACGATGTTCCCCATGGGCGGAGTACACGATTAAGGGACACCCCTCTGCTACAGTTTGATTTGGATTCTCATGAGAGTGAGAGATTGTCCAACCTGATCACATTTTGATCTGTTGCCATATCGAAGAATTGATTGGGATATGCTTGACCATCTGGGTCAGCGGGGGAGAATCGAACAACTTTTGGGGGATAAATTCAGGAGAGTGTTAGACTGTGATGAGAGACAATATAAAGAGATAACTCTTGAATTTCACTCCACCGTTGAGTATCAGCAGGAGAAGTTCTCTGAAAGTGATGCTGCATCTTTTGCCTTAGGAAGGCACATATACGAGATGACCGTTCCGCAGTTCACTGTAGCCACCCGGTTTTATATGGTAGACGAAGTCCAGTCGCCGGAGTTCTTCACCAGCTTGCAGGGGGTGGTTAAAAGAAGGCACCCGCACAGTGTTCAGACAGATGAGTTGGTCCAATTCTAGGGTACAATTTTAGATGCACCATAGTCTAATAATATGGTTGCTAGTGATATCATCAATCCGGTTTGCCGGTTTATTCATAAGATTTTGGCAGCCACATTGGTTGGAAGGGGGTAGGGAGACAACAAGGTGAATCAGGTCAGTTTATTTTTTTTGATGTGCATGGTTGAGGGGGGACCGACGAACATGGCTACTATTTTTGCGTGGTCTATGAAGCGGCTACGGAGGGGAGGCCCCAGGGCTAGGGTATATTGTGGGCCCCTGATTACATGGTTGGCAGAGAGTCTCGGGGTGTTCGACAGATACCCACGGGACATGATGAGAGAGGGCCCGTCCCCGTGTTTTATGAGTGTATGTGATCTTCAGGCTGCTGGGATTCTGACTTCGCACGAGCCTATTAGCTGGGAGGCTATCAGACATGGTCCTCAGGTTCAACCTCCTTCGGGTTCTGAAGCTGCTTCATCTATGCAATTCGGCGTTCCTACAAGATACCAGAGGCCGGTGACCCGCCAAGAGCTGCCAGGCGGGAAATATCCTCTTCGACTGTCCCGTCCTGATCCACTCACGTTAGATTCATTATATGACTGGATGGAGACCGGTTTTGGAGATTTGAGAGGGTACGTGGATTAGCAGTTTGGTGGGGTTCGCAAGGTAATGATGGAGAGTAGGAGGATGCATGAGGAAGGCCAGCGAAGGCTGGAAGACGGGATGCGATATATGATGGAGAACCTGCATATGGGGGTTCCATCTTACTTCCAGCAGAGAGGTCAGCCGTGTCCAGGTCAATCTAGTGGTATGGACGATGTGCAACCATACTAGGTGTTCGAGCAGCCAGAGGAGTCAGAGGAGGATGACTAAGCAACAACGGTTCTTTATTGATGTTTATTTTTCTTTTATGCTGTTTTCATCTTTTATTGGTCTGTACTCTAAACACTTTACATGTGGGATATTTGGGTTGGTTCGGGTATGATGGTGGTTAACTTTTTAGAACAATTTATTTATTTATTATATTATGTTTGGAAGTTGTTTATGTTGGTTGATAGATTGATGTTTGTATGCTGCTTCCGTTCGCGTGTGAGACTTGAGAGTTGTTTGCTGAGCGTGTTCGGATTGGAGGGCATGAGTGGATTTGACTAGCACATTGACAGTCTTGCATATCAGCTAAGTCGTTTCACTTGTATAGTTTGTATTTTATTTATTTATTTTTTCAGTTTTTATTGTTTAGAAGTGAGTCTTCTCATCCTTCCATTAGGGACAATGCAAAATTCAAGTGTGGGGATGTGATAGTTGAGCCGTAGAGTAGTTTTAATTTTGTTTGAAAAAAAACAAAAAAAAATCAGAAAATGTCTTTTGAAGAAGAAGTTTGCATAAATATAAACGGAAAATGATAAAAAAGTTGAGTTTTTATTCGGTTTCAAATAATGATAATATGAGTTAATAAAAGGTTGAGTTTATGTCTAACTTGGGATATGTGAGTAGGCTTGATTCGGTTCTTAGTTTATTTGATATTAATATATTGTAATGGTCGATCTACTCGTGGGTACTCATCTAGGAAGAATGGGAAATCCAAACTGCCAAAAATAGTATAAGAAATGCTGTTATAAGCTTAAATCTTTAGAATTTTTGATCATGTAAATAGAATAAGAAAGATAGAAAAAATGAGCTTGATTGGAAAAAGTAGACGACGCCTATGGAATCTCCCTTGGGGATGGTGACTCTGATCGAGAATCTCTCTAGGATAAGTTGAAAAATTTTAAATATCAAAGGCCACGTTGTCGCTCTCGGGGATGGTGACTCTGGTTGAGACAACCTCTAGGTTAGATATGCAAAAAGAGATCAAGTGCTCAAAAGAAAAGAAAAAAAAGAGAAAAAAGAAAAAAAATTACTTGGTTTTTAATTCCTTTGATTTTGGTACAAAACGGTTAGGAAATGGGTCGATTGATTCATTCATTTTGTTCCATAAGCTTGAGGTGGGATTAGGTTTACTGTTTTTGCTAGTGTGAGACCCTAGGTAGATTGACCGAACTTAAACTAAATTCACATGATAAGAATTTTGAACCGAGTTTTGAGTTTAAGTGGACATGAATACTTGCAATCACGGTTAATATAAATTCCGACCTTAATAAAATAATTCTATTTTTAAAAACGAATAATTACTTGGTTATGATCACATTTGCATAATTCTTTTTCGAGGACAAAAAGAGCAAGTGTGGGGATATTTGATGTATTGAATAATACATCCATTTATCGTGTACAGTTTGTATTATTTTAGTTGATATTCGTTTCGGTTTGTCAAGAATATATCTACTTTTAATCCAAATACGTGTTGCAGGTCTTGGTTCGTGAAAGTAGCTGAAAAGACGAGAAAATGAGCTGAAATGGTGATCAAAACCAATCTGGATCATAGTTGGAAGCCGAGAGAAGAAACGAGTTGAAAAATAGGTGAAATCACCTTCTAATGCCGAGCTAATGCCTCTCGCGGCTAGCGAGAGGCTGAAACATATCCGGAGAACGACAACTCGGTCGCGGGGCGCGACCGATATACATATCCCTCTCGCGGGTGGCGAGAGGGTGATTTGATCAGAAGGTTTCGTAAACCTATCAGTTTGATGAAGGATAAGTATATTATTTAGAGTTTCTCTAATAACAACATACTTGGACGAATCTTGGAGTTAGAGAGCAATAATTCTGGTGTTCTAAAGCTTGTGGTTGAAGTTCAAGTGGTTGGAAATCATCAAGTTGGAGCAAGAAGCTTGGAGATCAAAGCAAACACAGGTTATATTGCAAGATTTTTTAACTTTTAGTTCCTGTTTTCTTAATTTGATGAATTCTGTTTTTAACCTTGTTTTAATTGTTTTTAAGACTATCTTACTTGGCTAAATCCAGTATGCTACCTAGGTTTTGATTATTTTATTGTGAAAGATTGGATCTAGATTTGATAATGTTTTAATGGGATTTTTAGTAAAGTAAAGAACTTTGATTACTTGATTTGGTGTATTTGCACGATTTGAGTTAATTGTTTAATAATTTATTGTTTTACATAAATCTTGTTGGATGTCTTCCGTAGAATAGGTTTGTGTTGATTGTCAGGTCTTAACGGGTTCGGGTAATCGTTCGGTAAAATTAGCCAATAAACCGGAAAAACAATTAAGTAAAATATATAATTAATTCTTAACATTATACTAAATTTAATTATTGAGAAATAATAATTTATTAACTGAATTAAATAGGTAAATTGCTAGAGTTAGGTTTTGAGAAAATCCTGGTTCTAGTTTACTTGCCATATTCGAGTTAGTTAAACCAAATCAAGAATCATAGTTGGTCTAGGCTTCCTACTGAGAGATAGTTAGCTAATTTAGTCACTTTATTAAATACTAGATAACCGAAATGAAATCTTAAAGACCGGTAAACCCAATTACTTGTAGGATATCATTGGTGTCTTCCTGAGAAGGGTCGGGGGTCCTGTTCAGTATTCCTTAGAGTCTAGTATTTGAAGATCCCGGTTTCCCATTCACATTATTAATAAATTAAGAGATCCAATCAATAGTAATAGAAAATCTAACCTAGGTAGCCATTTCACCATCCTTGAATCAAACCTCCAATTTAAAAGTCCAATTTAATTCACTTTAGTTAAGTAATTTTAGTTTTATTATAAAGTTAGAATTATTAGTAAACCTCCCCCCAAATATAAACAAGCGTGTCAATTTAGTCTAGATCGAGTTGTCAACATAATTAGAGAGTCTCGTTTGTTCAATATCCGGACTTACTTAAGTTATTCTACAATTGATCGGTCACTTGCTAGATAGTAGTTTATTCAAATTTAGGAGTCTAGAGTATAATTTGAGTCTAGAATTAGGGTAATTTTAATTGTTTTTAATTGACTACTTTTAGAGCATCACCTTGGCAGACCTTCAGCTTTAGAATTAAGCAGAGGTTTGTCCTTAACAGAGTTTACCTATGACAGGCCTTGGACATTTAGTCTTTCAGCAGACCTTGACTTGGGAAGATGTTACATTATTGTTTGGATCATAGGTTGTAGTATATTTTGGCTTTCTATCTCTGTTCTTTTGTAGGGTTCAATTCCAACATATATTTTATATCCAACACATATTTTTACTGAATTTAGTGTAGTTTGATAAATTACATAATATGGGTGCTTTTCTCCGTAGGGCTTACAAAACACAAGTTATGTGCAGCAGTCCGCCATATTAACATATGAAGTTTTTTTATATGTTAAATAAGGCGGGCTGCCGCCAATAAACTGTGTTTTTTAAGCCCTAGGAGAGAACACCTATCTTCCCCCTAAAAAAGCAAAGAAAACATATCACGCAATTTAAACCTTCTTTCAATTTCTCTTCATCATAATCAGACGTGCTAGACTCAGTTACTGATCTAATCTGACAAACAATAACGATCAATATTATTGGTATTTCTTGAGATCTAGTTTACGAAATCATTTTAGTAGAAGTGCACCTATCGCTTACCGTATAAACTTGTTGCGGCTGCGCTGGCTGTGGCATTGCGGCTGCACTGGATGCGGCGTTTCATCTACCTGTAAACAAAGAAATGTCAAGATTTAGGTTTTGTTTTACCATAAAGTGCATAGTTCTGACTTGAATTAATAAATGGTACTCACCAAGATCTGGATCTTGAATGGATGAAGAAACAGAGAGAATGGAATGAAAATGAGAGCTCTGAACCTGAGATGAGATGAAAATGAGAGACGGTCAGTGAAGATCTCAAATAGTTTGGATCTAGATAGAATGAGATGAAAATGAGATATCTGAACCTGAGATGAGATGAAAATGAGAGAGGGTCAGTGAAGATCTAAAATCGTTTGGATCTATCGATTAGATCTTGTGAAACCTTGAACATCTTGTGAAATCGTCATCTCATAAATCGCCAGAGAGAGAAAAGGGCCAGATGATTTTGAAAATGAAGAATAAATCTAGAAAACCCTTGATATATATCCGTGACAGGGGTGTATGGGGAACTGGGATGAGCAGAAATTGAAAAATTGAATGCAAAATTTGGCCACTCAAACATATTGTGCTTAAAGATGTTGTGCTTCATGCATTAAAGAAGTTTTAAGGGAAATGGCAAATTACCTTAAGTTACCATTTGGATATGCTTATTAATATAGTATAGATATAAGTAAAAAAGTAGTGGCATTTTTCATGCTACGCGGCGGTACAGCAAATCCATAAATTAAAATTGCGATACAGCAAAAAAAATAAAAAAAATATCGAAACATATTATACATCAAACAAATCTTTAAAAAAAGTATCTTGGTTACGATAATAATGTCATGATCCTATTAATGATGTTCGATTATGGGTGGTTTAGTTTTTCATGATATTACTACAGTTATGATATATGATATTAGTATAGTATCGATTCTCATATGTAATAGATAATAATAAATAAATATAAAGTTTACATTTACCCTATATTAGTTAGTAATTTAGATTTGTGTCTTAATTTTACTATTGAACGTTTTATCACTCTTAATGCTCTATGTAGTTATATCTATTGCATAGCTATTTTGTTTTATCTCTAGGTGTGTGAAATAAACTAATAAAGTGTTGAGATATGTTTGGTTTTATTATTATTTGAAACTATTTAACTTTCTATTTTTACACTTTTTTTTCTTTTAATAAATAAATACCTCATATGAGTGGGTTGTATTGACGGGTCTGTTAATTTATCGTTCATTATATTTCAACAGATAATCACTTATATTAACTCGTATGAAAAATTATCAATAGTAACACTTACTTTACCATCAACAGTGCCCAATTTAATTTATACTAAAATTTTTTAGTTTAAGTTTTATTGTCTATTTTTATTTACGTTTTGATATTTGATATCTGCTTGCCACATGTTCACTTAACATTTCGACTTGCTTATGTGGACGTGTTAACATTTGTGTCTTTTTATCGTCGTTTCGACTTCAATTTTTTTACGTGGTTTTGTTATAGTTTTGACTTAATTATTTTTTTCTCCTGCTCTAAATTTGGTGAGTTAACACCCCTTAATGCGCGTGCGTTGTTAAATGTCTTTATATATATATTTTTGTTTCGGTTTAACGGTCTTGTAGCAATGCACAGGTCCTAAAAACTCGTGTATATAGTTTTATAAATAACTTAATGGTAGAATTTAATAACTACAGAATATATTTTTTAAATGTATATAGTTTTATATATATATAATTAAAGAAAAATAATAGTTAGGACTCGCGCATTACGGCAAGACCGTTATAATAATAAAAAATAGACTTAAAAACGTTATACCATAAAATTTATTAAGAAAAAGAATTTCTACATGTTATAGTAAAGACGTTAACAATACTTAAAAATCTTATGTAAAAAAGTGAAGCGCGTTGCGACGACACCGTTATACTAAACAAAAATTAGATGTGAAAACGTTGAATAATGCATGGGCGTTAAGGCGTGTTAACTCGCAAGTCAATCGGACTTGAATTTATTTAATAATATTACTAACAATAATAAATTTCTATTATATACTGTATATATAGTGAAAATAAGTGCGGGACACGCGTCATGTTTTTAGGTCCTCTAGATTTGGTTTTTGGTGGGAAAATAATAGGACATTATTTTAAGAAATTAATTGCATACTTAATTTTTTAAAATTTAAAAGCGCCAATTTTTACAATAATTTTTTTATTATAATTTTTTTATTTTCGTTTTCAATTACAATAATTTCATCTTTTAATTTTTTTACAACTTTTCCCTATATGATTTTTTATTTAAAGTATAATTCATTTGTATCATTGAAATTTAGATTATGGCCGTATATTTTTAATCAATTTTACAATTATACTTTCATAGATTACACACTAATTAAGCAATATGTATATATAATAGATTCAAAATTAAAACCAAAATTGTTTATCAAAATATATAGTTTCCTTGCAGATGTAGTCGGAAGAATAACATGGGGCGAAAGAGTAGCTGAAACACATTTTTTAGATTATTTCTACAGGATTTTACGTAAGTTAACATTTCTTTAAATAAAGAACACCTGTTTCTGCATAATTTTTCTAATACATTTCCATGGTATTATATTATTATGTATAGTATCACTTAAACTTTACTTTGTTGTGAACATGTGATAGAAATGAAGTTGTATGACATGAAAATATATGGTTACATATCAACTCGCTTGAATATTGAAAAGAAGGCTGTTACATATGCGACCGTGTAAAGTTGGTTAATTGGAACTCAAGTAAGTTGTTGTTAGGATACTGGTTTACATAAATTATCCATTACTTTTCTAATAATTATACCTTATATCTTACATAATTAAACTTTTATGCTATGTGGGAAACATTTTAAGGTCAACAGATTTAACTAGCATCGTATACCACCCTAATATCTCTGAAACACACATTATTGTTGCTTTTGAAATCCGGTCATGCATTCCATGCCATTGTATTCTAAAATGATTATCAAATTGTTCTTCCTTTATTATTTGAATTTTTAATTAAAGGTTATCTTCAATCAATATTCATTATATGTTTACGTAAATCTTTTTAAATATTTTAAAATTCTAATACTTATAAATTTTAAAATGATATATGCAATTGTTTTTTA
Source organism: Scalesia atractyloides (assembly GCA_947069175.1). Lineage (NCBI taxonomy): Eukaryota > Viridiplantae > Streptophyta > Magnoliopsida > Asterales > Asteraceae > Scalesia > Scalesia atractyloides. Next base: position 36,259,351 of record CAMTDV010000116.1, read on the forward strand.
GATATCTAGCCATAACTCTAAAAAATATTTAAATAATAAAGCAATACTCGCATTCCAAAACTAATATAATTTAAAAGGTAACCACAATAATTTTACACAATTTGAGTTTCAAATCATTAACTTCAAATGAAATTGAATGAAAGTATTCAAATTCATAATCAAGGCAACCATTTAAGTTTTTTATTTCTGTTTATGACATGATTTCTTGACATTTATCATTTTTAGTATCTATGAATAACTTTATTTAATAATACAAATTCTTTGTTTATATAACATTTTTTAAGTACTTCTTTTTAGGGGGGCGTTTTCTATGTCACTAATGATTGTGTAGTACTTTTTTTTTTGAATTTTGATGATTCAAAGTATCATGTTTTTGAAAGTTGTATAGTTGATACCTTTGTAAATGACTCTATTGCATTAATATTTTTTGTACTGTTTTTATTAACTTTTTAACAATTACATATAATATTATTAACAATTTGTTCTTATTTTATAGTGACTACATGAACACAACTGAATTTTCGCTAGTTTACGCAGTAATTCCAAAATAATTATAAAGACGATTGGTGGATGTGAACGAGAATTGAAATATCCACATAAGAAGGGCTTTTTAAATTTACAAGGTTTATAATCTATTTATAATATACTACAACTTGTATCTATTTATAATATATTAGATTTGTTTTTTTTTATTTTCATATCTACATTTGTTACATGTATCATATTGTCGGTTGAAATGATTTGATAAAATCTTGGGAGTTCCATTGGGCAAGATGGATATTTTCAAATGGTTAATCAATCAAGGAAGGATTTTGCTTGCAATAGATTAAGATCTTTAATATTTCATAAAATCGTGTTTATCACAATCATCTCTACATAACATTGTTTTTTTATGTTCCGTATTGTGTATTTATTTATTGGGTGTTGAAATATTTGAACATTATCATTTGTTTTTTTAATCATAAGTCATTGGTACAATTTTAACATTGTGCTACATGTTCAAAAACCCATGTGTAATTATACCAAAACTATAAAATTCGTTTATAGATAACTTATTGTATTATTTTAAATACAACGTTACTCATAAAATTAGAATATAAAAACTTTCTCGAACCGGGGAAGCAGTCGTGGGTGATAACCTAGAAGTTAAACAAATTTATAAAGTATAGTGTTTATAAAAACTAAAAGTAAACCATAAGGGTTTTATAGTACTTATACTAATACTCTAACGGAAGACTTTTACTTTAGAAATAGTCAAGGGACGAAAACATAAATATTTATATGTAATAGGGGCTTGTATACATAACTTTAAGACTTGTATATATAGACAAACTTAAATAACAAAGTAGTGGATGCGAAATGGGATCCATCCATTGGCCTATAAATCCCACAAACCAATCAAAACACTAAAAAATTTAATAGTGAAACCTCCTCACATACAATATATTAATAAATTAGGCTAAATTACATTTACATTCTTTAAGTTTGAAACATGATGTAGGCGGTGTCCTTTAAGTATCAAAATTACACTGGATGTCCTTTATGTTAGTATTTTCTATTGAGCGGTGTCCTTATGGCTTAACCCAGTTAAATTTTATGTTAAGTCTCACCATGTGCCCCTCACATGAGGGTATTTTAGTCCTGTTATCTTTTCTTTGAAAAATCAAATCAAATTAGAAGCAAAAATCTTTAATAAATTACAGAGAAATAAATAAATACAAATAAACCCTAACCTACCCCGTTTTATCTCTTATCTCTCCTACCATCTTGTGAGGATCTACTTTCATCCATAAGCTCAGGTCCTAATTTGTTTATCCTAGTCTTAAATGTGCGAAATTCATTTTAGATTAGCGACAATAGATTTAAGATTACTTTTCAATCTCAATGTTTCAATAATAGTTCAACGTGTACAATCTTGAAATAAATCCGACAGGGCTTCACCTTATTGATCAGCAAAAACTTACAGACACGATGAACACACGAAGTCTCTTTATAGACATTGTAGCTTCGTGTGAACTTGACTTACCTTTGTATGAAGTGAATCATCTTCGTACGGAGTGACTCAAAGCTACCTGCATATGAAGTGATCACTTCGTACAAAGTGAAACATACAAAATACAAATCTAACATTAAAAACCCTATTACATGACACGGACATGACCCAAAGACCTAGCAGACATACTGCATCAACAAACTCCCTCTTGGATATTGTCGTAGCCTTGGTCAGTCATCTGTATTCAAAACGTCATAACATTAATTCTTCCTCGGATTCCGATGCTCTTCACTTGAATAGGCGTTTGATTTGTCGGCAGAGCCCACTTCATAAATTGAAATCTCTTAATTGAAGCTTTCTTTTTCTTTTCGTCAATCTTTTTGTTGATGCACTTTGTGCCCGTCACTGTACAGAAAGGCTAGATAGAGTGTGTATTGAATATTATATAAAATAGATATGAATACACGACCCAAGTGCGAAGGAGAGCAGTTTTGTAGTGTCCCTTCGTACGAAGTGATAGTTCACTTTGCACGAAGGTAATAGTTATCTTCATACGAAGGTAAGCTACTTCGCATGAAGGTAATATCCTATCTTTGCACGAGGGTTAATGGTGTCAATAAATAGTGTCGTGTGTTCATTGTGATGTAAGTTTTGGATTTCCCAAAGGGGAAACGCTGGCGAAATTTCTCCAGAATTTCGCCAACTTGACAAGATGTGTACTCTTTCGGTATGAATGAATGAAGCTATCGATGATTCTGTTTCTACTCCTTTCTTAATAACATTCTACTGAATTAGTGATATTATGGCCAAACTTCCGTCTAGAAACGCCGGATCCTAGACTTTCAATATGTATCATAGCTATGGTTTTCACCTACGCTCATGAATTATGGACTTAGGAAGGTTTTAGACGTAAAATATCAAACAAACGGACAATCCACGAACAAAAAGTAAATTTGAACTTATAGGATTGTTAGAAAATCATTTTCGACCAGATTTATGCAAGAATCATCTTGAAATTTGCAGAAATAAAGATTGTGAATCGAAAAATGTGTTCATCATGGATTATCTTTGCATGAAGGTACTATCTTCGTACGAAGATAATTACCTTCGCACGAATATAGGAGCCACTTTGCATGAAGATAGATTACCTTCGCACGAAGGTAGTTACCCTCGTACGAAGGTAACCTGGAATGCCTAAAAAAGCATTGAAAAATTTTGTTGACCGTATTGATGAGACGAGTGTCCAAGAAAATTTGGTAGGAATTTGGTCGGGATTTAATGATTGATTCAGGTTGTTCGGAGTGACCATTTGGTATAGTGACCATTAATGGGCTTTAACGTTAAATCCGGTTTTGATAAAACTGATTTTTCCAGATTTGAGGGGGAATTTCAGTGAAAAATTTGGTACGGTCAGAATTTGAAAAATGAGGGGTTACGACTTTATTCTGGTGGTTACGACTGCAGATTATTTGTTGATACAATGTGTCTTCGATTTTTCTGTATGAGAACAAGTGCAGTCTGAGTTCGTTAGTGATGAGATCAAGTTGATGTATACTTTTCATAAAAGTGGGGTTGCATAACTGAGTCTTGGAGGAGTTGTTTATCGGATTCTGTAGTCGTGGTCATGTTAATGCTTGAGTCTTTGTACAAGTCGGTTGCACACACAACTACTTAGTGGTATAAAGTATCCAATTTAACTCTGCAAGGCAAATGAATTGTTTTCCAGACTAAATGCCGGGAAATGAGGATGTTTTGTGGTTTAAGTTGCGCCAGGACTAACAAGGAAGGCTATATACTTGCAATTCATGACTAAAGAAGATGATATAATAGATGTTTCAGACAAAGAAATGTATTACTTGCTCACGAAATAGTCTATACATTTGGGATCGTTGTGAAAGACGAAGATTACATTATTCATTTTGTACGAAGAAGAGAAGATTACTTCGTACTGATAGATAGTTTTTCCGATGAAGATTTGCTGATTGAGAAGATTACCGATTCGCTATCAATCATTCAGGAGTATGCTTAAACATGATTACGGAAATTGGGGTTTCATATTTTCGTGGATTTTCATTGATTTAAAGTTTATCGTTGTGGAAATTCGAAGTTTCTATCAATTGCCGGTTGGGTTTTGATGATCAGAGGATCGAGCATAGGAGGAGTGTGCTAAACCGAACTCGGATGTGGTTAAAGTTGAAACGGAGAAGCTTCATTGATTAATTTCGAGTTAGTGATTATTCAAGAAAATGTGTCGATCAAGCAAATTAGAGGAGGTTGGAAATCGTGCAAAGAAAGACCTGAACTGGAGAAATTATTTTAGGGGGAATGTATTGAAGAATTGCAAACCCGACTCATCAATCAAAGGGGAATTTGTTGACGCGTTCTACGACATCGATAGATACCTTGATTGAAGTTGCAGAATATTTAAACACGACTCTCATATTTCAAGATCAAGATCAAGCTTTGACAGTGACGTCCAAGAGGGAAATTGCTGATGCACTTTGTGTCCGTCACTGTACGAATATGCTAGATAGAGTGTGTGTTGAATATCATATAGAATAGATACGAACACATGACCCAAGTGCGAACTAGAACGGTTTTGTAGTGTCACTTCGTACGAAGTGATAGCTCACTTCGCACGAAGGTAATAGTTATCTTCATACGGAGGTAAGCTACATTCGCACGAAGGTAATATCCTATCTTCGCATAAAGGTAATATCCTATCTTCGCATGAGGGTAAATGGTGTTCATAGATAGTGTCGTGTGTTCATTGTGATGTAAGTTTTGGAGTTCCCAAAAGGGGAAACGCTGGTAAAATTTCTCCAGAATTTGCCAGCTTGACAAGATGTATACTCTTTCGCTATGAATGAATGAAGCTTCTGCTGATTCCGTTTCTACTCCTTTCTTAATAACATTCTACCGAATTAGTGATATTATGCCCAAACTTCCCTCTAGAACCGCAAGATCCTGGACTTTCAATTGTATCAGATCTACGGTTTTCACCTACGCTCATGAATTATGGACTTGGGAAGGTTTTAGACGTAAAACATCAAATAAACGGACATTCGACAGACACAAAGTAAACTGAACTTATAGGATTGTTAGAAAATCATTTTAGACAAGATCTATGCTAAACTCATCTTGAAATTCGCAGAAATAAAGATTTGGGATCGAAAAATTTGTTCATCATGGAATATCTTTACACGAAGATAATTACCTTCGCACGAAGATAATTACCTTCGCACGAAGATAGGCGCCACTTCGCACGAAGATAGGTTACCTTCTCACGAAGGTAACCTGGAATGCCTAAAAAAGAAGCATTGAAAAATTTTGTTGATTGTATTGATGAGATGAGTGTCCAAGAAAAAGTTGGTATCGAGATTTAGTGACCGATTCGGGTTGTTCGGGGACCCCATTTGGAGCTTCAGAGAATAGATTTGATGATATGGTCACAAAATGTTGAAGATAACATGGTAAGTAAAGATACCTGTGCAGAATGATGTTCATTTGGTATAGTGACTATTAATGGGCTTTAACGTTAAATCCGGTTTTGATAAAACTAATATTTCCAGATTTGAGGGGGAATTTAAGTGAAAAATTTGGTACGGTCAGAATTTGAAAAATGAGGGGGAATAAAAATTTAAGTATGAAGATTCTGACATTTCTGAAATTCATGACCATGCAACTTTATTCTGGTGGTTACGACCGCAGATTATTTATTGATACAATGTGTCTTGGATTTTTCTGTACGAGAACAAAGTGTAGTCTGAGTTCATTAGTGATGAGATTAAGTTGATGTCTACTTTTCGTAAAAGTGGGGTTGCATAACTGAGTCTTGGAGGAGTTGTTTATCGGATTCTGTAGTCGTGGTCACGTTAAGGCTTGAGTCTTTGTACAAGCCGGTTGCACACACAACTACTTAGTGGTATAAAGTATCCAATTTAACTCTGCAAGGCAAATGAATTGTTTTCCGGACTAATGCTAGGAAATGAGGATGTTTTGTGGTTTAAGTTGCGCCAGGACTAACAAGGAAGGCTATATACTTGAAATTCATGACTAAAGAAGATGGTATAATAGATCTTTCGGACAAAGAAATGTATTACTTGCTCACGAAATAGTCTATACATTTGGGATCGTTGTGAAAGACAAAGATTACATTATTCATTTTGTACGAAGAAGAGAAGATTACTGCGTATTGATAGATAGTTTTTCCGATGAAGATTTGCTGATTGAGAAGATTACCGATTTGCTAATTAATCATTCAGGAGTGTGCTTAAACGTGATTACGGAAATTGGGATTTCATATTTTCGAGGATATTCATTGATTTGAAGTTTATCGTTGTGGAAATTCGAAGTTTCTATCAATTGCCGGTTGGGTTTTGATGATCAGAGGATCGAGCATAGGAGGAGTGTGCTAAACCGAACGCGGATGTGGTTAAAGTTGAACGGAGAAGCTGCATTGATTTATTTCGAGTTAGTGATTATTCAAGAAAATGTGTCGATCAAGCAAATTAGAGGAGGTTGGAAATCGTGCAAACAAAGACCTAGAATGGAGAAATTATTTCAGGGGCAATGTATTGAAGAAATTGCAAACCCGAATAATCAATCAAAGGGGAATTTGTGATGCGTTCTATGACATCGGAAGATACCTTGATTGAAGTTGCAGAACATTTAAACACGACTCTCATATTTCAAGATCAAGAGTCCGTCACTTTACGAATAGGCTAGATATAGTGTGTGTTGAATATTATATAGAATAGATATGAACACACGACCCATGTGCGAACGAGAATGGTTTTGTTGTGTCACTTCATACGAAGTGATAGCTCACTTTGCATGAAGGTAATATCCTATCTTCGCACGAGGGTAAATGGTGTCTATAAATAGTGTCGTGTGTTCATTGTGATGTAAGTTTTGGAGTTCCCAAAGGGGAACCGCTTCTAGAATTTTGCCAGTTTGACAAGATGTATACTCTTTCGGTATGAATGAATGAAGCTTCCGCTGATTCTGTTTCTACTCCTTTCTTAATAACAGTCTACTGAATTAGTGATATTATGGCCAAACTTCCGTCTAGAACCGTCGGATCCTGGACTTTCAATTTTCTTCTTTCCTCCTCTGCTTCCTGAATTCTTTTCCTTGTAGTTCACGCCACTTTGACTTCCATATCTTGCCAGAATTAATACCATGTGCATAGCATACATTGATCACACCCTGGTATTGTATCGCCTAAACTTTCTCTTTCACTTCATGAAGATCTCGTTATAGACTAAGCATTCAATGTCTTTCTCAGAGTAGTTAACCAACCACATTGGATCTAAAATCCGTATAGTTCTCCATAAACCTTTAGAATGGTTACTGCTTCCCATTTTTAACATCATACTGCCACCATTTGAAGAATTCACTTAAATCTTGTTCTATCTTCATTAAAGGAATATTCTTCATTGTATGTGGTCGTTTCACTATCAGTGTAACATCCTTTTCTTTTGTAACTGGATCAATCTTGATAATCTTCTTTGGAATATGTGGCTTCCAGTTTAGAGATCCATGTGCAGCTTCAAACCTTATCAACTTCCATAACCTCTGATCTTTAAACTTCATTTGGTAGTTAATGCACTTCGTCTTGCATAACTCTTCAACATCCCACCAAGGCAATGTTTGTATATCACATAAGAATCTCAAATATGGAACTCCGAATTCTCTCTTCACCGCATACACATTCAGTTCTGGTATCCAACCCCAGCTTAAAATATCCCTTAACAACTTGTCTTGATCTCATGTAAAGAACGCTAACGATTGTTGGAATTTTCTTTCTTTAGGTGTCACACCCCGAAATTTCCAACCAAATCTCGGTGGGCCCGAGTAAATATCGTGACATAAGTTGATATCATCATAGTCAATTAACACAACACAACAGAAGTCCTCGAGTTTAAAATACTATTACAAACCAAAATGTCCAAAGTTTGAAAATAATATATACAGATGGTTTGTAACTAAAGATCCACAGGCGGATAGTAAAATATAGAAAAGATGTACATCATACTTTAGGTAGATCTAAGGATTTGCAAGATCGTCTTATATCATTACCAAGCAGCTTCCAGCCTATTTCGTATTGTACTTGCAACTTAGTCTTTTGAAAATACAGCAGCTTTTGCTGGTAAATACAGTTAACTGATTCATTTTGAAAATATTTCAAAAATTAATTTAAGTGCATAAGGCACATAAAATCTTTTATAACTTGGGAAAGTTAAGCTTTTAACCTTGTATACAGATTCACATGTTTGAGGCTCCAGTATAGAAACCGAGACATGATTAACTGACACGCCACTTATAAACCCATGAAGGAGCTATCACTAACTTGTGGGTAAAATTATATTTTAGCATTCGTATCTGTTAGGTGTATGCCTACACCCCGTGCTTTGGTCGTGGCCATTAGTAACTTAAATGAGCCAGGTTATCCAGGACACGGTCGTTAACCCCCAATATTTAAGTTATTAGACAAAACTAATCAAAATGGAATATGCGGATTTACTAGTCACAATCCGGCATTCGATTGATCCCATTCCTGACCAAGCGGTAATAATTTACCGTATCCCAAGCCCATATAGGGAAAATAAGTTAAAAGTATTTACCTGAGCTAGAACTTGACTTTAAATGCAAAGTTTATATTAATTCAGCCATTTAATCAATAGATAAGTGTAGATAACATTTACTGGAAGGCTTCTAGTCTGGAATGATGGCATAAGCTAACCAATTAGAATGCTAATGGTCCTATTTAAGTCGTAGATTTGGATCGACTAGCTTAAAGGATCAAAACGGTACAATTCGCTAGATTAAGCAGTGACAGGTTAGAATGTAGTTTAAACCCAACAAGTACTAAAACTTGTATGACATGGGTAAACAATTAACATTCTGGAATTTGAGATTAAAATGATAAGGTAAACCGTTTCAGTTAATTCTCGTAACTAGTTACATAAACTTAACCATACACATATAACCGATATTGGGTAACCGGATGAGTCATGAACAAGTTTTATATGCCATTATACTTTAAATAAGTTGTAATATCAGTAGGATATCAACTTATATGTCCGTTTAAAGTTTTAAATCGAGGCTATGCCTTATAAGGCGTTTTGATCATTTATATGACGTAAAAAGGAACTTGCATCTATTCTGATGTTATGATCATAAAAATTTTGGAAAAATACTTAATTTGTGATATATTATCAGTAAGATGTCATAAATAGGTGTGGTTTATGGTTTAGGATCAAACTATGCACCGAAAGGGCATTTTGGTCTTTTAAAAGTATAATTTACGAAATTATAATAAAACTTAGTTTATGATAAGAATAATAACATCATAGTATGTTAATTATATTAACATATTAGTAGGTTTCATTTGCATTTTGTTGTTGATTAAAACCTTGTTTTATGTAAAAACGACATTTTAGTCAAAGTTTGACATTTTAACGGAACTTGTGCATAAACTCAGATTATGATTATGATCATGTAATATAACCTCAGAGGGTTATGCTACACTATATTATGATCATAATGTAACCATAATTCAGTAGTAAATTAATCTAATCGAGTCAGAATCGAAAGTCAAAGTAGAAGTCAAACTTTGTGACTTTCCGTTGCAAACCGACCCTAAGACTAGAATTGACGGGCCAAACATGTTCCCACATGTTCTAATAACTATACCAACTTGTTTAAGTGTCAAAAATATATTTATAACATATATAAACTCAGATTATAATATTTATAAAATCTGACCCGTTTAACTTTTTAAAACAGAAACTTTGACCCGTCAATTGACCTAGTAAACGTGATTCTTAGGAAGTGCCCTTTTAAGGGATTAATACCTACCTAATTACGATCACTTAGCCATGTTCATTTTGAACAGTGGTAGACCTTAATGGTCTTGACCGAGAGTCAAAGCATTTATCAAAAATGCTTGACTTTTAGCTATTAAAAGCCTATAGTAGCTGTTAACAACCCGAACAACTCCAACCAGTCTGGGACTTCAAACAACATAAGCAGAGCATTAGTAGTTCAAGCAAATGAAGGATGTGATTGGTTAGTTCAGTTGGGAAGCGAAAATCAAGGAGGAACTGTGTGTTATGCCAATATAATCAATCAGATTAAACATGTTCACAATATTAACACTTCTGATGATGATGATAGTTCTGGGTATAATGGGAGTTCTTACGAGGAAAGCTCGAGTGTAGGTGGTTACAAATCTGATTCAGAGGTCAGGGAAAGGATTGATACTAAGGTCAATGAGTTGCTAAAAGAATCTGAGAAGTTGAAAAGTCAAAAGGCTGGTTTGATAAGAAAAGCAGAAGTTGCATCAAAGGAAATGGAGAAAATCTTTGCCAACAATGCATCCTTTTCTCATCATACTGCTTTCATGGCTAATGTTGCAGGTTTAACAAGTCAGGTAAAATCCGACTCTCCTAAAATATGCAATGAATGTGCTGCTTAAAAACAAAATTTGAAACAATTAACAGTCATAATCAAAGCCTAGTAGTTGAACTGTCAAAATACTAAGAGGCAAATCTGGCTTTAACTCGAAATGAAAAAGAATTCAAATATGTAATTGAAACTCTTAAGAAAAGTGTATCTAAGTTAACAAAAACCATTTTGAACAAACAAACAGGTATTAATAACTACATTAATGTCCTTGAAGAAACAAAAAAGGAGTTGGCCATTGCCAAATGCGAGCATGATGCAATCGAGCTGAAATTGAGAGTTACTCTAACTCTCGATATGTGCTTGATCACATCATTGGCGTTCAAAAACTTAAGGGAGATGTCAAATGCATTGGGTATAAATCGTGTCCACCCCATTGAAATACAATTATACCAAATTTCCTGATGAAGAGGAAATACAAAACCAGGATCAGGGTTTAAGCTAGACAATTCCTCAGATGAATCAAGAAAACCAAAGAACTCATTAGTTGATGATCAAAATCCATCTATATTAGAGGAAGATGATTCATCAGATGATGAGTCTGACAAGATTGATCAAGTCAATTTCATGATAAAAGGAAAGGGGTAGAAATTTCTGCTACTCCCGTTGAGCAATCCGTTGCAAATCAAGGGAATGATCCTATCGAATCTGTAAAAAACAACTGCAGAAAACGAAAATGTGTTGTATACGTTCATTGGTGATGAGAAAATTTACTCAAACAGAACTTTCCGATCAAATATGTAAATCCAACTTCAATTGATCAAGTTTTTGAAAATTCAACAACCAAATTTTTGGGAAAGAAGAATCCAATCAAACCACAATCATTAATCGCTTCCAAAGATAGACAACAAGAAAAGCGAGCTAAAAAACCTAAGGTGTCACAACCAAAGGTTGAAGCTAAAGGCGCTTGCAGCAAGAAAAGGGGAAGAATGTTAAATTTGTGGGCTCAACTGATACTGATAAAATCGAGACTTTTGAAAAAATGTCAAATATTGATTTTGAAAATCAAGTCAAGATTTTAAAACGCAATAGTCATAATGATTACACCCAACACACAAATGGGTGTGAAGATGGACCAAGTACCTCAAGGCCTACAAGTTCAACATCAAGTCATCAAACGGGTTCTCCTAAATTTGTTGAAAGGAGAACATGTTTTAAGTGTGGGGAGTTTGGCCACATAATCAAAAACTGTACCAACCCAGTAAAACCCAAGTTTGTTGAAAAAGCCCCTCTTGAAACAAATTGCCAACGTCGATCTGTGTCACCTAAACAAGACAAACGTGTTGTTAAGGAACAAGAAGAAAAACAACAACGTAAACAAGTTAAAACAATTGAGAAGGCATTGAAACCGGATGTTTTAGAAAAGAAACCAAGTTCTTCGAGATCGTTAAAACCAGAAATGTCAAAATTTGTAAATAATATTCAATCTGGAAAACATCAACAATCTTGGAAACCTAAAACCGGTAATGTTTCAGTGGGAGGCACAAAGTTTCCAAATCATCAAGAAAAACATGTGTAGGATGTTCTAGGAGGAACTGTGAATAGTCATTGGATTGTTGACAAGGGAGCATCACGGCACATGACAGGCGACTTAAGGCTCCTTTACGATGTGAAAAGCATTAGGGATGGTTATGTTGCTTTTGCTGGAGATAAGGACGGATACATCACTGGAGAAGGAATGGTGTCCAATGGTGTTGTTAGTTTTGACAAGATCAGTTATGTTCGTCAAATTGATCAAAATCTTGGATTCCTCAGATGAATCAAGAAAACCAAAGAACTCATTAGTTGATGATCAAAATCCATCTATATTAGAGGAAGATGATTCATCAGATGATGAGTCTGACAAGATCGATCAAGATCAATTTCTTGATAAAAGGAAAGGGGTAGAAATTTCTGCTACTCCCGATGAGCAATCCGTTGCAAATCAAGGGAATGATCCTATCGAATCTGTAAAAACAACTGCATCTACATTTGAAAACGAAAATGTGTTGTATACGCTCATTGGTGATGAGAAAATTTACTCAAACAGAACTTTCCGATCAAATATGTAAATCCAACTTCAATTGATCAAGTTTTTGAAAATTCAACAACCAAATTTTTGGGAAAGAAGAATCCAATCAAACCACAACCATTAATCGCTTCCAAGATAGACAACAAGAAAAGCGAGCTAAAAAACCTAAGGTGTCACAACCAAAGGTTGAAGCTAAAGGCGCTTGCAGCAAGAAAAGGGGAAGAATGTTAAATTTGTGGGCTCAACTGATACTGATAAAATCGAGACTTTTGAAAAAACGTCAAATACTGATTTTGTAAATCAAGTCAAGATTTTAAAACGCAATAGTCATAATAATTACACTCAACACACAAATGGGTGTGAAGATGGACCAAGTACCTCAAGGCCTACAAGTTCAACATCAAGTCATCAAACGGGATCTCCTAAATTTGTTGAAAGGAGAACACGTTTTAAGTGTGGGGAGTTTGGCCACATAATCAAAAACTGTACCAACCCAGCAAAACCCAAGTTTGTTGAAAAAGCCCCTCTTGAAACAAATTGCCAACGTCGATCTGTGTCACCTAAACAAGCAAACGTGTTGTTAAGGAACAAGAAGAAAAACAACGACGTAAACAAGTTAAAACAATTGAGAAGGCATTGAAACCGGATTTTTTAGAAAAGAAACCAAGTTCTTCAAGATCGTTAAAACCAGAAATGTCGAAACTTGTAAATAATATTCAATCTGGAAAACATCAACAATCTTGTAAACCTAAAAACCAGTAATGTTTCAGTGGGAGGCACAAAGTTTCAAAATCATCAAGAAAACATGTGTAAGATGTTCTAGGAGGAACTGTGAATAGTCATTGGATTGTTGACAAGGGAGCATCACGGCACATGACAGGCGACTTAAGGCTCCTTTACGATGTGAAAAGCATTAGGGAAGGTTATGTTGCTTTTGCTGGAGATAAGGGCGGATACATCACTGGAGAAGGAATGGTTTCCAATGGTGTTGTTAGTTTTGACAAGATCAGTTATGTTCGTCAAATAGATCACAATCTTCTGAGTGCTTCTCAAATTTGCGACAAGAAGTTCATGGTTCATTTTTATGATGCTGGTTGTTATGTGCTGAAACCTGGTTTCAAGATTCCCAAAGAATGGATTCTCTTGCCGGCTCCAAGAATAAATGACTTGTAAATTCTTGACATGAGCCAAGCGATTAGTACGTCTGCACAAGTTACATGTTTTATCTTGAAAGCCGCTGAAAAGGAATCAATCTCTTGGCATAGACGAATGGGACACATTCACTTGAGGAAAATGAACTATTTGGTTAAATAATCTTGTGAATGGTGCACCAGTAAAGAATTTTCATCTACAAGACGTCTGTGTTTCGTGCTAAAAGGGAAAGCAAGCTCGAAAGTCTCATCCTGTGCAGAAAATTAACACTGTGAATATGCCTCTGGAACGTCTTCATATGGACCTTTTTGGACCTATGAAACACAAGACTACTTTTGGCAATGCATATTGTTTAGTTGTTACTGATGGCATACAAGGGTGAAGTTCCTGAAATCCTCAAGAATCTCCTCACACTACTTGAAAATTTGTACAATTTGAAAATAAGGAGAATCAGAAGCGACAATGGCACCAAATTCAAGAATCATGTTATGGATGAGTTCTGTTCTTCTAAGGGCATTTTACATGAATACAGTTCTCGTTACACTCCACAACAAAATGGTGTCACCGAGAGGAAAAATAGAACTCTTATCGAAACTTCAAGGACTATGTTAGTAGAGTCAGAACTTCCTGTTTAGTTTTGGGGGGAGGCTGTGGCTACTGCTTGCTATACAATGAATAGAGTTCTTATGGTGAAACGGCATGGGAAAACATGTATCGAATTGTTACATAAAAGGAAACCGGATGTGTCTTTCTTAGAACCTTTTGGAGCTCCATGCACTATGATTGATCCACATGGTAAATTCGGTCCAAAGGCTATCGAAGGTTTCTTTCTTGGATATGCTACTCCAAATTTCAGGGTGTGGAATTTATCAACGAAAAAGATTGAGGAATTGGGTGAAGTTAAGGTTCAAAGTACACTTAATCAGTAAGAGCTTCGGGTGCTCCTTGGATGTTTGACTACGATGGACTATTTAACTCCTTCAATCTACCGAATTTTGATGATGAATCTGTAGCTTCTCAAATACTATTGGAAAGTGATATTGTAGTTGACTCGTCATTAGTACGACAAATTATTGTTAACCCTCAAGTGTCTACTTCGGTTAACAATCTTGTTCAAAATGAGGAATTTGAAGATGCTGCTGATTATAATGTTTCGTCAGAAGATGATGAGTTCCATGATGCAAATGAAGCTACTTCTGCTCCGGTTCCTGGAATTTCTGATGTCACCTCAAATGTACAAAATCTAGGGATGACTGAAGGTTATGCGTCTACATCTTCATCAATTCCATCCATCAAATTAGCTGTTGATCTGAATATCAACAATTGGGTATAAATTCTCGAGTTCCTGATGTTCCTGAAACTCGAATCCTTAATACCCATCCTCAGCAGAATATTATAGGAGATGTCCAGAGTGGAGTGCAGACACGTAATCAGCTAAGGAACAACCAGAATACTGGTTTGTATATGGCTATTAGAGAATATGCGGAACAGAATGATTGGTCTTTTGCTTGCTATGTTTGCCAAGTAGAACCGAAATATTGGAAGGAGGCTATGAAAGAAGACTCGTTGGTTGAAGCAATGGAAGAGGAACTTCAGCAGTTTCGGAAGTTGGGCGTGTGGAAATTGGTTGACAGGCCCGACAACTATAAGAAGATTGGTACTAGATGGTTTTACAAGTGTAATAAGGATGACCGAGGTGTTGTTGGGAGAAACAAAGCAAGATTGGTTGTCCAGGCTTTAATCTGGTAGAAGGCATTGATTATAATGAGGTTTATGCATCGGTAGCACGTCTTGAGGCCATAAGATTTTTCTTGGCTTATGCGTCTTACAAGAAGTTTATAGTTTATCAAATGGATGAAGAGTGCATTTATTCATGGTGTGGTTGAAGAAGAAGTATACGTTGAGCAACCGCCTGGTTTTGAAGATCCAATCCATCCTGACAAGGTTTGGCTTCTCAACAAGGCATTATATGGTCTTCATCAAGCTCCACTGCTTGGTATCAAACGTTGTCTTCCTATCTTCTCAAGAATGGTTTTCAACGAGGATTGATCGACTGTACTCTCTTCATCGAAGAAAAGAATGAGGATTTATTGTTGGTACAAGTATATGTTGATGATATTATTTTTGGGTCTACAAACGAGAAAATGTGCAAAGAATTCGAGCTGGTGATGCAAGAGAAGTTCGAGATGAGCGCCATGGGAAAAATGACTTTCTTTTTATGTTTGCAGGTTCATCAATCCAAGGAAGGGATCTTCATTCATCAAACTAAGTATGTTGGAGATATTCTCAAACGATTTCAAATGGAAGACTCGAAGCCTTTGGGAACTCCATTAGCTCAAAATCATGGGATTACTCCTGATGGAATGAGTGAACATGTGGAACCATCTCTTTATCGTCCTATGATTGGCTCTCTTATGTATCTCACTGCTTCAAGACCCGATATAATGTACCCAACAAGTCTTCTAGCTTGCTACCAGTCAAGTCCAAAAGTTTCTCATTTGATAGTTGTGAAAAGAATCTTCATTATTTGAAGGGTCGCTCGACACTGGTCTTTGGTACCCTAAGGATGATAAGTTTGATTTGACACCATTCAGTGATTCTGATCATGGCGGCTACAAGATCGATGCAAAGTCAACATCAGCAGGATGTCAGTTCTTGGGAAATCGCCTAGTCACGTGGCAATGCAAAAAGCAGACTTGTGTAGCTACTTCAACTTGTGAGGCCGAGTATATTTCGGCTTCTAGTTGCTGCTCTCAGGTTTTATGGATCCAACAGCAAATGCGTGATTACGGTTTTGAATTTCTAACTACTCCTATTTATGTTGATAACGAAGCTGCTTTACAGATCACTCGTAATCCTGTACAGTACTCAAAAACCAAACACATTGAGATTAAGTATCATTTCATACGAGTTGTTATGAAAAGAAACTTATCATTGTTAAAATCCACACCGATCACCAATGTGCCGACTTGTTTACAAAAGCTTTTGATAAATCACGCTTTAATTATCTTCTTTTGGTTAATGGCATCAAGGTGAAACCCGAGTAAATCATCCTTGGCTAATCATTTTCGTAAATATTTTCTTCAAAACTAAAAATACAAAAAGATTTTTCATTTTCATTTATTTTTATGTTTTAGGGGGAGAAAATTTAAAGAATATACAAAACATAAGAAAATGAAAAAAATACAAAAATATGTCTTTTATTTAGTTATGTCTTTATTATTTACTTTCTGCATTTAAGGGGGAGAAAATTTTAGAAAAATACAAAAACAATAGAAAACCACAAAATAAAAAATGAGTTTCTTGGAAAGATAAGAGAAGATGATGATACACCGGTGATCTGTAAAAAACGATCAAAAACATAAAACAAAATTGATAAGCAACTTTACTAATTATATATCGGTAGGCTCACAATCAGATTCAAATGTGCAGGTTGATATAAACATAACGGATTGAAAGCCTGGTGGGAACCATTCATTGGCATATGGTCTTGGTACTGAAATTTCGTTTGATACTATGCCGTGGTTCTGAGATATGCTGTCTTTATGCTTGCTTATCATCTGGGTATCATGGTTGAATCTTTTACTGAAAATAACGGGGACGCCAATCGAGAACTTTCATGATACCATATATATGTGTAAATATTGCATACGGCCCATCAATAAGTGATAAACATATCATATTCACCCAACAATAAGTGATAATATATCACAGCTTTATGCGGGAGCTAAGTTCGTCTCTTTGTCAGTACGATGGTACTAACCTGTTCATGGACTTACTCCTATGCCCTGCATGCATTTGAAAATCAAGTTCCTCATCAATAAGTGATTTAATCACATAGGGCTTGTTTTCAATAAAAAATAAGTGAGTATCTCACATCATATACATCAAAACAGATGATAAGCAGTATACTCACCGGTAAGATTTTCTCTCGTGCATGTCTTGATACGGGAATGTGTCGTGAAGTAGTTGAACACCGGCTAGTAAGTATAATTCATACATTAATCATATCTTCTAATCATGATTACATCTGATAAGCTGAGCTTATGTGGACAACAATACCGATAATTGTAGTAGAATACTTATTTATTTAATTTGATGTTCTAAACAAAATCTCGTTTTTGACAAGATTAAAAGCTGGTATGATTCTCTTACCTTGAAACTTAGAAAAATATTGCTAGTTCATGTGCAGTTTTGTTCTTATCTATTAGTAGTTATTTTAGTTTACTCTATTTTTCAGTAAAATTATTTTTGATTTAGCCAAAGTTGAAGCTCAAATGTTTTCCACCAAGATACGCCCTAAAAACCATTTTCTTTGATATCATAACTTCATAAAGTACTTTCTTACAACGGGGTAAACTAATTCCAAAGAACAAAATCTATTTAATATGCACTTTTTCTAACTTATGATTGGTGTGGATACGTGCAAAGATCTAAACAGGTCAACGAGAAACCTAAGGTCAACGAAGAACTGATGTTCCAATTTGAAAGAACCTGGATTTGTACGAATAAGTTGTTGCTCGTACAAATCAGAGGTCCTCGTGCGAATGACAGCTCTTTGTATGAATGAATCAAGATCACTCGTACAAGTGTGTATGCTTCGTACGAATGAGCCCTTAGCTTATTGTTCAAGACAGTCCTTCGGACGAACTGGGTGTTCTTCATGCGAACTAAGTGTTCTTCGTGCGAGTATAAGAATGTGGTATAAAGGTGATGTAGTTATTCAGTATAACTTTTCTTTCACCTTTCTTACTGCATCTTTTCACCCTTTTTAAGTTGCTTCTAATATCTTTAAGGTATGTTTGAAAATGTTGGTATACCTTGAAGATGAGCAGTTTGAACATTACTTGACTGTTTGACATTGCCCGACACGAACAATAAACTTTAAGCGAAGAATCTGTTGATGAAAAACGAGTTCTTTATGCATAATCTTCACTTGAAGTTCTTTGTGCGAACAAGTTAACTTTGCTTCGTACGAGTGAACTATTACTCGCACGAGTAACCTATCGTTCGTATGAACCAGTTACTCGTACGAGTGAGTCTCTTGTTTGACCGAGTCAGTTGTTGTTCGTATAAGCCAGTTGTTTTTCATACGAATAAATTGTTATTCGTATGAGTCGGTAGTTCTTCGTCTAGGGAATACATACATACAGAAAGTTCGCAATAAAAACTTTTTGTGTATGTTCCCTAGTGTATTTATGTTCTTCTTATTCTCGTTATCTTTGGTGTACAGGATGGCACAAAATGAACATAAAAGAAAGCCCACAACAAAGAGAACTGACAAGTCAGAAGTGGAGATTATGTCAGAGCCAAGACACAACATGGTTGCCTACTTAGATCCGGAAGATAAATTTACTGAGTACAATGGTATAATGAAGTTTTTGCGCGACTCAAGGATACACTATGCTATCACGCATAAAACTAAGTATACAAGACATTGATCAAGGAATTTTGGGATTCAACTAAAGTAGTTGAAGTAAATGAACAGGAATTTATCCACGAAAAAGTGAATGACTTAGACGTAGATGTTTCCGTTGATGTAATTAACTCAGCATTGCAGCTTGGCGATGATCCTGAAGCTCCATACTCAGTTCCGTTGAAGTGTCAACGTGGATGTTTGCTTTGAATGAAATGTGTGGGAGATTTTCTCGTAGGACAACTAAACAAAGCATGGTTGCCACTCCGATACAAGTTCTTTCTACATGTTTTAATTCAGTGTTTAAGTAACAGACGAAGTGGTTATGACATGGCTAATAACGACTTAGTTGGAATGATGATAACTTTGACATTGAACAAACCATTCAGTGATTCAAAGTATAATTTTTGCAAACATGAAGGAAAACTTGAGAAGAACCGGATATGGTGGAAACAAGTTTTGGATGTATCCTCGTTTTCTCCAAATGATCTTGAATATACAACAGCCGAATCTTTCGAAGAACGACAACGATGTTCTAAAAGTTGAGGTTATGATGGAACATTGTTGAAGATATTTAGAGGAGTAGTAGCTAAACGTTACAAGGAGAGCATACCTCCTCATAAGTTGTTTGGTCGTCATGATGATTGTGAGCGTGGGGTTAGGCAGATTAGAAAGATTCCAACAGATACAGATGCTGACTATGTTCTATCTGGGGCTGATACTGAACGAGCTCGCAAAAAGAAACTTGCGGTTTGTAGAAAAAAGCAGGAAAAAAAGTCTATGGAAACCTCATCAGCTCAACCTGAAATCACACAACCTACAACCATGCAACAAGAAACAGTACTAGAACCAATTGCAGAAGCTTAGTCTGCCTTCAAATGTAGGAGGCTAAAACCCTAATATCGGAACCTGCTACAACCTCTGAACCACAGACTGAAGCTACCTCAGCAACTGAAACATCTTCAGTTGAGACTACTCCAGTTCAACAACAACCAACTACTTCTTCAGTTCAGAAATTTCCGTCCGCATTTCATCAACAAAGTACAAAACGAAGCAGTCGGTTATTCTCTGAAATGGAACAGGATGAGAAAGTGGATTTTCTATTCTCTTAGCTATAAGCTGCAGAAACTCAGATTAACAAGCACTCGGAATTTATGTCTCTAAATCGGAATACCATTATTAAGCAACAATTGGAGATAAATTCTTTAAAGGAAACTGTTGGAAAGCAGGCTACTGAGATTGCGCAGTTAAGAAAGGAGAATGAGCGGTGAGGGCTGCGGATATTGAAAGGGCCGCTCAGCTACAACAAATGAGAACGGCTGATAACGCTCGTGGGATTGAATTGAATAGGCTGAAAGAACGTAGTGCGGCTGTACAACGATATGCCGAAACATTAACTGCTGGACATGATGACTTGAGAGAATCGTATCATTCTCATAATTCTACACTGGTTGAAGGCTTTAAGGTATTACAGACGTATTTGAAATGAGAAGAAAGCGGGTGAACATTCTGTGGAATGAAAGACGCAAAGCACAGGAGATCCAGTTTAAACACGATCACGATAGTGAAGACCCTGGTAATCCTAATGCTTCAGCTTCATCCACACAACCAAAAGTTTATGCTGCAACTCCAGTGGTAGAGTCTAATGCACAGCAGATCGTGACCAATCCAGTCGCTTCTGGTGGTACTCAAGAGGAAACAGGAAAGGTTTGATGTTTTGGGAGAATGTTGAAGACTTTGATTCTGAGTCAACGTTGGTTGAAAATGTTTAGTGGATATAGGTGCAGCATTCCATTAGAAATGAAGACCGAAGACCAAGCAACAACCAACGGAGAGTTTGTTGATGCACTTTTGTGTCTATCGCTTGTTCTTAGTTACGTCAGTAATTGTACAGTCTTTGTTTATTGTGTCTGTATAGTTTAGTCGTGTCGACTAAATCAAGATATCCTCCTATCTTGATTTAGTACGACGTTTAGTTTGTCTGTGTTGTAAAACAGTTGCATATGTGCATACTGTTAAGTCTTGTGTACCCTATATCTGTTAAGAAGTTTTCCGAAGAATACTTCTTCGTGCGAGTGAAAGGTGCTTCGTACGAGCAAGTAGCTTGCTCGTACGAGCAATTATCTTGTTTGTACGAGTCATTCACATGATCGTACGAATGGCCATTTCAACAAGCATTTTGCTTGTCTGTACAAACCAGTTTCTCTTCGTACGAGCATAGGTTGTTCATACGAGCAACCATTGCTGAATGTTCTTTGTGGCTTGTAGTGGTTTGTATGACTAGCAACATTCTTCGTACTGTTTCTGGGTGTTGGTACTATATAAACAGACATGCACCTCACAGTTCAAGAGCGATAGTGTGTGACACTAGAGAGAGACACTGAGGCACAAGAGAGAGAGAGCACAAAGATAATATCCTGAGTCAGTATGAACATTGTTTGTATGTGTTTGTACTAGCTCTCTTCATTTAATCAAGATAGTGAATCTTTGGTTAACTTGTGTTTGTTACTTTGCTTTGGTTTGCATACTTACGTGGATTCCGCACTCGTTTGTGTGTTATATAAACAAGGAAGTAGGTTAATCTTGATCCTCCAAGTGGACCTACAGTTTATATCTTAACAACAATTTACTGAATGTGCGAAGTTTACTGGCACATCATCAGTGAGACATGTTTTAAACATTCAGACACTACATTTCTTTAACATACTATGATAGTCCATTGATGTACTATCATTTTCTCTTTTTACACGAAAACTCTTTTTGTCTTTTTCATGGTTTTTTTGTACATTTTCAAATTTTTATATGTTTTTGTTTTTTCACAACATATTTCTCCCCCTAAAATAAAAAACATATTTCTATATTTTTGTTTTTAAAGAAAGACATTTTAAAACTAAAAAAACTTGACAAACCAATGAGGATTACGTCGAATCGTCATTCATCTCGGCTTCAAACTCTGTGTCCCCTCCTGATGTCAGATTCTTCATCCTGTTTAATTTCAAAAGATTTTTAAATTTTGCTCTGTCAAACGGTTTTGAACCGGATTTTTAATACGAATATCAGTGTGGAACTTTTCAATACGAATCAACTTTTTCTCGTAGCAGTCACGGATAAAGTGATGTCATATTTCTATGTGTTTAATTTTAGAGTGTTGAACCGGAATTTTTTGTTATGTTAATGGCAGCCTCGTTATCTACATATATGGGCGTATCAAGAAACTGCAATCCGTAGTCTCTACTCTATTGTTGTATCCATAAGATTTGGGAACAACTGGAAGCCGAAATGTATTTTGCTTCACAAGTAGAGAGAGCGACTGTGCTTTGCTTCTTGCATTACCACGTTACTAAACGTGTGCCAAAGAACTTGCAACCAGTAGTTGTAGTAACAACGAGACAATATAGATCTCCTGAGATACTTCGAACATTGACTGGTCCAAAGAGATCCATGTATAGTCTTTCTAGCGGGAGCTTGATTGAGTTTAGGAGCTTCCTTAGATGCGACTTTTTGGGCTATTTTCCCTTTTTGAAACTTATGCAGTCGTCATTCAAGTGAAAAATATTTAAATTGACTCCCCCACTAGATTGTTGTGTACTAAAAAGTTCATCTTTTGGAGATGAATGTGCCCCATCTTTCTATGCCACATGATTGATTCTTTTTCTGTTGTTTTGGACATAAACCATTGCGTGGATTTTGTCATTGTTACCGCAACACTCATGTCTAATACATACAGGTCATTTTCTCAGAAATCGCACATCAGAATCCACTCCTCCGGTATATGGAATACTAGCTTCAGAATGAGACAATCTCGATCAGTGAAATGTGTTGTGAACTTTTTGTCACAAATCTGAGAGATACTCCTGCAAGTTGTTCTCTAACTCCGCTATGTAGTTAACTTTATCAAACGACACCACACCATTAGTTAGAATTTCTTCACCGACTATTCTCCCGCCTTGGTTACCCGCAAACCTAACGTAGCCTCCTCGGATTGATTTAACGTTGTACAGGAGAGCCAACATTCCTGTCATATGCCGAGACGCTCCACTATCCATTATCCACTTGGAAATTATTGATCTCGGGAGCTCCTGCACATGCAATGAGCGATTATTTGAATAGCGAGACCCGAGCCTTGACGGTTTTGGGTGGGTTTGGGTTTTCAACTTTTGATTCACAAACACTTTCTTTCTTTGTTTCAACAACATGCTCCACTTTTTGTTCAATCTTTTCATAAACAACGGTTGGAACAGTTGTTTTGATCTCTTCAGATGATGATTTTGATTGAATCACCCGAGTTTGATTATTTGAAATTGCATTTTTGGAATAAAATTTCAAATCTTTTTGCTCCTTTTTAATTGATGATTTACTAGCCTTTTCATTTGAAACATTAAGAGTTGTTGGTTTCACATTGTTGTTAGATTCGTTGTCACTTTTCAAAATATGAGTAGGATCAAACATATCCTCTGAAGATTTCTTAAAGCTGTAAATAGGATTAGAGTTATTTTGTGGACACCATCTAGCGATATGTCCAACATGGTTACATTTAAAGCATGTACTACTGTCATTTCTAACAGCGGATCCCTGAACCTGTTCAAGTCGCCATTTTTCAGCATAAAATTCTTCATTTGATTGTTCTTTTAACAATTTGTCTTTTTCACTCTCTGAGCTTGTTCCGAAAACAAAGTTTATATTCTTTAAAAATTTGGTTTTCAGAATCTGTTGTTATGTTTCTTAACATATCCCAAACCTTTTATGCTTTTGTGGGTCCCGGTGACATCTATAGATTCTTCTATGTGAGTCCCGGTGATCATGGTTCTAGACGGAAGCTGGTGTATGATAGTACCGACACGGTAGAACGTTATAAAAAGGGAGTAGAAACAGAATCAGCGGAAGCATTCATTCATTCATACCGAAAGAGTATACATCTTGTCTAGCTGGCAGAATTCCTGTCGAGAATCCGCCAGCATTTCCCCTTAGGGAACTTCCAAAAGTCACTTAAACAATGAACACACAACACATATTATATAGACATGAGCAGCTCATGCAAAGCGAGTAGGTTGGCTTTGTACGAAGTGTCCTTCATACGAGTATAGTTGTTTATCACTCGTACGAGTCACATTGTCACTCGTACAAGTCACATTGTCACTCATACGAGTCATATTGTCACTCGTACGAGTCACACTGTCACTCGTACAAGCCAGTTCTCGTTCGCATGTGGGTCATGTGTTCGTATCTAATCTATACAATATTCAATACACACTCTTTCTAGCCTATTCGCAAAGTGACAGACATAAAATGCATCAACAAATTCCCCCTTGGATGTCATTGTAGAAGCTTGATCTTGATCTTGAAATCTGAGAGTCGTTTTAGAATATTCTGCAATTTCAATCAAATATCTGTCGATGTCGTAGAACGCGTCAATGAATTCCCCCTTGCTTGATGATTCGGGTTTGCATTATCTTCTTTAAGCAACATTCCCCCTGAAATAATTTTCTCCAGAAATTAGTATTCAGGTCTTTGTTTGCACGGTTCAAGACCTCCTCTGATTTGCTTAATCGACAAATTTTCTTGAATAATCACCAACTTGAAATTAATCAATGCAGCTTCTCCGTTTCAACTTTAACCACATCCGCGTTTGGTTTAGCGCACTCCTCCAATGCTCGATCCTCTGATCTTCAAACCAAACCGGCAATTGATAGAAACTTCAAATTACCACAACAATAAACTTCAAATCAATAAATATCCGTGTGAATCTGAAATCCCGATTTCCGTAATCACGATTAATCAGCAAATCGGTAATCTTCTCAATCAGCAAATCATCATCGGAATCATATTATCTGGTAACACTTCGA
Organism: Scalesia atractyloides; assembly: GCA_947069175.1. NCBI lineage: Eukaryota > Viridiplantae > Streptophyta > Magnoliopsida > Asterales > Asteraceae > Scalesia > Scalesia atractyloides. Next base: position 36,284,238 of record CAMTDV010000116.1, read on the forward strand.
ATATGAGAAACATTCTTCGGCAATCAGAATCACATTCTTTCTTTTTAGTCACAATAACAGATGTATAACTATCTCCGCTGGAATGACGCAACTCAAACTACAAAACATCCTCATTTCCTGGCGGTTAGTCTTGAAAACAGTTCATTTGCCTTGCAGAGTTAAAGATAAGCAGTCGTATGTGCATCAATCTGTATCATGATCTGAAAATTCTGAACATCCTTTGATCACGAAACTCCAAATGTATAGTCTATTCATGAGCAACTGGTACACATTTTTGTCTGAATGATTTATTAAATCATCTTCTTTAGTCATGAATTGCAACTATATAGCCTTCCTCGTTAGTCCCGGTGACAACTGAAACCAGAAAGCATCCTTATTTTCTGGCGTTTAGTCCGGACGACAGTTCATTTGCCCTGCGGAGTAAAATTGGATACTTTGTACCACTAAGCAGTCGTCTGTGCAACCGGCTTGTACGAAGACTCAGGCATCCACGTGACCACAACTTCTGAATTCGATGAACAACTCCTCCAAGACTTAGTTATGCAACCCCACTTTTACGAAAAATAGACATCAACTTTATCTCATCACTAATGAATCTTAGATGCTCTGTATTTCCCAGATAATCTGTAGTCGGAACCACCCGAATACTGTTTCATGGTTACGAATTTCAAAAATGCCTGAATATTAACATATACGTGAAAATTTTTATTCCCCCTCATTTTTGCAAATTCTGACGTCTATCGTCTCACAAAAACCAAATTCTGCGGAAAATTTCCCAAAATCGCAGTTTTGATCAAATGCGGGTTTAACGTTAAGTCCCATTAAAAGTCACAAAACCAGATGATCAACCTTTTGTACAGGTATCAGTGACTACCCCAATATCTTCAACATTTTGTGACCATATCATCAAATCTATACTCTGAAGCTCTAGACGGTGTCCCCAAACAGCCCGAATTAGACATTAAAAACTCGAAAAAAATTGTAATCACCAAATTTTTTCTAGGCACTTGTCTCGTCGATACGATCAAAAAATGCCTTTTTTTAGGCATGCCACACTTTGTACTAGGTGTATGATTACTTCACACGAGGTGGTCACCACTTCGTACAAGGTGGTCTTCGTACGAGTGGTGATTCGTACGAGTGACAAATTGTCACTCGTACGAGCAAAAGAGGCTCACTCGTACAAACAAGCCTGATTATGTTTTTTCGATCCAGAATCTTTATTTATTCGAATTTCAAGATGAGTTTTGCACAGATCCGGTCGAAATCAGTTTCTAACAATCCTATGGTTTCAATTTTACATGATGTCCATGGATTTTCCAATTATTTGATGTTTTACGTCTAAAACCTCTCATACATCCAAAATTCAAGAGTGTAGGTGATTCATAAACTGTTAGATTGAATGAATCGGTACCGTAGCTCTGATACCTGTTTTGGGTCCCGGTGACGACGGTTCTAGACGGAAGTTTGGCGTATGATAGTACCGGTTCGGTTGAAGGTTATAAATTAAGTAGAAACAGAATCAGCAAAAGCATTCATTCATTCATTCATACCGAAAGAGTATACATCTTGTCTGGCTGGCGGAATTCCTGTAGAGAATCCACCAGCATTTCCCCTTAGGGAACTTCCAAAACTCACTTAAACAATAAACACACAACACATATATATAGACATGAGCAGCTCGTGCGAACCGAGCAGGTTGGCTTCGTACGAAGTGTCCTTCGTACGGGTAGAGTTGTTTATCACTCGTACGAGTCACATTGTCACTCGAACGAGTCACACTGTCACTCGTACGAGACAGTTCTCGTTCGCATTTAAGTCATGTGTTCGTATCTAATCTATACAATATTCAATACACACTCTTTCTAGCCTATTCGCACAGTGACAGACATAAAGTGCACCAAAGCTCTCATGATAGGAGCGCTTAGGTTTGGAATAGTAAGATGCATTCAGATTGTCAAGCTCAGACATACCAACTTCAATCAATTTGAATACTTTGTCAGCCTTATCAAAATTCACATTCTGAATTGGAAATTCTTCGTCAAAATATAGCTTGTTAGATCCTTTCATTTTGTACACGACAACATTAGGATAATCATTAAACTATGTTACGATTTTTGAATATAATTTTTGTTAAAACTTTCTTCATTTTTAGAATGTGTATTTGAACTTGTGTTCTCAAGACTCAAATCAGCACTCTCAAACTCAGTGCTTTCACTATCATTTTCCAAAACATTTCAGACAACGTTTTTAACCACATCAGATTCACAATCATAGGTTACATCGATGTTTTTAAGCAACTCGTCTTTCTTCAGTTCTCAGTTTCAAATTGAGTGCCTTTTCCACCTTCTCAGGCTTTTTCCTTGAATAACTGTCCGACATCGGGGGTGGAATGATTATAACCCATACCATTGTTTTGACACCCATTTTCATTTTCTCCCTTTCCATATTTTTCTTCAGTTTATTTAGGAAGAATATGATCAATCACATATGAAGTAGTTGAATAACTAATCAACAACTTATTAACCCATCTCGATTCAATCCTAATGGCTTCTAGCTCAGTTTTAAGTTTAGCAATCGTGTCCATATGAATATTTATCGCCATTTGTTTAGCCATGACCGTTGCTTTGAGCATAGAAAGTGTGGCATTGTCTTTTTGACTTACATCTCGGTATTGGTTAATAGTTTTGCTCAGTTTATCATATGCAACTCTTTTGTCTTTAAAATCACTTGACAGGTTATTAGTAAGTTTTTTAAGTTCTTTATATTTTCATCTTTTACGAAACACTCTTTGCATGGTTCCAAACATTTCATGCATGGTTCTTCAGAATCTTTCAACTCAACCTTACCCTCCTATTTGACCGACTCATTCTCACCCTCTTGAACTTTTTCAGTAACTACCTCTTGTAGTTGTGCCATCATGGCTTTGTCGGCAATTTCTTTGGGATTCCCTACATTCATTTCTTTTGTGACATCGATAATTTCTTCTACAGGTTTCTTGGTTTCTTCATTAGTTGGTGTAACCTGATACTGGCTTGATCCTCCAAAGAAACATGCAAAAGAATTACAAACATTAGGAGGAACGACAGATTTAAAAGCAAGAAAAATGTCCTCCTTAGCACACTGATCATAATAGTATGCTTTAGCATCAGAAATTTCATCAGGTGTTTCGTCAAAGGTGACTTCATAATCTTCACTTGACACTTCCTCGACCACTTCTTCGATAACTAGTTCGGGTTCTTCAATGATCTCTGCTAACAATGCAAGACTTTCTTTCATCATAATGAAATCGTTCCAGTTAAAACCTTCATCATCTTGAGTAACCACGAGAGTTTGTCCTTTGATTTTCTCAAACCATCCTCAATTTGAATTAGCTTTGTCGTGCTTTGAGGTTGCGGAGAAGGTCGGTGATAAACTGCTTTCTTGTAGTAATCGTCACCGAAAGGATTATGATTTCTTTGAACTTCTCGGTTCAGACATACTCTTTTAAAGTGGCCTTTCTCACGACATTTGAAGTAGGTGACTTTTGATTTGTCAAACCCTAGCTTGGCATCCGGAACCCCCCCCCCCCAAATTATTCCTTTCGGTTATATCCATAAACCGTTGAGCTCGTCTGACGATGCTAACCATCACCATTTGTTATCTATTAGCTCCATCTATTCTGAATCGATCTGGTCATAACCCCTGCTTCGTCATGTTTGGATTACCGATCTTTCCAGCTACTAGACTTTCATATGATTCCGACACTGAAGCGAGTAATGCCATGGGTTGTTTGGCAGTAGTCTCAATAAAGTCTTGTGCATTTTCAAGGTTTACCGCTATATTGCACTGCAATATTCGTTGATTTGGTTGTTATGGCTGCTGTTGTAATTATTTGAACTCTGTGACGACTGAGGTGTCTGTGGGGCATTTGGATCACAGCGTGGGAATGATGCAAACCCGCTAACACTGCTTAAGTAGTTTGAAGATATATTTGACGAACTTTTTGCGCTAAAAGTGGTTTGAATTTTTGCGCTTTGATTGGTGGCTATTGGACTTCCTTTGAAATACAGATTCACGTCTTGTTGAGCATGTGCATTTCTTGTCTTAGCCATCTTCCGAAGCTCTAGTTCATGATCCTCTAGCTTCTCCATAAACCTTGCCAAACTCAAAGTACTGTTGTACTCTGGCCTGTTCTTTAAGATCATGAAGTAGGTTGACTACTCGCCTTCTGGTAAAGTATCATCGAACTTGTCAACTAGCTCTTCATTATCTTTGTTAACAACCAATCTTTCTGAGTCCCGAAATAGTCTGGGATCACAGTGATGGTGATTGACACACACCCAAACACCTATTGATTAAGTGTTTGAATGATACAAGTAAGAAAACACTAAGAATGAAGATGAAAGTGAAGAATCTTGTCCAAGATGTACTCCTATAATGATAGAAACATTCATAAATCCTGGATATCGATTTTAGAATATGTAAATTAGACACAAACACAAAGATAATCACAAAATAACCTTAGTCCAAGAAACTTGGAGCCTAAAAAGACTAGCATTAAATATATATTACAACTTCACAAAATTAAAGTTTTGGCCCTTCTAGTTTGACTAACTATTACAGATGAGCTATAAACTATGAAACTCAAGCACCAACAGTCTCAGAACGTCCTAACAATATCCCCTAGACCGTTGCTTACTTTGAGAGTCTTCATTCCTTTTCTTAAGCTTTAGGGCTGATGGTTGCTTCAGGAGCGCTTGTTGGTGGTGCAGTTTGATTAGTAACAACTTCACTTGTTGTTTGAGGGTCCTCCATAGTAACTTCATACGTGGATGAAGTCGGAGGTGGTGGTATGACTTGAACATCAGATTTTGATGAAGGATCTTTGCTTTGAGGAGAAGATGGTTGTGGTTCAACAGGCTTTTCGACAGCTTTCTTCTTTGGTGCTTCATCCTGCTCTTTTTGCTCTTCAATTCTGACCAGAATCTCCATCATCTCTTTCTTTCTTTCCCTAGCTCTTTCCACTGCTCATTGAAAGAGCATTCCTTCCTCCAAGTAGTCATTCCCAGCACCGACTTGTATATTATGCCCGTAAAGGATATTCAAGCCAGATAGGCAAAACATAAACACGTCCATCGGATCAAGAATTCTAATATCTTCGTTATCGGTTGATCTAATCACTACTTCACCAGTTTTGCCATCATAGAACCACTTTTTGAAGTTGGTGAGCATCACTAGTTATTCTGGAGGAATCTATACCCTTATAACTACCTTTGCTAGATCACACAAAATTCTGGCACCACCAGCCCTGATAGTGTCAGCCTTGCAGAACTGATAATAGAACCACCATCAATAAACTCAACAACTTCTTCTTTATATCTTCATCTTCCTCACTTGAATTCTCTGCATCTCCTTGCTTCCTCCAAGAAATTCTAGCATTCTTTCCTCCCTACAAGCATTCCATGTACAAATTCTTCTTCTTCATTGTTCGTTTTTGTGTTTTAAGTTTATGTTCTTCATAGTTAGTTTGTTTTTTAGTTTTTAGGGCTTGGTCTAAATCACCTGATTCAAGCCCGTTTTCGTGTTTTTTGTGTTGTTATGAACCACAACTGACCAATTTACAAAACTCCTAAGTGAAATTGCGAAAAAATCGGGGGTTTGGGTGCGTTTTACAGGCTGTCACGATGCTGGGTTCTGTCACGCACGGTCGTGCCAACATATGGCACGATCGTGTCATTCATAATTAGTGATGGATCTACATAAACCTGCCAAGAAATTCATCGCGTACGAGGGTGCCAAGTCCAGGCACAATCGTGCTCTTCTTAAAATTACCCAGACCCTCGGTCAGGCACGAGCGTGCAGAAGGGTGGCACGATCGTGCGGCTGGGAAAAAACCCAGAACTTCATAATCTTCAGAAAAACTTCATAAACCTACTGATTTTTCCAAGCGAGCATGTCTATGCTAGATGTTGGCATGATCGTGCCAAACTGTCCATAATCATATTTTTGTCTGTTTTTGGCTACTGACTTCTTGCTCATTCCTGCAGATGGATCATCCATACTTACGGTTTAGCAACAATGCTAGGGAAGGGCATTGTATCGCAAAGGTGGAACGGTTATGGGCAAGATGACATTTAATTGAGCCTATGCGGATGTTGCAAACGGTTGATCTTGACTTGCTCGGTTAGTCAGAGCGATTCGAGGACCTTATGACACCGCCATGGACTCACCTTTTTGACATGGCTAAGCCGCAGTACGTGGAGCTAGTTATCGAGTTCTTCGCATCTTTCTGGTTTACTTTCTGTGCGCGTATGTGTATGAAAAAAGGTTGGTGTAAGCTACGCCTAGGATGGAAATGGCACCATTAATCAATCCATAAGTCGGTTCGATCATGTGCTGGAATTATATGTAGATGATGAAATCAATTCAGAGTTCTTTCATGGTAGTTTGCAAGAATGAGAGCTAGACGTAGACAAAGCCGCCTTTTGGGCAGAGCTCTTTCGATCGCCGGGACAACGCCGGTCCTTCCGGATTTGGTGGCAGGTTTTAGTCTCGTTACCTATCTTGTATTTTTTTATTTTGTGTTTGAAGGGTGTGCCATTTTCCATTGTCCGTACACCCCTCCGTCGTAGAACTTAATTGCTTTTGTTTTCTTTCAGTGAGGTGCATAAATAAATAAAGGCAAGTGTGTTTGATCAAGTTTGCTAGTGTGTAGTGTTGGTTCAATGAGATGTTGGCTTGATGGATGGCTCGGTAATTAGTTGCGGATGCTCCTTATTATTTCGTTTAGCTCCATTCTTGCCTTTTTGTTTCAGGGGAGTTTTCGTGTTCCCGTTTCATCCGCTTTCATTATATTCGCATGTTGCTTATGTAATTGTTTTTGTTGTACATCGAGGGCGATGTACAATTCTAGTGTGAGGAGGTGGTTTAGCGCTTGAGCTTTGTTGTCCGTTTTTGAAAAGAAATTAATTAATTAATAATAATAATAATAATAATAATAATAATAATAATAATAATAATAATAATAATAATAATAATAATAATAATAATAATAATACAAAGCACTCTTGAATAATTAAACCAACATAAGTTTTTATATAAGCACTAAAGCTTTTGATAAATGTATAAGGGTAAATGCAAAAATGGGTTCGTCGAGTGAATATTACTATCAAGTAACATGTTTTTTGTAGCATGAGAAATCGAGCGATTTACCTACTTGTTTTCCTTGCATATTTAACCAATACGCCCGTTTTCGTGAGTTATTTTTGAGCCTTGTAGCTTTAGAATTATTTTTGCTCATGTTTTTGCGGGCAAAGATTGAGTGAGCCGGATGACTTTTGCGATTTAGAACTTGTGTTAGATATACATTTCGAGACCACAAAGCAAACTTATAGCGGAAAATGATTGAGGCATTAGGAAACCTTTTATTTTTAGCCATTTATACTTATTCCTACACCTGAATCATACACCTTTCAAACCAATTTGGGCCTTTCCCTTTCACTTCTTTTATACCACCAAATATTAACCACTTGGCCAAATTAGCTTTTATGTTTGAATCCAATTTTTTTTGGTTGGAAGGCCGGTTCGGTCAGTGATTAACTTGTAGCCTTTTTGTATAGTAGCTTAGTTTATTAGTTACAACCTCATGGTTAAGAGTTTTTATCTAAGTAGACGTACTTAGTTCTCTCTAAAGCATGGTTGGAAAAAAACCACAATCATTAGAGTTTGAAAAAGCCTTATCAATTTTTCCACAATCATTAGAGTTTGAAAAAGCCTTATCAATTGGCTTTGTTAGAGCAATTTTGGAAGTTGAAAAGCTAAACTTGTCGGTTAGCTCTCGGTTAAATATTATTAAGTTGTATAGTTGTATTTTCTTATGTTTCAAGTTAGTCGAACCATCGGGTTACAACCGTTTTAGCCACTTTCAAAAATTCCACTTCCACACCCTTAACCCTAGCCAAGTTACAACACAAACAAGACCTCATGATTTATGTTATATATTTGTCGAGTGATTAGATTTGATATGTCACACCCCAACCGATGGCGGAAACATCAGAGTGAGACGAACTAGATTGCTCGAGACATCATAATGCTATTTGCGATAATATTTAATATAACAACCCATTTCATTTCATAGCATCAAAAATTTCAAGTTACATCAAAAATTCGAATATAAGTAACAACAACAAAATAAACTCAACAATAACATAATGATTAACTTAGTATTCTAAGCGTGTTTCTATGCCATTCCTACTAAGTTCCATCATAACAACTTCATCAACCTGCAAAATGTTAAAAAGTATAGTTCAATAACAAAGTACTGGCGAGTACACAAGTTTAGTATCATAGCATAATTATTAAAACCATTTAAACAAATCCACATGAATAGCTAGCATACAAGATAAATGTAAACAAGGCATGTGAATCTACAAGTCAATCCTCTAGTGTACCGCAAAATAGATTAAAACTTAACATTGACCCAAGTATACGGGTGGTGCGTTACTCCTATAGTGATCTACGTGTTAAGAGAGGCTTGATCGAAGTTAATGAAATTTAGATCACATAAGAATATACCAAGTAACAATACAAGTAGCATAAGACTAAAGCAAGTTTGATGGATTGTTTGTGTGTAATCATAGAATAAAACTGTGATTTAGTGTAGTTTAGTAAATTAACATATTGCACCCCAAATAGTGGAAAGCATAAAAAGGGGTCGAGTGTACTCACGGTTTTGCAAAGTAATTTTCGTGAATGCGTTAGGTTGATTTAGGGGACAAGAACACCAAGTTATCCTACACAAGGCAACATAGGTGTGTGAGTATTAGATTGATGGTGGAGTTTAATGAGTCTAGAATTAAAGTATACAAAAAGTATGTATAAACGAAAGTATTTATCTAGACGTTAACGCCCATTTTTGACACTATAAGCCCCAAAGGGTGTTTGTGTTTTTATGGGTCATACCCAATATAATCGTAGCAAGGGTTAGGTCTAAGATAAAATACCTACTTTTTAGGACAAGTAACCCTATGGTCATTGTCAAAGGTTTGGTTATAATAAGTATTTACATATATAGCTATAATATTACTAATTTATCATGGAGTTCATGTATTTCATAGACATCATGTAAGTCATATAAGTCATGCATGGAGGTAGGAGGATAACCTTCCTAAACCTCTTCCGTAAGATTCACCATTACACAAGATTGTCACAAAGGACAATCCGGATGGTCAAGAATTATAGAAATAATGAAGTGAGGGGTGGATTGAAAAGTTGAATGGTCAAGGCCTTACTGTAATCACACCTACACTAACACAAGCTTGTAAGCTTGGATGGCTCAACACTTGTGGGTTTGAAACCTAGTAAAAACAACAAGTTTAGAGACATGTTATGCCTCTTGATTGTGTATGAACAAATCTAGCTTAACACACTAACCATAAGCTTGGTTAGAGGCATAAGTAGCATAGAGTTTGTTAGGTTAAAAACAAGTTCGAAAAAGTTTTATGAGTTAACTTCCAAAACAGAAAGTTTGGCCCAAAAAATGGTGTGATTCCACCTTGGTTTTCCATGGAAAACTTATGGTAACATTCATAAGGCTTAGCAAGCCATGTTGAGGAAGAAAACAAGAAGAAAACTTTAAAAAATTGAAGTTTAAAAAGATAAAAGTTGGGCAGAAAGTTTGCACACTTTTGGACCTCAAAATGGTGGGGTTTCACCTTAGTTTGCCCAAGCAAACTTGTGAGAACATTCCTAGAGGTTAACCAAGAGTTTTAGTATAAACAAGGTAAAAAGAAGAAGATAAGTGAGTCGAAACTCACTTGCAAGCTGCTGTGTTTCAGCAGAGAAATTCTTGAGTTTGGGGGGTTTGTTTGAGGAGTTTGGAGGCTTGTAAAAGTGGGGAAATGGGGGAGGAACACTTGCTTATATAGTGAAGGGTTTAGGGTATAAGTTAGGGTTGTAATTAGTGAAGTTTGGTGAGCCTTGGAATTGAAACAAGAAGCATGTGTAAGAGAGACAGCTTGCGGCCGCAAGCTGTCCTCTTTCTTTCTTATATATTATATGCTCATGGTTTGGTTATTTGAACATTGCACATTATGTATATTTCATGTATGGGTCTTATAAGGGTACAAGGTCGTGTGTTATGTCGTTTAAAAATCCTAAAAAAGACTTAATAACAAGTATATTTTAGACACAAGTGCGACAAGATTTTTTTTGATAACGGAAGCTTGAATAATCTAGCATTAAGCCTCTAATTGTTGTGCTTGACTTTGGTATTTAGATTTATAAAATTCAACAAGTATTTACGAGTAATTTAGAATTGATTTATCAAGCCATAAGATAACATATGATCATAACTTTAAACAAGATTAAGGTTTGTGAATTTCGCATAATTGATCAATCTTGATTACAATAAAAGCCTTAGATTACAATAAATCGGAAATAGAAATACGATTACACGGTTTGGACTTTCCAAAAATAGAAACAAGAAGCGATCTTACTAAAAAAGGAAAGTTACAAATGCGAAGCGTTATAGTCTTCCCTCCTTTAGGGAATTTCGTCCCGAAATTTAGGAAGACTCAACGAACAAATGTGGATACTTGGTCTTCATTGCGCTTTCAAGTTCCCAAGTAAATTCAGCGCCACGTTTTCCTTCCCACCGAACTTTCACGATAGGAATTCTACTGCGCCTTAGTTTCTTAGTACCTCGATCCATGATCTCGACTGGTTTCTCCACTAAGTGCAAAGTCTCATTGATTTGAAGATCTTCAAGCGGAACTTGGAGTCCTTCTTCGACGAGACATCTTTTTAAGTTTGAGACATGGAAGGTAGGATGAACGTTATTGAGCTCTTGTGGTAGGTCCAGTCGGTAGGCTACCTTGCCAATCCTTTCGGGAATCTCGAAAGGACCTACGTAGCTAGGAGCGAGCTTTCCATTTTTCCCGAAACGAACCACACCCTTCCAAGGGGATACCTTGAGAAATACAAAGTCACCAACGTTGAATTCCAAAGGCTTGCGTCTTTTATCTGCATAGCTCTTTTGTCGTCTTCTAGCTTTTAGCAAGTTGTCCCGAATATGTAAAATCATGTCCGTCGTCTGTTGTATAAGCTCGGACCGGTGATTTGAGCTTTCCTGATCTCGTGCCAACAAATAGGCGATCGACACTTGCGTCCATACAATGCCTCGAATGGTGCCATTTGAATACTCGCGTGGTAACTGTTATTGTACGAGAATTCGACCAAAGGCAAATGCATGTCCCAGTTGCCACTAAAATCAATTACGCAAGAACGAAGCATGTCCTCTAGAGTTTGGATAGTACGCTCAGTTTGACCATCAGACTGAGGATGGAAAGCAGTACTAATGTTGAGTTGAGTACCAAGCGCCTTTTGAAATGTTTGCCAAAGGCGAGAAGTGAAACGACCATCACGGTCTGAGATAATGTCAACATGGACACCGTGACGACAGATGACTTCATTCGTGTAGAAACAAGCCAATTTCTCAACTCGGTAATCTTCACGTATGGGAACGAAATGAGCAGACTTGGTCAGACGGTCGATAATTACCTAAATACTATCGTGACCAGACGATGTACGAGGGAGTTGGTTATGAAATCCATGGCAATACTCTCCCATTTCCAGACATGAATTTCTGGTTGTTCAAGTAAGCCAGAGGGTCATTGATGTTCGGCCTTTACCTTGGAATAAGTAAGGCACTTTGAAACGAAAAAGGCGATATCTTTCTTCATACCAGGCCACCAGTACGATGCTCGGAGGTTGTTGGGCCTGTATTGCTAAAGGTTTACACATTAGAGATATTTTGGGCTTTAGAGGGTTTTGTGGGCTTCCTAGTGCCTTGTGGGCCTAGGGTTGTAAATGGTGGGCTTAGTGATCATTACAAATAGATGTATTAGGTCAAGGTGAAGAGGTAAGAGAGTTATATTTGCAAAACTTGTATCAGACACTTTGCTAGTGTATGCAAGTTGGTTTTAATTCAAAGTTTGTTCTTCTTCCTAATCATTATTTCCGCTACTGATTAGGTTAGTGATACCTGTTTAATCCGTTATCGGGACTTACAATTGGTATTAGAGCTTATCCTTTGTGAGACAAGTCTTCAGATTTGACAATGGTTGCCGTCCATACTTCTTCTGAAACTTATTAACCCGAAAGGCAGCCATTCCTAGATTCCAGGACACATAGATGTAGTCCAGGTCCTCCTCCATTATTTGACCAACTTCAGTAGGAAGAATGGATGGAGGAGTCAGATCACCTACCAGAAAGGCGTTCAAGCTATTGATCATCGAAGCTGCAATAACCAATTTTTCTTCGTTTTCTTTAGTGAGAAACGCAGAGTTGGACACAGGTTGAGCAGGTGCAGGCGCTGGTGCAGCAGTTTGAGGAATGTTGCCTTGTTGAACTGTTTGAGGAATTGCAGGACTGAACACCATGTTAGGATACTGAGCATGGTACTGTGTCTGAATTTGAGCAGCCAAATCATAGTGGGATTTTGAGATTGAAGACCATACACGTACTGGGTGTTCTGTGGTGTGGCGATAGTTCTATAAACCACGTTTGAGCTACCCGGTGTTTGTGAATTTCCTTGCAGAGGGCTATAAACCAAATTTTGTGACATCAGTGCTGCATTTTGCCCTGTCATCCCGGCGTCCATCAAACTGCTCTGATGATTTATTTCTCTCTGCTTGTTATCAATCTCACAAGATTTGATAGTAGCTATCATTTCTTTGAGAGTGACATCATTCAAGTTCTTTGTCTTTTTGATCATTCCCACATCCGCATCCCAACTCTTTGGCAGTGAATTTAATAACTGTTTGTTCATAGCACTGTTTGTGAGAGTAATCTCAGTTGAAATCATCTGGGAAACAAGCTTTACATAGTGACAAATCTGGTTTTCAATGGTTTCCCCGTAGATGTGATTGAATGAGCTGAATTGTCGATTCAGCTGATTTACCCTGCTTGCCTTCATATCTGCATTTCCCTCATAGAGATTTTGCAGTTCACTCCAAACTTCCTTTGCGGTCTTACAATTTCTAACCGCAATAGAAATATCAGGTCCAAGTGCCATGGTCAGTGTAGCCGAGGCCTTTTCATCTTCCTCAATTATCTTAATATCTTCTGGAGTCCACAAGTGCATGGGCTTAGGAATTTTTGTGTCCGGATCTTGCTTTGTACTGTAGACTATCGTTCGCGGACCATTCATAATACACCTCCACACACCAGGCTCTTTTGCTTTGCAATATTGTTCGAAACGAAACTTGCATTCGTAATACTCGTCTCCATACAACAGACGTGGCACTTTAGTAGAAGTGCCAATGACTTGATCCAACTCTTGATGGAGGGCCAGAGTTTGTGATTGCAGGGCAGCCAGAGTGGCATTGGTCAAGTCTTGTGCTGACATGTATCCGTTCATCATTATTAAATTAATTAGAATTACCAAACAGATTTAAAATCAATTTGTTTTAAGTTTTCTATAATGAACAGTACTTAATCCGAAATCGATCCGGAATGGTCAACTCTGAAGACAGTATATTGTCAAATCCGGATGATGAATCCGAAATTGAATTGAATCTGAATTGATAAATCCGAGTTGATAAATTCGAATGATAAATCCGAATTGAAAAAATCCGAATTAACTCCGGAATGATGATCCGAAACTGAAAGGTCCGAGTTGATGAATCCGAAAACTGGTAAATCCGAAATGAGAATCTGGAATGAAAATCCGAGTTGAGAGAATCCGGAACAAAGAATCCGAAATAGAGAATCCGGAATGATGAGAATCCGGAATAATGAGATTCCGGAATCCAATCCTTTCCGATTGCAACAGTAATCCGAATTTTCAGCAACAGAAATCCGAAATCCAAGGAAATGATAACCGCCAATAGTATCTCGGATCCAGAAAAGTAGTAATCCAGATTGAACAATAGTCCGGGATCAATTCGAGATGGATGATCTCCTTCGTGTTCTTCTGAATCCGTAATAGTAGCAGATCCAAAATACGTGACTCTTCTTTGTGTTCTTCAGAATCCGTAACAGTAACAGATCCGAAACCTTCAAATCTCCTTCGAGTTCTTCAGAACAGTAGCACTTCCAAAGATGAAAACAATGATTCTTGTGATTCTGAACAGTGTTCCGGAACAATAACGATTCTGAACAGCAGCAACACACTTCGAAACAACTTCTTCAATCAGCAATACCCGGAGCCTGTATTTGAACAACAGGCTCTGATACCAATTGTAAGTCCTGGTAATCTAGATCTAACACTGATATCACACAATCACCAAGGATGGGCGGAATCCAAACTTGGTGATATTCAAGAAAACCGAAATAACGAAGAACAAGACAAATAAACTTTAACACCTTGCGCACGATTCTATTACTTGAACAAGCAAAACCGTCTGGTACAAGATGGAGGCTCTCTCTAGAGAAATCCCAATGTCTTTTCTAAGTTCTAACCCTAGGAATGACATAACATACCATTTATACCTAGGGTTTACCCATGCCACTCATGGGCTTTGGGCTTGCCTGGCCCACATGGCCTATGACATGCCCAGATGACCTATTCAAGGTCCAAAACTAATACAAAGTAACCCAGTTAATCCCAGTTAACTACCATAGACTGTTGCTTATAGTTTATCCCAATTAACTATCAGTTAACTACCATAGACTGTTGCGTATAGGAGGTGAATCATGAATGGTCCGTGAACGATAGTCTACAGTACAGAGCAAGATCCGAACACAAAAATTCCTAAGCCCATGCACTTGTGGACTCCAGAAGATATTAAGATAACTGAGGCAGATGAAAAGGCCTCGGCTACACTGAGCATGGTGCTTGGACCTGATATTTCTATCGCGGTTAGAAATTGTCAGACCGCAAAGGAAGTTTGGAGTGAACTGCAAAATCTCTATGAGGGAAATGCAGATATGAAGGCAAGAAGGGTAAATCAGCTGAATCAACAATTCAGCTCATTCAATCACATCTACCGGGAAACCATTGAAAACCAGATTCGTCGCTATGTAAAGCTTGTTTCCCAGATGATTTCAGCTAAGATTACTCTCACAAACAGTGCTATGAACAGACAGTTATTAAATTCACTGCCAAAGAGTTGGGATGCGGATGTGGAAATGATAAAGAAGACAAAGAACTTGAATGATGTCACTCTCACAGAAATGATAGCTACTATCAAATCATGTGAGATTGATAACAAGCAGAGAGAAATAAATCATCAGAGCAGTTTGATGGCCGCCGAGATGACAAGGCAAAATGCAGCACTGATGTCACAAAATTTGGTTTATAGCCCTCTGCAAGGAAATTCACAAACACCGGGTAGCTCAAACATGGTTTATAGTCCTATCGCCACACCATAGAACGCCCAGTACATGTATGGTCTTCAATCTCAGAATCCCACTATGATTTCGGCTGCTCAAGTTCAGACACAGTACCATGTTCAGTATCCCAACATGGTGTTCAGTCCTGCAATTCCTCAAGCAGTTCAACAAGGTAACATTCCTCAAACTGCTACACCAACGCCTGCACCGGCTCAACCCGTGTCGAACTCTGCGTTTCTCACTAAAGAAAACGAAGAAAAATTGGCTATTGCAGCTTTGATGATCAAGAGCTTGAACGCCTTTCTGGCAGGTGATCTGACTCCTCCATCCATTCTTCCAACCGAAGTTGATCAAATAATGGAGGAGGACCTGGACGAGATCGATGTGTTTTGGAATCTAGCAATGGCTGCCTTTCGGGTTAATAAGTTTCAGAAGAAGTATGGACGACAACCATTATCAAATCTGAAGACTGGTCTCACATAGGATAAACTCAGATGCTATAGATGTCATGAACCTTGACACTTTGCCAGGGAATGCAAGAAGCCGCCATCTGGGTACGTGTCATCCAGGGTGGCAGACATACAGAGCGGCGACAGGCAGCTGGTCGCAGTCTCTCCCTCAAAGTCCACTACGAGTCCCTCGAGTAGCTCGGGTAAGAAGTCAACAGCATTGGTGGCCCAGCAGCACGAAGGTTTCAACTGGGCTGATGCTGCAGCTCAAATGGAAACGTTAAATCTCTCCAAGAACAACAACCACTACATGATGGCGCAGACAATTGAGACACCCGATCTTTCGGAAACGGTAAATCGAATTCTCTGTTCTGATAGTTGTCGTTTTAAATTATCACAAATGTGCGCCCATAATTCAACTTTTATAGCTGAATACCAACAAGCTGCGTCACAGAACATCCCCCTTAAATATAAGAACAAGCTTCTTATGGAAAAGGTCGAAGCTCAGAAACAAGATGTAGCTCAGCTAAAGCTAGACTTGAACCAACAACAATGTTGTGTCTACGACTATAAGCTAAAACTGGCTGAAAAGGACGTAGAACTTCAAGTAGCCTTAGCCAAGCTAAATTCCTTGACAGGGAAGCTTCACGAAAATGAAATAAACATTAAAAAATTTGAAACTTCCAGTGACTAGTCAAGGATTTATGTGACCTTCAGCTAAATTACCAGAAAAAATTTACCAAAGGTCTTGGGTATAATAGGGCACCTCCACCATATAATCATAAATATATAAGAATGCCTGAATCTGAGGCCGATTTAGAAAATGCAGAAATAATGATTTATGGTAAACCTTCAGATTATCTATCTAAACCATGGACGACCTATTACCCAAAGTTCTCTAAACCAACTGAACTCCAGAAGGATGATGCTTTTGTTACTTGTACACCACTTTCACATGAATCTGGTGATCATCATTCTGGTAGTACAGATGGTTTGGAGAAAGTAACGCCTGAGGCGGAGAAATCAACATCCTCCACAGAATCTAAAGGAGAAGAATCTTCTGATACTCAAACTGAATTCGTGAACGATACTAACATGTCTAACTCATGTGCAGAAGAAATTTTAGTTAAGGATATCACAGAGGGTGATCAAGAGGAATGTCTGAATGCAAATTCAGACAATTCGGCCGCTGATTATGAATTTTATAAGCCCGCTTTTGACATTTTAAATCAATTTCTTGCTGAACAATTTACATTCTCAAACAGTGTTGGTTGTGTTGAGAACTCAGACAGTTTTAGTTCTGGTTTTTCATCGAATGCTGATGTTTTGAATGAAACTAATAACTGTAATAACTCTTGTGATGAAAACATGAATTTAGCTACAGGTCCAGCATAGACAGACGATTCGGTTTCATTAGTTCCAACTGAAGAGACCGGAAGTTCTTCTCCAGATGTTTCGTCTGTTGATGCGAATCCCAGGGTTGACAGGGAAAAAGTCGACCAACCAACCGACCCTGTGAACGTCGATGTTGACATAATTCTAGAAGATTTGGGCGACTAAGCTTATTCCAACCAAGCACAAGGGACTGATTCTGAAACGACAGATGATGAGCATTCTTTTTCTAATGACTCAAATGAAAATCTTAAAACTGATTCTGAACAGATTATCAAAATTTTCAAAATCTCGAGATTCCACCTTCATGTAATGTTTCAAGCTCATTCTCTGAAAATTCAGAAAAGGATATCCCTACAAAGCCACCCGTGTCCTCTACCGAATTTGTCACGAAATGTGATTTGAAAAGTAAGATTAAGAAACGGAGAACACGCCGATCCAAAAAGAAGAAAACCAAACAGGTGTCTCCGACAAATGAAAAGGCAACTGCAGAGTCCCCTCATCACTCTGAGAAACTGACTCAGCAGTCGCAAACTGAATATGTTAAGCAACCAGCTGAACAGATATCAGTTAAAATTACAAGTTCAAAATTGTCCAATTCAAATCACAAAACTAATAAGTGTGCTGATGGTTGTGCGCAGGACACAGTCAAGAACAACACCATGCATCAGCCGTCAGTACCCACAAGCAAGAAACTGACAGACAAATTGCCCAGAATTTCCCAAGTTGAATGGACTGTTTTCTTTCAGAAGAGGCAGACCTGTTTCAATTGTGGATTTCCCGGGCACATTGCACGAAATTGTCAAAAGACCTTTACACCGTTTAAAACATTGTATTCACGATATCAGAAGACTATGCCTAATCGCCTACCTCAGACTCGATTTGTTGCTAAGTCTTCTGATCAAGACTGGAACTTGGCCAAGAAACAATCTCTTAAACCCTTAAGACCTTTAGGTTCCCAGAATCCTTCTAGCACTCCAAGGATTGTGCAGAAGTCTGATTCATTAACCTGGAGGCCTAAGATATTGGCCAAGACTCAATCTTCTGCCCCCATCACAAACCAATCAAAAGCATCATCAACCTCATCCTCAACTAATTTAATTTTTCGTGAGGTTACTTATGTTGATGTAAATGGCATGCCCAGATCTTCAATAGCCTGGGTTGCAGCCTCTAACTAAAATCTGTTGAAATGTGCAGGAACAGCTGTGGCGAACTCTTGTTAGACTATGGTATATTGACAATGGCTATTCCAGGCACATGACTGGAGACATCTCACAGTTGAATGACATTTTGTTTTTCGATGGCGGGTTTGTTTCCTTCACAGGTGGTGAGACCAGAAAGATTACCATGAGAGGAATACTTTGCAACGGAGCCCTCAGCTTTAAGAATGTTAATTACGTACCAGAATTGAAGCACAGTCTTTTGAGTGTGTCTCAACTCTTCAACAATCATTTGGATGTTCTTTTCACCAAGAAAGGGTGTTATGTGCTGAAACCAGGTCTTATTATTCCGGATGATTGGATTCTTCTTAAAGCTACACAAAAAGGAAATGCATATGTCATTGACATGAACAATGCTCCTTCTGACAAGCTCACTTGCCTCTTCTCATCTACAGCTGAACATGATGCAATGCTATGGCATTGCAAACTAGGGCACATCAACTTGAAGAACTTAAATCGTCTTGCAAAAGGTGGTTTAGTAAGAGATCTACCAGTTCGCGACTTCATGCAGATTGAAAAGTGTGAATCATGTGCACGTGGGAAACAACATCGACAACCACACAAATCTAAAGCCGCTCCTTCCACGTCTCAAGTCTTAGAAATGCTTCATATGGATCTTTTTGGTCCGACAAACATACTGAGCATTGGCGGGAAGGCTTACTATCTGGTTATTATTGATGACTACTCGCGATTCACCTGGGTTTTCTTTCTTACACATAAAAGTGAAACCGCTGAGTTAGTCAAACAGTTCGTCACACTTATGGAAAACCAGACAGACACCACTGTGAAGGCTATTCGGTGTATAACGGGACAGAATTTCAGAATGTTACCTTAAATTCTTTCTGTTCCTCCAAGGGTGACCGTCAGTTTAGTGCAGCCAAAACCCCACAACAAAATGGGGTTGCAGAACGTAGAAACCGAACACTAATTGAAGCTGCACGTACTATGCTGGTTGAATCCGAACTACCTCTCATTTACTGGGCAGAAGCAATCAATACTGCATGTTATATTCAGAATCATGCCCAGATCAATAAACGACACACGAAAACTCCATACGAAGTGGTTGAAGCATTTTCGCAAGTTCAGATGCCCTTGTGTTCTTCTTCTCATGGACGCTAAAGGAAAATTTGAATCACGTGGGGACCCTTGCATCTTCATTGGATATTCTAAAAATACATCATATCGTGTTTATAACAAGATCAAGAAAATGGTAGATGAAACCTACAATGTGGGTTGGCTGGAGGAAAATCCCAAGGACACACACATTGGTCCTGGCTGGCTGTATGATTATTCCACATTATTTAACCATGTTGATGTTCGTCCAACGTGTTGCAGGTAAAAGTCCAATTTCTGACCTTCCAACAGTGCCCATCTCACCCGAAGACGATGCTGATGCTGCACAACTACATGAGACTTTAAAGCAGCTGAGTGTGGATCCTCCTAGATTTAATGACGCTGTCTCGTCTCCTTCCTCCATTTCGAATTCTCAAGAGCCAGCAATTCAACCGCCTTCTCATAATGATACTCCTGAAGTTGGGGCTTCTGACAAAAAGCCTCCTACGACAAATGAAGGGTCTCCTCCCGATGTCTTGGGTTCATCTCTGTTCCCTGAGCCTACTCCGCTCGACTGTTCTGTTGATTCCTCAGCAACTACTGGTGCACCTGTTGAGGGGGAGTCATCTGGAGTAGCTTCAGCAAGTGTTACTAACTTGCAAACGGATGTTCTTGTTCCCGCTACACCAATACCGCAGCATCTATATCGTGATCACCCCATTGAAAATATTATTGGTCCTGTTAACGCTGCTGTTTGAACCTGCAGCCAATCCGAGGATATCAATACATGTCTCTACTCTTGCTTCATTTCACAAATTGAACCTAAAAGTATTGATGTTTCCTTGAAGGAACCAGGCTGGGTGGATGCCATGCATGAAGAACTCAATCAATTTGAGAAGCTTGGTGTCTGGCAATTGGTGAAGCTGCCTTAAGGAAAACGTGCTCTCGGAACTCGCTGGGTTTTCCGTAATAAACAGGATGACACTGGAGTTATTGTTCGAAATGAAGCTCGACTGGTTGTTCAGGGTTTTCGTCAGATTGATGGTTTAGATTATGATGAGGTCTACATACCTGTCGCTTGTTTGGAGGCTATACGCATTTTCTTGGCATATGCATCTTACATGGATTTCACTGTCTATCAAATGGATGTCAAGACTGTGTTTCCCTATGGCACGGTGAAAGAGGAAATCTATGTGGCACAACCACCGGGTTTTACTGATCCTGACAAGCCAGACTATGCATAAAAATTAGACAAAGCTTTGTATGGGTTGCATCAAGCGCGTCGCGCATGGTATGCCACTCTTATAAAGCATCTGCTTGCTCATGGATACACTCGGGGAACCATTTATCAAACCCTGTTCATCAAATGCGTTGACAAGGACATTATTCTTGTTCAAATATACGTTGATGATATCATTTTTTGTTCTACAAATGATGGTTTGTGCCGCGAATTTGAAGAAATTATGAAGAAGAAATTTGAGATGAGCTCATTGGGGAGATGGCCATGTTTTTGGGAGTTCAAGTTCGTCAGAGCCCACAGGGTATCTTGATTCATCAAGGAAAATATGTCCATGACGTTCTTGCAAAATTCAATCTTATAGATTCAAAGCCTATGGCTTCACCTATAGCAGAATAACCTTTGCTAAATGAAGACGCTGAAGGAACGCCTGTTAATCCGACTATGTATCGCTCAATGATTGATCAATCATGTATCTCACTGCAAGTCGGCCAGATATCATGTTTGCCATCTGCCAGTGTGCTCGTTATTAGGCTACTCCTAAACTCCTATGGCACGGTGAAAGAGGAAATCTATGTGGCACAACCACCGGGTTTTACTGATCCTGACAAGCCAGACTATGCATAAAAATTAGACAAAGCTTTGTATGGGTTGCATCAAGCGCGTCGCGCATGGTATGCCACTCTTATAAAGCATCTGCTTGCTAATGGATACACTCGGGGAACCATTTATCAAACCCTGTTCATCAAATGCGTTGACAAGGACATTATTCTTATTCAAATATACGTTGATGATATCATTTTTGGTTCTACAAATGATGGTTTTGTGCCGCGAATTTGAAGAAATTATGAAGAAGAAATTTGAGATGAGCTCATTGGGGGAGATGGCCATGTTTTTGGGAGTTCAAGTTTGTTAGAGCCCACAGGGTATCTTGATTCATCAAGGAAAATATGTCCATGACGTTCTTGCAAAATTCAATCTTATAGATTCAAAGCATATGGCTTCACCTATAGCAGAACAACCTTTGCTAAATGAAGACGCTGAAGGAACGCCGGTTAATCCGACTATGTATCGCTCAATGATTGATCACTCATGTATCTCACTGCAAGTCGGCCAGATATCATGTTTGCTATCTGCCAGTGTGCTCGTTATTAGGCTACTCCTAAACTCTCTCATTTACATGCTGTTAAACGAATTTTTAGGTACCTCAAAGGGGCACCATCACTGGGCCTCTGGTATCCTAAAAATTCTGAATTTGAACTGTTTGCTTTCTCTGACAGTAATCTTGGAGGTACAGATAGGGATATGCGCTCAACTTCAGTTGGGTGTCAATTTCTGGGAGATCGCTTAATCTTGTGGCAATGCAAGAAGCAACAGACGGTCTCGCTTTCTACTGCGGAAGCAAAATATGTCACAGCCTCTGCTTGCTGCTCCCAGGTTTTATGGGTGCAACACCAGCTTTCGGATTACGGTTTGACTTATCTAGACACCACAATTTACTGTCATATGATGCCGCTACCCAAATCATAAAAAATCCTGTTTTTTACTCCAAAACCAAGCACATAAATATTAAATTTCATTTTATCCATGATTGCTATGAAAAGGGTCTTGTGAAACTTGAGCAAATCCACACTGATGCAAACGTGGCGGATTTGTTCACAAAACTTGTTAACAACGCGCGTTTTCAAGTGCTTGTGGATCTTCTCAAAATGATTCGGTTTTCTATTTAGGTATCCTTTTTCTTTGTGTTCTGTTTTTTGTCTTTCCTTTTCTTTTCTTTGTTTCGTAAATTGTTCATATGTATGCACAAATTTAGGGGGAGAAATCTTAAAAAAAAACTAGCTTTTGCAAGGATAAGGAAATGAAATACTTTTTCGTGATAAAATATTTGACTAACACATGTAAGGTGTTGAAGCGGGAAAAGGTTTGGATCGAAGGCGATGTGTCGGTAGGTCTAAAACTCAACCGGATAGTGTAAGCCAAATGATATAAACATAACGAACTATGTACTCAGTGAGTTACTTACTATAGGTGTATGATTTCATGGTCTTAAATCTTGTGTTGATAGATAGCCAACGTCTGAGGTTTCGGGTCTTTATGTTGTTGAGTCATCCGGGGATATCTTGGCTGCCCTTCTGTTGCATCGAGATTATATGAAGACCTAGGCACAGTCATGATATCTTTCTAAAAGAGCCAAAATGGAAAGGCCAAAACCTAAGAGAACGGAAGTTTCTTCATGAGAACATTCCATAAGTTCTTACGTACCATATAAGGTATTTGCCTAACCCTCGTCAGTCACTATTAGTCTCTCTGCTGTACGGAAATACTGACCTGTTCACCAATAGCCTCATGTTGTAAAATAAAAGGATGACCACAGTATACTCACCTACTATGATGAATTGTTGTGCTTACCTTGATCGCGGGGGTATGTCATGGTATATGACACATGGGTATCATAGTATAATACTACCTTAAGCATATCATAATGCTTGAACTAGAAGGGTTGAGTTTAGATTTAATGGACAAGTATATTGACAATCTCTTTGAAACGATTTGATCCCTTAGCAAGGTTGTGTTACTATTCATGTGTGTGCTAAACAGTTTTCTCTTTGTAGATTGGTAAAAGGTGGTTGGATGTTTTGTTAGTCAACTTGATGATTTTTGTTTAGATGGTTACTGTCAAGGGATATTGGACTAGCCCAGTGTGTTTCGAAAGTTGGGCCAATCTAATAGAATTTAAAAAAAAAGGTCTTAAAAAATTGGAAAACCAAAAAATACTGTTCCGGATTGGGCTCTTCGGATAGGCCCACTTGTTACTGTTCCGGATTGGGCTTTTCCGGATAGGCCTAATAGGATTACTGTTCCAGATTGGGCTTTTTCGGACATGCCCACCTGAACATTACTGTTCCGGATTGGGCCTGACACAAGCCCAATCCGGACTCTTTGAAATTTGAGGCCCAAGCCCATTCCGGAAAGTATATCTTTGTCTTTGAAACCTCATTTCAGATTATTCACAAATTTCCGAATTCTAAATTCTTCTCTGATTTTCTCTCTAATTGCACTGTTCACCTCGGAAATCATCCGGATTAGTTAAATATGCTTAAAATCATGTAATCCGGATGATAATTTTGATGTTTAAAGCATTCCGGATAGTATATTGGATTAATCTTCAAAGACTCATGCAATTCAGATTTCATTCCGGATGGTTATTCATCCGAAATGATGAACTCGGATTTCATCCCGGATAATCTTCGTCCGGATTGATGATTTATCCGAGATACTGTTAGGTAATCCGGATTGCAAACTTATCCGAAATACAAGTGACCTCCTGCTAATCCGGATTGATGAAAAGGTTCATCCGGATTAGTGTTGACCTGTCAGTAATCCGGATTTAAGGTTTTTGAACCTTTGACCTGTTTTGAACCTTTTCGACTGTTGAACCCGTAAAACTGATTTGAACTCTTAAATATTTGAACCTTAAAAATCTGTTTGAACTATCTAGTTAGTTTTAACTTCCATCCTGATAAACTCCGTTAACTCTTGTTAGTTGGAATTTAACTTGGTGATTGTCTTGATAGAAATGGTTGAAAAAACTTTTGATGCTGTTATGCTGGTTGGGGAGCAGTTCCATAACCAAGCAGGATATCTTTCGGACCCTCCAGCCGAGTTTTATCAGGAGTTCCAGTCGATGATCGTTGGGTTAAACGCATGCAAGATTTCCTATGCTCTCCGAGCCAATCCAGTCATATACAAAGACTTAGTGCATTCTTTCTGGAAGAGAGCTCGTTTCATCAAAGAGGCGTGGATGGGAGACCGTACATCAGTTCACAGATACAGGGAAAGGAGATACTGGTAAATGAAGCTTGCGTCAGAGAGGTGCTCCAGATTATTGATACTGTTAGCCATATATGCGAAAGAGAAGGTGGTACCGGTGTTGATGGAGATGGGTTATGAAGGATCGTATCCACCGCTGCTTAAGAAGATGTTTCCAGCATACTGGCAGTTATTGGTTCATATGTTTATGCAATGCGTCTCGAAAAACAAGGAGGTCTCGATCAGCCAAACCAAACTCAGACCTCTGCTATCGTGTCTTTGGTTATGGACTGGAAGTATAACTACTCTGGTTATATCTTCGATAATATGAAGAAAATTTTGGAGCAGTCCAAGAAGAGAATGTTTCTTTTGTATCCGCGGTTTGTTCAGTTGATTCTCGATGCTCGCTATCGAGATCTGGCAAAGGACGCCTCAGATGCGAACTTGTTGAACATGAAGCCGATGGGACCAACCTTTTTCAGTACCATGAAGATGAATCGCTCGACATCTAAAACTGTGTTTGTTGGTCGTTTGCGCTATAGAAATTTGGAAAGTTTGTAGAGGTTGTCGGCGTGGACGTCCCAGCTCCTCCACCAATAAATGCAATTGTGGCCGAAGAACATGATGTACTAGTCAAAGAGAAAGAGATAGAGGTAGAAGATCTGGTTACAGATGACGAAACCGATGTCGAACAAGCTTTTCTCGATGATCTTACAGAGTTCAACGCTAATTTGACTCCAGTTTTACCAGAGTTATCTTCAGAGAATTTGGACGCTTTGATTGCTCATCTAAAGGAAATTAAGGAAAAACAGGGTGATCCTCCACTAGAAATTCCACTTGTTCTTGCTTCGACTGATATGATTGAAGACGATGACGAAGATGAAGAGGACGAGGTTCCACTGATTAAGAGGAGGAGAACTGAGCCGAGTGTTCCATCAAGCCAATCTGAAGTTCGTGTTGCTGGTATTGCTGAAGAATCTGTGTTGATGACGTCTACTACTGTTGTGTCTACAGTCACTGCGTCTATTATCGACACTCTGATAGTTGATACTCCTGTCTTATCTGAACCGACAACCACTCCTATTGCTACGCATTCTACAACTGTCTCAATTCCAGCAGATACAGTACTACAGATGATGGAGTTTGGGGGAAGTTCAACTGGTGCAGGAGGTTCTGAGGCAGGAGGGAGTGGTGTAGGTCGTAGTGATGATGCTACTAAGGAATATTTGAGAAGATCAGAAAAGCGTGCATTTGAATTTGGCGGGTTGGATAGTGATGATGATGCGGAAGTTGACGTTGTAGATCTAAAGGAAAGAGTGGTCGTATTAGAGCAGGAAGTTATATTGAAGGATGCTGAAATTGCCTCATTGCAAACTCGATTAGATGTCAGAGATCAAACTATAGATCAGTTGCAGGGAGATGTTACTATGCTCATGACCATTGTGTTCGATTTGAAAGCAAAGTTAGAGAATAAGTTTGGAAGGGAATTTTCTGATCCGACGGATGATCCAATGAATATAGAGCACAGGCATCGTGCTGCACAACAACGAGCGGCAGAGGAAACCGAGGCAGAAAGGCTAGCGGCAAAACAGTTGGCTGCTGAACGCCAAGCAGGTTTAGATGATTATCTGGGCGATCCACGTAAGAAATATACAGCGAGCCAAAAGCGTGCAGCGAGTCAAAAGAAGAAACAAATGGTACTGATGAAGAACATTAACGTTAATCCTCTTGACGAGAACTTCCAGCTAAAGGATCCAACGAACCAATCAGAACGCTATGTGATGGAGCTCGGTTCCAGCTACTACAGCAAAGTAGGGAATAAATCCAAGGTGCTAAGTTGGATGTATTATCATGTAAAGAACATGTGGATAATTGTGCGCCAAGATGGAACTCGAGAGTATTATTCGAAAGAATCACAATTCGAGACGTGGACGAAGATTGCTCTAACTAATTTACTACGTGCTCCGTATACAGATGATGATCCAACTGAGCGTGGCCCTGGATAGAGGTTCTTCAAGAAGCTGGAGCGTGAGGTCAAGAGTGGTTTAAGACAATGAAGACTGCCGAACCCTACTTGTGGGCTGCAAAGGGTGTTCGTGATGTGCATACAGGGAAAAGATTTAAATCGGTGATGTGGCCGGCAACTGACAAGGAATTGGTTATACCGGTTGCTCCTACATTTCCACGAGGGATTCTCAAGAACTTTAACTTTTGGTTTACGATCCCAAGGTTGGCAGCGTTGCGATTGTGACAAAAGAAAAGGCATTCAGAATGAATGATGTGGTCGACTTAGTAAGCTTTCATGACGAAGACCTGCAGGTTCTTGCTTCTCATCAGATACGAACTGCAGCGTTATATGATGTATGTGCAAAGGATTGGACTGCAGCTGTTGCAGGTATTATAGGTGGGAGGCTAGGAGTGGATGCGCAACCAAAGAACTATTGTTGTAAACCTAGGGGGAGATTGTTGGGCCTATATTGCTAAAGGTTTACACATTAGGGATATTTTGGGCTTTAGAGGGTTTTGTGGGCTTCCTAGTGCCTTGTGGGCCTAGGGTTGTAAATGGTGGGCTTAGTGATCATTATAAATAGATGTATTAGGTCTAGGTGAAGAGGTAAGAGAGTTGTATTTGCAAAACTTGTATCAGACACTTTGCTAGTGTATGCAAGTTGGTTTTAATTCAAAGTTTGTTTTTCTTCCTAGTCATTATTTCCGCTACTGATTAGGTTAGTGATACCTGTTTGATCCGTTATCGGGACTTACAGAGGTCGTGATACATCTTATCGGCGACATGGTGAATAGAATACCGAGATTTATGAGCTTCACTCATCAAGAGATCACAAAGATTATCACGGTTTGGAATCCATATATGGTCAAGATAGCACATGATGCCATTGGATTTGGTCACAAGTTCGTTTTCAGCACCACACTTCAACTCATTATCGAGGTTACCCTCATTAACGGTTGAGTATTGTGCCTCACGAATCATCTCTTGAAGCTTTCCCAAAGTTTGGTAGCAACGTACACTCTTGACATGAGTTTTCTGACTAAGTGCGTCGGCCACAACATTCGCTTTACCAGGGTGGTAGCGGATATCGCCGTCGTAGTCATTTAATAATTCTACCCAACGACGTTGACGTATGTTGAGTTCTTTTTGATTAAAGATGTGCTAGAGGCTCTTATGGTCGGTGAAGACCGTACACTTTGTACCATAAGGTAGTGTCGCCATATCTTTAATGCAAAAAGAACTGCACCAAGTTTAAGGTCGTGCGTAGTATAATATTTTCTCATGAATTTTGAGTTGTCGTGACGCGTAAGCGATAACATTGTCTCGTTGCATAAGAACGCAACCAAGACCTTGTCTTGAGGCATCGCAATACACAACAAAGTCGTCGGTACCATCGGGAAGGGTTAGGATAGGAGCATTGCAAATCATGTCCTTGAGCATTTGAAAAGACTCCTCTTGTTCAGAACCCCAAACAAAAGGTTTATCCTTTTGGGTCAAGGAAGTGAGAGGTACGGCGATTTTTGAAAAATTTGAGATAAAGCGACGGTAATAACCGGCTAAGCCGAGAAATGAACTGATTTCAGACGAAGTTTTAGGGGCAATCCAATTTTCACTACCTTGATTTTCGCAGGGTCAACGTGAATACCAAGTTTGTTCACGACATGACCAATAAATTGAACCTCTTTTAACCAAAATTCACACTTGGAGAACTTGTCGTAGAGACGTTGAGTACGCAAAAGCTGAAGGATAAGACGCAAGTGTCGCTCATGCTCTTCTCGCGTCTTGGAATAGATTAGGATATCGTCAATGAAGACGATCACGAATCGATCAAGATAGGGCTTACACACGCGATTCATCAAATCTATAAACACGGCGGGTGTGTTGGTCAAACCAAATGGCATGACCACGAACTCATAGTGCCCATAACGTGTGTGAAACACGGTTTTAGGTATATCTTCTTCGAGGACTCGAAGTTGATGATAACTAGAGCCAAGGTCGATTTTAGAGAAACAAGTCGCGCCTTAAAGCTGGTCAAAAGGTTGTCGATGCGAGGGAGAGGGTATCGATTTTTTACTGTAAGCTTGTTGAGCTCATGATAGTCAATGCACATGCGAAAGGATCCGTCTTTCTTTTTGACGAAAAGAACGGGAGCGCCCCAAGGAGATGTGCTAGGACATATGAAGCCTTTATCAAGAAGCTCTTGAACTTGGCAAGACAGCTCTTGCATCTCCGAGGGTCGATGCGAAAATCAACAGAACAAGCAGGAGGGGGACCAGGAAGATCCTCGGGAAAAACATCAGGGAAATCGCGTACAACGGGAACTTCACTCACGTTTGGACCCTTCTCCTTATTTTCCACAATGTGGGCAAGAAAGGCGAAGTATTCCTTACGCAAGTACTTGTTCGCTTGAATACACGACATAAGCTTAAGACTGTTGGAAGGTTTCTCGCCATAGACGTGCAGAGAATCATTATTGGGAAGGGGAAGACGAATGAGTTTTCTAAACAAACAACTTCAGCACGGACTCACCTAAGCCAATCCATGCCTACTATGATATCGAAGCTACCCATTGGCATAAGTACGAGATCAATAGAAAACGTATGATCGTTGAGATTAAGAGTACAATTAGAAAGGACGTAGTTGACGGTGACGGATTTTCCATCAGCTACTTCGACTTCGAATGATTTAGGAAACTTAGAACGACTACACATAAGCAAAGGTTTGAATTTAACGGATACAAAACTTTATCCGCACCAGTATCAAATAAACACATAGCATAAACATTGTTAACAAGGAACGTACCCGATATGACATCATTTGAGTTTTGAGCTTGAGCGGTAGTGATGATGAAGGCTCGGCTGCGAGCTTGCTGCTGCTGTTGGTTGCTGTTGATGTTGCGCTGTGGGCAGTTGTTGGCGAAGTGATTTGGGTCTCCGCATCTGGAGCAGGCGCAAGTGGCAGGTGCAAGGGTCGGTTTTGTTAGCGGCAGGGTTTTGGGGTGCGGTTATGGCTCGGGCTTGGTTGATGGGGGCTTGCAGAGCATTTCGGCATTGCTGGGCAAAGTGCCCATACCTATTGTAGATTGTGCATAGGCGGCACGAGGCAGTAACCGGATGGTGGAAGGGGCAGGTGTTGCACTTAGGATGGGGTCCGATGTATGTTTTCTTGATAGGTTCAGGTGCGGGTAAGGCGAGCTGATGGGGGTTTGGCCGAGTGACTACCGCGCAGTTTGGGCTTGAAGCCTTCCGCTTCTTGCCCTTGGTGTTGTTTCTTGGGAGTTTGGGTGAGGTAGGCTCGGCGAGGGCTTCGGTGGTGGCTTGATGGGCTTTCCTTAGTGGAGCCTTGGCGGCTTCACGACGGACATGGTTGTTGTTCAATCGAGCAGCCAAACGAAAAGCTTCCTCGATGGTTTTCGGGTGAGGTGGTATCAACTAGGTTAGCGAGGTGAGGAGTGTCACACACCCTGACCCGCAGCGGAATTAGAGTCGGGGCATAATTGGGTTATCACCAAAGCTCATGATATTTACTAATATGTTTCATATTTATTTAAGTCAAAATTACATCCTCAATATTCCAAACATGTTCATACAAATACAAAGAAAATAATCAACTAAACAATCCAAGCTCTAAACCAGTTTATTCTTCTAAGCCAATCCTATGTGTTTCTTGCTGCAGCTGAATCACCTGTATCATGTGTAAAATAGGGGTTTTTGGGTCAACATAAGTTGGCGAGTGAACCTTGTTAGATAAACATTTATTATTGATTTCTTGTTATCTTTATCAAGGAAAAATTGTGCAACAGTCATATGTGAGCAAATGTAAATAATCATACAATAACAATAACAACCACAAACAATAACATACAATAACATATCAACTTGCATGAATATATAACATGAATGAAACTGTATATGTTGGCAACGTCACGTTTACGCTCATAATGTAATGGGGAACGAACGGCCTATGATGAATGTCTGTGCGATCAAGGCTCAATCAAACGGAGCCGATCGTATGTTGGCAATGCCCGGTTCACGCTCATAATGTAATGGGGAACAGCTCAACGCTCATAATGTAATGGGGAGCGGCGGCCTATGATAATGTATGTACTGAAAATGATAAATTAAATCTAAACAATAACCACACAAACAGTTGATACAAGTTGAATACACATTTGTTCATGGATATGATGTATGCACAATGATTTAAATATAATAAATGGTAAGACACATGATACACCCCAAAAACGTGATTAAAACGGGGAATTTGTAGAGATTCACTCACATTGGGTGCGTTCGGTTGAAGATGATGAAATGCGCACGAGTTTGGAGGATTGATCGACGAGACTTAACTAACCTAAATAATAACGGAAGGTATGGTAAATGAATGGATTTTATTAATAATTTTAATAAGATTTATATATATATATTTTTGTGAGTTTAAGGCTATTTTTTATCTTTAAAAACATTATATTTAAGTATTTTTTAATTGATTTTTAAATTAAATAAATAAATAAAAATATAAAAAAATATTGACTTTTGCGTTGACCATTGACCGTAGACCGGGACTGTTGACCGTTTGACCGGTTTGCTAAAGTGTAAGTGTGCGCCGGGTAAGGCTCGAACCCGAGACCTCCCGTACGCGTGCACGCAGCTCTACCAACTGAGCTACGTGTCTAACCCGAAATAATTCTGTTTTTAGTTATATTTATATACTATTTTAGTTTATTCAAAATTCTTTTATTTTTAAAAAGGGTTTTAATCATCAAACCGGAGTGTGCAACAGGTCTCGAACCCGGGACCTGTGGGTTAGTATACCGATTTTTATTATACTTAACATCTTCCGTGAGTTAATCCGGTTCAGTTAAAAAGGAAAACATCTTTATTACAGAGCATAAGATTTTGTCAAGGATCGAACTCGCGGCGTCTGATGTATGTGCGCACACAGTCCACCGCTGGACTGTGTGTCTAACCCGAGATAATATCCAATTTATATTAAACTTATAAACAAACTAACTTCATCTTCTTCGTTACAAAATCACAGACAACGATTACCCTACTGTTTCTTGTTTAATTCGATTGACAAACATTCAAATGATTAAAAATGAAATGGCAGAGAAGATATTGGAAGTAAACATACCGGAGAAATGATCTTTCTCAGAATTCCGGCGAAGTATTCGGCTCTGTTTTTATGGATTTTGTCTGAGCGGACAAATTAACAATTTTGATTAGCTAGATGTGGAATTGAAGTACTAAACCACAGTTATGAGAATGTTTAAAGGTTTATACCGTTTAACAGCGAATTCTAGAAATTCTCAGAGATTTTCTGGCGAATGATGATTATCCGATATCGTCGCCTGGAACTGATTCTGATTGAAGGGTTTGAGTTAGCAAAAGCTTAACAACTGATAGACGATGAAAGAATTGAGAGACTTACTGATTTGATGGAAGACACGGTTTTCCGGCGAAAGTCCGGCGAGTTCAAAAAGCTTTTCCGACGAACCGAAAATAGTGCGAAAGTGATTCCTTGAACTAACAGAAAACATCAAGTGGCGGAGTGGTTATAAGTGTGCGTGTTAAGTCTTTAGACTCACCCGGCTGACCCGGGTTCGAATCCCGGCAGCCGGTTTTCTTTTTTATTTATTTTCTTTTCACTTTTTATTAATTATAGTTTTTAAATTCTAATTTGTTAATTAATTATGCATCGTTTAAAATTAAAATAAACATAAATACGCAACGAAAAATTTATAACTTGATATTCGATTACAAACGAAGCGGGTTTGGAAAAACCCGTTTTTGACAAATGTTACAGTATCCCCTACTTTTAGGAATTTCGTCCCAAAATTTAAGTAGTAGTAGTAGGAAAAAGATGCGGGTATTTTTCGCGCATTGAGTCTTCACGTTCCCAAGTAAACTCAGGTCCCCGTTTCGACTCCCAGAGTACCCTAACAATTGGAATGCGACTTCGTCTTAGACGTTTTTCTCAGAAGTCCATGATCTCTACTGGCCTTTCAATAAAATGCATAGATTCATCAATCTGAATATCTTCCAGAGGAATATGGAGGTTCTCATCAGCGAGGCACTTCTTCAAGTTTGATACGTGGAACGTGGGGTGAATTCTGTTGAGTTCTTTTGGTAGATCAAGCTTGTATGCTACAGGTTCTACTCTTTCAAGTATCTTGAAAGGTCCTACGTAGCGTGGTGCTAGCTTGCCTTTTTGGCCAAAACGAACTACTCCCTTCCACGGTGATACTTTTAAAAGTACATGATCACCAATGTTAAACTCCAAAGGCTTTTGTCGTTTATCTGCATAACTCTTTTGACGACTTTGAGCCGCTAGGAGATTGTTTCGAATTTGATGGATCTTGTCTGTGGTTTCTTGAATCAATTCTGGACCGGTGATTTGAGCTTCCCCAATTTCGTGCCAACATACTGGAGATCGACACTTACGACCATATAAAGCTTCAAAAGGTGCCATGCCGATACTTGAATGATAGCTGTTGTTGTACGAAAATTCAACTAATGGTAGATGAGCGTCCCAATTTCCCTTGAAGTCTATGACACATGCTCGAAGCATATCTTCAAGAGTTTGAATGGTGCGTTCAGATTGTCCATCAGTTTGAGCATGATAAGCGTTACTGAGGTCTAATCGTGTACCCAACGCGGCTTGTACGGCCTGCCATGTTCGTGAAGTGAAACGACCATCACGATCTGAGATAATGCTTAATGGTACACCATGTCGGCTTACGATTTCGCTGATGTAGATACGAGCTAGCTTCTCGTTCTTAAAATCTTTGCGGATTGGAATAAAGTGAGCTGATTTTGTAAGACGATCAATGATTACCCATATAGTGTCATACCCACCAGAAGTGCGAGGTAACCCGGTAATGAAGTCCATGGTTATGTTTTCCCACTTCCATACAGGTATTTCAGGTTGGACCAGAAGTCCTGAGGGTCTTTGATGTTCAGCTTTTACCTTGGAACATGTAAGGCACTTGGAAACAAAAACAACAATATCCTTTTTCATTCCAGGCCACCAGTAGGTGTATCGAAGGTCTTGATACATCTTGTCGGCTCCTGGGTGTATAGAGTATCGTGTTTTGTGTGCCTCATTCATAAGGAATTCACGGAGGTTGTTGTGGTCAGGAATCCATATCCGATTTAGATAGTACAGAATACCGTCAGCTTTAGTTTCAATTTTAAGTTCATCTCCACAGGACAGCTCCTTTCGTACGTCGTCTTCTGTTATTGAAACATGTTGGGCTTCTCGAATTTGATCTTTAATGTCAGTTATGATTTGCGAACATAGAAGACGAATGGAGTTCGCATAACCCTTTCGACTGAGTGGATCAGCCACCACATTTGCCTTGCCAGGGTAGTACCGAATTTCACAGTCGTAGTCATTTAGAAGTTCGACCCATCTTCGTTGCCTCATGTTTAACTCCTTTTGGTTGAAGATATGTTGAAGACTCTTGTGCTTAGTGTATATTTCACACTTAGTACCGTAGAGATAATGTCTCCATATCTTAAAAGCGAACACAACGGCTCCAAGTTCTAGGTCGTGGGTGGTGTAGTTCTTCTCATGAGTTTTGAGTTGTCTAGAAGCATAAGCTATCACCTTTCCTCTTTGCATTAGAACACAGCCTAGTCCTTGCCCTGACGCGTCGCAATAAACCACGAAGTCATCACAACCTTCAGGAAGAGTGAGAATTGGTGCATCGCAGAGATTTTGTTTAAGGGTTTGGAAGGCTTCTTCTTGTTCGGGTCCCCATATGAAGGGTTTTCCTTTATGAGTTAAAGCCGTGAGTGGTACAGCAATGCGGGAGAAATTTGAAATGAAACGGCGATAATAACCAGCCAAACCAAGGAATGATCTTACTTCGGTTGGTGTACGTGGCGCTTGCCATTCTTGTACTGCTTTGATCTTTGAGGGGTCGACATGTATTCCCTTGTCATTGACGAAATGTCCAAGGAATTGTACCTCTTTTAACCAGAATTCGCATTTGGAGAATTTGGCGTAAAGCTTTTCAATCTCTAAGAGTGTAAGGATGAGTCGAAGGTGCCGTTCATGATCAGACTTAGACTTTGAGTAAATGAGGATGTCGTCGATGAAGACTATAACAAAACGATCGAGATAGGGTTTGCAGACTCTGTTCATTAGATCCATGAAGACAGCTGGAGCGTTGGTTAAACCAAATGGCATGACCATGAATTCATAATGACCATAACGAGTTCGGAAGGCGGTCTTTGGGACGTCTTCTTCATGTACTCTGAGTTGATGATAACCAGAACGAAGGTCGATTTTTGAAAAACAGCTGGCGCCTTGAAGTTGGTCAAGAAGATCATCAATGCGAGGTAATGGATAGCGATTCTTGATCGTTAACTTGTTGAGTTCTCTGTAGTCGATGCACATGCGAAACGTTCCATCTTTCTTCTTCATAAAAAGAACAGGTGCACCCCAAGGCGAGGAGCTAGGACGTATAAATCCTTTGTCAGTCAACTCTTGCAATTGACTGGCTAGCTCTTGCATTTCGGATGGGGCTAACCTATAAGGAGACTTTGCAACTGGTGTAGCACCAGGTATAAGATCGATGCGAAATTCGACTTCTCTCACGGGAGGAAGTCCTGAAATGTCGTCAGGAAAAACTTGCGGAAAATCTTTTACTACTGGATGTCTTCAAGTTTCTTCTCCATGGTTCCCTTTTTGACGACATGGGTTAAAAATGCGACATAATTCTTGCGGAGATATTTTCGAGCCTGAAGACAGGACATTAATCTGAGCCCTTTCGATGAGGTTTCTCCAAAGATTCGTAGAGTCTGATCGTTTGCAAGAGGAATGCGTATAAACTTTTCGCGGCATACAACTTCAGCCTGATGTTGGCTGAGCCAGTCCATACCAATTATAATGTCAAAGCTTCCCAACTTCATAGGAATGAGGTCAACTAGAAAATTGTGATCGTTTAAAGTGAGAGTACAATTGCGTATAATAGAGTTTAATGAGACCGGTTTTCCGTCAGCAACTTCTACTGTTATGGATTCCATGAGCTTATCACGAATTTGGTTTAGGATGGGTTCAAACTCTAAGGACACAAAACTTTTATCCGCGCCAGTATCAAACAACATGGATGCATAACTACCATTGATAAGGAACGTACCGTTAACCACATTGCTGTCAGCTCTAGCCTGATTAGCGTTGATGTTGAAAGCTCTTCCTCTTGCAGGTGGAGGAGCTTGGTTAGCTTGATTCACCGAATTTGCTTGGGCTTGAGCATATATAATGTTCACCAAACGTGGATAAGTGTTTCTAAAGTGGCTTGGGTCTCCACAATTGTAGCAAGCCCGCATAGGTTGCACCATGGGATAGTTGGGTTGGTAGTATGATTGGGCTAAATGTTGGGTAGGTGGTAGTAGTAGGGGTTGTTGGGCTTGACCCATTATTTGATGGTGGGTTTGAGTTGAGGGCTGGTGGCGGTTCGTTCGCTGAGGTATGCGACAGGTTTGAACAGTGTGACCTGCGCGACCACAGCCGGTGCAATGTTGGCAGGGATGATCAGGAAAGTGATGGTATTGGCAACGGTTGCATTTGGTAATGGGCCAGAGTATGGCCTTTTATATGTGCAGGTGAGGGGGCAACTTGGTAATGGTGCAGCAGGGATAGGGTAATTCGTTTGTGTGACAGCGAAGTTTCTGTGTTACGTTTCTCTTGTTAGCAAACTTAGAGGAGGAGGTGGAATGGTTTGAAGTTTGGCCCTCAACGGGGGCTTCCTTTTTCTCCTCTTTAAATTTACCGTTGCGAATTCGATTCTCGGTCAGTTCAGTAGCTAGTTCCATAGCAGCTTCAAGTGTTGCTGGCGAAGTGCTGAGAACTGAATCTTGAATTTTCGAGGGAAGACCTTGAATATAATGCTCGACTAAGCGGTAAAATGGGGTGAACAAGTTAGGGACCATCTGGTTCAACTCTAAAAACCTCTTGTTGTAGGAAGTATGATCTCCCTCCTTTTGCTTCAATGAATGAAATTCATCCTCTAACATTTTAATCTCACTTCTAGGACAGAATCGTCTCGTCATGATTTCCCTTAACTCCTCTCACGTTAAGGCCATTGCATCTTCGATTCCTCTCTTACCCTTTTCAGTATTGCACCAGGTAAGAGCTACCCCAAATAGTCTCCCGGTTGCGTATCGTACCTTGCGATCCTCGGGACAATCGCAGTTGAGGAAGGTGTTTTCCATTTCCTCAAACCAGTGGAGGAGAGCAGTGACACCTTCGGTCCCTTCAAATTTCGGAGGATCGCAAGACTTGAAATGTTTATATGAGCACTTGTTGGTAGGAGGGTTGCCGATGTTATGGTCTTTTTGCTGGGGAGGATTGGTGGGATTTGTGGCGAGAGCTTGTTGTACTTGAACCACAATGTCAGGAAGTACCACGGCCATTTGTTTTCCGATTTGAGTGGCCAAGCGTTCGTGTGACCTTCCTGATTTTCTACCCCCTCGTTGTTGCCTACCCGACATCTACAGGAACATACATAAGAAGATTGTGAGTTTATGGAGTCTTTTTAGGTGTCATGTGTCTTAAAGAAAATGAAAATAACATAAATATCAATAATGCAACTACATCCATAGGATGTCTTGGGTTTGCTCATGTTGGGCCTCAAATGTCCCCCATACCTTCACCTGTATAGTCATGTGGGCCCCCATGACTATTGGCTTGGTAGGATTCACATTAGTATTGGCGGTTTAACACTCGCATCACCCGAATGAAAACCATGAAATATGTTTACGAGATGTATGGTCGGAAGGTGTCCAGGTGTAGACACAATGACAACTCAAAGTGGGGTTAGCTCACACGACGTTTGGTATAGCATGCTTTGGCCTAATAGGTACTTCGTACTCTCATCGTTAGTCCCCAGGTAGGCAAACTGGTCCTTTATTTTGGATTTATACGAATGCTAAGCCTAGACAGGACGTTCCGACTACCGGTACTTGTACCCTTCCAGTTACTACATGCCCGTCATGAGAACTCACTTTGATGTGATTTGAAAATACAAAAATCATTGTAAAAACAATCATGAAAATGATGTGGTGTGTGCTCTCATGGAGATGGTATGTTAGGCATTATATAATAGTATGTACTTATGAACATGCTTGCATAACATTGAATGTAACATTAAACATAAAACATATAAACATCATGAAATTTGGCATGTAACACACAAAAACTTTAAAAATTCTAATCAACTATAGTATAGGCTCTAAGGGTCTAATAACCTATCCTATATCCCTATAGTCATGGCTCTGATACCAATCTGTCACACCCTGACCCGCAGCGTAATAAGAGTCGGGGCATAATTGGGTTATCACCAAAGCTTATGATATTTACTAATATGTTTCATATTTATTTAAGTCAAAATTACATCCTCAATATTCCAAACATGTTCATACAAATACAAAGAAAATAATCAACTAAACAATCCAAGCTCTAAACCAGTTTATTCTTCTAAGCCAATCCTATGTGTTTCTTGCTGCAGCTGGATCACCTGTATCATGTGTAAAAATAGGGGTTTTTGGGTCAACATAAGTTGGCGAGTGAACCTTGTTAGATTAACATTTATTATTGATTTCTTGTTATCTTTATCAAGGAAAAATTGTGCAACAGTCATATGTGAGCAAATGTAAATAATCATACAATAACAATAACAACCACAAACAATAACATACAATAACATATCAACTTGCATGAATATATAACATGAATGAAACTATATATGTTGGCAACGTCCCGTTCACGCTCATAATGTAATGGGGAACGGACGGCCTATGATGAATGTCTGTGCGATCAAGGCTCAATCAAACGGAGCTGATCGTATGTTGGCAACGCCCGGTTCACTCTCATAATGTAATGGGGAACAGCTCAACGCTCATAATGTAATGGAGAGCGGGGCCTATGATAATGTATGTACTGAAAATGATAAATTAAATCTAAACAATAACCACACAAACATTGATACAAGTTGAATACACATTTGTTCATGGATATGATGTATGCACAATGATTTAAATATAATAAATGGTAAGACACATGATACACCCCAAAAACGTGATTAAAACGGGGAATTTGTAGAGATTCACTCACATTGGGTGCGTTCGGTTGAAGATGATGAAATGCGCACGAGTTTGGAGGATTGATCGACGAGACTTAACTAACCTAAATAATAACGGGAAGTATGGTAAATGAATTGATTTTATTAATAATTTTAAAAAGATTTTTATATATATATTTTTGTGAGTTTAAGGCTATTTTCTATCTTTAAAAACATTATATTTAAGTATTTTTAATTGATTTTTAAATTAAATAAATAAATAAAAATATAAAAAAATGTTGACTTTTGCGTTGACCATTGACCATTGACCGGGACTGTTGACTGTTTGACCGGTTTGCTAAAGTGTAAGTGTGCGCCGGGTAAGGCTCGAACCCGAGACCTCCCGTACGCGTGCACGCAGCTCTACCAACTGAGCTACGTGTCTAACCCGAAATAATTCTGTTTTTAATTATATTTATATACTATTTTAGTTTATTCAAAATTCTTTTAGTTTTAAAAAGGGTTTTAATCATCAAACCGGAGTGTGCAACAGGTCTCGAACCCGGGACCTGTGGGTTAGTATTGCACACAATCCACCGCTGGACTGTGTGTCTAACCTGGTTAATACACCGATTTTTATTATACTTAACATCTTCCGTGAGTTAATCCGGTTCAGTTAAAAAGGAAAACATCTTTATTACAGAGCATAAGATTTTGTCAAGGATTGAACTCGCGGCGTGTGATATATGTGCGCACACAGTCCACCGCTGGACTGTGTGTCTAACCCGAGATAATATCCAATTTATATTAAACTTATAAACAAACTAACTTCATCTTCTTCGTTACAAAATCACAGACAACGATTACCCTACTGTTTCTTGTTTAATTCGATTGACAAACATTCAAATGATTAAAAATGAAA
This sequence comes from Scalesia atractyloides, assembly GCA_947069175.1. Classification (NCBI taxonomy): domain Eukaryota; kingdom Viridiplantae; phylum Streptophyta; class Magnoliopsida; order Asterales; family Asteraceae; genus Scalesia; species Scalesia atractyloides. Next base: position 36,323,723 of record CAMTDV010000116.1, read on the forward strand.
TGGCAGAGAAGATTTTGGAAGTAAACATACCGGAGAAATGATCTTTCTCAGAATTTCGGCGAAGTATTCGGCTCTGTTTTTATGGATTTTGTCTGAGCGGACAAATTAACAATTTTGATTAGCTAGATGTGGAATTGAAGTACTGAACAAGAGCTAACAGAATGTTTAAAGGTTTATACCGTTTAACAGTGAATTCTAGAAATTCTCAGAGATTTTCCGGCGAATGATGATTATCCGATATCGTCGCCTGGAACTGATTCTGATTGAAGGGTTTGAGTTAGCAAAAGCTTAACAACTGATAGACGATGAAAGAATTGAGAGACTTACTGATTTGATGGAAGACACGGTTTTCCGGCGAAAGTCCGGCGAGTTCAAAAAGCTTTTCCGACGAACCGAAAATAGAGCGAAAGTGAAATTGAAGGTTCTGCGGATGAGTTTGAGTCGTGAGAGGGGGCTATGGTTGGAGTAATTCAGGAAGTGCAGATTTTCGGTTATTAAAACCGATCACCACATGAATTCAAGTCCATTCAAGACTAAATTGATTAAAATTGTCGGTTTATCGGTTATAATCAGAATTCCGTGATCACTCAAACATCCAGGACGTTTGGAGGCCGATAACAGTTTCATTTAGCGTAAACAGATCGATTCATGGTTGAACATAAGATTTAATTGATTCCTAGAACTAACAGAAAACATCAAGTGGCGGAGTGGTTATAAGCGTGCGTGTTAAGTCTTTAGACTCACCTGGCTGACCCGGGTTCGAATCCCGGCAGCCAGTTTTCTTTTTTATTTATTTCTTTTCACTTTTTATTAATTATAGTTTTTAAATTCTAATTTGTTAATTAATTATGCATCGTTTAAAATTAAAATAAACATAAATACGCAACGAAAAATTTATAACTTGATATTCGATTACAAACGAAGCGGGTTTGGAAAACCCCGTTTTTGACAAATGTTACAAGGAGGGAGGCAACATATGAATTTAGCAACAGCCTTTTCGGATGTGTCAACTTGGCTTGGGAAAATCGCACCCAGTTGCTTAAAACGGGCCGTGAGGGCAGCGTTGTCGTTCCCCACTTTCTTGAGGTTCCAAAACTCAGTCTCAAGTCGTTGGCGTTCGTGAGGGGGGCAAAATTCACTCTCCATTAACTTCTTGAGCTCGGTCTAAGGGAGGGCGTGGGCGACTTCGTTACCACGAGCGTTACGCTCGGAAGTCCACCAGTCAAGGGCTCTTGATCGGAACACTCACGTGGCGTTCATGGTGCGTAGGTGGTCGGGACAACCAGTTTGGATGAAGGTAACTTCAATGGCGTCGAACCATTGTAGTAGCTTAGTGGCGTCCCCTTTGCCGGTGAAAGGTAGGGGATTGCAAGAACAGAATTGCTTATGGGTGAAGGCCGTTATAGGTGGTTCGGCCTTGGAGTCGACAGAGGTGTGAGGTGATTCGGCATTGGGTGGGGGTTGGATCTTGCTGACGATTTCGGGGGTGACTTTAGCCATATGCTCAGCCATGAATTTCATGCAGTCCTTCTTTGACATGGAGTCGGATTGGGACTTCGACTTGGACTTTGACTTCCTTTTACCCATAACGCTTTGAGAGAAAGACATCTAAAGGGTTTGACAATAGAAGATAGATTTAGGCTTTGACTGTAAAGTGTTTTTATAAAGAAGACAATTAGTTTTGAGCTCATAAGTATCATATAGCAAGTATGAATTCACATAGATAACATAAGCATATTGGAATTCAAAAGCATAAACATGTATGATTTGCGTAAAGGATTATAAATTTAGTTGGTTCATGAGAATTATTATTATTGTTTTTGGTTATGAAAGGCGTGCGAATCGTGCATCGGGTCCGAAATGAACGAGATAGCAAGTATTAAAACACATAGAAATTGAGATAGCATAAAAGATAGGCTTAATAAAACATTAGAGTGTTTTGGGTTGAGAAACGTTGACTATTACAAAGTGAATCTAGATCCTTTCGAATTAGAGAAACATGCTTTGGCCTATAGGTAAAGTGCTCTCGTCGAGAAGCGATTAACGGCACTTTACCCTTCCGGTTACTACACGTCTCCACCGATCGAAAATCGAAACCTTGGCGAGATTGAAAATCGAGGAATGGGACTAGTTGACAAGGTGCGGGTTTCACCCCTAACATGACAACATTGTACCCTTAGTGTGGTTGGTACTTACCAAACGAGGAGCATATTCCGACTCGTTGGTAAAGATCCACTAGAGTATGAAATGGAAAGTTCCATCAAGATGTGGATTTCACTCCTAACTTGATGGTGTAATTTCATGCAAAATCGGATTTCACGGATTGAGAGTGATCACCAAAGTGCGGGTTTCACACCTATTTTGGTGAGATCGTCTCGTTTGTAGTTTGAGTGTCTTCAAGTGTGTAATTTGTATAAGTGTCTTAGGAAAAATACACACACACACACACACACACACACACACATATATATATATATATATATATATATATATATATATATATATATATATATATATATTTAAGACAAAAGAAATAGGAAGAAGTAACAATTTAATCATGAAGCAAGAATGGTCATGTTGGTCACTTAAACTATAGACTAGGTCAAACATGGCAATTCTACCTAATTCCCTATAGTTATGGCTCTGATACCAATCTGTCACACCCCAACCGATGGCGGAAACATCAGAGTGAGACGAACGAGATTGCTTGAGACATCATAACACTATTTGCGATAATATTTAATTTAACAACCCATTTCATTTCATTGCATCAAAATTTTCAAGTTACATAAAAAATTCGAATACAAGTAACAACAACAAAATAAACTAAACAATAACATAATGATTAACTTAGTATTCTATGTGTGTTTCAATGCCATTCCTACTAAGTTCCATCATAACAACTTCATCAACCTGCAACATGTTAAAAAGTATAGTTCAATAACAACGTATTAGCGAGTACACATGTTTAATATCATAGCATAATTATTAAAATTGTTTAAACAAATCCACATGAATAGCTAGCGTACAAGATAAATGTAAACAAGGCATGTGAATCTACAAGTCAATCCTCTAGTGTACCGCAAAATAGATTGAAACTTAACATTGTCCACAAGTATACGGGCGGTGCGTTACTCCTATAGCGCTATATATGTTAAGGGAGTCTTGATCGAAGTTAATGACATTTAGATCACATAAGAATATACCAAGTAGCAATTCAAGTAGCATAAGACTAAAGCAAGTTTGATGGATTGTTTGTGTGTAATCATAGAATAAAAGTGTGATTTAGTGTAGTTTAGTAAATTAACATATTATACCCCAAATAGTGGAAAGCATAAAAAGGGGCCGAGTGTACTCACAGTTTTGCAAAGTAATTTCCGTGAATGCGTTAGGTTGGTTTAGGGGGAAAGAACACCAAGTTATCCTACACAAGGCAATGTAGGTGTGTGAGTATTAGATTGACGATGGAGTTTAATGAGTTTAGGAATTAAAGTATGCAAAAAGTATGTATAAACGAAAGTATTTATCTAGTCGTTAACGCTTGTTTTTGACACTATAAGCCCCCGAATGGTGTTTGTGTTTTTATGGGTCATACCCAATAGAATCGTAATAAGGGTTAGGTCTAAGATAAAATAACCTACTTTTTAGGACAAATAACCCTATGGTCATTGTCAAATGTTCGGTTATAATAAGTATTTACATATATAGCTATAATATTACTAATTTATCATGGAGTTCATGTATTTCATAGACATCATGTAAGTCATATAAGTCATGCATGGAGGTAGGAGGATAACCGTCCAAAACCTCTTTTGTAAGATTCACCATTACACAAGATTGTCACAATGACAATCCGGATGGTCAAGAATTATAGAAATCGTCAAGTGAGGGGTGGATTAAAAAGTTGAATGGCCAAGGCCTTCATGTAATCACACTTACACCAACACAAGCTTAGAAGCTTGGATAGCTCAACACTTGTGGGTTTGAAACCCTAGTAAAAACCACAAGTTTAAAGATATGTTATGCCTCTTGAGTGTGTATGAACAAATCTAGCTTAACACACTAACCATAAGCTTGGTTAGAGGCATAAGTAGCATAGAGTTTGTTAGGTTAAAAACAAGTTCGAAAAAGTTTTATGAGTTAACTTCCAAAACAGAAAGTTTGGCCCCAAAAATGGTGTGATTCCACCTTGGTTTTCCATGGAAAACCCACGGTAACATCCATAGGTCTTAGAAAATCATGTTGAGGAAGAAAACAAGAAGAAAACTTTAAAAAAATTAAAGTTTAAAAAGATAAAAATGGTGGGGTTTCACCTTAGTTTGCCCAAGAAAATTTGTGAGAACCTTCCTAGAGGTTAACCAAGAGTGTTAGAAGGAAAAACAAAGTAAAAAGAAGAAGAGAAGTGAGTCGAAACTCCCTTGCAAGCTGCTGTGTTTCAGCAGAGAAATTCTGGAGTTTGGGGTTTGTTTGAGGAGTTTGGAGGCTTGTAAAAGTGGTGAAATGGTGGAGGTACACTTGCTTATATAGTTAAGGGTTTAGGGTTTAAGTTAGGGTTGTAATTAATGAAGTTTGGTGAGCCTTGGAATTGAAATAAGAAGCATGTGTGAGAGAGACAGCTTGCGGCCGCAAGCTGTCCTCTTTCTTTCTTTTTGTTTTTTTGATCTTTTATATAATATATGCTCATGGTTTGGTTATTTGAACATTGCACATTATGTATATTTCATGTATGGGTCTTATAAGGGTCCAAGGTCGTGTGTTATGTCGTTTAAAAACCCTAATAAAAGACTTAATAACAAGTATATTTTAGACACAAGTGCAACAAGATTTTTTTTAAACGGAAGCTTGAATAATCTAGCATTAAGCCTCTAATTGTCGTGCTTGACTTTGGCATTAAGATTTATAACATTCTACAAGTATTTACGAGTCGTTTAGAATTGATTTATCAAGCCATAACATAACGTATGATCATAACTTTAAACATGATTAAGGTTTGTTAATTTCGCAAAATTGATCGATCTTGATTACAATCAAAGCCTTAGATTACAATAAATAGAAAATAGAAATACGATTACCCAGTTTGGACTTTCCAAAAATAGAAACACGAAGCGATCTTACTAAAAACGGAAAGTTACAAATGCGGAACGATACATGATCCTTTCACAAGCTTATGATATCGCATAGTCATCGTCTTCGCATCGAGTGTTCTAAACATACTCCATCATTTGTGTGTGCACCTATAATTAGCCGAGTATGTGTGAACATTGTGAGGATGCAAGGTGAACTTGTAGGGATTTCTAAGATGTCCATTGCTCAAAACATATTTTACATACTTTTCGTTTTTTCGTTCATATCGAGTAGTCCTTAATTGTTTTAGCCCGAATTATTTATTGTGCTTATAAAATGCTAGTTGAGATGATTGGCATTGAGAGAGTCTTTGTTCATTTTGGTTTGCTTGAGGACAAGCAAAGTTCAAGTGTGGGGATATTTGATGTATAAGAATTTATACATCTTTTAAACATCAAATATGCCCTGTTTATACGAGAAATCATTGTATTTTCATTGATTTTGATACTCATTTAAGTTATTTGTAAAAATACAGGACTGAGCTTCGGGCCGGTGTTGAAACCGAGACTTTGGAGCAAAATGGAGCAAAAATGGATATTCCAGCAAACTGCCATATATAGCACGATCGTGCCTACACCTGGCACGACCGTGCCAAGCCAACCAGCATATGCACTCTCATCAGCACTATCAACCGACAACACACCAGGAAAATCCATGACTGGCACGATCGAGCCACCCCCAAGCACGACCGTGCCTAGTCCAAGTCATTCTCTGATCAGCTCATTTCCGAGATAGCAACAGTCATCGTCGGCAATTCATCGATAAGCACGACCATGCCATGGTTTGGCACGGTCGTCCCACCTTGGGAAACTTTGAGTGGGATTTTTCCAGAAATGGTAGCAAACAAATCGACAGACGAAAAGTGACTCTGACACTTACCAAGCACGACCGTGCCAAAAGGTGGCATGGTTGTCCCAAACACCCAACAACTTAAATACGAGTTTCAGCTCATTGGGAAGGGAGTTGGAGCATTTTGGTGAAGTTTTCTCTCAAGAATCTGGACTTGGAAGCTTTTTGGAGCCAAAAGTATCCTTGAAGAAGACTTAATCATTAGAAGATTCACTCATTTACCATATAATCTTGTCTTTAAACTTGGTTAGCTTACTATTTACATTATGAACAATTTGAGGTTTCATGCACTTGATTTGGTAGTTTTGAGCCTTATGGGCTAAACATTTGTGTTGTTTAAACTTTGTTGAAGCTAAAGAATATGTGATAACATGGAATTAGATGTGGTTATTGTTTTTGTTAATCTTCATAGTGACGTTTAATCTTGTTCTTGGAGTTCATGTACATGTTTAAAGTCCTTGTTCTTGAATGTTTGGTCATAAGTATTTACATGTTGTGTTGGAAAGCCCGTGTAGAGATTATGACTGTTGAATCTTGTTAACTTGTTAGAATGATTCATAGCATGAAACTAGGAATGGTAATTGCTAACATGAATTGAATGGTGATTTGAACATGTGTATGGATTGATACGTGGTTGAAAATCGTTCCTTTTATTGAGTTTAAGTTAACGTTTTAAGTAACTTTTAGTTTTGAATAGCCTACTTTTGATTGGATTTCTATTTTTCAGGTTTACGAAGTTTAAAGAGCTATTCGCGAGCGTTTTGGAGCATCAGGACGGAAACTGGATCAACCGGGAGCGAAAAATGGGAAAACAGAAAAACAGGTTTGGGGAGGCCGTCGCCGACGCCCATATGGGCCGTCGGCGACGCCCACTAGATAACTCCGTCTTCAAAATTTTGTCGTAGACAGTGGTTTAAGCCGTCGGAGGAAAACCTGAAGATCTAGAGGCCGTCGACGACGCCCCATTGGGCCGTCGGCGACGCCTCCCCAGTTATGTCGTCGCTGAAATTCAATTTTAGACGGGTTTTAAAGATTGTGTTGACACAATTGCGAGGAGTTACGAGTTTTTGAAGTCTACACTTGTTCTTGGAGCCTAGTAACCACCAACCTTCATCTTCAACATCACCAATCCATATAAATTATCTGAATCATCCGTAACCCTAATTCACTAATACCATCATCTCCAATCATCCATCATTCCGTTCATCATCACCATCAACCCTAAAACCGAATCACCATCCATCATCATCACTAAGCTCGAGATGTCAATGTTCAAGATTTCATCTCTTGTTGATCAAGTTCCGTTCACCATGAGCGGCTAATTTCCCAAGCAACCCACGGTTATATTGGGTCGACCGTTTTTGGCTACATCAAATGCTCAAATAAATTGTAAAACGGGAACAGTCGACATGACTTTTGGTAACCGTCGGTTGCGGTTAAATGTTTTTTCCGGATTAACGTATCCTCTAGTCAACGATGAATTCTATATGGCGGACGTTGTTGACACGTGTATACCTCTTTGAGACATGGGTGTCGAGGAGGAAAACACAATAGAGGAGTGCTTTATGTTTGACAGGTTGCAAACGGAGACAAATTGCAGCATGGATGAGGAGGAGAAGAAGATGGAGGCAATGGCGGTTAGGGAAGGAAGACCACCTTTGACACACCAAGTGGAAAATCTTCCCGAAAAGATTGACACCAAACTGAAGCCGTCATTGGAAGAACCTCCTACTGTTGAGTTGAAGGTGTTGCCTAAGCATTTGAAGTATGCTTTTGTGGGTGAGGGCAACATGCTACCGGTTATCATTGCAGCGGATTTGACCAGGGAGCAAGAGAAGAAATTGATGAGTGTGTTGGTCACCCATAGAGCCACTATTGAGTGGACTATTACAGATTTGAAAGGGATTAGCCCTTCGGTAGTGATGCACAAGATCATCATGGAGGATGGAAGCACACCTTCTCGTGACACACAACGGAGACTGAATCCGAATATGAGAGAAGTGGTCAAGAAGAAAGTGCTAAAATGGCTAGATGCGGGTATTATACACCCCATTTCTGATAGCCAATGGGTGATCCTAACACAGACGGTTCCTAAAAAGGCGGGCATCCAAGTCGTCACTAATGACGCAGGTGAAGAGGTCGCCACTCGGCCGGTAACCGGGTGGCGGATTTGTATTGATTATAGGAAGTTGAATTCTGCAACTTCCAAAGACCATTTCCCTTTGCCTTTTATTGACCAAATAGTTGAAAAGTTAGCGGGTCAAAAATATTATTGTTTCTTGGATGGATATTCGGGTTACAATCAAATAGCTCTCTATCCGGAGGACCAAGCTAAGACCACCTTTACTTGCCCATACGGTACTTTTGTTTTTAGGCGAATGTCGTTTGGGCTATGTAATGCCCCCGCCACCTTCCAAAGGGAGTCGTTGGAAATCTTTATGGATGACTTTTCAATATTTGGGTCATCATTTGATGGTTGCCTTGACCAACTCGAAAAGGTCTTAAAGAGATGTGTTGAAAAGAATTTGTTTTTGAGTTGGGAAAAGAGCCATTTTATGGTTCAAGAGAGAATCATGTTGGGTCACGTTGTGTCGAGCCGTGGGATAGAGGTCGATAGGGCAAAAGTGCAAGTTATATCTATTTTGCCATATCCCACGAGTGTTAAAGGTTTTAGGTCATTTTTGGGTCACGCGGGGTTTTATAGAAGGTTTATAAAAGGGTTTAGTGACATAACAAAACCTTTATGTAATCTATTATTAAAAGATCAATCGTTTGATTTCAATAAAGAGTGTCAAAATGCCTTTAATGTTTTGAAACAAAAGTTGGTTGAAACCCCAATCTTGCAATCACCAAATTGGTCGTTACCATTTGAAATCATGTGTGATGCAAGTGACTATGCAGTGGGGGCTGTGTTGGGTCAAATGGTAGAAAAGAAACCCATAGCAATATACTGCGCAAGTAAGACTCTTTCAGATGCGCAATTAAATTACACAACAACTGAGAAAGAGCTACTTGCGGTGGTGTATGCTTTGGATAAATTCCGGGCTTTATATTTGGGGAAATAAGGTAATTATATATTCTGATCATACTGCTGTCAGGTACCTTATGGAGAAAAAGGATGCGAAGTCGAGATTGATCCGATGGGTTTTGTTACTGCAAGAATTTGACCTAGAGATTCGGGACAAGAAGGGCAGCGAGAATGTTGTGGCTGATCACTTATCTCGATTGATGGTAGAAGAGGGTTCCTCTCGTGTGGAGATCAACGAGACTTTTCCAGATGAGCACATTCTGAAAGTGTCCGCTTTACCATGGTTTGCTAACATTTTGAATTATTTGGTGACAGGTGACTTACCAGCTCATTAGGACAGACGAAGGAGATTACATTTTTTGTCTCAGATCAAGTATTACACGTGGGAGGAACCGGATTTGTTCAAGACATGTGCGGATCAAGTAATAAGAAGATGCATTCCGAATGGAGAGATCCCAAGTGTTTTGAAACATTTGCACACCTTTGCTTGTGGAGGCCACTTCAGTGGTCACAAAACGGGACATAAAGTGTTGAATAGCTCTTTATATTGGCCGACTATATTTAAAGATGCTTTTGCTAAAAACTGTGTTGAATGTCAAAAGTTAGGGAACATTTCTAAGAGGGATGAGATGCCCATGCAACTGATCGTTATTGTCGACATTTTCGACGTTTGGGGAATCGATTTCATGGGCCCATTCCCCAATTCTCATGGAAATTTGTATATTTTGGTGGCGGTGGATTACGTGTCAAAATGGGTCGAAGCGATCGCCACCAAAACAAATGACCATACCATAGTTTGCAATTTTGTGCAAACAAATATTATTTCTAGATTTGGGATACCCTGGGTAATCATAAGTGATGGGGGATCTCACTTTAAGAATTTTAATTTTGGAAAATTGCTTAAACGGTATGGTGTCGACCAAAGAATTGCTACCCCCTACCATCCGCAAACGAGCGGTCAAGTGGAAGTGTCTAATAGGCAAATCAAAGAAATTTTGCAAAAGACCGTTAGACCGGACCGTAAGGATTGGTCAACAAAGTTGAACGATGCTTTATGGGCCTATCGAACGGCGCATAAAACTCCTATTGGCATTACACCTTACCACTTTGTTTACGGTAAAAATTGTCATTTATTGGTCGAACTTGTGCACCGTGCATTTTGGGCTGTAAAGGAGGTTAACCTTAAATATGACGATGCAGGTAAGGAGCGCAAGTTGAAGCTTTGTGAGTTGGAAGAGCTTCGGGAAGAGGCATATGAATGTGCTTCGAGATACAAAGATGGAATGAAGAGGGCACATGATGCTAAGTTGAAACCGAAGGAGTTCGTGGTAGGCCAAAAGGTGTGGTTATACAACTCACGGCTCAAATTCTTCCCGAGAAAGCTTAAAAGCAAGTGGATAGGCCCGTTTCTGATCACAAGAATTGGCAAGCTTGGGATGTTACTATCGAGGACCCAAAGGATGGGTCGAGGCAAACGGTCAATGGTCACCATCTTAAACCGTTTCTTGATGGTAACAAGGACGACGTTGAGGTGAACAACGAATCGGTAAGCTTCTTGGTAAGCGTACCGAATTATGAGGTCAATTAAAGGACCAAATACACTTGTTGTAGAATTTTGTATATTTTCATTGTTTGCATGGTGTGTTTGTGTTGATTCCGGTTGTTTTGTACTCACCTCGTTAAATGTGTGAAGTTTGGATTTTTCCAACGGGTCATGAAGACATAAGGTATGTTTTTAACTTGTTTTGTGTATTGGGGACAATCCACGGTTTTTTTTGGGGGGGGGGGTGGTATGGAGTGTCGTGTGGATTTGCTTTCGTGTGGATTTGTTATAAAAAAGGGGTTTTTAAGGGGCGTCAGCGACGGGTTCTTGTTTGTACTGTCGGGTGAAATTGTTCGTATACAGTGGGTTAGGCCGTCAGACCATTTTGAGTTTTCATGAGGGCGTCGGCGACGCCTCCTGGTTTGTCAGCCGACGCTAATTTGCTTTTGACGCTTGTGTTCGGATCCAAACCTAATTTAACCCACCAAAACTCGACCCGAACATGTTTTTAACCACAAAATCGACCGGATTAACCACAACCAACCAATACCTCTTTAAAACAACCCAATCCCCTGCCTTATCTCCATACCTTCTTCACCTTCAACACCAAGAACCGTAATCTTTAAGCCTTCATATCTTCTTCAATCTTCAACCAAATCACTTGATTCTTGTACCTATTTCGTATGATTTTTCGCATAGAACAAAACCCCTAACACGGTTTCCTTTAATTCTTGCTCATTTGCAATATTAGTGAAGATCAAAATTGGGGTTTTTGGAGAAAAGAGTGTTCTTCATAGTGCATTATTTTTCTTTGAAGTTCTAGTGTTTAAGCAACGTTAAAGGTATGATTTTTATTTAAATTTGAGCATGGATTTCATATGGTACGTGATTTTCTTCCGAAATTTTGAATCTAGGTTTGAAAGTAGGATGTTTATGATATCATGATATGTATAATTGCTTGAACATGAGTATACAGGTGATTTGGGTGGGATTAAGCATGAAATATCGTTATGTAATGAGTATGAGTTGTTTTAATTGCATGTTTGAGCATACACATGATGTTGAAATCTTGTTTGAGCAAATATTGTTATATGTTTAGGATTACAAACATAGAAATTGAAATTTTCGGTTGGCAAAAGTGCAAAAATTTATAAGATTTTAACCGGATAATTGTCTAACCAATTAAGTTGCGTTTCAACATTGTGTGATACGCTCAAGAAGTACATTTGGCTTGAATTTGAAGTAAGGATTTAGATGTGAGATTTACCATGTTTAATTGTTTCCTTGCTTTGTGTTTTGTAGATATGGCGAGCCGGAAGCGTACAAGGTTTCGGGTCAAGGTTCCTCTTCGGGAGTCAGGTCATCATCGGGTCAAATAGCAAGGAAGTGGGAGCAGTTGACGAGGTTAGAAGATAATGACGATCGCATCTTTATGCAAGATTGGACATGGGAAAGGATTCGGGATAGTAGTGTCGGTGAACCTTGGGAGAATAATAAACGACGACCTCTCTCAAGGTTCAATGATAGGCGGTTGGAGGTCAAGTTGTGGAAATGGAAGTTGGTTAACGGGGTGCAAACAACGATCCCGGAACAGAATTTGCCGGAGCGCACATTGAACGTAGAGGAGTTTAGAACGATAGGGATCGTTCAAATGTTTGAAAGGATCGGTTGGGAAAGAGTTTTGGATTGGTGTGAGGATATCACACCAAGGGTTTACTTGGCTGCTGTTTGCGAGTGGTTGGCCTCGCTCAGGTTCTTGAATAAGGATGGCCCGCCAAGTACATGGCAGTTGGTGGGTGACACTAATAGGGGGCAGATGGTGATGTCTTTCGAGACAATGAATTGTATCTCCCGGTTCGATTCGTTAGGGGTCAATGAGTATGACTATTACACTATTGACCAATTCTTGGATAATAAGGTCAATACCGCGGATCCTGAAGGAATGGTAGAATCGGTTTTGCCTTATTCGGATGGTGGGGCCGCTCTTCGAAGTCAACTGTCGGTTGAAGGGAAGATTCTTCAACAATTTTCTCTTGAGAATATAATGGTCAGATTTGGGGACCGAGGGAAGGTGAAGGCCTCGGACTGTCGGGTACTCCACACTTTGCTTTATGGGACCCCCAAGTTATCTTGCATCATCTAGTCATGATCAACACTTGGGACACGCGCGAGTCGTACACTCGAAAGATGATACCATATGTACGACTTATTAGCGCGATGATAGTGCAACATAACAAGTTGCCAATTAATTCGAAGTGGGTGTTAAAAACGGTGGATCAAATTTTCTTTGCGTCGATGAAGCAACATTGGAAGATCCAAGTTCAGGTGTATGGGCACCAATACACCGTCACCGACGACCAGGGGCATCGGTTTCAGTTTGCCGATCCAAGTGTAGCTAAAGAGGCTGCAAGAGAAGAAGAGATGATGGATCAAGAAGAGGAGGATGAACCTCAAGGTCCAAGAGGGCCTCGTCAAAGGTACAGCCAGCCACATCGAGAAATCTCGGCCAGGGTGGCTACTTTCATTCCGAACCGGCGGAAACCCGGATACCCCAATTACAACCGGGGACAGCAAGACGATTATGATAACGTCTCCGCGTGTATTGGGGAGAATCGGGAATATGAATAGCGGAGGCAACAATGGGAACAAGAGTGGGGGGCCCAACAGCAGGCCCATTGGGAGGAAGATGCTGCTCATCGAGCAAAAGAGCAAGATTACTGGGAGAGACAGCAGGAGCAGTAGGCTGCTCATCAGGCGTTTATGGAGAGAAAAGACTTGTATCAGGCACAAGAATTGTCTCGAAGATAAGCGTGGGAGGATGAAATAGGTTGCGTGCTGAACAAAACGCATTGGAGGACCGGCGATGGCACGCTATGGCGGTGGTGCAACAAATGGCGGTGAATAAAACCAAACACCTGCATGATCAAGAGCGCCACCACCAAGATTGGGAAGCAGGTCATCCCTATCAAGAACATGCACCTTGGGTATCTTACGAGAACCTACCTCTTCCCATTAGGTCTTCTGATCCATCTCCGCACTGGCCTGAGGCTGTTGGCTCCAGTTTCATCCCACCGCAGTTCCAAGCACCGGCTGAAGGTGAAAGGGGGCCACTTGACGATTTTCACGATATGATGTCAGCCCTCACCGGATATCCCTATCAGCCATACCCACGGTGGATCCAAATGAGCAATACCAACAATGAGTCGGTATGTTTTCTTTGTTGTTGTAAATTTTTATGTATATTTTAATTTTTAGTTCTATTTGTGTTAGTAGTTAAATGAACTTTGTGGGTGTGTTCCCTAGATAACCCTCACGAGACCTACTCATCCTTCCGAGCTATCAGAAGATTTAAAAGGGCTTGTTGCATACGCTAAATGTAACCGTGATTCCTACGAAAGTGAGTTTAGGCTGTTGTTGTAAAATTTTCCTTTTCCACAAAATCAAAATTGAATAAATTATGACTTGGTAACTATTTTAATAAAAATGGTAGAACTAAATAACTAACGAATTTTTCTAGTTGTGAGAAGCTTGATTCTACACAAAGATTGAAATTTGTAGGTGCATTGGGTTCGTTTATCAACCATTTTGTTGAAATTGAATAGCACACGAGGAATGAGCGAAAACCAGGTGCATACATTTCCGTTAGTTTTGATTTGGTCTACGTTGCGTAATAAGTGGATTGTATTTTGTATTTTATTTTCCGGGGTGGAATTTAGGGAGAATCGGTCGTGTCACATCCCTTGTGCATTTTAAAAGCTCTATTCCTACACATTGAGGAAACTGTTGACCTCAAGTGTGGGGATGGAGAGAAAAAGTTTTTCAATTTTGACCCATTCATTTATACACTATACATTGAGGACAATGTGACCTTAAGTGTGGGGATGGGGAAAATTTCAATTTTTTTTTCAAAATGTCTTTGTTTAAAGCGGTCTAAAAGGCACAAGTAACTAAGTTAATGAGGGATGCCACAACCCATGTGGTCTTTTGTCATGGTGAAGTTCAAATAAATAACATGACGGGTATTTAACGGGTGGTTATTTGGGAATAATCCGCCTAAGAAACTTGCACTTTATACATATCGTATACCATACCTTATATACTTGAGATTTTGAGCCACTTTTACATATCATATATGCATATATTTCTTTGGTTGAGTGGACCATTAGTCATGTATTATAGAACTTGCAACTTTTGATACGTTTGAGACCATAGACCGAATATGAGCACAAGAATGATTAAGGCATTAGGTAAACCTTTTTACTTTACACCAATTATATATCCTTACCCAAAAATCAACCCCCTAGTCGCCAATTTTGAGCCTAAACCTTTCATTTGACCAACCCACTTAGCCCTTGACCTTTAAACCCTATATGTTAACCCGTGTGATGAAAACTTGATTTAAAAAAAAATCTATCTAGAAAAGAAAAGAAAAGTGCATGTACAAATAGTTATTGAAAAAAAGCGGAAAATCTTTGCCTTGTAGTTATTATTTTGTAGTCGATTATGTTAGTATAGTTGTTATGTCATAAAAATCAAGTTTTTCATCACCTTAGCCGCTTCCAAAACATCTCATTCCATACCCTTAACCTAGCCCTGTTACAACCCGTTCAAGACCTTTTGACTTGTGCTCAATATTTGTGTTTAGTGGTGGAGAATGATTGAGTTGCAAGCGTATGCGGGTATATGTTCTAATTGGTTGTGTGTTTACATCAAAAGTTCTAATGTATTATTCATTAGCCAAATTATAAGACGAGTGGAGAGAACATTGTGAGGGATATGTATGATATGTGAGTTTTAAAGGCGGGTTAATCTTGGATAACCATTTTTTATATGAGATCATCATATTAATGTTAAATAATTTGAAAATGATAAAATGTTTGAACTAAGTACGATGTAACGCCTCGTATTTTTATTATTTTTCTAGATAATAATAATAATAATAAACAAAATAAATTCGACGTTTTATGAAACTTGTACTTGAAATCGGATCTCGTCGGTACGTTCGGGCCACTAAAAAACGTTAGATCGGGTTAACAGGCCTTGGCCCAACACACCACCTAAACCTAACTAAACCCTAAACCTAAATTCAAATAAATAAAACCCACCCCCCTTCTCCTCAGCCGCTCACACTATACGCAGACACACTCATCTCCCCCTTCTCCATTTTCCCGCCTGCACAACCCTCGCCCCCATCCTGATCTCCCCTGCGGTTCCATCGGCACCCTTTCACCTCTGCAGCCGCACCCACTCACCCCTCACACTCGCACACCCCCTGCAACCTCTTAAACCCGACACACTCACACCCGCTTAGATGCTTCAGAGAGAGAGAGAGAGAGGGAGCTGTGAGGAGAGAGAGCTAGATAGAGCGGCGGCGATGCGGCGGCGTAGCGGCGGAGCAGCGGCGCGGCTGCGACGACGCATCAGTTCAGCAACGGCGGTGCAGCAGCGGCGGCAGTTCTGTCAGCCAAAACGCCGCTCACGGCGGCGATGGTGGTGAGTTTGGCTCGAGTTGGAATCGGACTCGGGTTCGGAAATGGTGGTCACGACAGAGGCGGTCATGGCAGTGGTGATGACCCAATTTCGGGTTAGTTCTCCCAGTTTCGGTTCAGGTTTCGGTTTCTTGATTCAAGTTTTGTTTGTGTATTTTTCGATTCAAGTTCAGTGGTTATTGTTTCAGATTCGGTTCGGTCTCGGCTCGGATTTTAGTTCCTGTTTGGCTCGGGTTTCGGTCAAGAACAGTCAACCGACTTAGTTGGGCGTCCCGGTCAACTCAGTCAACTGCCGGTCAACTCGGGTCAGCTCCGGGTCGAATCTCGGTTCAGTCAAGATCACGGCTCATGTTCAGCGGGTTCGGGTCTCGGTGCAGAGGTTCGGGTCAGCAGTGAGTCAGTGAAAGTCTTAGTTCGATTTCGGGTCTCGTTTTGTGTTCGGTCAAACCTGGTCAACTTGGTCAACGAAAGTCAAACCTGGTCAAACAGTCAACGCCAGTCAAACCAGTCAGATTCGATGTTCGGTTCGGTATTCGGGGCCAAGTTCAGTCAATGCTTTAGTCAACCCAATCAAAACGCGTCACGGTATACTTTTAACGCCGCAAATTTTTATGTTATTATTTATATTGTTTTGTATTTAATTAGTGTTATAATCACGTAACCGAACCTTATAAAATTTGTAGACATAAATATATATATTGTTTCGTAATTATTGCGTTTTGACAAATAATATCGACACTTGTGTGTCGGGATCGTCCAAAAACAAGAGGAAACTCTGCCCGATTTTCTACAAGTAATATACTTATTAAACTATTCGATAAGATATATTTATTAAACTATTCGATAAAATGCATTTATTATTTGAACTATTCGACGGAATATATTTATCGATATTAGTTTTTTGTCGACCAAATATACTTATTTTCTTTATTATGCTTTTCGACAAGAGCATAAATCCATTTATTACAATCCTCGACTAATATACTTATTTACTATACTTTTGACAAAGCATATTTACTTATTATAATCATCGACAAAGTATAAATTTATTTATTACAATTCTCGACTAATATACTTATTTACTATACTTTTGACAAAGCATATTTACTTATTATATTCATCGACAAAATATAAATTTATTTATTACAATTCTCGACAAACATACTTATTTACTAAACTTTTGACAAAACATGTTTACTTATTATATTCATCGACAAATGTAGATATATTTATCATATCTCTCGACAAATATACTTATTTATTTTACTTTCGACAAAACATATTTATTTTACTTTCGACAAATATATTTGCACACTATTCGACAATATACATATATATCTCATATAATTCGTTGGAATATAAATATATATATACCCAATATGCTTTTCGTCAAATATCTATATTAATTATTTGACAACACTCCTACAATCCTTTTGATGAATTTAATTTAGAAATTCCTTTCTTAAACGATGTTAACTATATACGTACTTTCAACTCCAATTCGAATCCTTCGTTGTAACTTCTATTATTCATGTACATTCGTTTGCCATGTTTAAGGTGACCTCGATGTCCCCTTTCTCCCACTCATCAATTCGTCGTGGAATTTCCAAAGAAGACTTAGCAATTCTGTGAGTACACTCGACCCACATTTGTTTTATATCACTTTTTGGGTGTAACATGTTTCCATATACAAAAATCACAAACACTTAAACTTTATGAAACGCACAAACAATCCTATACACATGACTACTTGAATCGTATACTTGTTGCTTGTCTGGGGATAAACGTTGTGCTGTGCTTTAGTCATTAACTATTTTTAGCCTTGTTTGACATGCTTAGCGCTATAGGAATTCACGCATCCACCTCCATCGATTTACACGTGAGGTCATGTTAAAACAACGTGATTGCGTTACGGTTTGATTATTAGCATTGCATGCCTTGATATTGCTCTTGTATAGATTTAGTTGCCATGAGGATTGTTCAAACTTTATTCGTATACGTATGCTATGCTTAAACTTGTGTACTCGCCTTTGCTT
Organism: Scalesia atractyloides; assembly: GCA_947069175.1. Classification (NCBI taxonomy): domain Eukaryota; kingdom Viridiplantae; phylum Streptophyta; class Magnoliopsida; order Asterales; family Asteraceae; genus Scalesia; species Scalesia atractyloides. Next base: position 36,341,792 of record CAMTDV010000116.1, read on the forward strand.
TTGCATTGACTTTATTTTAAAACATGTTACAGGTTGAAGGAGATGACGCTATGAAAACAATATAGCAAGGACTAGATACACACAAATTAGACGTTAGGTTTAATGTCGACGTATCAATTTTGTTATAACTTTGCAAATGTTAGATTGTTCTTTGTTTTGTTACATTGATGTATTTGACAATTCTTATGAAATGAAATATGGTTTAATTAATTATTGTCACTTAATAATGTTGTGAGCAATGAGCAATCTCGTTTTCGTCTCATCCCGATGTTTCCGCCATCGGTTGGGGTGTTACAGATTGGTATCAGAGCCATAACTATAGGGAATTAGGCAAATTGCTATGCTTTTGACCTAGTCTATAGTTAAGTACCATACTTGACCATACGTGATTCGCATGCTAATTTCTTAAGACGTCTCCTATATGTTAAATTTATGCAACGCTTTACGTGTTCTTACTCGTTACATTATTTCAATCATACGCCTTCCCTAATGCATTTTACTCGATTATACTAAACTCGAAAACACTCGTAACACAAGTGAGACGACTTCACCGAAATAGGCGTGATATCCACAATTTGGTGAACGATTCTCATTACGCTTATTCTTTATATTTTTACGAGGTTACACCATCAAGTTAGGAGTGACATCCACACCTTGATGGAAAACTTCCCATTCAAACTCTAGTGGACTCTCGTCAAAGTGTCGAAATTAATTTTGACCCGAAGAGTGCCAACCACACTTAGGGTACGAAATCGTCAAGTTAGGGGTGAAACCCGCACCTTGTCGATTAAGTCCCATTTCTCGATTTTCAATCTCGCCAAAGTTTCGATTTTCCAATCGATTAGAGACGTGTAATAACTGGAAGGGTAAAATGCCGTTAATCGCTTCTCGACGAGAGCGTTTTACCTATAGGCCAAAGCACGTTTTTCTCTAATTCGAAAGGATCTTCGATTCACTTTGGAATAGTCGACGTTTCTCTACCCGAAACAGTCTAATGTTTTCTGACACTTCGATTCACATTGAGACTCTCTTTTATACCATTTCAATTTATACATGACTTTTATATACTTGTTACCGTTCCTCTCGAGTTTCTAATTTATTTTAAGGTTTTTACGCAATTCATATTAAACCTTTCCATCCACTTATACATTATTTGCATACATGATTTCAAAACGTCATCAACTAGCCCTATATTTCTCGGGAAGTCCAAAATGGAGACCGTCGTCGAGATAGGAGTGGATTCCTTACCTAGACGATCAAACTTCGTTTCCTTCCTTCCTTAAAACGACCTCACCAACGGATTAGGGGTGATTCCCATATCTCGGTGATCGTTACCAACCCTCCTTCTTGGAGACTTTATTACACAAACCACATGTTTAAATTGTATACCTAAACCTTTTACCATATTGTCAAAATTCTTACTTAGACGAATTTCAAAACGTACTATTTTATCAAACGTATTTCCCATCCGGTAATCTATTTCATATAAATCCCACACGCATATACTTGGTCACCACATGAAACGTTTTGTTTTACGATTTTCAAAGCTCGACAGAATGCTACCTACCAACTTAATTGATCTAACGAATACCTTGCCCACAAGTCTTATGTTTAACTTAATCACTAAAACACGCTCACGCAATAACTTTATGTTAAAAAAAAAAAAAAAAAAAAAAAAAAAAAAAACTCTTATAGGCATTATGGGATCGTTGTACTAAAGGTGTGTTTGGGATTGTTTTGCAACCTAATTATTTTGTTTGTGTTTGGAAGCACAAATATTAAATAAATAAATAAATAAAAATCTATTTTTTTTGGTGTTTGGAAAAAAAAAATAATATATATATAATAATAATAATATATATAAAAAAAAAAAAAAAAAAAAAAAAACTGATTTGTTTTACGTATTTTAGAGATCAAAGCTCGTCTATTTATAACTTTATATGTACATGTATATATATTTTTCAAACACTCAAATAGTTGATTACCTGATTATTGTGATATCAAATAACATAATCAAATCCAACACTATCTTCCTACAGTATGTTTTGTTACAACTAATTATCTGATTTTGATTATTCAGAACGCATAATCTATTTTCAAAACTCAACCCCAAACACCATCTAAATCTCTCATCGCGATTAAGAAAACATTTTGCTAAACGTTTTTCAACGGTCATTAAATCAATTAACACGGATTTCCTCTCAAGGGTCAACGTTTCACAAGCACCACTAAATTTCAAATCTTTTAATCCTTTGAAAACAATGCGAACTTACTATTTTAATACCTTATCATACACCTCCCGAAATGTCACGTAAGTTTCAAAACACGTGGGCAAGAAAACTTTATGAGAACCAACCATTTTCGACCTACTTAAATTCTTTTAAAACAAATGGTAGCACTCCCGTCCATTACAAAGAACGTAACGCATAATCAATAAGTACCTTATATTCCTTTATATTCGCACACTAGGTCCTATATTCTAAGTTAAACTTAAGCCTATTTTAGAAGCGATAACCTCAAGGTTTTGCTCAAACGACAATACATGCGTATCCTCGTACATGTTTTAGTCAACTGTTGCATGACATTTTAAACGTATCATTCGTTTTACATACCCTGATTTCTCGACTATATTATGTAAATAAATTCGTAGCATTCAATTCATATCATACGCACCATTATCGTCTGTTACACTTGTTGACGTTCATAATTATACACATATTCATGTTCATGAAAATAACGTGTCATTTTTCATGCTTATTATAACACCTAATGGCATACCTCCCAACATCGCCCGTGGACAGGAGAGATTCCTGGCTCGTAAGTAATGCCCTACCTCTAAAATCACCAACGCGTTTTGGGCTTAATGCTAGTGGATGAGAGGAGAACTCCACAGTTAAGCGTGCTCAAGTGGGGGTAGTACTAGGATGGGTGACCTCCTGGGAAGTCTCCACCAGGGCAACCAAAAAAAAAAGTCGTGAGTTCCTGGATGGGCCACCCATCAAGGGCAAAGCGGACAATATTGGTAATAACGAGGGGCAGGGGTGTTACAGGGGTATTACACTTATACTTATCATCACATTCATGCATATACGTCTTATATCCATGCTTATACTTATTTCCATACTTATGCTCATACTCATACACATACCTATACTGGTACTCGTATTCATATTCGTGCCTATGCGCGAGCGAAACCCGAGGGATTCGCTTACGTGGGCCACAAGCTATTTGCACGCAAACATGCCTACGCACTACATTCTTACACGCACGCAAACCTATTTTCAGAATTTATATACACCTTTATTCATGCGCTGCTAGTACAAGCTATGCGGATCATGTGATGATCGGTATAATCGCGGGTGCACACGGGATTATAGCGATAAGCGCATGAGAACCATAGAGTGTACTACCGCGTATGGTAGCACACGGAACGTAACATTGCATCGAGTAACGAAACGGTCGCAACGTGGTCAAAACATGGTGGATACGCCGCTGGTGCTTCCTATACATAAGTGTTTTCACCATGCTGCCAAAGTTTCGTAATATGTGCCATGAGAAATTCGGTGATTTACAGACCATAATATGACCTAACACGCCAGCTTTAAACAACTCACAACTGCATTGCTAAGTGCGCGCTACCCGATTATCCGCGACGAGTCTTAATCCCTAACGTAACATTTTCGTTTGTTCGTATACATATGCCATCCTTACACGAGTAATCGTTGATCGAATCAATCGTCCGCTCTTATGCCTCCGTTACTCCCGTTAACCTTGTCTTTTTATACAACCTTGTTTACAATCAATCGTGTAAACATTCAAACCCTAAATGCCTTCTTACTCTAAAGTTATCTCCCATTTTCGTAGATAGCGACACGCTTGATTGGCCGCTACCTCGATAACTAGCTTATTTTAAAATACCTAACCTTCTCGTTTTTCCGTCATTAAGCAACTCTCTACAAAACCGAGATTTATTAACGCTCTTCAAGGTCGATAGAACTTTTCAGCAACCTACGGTTCGACCACACTCACCATTAAACTGCATACCACTTCTCGCGAGAGCTTTTCTGCTTAGATGGCATATCATTTGAGTTATTCAAAGCTCGTTTAAACCACTCTCCTATACGCATACTTATACGTTTTACTTAAGCTTGATGCCTCAAATCTTTCTAGTCAAACAACTTCTTGTTGCAAACCAAACTCTTCGTTGCTCTAAACTCCATGCTTACCCTCACGTATCCAGAACTTCAAGTCTTGACCGTTAACCCTCAATTCCTTAACCACTTCCTTTCAAGTCTTCCTCTTGAATAAATTTCGGGACGAAATTTCCTAAAGGAGGGGAGACTGTAACGCCTCGTATTTTTATTATTTTTCTAGATAATAATAATAATAATAAACAAAATAAATTCGACGTTTTATGAAACTTGTACTTGAAATCGGATCTCGTCGGTACGTTCGGGCCACTAAAAAACGTTAGATCGGGTTAACAGGCCTTGGCCCAACACACCACCTAAACCTAACTAAACCCTAAACCTAAATTCAAATAAATAAAACCCACCCCCCTTCTCCTCAGCCGCTCACACTATACGCAGACACACTCATCTCCCCCTTCTCCATTTTCCCGCCTGCACAACCCTCGCCCCCATCCTGATCTCCCCTGCGGTTCCATCGGCACCCTTTCACCTCTGCAGCCGCACCCACTCACCCCTCACACTCGCACACCCCCTGCAACCTCTTAAACCCGACACACTCACACCCGCTTAGATGCTTCAGAGAGAGAGAGAGAGAGAGGGAGCTGTGAGGAGAGAGAGCTAGATAGAGCGGCGGCGATGCGGCGGCGTAGCGGCGGAGCAGCGGCGCGGCTGCGACGACGCATCAGTTCAGCAACGGCGGTGCAGCAGCGGCGGCAGTTCTGTCAGCCAAAACGCCGCTCACGGCGGCGATGGTGGTGAGTTTGGCTCGAGTTGGAATCGGACTCGGGTTCGGAAATGGTGGTCACGACAGAGGCGGTCATGGCAGTGGTGATGACCCAATTTCGGGTTAGTTCTCCCAGTTTCGGTTCAGGTTTCGGTTTCTTGATTCAAGTTTTGTTTGTGTATTTTTCGATTCAAGTTCAGTGGTTATTGTTTCAGATTCGGTTCGGTCTCGGCTCGGATTTTAGTTCCTGTTTGGCTCGGGTTTCGGTCAAGAACAGTCAACCGACTTAGTTGGGCGTCCCGGTCAACTCAGTCAACTGCCGGTCAACTCGGGTCAGCTCCGGGTCGAATCTCGGTTCAGTCAAGATCACGGCTCATGTTCAGCGGGTTCGGGTCTCGGTGCAGAGGTTCGGGTCAGCAGTGAGTCAGTGAAAGTCTTAGTTCGATTTCGGGTCTCGTTTTGTGTTCGGTCAAACCTGGTCAACTTGGTCAACGAAAGTCAAACCTGGTCAAACAGTCAACGCCAGTCAAACCAGTCAGATTCGATGTTCGGTTCGGTATTCGGGGCCAAGTTCAGTCAATGCTTTAGTCAACCCAATCAAAACGCGTCACGGTATACTTTTAACGCCGCAAATTTTTATGTTATTATTTATATTGTTTTGTATTTAATTAGTGTTATAATCACGTAACCGAACCTTATAAAATTTGTAGACATAAATATATATATTGTTTCGTAATTATTGCGTTTTGACAAATAATATCGACACTTGTGTGTCGGGATCGTCCAAAAACAAGAGGAAACTCTGCCCGATTTTCTACAAGTAATATACTTATTAAACTATTCGATAAGATATATTTATTAAACTATTCGATAAAATGCATTTATTATTTGAACTATTCGACGGAATATATTTATCGATATTAGTTTTTTGTCGACCAAATATACTTATTTTCTTTATTATGCTTTTCGACAAGAGCATAAATCCATTTATTACAATCCTCGACTAATATACTTATTTACTATACTTTTGACAAAGCATATTTACTTATTATAATCATCGACAAAGTATAAATTTATTTATTACAATTCTCGACTAATATACTTATTTACTATACTTTTGACAAAGCATATTTACTTATTATATTCATCGACAAAATATAAATTTATTTATTACAATTCTCGACAAACATACTTATTTACTAAACTTTTGACAAAACATGTTTACTTATTATATTCATCGACAAATGTAGATATATTTATCATATCTCTCGACAAATATACTTATTTATTTTACTTTCGACAAAACATATTTATTTTACTTTCGACAAATATATTTGCACACTATTCGACAATATACATATATATCTCATATAATTCGTTGGAATATAAATATATATATACCCAATATGCTTTTCGTCAAATATCTATATTAATTATTTGACAACACTCCTACAATCCTTTTGATGAATTTAATTTAGAAATTCCTTTCTTAAACGATGTTAACTATATACGTACTTTCAACTCCAATTCGAATCCTTCGTTGTAACTTCTATTATTCATGTACATTCGTTTGCCATGTTTAAGGTGACCTCGATGTCCCCTTTCTCCCACTCATCAATTCGTCGTGGAATTTCCAAAGAAGACTTAGCAATTCTGTGAGTACACTCGACCCACATTTGTTTTATATCACTTTTTGGGTGTAACATGTTTCCATATACAAAAATCACAAACACTTAAACTTTATGAAACGCACAAACAATCCTATACACATGACTACTTGAATCGTATACTTGTTGCTTGTCTAGGGATAAACGTTGTGCTGTGCTTTAGTCATTAACTATTTTTAGCCTTGTTTGACATGCTTAGCGCTATAGGAATTCACGCATCCACCTCCATCGATTTACACGTGAGGTCATGTTAAAACAACGTGATTGCGTTACGGTTTGATTATTAGCATTGCATGCCTTGATATTGCTCTTGTATAGATTTAGTTGCCATGAGGATTGTTCAAACTTTATTCGTATACGTATGCTATGCTTAAACTTGTGTACTCGCCTTTGCTTTTGCATTGACTTTATTTTAAAACATGTTACAGGTTGAAGGAGATGACGCTATGAAAACAATATAGCAAGGACTAGATACACACAAATTAGACGTTAGGTTTAATGTCGACGTATCAATTTTGTTATAACTTTGCAAATGTTAGATTGTTCTTTGTTTTGTTACATTGATGTATTTGACAATTCTTATGAAATGAAATATGGTTTAATTAATTATTGTCACTTAATAATGTTGTGAGCAATGAGCAATCTCGTTTTCGTCTCATCCCGATGTTTCCGCCATCGGTTGGGGTGTTACATACGACATTAGACCTTAACTCATACCTTGAGAATGGGAAGTGTGTTCTTTGTTTGACCCACGTGAAAGTGAAAGTCAGATTTGCTTGAGGACAAGCAAAAGGCAAGTGTGGGATGTGATACGTGGTTGAAAACCGTTGCTTTTATTGAGTTTAAGTTAACGTTTTAAGTAACTTTTAGTTTCGATATCCTACTTTTGATTGGATTTGTATTTCTCAGGTTTACGAAGTTTAAAGAGCTATTCGGGAGCGTTTCGGAGCATCGGGACGGAAACTGGATCAACCGGGAGCGAAAATTGGGAAAACAGAAAAACAGGGTTTGGGGAGGCCGTCGCCGACGCCCATATGGGCCGTTGGGGACGCCCACTAGATAACTCCGTCGGCAAAATTTTGTCGTAGACTGTGGTCTAAGCCGTCGGAGGAAAACCTGAAGATCTAGAGGCCGTCGGCAACGCCCCATTGGGCCATCGACGACGCCTCCCCTGTTATGTCGTCGCTGAAATTCAATTTTAGACGGGTTTTAAAAATGGTGTTGACCCAATTGCGAGGACTTACGAGTTTTTGAAGTCTTGCACTTGTTCTTGGAGCTTAGTAACCACCAACCTTCATCTTCAACATCACCAATCCATATCAATCATCCGAATCATCATCCCAATCATCCGTAACCCTAATTCACTAATACCATCATCTCCAATCATCCATCATTCCGTTCATCATCACCATCAACCCTAAAACCGAATCACCATCCATCATCATCACTAAGCTCGAGATGTCAATGTTCAAGATTTCATCTCTCGTTGATCAAGTTCTGTTCACCATGAGCGGCTAATTTCCGAAGGTTTCAACCCGGTGTAGGCTTTGTAAGTTCTAGGGTTTAACATTGTTTTGGGTTTTGATTTGTGACAAATTGCAATTTGATTTGAGAACTTATGATAATTGTCTCGCATTTGTATTGTATTTGTGAATTGTCGAATGAGTTATAAAATTTGACTTTGCGAAATGTTTATGTGCGATTATGCCTTATCTAGGTTAGAGTTTGCATGTTCTTGGTAATGAAATGTATTGTAATCCATCGTCTATGATGTTGATAGCTCTTGACACCTAAACCACGCAACACTAAATTCGTTGATCATTGTTTGCAATTGGGTTAAAACCAAAACGTGTAGAAATCCTAGGAGTTGCATAACCGAACCGGGTGTGAACCTTGCATCCAAACTATTATGTTTCATTAAGTTAATCAAAATTTTTATGCAATCATTTGAGTTTTCCAAGTTAGTAAAGTAGAATCAATTTTGTCGGATCAATCTGACATCTCTTCAAAACAAACAAAATTTATTAATATTATAGCAAGCTTCATAAAAAGTGACACATTTACCGAAAATCAATCATATCCATTCGCAAATCACAAACTCTTCGTGGTTCGACCCCTTACTACCACTAACGCATTGTTAAGTAATTTGGGTATATAAATATTATCTTTGACCGGGGCACGACACTTCGATCATGGATTCTTGCATTTAGATTTGGAAAGATCAAAAGAATGTTTATATGAATTCTATAGTTTGTGTTTATGTTGGTATGATGATTTAGGCCAAGGTTGTTGTCTAGCATGACCATGCTTGTGGTTCATATCAAGAACATGATGAAGGCATTGCTTATCTAAAACCAAGTTAGGGAACTTAGTATGTTGTTCATAGTAGTTTTCCCCAACTTGTAAAGTTAGGAGTTTTAACAAACAAATAATTCATAATTAAAGATTAACATCACTTTAGCAAGTGAACTTAAAAGAATGAATTTTAGGCGATTAGAATGTTATTTCATTTTAGTTTTCCTAAGATTTATAAAACTAGGAAGCCTTGATTGGGGACTTAGTTGAATTTAGAGCTTGCATCAGCACTTGTCTTTCCCATTTGTTGTCACATGTTTATTAGTGGATACTTAGTTTAGGCAACCTCTTTAGATATTGTTCTTCCTTAGATTAGTTAGTAATTTGTTATTTTTGCATGATAAATTAGAAACAAAATCAACCCATCAATTGAAAAGGCTTTAAAGTAGCAAAAGTTTAGTATGAAGACACCGTGTCCACGGATTGGTATCAGGTATTACCATCTAATGGGTACACTTTCCCTTTTGTGTGGGTAGTTTAGTTCTTGGGTGAAAATCATTTTAAAACTAAATTTGTGTGAAGGAAAATTGAATTATAAAAATATATATAATTCACGCACATCAAGTGTTTGGCGTCGTTGTAGAGGATGCGGTCTTCTTGAGAATGGTTCGAGTTACTTATTTAGCCATTGTGAAAAGTGTATAAAGTTTTTGTCAACTAATTTTATTTGTCTTTTGTGTGATTAATTGAAAAAATGATTATTTTCTAGTTGTTTTTGTTTTTTTGTACATATAGCGCATTTTGCCCCTCCTTATTCCCTAACAGGTTGTGCATGTCCTCAACCCCCGTTGCTGAAATCTTTGAGCCTTCATCGGAGGCAGAGCGCAATCTTCATCAGAGACTTCGGAAGTGGTCCCGCGTGGTGGCCGCTACAATCGATATAGACGTGACGGGAGGCCACACATTCTACAAGGTTCATGTAAATATGGCGGACTAAGAGGAGACGAGGATCTTAAAAGAAATAGGAAAACCGTCACTTGAGGGTTTACATGCAAGCATCAATGCACCAACGATTAACAATAATAGTTTCAAGATCATATCTGGCACCATATCGATGTTCTAGAATGCGGTGCTGTTTTATGGCAAGGATCACGAGGATCCTAGTGTCCACATCGTGGGTTTTATAGAGGTTTGTTCCACGTTCACGATTCGTGATGCATCACCAGATGCTATACGCCTTTGGCTCTTTCCGTTTTCTTTACGTGATGGAGCCAAAGAGTGGCTTCTCTCACTTCTAACTGGATCTATTACTACATGGAATCATTTAGCTGAGAAGTTCCTCTAGAAATATTTCCCTCTAAAGAAAACTGTTCGGTTGAGAACCAAGATTCTCAACTTTCCCAGGACGAGGATGAGTCCCTTTACGAGGCGTAGAAGCGGTTTAAAGAACTTACGAGAAAGGTCACACACCACAGGTTGCCCAAGTGGCAACAATGTCAGACTTTCTACCATGGTTTAGATGGTTTGGTGGTAGATGATGGTCGATGTCACACCCAAACCCGCAACAGATAAGGTAGTGGGGCATGATTGGGTTTTCATCAAAGCTCATGACATTTACTATTATAAAGGTTTAAAATTCATTACTCCAAACTTAATTAAAATCTTCCAACAATACATAATTCAAATAAAACAAAATAATGTTCCAAACAAACTTGCAAATAACATTTTAATTCTTCTAAGGCCCATGTCCTATGTGATCCATGCTTCAAACCTGTTCACGTGTATCATGTGTAAAAATAAAGTTTTGGGTCATAAGTTTGCGAGTGAATCCTATTTTATCATTAAGAAAAATGACATATTTAGTATTTTATAAAAATGTGCATTAACAAAATATGGGAAACGTCATGTATGTTATCTAAATCCTAAACCATCTCATCAATCACCAACTAATAATGTACATGTGTGCACGATAAGCGATATGCTGCAAGATCAAGACTCAATCAAACGGAGCCGATCTCGTATATTAGGCTACGAGACGTTGCACCCATAGGCAACGGGGAACAAGGGGGCCCCCTGTGTGAGAAATTGACTGCAATGAGAATATAAACACTAAATGGTGATGAACAAAACAATATCACATAGCACGTTAGATAGCATAATGATAATAGCACGAGTTAAAATAATGAGATAACAATAGCAACACATGATACAGATCCAAAACGTGATTAAAAATGGGGGTTGTAAGATTCACTCATAGTGGGTGCGATTAAGATTTGTTGAAGATTGCGCACGATTGAGAGGTTGACATACCAAGTGACGAAACGGCTAACCTAAATATTCACATAATAATTTAGCTAAAAATATATTCCTTCGATTGAACTTAATATTTTAATTAGCTTATTATTTACATAATTGTATCAGATTAGTTAAGATAGTATTTATTATTATTATTATTATTATTATTATACTTTGATTTAACTTATATTTATTAATTGGCCATATTTAAAATAATATATTTTTGGAGAGAAAAATTAAGGGTTTAATTGAATTAAAAAATGTTTTATTTTTCAGAATGATCGGATAAAATCGCTCAAGAACCGGCAGAGGGTGGGATCGAACTCGTGACCTCTCGTTTGTGTGCAAAAAGCCCGGCCAACTGGACTGCGTGTCTAACCCGGAATATATTGGATTATAATTATACTTATACACTTACTAGCTCTAACCATGTGCTGATTAATAAAAAGGATTTGTATATTATAGGGACAATGTTCGTAAACCGGTATCGAACTCGTGACCTTAGCTTCGTGTGTGCACACAGCCTGACCAATTGGGCTGTGTGTCTAACCCGTTGAACATAAGATTTTAGTTAACTTTATATGTTAACTGACTCCTTTCATGATTTGGTTAAGTAAAAAGGTTTGTATATTGTAGCGACCGGATTACACACACGGCTCGAACCCGGGACCTTTGGCTTCATATACACACAGTCCAACCAACTGGAGTGTGTGTCTAACCCGGTTAATATACAATTTTAAATTCTTTTAAACAAAAACTCCAGTTCATCTTCTTCATTATAAACACAGAACTGTTAAACCCGATTTGAATTGATTTGTTTGATAAATCTTTACAATTTCCTATCTGATTACTCATGATATAAATAAAAAATAAAAGAGTTTAATTAAACCATATACTGAACAAAGGTTTTTCTGATTTTCCGGCGAGATTCTGACCAATGAGAGTTTGTCCGGCGAGGTTTTTCAATGAGCAGAGACAAGTAGACAGTTGGGCAGAGTGTTTGTGCACTCTTAAGGGTTCCCAGAGCCCGTATATATAGTTGAAGATGATCACATAGTTCGGTTTCGGTCTCGGGAGTTTGAGTTAAAATCGGTTGTAGCGAGGTGTTACCAAATCACAATTGACTGCGTTTTTACTCGGTTTGAGTCTAGATGCATGATTGAGAGTCAGTTCGCGGTCAATTTCATCAAAATGGAAACTTTGATTTCTGGATTGATGGTGCTGTTACTGGGCGGCAATGATTCAAGAGATGAATGAGAATAAAAAATGAAAGATCTGTTTGTTGACAATAATTCAGATGTTGAGGTGTGGTGTGGTGGTTTGTTGTGTGTTTGGTTACGGGTGAGACCCGGGTTCGATTCCCGCGGTCTACCCCCTTTTTATTGTTTTTAAATTTTATATCTATTATATATCTATTTTATTTATTTATTTATTATAATTATTATCTTATTATTATTTATTATTTTATATTATTAATTTAACGAATCTCTTAAACGATTAACATAAATACGAAACGAAAAGATCTCATTAACTTGATTACAAAATGGTGCGGGTTTTAGAACCCATTTTTCGACGGATGTTACAATATCCCCTACTTTTAGAAATTTCGTCCCGAAATTTAAGCGGTAGTAGGTTTATCTTGAAAGAGATTAGGGTATTTTTCGCGCATTGATTCTTCACGTTCCCAAGTAAACTCGCGTCCTCGTTTTGACTCCCAACAAACGCTGACTATAGGATTTCGACTTCGTGAGAAGCGTTTCTCACTGAAGTCCATGACTTCTACGGGTCGCTCTACAAAATGTATCATCTCATCAATCTGAATATCCTCTAATGGTATATGAAGATTCTCATCGGCAAGACACTTTTTCAGATTAGAAACATGAAACGTTGGATGGATCTTGCTGAGTTCTTTAGGTAAGTCAAGCTTGTAGGCTACACGACCAACTCTCTCGAGTATTTTAAAAGGTCCAACATAGCGAGGTGCTAGCTTGCCTTTTTGTCTAAACCAAACAACTCCCTTCCATGGTGACACTTTCAAAAGTACTTGATCACCAACACTAAACACGAGCGGTTTTCGTCGTTTGTCTGCGTAACTCTTTTAACAACTTTGAGCTGCTAGAAGATTGTTGCGGATTTGGAGAATCTTATCGGTTGTCTCTTGGATAATTCCAGTCCGGTGATCTATGCTTCACCGATTTCATGCCAACGTACAGGTGATCGGCATTTATGACCGTATAGTGCTTCAAAAGGAGCCATACCGATGCTAGAGTGGTAGTTGTTATTGTATGAGAATCGACCAAGTTGCAGATGAGTATCCAATTGCCCTTGAAATCGATAACACGTGATCGTAACATGTCTTCAAGAGTCTAAGCGAGTATCCCAATTGCCATTGAATGGTGCCCTCAGATTGACCATCAGTTTGGGGATGAAAGGTAGTGCTGAGGTCTGAGCGAGTGCCTAACACTGATTGCACAACTTGCCATGTGCGTAAAAGTAAAACATCCATATCTATCCGAGATGATGCTCAAAGGCACACCGTGTCGACTTACAATTTCGTCGATGTAAATACGAGCTAACTTCTTGTTTTTGTAATCTTCGCGGATCGGAATGAAATGAGCGTATTTGGTAAGGCGATCGACAATAACCCAAATCATATCATGGCCACTGGAGGTGCGAGGTAACCTGGTAATAAAATACATGGTTATATTTTCCCACTTCCAAACGGGTATTTCGGGTTGAACAAGTAAGCCTGAGGGTCTTTGATGCTCGGCTTTAACTTTCAAACAGGTTATGCATTTGGAGACAAAGACGGCGATATCCTTTTTCATTCCAGGCCACCAGTAAGAGTGTCGTAGATCTTGATACATCTTATCAGCTCCTGGATGTATGGAGTATCGTGTTTTGTGGGCCTCGTTCATGAGGAATGTGCGAAGATTGTCACGATCAGGTACCCAAATACGATTTAAATAATGAAGGATGCCATCAGATTTCGATTCTAACTTAGATTCAGCTCCACAAGCTAATTCGTCTCGCAAATTATTTTCTGTAACAGAAGTATGCTATGCTTCACGAATTCGTCTTTGAAAGTCAGTTACGATTTGAGAACACGACAGATGGATGGAGTTAGCATATTCTCTCCAACTAAGAGCGTCTGCTATGACATTGGCTTTGCCTGTGTGATAACATATTTCACAATCATAATCATTTAAGAATTCGACCCATCAACGTTGCCTCATGTTTAACTTTGTCTGATTGAAGATATGCTGAAGGCTCTTATGGTCAGTGTAGATCTCACACTTTGTGCCATAGAGATAATGTCTCTATATCTTTAGAGCGAACACGACTACCCCGAGTTCAAGGTCATGAGTGGTGTAATTCTTTTCATGGACTTTGAGTTGTCTTGAGGCGTAGGCTATCACCTTACCCCTTTGCATTAAGACACACCCTAGCCCTTGCCCTGATGCATCACAATAGACTACAAAGTCATCACAACCGTCAGGGAGAGTGAGAACAGGTGAATCACAAAGTCTTTGTTTCAAGGTTTGGAAAGCCTCCTCCTGTTTGGACCCCAATCAAAGGGTTTGCCCTTATGAGTCACGACTGTGAGTGGTAAGGCAATGCGGGAGAAATTGGCGATAAAACGTCGATAATAACCGGCTAAGACGAGGAATGATCTGACTTCGGTAGGAGTGCGTGGAGCCTGCCATTCTTGCACTGCTTTGATCTTTGCAGGGTCAACATGAATTCCCTTGTCGTTGACGACGTGACCGAGGAATTGGACTTCCTTTAACTAGAATTCAAATTTTGAAAACCTAGCGTAAAGCTTTTCAGTATTCAAAAGTGTTAGGATAAGTCGAAGATGTCGTTCATGATCTGACTTAGTCTTGGAATAAATAAGAATATCATCTATGAATACAATGATGAAACGATCGAGATAGGGTTTGCACACCCTGTTCATTAGATCCATGAAAACAACAGGGGCATAGGTCAACCCAAAGGGCATGACCATGAATTCGTGTAGCGAGTTCCGAATGCGGTCTTTGGAATGTCTTCTTCTCGTACCCTAAGCTGATGGATAGCCAGAACGAAGATCAATTTTTGAGAAACAGGTTGCACCCTAAAGTTGGTCTAGGAGGTCATCGATGTGAGGTAAAGGATAAGGTTCTTGATGGTCAGCTTGTTGAGTTCTCGATAATCTATGCACATTCGAAAGGTTCCATCCTTCTTCTTGACGAAAAGAACAGGCGCACCCCAAGGTGATGATCTAGGCGTATGAACCCTTTGTCAGTCAGCTCTTGCAACTGACTAGCCTTGCATTTTGGATAGGGCTAACCGATATGGAGATTTTGCAATTGGTGTGGCACCAGGCACAAGATCGATTCAAAATTCGACTTCTCGCATAGGAGGATGTCCCGAGATGTCGTATGGAAAGACTTGAGGAAAATTTCTAATGATTGGGATATCTTCGAGCTTCTTCTCCTTGCCTTATTTCTTGACAATATGGGCTAAGAACGCCATGTATTCTTTGCGAAGATACTTTCGAGCTTACAGGCATCACATCAACTTAAGTACCTTGGATGGGGTTTCACCAAATGTACGAAGGGTTTGGCCGTCGGAGAGTGGATTTCGAATGTATTTTTCATAACATACAACTTCGGCATGATGCTAACTGAGCCAGTCCATACCAATGATGACGTCGAAGCTTCCCAATTTCATGGGAATGATATCAATTGGAAAATTATGATCGTTAAGAGTAAGAGTGCAGTCACGAATGATATAATCCAACGTAATAGGTTCACCATCTGCTACTTCCACTGTGAATGATTCGGCTAGACTAACACGAGATAAAGAATAGACTCGAACTCTAGGGACACGAAGCTCTTATCCGCGCCCGTGTCAAATAGAATAGATGCATAGCTATCATTAATGAGAAACGTACTGGTGACCACGTTGTTATCCGCTCTAGCCTGATTAGCGTTGATGTTAAATGCTCTTCCTCTTGCTGGCGGATTGGCTTGGTTCACAGGGTTAGCTTGAGCTTGTGTGTTGATGATGTTCACTAATCGTGAGCAGGTGTTGTGGAAATGTGTTGGATCACCACAATTAAAGCAAGCCCTAACGTGTGGCATCATGGGGTAGTTAGGTTGGTAGTAGGGTTGGGCTATGGGCTGAGCAGGTGGTAACATTAGTGGTTGTTGGTAAGGAACTTGGCCCACCATTTGGTTGTTGGGTTAGGCTTGAGATTTGTTGCGGGCTTGTCTTTGAAGGGTTCGGCATGTTTGGATTGTATGGCCCATTCGGCCACACCCTGTGCAATGGGGACATGGGTTCTCAAGGGGGTGATGGTATTGGCATCGATTGCACTTCGGGTAAGGTCCTGTGTATTGCCTCTTGAATGGTGCGGCAGGGGGAGCGACTTGGATGATTGGAGTGGCTGGAATGGGTTGGTTGAATAGAGTTGGTTGACTGGTTTGGGTGACAACAAAATTTTTCCCTTTTCTCTTTCTCTTGGCAGTGAATCGAGAAGAGGATCCAGGTTGGGTTGAGTTGGGGGTTTCAGTCAGTGTTTTACTACTTGCTTCCTTCTTATTCTCATCCTTGAAATCCCCATTCCTGATGTGGTTTTCAGTGAGCTTAGTGGCTAGCTCCATTGCTGCTTCCAAGGTTGCAGGTACAGTACTCATCACAGAATCCTGAATCTTCGAAGGAAGACCCCAAATGTAATGCTCGATAAGACGGTAGAGAGGGGTGACCAGATTTGAAACCATTGGTTTAGCTCGAGAAACCTTTTTTTGTCGGTTATATGGTCTCCCTCGTTTTGCTTTAGGAAGTAGAACTCATCTTCCAGCTTCTTGATTTTGCTTCTTGGGCAGAAACGCCTTGTCATGAGTTCTCTAAGCTGTTCCTAAGTTAGAGTTACTACGGCTTCAGCGCCTCTTCTGCCCTTTTCGGCATTTCACCAAGTTAGTGCTACCCCAAATAGACGACCAGTAGCATAACGAACCTTACGGTCACAGTTGAGAAAAATACTCTCCATTTCTTCAAACCACCTAAGGAGGGCAGTGACCCCTTCAGTTCCCTCGTATTTTGGAGGGTCGCAGGAGTTGAAGTGCTTGTAAGTGCACTTAGTGGTGTTTGTAGAAGGATTGGCAGCATTTTGATCATCGTGGTTGATTGGATTAACGGGGTTAGCAGCGAGAGCTTGCTGAACTTGGGTTATGATATCGGGAATCACCGCGGCCATTTGTTTGGCTATTTGAGCAGCCATGCGTTCGTCGAATTTTCCAGATCTCCTACCTCCACGAAGGTGCCTAGAAGACATCTACAGGAAATACGTAACGAGATTATGAGTTTGGCGTATAGGTGTCATGTGTGTCGCATAGGGTTTAGACATAAAATTAAACATCCACAAAATAAATGAGAAATATAAATCCATTACATCCATAGGATGCCTTGGGCTTTGCTCATGTTTGGGTCCCTATATGTCCCCCATACTTGGCCTAGGTAGTCATGTGGGCCCCCATAACTACTAGGCTTTGTAGGGTTTACATTGGTTTTGGCCTGTTAACACTCGCACAACCCGAATGAAAATCGTAAAACATGATAGCGAGGTATAAGGTCGGAAGGTGTCCTAGTGTGGACACAGTGACAACTCAAAGCGGGGTTAGTTCACACGACGTTGGTGTGGCATGCTTTGGCCTAATAGGTCCTTTGTACTCTCATCGTTAGTCCCAAGGTAGGCAAACTGGTCCGTTACTTTGGATTTATACGAATGCCAAACCTAGACAGGACGTTCCGACTACAGGTACTTGTGCCCTTCCGGTTACTACATGCCCATCGTAAAAACTCACTTTGATGAGATTTGAAAATTGAAACATCACAATTTTTTTTGAAAAGAAAAAGCAAGAAAATGTTTAAGTATGTGAGAATCGAGACGTGCGTTATGACGGTAACATATGCGTGTATATATATATATATACATGTTATTTTGGCAAAATTTATAACACCATGAATGTCACACAAAATAAAGTAGCAATTAAAGTGCTTGCATGTAATTGTGTGTGAGAGAAGTGTAAAATAAGTAAATGTCATAAGTTTGCATGTAATCAATATTTAAATTCTAATTGACTATAATATAGGCTTTAAGGGCTAATAACATATCCTATATCCCTATAATCACTAGCTCTGATACCAATTTATCACACCCTGACCCGCAGTCGATAAGGTAGTCGGGGCATGATTGAGTTTTGATAAAAGCTCATGACGTTTACTATTATAAAGGCTTAATATTCATTACTCCAAATTTAATTAAAATATTCCAACAACACATAATTCAAACAAAACACAATAATGTTCCAAACAACTTGCAAATAACATTTAATTTTTTCTAAGGCCCATGTCCTATGTGATCCATGCTTCAAATCTGTTCACCTGTATCATGTGTAAAAATAAAGTTTTAGCTCAACATAAGTTGGCGAGTGAATCCCATTTTATCATTAAGAAAAATGATATATTTAGTATTTTATAAAAATGTGCATTAATCAAATATGGGAAACGTCATGTATGTTATCTAAATCCCAATCCATCTCATCAATCATCAACTAATAATGTGTGCACGATAAGCGATGTGCTGCAAGATCAAGGCTCAATCAAACGGAGCCGATCTCGTATATTAGGCTACGCGACGCTGCATCCGTAGGCAACGGGGAACAAGGGGGGCCCCTGTGTGAGAAATTGGCTGCAATTAGAATATAAACACTAAATAGCAATGAACAAAAAAATATCACATAGCACGTTAGATCACTTAATGGTAATAGCATGAGATTTAAAATAATGAGATAACAATAGCGACACATGATACACCGCCAAAACGTTATTAAAAAGGGAGTTGTAAGATTCACTCACAGTTGGTGCGATTAAGATTTGCTGAAGATTGCGCACGATTGAGAGATTGACATACCAAGTGACGAAACGGCTAACCTAACTATTCACATAATAATTTAGCTAAAAATATATTCCTTCGATTGAATTTAATATTTTAGTTAGCTTATTATTTACATAATTGTATTAGATTAGTTAAGATAGTATTTATTATTATTATTATTATACTAGTTTGATTTAACTTATATTTATTAATTGGCCATATTTAAAATAATATATTTGTGGAGAGAAAAATTAAGGGTTTAATTGATTAAAAAATGTTTTATTTTTCAGAATAATTTGATAAAATCGCTCAAGAACCGGCAACGGGTGGGATCGAACTCGTGACCTCTCGTTTGTGTGCACGCAGCCCGGCTAACTGGGCTGCGTGTCTAACCCGGAATATATTGGATTCTAATTATACTTGTACACTTACTAGCTCTAACCATGTGCTGATTAATAAAAAGGATTTGTATATTATAGGGACAGTGTATGTATCCGGTATCGAACTCGTGACCTTAGCTTCGTGTGTGCACATAGCCCGACCAATTGGGCTGTGTGTCTAACCCGTTGAATATAAGATTTTAATTAACTTTATATGCTAACTGACTCCTTTCATGATTTGGTTAAGTAAAAAGGTTTGTATATTGTAGCGACCGGATCTCACACACGGCTCGAACCCGGGACCTTTGGCTTTATATGCACACAGTCCAACCAACTGGACTGTGTGTCTAACCCGGTTAATATACAATTTTAAATTCTTTTAAACAAAAACTCCAGTTCATCTTCCTCATTATAGACACTGAACTGTTAAACCCGATTTGAATTGATATGTTTGATAAATCTTTACAATTTCCTATCAAATAACAGAGGTTTCTCCGATTTTCTGGCGAGATTCCGACCAATGAGAGTTTGTCCAGCGAGGTGTTTTTAGTGAGCAGAGACTAGTAGATAGGTTTGGGAGAGTGTTTGCACACTCTAAGGGTTCCTAGAGCCCCTATATATAGTTGAAGATGATCGCATAGTTTTGGTTTCGGTTTCGGGAGTTTTGAGTCAAATTCGGTTGTAGTGAGATGTTAGCAGATCATAATTGACTGCGTTTTTACTCGGTTTGAGTCTAGATGCATGATTGAGAGTCCATTTCACGGTCAATTTCATTAAAATGGAAACTTTGATTTCTGGATTTATGGTGCCGTTACTGGGCGGCAATGATTCAAGAGATGAATGAGAAGAAAAACATAAAAGATTTGTTTGTTGACAATAATTCAGATGTTGAGGTGTGGTGTAGTGGTTTGTTGTGTGTTTGGTTAAAGGTGAGACCCGGGTTCGATTCCCGTGGTCTACCCCCTTTTATTGTTTTTAAATTTTATATCTATTATATATATTTTTATTTATTATTATTATTATTATTATTATTATTATTATCATTATTTTTAATATTATTTATTATTTTATATTATTAATTTAACGAATCTCTTAAACGATTAACATAAATACGTAACAAAAAGATCTCATTAACTTGATTACAAAATGGTGCAGGTTTTAGAACCCGTTTTTCGACGGATGTTACAGTCGATACATATGTGGGCGGAGTTATTGGTACAAAGAATGCCAACGAGGCATTTGAGGTTTTAGAGAAATGCGCCGTGAAGAATCAGACACAGCAGCCACCGACGGGGGAGATTCTTGATAGGGAGTTTATCACGTAGACGACTTCACTACCATGACAACACATATGGATGCCATATCTTCGAAATTTGATCGGGTGATGGAGATTCACTCGAGTGGTTCTTTGAGTGGGGGAGCATATCATGTAGGCGATTTTCCGATGGGAGAGTTGTCACACGAGCATGTAGATTTTATGGGAAACCAATACTGTCATCAGAATAATCCTTAAAGTAATACATATAATCCGAGATGGAAGAATCACCAAATTTCAGTTGGAAACCTGACACTTCTAGTTAGTATCCACCCGGCTTTGCACCACGTCCCATAACCTCTTGAGTATATGGTGCACCTCGGCCTTAACAGATATCTTCTACTAATGAACCTAGTGTCCAAGATATGTTTAGTCAACTATTAGCGGGTCAAAACTCTCAAAAGGTCGAAAAAGAGAAGCCTTTTAAAGAGTATAACGTCCATTTCACGAGGCATGAGAGTGAGTTGAGAAGCCAAAAGGCTTCCATATAGACCATTGAGAACCAAGTTG
The DNA here is from genome assembly GCA_947069175.1 of Scalesia atractyloides. NCBI lineage: Eukaryota > Viridiplantae > Streptophyta > Magnoliopsida > Asterales > Asteraceae > Scalesia > Scalesia atractyloides. Next base: position 36,363,092 of record CAMTDV010000116.1, read on the forward strand.
GCCAGATTGCCAAGATGTTGTCCGAGAGACAAAAGGGGGGCCTTCCAAGCAATACGAAGCCTAATCCTAAGGCCACTGCGAAGGCCATCACGTTGAGAAGCGACAAGATCGCTGAGCCCCATCACTTCGACTGCTCTAGCAAAGCCGATTGATGATGAGATTGTTGAGGAGATCGATACTGAGTCTCTGGGTGAGGTGCAACTGAGGCGAGTCCCAGCAAGTACAACACGACTCAAGGATCCAGTGAGAGAGTATGTCGTTCCCATTTCATATCCGGGGAGGTTGAAGAAGCAGGAAATGGAGGAACACTATGGTAAATTCCTTGAGCTTTTTAAGAAACTTCATATAAATTTACCATTTGTCGAGGCACTTGCTCAAATGCCTATGTATGCCAAGTTTCTAAAAGATATTTTATCTAACAAAAAGAAACTTGAGGAGCTTTCACATGTGACCTTGAATAAGGAGTGTTCGATGGTTCTTAAGAACAAAAAACTGAAGAAAACGAATGATCGTGGGAGTTTCACTATCCCGTGCTTGATTGGTAGTTTGTTGGTCAGCAATGCATTAGCTGATCTTGGAGCTAGCATAAACCTCATGCTATATACGGTTTTTGCTAAGCTAGATGTGGGAGAGCCCAAACCCACTCGTATGAGCATTCAGCTAGCCGACCGTTCAATGAAGTATCCTTGAGGCATAGTTGAAAATATGCTAGTGAAAATCAACAAGTTTGTCTTTCCTGTTGATTTTGTTATTTTGGACATGGGTGAGGACAAAACTGTTCCTCTTATCTTAGGTCATCCATTCCTAGCCACTGCGAGAGCCTTGATTGATGTCTACACCGGCAAAGTTACTCTTAGGGTTGATGATGAGGAGGTGATTTTGATATTGGGAGATCCATGCAGCATCCACAGAGTCAGGATGATACACTCTATTTCATTGAGACTATTGATACATATGTGAGTGATCATCTTCATGACACATTTGAGGAGGATGTTGTGGACACACAGCTGCTTGGAGGGGAGACTTTTGGTACACCTGTTGTGGACCAACTAGTCGAGGAGATGGCCTGTCTGATAGGTCATGCGTCTCCCCCGTGTCCCGAGGTTTTTGAGATTGTGGATCGCGTTTATGAGCCTAAAGCACGCCCTTCTGTTGAGGATCCACATTTGGTTGAACTTAAGGAGCTTGAGGATCCACCTTTGGTGAGACTCCTTTGCCCGTTATCGTTTCTGCTGGATTTCGGGAGAGGAGAGATCAATTGCTTGAAGTCTTGAAGCAACACATAAAGGCGATCGCGTGGAAGATCATGGATATAAAAGGGATTAATCTATCCTTTTGTACCTATAAGATCTCGGTGAAGGAGGACTTTAACCCTGTGGTACAGCATCAGAGGCGCTTGAACCTAAATATGCAGGAGGTTGTGAAGAAAGAGGTCATCAAACTAGTTGATGCAGGTTTGATATATCCGATCTCCGATTCACCTTGGGTTAGCCCTGTACAGGTAGTCCCGAAGAAAGGTGGGATGACAGTGGTGACTAATGAGAAAAACGAGTTAATTCCCACTCGTACTGTCACCGGATGGAGAGTTTACATTGATTATCGCAAACTCAATGATGCCACGAGGAAGGATCATTTTCCACTCCCTTTTGTTGATCAGATATTGGAGAGGTTGTCGGGTAGGATGTTTTACTATTTCCTTGATGGTTTTTCAGGCTACTTTCAGATTCCCATCTCTCCTGAGGATCAGGAGAAGACGACATTCACATGCCCCTATGGCACATTTGCCTACCGGCAGATGCCCTTTGGACTGTGTAATGCTCCGGCCATATTTCAGAGGTGTATGGTGGCCATTTTTCATGACATGATTGAGGATTCTTTGAACGTTTTCATGGATGATTTTTCTGTATTTGGGAGTTCCTTCAATCAGTATCTCGGGAATTTGAAAAGGATGTTGGCTAGGTGTGAAGAAGCCAACTTTATGTTGAACTGGGAGAAATGTCACTTCATGGTGAAGGAGGGCATTGTGCTTGGGCACAAGATTTCACAGGCGGGGCTCGAGGTTGATCGAGCCAAAGTTGAGACTATTTCTAAGCTTCCGCCTCCCGCATCCGTGAACTCTATTAGGAGCTTTCTTGTCATGCAGGTTTTTACCAGCGATTCATAAAGGATTTTTTCAAAATCGATCGTCCCAAGACCCAACCCCTCGAGAAGGACGCCCAATTTATTTTCTCAGATGAATGCCTTTGAGCATTTGAGTTGTTGAAGGAGAAGTTGGTGAATGCCCCGATCATAGTAGTTTCCGACTGGGAACTACCATTTGAGTTGATGTGTGATGCAAGTGATTTCGCAGTCGGGGCCATTTTGGGTTAAAGGAGAGATAAGCACTTTCACCCGATTTACTATGTGAGCAAGACCTTGAATGTCGCTCAGGAGCATTATACCACGACATAGAAAGAGCTTCTAGTTGTGGTCTTTGCCTTTGATAAGTTTCATTTTATCTCATCATTTCCAGGCCATTGTTTAAACGGATCATGCAGCCCTTTGGTATCTTTTTAGCAAGCAAGATGATAAACTTAGATTGATACGTTGGATCCTTTTGCTACAGGAGTTTGATATTGAAATCCGTGATAAGAAAGGGGCTGAAAATTTAGCAGCTGATCATTTGTCTCGACTTGAGCATTCCGAGGGAAAGGAATTCATGGGCCAAACATCACTGACAATTTCCTCCCACGAGTTTCTTATGAGGATCGAGACTAATAATGATTCCCCATGGTTTGCTGACTTTGCAAATTACTTAGCTTGTGGCATCTTGATCAAGGGATGACCCATCAGCAAAAGCGGAAGTTCTTTGCGAATGTCAAGTATTACTTTTGGGATGACCCTTACTTGTTTAGGGTAGGAGCAGGTCAGATGATCTGACAATGTGTGTATGGTGACGAGTTGAAAGATATTTTGCTGCCACTGTCAGGAGGGACCCATTAGAGGCCACCATGGAGTGAACAACACGGCATAGAAAGTGTTCGACTTTGAATTCTTTTGGCCTACTATCTTCCGTGATGCCCATGAGTGGGTGAGGTCCTGTGATGCTTGCCAGATAGCTATCAACATTTCAGCACGTAATGAGATGCAAAAAAATGGCATCCAATTTTGTGAGGTCTTTGACGTATGGGGACTAGACTTCATGGGTCTTTTCCCGACCTCTTTTGGTAAGTGGTACATCCTAGTTGCCGTTGATTATGTGTCAAGTGGGTTGAAGCACATGTTTTACCCACTAATGATGCTAGGGTAGTAGTGAGGTTTTTGAAGAAGTTGTTTGCTTGCTTTGGTCCCCAAAGGCATTGATTAGTGGCCGTGGGACGGATTTCTATAATGCACAGCTTGAGAGAGCATTGTCCCGATATGGTGTGCAACACCAATTCTCTACACCATATCATCCACAGATGAGTGGACAGGTTGACGTCACTAATCGGGGTATCAAGCGGATTTTTAGAGAAAACGGTTAATTCTAGCCGTAAGGATTGGTCCGAAAAATTGGATGATGCACTGTGGGCTTTCCGGACAGCCTACAAGACTCCTATAGGCACCACACCGTTTAAATTGGTCTATGGAAAGTCTTGCCATCTTCCTGTGGAGTTTAAGCACAAATCATATTGAGCTTTGAAGACAATTAATCATGATATGGCGGCTGCGGGTGAGAACAGGTTTATGCAGATCCACGAGATTGAGGAGCTTAGGAATTATGCATATGAAAGCTCTAAGTTGTACAAGGAACGCACTAAGACACTTCATGATACCCGCTTGAAGGACAAGAAGGAATTCTGAGTGGGTGATCGTGTGTTGTTATATAACTCACGTCTTAAGTTGTTTCCTGGTAAGCTGATGTCTCGGTGGCCGGGTCCTTACACTATACGAGCAGTGTTTCCTTACAGGACCGTGGAGATAGGCCATGAGGGTGGTCGGTTGTTTAAAGCCAACGGGCATAGGCTAAAAGCTTATATTGGAGGGCCCGTTGACTAGAGTGGGGAGGTTGTTACCCTCCACCCCAGGAACAAATGAATTCGGGGTGGTGAGTCTAGCTGAAGACTCATAAATAAACTTAGCATGTTTTTGTTTATATTATTTTTTTCAGTTGTTTATTTCTTTTTCAGTTTTCGGTTCGTTCTGGTTCGCAAGGGATGTTAGAGCTTGTTGCTGGCTTCCAGGTATGTTCTTCGGTTCATTTCTTGGTAGGAGATGCTTCGTGAGTGCCCTAGGTTAAAGGAGTATTTATTTTATTCTTATCTTTATCCTTATTTCAATTTTTTTTACTTTCTTAATTTTCACCTTTTGTATTCTAATTTAAATTTTAAAATTTTATTTGTAGTTGTTGTAGTAAACTTTTAAAATTGTAGTAATTAGGTTAGAGTAAAATTAAAAAAAAACCCCCGCAAATTGAGCACTATCACACAAAATTCTAGCACCACCAGCCCTCATAGTGCCAGCCTTGCAGAACCAATAATAGAATCAGTATCAATAAACTCAGCCACTTCTTCTTTATATCTTCATCTTCCTCACTTGAACCTATTCAAAGCACACACGAATTCTCTGCATCTCCTTGCTTCCTCCAAGAAATTCTTGCATTCTTTCCTCCCAACAAGCATTCCAGGTACGAATTCTTCTTCTTCTTTGTTAGTTTTGTGTTTTTGGTTTATGTTGTTCATAGTTAGTTTCTTCTTTAGTTTTTAGGGCTTGGTCTAAATCACCCGATTCAAGCCCGTTTTTTGTGTTGTTATGAACCACGGCTGACCGATTTACAAAACCCCAAAGCAACATTGTGAAAAAATTGGGGTTTTGGGTGCATTTTGAGGGTTGTCACGATGTTGGGTTACGTCACACACGACCGTGCCAATATATGCTCGATCGTGCATTTCATAATCAATGATGGATCTTCATAAACCTGCCCAGAAATTCATCGCGCATGAGGGTGCCAAGTCAAGGCACGATCGTGCTCTTCATAAAATTACACAGATCTTCAAAATCGAACCTACAAAACAGGCATGCCGAAGGGTGGCATGATCGTGTGGCTGGGAAAAAAACCCAGAACCATAATTTTCAGAAAAACTTCATAAACCTGCTGATTTTTCCAGGCGAGCATGACCGTGCCAGATGTTGGCATGACCGTGCCAAACTGTCCAGAATCATATTTTTGTCTGTTTTTGGCTTCTGATTTCTTGCTCATTCTTGCAGATGGATCATGCGTACTTACGATTCAGCAACAATGCAAGGGAAGGGCATTGTATCACAAAGGTGGAACGCTTATGGGCAAGACGACATTTGATTGAGCCTATGCGGACGTTGCAAATGATTGATCTTGACTTGCTTGGTCAATCAGAGCGGTTCGAGGACCTTATAACACCGCCATAGAAACGCCTTTTTAACATGGCTGAGCCGCAATATGTGGAGCTAGTTATCGAGCTCTTCGCATCTTTCCGGTTTACTTTTAAGAGAGCGCACGTGTATGAAAAAAGGGTTGGTGTGAGCTGCGCATAGGACGAAAATGGCACCATCAATCAATCAGTCGGTTCGATCAAGTGCTGGGATTATATGTAGATGGTGAAATCGGTGCAGAGATCTTTCATGGTAGTTTGCAAGAATGAGAGCCAGACACAGACAAAGCCACCTTTTGGGCAGAGATCACAGTTCCGGGTCAGGAATGGGACCCGAGGAGAGCTAAAGCAACATGGATTCTTGATCCACTACACCGCATCATCGAGCACGGCATTTTCCATGTTATTGGAGGTCGGGGTGACAACACCAACAACATCACCACCAGCGACCTGTTCCATCTTTGTTGCATCATATCCGGGCCAAACTTCAATGTGGCGGTCAGCATCACCGAGTTAATTCAGAGGGGTATTGGTTCAACGCCTACGTTGAAAATTTGCGGAGGTGCATTCGCCACCAAACTCGCCAAATATTACAAGGTTCAGTTAGACCATATGACCGAAGCTTGTGAATTTGGTTTGCTCGACGTAGCGCAGCTGACCTCCATGCACCAGATCCGCAAGGTAAACAGAATCCTGAAGCTTCTTGAGAGATTAAGTAGGATTTGGGATCCGCTTCCTGAAGAGGAGAGTGATAATGATGGTGGTGGTAATGGTGATGGTGGCGGTGATGACATCCATATACAGGATATCCCGGTTCACGGGCATGTTAAGGCTGCTGGGGGAGCGGTCCCTCACATGCAGCTTGGTAACTTGGGCCATGGATTTGGGAGCCCAAACTAGGAGCATGTATATGGCGGGTATGGTGGTGGTGGTTACGAGCATGGTGCATGTGGTCCGTATAAGCCATCAGCGGTTGATATCTGGAGGCGGATGGATAGTCCCGCCTTGGATCAGCAAGGAGTGAGATGAGATGCGGATAAGATCTGTGCGGAACAGCACAAGCAAGGGAACTTCATAGAAGATATGTATGAGCAAAGCCAGCGAAGCTTTGAATGGCTTTTGAGTTCGCAGCAGCATATCGCGAACTCGCTAAATGCACTCTACACGCTGCCGCCTACGCATTTCACACGGAGATCCAGGTTCGGTCGCCGAGACGATGCCGATCCTTCCGGATCTAGTAGCAAGTTTTAGTCTTATTACCTATCTTGTACTTTTTTTTTATTTTGTGTTTGAGGGGTGTGCCATTTTCCATTGTCCGTACACCCCTCCGTCGTAGAACTTTAATTGCTTTTTTTTTCTTTTAGTGGGCTGCATAAATAAATAAAGGCAATGGTAAATTGGGTTGAGTAAAATCTTGTGTGTTTGATCAAGTTTGTTAGTGTGCAGTGTTGGTTTGATGAGATGTTGGCTTGATAGATGGCTCAGTAGTTCGTTGCAGATGCTCCTTATTATTTCGTTTAGCTCCATTCTTGCGTTTTTGTTTCAACAGAGTTTTCGTGTTCCCGTTTCCTCCTCTTTCATTATATTTGCATGTTGCTTATGTAATTGTTTTTGTTGTACATCGAGGGTGATGTACAATTCAAGTGTGGGGAGGTGGTTTAGCGCTTGAGCTTTGTTGTCCGTTTTTTAAAATAATTAATTAATTACTAATAATAATAATAATGATAATGATAACGATAATGATAATGATAATAATAATAATAAAAAATAAAAAAATAAAATAATAATAATAATAATAATAATAATAATAATAATAATAATAACAATAATAATAATAATACAAAGCTCTCTTGAATAATCAAATCAACATAAGTTTTCATATAAGAACTAAAGTTTTTGATAAATGTATAAGAGTAAACGCAAAATGGGGATTCGCTCGAGTGAATATTACTATCAAGTAACTTGTTTGCCTACTTGTTTGCCTTGCATATTTAACCAATACACCCGTTTCCGTGAGTTATTTTTGAGCCTTTTAGCTTTAGAATTATTTTTGCTCATGTTTTTCTCGGCAAAGATTGAGTGAGCCGGATGACTTTTGCGATTTAGAACTTGTGTTAGGCATACATTTCGAGACCACAAAGCAAATGTATAACATGAAAATGATTGAGGCATTAGGAAACCTTTTATTTTTAGCCATTTATACTTATTCCTACACCGAAATCATACCCCTAGTCAAACCAATTTGAGCCTTTCCCTTTCATTTCTTTTAAACCACTAAATATAACCACTTGGCCAAATTAGCCTTTTATATTTGAACCCAATTTTTTTGGTTGGAAGGCCGATTCGGTCAGTTATTAACTTGTAGCCTTTTTGTATAGTATCTTAGTTTATTAGTTACAACGTCATGGTTAAGAGTTTTTTTATCTAAGTAGACGTACTTAGTTCTCTCTAAAGCATGGTTGAAAAAAAACCACAATCATTATAGTTTGAAAAATCCTTATCAATTGGCTTTGTTAGAGCAATTTTGGGAGTTGAAAAGCTAAACTTGTCGGTTAGCTCTTGGTTAAATATTATTAATTTGTATAGTTGTATTTTCTTATGTTTCAATTTAGTCGAACCGTCGGGTTACAACCGTTTCAGCCACTTACAAAATTCCAGTTCCACACCCTTAACCCTAGCCAAGTTACAACCAAACAAGACCTCATGATCTATGTTATATATTTGTCGAGTGATTAGATTTGTTCCTTCCACAAGCTTATGATATCGCATAGTCATCGTCTTCGCATCGAGTGTTCTAAACATACTACATGATTTGTGTGTGCACCTAATAATAGCCGAGTATGTGTGAACATTGTGAGGATGCAAGGTGAACTTGTAGGGATTTCTAAGATGCCCATTGCTCATAAACATATTTTGTGTACTTTTGGTTTTTCGTTCATGTCAAGTAGTCCTTAATTGTTTTAGCCCGAATTATTTATTGTGCTTATAAAATTCTAGTTGATATGATAGCCATTGAGAGAGGCTTTGTTCGTTTTGGTTTGCTTGAGGACAAGCAAGTTCAAGTGTGGGGATGTTTGATTTATAAGAATTTATACATCTTTTAAACGTCAAATATGCCCTGTTTATGCAAGAACTCGTATTTTCATTGATTTTGGTACTCATTTGAGTTGTTTGTGAAAATACAGGTCCTGGCTTTGGGCTGGTGTTGAAATGGAGACTTTTGGAGCAAAATGGAGAAAAAACAAAACATTCCAGCAAACTGCCAAATACCGTGCCAACACCTAGCACGACCATGCCAAGCCAACCAGCAGCGACACTCTCATCACACAAACTAGGAAAATCCATGACTGGCACGACCGAGCCACCCCCAAGCATGACAGTGCCTAGTCCAAGTCAGTCTCTGATCAGCTCATTTCCGAGATAGCAGCAATCATCGTCGGCAATTCATCGATAAGCACAACCATGCCATGGTTTGGCACGGTCGTGCCACCTCGGGAAAATTTGAGCGGGATTTTCCAGAAATGGTAGCAAACAAATCGACAGACGAAAAGCGACTCTGATACTTACCAAGCACGACCGTGCCAAAAGGTGGCATGGTCGCCCCAAACACCCAGCAGCTTAAATACGAGTTTCAAGCTCATTGGGAAGGGAGTTGGAGCATTTTGGTGAAGTTTTCTCTCAAGAATCTGGACTTAGAAGCTTGTTGGAGCCAAGAAGTATCCTTGAAGAACACTTAATCATTAGAAGATTCACTCATTTACCATATAATTTTGTCTTTAAACTTGGTTAGCTTACTATTTACATTATGAACAATTTGAGGTTTCTTGCACTTGATTTGGTAGTTTTGAGCCTTATAGGCTAAACATTTGTGTTTTTTAAACTTTGTTGAAGCTAATGAATATGTGATAACATGGAATTAGATGTGGTGATTGTTTTTGTTAATCTTCATAGTGATGTTTAATCTTGTTCTTGGAGTTCATGTACATGTTTAAAGTCCTTGTTCTTGAATGTTTGGTCATAAGTATTTACATGCTGTGTTGGAAGCCCATGTAGAGATTATGACTGTTGAATCTTGTTAACTTAGGATGATTCATAGCATGAAACTAGGATGGTAATTGCTAACATGAATTGAATGGTGATTTGAACATGTGTATGGATTCTTGCATTTAGATTTGGAAAGATCAAAAGAATGTTTATATGAATTCTATAGTTTGTGTTTATGTTGGTATGATGATTTAGGCCAAGATTGTTATCTAGCATGACTATGCTTGTGGTTCATATCAAGAACATGATGAAGGCATTGCTTACCTAAAACCAAGTTAGGGAACTTAGTATGTTGTTCATAGTAGTTTTCCCCAACATGTAGAGTTAGGAGTTTTAACAAACAAATAACTCATCATTAAAGATTAACATCACTTTAGCAAGTGAACTTAAAAAAATAAATTTTAGGCGATTAGAATGTTGTTTCATTTTAGTTTTCCTAAGATTTATAAAACTAGGAAGCCTTGATTGGGGACTTAGTTGAATTTAGAGCTTGCATTAGCACTTGTCTTTCCTATTTGTTGTCACATAGTTATTAGTGGATACTTAGCTTACGCAACCTCTTTTAGATATTGTTCTTCCTTAGATTAGTTGTAATTTGTTATTTTTGCATGATATATTAGAAACAAAATCAACCCATCAATTGAAAAGGCTTTAAAGTAGCAATATTTTAGTATCGAGACACCACGTCCATGGATTGATATCCGGTTCTTACCGATAAACTATATTACCACCCAACCGGTACACTTGCCCTTTTGTGTGTGTAGTTTAGTTCTTGGGTGAAAATCATTTTAAAACTAAATTTGGGGTGAAGGAAAATTGAAGTATAAAAATATATATAATTCACGCACATTATTTACCTAGTTAGCGAACATCCCATGAGGGTAAACTTTGCATGTCATTCCCTGTTCAGAAATGTTGGATCACACCGCCCCTTCGTATCACTATGAACAGCCCTGTCAAGTTACAATACTTCCAACTTATAATTCTATCGGTTACTTCAGTTTTCTCAATCGTCACAACCTGATAGAAGTCTAGCAGTTTCGCCCGTTCTTTCTTAAACCATTCAGGGTTCTGAGGAGCTACATCCTCCAACCCCATTCAACAAATTTAGCAGGCATTTCAAATATGTCTACCTCTTCTTCTTCACTTTCTCCTTCTTCACCAACGTCCACTAACGACTCAAGTCTTTTCTTTTTCTTTTCCGCTACCACAGCCTTACGTTTTTCTTCGTCTTCTCTGTATTTGTCAAAGTTGAAGAGATCTTCGCCAGTTTACTTTGGTTCTTGATTAGCTGTGGCATACAGATCTTTGAGCATTTAGTGCATTATAATCATTCGATCGTGTTGAAACTTCAGAAGCTCTGTTAATCTGCTACAAATTTGTGCAATGCTTTGTTCTTCTTTCGTTGTTCCTTCAGTTTTTCTCTAAGCACGTTGGTGTCGTTGACTTATTTTTAACAAGCAGAAAGCAGGGAACGACCCAATTTCTCTTGACAGTCGGTCATACAGTTCTTGGAATGGATGTGGTCTAGCTGGAACTTGTTGAGGAGGTGCCCGAGTCGTTGAAGTAGGTTTGGGTGGAATGTCCTTTGAAGATACTTCTAGTTTTTTCTCTTTTTTTACGCAGAGGACTTGCTCAGAGTTGCTTCTGTTGGGTCAGAATGCAATCCTTCAATGGACTTATCTACCTGTTCTTGTTTAGATGTCACTACAACAAGGTATCAGACTTGGTCATCTCTCTTCTCTTAAATCTCCTTTCTCTATTCTCGGCTTCCCATACGGCATGAATAGCCTGCATCCATTCAAATTTCCTCTCTAGTTGACCTAGCACGAATGCTATCACCCTGGTTCTGGGTTGGTTGTATCCTTTTGGCTTTTCTTTGATCCCCCCTTCTTCGATTACTTTCTTGCTTTTATCTTTTCGCTTTCGTACTAACTGGTGGGAGTCCCAAATCAGCTTCGGATCATAGTGATGGTGATTGATAAACACCCAAACACCTATAGATTAGGTGTTTGAATGATATAAGTAAGAAAAAACACCAAGACACTAAGATGAAGGTGAAGAATCTTGTCCAAGATGCAATCCCATAATGGTAGTAACAATCAAAGATCCTGGATGTATGATAACAACATGCAAATTAGAGACACAAACACAAGATGATAGCAAAATGACCTTGGTCGAGAAACTTGGAGCCAAAGGATTCAAGGTTTCATTTATATAAGCACTGACTACCCAGCGTATTTATTAAATACACTGGGAAAATAAATACATCGCTACAAATAAAACTACCTATAATTACACTTTCATCCCTTCTAGTTTTACTACCTATTACAAACAAGCTACAAACTATGAACCTCAAGTATCAACGGTCTCAAAACGTCCTAACTACAGGGGTTCTTCTTCGACTTCTGCTTCTTGTTCTTCAACAGCTTGCTTTCTTGCCTTTCTCTCGCTTGCCTCACACCTTCTCTGTGTTTGTTGTATGCTTTAAGAACTATTGGAAGCCTTTCCTTTCTATACATCTAGTGGTGCAGCATTACTCACTCCGCAGTTTTAATTCAGTGATTTGCCTTCAAGTTGGTAGCTGAAACTGGTACCGATTCCCATCATGAGGAAGATTTTGACGTTGATCGTTGATGAGTAACTGAACAAATCTTGGATACATGGCCCATGTCACTCTGTTAGCACTGTTAACCATGCAATAGAAGATTAAGTCGGATATGTTGAAGGTTTTATTTATGCACATATTAAGCATAGCTGTCGCCATTCCAAGTTCAAGCCGCCGTACCCGCCTTTATTGTGTGCCATGCTTCGGCTGAAAGTATGCAAGATGAATCTCCGATCTTTTATTAACCCATTTTTCTTTATCTCATTCTTTCCTCTAAAATCTCCAATGTAGTTCATCCCCCTAAAACCTTGTAGAATTTCTACCTTACTCAGCTTCATTGGATCTTTGGAGTCGTCTCCGAGAGTTAGCACCTTTCGAATCCTCTCTTCAGTCACGACTATTTCTTTGTTCGAACTGTTGTTGTGATGGTTTTAACTTTGCTGTTCGTTTTTACTTTTGCAGTTCTCCATAATTCTTCTATGTGTATGCGGTAGATTGTTGGATTCGCTTGAACTACATAACTTATTTTGCTTTTTGACAACCAATCCATTACGTCTTCAAAGTCGGGTTCGGGTGGAACTAGAGTAATGGTTTGGTTGTGCTTTCTCGTTCCATCCCATGCCAACGGTTGAGCCATTCTGAAACATGAAAATGAGTCAAGTGAGATCTGGGTTCCGAAACATAACTATTTAGGTTAGTTTTATATTTACAAAATAAAAAAAATAATAATAAAAATTAAAGCCTAAATACGCTGTTAAAAAATGATGTCAAGATCTCTGCTCAAAATTTATAAACGCTAGTTTTAAAATTATTGACGCCGGCCAAAAAGGGTTAAAAGTGTGGAGATATTTACGAGTCAGGTTAAAAACACCGATTATTTATGCTGTTAGTTGGTCGCGTAAATGAGTCAGGTTACGAGTTCTTGAACAGCGTAGATACTTATTTACGTTGAGTGTCCGGTGTATTAGTCAAGTACGCCGGTTGCTCGAACTCGCGTTCGAGACATTAATGCGCGACTCGTCAACTTTATTCAAATACACTATGTTCAAAATAAATACGCCATCTTCATATTTTTCTTGATAAACCCCATAACTCAAACTGATCCGATTTCTCAACAACAAAGCTCAATCATTTAAACAGGATCATTCGATACGACATTTATGATTTTATTCAAGAAACGATTTAACCATACCTGAATGATCTTGTTCAATTGACACAAATTTCCAAGATCAGTTTTGTTTGTAGAAAGTTTCTTTATAATGAAGAAGATGTGAGTGGTTAAAGGATAGGATTAAGATTTTCAAAACCGAAACTGATATGAATATATACATTCATAAAATACCGTCCAACATAAGTATTAATTATGATGGGACTTAAATATGTCGCTCCTGGAATATTGGAAGGATTCTTCAAGTCTAAGAAATCCAAACCATTTATGCTTGAAAATTTTAAACTTTCTCGAAAAACGTGCCCTTTTTATCTAAACATTTATGCAAAAATAGAAAATTGCTTTGAGAAAATCAAAAATTGGCAATTTGGACATCGAGATCCATTTTTTGAATTGAGGGTTTTCCTTTTCCGCAATTTTCTTTTGTTTGACACTCCTTGAGGTTTCTACAAAAGATCATACTGGCAAAACTTGTCAGTTTATTATTTTAATTTTAATTAATCGAGGCACAATGTTTGTCCCCTTTAATCCATGCATCATTCTTTTAACATGCTTTCGATGAATGTTTAATAATGTTATGGTAATATTGACAAAAATTGCAATGGTTCACACTCAAGCTAGATGGATTAGAATATGGTGCCCGTGAGTCCCACGTCAGGACATACCCTTGTGATCAAGGTATGCATAAAGCTTCTTCATAACAAGTGAGTATATTGATTTCATTCATTTGAGAGATACAAGATCAGCACATTGGTGAACAGGATACGTATAGTCAAAGCAACCAATGTAGTCCTGACTAGGGTTAGGCAGATACCTCATTGTGGTACGATTACATATGAATGGTTCATTTAGTTGAGCTTTTTCAATTGTAAGGTTTTTGGCCTCTTTGGCTCTTTTGAAAAGATATCATAATCGTGTCTAGGTCTGCATAAATTTGGTTGCAACAGAACAGCGACTATGATATCCCCAAATAATAAAACAATATAAAGACCCAAAATCTCGGATTTTGGCAATCTATAACGTAAGATTTAAGATCATTAAGCCATATGCCGCAATATCTTACCCGCAAGATGCACAATATTGTGGGTATCGAGAACTTTTGTGTAAGCTTTATCTTTTGTCGCCTAATCGCAATGTACTCGATGGTGTTGCAAAATCAATCTACTGACACGTCGTTGCTTGGCACCCCGATTCTCCTTGCTTTTCTGTTTCAAAAATAGGCAAAGTGTTAGTAGTGTTCTAACATCTTTAACAAAAAAGTGTCAATTGGGAGATCAAATTGTATTTTATGGACTTCCCCCCTAAAATTTTATTTTCGTTTGCCATTGCCCGAAAAGGAAATTTTACTAAACCGAAAATTTTTTGATGGGCACTATTTTACGATACTCATTTATCTTGGAAAGCAGTTTTTTTTAAGATAGAGTATGTGCAAACGGTTATCCCAACAAAGTTCATTTCCACTCAAGGAAATTGATCATTTCCAACTAGGTTACCAACTGGTTGAAATGAGTTTTATCGAAGGCTTTCATGACGATATCAGCCTTCGATTGCATAGTATCCACTGGCACCACCTGAATGTATCCTTTTTCGTACGCATCTCGAATCGCATGAATGCGAATCTCGACATGTTTAGTTCTCGAGTGATGGGTTGGATTCTTCACAATTCAAGACACGCCTCGTTATCGATGAATATCAGAGTCTTCATTATGTTTATCCCGTAATCCAACAACTGATTTTGTATCCAAAGAACTTGTGAATAACAACTGTAGGCCATCGTATATTCAGTTTGAGTAGTAGAGGTGGACACTGTTGTCTTCTTTTTGCTTTGCCACGATATGAGACGATTCCCTAAGAACTCACAACCTCCTAAAACTGATTTTCAATCGACCTTACAACCTGCATGATCACTATCAGAATGAGCAATAAGATCAAAATTACCATCTTTAGAATACCAAAGTCCAAGCTTGGGTGTTCCTTTTAGATAGCGAAAGATACGTTTAAGCACAGTTTCATTCGATTCTTTGGGATTCGTCTGAAAACAAGCACAGATGTAGACAACCCACATAATGTCAGGCCTACTTGCGGTCAAATACATCAACCGAGCCAATCAATGAACGATAGAAGGATTTGTTCACGGGGGTTCCTTAAAGATCAGGAGTGAGTTCAGTTTGAGACGCAAACGGAGTACTTGCAGTTTACAGTCATTCATACTGTATTTAGCAAGAATATCCCTTATGTATTTTTCCTGATGAAGGAGGATTCCGTCTTCTTGTTGCTTCAACTCCAATCCCAAGAAAAATGTGAGCTCCCCCATCATGCTCATTTCGAACTTTGGTTGCATAACCTTCTCAAATCCGTTGCACAACGCTTCATCTGTTGACCCAAAAATGATATTGTCTACATAAATCTGAACCAGCATCACATTGTCTCCAATCCTTTTTGTGAAGAGAATCATGTCAATTCTTCCTCTTGTGTATCCACACTTCAGAAGATATGTTGACAAAGTCTCATACCAAGCCCGAGGAGCTTGATGAAGACCATAGAGAGCTTTGTCAAGCTTGTAGTATTAGGGAAATGTGGATCTTCAAAGCCAGGAGATTGACAACCATAAACTTCTTCTTTCACCTTACCATACATGAAGGCACTTTTCACATCCATCTAAACACTTTGAAGTTTTTGTACGATGCATATGCTAAAAATATTCTAATAGCTTCCAAACGTGCCGCCGGAGAAAAAACTTCTTGATAATCAATCCTTTCCTCTTGTCGAAAACCCTGAACAACCAATCTTTCCTTGTTCTTTATAACCACACTACGATCATCCATTTTGTTACGGAATACCCATTTTGTCCCAATTGGAAACTTACCCTCTGGTAGGTCAACCAGTTCCCACATTTTGAGCTTCCGGAATTAAGATAGTTCTTCCTCCATCGCCTGCACCTAGCTGGAGTCTTGAACGGCTTCTTCGATGTCGCATTGTACAAATTGCGAAAGAAAGGCAGCGTATAATCCTTTGTTGATAACATATGTTTGTCCACGAGTTCGCAGGTCGTCTTCCACAGGACCGATGACGTTCTCAAGAGGATAATTTCGATTTATCTTGTAGCATGCGTTGGTATGGGTTTCAATTTATTGAGGTAACCACGTATTATTACCATACCAATTTTTTTTTAAATTTAGTTTTTTGTTCTAAGGGGTTACTTGAACCCACCATCGTCATCATCATCATCATACTCAGTAAATCCCATAAGCAAAGCTAAGGTAGGGTCTCAGGAGGGTAAGATGTAGACAATCTTACCTCTACCGAGTAGGAATAGAGAGGTTGCTTCCAGTGAGACCCCTAACTCGATAATAGTTTTGCATCAAGCATTGGACATAAGGCACATAACACTCAACAATCGGGACAAAGGCCGAATAGTGCATGTACCCTTTTGTCTTTCGGCTATCAACGCCGCCACATGATGCATGATTAACCGTCCGCCGCTTTTTAATGTTATTTTCACAAAATTAGTAAAATAACATTAAAATTAGTTCAATTTCACTCCCCCCTCGCGAGACCCTTACATATATACATTGTGTGCACACCGTAAGGGGATACTTGAACCCATTTGACACAAAACCTTGTACTTCTTAACCGAAAACTTAGGGCTATTTGTGAACTGAGCTGAGCCAAGCTAAGGAATCTCGGGCTCGATAAACCGAGCTAGCTCGGCTCGGCTTAGATTTGAAACTGAGCTGTAAATCTAAGCTCAGGGCTCAGCTTGGTTTTAAACCAAGCTGGCTCGGCTCGGCTTTGTTTGACTCGATTTTAAAAAGAAAAAGTTAATACATTGCTCTCGTATTTCAATAGTCTAAAATATTATACACTAGTTTAAAAGAGCACATCCAAAATAAGTACAATGTAATGCATAACAAGCCAAAATCATGTTCAACAACACAAAATAAGTTTTATATTTCAACGAAATACAACATTAGTTCATTAGTATGGTAATCAACCTTCAGATATGTCATAGATATCATATTACACTCCTTAATACATTAATCAGTTCTTTTTGTAATACATTTAAGTAATAATCAATTTTTTTTGTAATATACTATAATGTATATATGAATAAAAATATATTATAAGTAAAATAATCCGAGCTAAGCCGAACCGAGCTAACAAGCAAGCCAAGTCAAGTTAATCCGGCTCGTTACAAGCCGAGAGGAGCTATGCTCACTTTCTAATCGAGCATCAATTTCAAACCGAGCTATATTGAACGAGCTTTTTCCAAGATAAATCCAAGTAAGCTTCGAGCGAGCTCCAAGCCATAAGTTTTTTGGAAAACCTATGTGTACAACAACTACGACATCATCAATCATGTTATCATCATACATCAAAAGAGGTCAAACATAAGGATAGATATGCACTCAAAAATATGTTTAAATAATGGCATATTATGAAATCAAATGTATGTATATGTGATACAAGGTCTACTACAACAACCTATTGACAAGTTTGGATACTATCTTGATAATGCATGAAAATGTTTTGAAAAATTTAAATAAACAAACCACTGAGAATCAACTACTGATAGAAGAACAAAAAAGGTGAACATAAACTTAAGGTATGTCAACTATTATACATGCAAGAAAAATAAGTTACAAAGTTTTGGTAACACTAGTTCATATTAGATTTGTTGGTCTCCTTTTCTGATCCTGTTCGAATGATACAACCTTTTTTAATCGTAGAGACGGGTGTTTATGAAATATATAAACATTCAAAGAATAAAATAGAGATAATGAGAGTGGGTTTCTTCAATGATTTATTCTATAAATAAATTTATCAATTTATGAACACAAGAATTAATCTTTGTTTGGCGGAATCAAACAAAGAAGAAGGGGTCGCTCCGAGAATGAACTCGAATCTAGAATTTTACCTCTGGAACAATCCAAGGGGTAAACTCATATGGAACTCTATATGTAAATGTTTCACTTGACAAACATAATCCTACAAGAGAATTATGTATATTTAGAGACTTCCACTTGTAGTATCTCAATTGTAATAAGTTGATAGGATGTTGGTTTGTGTGCCATCCATTTGTCACGTGGCTTAACTTTTTATCTTCTATGAATGCCAACTTGTTCCATTTGAGAGCCATCAAAATTTGAGATATTAATGTGTTGATGAGATATAATATCTTACATTATGCCAAAATAGGGATACAGCCACATAAAAAAGTGAGACTATATGTTTTTTGCCACACATATTTTTTCATGTCAAGTGTGACCAAAGCTCGAGTCATCATAGGTATCATATGGCCATACACATCTTTTAGTGGCCTTAGAACTTAAAAGTGTGGCTAAAGGGTACCAACACTTTTGGTTAAAATCTAGCATTGCCTTTGTTAAGTGTGACTAAAAGGTTGCAACAGCCACATGAATTTAATTTAAGTGTGATTGTTTCTATTATATAGTCACATATATTTACTAAAAAGTATGTTTTAACCACATCAATTAAGAAAAAATGTGACGAAAAGGGTTCTTGTAGTCAAACATTTTGTCTATTAAGTATGGCTAAAAGGTAGCAACAACCACATGAACCTATTGTAGGTGTGGCCAGTTCTATTACATGATCCCCATAAATTTGTTGCAAGTGTGGCTAAAAACTTTGACTAGATACACAAAACACTTCTGGAATTTTAAGTATGACTATTGTCTAACTTTTGGTCACATAAATTTATTTTTCCTATGACATTTGTTATCAATTCGTCATACAATAAAAACAAAGTAATGATGGTGTGACTATTGTCTAACATTTGATAACACATATTTGTTTTTCCCATGACATTTGGTATTATTCCGTCACACAAACAAAAAGCAAAGTGATGAAGTGTGGCTAATAGTTATGTATAGTCCCACTAAATTTTGTAATTATAAGTGTGGTTATTATTTAAACTTTGGTCACATATAACTTTCTCTTCCCATGGCGTTTGGTATAATTCCGTCACACAACAAAAAACAAACTAACTATGGTGTGGCTTTATAGCCATACGAAATTTTGTAATTTGAAGTGTGGATATTGTCTAACATTTGGTCACACGTAACTTTCTTTTGCCATGATGTTTGGTAACATTTGGTCACACAAATAAGAAACAAAGTGGCTATGGTGTGGCTAGTGGTTATTTATAGCCACACAAAATTTTTTATTTTAAGTGTGACTATTGTCCAACCTTTGGTCACGCATAACTTTCTTTTCCCATAACGTTTGGTATCAGTCCGTCACATAAACAAGAAACAAAGTTACTATGGTGTGGCTAATGGTTATTTATAGTCACACGAAATTTTCTAATTCTAAGGTGTGGCTATTGTCTTTGATCAAACATAACTTTTTTTCATGACGTTTGGTATCATTCCGTCACACGAACAAAAAACAAAGTAACTATTGTGTGGCTAATGGTTATTTATAGTCACACGAAATTTTGTAATTCTAAGTGTGGCTATTGTCTAATTTTTAATCACACATAACTTTTTTCCATGACGTTTGCTATTATTCTGTCACACAAACAAGAAACAAAGTGACTATCGTATGGCTAATGGTTAATTATAGTTACACAAAATTTTGTAAATTCATGTATGGTTCTTGTCTAATCTTTGATCACACATTTAAGCTCTTAAAGAAACAAAAACCGTAAAAGAATACTAAAATCAAGCCAAGGTGTTGTTTTTTTCTTCTTTGTTAAGCATTATATTTCTAAACTATAAAGAGTAACACTGGTAGGTAGATTTTTTGAAGTCATTTTTTCCTGTTGTAGTGGTCAAATGAAAATTTTTCGTACAAAAATTTGAATGAATTCAAACTCTAAAACAGGAATTCAAACCCTAAAACATTTTATAAAGTTTTTTTTCCTATTCATTACATTTCAACTACATCACAATTTGAATTTGAATATGTTCAAACCCTAGCTCACAAATTATGTCAAAAATTGTGTGACTAGTGGATATATGATGACTAATTTATCGGCGAATAAGGTGTTTGTGGCTTCTTGAGCTTACGATTTGACTTTATCTTCCTTTGAACAAATTGAAATTAGGGTCTGAAGAGAGAATGAAGTGGGAAAGAAAAACAAATCACCATCTGAAACAACCGTAGCTGCACTATCAGTACCATCACCATCATTCCACCTAGACACATACCTCCCACGCCTCTGAAAAATTCACACTATCACTACCACCATAAATAGTAACAACCGAGTTACCACCATTCAGACACCACGAAACGGACCTCGAATAGATGATTTATTATGATGGGTTTGTCTTTGTTGGATTAGGGTTTTTGGTGAAAGAGAGATTGAGTACGACCGTAGAGAACATGATTGGGAAGGATGAGTAGCTAGAGTAGGAAGAGATGGTCACGTAAAGTAATTAAAGTGTCATAGTAGAATACATACAGTCA
Source organism: Scalesia atractyloides (assembly GCA_947069175.1). Classification (NCBI taxonomy): domain Eukaryota; kingdom Viridiplantae; phylum Streptophyta; class Magnoliopsida; order Asterales; family Asteraceae; genus Scalesia; species Scalesia atractyloides. Next base: position 36,383,712 of record CAMTDV010000116.1, read on the forward strand.
CTTTTTTTTGTATCACAATTTATAACTTTTAGCCTCACATATAAATATATATGTGATCAATAAAAAGTACTCTTTGAGCATATTTAGCCACACATACAAATTTACAAGTGACTAACAAAATATACTTTTTAGTCACACAAATTCGTAAATAGTCATATGTATATATGTTTTAGCCACGACAATAAAAACCTATTATGACAGTTAGTAATATTTGATCATACTTTTTAATGTGGCTAGTAATAGCCACATTTTTTATTTAATGTGTGACAAAAGGTGTATAAAAGATGCGTTTTCATCACATGAATACAAAATCAAGAATACACGTCACCTTTGGCCACATTTTCAAAGTTGTTGCTAGTAAAAATGTGGCTAAAGGTTGTGAACTGTAATATAATGTCACATTAATAAAAAAAGGTTTGGCTAAAAGTTTGGAGCTGTTATATAATGGTGACATTACTAATAAATGTGTGGCTAAAAGTGTTTTAAAATATTATAAATGACCTCTAGCCACACACTTAGTAAAAAATATTGTAGGCCTGTTTTTGGAAAAGTGTGGCCGGAGGGGTATGTCCCAAAAACTCTTCGCCAGCGCAAGGAACCATACCCTCAATGACAAAGTAACAAGAATAACCTTGCACACAATACGCAATGGTGCACCTTTCTTGGAACTAGCAGGTCATACAATGAACCTTGCGCAGCCTGCGCAACGGTAAGTTAGACCTGGAGGCACAGGGCCCTTGACCCTGTGCTCACAGACAAACCTTGCACGCAACGTGAAAGGGTACTACAACCCCAATGCTAACTGGTCACACAACGAACCTTGCACACTCAACGCAACAGTAAGTTAGACTAACTCTTATAGGTCATACAACGAACCTTACGTACTCAGCGCAACGACTAGTTAGACCAAACAATATATGTCACACAACGAACCTTGCGTACTTGGTACAATGGTGAGTTAGACTTAGAAGCGCAAGATACTTGACCCTGCGCGGATCAAACAACCCTTTAGCCGCGAAGTCCTAAACCTTGCAAGGCCAAGACAAATATGAGAGCACCTCATAGTCTTGTGGACAAAAGGATTTGTCCCTGCAACCCTACGCTGGCCAGAAAGCACTGACAGCCTCGCAGAGGGGATAAGCGCAAAGAGGTGTTGACTATATACAAGGGTGCAGAGTGGCAGAGCTATAACCCAATGGTTGTTCGGCAGGTTGCGTCAAATTACGTCGCATGAACATTAATGCAGACGCAAGACTGTGCACCAACCATACTTACGCCAGTGACTATCACACATTCTCCACTTTCGGATGATAGCAGGTCTGACAAAAGGGACAGCTGCCTTTACACGTGGTACCATTCAACATCCGACAAAGCACACCTCCTGCCAGAGAACATTAATGCTCCTGCAGGGAACATTTAATGATCGATGAAGAGGGACAGAACGGATAACCCTGGTCGTCTGGGCCGGGCCCAAGGCCCGTCAGCCCATCTCCTGGGCCCACTTACTTTCGGCTATAAAATAAGTATCGAACCATAAGGTAAACCATTCAGAAACTTACCAACGAACTTATTGCATGCTACTAGAGCTTACTTGCTTATTACTTGCAATCAACCAATAGTTATTCTCACGCCGGAGTGTGGTCAAGGAGAAAACCCTCCCTTTTCCCCGTGATGAGACTAACGGCGCTGCTAGTTTTGCAAATCAGTTCGAGTGAGATCACCCTGAAGAGCGAACAAAGAGGCAACCTTTTATGTAGAAAGACTAGGTTGTAACTAATATATCCCCGGATATCCGTTGGTTCAACCGGTGTTTCTTCATTGGCACCATCTGCTTTTTACTCTCTCTCACATCCGTTTCTTCATTTCGTTTTTCCACAAACCTTACGTCCAAATGACTATTTTCCATCAAACACTCCACGAGGTCCTCGAGCTGAAGGCAAGTACCAAGTTCATGCCTCTCAACTTGACGGACTAGTGGAAGAAGATTCTTCCAGGAATGCCGGAGCTCATCACAACTCTGGTCGTGTAAACATTTCGGTAGCCCCCGAAGCTCAAATAGAGACTCCTTTCTTACCAATCACATCGGTCTTACCCCCGGGTGAGACTCCGATGTCTTGGTACATCGAGTCTCAGACGGCTCTGAACGCCGTTTACGCGCAACTCTGTGCACAAACAAACACTTCTGCTGCTCCAGTGCAGCCAATTGCTCAGGTGCATGCTTCGCCCGCACCAAGAATACTGAGCTACGACTCGCCGGCTGGAGCAAGCATCCCATCTGAACTCCGTACCCGAGAGACGGAGTACTCTTAATCGCTGCGTAAACCTGAATCTCATACTCATAGGCGAGTGTCCATCCACTCGCGGTTGGGCCTACATCCCCTCGGGGAGCGGTACACCTAACGTGAGGAGGATAAGATTTATGACGAGGGTGATAGCGCCAGTGTGTTTCACCAGCTGCCAAAGGATCATGCTGCTTACAGATCTGCGCCACGAGCTGGTTACAACCCGGAGGCGCAGTACAATTACAGGCCAGCTGAAGCAGCCAAACACTCAAAATTCATCAAGGAGATCGCGCTCGCACCGCTGGAGCACACAAAATTTCCCACCAACGTGGGGAAGTACAATGGGTTGACAAACCTAGATGACCACCTACGCCTTTTCACCGGCGCAGGAATGATCGAAGGTTAGACGCTGCCTATGTGGTGTCACTTGTTTGTCCAAACTCTCACAGGCGCTGCACGCCTATGGTTTGACAGCTTGCCCATGGGCAAGCTCGCGTCATGGAACGACTTGAAAGACAAGTTCCTGACGCACTTCAGCAACATCGGTGTTACGTCTGAGATTCTTCTGATGTAATGAACATATGGCGGCGTGATGACGAAAGTCTTGAAGACTTCATCACCCGCTAGAATAAAGAAGTGTTGGAGATAGGGGATGTGCACGAAGACCTGATTCGTGCACAGTTCAAGTACGATGTACGCTGCAACGAGATGATCAAAGTCTTGTCGGGAACCACAGGCCTCTCGAAAAGATGGGAGAAGATTATGGTAGCAGCAAAGGTCTATGCTCAGACGGAGCGCAATCTCAATAACAGTAGACCTCTCCTACCTCACCACCATCCCCAAGACATGAGCAAAGGTTTTGGGAAGAAGAATAAGAGTTGGAGGGAGCATAGTCAAAACCCTCCCTACTCATCGGTCGACGCACACGCGACCATCAATAAACTCGTTACCCAGCGAGCAATAAAGCAAGATAATCGTAATCGTTAGTGGATGCCACTGAAGAAAACACCGGCAGAGGTACTCAGCACCGAGGGCTATCAGTTCAAGCAACCGCAGCCGATGCACAATAAGAAAGGTCAAGATCCCAACCTTTTCTGTGATTGTCATAAGGATACGAGGCATACAACTGATAACTATATCTCCTTGCGCATGGAGGTCGAGAAAGCGCTCAAAAGTGGGAAGCTCACCCACTTACTACAAAATGTGCGCAAGGAGGTGCGCCAAATCACTCAAGGCGGTGAAGGCCCGAGTAATAAAAATATGAAGTCTGTTCATATGATCCAGGGTGGCCCGTCGCACAAGTGCAGCCACCAGAAGAGTTGAACGCCTCACTGGCGCGAGCAATAGGTTATCTTCCCCGTAGTTCCTGGGGGCCCACAAGAAGACCGACCGGTCGTGATAACTGGCCTCTTCGGCCATTATCACATAGATTACATGTTCATAGACCCTAGGAGCTCTATGGACATCATCTATGAACAATGCTTCCAGCAGCTTAACCCAGAAGACAAGGCGCGCTTAGGCCGGTGGACTTCCCACTCACTGGTTTCTGCAATGAGGCGGTCTTCCCACTGGGCGAAATTTCATTTCCGGTGACTCTTTCCGACAGTCAACACTCTTGCACGACCTCAGTCAATTTCATGGTCATGCCCGCGACTTCGCGCCATGAAGTATTGCGTGCTCAATGAGAGTTCAGCATGATCACTTCCACTCCCCATGCTGCCTGCGGGTTTCCCACAGAAACCGGGGTAGCCATTATTTATGCAAGGAAGGAAATCATGTCCGTTGAAGATGAACCACCGACAAAGCAACCAAAGTCATCATCCAGGGGTGAACCTGAGAAATGGGTACTAGACAACAAGTACACGGAAGAAACAATATTGCTAGGGCCCGCCATGACTCCCGCAATCAAGGCACTGTTAAAACAACTGTTGTTCCGCAATGTAGATATCTTCGCCTGGTCACCGGCGGATATGACTGGAGTACCGAGGGAAATCGCTGAGCACGCGCTGCACACATTCCCTACAGTTCAGCCCATCGTTCAGAAGAAGCGCAACTTCAGTCCTGAAAAGACCCACGCATTGAACGAGCAAGTTTTAGAGCTTCCCCAAGCGGGAATCATCTGAGAGGTACGCTATCAGACATGGATAACCAACCCAGTCATGGTCCAAAAGTCCAACGGCAGTTAACGCATGTGTGTTGATTTCAAGGATCTTAACAAGGCATGTCCCAAGGACTGCTACGCCTTACCTTAAATTGACAAAAAGGTGGACTCCCTCGCTTCATTTCGGTGGAAATGTTTCCTTGATTTCTACAAAGGCTACCACCATATACAAATGAAGAAAGAGGATGTAGATAAGACCGCTTTCCGCACTGACAAGGGGATCTTTTGTTACACAAAGATGCCCTTCAGATTGCGCAACGCAGGAGCCACCTATCAGCGCTTAATGGACAACGTCTTTGGGAATGACATTGGCAAAACCGTAGAAATGTACATTGATGACCTCGTAATCATGAGCTCGGATGAGGAGAAGATGCTGACACACGTTCAAAAAACATTTGCATCCTTGCGCAAGGCAAACCTGAAGCTGAACCCTAGCAAGTGCTTGTTTGGAATGGGAGAAGGCAACTTTTTGGGATTCATCATCACGCGTGACGGTTTCAAAGTTAATCCCGAGAAAGTGGAAGCGATTCAGGGTATGCCTTCCCCCTCAACTATCAAAGAAACGCAATAGTTGGCGGGGCGATTGGCTGCGCTGAACAGGTTTCGGACCAATCACGCAATGAAGTCATTCCCATTCATCAGCACTTTGCAGAACTGTGTAAAGCATAACAAGTTTCAGTGAACTCCGAATGCGGAGAAGGCCCTCACTCAAATGAAGGAGTGCTTGATTCAATTGCTTACGCTCACAGCACCGCAAAAGAACGAGCCACTGATACTTTACCTTTCCGCATCAGATATCGCTCTAGGAGCAATCCTACTAGTAGAGCGCGTAGGAGTTCAAACTCTGATCTACTATGTCAGCAAGATGCTAACTGGCCCAGAGACACGATATCCTATGATGGAAAAACTTGCTCTAGCTTTGGTCCACGCATCCTGCCGGTTGCGTCGGTATTTTTCCGACCATGTTATAAAAGTTCTCTCAAACTATTACTTAGGTCAAATTTCGTTGAAACCGGACATATCTGGTCGTCTAGCAAAACTGACGATTGAGCTGGGTGGACACAACATCATGTACAAACGACGTCTAGCAATAAAAGGCCATATATTAGCCGATTTCATTGTGGAAGTACCACATAATAAAGTGCAAGAGTGTGAAGTTGTACAGAACCCAACGCCGGTTACAGATGACCGTGCATGGAGACTTCACATAGACGGCGCATTCAATGTTGATGGCGCATGGGCAGGTCTTCGCCTAATAAGCCCCGACAATCAGGAATTCACCTACGCATCAAGTTGGATTTCAAAAGTACCAATAACGAAGCTGAGTACGAAGCGTTCCTGGCAGGTCTTTGGTTAGCAATCAAAATGGGCGCACAGAATTTGGAAGAAACGTCGACTCCTATTTAGTCGCAGGACAGGTCAACGGCCTATACGACGCAAAAGGCGAAACGATGGCTTTGTATCTTGAACAGGCGCAAGCCTTAATAACCAAATTCCAAACACTTCAAAATAACCCATGTCAACCGAAGCGAGAATAAACATGCCGACGCACTCAGGAAATTAGCCGCTACAAGCTTGAAGCACCTCGTACGTGAAGTGAGCATTGAGGTACTCAAGAATCCTTTAGTTCCTTTGCGTCAGGTAAACATCATTGAAGTGGGGAATCCTTCCTGGATGTCTCCCATAATCATATTCTTGCAACACGTGATCCTCCCCGAAAACAAAGCGAAAGCAAGGAAGGTCTAGAACAAGGCACTCAACTACGAAATGGCGGACGGTATCCTTTACCGGAAGTCATACCTTGGACTGCTCCTCCGTTGTGTTGATCCGCAAGACGCGCAGTACTTGATCCGCGAAATACATGAAGGGTTATGCGGAATTCACACTGGTCTGTGCATGGTCGTAGCAAAGATCATGAACGCTGGTTACTACTGGCCTGGCATGCACCTAGATGCGGTCGAAACACTGCGGAAGTTCGTATCATGCCAGCGCCATGCCCCGAAGACGTTGTGCACCCCAAGAATCCTCTGATCCCTGTGACAACAACATGGCCCTTCCAGCAACTGGCAATCAATATGGTGGGACCTTTCCCAGACGCCCCAGGCGCGGTGAAGTTCCTAATCATTGCAGTCGATTACTTCACCAAATGGGTAGAACCAAAACCCCTTGAATCCACCACTGCAACTGTAGTTCGGAAATTCATTTGGGAGCACATCATATGCCGCTTTAGGTTACCCCTGCGCAGTCAGTGACAATGGCCCCAACTTTGCACCTGAAGAGCTACAACAATGGATGATGGAAATGCATATCGAGCATGTCTTCACTTCGGTCGCGCATCCCCAAGAGAATGGCCAAGTGGAGAGCATAAACAAGAGCATCGTCGAGGGGATCAAGACGAGTTTAGGTATGGCGCGAAGAGGCTGGGTAGATGAATTGCCAAGCATCCTTTGGGCTCAAAGAACCATGCCAAAAACCAGCACAGGCCCAACTCCTTTCAGCCTAGTGTATGGAATGGAGGCAGTGATTCCTGCAGAAATAGGCCTCGCATCACCACGCATGCTAGCTGCGCAAAGCCAAAATAATGAAGACGAGCACAGACTCGACTTGGACCTACTAGTAGAAAGGCGTGAAAACACCGCTATCAACAAAGCAAAATACAAGTCCAACCTCGAGAAATACTACAACGCCCGAGTCCGTATATGTACCTTTCTACCCAGTGACTTTGTTCTACGCGACAATGAAGCACCTAATGCTGAAAGTCCTGGAAAACTCGCACCTAAGTGGGAAGGTCCTTATATTATCCATGCAGTCCTAAGAAAGGGCGCATACACCCTTAAACGCATGGAAGGAACAAACATCCCTAGGACATGGAATGCACAGCAGCTAAGACGGTGCTACATGTAAATTAATAAGTTTATTATCTTATTATCTACTTTGTACACGGCTCTTATGCCTCCTTGATTAATAAAGGAAAGAGATGTATGAATTTCTTTATCTAGATGTTTCATTACAAATGCGCAAAACCACTTTGGGTCTACGCGAAAACACCTTGATAAACTGACTCATGAACAAAAATTCACTACCTACTGCATGCGCATGAGAGAGGATGTTCGGTCGCGAGTTCATTACCAGTCTCATTCGCTATACCTAAATAAAGTTGGTCCTTTTCACGCAAATATTGTAAACTGAAAGAAACATTCCATTAAAGAAAAATATTTACAAGGCATGTGTACAAATATGTGCAATGCGCAGTTACATTCAACTTTGAAGATATTACAATTAAGGATCCTACACTACTCTTCATCCGTAGCAACCTCGGCTTCTTCCGGGAATATGTCTTTTAGGCGATCAACAAAGTCGTCGTGTGTGAGCGCCTCGCTCACCAATTCCATTACCGGGAGTTCAAGACGGTCATACTCCCGCTTAGCATGAGAGAAGGCAGCTTTGGTATCAACACCATGAGTGGCAGCACGGTTGTTGTCCTATGGAACGTCCATCGCATGACTGACGTGTTACGCACACTCAGCATAGCCCTACGCGTACCCGTCATGGCGTGCAGTGAGCATCAGCTTGGCCACTGCAGCGTCCAGCTCCGCGGAGTTCAGGATGGAGTTTGCGATCTACAATTCAAGAACAGGGTTAGAATCGACACAAAATAACTAAAAGACAAATGGAGTACTTACATTGATAACTCCATGTTGTTGCATCCACATCATGTTGTTGGTCAGTGACTCCACCAACGACACGGAGATAGCCCGGGCGTCTTCAAAACTCTCTTGTTTTTTCTCGCCCGCGTCTAACTTGGTCTCCACCAATCGCAGCCCCTCTTGATCCTCCAAGTGCTTGCATTGTACTTCAGCCTTTTCAACTAAGGCCACTTGGAGATCCTTCTTCGTGCCCTGGAGATCCTTCTTAGCACTCTCCAAAGCGGCGCAAGTAGCAACCTGGTCAAATGCATAAGGTTAGTATGATATCCTGTAGCTCATAAAAATAAAGGAAAAATAAAGAGGCAAGTTTTTACCTCCTTCTGCTTACTGCGCTCGCGGTCCACCCTGGCTTCCGCGGCCGTAGAAACAGCTGCCTCTTTCTTCTTCTTCTCGCACTCTACTTCTACGCGTAACCAAGACAACTCATCCCTTAAGGATTTTTTCTCGTTATTGTCCTTTTCACACGCATCCTTCCACAACTTGCGCTCCTTCGCAAGTGTGTCATCGGAGTTTTCGTCCCTCCTCCTCTACGCTAGCAAGGCCCACTCCTTGACCCGTTGGTTTTCGGTAAATTTAGCCTTCTCAGCATCCAACTCGGATCTTTGTGCAACCATTTGGGCTCGCTCTTTATCTAGGTCCGCTTGGGCAGCTTTGAATTTCTTCTGTTTTTTAGTATGCCCTGCCATTCATGAACAATCCAGTGTGTAACCAAGGCGGAGCTAGCAGCTGCCTGGAGGTACGTGTGGTATGTGGTTTCTTGTTCATGTTCAGCGCGCACACGCACTTCTTCTTGAGGGAAGGTCCTTTTAAACCACTCACGGCACGCTGGCCAGTGAGAATAATCATCACATTTCTTTAATTTCCACACAAGGGTGTGGATCTCTTCAGCACGGGCTGCAGTGTATGACCTATAATAATAGTCACCCGGGGTCTCGTCCGGGCAGATTGGAGATCCTTCCAAGGAAGTGTTTCTACCAGATCCCCCGGTCTCACTCCCGGGCGCCGGCTCTCTATGCGCACCCCCTGTGGAGCATCAGCTTGCTCCTCAACCTCCATCTGAGGTTCTTCCACCACCACCACAGGCTCTACATTAATTTCCACCTGAGGATCTTCCACCACCACCTCATGTTCCGCCGCCCCAGCAGCGGACTCCCCACCCTGTGTGTTGGACACTTGCGCGCCTTCACCCACAGGCGGGTGCATTTGAGTATCCTTGGGCGCGCCCGGAGTGCTGGATTTCACAAAAACTGGCTCATCTCCCCCTACGGGATGACAAACAGTCAGACAAACATTATATAAAAAAAGTGGTGCGACTAATGATGGGTGGTCTATTGAACAACCCGAAAGTGCATTAAAATGATCATTATTTCACGTTTAAATGGGTTAATTGTTACGATTTGATGTCTTTGGTGTGTATGCCTTTGCAGGTACCGGAGAGCATAACGAGAGAGTTTAAACGTGCTTTGTCGGGGACTTGCAAGTGGCTATTTGAAGATGAGGACTCAAGAGATTGAACGAAGGGCAAAACGGGAAATTCTGTTGTCCACCGTAGGCTACGGTGGGCACCGTAGCTTACAGTGGAGTCCGCCTTCAAGAGAACTGAAAGACAGTCCTTAAGCACCGTAAGGAGATTCTTGCCCACCATAAGCTACGGTGGGCACCATAGCTTACGGTGGTGAGCTACAGGAAAGTTATAACTGCCTATTTTAACTCGTTTGGCAGGGCTTTGGGGTCGATTTTTGAGTGATCTTTGTGTTCCAAAACAATTTCTAAACATAATTTTGGTGTTTGTTGATTTTTATGATCAAAACAATTGAAGTATGTTGGATTGCAAGAACATGAGAGGCTAGAACTTCTTGTGATCATCTTGAGTGGAAGGTTTATTGAACAATTGTGTTTCAATTTCTTATTTCTAGAATTATAATTGCTATTTGGTAGTTGTTATGGTGTTTGGATTATTGTTGGTAAATTGTTGATTGATATTTCATTCATTGCCTTAGTCGTACGTTCTTGGTGTCGTTGACAATCAAGATATCACAGGGAGGTTTACGGGTTGGATACTAGTCAATTGGTCATCGGGTAACAACCTCGCATTATAAGTAATCCGAGTACTTAGTTCCCTTTTATCACGAGCAGTTAAGCAAACACGAGTCATGTCTATGGGACTCTTTCTAGTTGAACCTGAAACACGTGCATTGCTTGAACTAGAAACTTAAGATGATCACTTGCTTTTAAATCTGTTAAACAACCAATCGTTGAATTGTTATTAATTAAAATCTAAAACCACATAACCAAAAATTCTGTATTAAATTTCTTGCAATTTAGGTAATTTAGTTAAAGTATTGCAAACCTTAGATAACGTAATTCCACAACTCCTTGTGTTCGATACCCACTTGCCGCTAGCTAGTAGCAATATTTGGATTAAATTTACGTGAGACTACGACATCACGTCAAATTTTGGGGCCGTTGCTAGGGAGTAGTGCGCAACGTGTGTTATCTTTGAGTTAGTTTAGTTTGTTATTTTTCGGGTTTACGCTGGTTGTGTTAGTGTGCAGGTTCTTACAGTGCTTACATACTAGAGGCTCTAACAGGCTATCACCATTGGCATTGGATCCGGAGATTGAGCGAACTTTACAACGCAACAGGGTTTTGTTACGAGAAAACAAGATTAGTGGTTCCCCAACAACACCTACTACACCAATTTTACCACTCAACACCGTGGAACCATTACCCACTACCACAAGCCAAACATCACCATTCACACCTCCACCAATTCCTACCACCCATCCAACTTCAATACATGAGGTTAACCCATCTAACGCCACCTCGATGGCACCACCATTCTCATCCTTTTTCCAACATCCGGTTAATCTTCATCCACCCAACAACCATTACCAAGTCAAACTTTGCCAAGTTCAACCATTATCCATACCTCCTCCACATTTCAACCACCAACCCAACCTGGTTTCCAATATCCTTCCTCACAGTTTGTGCAATCGTCAGGTGTAGGGGAGACGGGTTTGATGATGGTTATGAAGCAGAATTTGGAGGGTATGAAGAAGAAGGTTATTACTATGGGGGTGATGGAGATAATTTGGGACCACAAGGGGGAACGGGGTACCACAAGGGCAACCATTGGAACAAGCACAAGAAATGATTAGGCAACCCATGGGGGTGCAATAGATTCGTCCTCACGGGCCACCGTTCCAACAACCAATGCCTTTACAACATGTCCAAGGTCAACATCAACAACCTCAATTCCAAAGACCGATGCATCAACCCCAACATCAACAACAATTCGTACCTCAAGGGTTAAGAGAAGGTCAAGCGGGTCGACCAAGAGTACCATTAGGTGTTCCGCGAAGACATCATCGTGAGGTAGTGCGGGGGGTTGAAGCACATTTTCGACCGGTCATTACTAATAATCCTTCTCCGGTAGTGATACCTCATCACTCGGATGGGAGGACATTTGAGGTTAGGATGATCGCATTACAAAGCTTGCCGAAGTACAAGGGTCTAGCAACAGAGGAACTGTACTTCCATTTTGAAACATATGATTCCATTTGCAACACCATCGGAGGGCAAGGTTTTTCGTCGGATGATGTTAATTTGGTATTGTTTTAGTTTTTGTTGGAAGATAAGGCAAAGAGGTGGTTTCATACTCTACCGTCCGCATCGCTTTATACTTGAGCCGATATGCAACAAAGATTCCTAGAAGAGTTTTTTAGGGCTCAAAAGACAAATGAAGCTCGACGGAGCTTACGAAGTTTTCAACAACAATCGGGTGAAATGTTTCATGAGGCGTTTGAAAGATTCAATATGATGCTAAAGAATTGTCCTCATCATGGTATTGCGTTATGGGAATTGTTGAATGCTTTTCACGAGGGGTTGAGCTCGGAAGATGCTCGTGATTTGATGTCCATCACCAATGGTACATTCGGTACAGACTATGAACAAGACGATTGGAGCAAATGGTGGTCACATCAAAAAGGAAAGCACAATCTTCAAGGCGGGCGAGACATGTCATCACAAGACCCCAAGTGTATGCGGTAGAGGATGGAGGGGCGCAAGCAACTAATCAGGTATATAATGTTTGTACTAACTGTGATGAATTGGGTCACGCAGCAGAGGTATGTTTGGTGGGAGTGAGTGAGAATCAATTTGAAGAAGTTAATGCTATTACGGGGGTGGGCAAAAATTTCAATATGAACTCCAACACATACCACCCCGGGTTACGAAATCATCCAAATTTCCGCTGTGAGAACCCGGCGATTCAAGCTAACCCTAATTTCCAAGGAGCTTAATGTAGTTTTGTTCCTCGACAACAATATAATCAAGGGAATATTAGGGGTGGAAATGGTCAAGGGTATCAAGGTCAATTTCAACAAGTGGGTGACCAAAGTGGGAATGCGGGTCAAACGTCATCGAGTGGCAACGAGGTTATGGATATGCTCCGAATGATGCAACAAGACATGCAACAGAGAAATCAACTCGATGAGGCTCGTATGCAAAAGGATGAAGTTCGTGATAAAAGCATCCAAACTCTAACCACTCAAATGGGTCAAATTGCAACTGAGGTAGCGAAGCTTAAGAAAGGTAAGGGCCAACTTCAAAGTGACACAAAGGTAAATCCCTCTCATAATTCTTCACGTAACATTAATATTAACCATGTAAGTGTTTTACGAAGCGGTAAAGAATTTAAATCAAATTTGGAACCGGGTTTGGTTGAAGGGGTGGTTGAGGATATTACAGGAGTTGAGAGTGATGAGGATGCGGTCTCATCACCAAGTGTGTCTAAGGACCCTATCGTTGAAAACGTATTTAAAAAACTGGGGTTGGGTGAAATTTTAAATGAAACAAAGGATGAAGGGGGACCAAGTCAAGTCCCGTTTCCTTCTGCTTTAGTTGACCCGGGAAAAAAAACTTTATTTCAACAAGGGGTCCTCAAAAGGAGGAATTATTGGATGTGTTTAAACAGGTCAAGGTAAATCTCCCGTTACTTGATGCGATTAAGCAAGTACCCGCTTATGCGAAATTCTTAAAAGAGTTATGCACTCAAAAAAGACAACAAAAGAAAAAGTTGCCTAAGCGGGTAGATTTGACCGGACAAGTAAGTGCGGTGCTAAAAGGGATACTTCCCCCAAGCTCCAAGATCCGAGAACGCCACTCATAAATATTCAAGTTGGAAATTTTCCAATGTCAAAGGCGTTGTTAGATCTTGGAGCCGGAGTAAGTATATTACTGGGTGGTTTGTATGATCAGTACGTTTTTGGTCCATTGGCTCGGGTTGAGACAACGATGGTCTTAGCCGATTTATCTCACAAGTTACCCCGAGGGATGGTTCAAGATGTTATTGTTAAGGTTGATGAATTTTACTACCCGGTAGACTTTTTGGTCCTAGACTACTCATCAGCGGACCCAAAACAACAACAAAACGTTATTTTGGGTCGGCCATTTTTAAGCACCGTGCATGCCGTGATCGATAGTTGACTTGGTATGGTTGACATGACCTTCGGTAATAGAAAAATGAGGTTAAATGCCTTTACTAACACTTCTAAGTGTTGATGAGTGCTTTATGGCAGATCTAGTGGATGGATGTGAGCCACATGAGTATGAGGTGGAGGATGTTTTTGTTTGTGTTTGTGTTTGTGATGTGTCTGAGCAGGTACATGCTTGTGATTTAAGGGTTGAAGAAGAAAAACAAGATGCGATGGATGTGAAAGAAGGGCGACCGCCATGGACTCATCGGTTTGAGAGCTTAGCGGCGGAAATTAGTTCGGGCACAAAGCCATCATTGGAGGAGCCACCAATGTGAGAGTTGAATGAATTGCCGAGCCACTAGAAATATGCGTTTTTAGGGGATAATGACATGTTACCGGTCATTATTGCCTCTAACTTAGAGGTGGCTCAAGAGCATGAATTGCTAAGGGTGCTTAAAGCGTATCGGGCGGCTATTGGATGGACGATCGCTGATTTGAAAGGAATCAGTCCATCCATTGTGATGCACAAGATTATTACAACTGATGGTGCAAAGCCGACGAGGGAAGCTCAAAGAAGGTTGAATTCGAACTTGCTTGAAGTAGTAAAAAAGGAGGTAATCAAATGGTTGGATGCCAGTATTATTTACCCTATTTCTGATAGTGCTTGGGTAAGTCCTACCCAAGTGGTGCCTAAAAAGGCCGGTATTCAGGTGATAAAGGATGAAAACGGTGAACAAATCGCCACCCGACCGGTCACCAGGTGGCGGACTTAGAAAATTGAATACGCAACCTCTAAGGACCATTTCCCATTACCCTTCATTGACCAAATAATTGAAAAACTTTCGGGTCAAAAACACTACTGATTTTTGGATGGGCACTCGGGTCACAACCAAATTGCTATTCTCCCTAATGACCAACATCAAACCACTTTCACATGTCCTTATGGTACTTTTGCCTTTAGGCGAATGCCATTTAGCTTGTGCAATGCCACGACAACTTTTCGACGATGTATGATGAGTATTTTCTCGGACATGGTGGAGAGTCGCTGAGCTGTTCATGGATGACTTTTCGATTTTTAGCACAACTTTTGAGTCTTGTCTCGCCGAGTTGCAAAGGTTTTAAAAAGATGTGTCGAGAAAAACTTAGTGCTCAGTTGGGAGAAAAGTCATTTTATGGTGCTAGAAGGTATTGTGTTGGGCCATGTTGTTTCTGTAAAAGGGATGGAGGTAGACAAAGCGAAAATTCGTGTAATATCATCGTTGCCTCCTCCTACAAATGTAAAAGGGGTAAGGTCATTTTTGGGGCATGCTGGGTTTTATAGGAGATTTATTAAGGGTTTTAGCGTTATTACTAAACCCTTATGTAATTTATTATTGAAAGATGTTCCTTTTAACTTTACTAATGAATGTTTGCAAGCTTTTAATGTTTTGAAGGAACAACTGGTGTAAGCCCCTATTTTACAACCACCTGATTGGTCGAAGCCGTTTGAGATTATGTGTGATGCTAGCGATACAACTATTGGAGCGGTTTTGGGTCAAAGGGTTGACAAGAAACCGGTGGCAATTTATTATGCAAGCAAAACATTGTCTGAGGCGCAACTAAATTACACCACAACTGTAAAAAAATTATTAGCAGTGGTGTATACTTTGGACAAGTTTCGATCGTATATATGGGGAAGCAAGTGGTGGTATATTCTGACCATGGTGTAGTTCGGTATTTGATGGAGAAAAAGGATGCAAAGCCCTGGTTAATTCGATGGGTGCTCTTGTTACAAGAATTTGATTTGGAAATTCGAGATAAAAAGGGAAGTGAAAATGTGGTGGCAGACCATCAATCTCGAATTCCAATGGAAGGGGTTGACGAGTTCAGTGAAATTAACGAACAGTTTCTCGATGAACAGTTGCTCGTTGTCTCTACTTCTGTAGCACCGTTGTATGCCCATTATGTAAACTATTTGGCCACGAGAGTTATTCCTAGTCATTGGACGAAGAGAAGAAGACAACAGTTCATGGTCCAAGTCAAGCAATACATATGGGATGAACCGGCCTTGTTTAAAATTGGGCCCAACCAAGTGTTTAGAAGGTGTGTGCCGGAAATAGAAGTGGCCAAATTTTGACCCATGCTCACTCATCCGCTTGTGGGGGACACTTTAGTGGTCACAAAACGGGATATCGGGTGCTCACATGCGGGTTGTATTGGCCAACAATTTTCAAGGACGCATGTGAATTTGCTCGAAATTGTCTAAACTGCCAAAAGATGGGGAGTATTTCAAAAAGGGATGAAATGCCCATGCAACCCATCTTGGTGGTAGAGATTTTTGATGTGTAGGGGATAGATTTCATGGGGCCTTTTCCTAGTTCAAATGGGTTCTTGTACATCTTGGTGGCTGTGGATTATGTGTCAAAATGGATTGAAGCCATACCGACAAGGACTAATGATCATTCAGTTGTTTGCAAGTTTGTACAATCGAATATCTTTGCTCGTTTTGGGATTCCACGTGTTATAATCAGTGATGGTGGTTTACATTTTAAAAATTTTAATTTCGGAAAATTATTGAAGAGGTACAATGTGAACCATCGAATTGCCACGCCGTATCATTCACAAACTAGTGGACAAGTTGAAGTGTCCAACCGTCAAATCAAGGAAATTTTAATGAAGACGGTGCAAACAGATAGGAAGGATTGGTCGAGCAAGTTGGATGATGCGTTGTGGGCGTACCGAACGGCCTACAAAACTCCAATTGGTACAACTCCTTACCGGTTGGTGTATGGGAACGGGTGTCATCTACCGATGGAATTGGCGCATAGGGCGCATTGGGCAATTAAAACGGCCTACAAAACTCCAATTGGTACAACTCCTTACCGGTGGGCACCGTAGCTTACGGTGGAGTCCACCTTCAAGAGCACCGTAAGACAGTCCTTAAGCACTGTAAGGAGATTCTTTCCCACCGTAAGCTACGGTGGGCACCGTAGCTTACGGTTGTGAGCTACGGGAAAGTTGTAACTGCCCATTTTAACTCGAATTGAAGGGGTCTTTTCACATCTCAATCATTAGAAACGTTTGGCAGGGCTTTGGGGGAGATTTTTGAGTGATCTTTGTGTTCAAAAACAATTTCTAAACATAATTTTGGTGTTTGTTGATTCTTATGATCAAAACAATTGAAGTATGTTGGATTGCAAGAACATGAGAGGCTAGAACTTCTTGTGATCATCTTGAGTGGAAGGTTTGTTGAACAATTGTGTTTCAATTTCTTATTTCTAGAATAATAATTGCTATTTGGTAGTTGCCATGGTGTTTGGATTATTGTTGGTAAATTGTTGATTGATATTTCATTCATTGCCTTAGTCGTACGTTCTTGGTGTCGTTGACAATCAAGATATCACGGGGAGGTTTACCGGTTGGATATTAGTCAATTGGTCGTCGGGTAACAACCTCGCATTATAAGTAATCCGAGTACTTAGTTCCCTTTTATCACGAGCAGTTAACCAAACACGAGTCATGTCTATGTGACTCTTTCTAGTTGAACCTGAAACACGTGCATTGCTTGAACCAGAAACTTAAGATGATCACTTGCTTTTGAATATGTTAAACAACCAATCGTTGAATTGTTATTAACTAAAATCTAAAACCACATAACCTAAAATTCTGAATTAAATTTCTTGCAATTTAGGTAATTTAGTTGAAGTATTACAAACCTTAGATAATACAATTTCCACAACTCCCTGTGTTCTATACCCACTTACCGCTAGCTAGTAGCAGTATTTGGATTAAATTTACGTGAGACTATGACATCACGTCAACTAACACAAGCTACAAGAAGGTTACCAAGGGAGATCTTGGCAGTGAATGTGTCAAGCTCCCCCTCTTCCCTATCAACCTTCGCGCAACCTTTTTGGAGGGCTGCGAGTAGATGTCACCCTTCAGACGCGTCTTCCGTTTGAGAGGCTCCGGGCTGGATTCAACCTCCACCGGGTCATCTCGATTAACGACTGGGGTCTCCAACAGCTTCACCATGGGCTTCTTCACACCTACAGGCGCAAGACCCTCCCATGAGTCAGATACTACTACATAAGCTTTCCAATGATCAGACACAATGTGCTTACCTTTGGGAGGGTCCACCCTAGGTTGAGACACCCCCTTCCCAGCCGCCGCGCTGGCCCCGCGCGCCTCTTCTTCTTAGATTCAGGGCCAATTCCCAAGTCTTTCAAAGAGCCTACACAACGGCGCAACAAAAATGAGTAATCTGCAAAGATAACAAAAACCAGACTCAGGCGCGTGGGCCAACAGATCTACACTCCTAGGGAGTTCAAAATTACCCAGGATTTGTGTATACCAAGTGGGCTCCTCCGAGCCCAGGGACACATTCTCAATGTGCCCTTCTTTCCTCTCGAAGGCCGCCATGAATAGCGGCGTCCCTGCAAAAGAAAAACAGATGGTCAGTCTACGCACAAGGCAAAATCAAGATATACAACAGCAAAGCAAAAATACTTACTCCTATCCTCCTCCATGTATATCGGCCTCTCCCGGTGGTTGGGCCTCCACACCAAACTCATCCCGGCTGCCACCAATTCCCTCTCCGGTAGTTGGATCACCGAGATCTCTTTCAAATCCTTATACCAGGAATCCACCACTGGTATAGGAACAGTCTCCACGGGGATGTCCTCTACCCACCGGAAGTGCATCCGGAGGGGTATCAACCTAGACTTCACATAAAAAAAATGTCGGCTTCCAATCGTGGAAGGACTTGGGAAGGGAGAGCAAAATTTTCTTTTCCTAAACACGGTGCTGGAAAGTTTAAAACCCCATTGAACAATGGAGTTGGTAAAAAATGCGAAACCGGTCGACGGTTGGGACAGACCCGTTGCCCGGCACAAAAACTGAAAAATGCTTTATCCTCACCATCCCCATCGGATTCAACTGGGAGATGTGGAAGCCGTAAAAATTCGAAATTTCAAGAAAAATTTTGTCGCTGATAACCGAAAGTTACTGTCGGCGAAAAAAATCAAAAAATAAGGTGATACAGCCAACCAGAGCATCCGCGGCTGTATCACCCTCGGCCGGATACCGGGCATCCCAGTCCTTGGAGAACCGGTAGCCGGATACCAGGCATTCAAAACTGGACCGGCTCCACTTGACTGCCCGTAAAGAGGTCGAAGCCTTTGTAGAAGAAGCAGTCCCTAGACCCCTGGTCGCCATGAAGATCAAAGAAAAGAAGTTTTGAAGAGAAGATTTGAAAACCAGAAAACAAGAACTCAAGAAGATTTCTGAGTATTTCTAAAGACACAGTTTGAAGGAATGAAGAAAACCCTTGACGGTTACCTCTATCTATACACATTGCATTTAATGCGATTGACAACTGTGACGCACGCGAGATATTAACAACCAATCTGCACAAGACGCATGTCATGCAAGTGGCAACTGACGGTTGTCACAAGCACGTGGCCGCCACTTTCTCTGCAATTCATTAATGAATGTGAGGCGGCATTGTTGACAGCATGCCACAGCTGTCAAATGTCCCCTCCATGGCACCCTTTTTCTCACCAACCCACCTGCAACGTCAGCGTGACATAGATTCAAATTTCAAAGACATCATTATGAAGAGTTTCCTTCACACAAAGGTTTTCTCCAACCCTTCTAGAATTTTTTCCCTTAAAATAAGCGTGCATACAAGAATTCTTTTAGTCCAGCACCCCTCCTACTTGCCGACATGCGCATAGGAGCAGAACTGGACTGGGGGACTTGGAGGGGTATGGTCCCAAAAACTCTTCGCTAGCGCAGGGAACCATACCCCCAATAATAAAGTAACAAGAATAACCTTGTGCACAATGTGGAACGGTGCACCTTTCTTAGAACTAGCAGGTCATACAATGAACCTTGCACAGCCAGCGCAACGATAAGTTAGACCTGGAGGCACAGGCCCCTTGACCCTGTGCTCACAGACAAACCTTGCGCGCAACGCGCAAGGGTACTACAACCCCAATGCTAACAGGTCACACAACAAACCTTGCACACTCAGCGCAATGGTAAGTTAGACCAAATCTTATAGGTCATACAACGTACCTTGCGCACTCAGCGCAACGGCAAGTTAGACCAAACAATATAGGTCACACAATGAACCTTGCGTACTTGGCACAACGGTGAGTTAGACTTAGATGCAAAGGATACTTGACCCTGCGCGGATCAAACAACCCTTTAGCCGCGAAGTCCTAAACCTCGCAAGGCCAAGACAAACATGAGAGCACCTCATAGTCTTGTGGACAAAAGGATTTGTCCCTGCAACCCTGCGTTGGCCAGAAAGCACTAACAGCCTCGCAGAAGGGATAAACACAAAGAGATATTGACTATATACAAGGGTTCAGAGTGGCAGACCTGTGACCCAATGGTTGATCGGCAGGTTGCGTCAGACTGCGTCGCATGTACAGTAATGCAGACGCCGGAATGTGCACCAACCACACCTACGCTAGTGACTGTCACAAATTCTCCACTTTTGGTTGATAGCAGGTCTGACACCAGGGACAGCTGCCTTTACACGTGCCACCATTCAACATCCGATAAAGCACACCTCTTGCATGAGAACATTAATGCTCCTGCAGGGAACATTTAATTATCGATGCAGAGGGACAAAACGGATAACCCTGGTCGTCTAGGCCGGGCCCAAGGCTCATCAGCCCATCTCATGAGCCCATTTACTTTTGGCTATAAAATAAGTATCGAACCACAAGGTAAACCATTTAGAAACTTACCAACGAACTTATTGCATGCTACTTGAGCTTGCTTGCTTATTACTTGCAATCAACCGGTACTTATTTTCACGCCGGAGTGTGGTCAAGGAGAAAACCCTCCATTTTCCCCGTAACAAGACTAACGCCACTGCTAGTTTTGTAGATCAGTCCGAGTGAGATCGCTCTGAAGAGCAAACAAAGAGGCAACCTTTTATGTAGAAAGACTAGCTTGTAACTAATATATCCCCGAATACCCCTTGGTTCAACTAGTGTTTCTTCAGTGGCTAAAGCTGACGTAGTGTTATGAAAATGATTCTTTGACTTCTATCTTGAGAACTTCATAATGTTCCACTAACATATTAAAGTCTTGTAAACTTGTAGTAATCTTTTAATCAATGGGTTTCGGTATCAGAAGTTTGATTTGTTTTGTCTCTGTTTTCATTTTCAGTGCTTTTGGGACGGTTCATCTGTCGGTTTGCGTTGACGGAATTAATTCTAAGTAACTTATACAATTTTCAGCAACAAATTTTAAAAATAGTCCTAACAATCACCCCTATTTGTTGTTGCAAAATACAAATAATGCATTATACTTAGAAATAATAAATAAACAATTTTTTAAAAATAAAGTCTTCAAATATAGTGCTTGAACAATCTTCTTTGATGGCATGACTAACTGACTGGATCAACTTGACATCTGCGACAACCTCTTTGAAACCACCATAATCGCTCAAATAGTTGCTCTCCGAAATCGTGATTGGAACACGTCAAACAGTTGCTACAGATTCTTTTCATTTAATCATGTGTGGCTGGTTACGGCAACTTTATTAGTTGTGTGGTCTTTGATTGTAGCTTAATCCTTTATCTTTTCAGAGCAAATAAACACCAGTTTGATTTGAGCACTTAATGAAACAAGGATACTAATAGGATTAAGGTAAATGACATTATAAATGAATCAAGACATATTCAAATTTTGTGAATTTAAATTTTACAATAAATAGAACTAAAATGGTTTAATTGAATTATTTCCAGAAATCATCAGAGTGACTAAGTTTACTTGGGTCAAACCAAAAGAGAGTTTTATGACCAATAGATGTCTAAATCGAAGGTTTACGATTTGTGAATGACTTTTAGAAACAATAGAATTCACTGTCAAAGTAAAACTTACTTTGGTTGTCAATTAAGGAAGACTTAGGATCAACAAGCTCAAATGAAATAGAAGCACCATGAGGAAAAATCAGTGGGTTGGCATTATTGAATTACAAGGATACACCAAAACATAACAGAGTTTAGTATATCTTTGTCTTAATACATAGTTGCATTATTCTAATAATATTTCATATATTTTCCTCAATTGTCAAGCGTGTTTTCTATCACTAGATCATTATTTAAATCATGCCATACATATGATTCGGTAGATATCTACCAAGTAAGTAACAAGTAAACATATGCACGAGCTATCGATTCTAGTTTGTTGAGCCTTGCACTTGGAGTGTATTGTCGTTGCGGTCCGTTTAATACAAATTAGGTTATAGTCTGTTTTTTCTCAAAAATAAAACTTTTCCTTTTAAAAACGAGTTAACTATAACCAATGGCTTTGATACCAATCATGCCACCAATCATATTGATCAATAAAAATAAAGTAAATTCATCACACCAATACGATCAGTGACTAAAAGTTAAAGTTCAAAAGCAACGTTAAAGTTAACAGCAGAAGCATAAAGTTTAATAGTCCAGTAATAGTTTAAAAGTTCATGGACATTATTAGGAACCCAATAAAGGTTCAACGCAATCACTACACTCCTTGTTGGTGCATATTTGTGACAACAGCTTAGATTTGGTCTTTGGATATCTTGTAATTAGTAAAATGATAAATGGTTAGTGGGTTTAGTTTTGTAATAGTGAATTAGAAGTAATTGGGCTGAACTAGACAAAATATAACACATGGTAGGCGAATTGGGCTTTAAACCCATTAGCATTCCATGTAGGAAACCCTAACCCAGTTGCATAATCTCTCTCTATATATAGGGAGGTTGTGATTAGGGTTAAGGTTGCTCAGTTAGTTGCTGGTTCTATTGTTCAGTTGTAGAGAGAATTGCTTCAGAGAGTTACAGAGAGAGAGAGTCTTGAATTGGTTGTAAACACTTTGTGTTGGATAATCAATAGAAGACAGTTTGAAGGAATTCTTTGTGTTCGTGTTCTTGTGTTTTCTGTGAAGTCTGTGACAAGGGTCACTCGGTCCACTTTACAAAGTCTGAAGCCTTGGTGTTGAAACCTGGTTTGGTGATACAGGATGACTGGATAGTGATGAGAGCGCCAAGGATTCTTCCACTGTGGTGGTGTATTTGCTATCAAAAGCATCTGATGCTGAGTCATTGTTGTGGCACAGACGAATGGCCCACATCCACTACTGAAAAATGAATTATATTATTAAAAATGGTTTAGTGAAAGGGGTGCCAGTGCAGAGGTTTCAGGTTGAAGATAAATGT
This sequence comes from Scalesia atractyloides, assembly GCA_947069175.1. NCBI lineage: Eukaryota > Viridiplantae > Streptophyta > Magnoliopsida > Asterales > Asteraceae > Scalesia > Scalesia atractyloides. Next base: position 36,406,550 of record CAMTDV010000116.1, read on the forward strand.
CTTCCATGTTTAAAAGGAAAACAACATAAGAAACCTCACAAGTCTAAAACAATAAATTTCATAGATGCCCCTTATGAATTACTTCATATGTATCTATTCGGTCCAGTGAACGTAAGGAGCATAGGTGGAAAGTACTATTGTTTAGTTGTCACTGATGATTACTCACGATATTCATGGGTTTTCTTTTTAGGCACAAAAGATGAGACAGTGGAGATGTTGATAGATCTTTTTACAAAATTGGAAAATGTCCATGATGCACGGATCAAGAGGATAAGGAGTGATAATGGCACGGAGTTCAAGAATCAAGTTCTGGATCTCTATTGTCTTCGCAAGGGAATTGAACATCAATATTATGCTCCTTATACACCTCAACAGAAAGGAGTCGCTGAGAGGAAAAAACAGGACGTTGATAGAAGCCGCAAGGACTATGCTATCTGATTCAAAGCTTCCAGTTCTTTTCTGGGGAGAAGCTGTGAACACAGCTTGTTATGACCTGAACAAAGTTTTGACGGTTAAACAGTTTAACAAAACATGTCACGAACTATTGTTTAACCGAAAACAAAACTTAAAAGGCTTTGAACCATTTGGATTACCCTGCACCATTGTGCGAAACAAAGATAAGCAAAACTTCGGTGAGGTAGCTAATGAGGGTTACTTTTTAGGCTATATGCCTGGAACACCGAATAAAAGGGTTTTTAATCTAAAAACTGGTAAAATTGAGGTGGTGTTTAACATGGAAATCACTAGTTATTCACCTCAACAATCAACGAGTGGTCCTGCTATATTATATGATTATGACAATGTCTTTAAATCATTTAATATTCCTGATGTTTCAAATGCAGATGAGTCTCAGGTGATCCATACTTTGATTAATGAAGATGGCGAGTGTGACTTCATTCCTAGATCGAGTGTATCGATGACAGATGCTCCAGAAACTTCTTCCAGCGCAGCTCCAGAAGACTCCAGTGATAGTTAGTCTAAACCTATTCAGGGGGAGGACTTCATTAATCCATTTGCTAATATTCATGGGGAGGTTGGATCTAATCTGGGAGATAATCTGGTTGTTGACACCATTGCTATCACACGTGTAAACAGAGATCATCCAGTTGAAAACATCATTGGTGATCCTGCTGCAGGTGTTCAGACGAGAAGATGTGTGCTTGAAGGTTCCTGTTTGTTTACTTCGATTCAGAAGATTGGGTTGATTCATGAATGTTTGTATAGTTGCTTCATTGCCCAAGAGGAGCCGAAGAATGTTCATATGGCTCTAAAATACAATTGTTGGGTTGAAGCTATGCAAGAGGAACTAGCTCAGTTCAAGAAGTTGAAAGTTTGGGAGCTAGTTGAACTACCTGTAGGAGAAAAAGAAATAGGCACTAAGTGGGTGTTTAAGTGCAAGAATGATGACCGAGGGATCGTGATAAGGAATAAGGCTCGGTTGGTGGTTAAAGGGTTTAATCAGCAAGAAGGGATTGATTATAATGTAGTGTTTGCACCAGTAGCAAGGTTGGAAGCAATTCGTTTGTTCCTAGCTTTTGCTTCTTTCAAGGGCTTCAAAGTTTACCAACTTGATGTGAAGAGTGCATTTCTTTACGGGAAAGTCCAAGAAGTGGTGTATGTCTCACAACCAGACGGGTTTACATATCCAGACTATCCAGATCAACTCAATCGACTTGATAAGGCATTGTATGGATTGCATCATGCACCTAGGGCATGGTATGAGACACTGTCAGCACACTTGTTAAAACATGGTTTCGAAAGAGGACAGATTGACAGTACACTTTTCATCAAAAGGAAGAAGGAAGACTTTCTGCTGGTACAGGTATACGTAGATGACATTATTTTTGGGTCATCTGATGAGAACATGTGTCATGATTTCGAAGAGGTAATGAAGAGCAAGTTTGAGATGAGTGCGATGGGTATCCTACTTTCTGGGTTTACAAGTTGAACAAAAGAAGGATGGGCTATTTATTCATCAGACGAAGTATGTGTATGTCATTTTGTCTCGTTTAAAGATGGAGAATTGCGCTACTTTCAATACACCTATCTGTGAGAATCACAATCTTGGTCCAGACCATGACAGTGTGGAGGATGTTGATCCAATTCAATACAGGGAAATGATTGGTTCTCTGATGTACTTGACTGCTTCAAGACCCGTCATCATGTTCGCGGTATGTTTGTGCCAGATATCAAGCGAATCCAAATGAGTCCCACATAAAAGCGGTGAAGCGGATTCTTTGTTACTTGAAGGGGAAACCTAAACTTGGGTTATGGTATCCAGCTGCTAGTGATTTGAAGTTTGTTGCTTTTACTGATTCAGACTTTGGAGGATGCAAATCAACAAGGAAGTCTACCACAGGTGGTTGTCAGTTATTAGGAGGGAGGCTCGTGTCATGGCAATGCAAGAAGCAGTCTTGCGTGTCTACCTCGACGTGTGAAGCTGAATATATTGTTGCGGGTAGCTGTTGCTCTCAGGTTCTCTGGATCCAACAGCAGATGCGCGATTACGGTTTGAATTTCACTCGTACTCCTATTATGATAGACAATATGCCACTATTTCAATCACCAACAATCCCGTAAAACACAGTCGCACAAAACATATTGACATTCGTCATCATTTTATACGGGATTTTGTTGAAAAGAAATTAATTGAACTCCATCGAGTCGACACACTAGATAACCTGGCAGATCTTTACACAAAAGCATTTGACAGGTCTCGTTGTGAACATTTAGTCGAACTCAACGGGATGAGGAATCCTGAATAACCAGTTTTCCATAAAAATAGTTTGTAAATAATTTACTGCTTTTCAAAAATCAAAAACAAAAAAATAGAAAATAAAAAACATAAATAACAATAGAAAATCAAAAAATGAGTTTTCACTGTGTGAAAAAGAAGAAATGATAGTACATCAGCAAGTTAGACTGTCACACTTAAATTAAAAGAAATTTGCTTAAGTGTGATAGCAGCTTCATCATATGATGTACCAGTAGGCAAAAGGCATGAAATAATCAACTTATCTTGGCGATATAAACATAAATAAACTATTTATGAGTGGGTAACATATCAGTGGCATATGGTTTTATAACCTTAAATCTTGCATTGATAGATTGCAAAAATCTGAGGTTTTAGGTCTTTATATCATTTATTTCATCTGGGTATCAGGTAGTTCTTCTGCTGCATCCAGATATATGCTGACCTAGGCACAACCAGGATATCTTAAAAGAGCTAAAAAGCCAAATCCCAAAAATTGAAAAAGCTCTCCTAGAGAGTCATTCAAATGTGCAAATTGCATTATTCGTACCAAAATTTGGTATTTGTCCTAACCCTCGTTGGATATTGGTCTCTTTGCTGTATGGAAGCTGACCTGATCACCAATTATCTAACGTTGTAATTCAAAAGGATGAATTTCGGTATACTCACTTACTACAATGAAGTTTTGTGCATACCTTGATCATGGTGGTATGTCCTGAAGTGGGACACATTAGTATATCAGTATAAACCATCTAAACATATCACAAGGTAATGGTACTTGAAATGCTCATGTATTTTGTTCAAGTAGATAAACAATACTGGTAATCGTCTTGGATTGCTATTCATGAATATTGCATATAGAAATATAAAAGAGAGTGCAAACAGTTTAATGTTCCTGATATGATCTTCTTAATGGTGATACTCATAAAATAGAGTGTTTATTTTTCGTACTTTATTTGCTTTTCAGAAAATATAAAAATCCAAAAATATTGCATTTCTTGTATATTTTTAATGTACGGATATTGGTTGTTCATGGAGGAGTTGTTACCGATAGGGGGAGACGGTGTTAGAAGCCGAGTTCAAAATTTTAAAATCTTGCAGGTTATATGTGCTTAAAATTTTGAGTATATGGTTTGAGTTGAGAAGTGCTTAATCTGTGATACAGTTTGACTATCTCTTAAATAATAATAATTTGTCAACTTGTGTTGAAAATTCTTATGGTTTCTCGAGATGTTTGTTTTATAGTATACAGATTGTAGCAATTTGTTGCTGAGAAGTTTGTTGAAGAGGAGTTTTCTTGGATGCATGGTAGAACCTCCTTTCTATATTGTAGACAAAGTTGAAGAGTTTTGAAGATTGTTATGCAAGGATTAAACTGGAGTTTACTCAAATGCTAACAATTTAGACGATTTGGTGATTGGATACATCAGCTTAGGGGGAGTCTGTTGCTGACAGAAGCTATTAAAGCTGAAGCTATCCAAAGACCAACGTTTTTCAAAGATGTTGAAGATTGCAAGAAGACTGAAGACTAAGTTATTTTATGAAGCTATTGTCAAGGGGGGTTTGTTGGTGCATATTTGTGACAACAGCTTAGATTTGGTTTAGTTTTGTAATAGTGAATTACACATAATTGGGCTGAACTAGACACAATATAACACATGGTAGGCGAATTGGGCTTTAAACCCATTAGCAGTCCAAGTAGCCCAGTTGCATAATCTATCTCTATATATAGGGAGGTTGTGATTAGGGTTAAGGTTGCTCAGTTAGTTGTTGGTTCTATTGTTAGTTGCAGAGAGAATTGTTTCAGAGAGTTATAGAGAGAGAGAGTCTTGAATTGGTTGTAAACACTTTGTGTTGGATAATCAATAGAAGACAGTTTGAAGGAATTCTTTGTGTTCGTGTTTGTTTTTTTGTGTTTTCTGTGAAATCTGATCTAGGGGATTCCGCACTCTAGATTAGATAGACGATTCTGTCAAGATCCATAAGGACTAGGGGACCTACACTCCTCCGCTGCAAGCTCCCGAGCTGTATCTAAGGTCCTACAAAGCATGCAGTAGAGTGTCAACATAAAGTTGGCGAGTTCACGGTTTTCGAGTTTTATTTCTAAAAACATATGTTTGTTAAATTACTCATTTATAGTCATGTTATGGGGAGCTACCCCATCTGTAAGCTTCTTGTGACAACCGGTATTTTTTTGTTGTAATTACACGCATAACAAACATTAACAACATCATAAGTAGCGTAATTAGACGTAAATTAACTTGATCTGGCCTTTGGAATGCCTAGGAACGTCTATCCGACTTTTCGGTACGCGAATGGTGATTTGCGGGAAAACTACTGAACGTCAAACGGTAAAGAACTCACACCGGGCAAAATACTGACAACGCTGACAAATACGAATTTTACAGGTATAATTTATGCGTAAGAATTTGGTTTTGATAAATTATTGTGCTTTCGAACGTTGCAAAACGCTTATGTGAACGAAAAACGCGTCTAAAGGAACGCACCGACAATGAAACGGAAGCAACGGACTTGAATTATGCATCGATACTAGTATATTATGATATATTTAGCTTCGTAATCGAATTTTATTATTCGTAGTTGAAATCGGATCGAAAAATGGAAAAGAAACGACAACCGGAGCATTTTACACATTTTAACAAAACCGACAAACGCACGCGATTAATATCAAATACCAACACCTTTTACATGTTTTTGAACCTAAAATGATATTACACGACGTTCCATGAAGTTCGGATTCGAAAACAGGCCTCGTAGACGCGATCAGGCCGCTCAAAAACTAGCAACGGGCTTTTGGGCCTTGGGCCCAAACCCACAAAACCCTACCTATATAAACTAACACAACACTCACCAATACACCATTTTTCACACACTCATTCTCTCTCTACCTCACTTCTCTCTCCATCTTTCTCTCTCTAGAAACCCGGTAGCCGGGCTCCGGCCGGCACCAGCGGAGCTCCGGCAGCGACAACGGCGGAGCTGCAGCGGCGGCACGGCGGCGGCGGTGCTCTGGCGACTGTTTTCTGGCCAAGAATACACTTTTTCGACTATCTTTGACGTTCCATATCGCGTGGTGATGTTGGTTTTAGCGGATTCGAAGCCGTTTGGGCTTGACAGCAACTCCGGCGACATTCTGGCCAAACTACGGCAAACCCGTTTTGGACTTTTCACTTCTTGCATGTTTAGATTGGATGGTTAGAGACCTTTCTGCAAGTTTTTTGTGAAATTTTGTTCTCCGGCGAAATTCCGACTTCTGGTATGGTTCTAACGAGGTTCTGGCATCCGTTTTCAACGAAAAATATATTTTTGGGCTCGTAGTAACCTATAGAATCCATACGAAACACTTTCGTCTCAGGTGAAAAATAAATTTCGGGACACTCTCGGGCTCGGGTCAACTCGGTCAACAGGTCAAACACGTTTCAAGGGACAGTTTTGGGCCATTTTTGGTGCCTCGGTTCAGTTTTAGGTTCGGTCAAACCCGGTCAACTACCGGTCAACCATGGTCAACAGCTGGTCAACGCGGTCAACTCAGTCAACATGGTCAACTATGGTCAAAATCAGTCCACGGGTCGACACGAGTTTCGGTAAAACATTTACGACGTGATTTTTGTTAGATTATTTATATAAATATTCATTAGCTCGTAACCGAGCTCAAACCGACCCGACTAGTGAAACGATAAGTATTTTCGAGATAACTAGTAAATTTAGTGACTTGTGCATTTTATATTAAACTTGATCGCGGCAAGTATAAGACATTTTAAAGATACGATAGAATTATATATATTTTGGTTATATTGAAATTGTTGCGTTTTGAAAATATATCGACAACTCGTATTGTCGGGATCGTCCAAATACAGAGGAAACTCTGCCTGTTTTTCGTAAAAATCCGTAATACGTAACGTGTTACATTCTTGAAACTAAATCTATCGGGATTCAAAGTATTTTTATAAAAGAAATTTAAATATATATCTACTTTCGATGACTCCTTATGACCCGCAAAACAAGTTTACGGCATCTCAACGAACACGGTTTACAAGCTAACCAAACTCGAGAATTTTTGAAAAATAAATATAATTAGTTATATTATTTCAAACGTCGGAATTCTGAAATTATATTTCAAACTTTTAGCATTCGAAAATCATATAAAATAAATATAATTATTTATATTCAAACGTCAAGATTTTTAATACTTTTATAAAACAAATATAAATTGTTTATATTTATTTCAAACGTCGTAAATTCGTATAAAATGAATATAATTTTTTATACTTACTTCAAACGTCTAAATGTAATTCGACGCATCACCATACGATCTTCACTTACCTAATCGTCTGAACCATTTTGATAACAAACAAACGAGACTCGATTATAACAAACGAACTACTATATAAATTATTTCGATAATTATCTACAAGACGCGAGACTACTATCGCGATGACGCAATGTTTATGTGTATATGCAAATATGTATATGTGTATATATATATATACACACTTACATTTACCTACGTACACGATGGCTACTTGGAAACCATACAAATAGTTATTACAAGTTTATGACGTGTATTATTTTTATACAAACACTTGTTTGTGGACACACAGCGACCATTCAGAACGACTAATACGATTCTATAAGTATATTTATATTTTTATATAAATATGTGTATATATATATATATATTCTAAATCTCTCGAGAACTAAGTGTTTCCAAAACTTAGCAATTATCACCGATAATAAATGGGATTAAACGAGTATAACCATTATCATTTCCATCAAGTAACAACACCTCCATAGGGTCGTTTGGTTAACGATTCAGTAGAGATCGGTGACACGTAGTTTAGCTACGCTTTTTAGTAGAATCTTATAAGCTTATTCCTTGATAGGAATGTTGTAGATTGCATGCTAGCGAGTCATGTTTTGGAAACAACATTTTGGAATTACATTAAGCTAACTTTCCACTAGATATCGAGGTGGTTAATGACCCCCACTTTTTTACAGTTTTACATTTTTATAAATGTTTTCGGGGGTGGAAAGACATGCAAGTTTTGCAAAAGTACACAAAATTTCGATGACGAAAAGTCGTGTTCCTAAACCATGTCGCGAATGGATTTCAATAAACTAAAATGGTTTACGAAAGGTTTGTGCTCAACATGCCAGTTTTACAACCCACGCGTATTTTCAAAACGTGCATGAGTTTCATGACTAGGGACATGATTGTCCTAGTTACAACGGGACTGGGTGTCCTGCATACAAATAAGAAGACTGGTTGGTCCTGCTTTTAGACTCAAACGGGCTAGGCCCATTCTCACTTGTGCGAGGCACAAAGACTCCATGATTTTAGGCTCCTTTTCTTCTAAAAACGTTTTCAGTTTTACAATTCACGGGGGGAAATACATGTTTTAATGGCATGATTTTGCTATGGAATGAAATATTAGATCGTGTGCGAATAGGGTATCTCTTAAGTGCCATTAATCTTTTAAAGACCGAGGAACAAGAGTGATAGATCTATCAGGTGTAGTGAGCCCCACTCATGGGTCCTTGTGTGGCCGCATGTAGTGCTTTTGTTGTCCCAGCCGGGTGGACCGGAAGAAATCGTCTAGGGTTGAGTACTTCCTATGTCGTCACACATATTAATGTCCTTGCAATACATTAATGATCATCAAGTTCATTGACGCTTTACATACCACCAAATTTTATATACGAACTCTCAAATGTTAACGCAACACGAACGTTGACAGTTTTACAAGTTTTACGTATACAAAGTTTTCAGTTAATCATGCCAATGAAAATGGTTTTATTACGTATTCACAAACATAAACCGGTTATCAAAAAGATTTATTTTAAATCTCTTCGAAGAAACTATGAACTCGCCAACTTTATGTTGATTTTTCGCATGTTTCTTTCTCAGGTTATATTTTAAAATTATGGCACGGTTGGAGTAGGAGAACCCATGTGGATTCGAGTACTTAGCGGGCGTTAACTTAAGAAGTCTTAGCATTTTCAAACACTTCCGCTGTGTAATGAAGATACCAGTTTAGTTCACGCCCAGCTCTGATGTGATGGATTATCGTGGCGTGATACTTCAAAACTGTGTAATACCGAACATTTGCGACTATTGAATCGTTGTTCCCCGTTTGTCAATGTCTATCATCATTGACGGTTACCAAGGCATACTAGTTCATGCCCATCCTCCCCGATACGGTGTGAGGTTAGGGAAACCTAATAGCTCTATAACTAATAACATTTCGCCAGTCCAGGCGATTAATCGGTATAGTAAGTGGGGACTTCATGATAGAGTTGCATTTAGCACGCTAAAGATATGCATTATAAATAGTATTTAGTGGTATTCCTCCACGGAAAACTAGGCAAACCCAAACCAAGGAAGGTGTAGTTGGTCCCCAATCCACTGGAATACATGCTTTTAGTAAAATTATGAACTGACCTTTGTTTTGCTCAGCAAATAGATTACTTGTGTTAAGTTGGTCAACCACCTCATTGCAGAATTAGGGTTTCAATTTAACAGACCTCCTTATTTAAACCTCTTTATTTCATAGATTGTGATCCTTATAGTGTAAAAACATATCAAACCTAACGATGGTCACGAGATCGGAAAGATAACGTAAGTCAACAGAGTATAGTCTTATTCAGATTGTACTTTAGCATTCGTTAGTTGGTTCCCGAATACATCAGATAGAATATCGTATTGATGATTATTGGTTAGAACACCAACGTATAGAGAGAAGAATAGAAGGAATGAGCAAAGAAAAATGAATTCTAAGCTTCCTATTTATTGGTAAGGAATACTTCTTACCCGATATAGAACCTTCCTCAGATAAACCTTTTCGAGATAAATCTTCCTCAGGTAAACCTTCCCTAGATAAATCTTCCTTATATATTACTTACTTATATATTACCTACCCCATATATACATATTTGGATGTTTTCTACCTCATGTATATCTATTTGGATGTTAAGTTATTAAACTTACTTAACCGATTAATTAACTTACTTAGCTTACTTAGCTGTTAAGTTTTCTTACCAATTAAGTTTTCTTAACCATTAAGTTTCTTAACTGGAAGTTTACTTAACCATTAAGTTTACTTAACCACTAAGTATTCTTAGTTACTAAGTTTTCTAGTTAAGAATTCATCGCACACTAGGGGTTTTGATTACGGTATCGTCGGGAATATTTTCGAGGGTTTTTAAATTCTGTGTATGCCAACTTGTTCCATTTGAGAGCCATAATTTGAGATATTAATGTGTTCATGAGATATAATATCTTATGAACACAATTCTTTGACTTCTATCTTGTAAACTTCATAATGTCCCGCTAACATATTGAAGTCTTGTAACCTTGTAGTGATCTTTTAATCAAAGAGGTTTCTCTTTCAGAAGCTTGATTTTTTATTGTCTCGGTCTTCATTTTCAGTGCTTCTGAGACTGTTCATCGGTTCGCGTTGATGGAATTAATTATAAGTAACTATTACATTTTTCAACAACAAATACAAAAAAAATAGTCCTAACAAGATTGCTAAGTCTATGATCCTTAAAACTGATTGATCCAAAACTAAAAGTAACTTAATGTTGATATAAATTTACTATCGATGGTAAGCCTATGTGTTGATATAAGAACTTCATGCTTATACATTTATATGAATTTACTATTTGGTCCTATTGATGAAGATATAAGTTAATACTTATGGCAAGTTATTAAAGTATTTAATGATGAAGGAGTGTTCCTAAGATGGGATCATGAAAACTGTAGGGGTCTTTTCGGTAAAAGGTAATGGAATGGACGAGGTAATGAAATTGATAAAGGAATGAAATGGAACATTTTCATTCCATGGTCTTGTTTGGTTACCATATGGGAAAGGAATGAATAATTAATTTTTGATATTTAGTAGACAAGAAAAGACGAAGAAATAAATCGGATGTGGTTGGCGGTAGTGGGTGGTGGCAGTAGCGATGGGTCGCTACGGTGGTGGGTGGTGATGGATTGCGGTGGTGGTTGGTGGTGGTAGCGATGGGTCACGACGGTGGTCCGTGGCGGTGGTGGTCGATGGCGGTGTTGGTGATGATGATGGTTATGGTGGTGGGTCGGTGGTAGTGTGTGGTGGTGATGGATGGGGGTGTCGGCCATGGTTGGTGGTTTGTAGCGATGGCGGGTGGTGGAGGCGGTGATGGGTAGTGAGTGGTAGCGGTTGTCGGCGATGGCGACGAAGGAAGGTGGTGGCGATGGGGGTGGTTGATGGCGGTGGCGTCGGTGGGTGGTGATGGGGGTAGTAGCGACGGAAGCGGGTGGTGGTGATGAAGGGGGAGAGAAGGAATGAAATGACCAAAAACAAGGGGAGTGGATGGAATTAAATTGAGGTTTTATAGGGAATGTAATGCCTTAGGTAATGGGAAATTCCATCACCTTGACCAACCAAACTTTAAGACCCTCTATAACATCCGCATGAAGCTCAATCTGGGTAAGTGTTCCTTTGGAATGGAAGAAGGCGTATTTTTTTTCATCGCCAACTAAGATGGATTACGCGTAAACCCTGAGAAAGTTCAAGCAATTGAGTGCATGCCTTCTCCACCCACTAGCAAAGGGGTTCAAACTCTAGCGAGAATGCTGGAGGCACTTAACATGTTCCTTGCGAACCAGACCACCAAATCATTCCCATTCATAAGCACACACTACAACTGCTTGAAAAAGAAGAACTTTAATTGGACACCATAAGCGAAGCGTGCCTTTAAAGAAATGAAGTAGTATTTGATGGAACTCCCCACCCTAAATGCACCATGCGAGAGTTGTTGGTGCATTATGTCTATTGCCTACGTCTAGGATGTGTCAATATTGTATATAGGGCTTAAACGTGATTTGTATAAATGTTATTAATTGTTTTTATATGTTTTGTAGTTAACTTGTACGAGTGAGTCTGTTAGCTCGTACGAGTGACACCCTATCACTCGTACGAAGCAACCACTCGCACGAGTCACAGCTTCTGATTTACACACACTCCAGTGCGAGTCATGTCGACCGATAAATAGAGGAGTGTTGTGTCAGAGCAAAGTAGAGTTAGTTCAGTTGGTACGGTGAAGCCCTGCTGATTTGTTTACTTGCTTCTGTACTTTGCACGTCTTTCAATACAATTCAGAGCAGTTAAATAGTATCTTTTTCTTGTTCGTTTGTCATCCTCTCTAGCAATGAATTCCGCCTATGCTAGTTGAGTTAGATCATACCGGTTACTCATCGGAGGAGCCGATCCCCCGTTCACAAGTGGTATCAGAGCCTTGAGGTCTGATCTGCTGACAAACCTCAAGTTCTGCAGGCTACCAACCGTTTCAGATCAGATTCAATTTTGCAACTTTCTACTTCTACATTTTTCCCAAACTGATCTCGGATTTGGACGAGATTATGGACAAATTGGACTAGGATTCTAGGATATCCTGTTAAATTCTATTCTCATCAATCCTTAAAAATTTTAGATCTAAAATCGAGTTTAATCATGTTAAAGTCGGAAAAATTCATCCGTTTGGAGACTTAGTTGTTTCGGACAAGTAGAGAGACCACTCGCACGAACAACTGACCATATAATTTAGACCATTCGTACGAAAAAATAATCAGAAATTCTTAAAAACTTGCAAGTTTCAAAATTTACAAGTGTGATTCGCACTAGTTACACATTCGTACGAGCATCTCTTTCATACGAGTGAAACTTCATCCGTACGAATTGCTTTCTGGTTCGCACGAGTTACTTGTTTTAATCACCTTGTCTGTACGAATTTCTGGTTTGTACGAACGAATCTTGATCGCACGAGTTGTTTTGATATCCGCACGAAATAATTTTTCCGTACTAATTAGTTTGTTCGAAAAGTGTGTTTCTAAATTTTTACAGAAAAATGTCAGACGAATTTTACAACGCATTTGCTATATCTGCAGTCACGACCATAGCGTCTCAAAACATGAATCTCAAAAATGAGATGGGTACAATGACCAAACCGGCGAAGTTAATGAACCTAGAAGACTTCGACAGTGGAGCGAACGGTTCATGAATTGGGTCCAGGCAAATCACTTTACTTGCTGGTTCTCTATCAAAGTAAAATATCAAGTTCCTGTAGGTGTAAATGGCCTCGAAAAGACTCTAGCTCAACTCTCGGATGTTGAAAGGGAAAGGTTCATAAACGAAAAGAAAATGACGAACATTCTACAACAATCCATCAAAGAAGATATTTTGGCGTTATTACAACACGATGATGATGCTCAATCATTGTGGAATGCTCTTCGTTTGAAGTTCCAGGGAAGTGCTCAGCTATGAAAGAGTAAACGGGCGTTGCTAAGTAAAGAGTTTGATATCTTTACCTTGATTAAAGGATAGACTGTGAAACAACTGATCGAAAGATACTGCCATTTGGTGGTGCAAATGAAGAGAATGGGCATCATCAAGACCAATGAATAACTTGTTGATAAGTTGGCAGATTCTCTACCGCAAGGCGAATGGTCTACTTATTTGACCATATTGAAGAATGGAACCGAGTATGGTAATTTTTCATTGCCACGTTTCATTGAAAGACTAGAGGGACATGAACTTGAAATGCAAAAGATGGCGAAGAACAAAACCGTCCAAGTTCAACAAGATGTTAATATATACTTCAAGAACAGTTCTGCTACTCAAATTCATTCTCTGAAGATCCAGACCACCTTCAGCGCTTACAGCACGCCAAGTTCACCATCAAATCAAACTAGTGGCTTTCAATAATTTGCTACAGTTAATCCTCACACGTCTCAAAGCCCACAGTCGTCACATGGGTCAAGTACTCCTCAAATCAACTAGAACAGTCAGTCAAATTCTACTCAAAGGGTTCTTTAGTGCAAAATTGCAGTGGATTTCCAGAATGCACAAAACTTCAATGAGAAAACCGTGAAGCAACACATGTCTCTATTAGCATCAGTTCTCAAATCCTATGATAGTCTTGTAGCAGGAAGGATTGAAAATTTTGAAATGACCAGAGAGGACTACGACCAGATTGATCCAGTAGAGATAGAGTTGATCGACATAAAGTGGTGTATGGCATCTATTGTTCGACGCGCACAACGCTTCATGGAAATTACGGGAAAAGAGAACTTGGGAGGTTTGGATGGAAAACTGGGATTTGACAAATCCAAAGTTACTTGTCTTAAGTGTCGGGAAAAAGGTCACTTTAAGCGTGAATGCCCAAATAGAGAAGCTCAAGGGAACCAGAACCCATTTGCCGATGACTATTACAAGAAGGTTATTTACCACCGTCCTCAAGCAAGAACTCGCATGGTGCAAATCAAAGATAAAGAACCAGAGACCAAAGATAAAGTGCTAGTGGTTACTCAGGAAGATGAGGGTTTTAACTGGAACAAATATATTTCCAAGAATGAAAGTTTGGCTTTGGTTGCTGAGATAATTGAAGAACCTGAAGAAGAATCTGAGGCAGCTTTTGATGAGGCACTAGAAGATGATTATTATTATCATACATCATCAGAAGAGGAGGGACTTTTAAACAGTGCATTTAAACACCTCCTGCCTAATAATATGCTGAAAACTTTTGCATGTTATTTTGCACCAAGTCATCAATCATCTTGCAAAGAACAAAAGATGCCGGTTGTTGAAGGGAGAGTTGAAGAGAAGATGGAGAAGTTGTCGGATGACATCAGCAAGGCATGCATGGCAAACGTCAATGAGGTAAATGAGTCAAAGAGTGAGTCTGTGGTAAAAAAACCATGTCTGAAATGTGCTGAACCATGCAATGAATGTGTTGTAAAAGACACACGATATACTGAGCTTAAAAGTTTAAAAGTTAATTTGTCAAGTGATTACAAATCAACTAAAGAAGCATATGACAAATTAAGTAACTCTGTTAAACAATACACAAAAGCACTCAGAGAAAATGACGCAACACTCTTGATGCTTAAGGCGACAGCAATGGACAAGCAAATGGCCATTAATATTCACTTAATCACTATTGCTGAGCTTAAGAATGAGCTTGAGTAGGTAAGAATCAAAAGTGAACGGGTTAACAAACTGTTAATCAGTTATTCAACAAGCTCTTACGTCATTGATCACATTTTACCTTAAATTGAAAACAAAGAAGAATACAAAATAGTTGAAAACAAAAGTGCGAGTTACGATCGGGTTCCACCCTCTATGTGGAATAGTTATGCGTGTAAAAAGCCAGCAGGGTGGAAAAGGTGTTGGTGCATATTTGTGACAACAACTTAGATTTGCTCTTTGGATATCTTGTAATTAGTAAAATGATAAACGGTTAGCGGGTTTAGTTTTGTAATAGTGAATTAGAAGTAATTGGGCTAAACCAGACATTAAATAGCACATGGTAGGCGAATTGGGCTTTAAACCCAATAGCAGTCCATGTAGGGAAACCCTAGCCCAGTTGCATAACCTGTCTCTATATAAAGGAAGGTTTGCATTAGGGTTTAGGTTGGTGGTTCTCTTGATCATTTGGCTGGTTTAGTTGCTTGTGTAGTTGTTAAGATATAGTTGAGAGAGAGTCTTAAATTGATTGTAAACCTTTGTGTTAGATAGTCAATAGAAGACAGTTTGAAAGTACTTATGTTCGTGTTTATGTTCAGAAAAAGTTTTCTATGAAATCTGATCTAGGGGATTCCGCACTCTAGATTGGATAGACGATTCTGTTACGATCCATATGGATTAGGGGACCTACAATTGGTATCAGAGCATTAGGCTCTTGATTTTGCTCGATTCAGAATCGTAACAGCAGAAAAAGTTGGATTTTTGGACGTTTTGGAGGCTGTTTTTGAAGTTTGTGATGGCTGAAACTAGGGTTTCTACTGTTGTTCTAGGGTTTCTGTACTGTTTCGGATAAACTGCAAGGTATTTTGGATAGAAGGAGAGCATTTCGGATTGACAGTAAAGCATTCCGGATTGGGGACTTGAATTTCGGATTAGAAACCTGCATTTCATATAATCAGACTTGCAATTCGGATTTGGAAAGCTTGCGTTTCGGATCAGAGAAGTGCAATTCGGATCATCATAGTTGCATTTCGGATTAGAAAAGCTTATCTCGGATTCCATCTTGGATTGAGTTTCGGATCAGCAGAGTATTTCGTATTCCATTTCAGATCAAAGTCTATTCCGAATTCCAACTCGGATCAGAATAGTCTATTATGGATTCCATTTCGGATCAGAACAGTGCATTCCGGATTTCATCTCGGATCACTATTCCGAGTCCCCATCACAGATTAGCAATTCGGATTACTGTTCCGGGTTTTCATCTCAGATTGTCAATCTGAGTTACTGTTCCGGATTTGGCACTGTTCCGAGTTCTGTACAAAAAGGTGGAAAGTTAACCGGCTGAAGTAACCGGAGTTAAACGTTTTCGGACATAGAATTTGATCCACAGACAATCTTGACAAACCGATTTCACAGTTAGACCCGTGTGATTTTTAGGCCAAAAAAATCATAATCGGACAATATACATCATTAGAATCGTATCGCCGAGACGAGTATAACAGTATAATTTGGTAACCACTCATTTCGGACAAGTTTTAACGTTTTTAACGAGCTGTTTCGGTTAAAATGTCAAATATGTCTAACCTAAATGAAATTTTAAGAATGGAGCACGAGGCTGGCACAACTAACAAACCTCCTAAAATGCCGAAGGTAGAGAATTATCTTACATGGAAGGACAGGTTTCAATCCTTCATTGAATATCAGGACACACGGATGTGGATCTGGATTCAAGATGGGTATACTAATCCCACTCATGACTTTGAGGGCAGACAATGTGTCACTGCTTATGTGAAATGTCTGAAGCTGAAAAAAGGATGTATGAGTCTAAGAAGAAAGCCTTAGCTGCTATAAAGATGTCATTACCTGATGGCATCAAACATACATTCAAGCGTTATACAACGTCGAAGGAGATGTCGGATGCCCTAGAGAAGAGGTATGAGGGCAATACTGATGTGAAGAAGAACAAGGTGGATCTGCTGAAGAAACAATATGATGTGTTTAAAGGCACGAGGAATGAATCCCTTGAAGATATTAGCACGGGATACTATCATCGGATGTCAGAAATGGACAATTATGACATAGAGGGATACACGGATGTGGAGATAAACGACAAGTTGCTGGATACTTTACCGGCAAAGTGGGATATTTATACTTTGATGATAAAGGGTGAAGCTGACTACGAAACTAAAGACTTAGAAGAGGTTGTTGGGAAATTGAGAGCTTATGAGCTCAATATGAAGAAGAAGGAAACGGGTTATTATCAGTTCAAGATCCGCGGATTTGTAAAGGACTTACACCTTCATCTACCAACAATGCTTCAAGTGATAGTGCAACTGCGTTTCTCTCATATGAAAATGAGCAGATCATGACAAAATCTGATGGTGAAGTATGTTTTGTTTCTGCTTCAGGAGGCTCGTCAGGGGAAAAGAGACAACAATCAAGTAATAGTAATAGCAGTACTAAGTCTATGCCTCTAAGTGTCAAAAGTGCTAAAGATCATCTTGCATTACTTGCTTCATTTGTTGCTTCCTATGAGAACTACATTCAGAGAAAAATATCTGATCCTACTATGTTTGATGTAGATCGACCCTAACGTCCTGGAGGAGATGGATTTATAATGGCAGATGGCCATGATCTCTAGAAGAGTAAAGAGGTTCATGAACAGAACGGGCAGGAAGTTCGTTGGAAAGAGTGTGGGTTTTGACAAGTCTAAAGTGAAGTGTTACAATTGCCAAAACTACGGAAATTTTGCTAGAGAATGTCAATGACCAAAATCTGAATCTCGGCTAACTCATCCTTTCAAGATTCTCCTCGTCATGGTTCAAGCAACAGGAATGCGTCAAGCAACACTAGATCAAAGGACCAGATTTCTACTACTAGAGAGGGTTCTTATGATCAGAGTGTTCATCTAGAGGGTGATAACAATGCCTCACAGGCATTCATGGCTGAGATAGCTCCAGTTGTTGATGAAGAAGTGAAAGCTGATGTAGAGGCAGAGTGAGAGAAGGTAGCTGAAAAAGCTGATGGAGAACAGAATGCTGCAGAGAAGAAGATGGCTGCTGATTTTGCTGCTTTCATGGCTGATCTAAGCAAATCAACAGGAGAGGTACATTCTAACTCTGGTAGTTCTGTTTGTTTAAAATGTCGTGAACTGCAAAGTGAGGTTGACATATTAATAAAACAAAACAAAAGTCTGGCTAATGAACTCTCAAACCTAAAAGAATCAAACTTTTTCGTAAAATGAAATGAGTCATTATACTTGAAGAAAATTAAAGGTTATAAAGAGGAAATCAATGTTCTAACCTGTAAGCTTAATGAAAAACTTCAAGTTATTGACTTAGCTCATGATACGATGAGTGAGAAAACAAAAGAAATTTCTGAAAAATGCAAAGAGTTGTCTGAAGCACAACTTCAAATTTGTGAACTTGAAAAGAAACTAAATCAATTCAGAGATTCATCTTTTTGTTATGAAACACATGCTGAATGGCCTGAAGAAGAGCAATGACAAGACATGTGTGGGATTCAAAGATTTGAATGAAGTTCCACCACCTCTTGGTCATGACTATTCTTTCTTGCCAGACGAAGAAGAGCTTACAGATTTTGTGTCAACTACACCTACTAGTTCCACATCAGGTAATGTTGATGGTTTTGAGAATGCCAAGAAGGATAATAACAGGGAACCAGTTCTGAAAACAAAGAATACACACCCTAAAAATCAAAAGCAAGTTTTTATTAAAAAGGTTGATTTTGTTAAACGGAGTGATATGAAAGAAGAGGTCATTGTTATTACAAAAGAAACAAATGTGCAGTTTGCTAAAAAAATACAAAGAAAAATCAGAAGTTAAGCAAACTAAACAAGATCCTTCTAAGGCATCATCTTCATCATCACCGTCACTGTCACACCCTCAATTTCCACTTACGAAGTTTTACCGCGAGGCGTGTGATCAAACCAGAATCTCAGACACTAGTAATATCGAACGACTCTATATGATTTATTTAAACATTTTCCAAAAACATTTGTTTAACCATTCATAGTCATTTTCAAAATATCTTAATTTCAAAGTTTAGCGGAAGCATTAGTTTCAAAGTGTAGCGGAAGCATTAGAGTAAAGTAAAGTAACGGGCACCAACATAAACGCCAAAACCAAAAATCCCAAACATTATTCGTAAATAAGACTCGATAAAAATGTCTTGATCAAATGCAAGTGAGTGCACCTAGCGCTCCTAGCGTCCTGAGAAACATGTAAAGAAACAAGTGTCAACATTAAAGAAGAGTGAGTTCACAGGTTTTTATAAGTTCACAAGTTCGGTTTAAAAGTTTGTTTTCCCCGTTATCCCTAACCAGGGATAACGATATAGTTCCATTATTCCTAACCCGAAATAATAATGTTGGTTTGTAATTAAGTTCAATGTTAACATGTAGGTAGCGAGCCTAAAGTTACGTCACGTAAGAGTTCGCAATCGAAGCTGACTGTTGTTGCCTCAGTGTTGCCAGGTCTATCACTGACCATGGTGAAAGTTAGGCCAAATTAATCACCCGTTGACCATACCCGGTCGGCTAGCGCGACCAGCTCGGTTGGGGCTTGTCGGGCCTAGTAGTACTACTTATAATTTCCCCGCTATCTAACCCAATACTAATGATCCGAGAGTTGGTTGAGGAATTCCGTGATATAGCTACTTAGTGACCATAACGTACATTAACATTAACTTAGTTACCGAATAGTTTAACGAGGTTAATTTCGCATAACGTAAAAGATAGAGTTTTAGAGCATATACATGTTTCTCCCCCCTGTTGTTCAAAACCGGATAAAATAGGGGCCGTGAACTCACCTTAAATTGCTCGGTTAGAATAACACAAAAGAAGAAATGATGGAACTACTAATCGCGTCCTAACATGACAACCGATTTAAAGTTAGTGTGTGAACACACTGACACAAAATCCTAAGCACAACTAACACACAGTACGGCACACGCAACAACCAATTCGAAACCAAAATCATGCATGCAAAAATATCACCATACAAAATAATGATCAAACCAACTTTTCATAAACACAGGTTAACTCATACAACACTTAGGTACACACAAACGCAAGTTATCATGTTTCAGCTTGTACGCTCATAACTAGGCTGTTTTCAAGGATTTTTATAAAATAGTTCCAACGTTCGAAAAATTCCAATTTTTTTACGGGAGGTGTCAACTGAACTGTAGAATTTTATGTAAAATTTTTTTAGTCCTAACGCTTTACCAATTATTTATAAACATTTATATACAAGGCTGCAGTCAGATTCGTGGCTTTCTGACTGCAGTCCACGGGAAAAATTATTTAAAAATCATCGTTCGTCCAATTAACAAAATTCCAGTGGATGATTTCCGAAAATTCCCGTCTCCAGTTACTGTACAAATTTCGTTACCCAACCCCATACAGACTACGAGATCCGACTCGATAAACAACCAGCAAATTCTGCAGAATTTACGCAGCTTCAGCTGCTGCACTAAATGACCAGTTAAAAATAGCAAACAACCTCAGAAAAATATGAATCCAGCGCCATTAGAAGCGTTTTTTAAAAATACACGTTTTAGGTTTCAGAAAACCCACTCTTCGATGGATAATGATCAGGTTATAGCCAATTGAAGTTGGCTGTAAATGTCATTCAGCAAACTGTTTTCGACTTTTATCGCATTAGAACATGCTTAAACGATCATGACGCTTAGTAATAATGATTAACAACAGGTTTATTTGTCAAATATCATCATGTATATCAATATTCATGCAAACCCTAATTATATAACATGATCTTTATCGCTAAAACGCAGCCTATGATTAGTATTCAACATAACGTCACAATCGCAAAGATTCGCACAATCATCCGAACTAATCATAAATCACAACACTTTTCATACTAATAATCCTACCATTACACATAATCATGATCAAGATTACACAAACCCTAATGTGAATCGCAAAACAATTAAACCCTAACCTTGAAACGATGACGGTTAGCGAACCGGGACAAGATTGGAATCAATCCGGAAGATGTGGGGTTTTGCGATCGTGAGAGGGGGGGGGCTGCCGTCGGCCTTCTCTTAGAGACTAGGTTTTGTTGTTTTTTTAACAACATCTCATGCATACATACATTTATATATAACAAGGGAAATGGGAGGGGGGCGCGACCGCAAATAGGGGGGGCGGTTTGGTTAAGTGGCTTGGGCCTCAAGTTTAGGTTATTTCCTTGGGCCGCAAGGAGGTGAGGTCGACACGTTTCGCGGCTCGGTTCGGTTCGGCTATTTATTTATTATTTTTTTATAACTAATAATTACGAAATCAAAGCGTGATACAATAATCTACAAAATCTACAACCGTCTAATAACACATAGCACGTAATTCACCGAATAGATTCACAAAGTTAGCATAGTTATTGCGAGCGTGTAATTTAATTCTCCGAATTAAATCAGCATAGGAATGAATAACCGTAAAGTAGCGCGTTTAAGATACCTGAAAAGCCGGGATGTCACAGTCACCTGATGAATCTAAGCAAGAGGCTTCAGTTAAGAAGTTTTCGGCTAGAAAATCGTGCTTAAAATATCACGAAAAGGGACATGTAGCTAGTTGTTGTCCTAACAAGAAGAGTGAAGCACATGTAAGTGAGAGACAGAGAGAAAAATCACCAGCAAAAAGTGGTGATGGTAAGAAGAAGGTTAACTCACCAAAGATATCTGCTATCAGGCAACAAAGTGTTGCTGTGGGTGTAGATAAGGCTGAAAAAGGAACTCACCAAGTTCCTCGTTTTCAAAGAAATCAATATAGATTTCAGCCTGAATCTACATCAGGCAGATATGAAAGACCTAGAAGTAGTTCACCACGAATGAATAACTTTAATGGTCAATCAAGTAATTTCAGAAGTCAAGGTCAATATAAAACTCGATACCAGAATGTTGGTAGTCAAATTTTTTATAACGATGGCTTTAGAAATTATCATCATCAAAATTCATGGAACCAAAATCATAATTTCCAAAGGTCGCAAAGTCCAAACATGTTTAGGAAACCTTAGGACCAGAGACCTAGTGGAAATCAAAAACCATTCCATCAACGTGTCTAAGATCCAAGATTCCTGTTCGGAATGATGGATATTGGATGGATGTTCCTGTGGTTGATAAATCTGGAAGACCCAAGACCATTAAGGCTTGGGTCCCCCAATCTAACTAATTTTGTTGGGTGGTGCAGGAGCTGATAAGGAGGATTAAAAACTTGTGGTATGTTGATAGTGGCTGTTCCAGGCACATGACGGGGGATGCGAGGTTGCTGACTGAGTTTGAGAATATAGATGGTGGTTATGTGAATTTTGCAGGTGCTAAAGAAGGGCACATTACAGGTCGAGGAAAAGTGACCAACGGGAAGATCACACTTGAGAAAGTGAACTATGTTGAGCAGCTGAAGCACAATTTGATGGCGTGTCTCAAGTCTGCGACAAGGATCACTCGGTCCACTTTACAAAGTCTGAAGCCTTGGTGTTGAAACCTGGTTTGGTGATACCGGATGATTGGATAGTGATGAGAACGCTAAGGAGAAAGGACACTTATGTCATGGACATGGGTGCTAAGGATTCTTCAACTGTGGTGGTGTGTTTACTATCAAAAGCATCTGAGGCTGAGTCATTGCTGTGGCACAGACGCATGGCCCACATCCACTACAGAAAAATGAATTATATTATTGAAAATGGTTTAGTGGAAGGGGTGCTAGTGCAGAGGTTTCACGTGGAAGATAAATGTCTTCCATGTTAAAAGGGAAAACAACATAAGAAACCTCACAAGTCTAAAACAGTAAATTCCATAGATGCCCCTTATGAATTACTTCATATGGATCTATTCGGTCCGGTGAACGTAAGGAGCATAGGTGGAAAGTACTATTGTTTAATTGTCACAGATGATTACTCACGATATTC
The DNA here is from genome assembly GCA_947069175.1 of Scalesia atractyloides. Lineage (NCBI taxonomy): Eukaryota > Viridiplantae > Streptophyta > Magnoliopsida > Asterales > Asteraceae > Scalesia > Scalesia atractyloides. Next base: position 36,429,271 of record CAMTDV010000116.1, read on the forward strand.
ATGGGTTTTCTTTTTAGGTACAAAAGATGAGACAACAGAGATGCTGATAGATCTTTTTACAAAATTGGAAAATGTCCATGATGCATGGATCAAGAGGATAAGGAGTGATAATGGCATGGAGTTCAAGAATCAGATTCTGGATTTCTATTATCTTTGCAAAGGAATTGAACATCAGAATGGAGTCACTGAGAGGAAAAACAGGACGTTGATGGAAGCCGCAAGGACTATGCTATCTGATTCAAAGCTTCCAGTTCTTTTCTGGGGAGAAGCTGTGAACACAGCTTGTTATGTCCTGAACAAAGTTTTGATGGTTAAACGGTTTAACAAAACATGTCACAAACTATTTTTTAACCGAAAACAAAACTTAAAAGGCTTTGAACCATTTGGATTACCCTGCACCATTGTGCGAAACAAAGATAAGCAAAACTTCGGTGAGGTAGCTGATGAGTGAAGATGGAGAGTGTGACTTCATGCCTAGATCGAGTATATCGATGACAGATGCTCCAGAAACTTCTTCCAGTGCAGCTCCACAAGACTCCAGTGATAGTGAGTCTGAACCTATTCAGGGGAGGACTTCACTAATCCGTTTGCTAATTCTAACATTCAGGGGGAGATTGGATCGAATCTGGGAGATAATATGGTTGTTGACACCATTGCTACCAGACGTGTACACAGAGATCATCCAACTGAAAACATCATAGGTGATGCTGTTGCAGGTGTTCAGACAAGAAGAGGTGTGCTTGAAGGTTCCTATTTGTTTTCTTCGATTCAAAAGACTGGGTTGATTCATGAGTGTTTGTATAGCTTCTTTATTGCCCAAAAGGAGCCAAAAAATGTTCACATGGTTCTAAAAGACAATTGTTGGGTTGAAGCTCAGTTCAAGAAGTTGAAAGTTTGGGAGCTAGTTGACTTGCCTGAAGGAGAGAAGGAAATAGGCACTAAGTGGGTGTTTAAATGCAAGAAGGACGACTGAGGGATTGTGATAAGGAATAAGCCTCGGTTGGTAGTGAAAGGGCTCAATCAGCAAGAAGGGATTGATTACAATGAAGTGTTTGCACCAGTAGCAAGGTTGGAAGCAATTCGGTTGTTCCTAGCTTTTGCTTCATTCAAGGGCTTCAAAGTTATCAACTTGACGTGAAGAGTGCATTTCTTTACGGGAAAGTCCAATAAGTGGTGTATATCTCACAACCAGATGGGTTTACTGATCCAGACTATCCAGATCGAGTCTATCGACTTGATAAGGCATTGTATGCGTTGCATCAGGCACCTAGGGCGTGGTATGAGACACTGTCAGCACATTTGTTAAAGAATGGTGTTGAAAAAGGACAGATTGACAGTACACTTTTCATTAAAAGGAAGAAGCAAGACTTTCTGCTGGTACAGGTATACGTTGATGACATCATTTTTGGGTCATCTGATGAGAACATGTGTCATACATTCGAGGAGGTAATGAAGAGCAAGTTTGAGATGAGTCAGATGGGTGAGCTATCTTACTTTCTGGGTTTACAAGTTGAACAGAAGAAAGATGGGATGTTTATACATCAGACGAAGTACGTGTATGACATTTTTTCTCGTTTCAAAATGGAAGATTGCGATACTTTCAATACACCTATCTGGAGAATCACAATCTTGGTCCAGATCATGAAAGTGTGGAGGATGTTGATCCAACTCAATACAGGGCTATGATTGGTTCTCTAATGTACTTGACTGCTTCAAGACCCGACATCTTGTTCGCAGTATGTCTTTGTGCTATATATCAAGCGAATCCAAAAGAGTCACACATGAAAGCGGTGAAGAAGATTCTTCATTACTTGAAGGGGAAACCTAAACTTGGGTTATGGTATCCAGTTGCTAGTGATTTGAAGTTTGTTGCTTTCACTGATTCGGACTTTGGAGGATGTAAATCAACTAGGAAGTCTACCACAGGTGGTTGTCAGTTCTTAGGAGGGAGGCTTGTTTCATGGCAAAGCAAGAAGCAGTCTTGCGTGTCTACCTCGACGTGTGAAGCTTAATATATTGCTGCGGGTAGCTGTTGCTCTCAGGTTCTCTGGATCCAACAGCAGATTCGCGATTACGGTTTGAATTTCACTCGTAATCCTATTATGATAGACAATAGTGCCACTATATCAATCACCAACAATCCCGTAAAACACAGTCGCACAAAACATATTGACATTCGTCATCATTTTATACGGGATTGTGCTGAAAAGAAATTAATTGAACTGCATCGAGTCGACACACTAGATAACCTGGCAGATCTTTACACAAAAGCATTTGACAGGGCTCATTTTGAACATTTAGTCGAACTCAACAGGATGAAGAATCCTGAATAACCAGTTTTCCATAAGAATTCTGTAAATAATTTACTACTTTAAAAAAAAATCAAAAACTTAAAAAATAGAAAATCAAAAATGAGTTTCACTGTTTGGAAAAGAAGAAATGATAGTATATCAGCAAGTTAAACTGTCACACTGAAATTAAATTAAATTGCCTAAGTGTGATAACAGCTTCATTATATGATGTACCAATAGGCAACAAGCATGAAATAATCAACTTACCTTTGTGATAAAAATATAATAAATTGTGTATGAGTGGGTAACATATCAGTGGCGTATGGTTTTATAACCTTAAATCTTGCGTTGATAGATTGCCAAAATCTGAGGTTTTAGGTATTTATATCGTTATTTCATCTGGGGTATCAAGGTTGTCCGTCTGCTTGCATCCAGATATATGCTAACCTAGGCACAACCAAGATATCTTAAAAGAGCTAAAATGCCAAATCCAAAAACAAATTGAAGAAGCTCTACTAGAGAGTCATTCAAAAGTGCAACTAGCATTATTCGTACCAAAATTTGGTAGTTGCCCTAACCCTCGTTGGATATTGGTCTCTTTGCTATATGGGAGTACTGACCTGATCACCAATTATCTAACGTTGTAATTCAAAAGGATGAATTTTAGTATACTCACCTACTAAGATGAATTTTTGTGCATACCTTGATCGTGGGGGCATGTCCTGAAGTGGGACACTCTAGTATATAAGTATAAATTATCTAAACATATCACTAGGTAATGGTACTTGAAATGTTCATGTATTTTGTTTAAGTGGAAACAATACTGGTAATCGTGTTGAACTGTTTTTCATGAATATTGCACATAGAATTATCAAAGAGTGTGAAAACAATTTGATGTTGCTGATATGATCTTCTTAACGGTGATTCTCACAAAAACAGAGTGTTTATTATTTCATTATTTATTTGTTTTCAGAAAATATAAAAATCCAAAAATATTTCATTTTCTTGTATATTCTTAATGTACGGAATATTAGTTGTTCATGGAGGAGTTTTTATTGATAGGGGGAGACGATGTTAGAAGCTGAGTTCAAAATTTTAAGATCTTGCAGGTTTTGTGTGCTTAAAATTTTAAGTATGTGGTTTGTGTTGAGAAGTGCTTAATATGTGTTATAATTTTACTATCTCTTGAATAATAATTTGTTTAACTCGTGTTGAAAAATTCTTATGGTTTCTCGAGATGTTTGTTTTATAATGTACAGATTGTAGCAGTGTGTTGCTGAGAAGTTTGCTGAAGAGGAGTCTGCTTGGATGCATGGTAGAACCTCCTTTCTACATTGCAGACAAAGTTGTAGAGTTTTGAAGATTGCTATGCAAGTGCTAAACTGGAGTTTACTCAAACGCTAACGATTTAGAAGATTTGGTGATTGGATACATCAGCTTAGAGGGAGTCTTTTACTAACAAAAGCTATTAAAGCTGAAGCTATCCAAATACCAAAATTTTTCAAAGATGCTGAAGATTGCAAGAAGACTGAAGACTAAGTTATTTTATGAAGCTATTGTCAAGGGGGAGTTTGTAGGTGCATATTTGTGACAACAACTTAGATTTGGTCTTTGGATATCTTGTAATTAGTAAACTGATAAACAGTTAGCGAGTTTAGTTTTATAATAGTGAATTAGAAGTAATTGAGCTGAACTAGACATTAAATAGCACATGGTAGGCGAATTGGGCTTTAAACCCAATAGCAGTCCGTGTAGGGAAACCCTAGCCCAGTTGCATAACCTGTCTCTATATAAAGGGAGGTTTGCATTAGGGTTTAGGTTGCTGGTTCCGTTGATCGTTTGGCTGGTTTAGTTGCTGGTGTAGTTGTTCAGAGAGAGTTGAGAGAGAGTCTTGAATTGATTGTAAACCTCTGTGTTAGATAATCAATAGAAGACAGTTTGAAAGTAATTGTGTTCGTGTTCTTGTTCAGTTTTCTGTGAAATCTGATCTAGGGGATGCCGCACTCTAGATTGGATAGACGATTCTGTGACGGTCGATACGGATTAGGGGACCTACAAAAGACACTCAATCTAAAACTTAAAAATGAACAATCAAATGAGTTGCCTACAAACATCGATGTAACTTACATAACTTCTGAAAGTGAATGTGACTCTGAGGTGGTTAAAACTGTGGTAGAAAATGTTTTAAAAAGCGAATCTGAAAAATCTGAGTCTGATGCTGAAACATCAGAAAATAGTTTGACTAATGATCCAAACGTCAGAAAATAGTTTGACTAAGGATCAAATAAACTATTTTCTGATGAGGATTTTCCCATCCAGAACGTGAATCTGGATCGTGTTGATAAAATGTTCAAGCTTGTGGAGGTAAGTCATGCTGATTTAGAAAAACACAATGCATCTTTCTACTCTAAATCAAAAAGTGACAACCGACCCTACTATCATAAATAAGAGATTATCTTGAAAATAAGAGGGTAGGGTGGGGTTTTCAAAAGCAACGAATGAACAACAAGTCTCAAAAACTTAATTTTACCAAGAAAATCAACTTTGTTTTTGGGACAACAACAGAGAAGGAAAAAGAAATAATCGGAACACAATCGAATGATGATTTCAAGAAAGAGAAAGAGAAAAGGAAACAAGTTTTGGAATCTTCTGTTCGAAAGGATAGTAGAACTTGTTACAAATGTCAAAATGTTGGGCACATTGCAAGATATTGCTCACAAGAATCTCCAAAACCTGTTTCTCATTCTAAAAAGTTCACCAAGGACGAGAAACAAAAAGCATCTATGATTGAACCAAAGAAAATCTTGAAAAGAACAAATGAATCCTACAAAAATGTTAAACCAATTCTTCAACGTCATTCAAAATTTGAAATTGGTGAAACATCAACTAAACATCTCCAAATGGATTCTAAATTTTATGCTAAAAAGGCAAATATGAAAACGCAAACATGGGTGGCAAAAGTGAAACCATCCAAGGTAGAACCAAAACCTTCTGTTGCAAACAAAACCGAGCCTAAAAAGAACGCCAAAAACAAAGTAGGTCCGAAATTTGACATTTTCATCCCACCCAAGACCAAACAGTCTTGCGTTTCTTTGTTTAAATAGTTTCTTCCGAATGTGTGCAAGGACTCCCACGATCGATAATGTCTAAATGGATAATGGATAGTGGAGCTTCCAGGCACATGACAGGGATGCTTGCATTGTTACACGATGTTAAAGCTATCCGCGGAGGGTATGTAGGTTTTGCCGGAACGCAAGGAGGAAGGATTGCCGGTGAAGGAATTCTCACGAATGGAGTTGTATCTTTTGACAAAGTGAACTACATCGCGGAACTTGAGAATAATCTACCCAGTATTTCGCAAATTTGTGACAACAAATTCATGACGCATTTCAATCATAAAGAATGCTTGATCTTAAAACCGGGTTTCAAGATTCCGGAGGATTGGATTCTGATGCGTGCTCCAAGAGAAAATGATTTGTATGTTCTGGACATGAGTGTTGCATCAACAACATCGAAGCAAGTTCAATGCTTTGTTTCCAACGCTACCGAGAAAGAGTCGATACTATGGCATAGAAAGATGGGGCACATTCATCTGTAAAAGATGAATTATCTTGTGCATAACGACCTAGTGGAGGGTGTTAATTTGAATAATTTTCAATTATCCGATGATTGCTTAAGCTGTAAAAAGGGGAAGCAGCACAAGAAATCACCCATGAAAGCTGTTGAATTCTATCAAGCTACCACTAGAGAGGCTACATATGGATCTTTTCGGACCAGTAAACGTCAAAAGCATATCTTGTAATCTATATTGCCTTGTCGTTACAGATGATTATTCAAGATTCTCATGGGTTTTCTTTCTGGAGAGCAAAGATGAAACATTTGAAACTCTTATGATTCTCTTCAAAAAAACTCAAAAACCTGTATCATTTGCCAATCAAGAGAATCTGCAGTGACAATGGTACAGAGTTCAAGAACAAGTAGATGCTCGAATTCTGCAATGAGAAGGGGATTCTTCATGAATTCAGTGCTCCTTATACTCGACAACAAAATGGAGTTGCTAAACAAAAGAAGCGCACACTGATTGAGATTGCTAGAACTATGCTAGCCGATTCAAAATTGCCAATCAGATTCTGGAGTGAAGCAGTCGCGTCAGCGTGTTACACCATGAATCGTGTGTTAATAGTTAAGCCTCACAAAAATACGTGTTTCGAGTTACATAATCAGTGAAAGCCCAACCTTGCATTTCTTGAGCCATTTGGATCACAGTGTACTGTATTGGACCGGCCTGGTAAATTTGGTGCCAAATCCTTGGAAGGATTCTTCGTAGGTTATGCTACTCCTCAGAAACGTGTCTTTTTGCCGAGTCTGATCTGTGGCTGTTTAAATACAATAGTTTGTGGAATTCTTTCGACCTGCCAGATGTGCCATCAGAAGAAGAACTTGTTATGCTCTTTCAACAGTATCAAATATCTAATCAAAAGCAAGTTACCAGACCGTTAGTGATTTCCCCATCACTTCCTGTGTCTATGTCTGATGTAGGTCCGATCACTACTCTTCAAGATTCTGTCCCTATACCCATTGTCCACACTATCGAATCATCTGCCCAGCAACAGCCAAATGCTGACTCTAATCGGGAACCAACTTTCAACGATGGTGGATCCAGTTCCGATGAAGGATCTGAGCAGAGTGAAAGCTTCTTGAACACAGGCTGATCAGTCAAACCTCAGGAATGAAGCTTCATTGTCTGAAGTCATTACAAATCTACAAACACAAGTAGATGTTCCTAGCGAAGTGATGCCAAGGACGCTTTCTTATCATCCTTCAGAGAATATTATAGGTAGCTTACAATCGGGAGTGCAAACTCGCAATCAGATCAACAAGGATCTAAGCTTTTTCTATACTCGTATTGCTCCACTTCAAACCAGACTTTCTAATAGTTGTTTTGTTTCTCAGGTTGAGCCGGGGAACTGGAAAGACGCGTTAAAGGAAGAAAGTTGGGTAGACGCGATGCAAGAAGAGTTACTTCAATTCCAGAAACTAGGAGTCTGGAAGCTTGTTGACCTACCCGATCATCACAAAAAGATAAACACCAGATGGGTCTTCAAGTGCAAGCATGATGACAGAGGAATTGTAGTGCGCAACAAAGCTCGACTTGTGGTTCAGGGTTTCCATCAGTAGGAAGGGATAGATTACACCGAAGTCTATGTCCCGGTCGCCCGTCTTGAAGCAATCCGCATATTCTTGGCCTTTTCCTCTTGGAAAGGGTTCAAGGTGTACCAGTTAGATGTTAAATCTGCTTTCCTGTACGGAAAAGTAAAAGAGGAGGTGTATGTTGGCCAACTACCGGGGTTCGTCGATCCAATGCACAAAGACAAGGTCTACCTTCTAAACAAAGCCTTATATGGTCTACATCAAGCCCCGAGAACTTGGTACGAAACACTGTCACGACATCTTATAGATAATGGCTTTATCAAAGGAACTGTAGATTCTACCCTCTTTACGAAGGAAGTGGATGGGCATTTGATTATCGTACAAATATATGTGGATGATATTATCTTCGGATCGACAAATGACAAGCTGTAAAGACTTCGAATCATGAAGCGCAAATTGAAATGAGCTCGATGGGGGAGTTGAAGTTCTTCTTAGGACTTTAGGTCGATTAGTTGCCTGATGGTATCTTTATCCATCAGACGAAGTATGTTCATGACATATTGGAGAAATTCGATAAGGTAGGAGCTAAACCAGCATCAACCCCATTAGCTCCTAATCACGACATTTGTCCAGATCTTACTGGAGTCAAAGTTGACGAGACTTTATACCGCTCCATGATCGGAACCTTGATGTATCTCACTGCTTCTCGGCCAGATATCATGTATCCAACATGCATGTGCGCCCATTATCAGTCTAATCAAAGAGATTCGTACTTGCTCGTCGTCAAACGTATCATGAGATATTTGAAGGGATTCCCAAGCATGGCTTGTGGTACCCTGACACGACGCCTTCAATCTTACGGGATACTCGGATTCTAATTTCGGTTGCTGCAAACTTAACACCAAATCTACGACGGCTGGTTGCCAGTTCTTCGGAACCCGTTTGGTAACATGGCAATGCAAGAAAAAGACCGCAGTCACTCTCTATACCTGTGAGGCTGAATACGTTTCAGCATCCAGCTGTTGCGCCCAGATTCTCTGGATTCAATATAGATGAGAGATTTCTGACTACAATATCTTGATACGCCAATATATGTAGATAACCAGGCTCTGATGGATATCACTAAAAACTCATGTCAATATTCTCGAACCAAACACATTGAGATTCGACAACACTTTATCCGTGATTGCTACGAGAAAAAGTTGGTTAGAATTGAAAAAATCCACATTGATGACCAAAATTCAGATTTTTATACCAAAGCCTTTGATCGAACAAGATTTAAAATCTTTTAAAATTAAATGGTTTACGAAATGTGACATCAGGGGATATACACAAGGTTGAGTTTGAGGATGACGACGACTTGACATGATAACTCATTGGTTTGACGAATTTTATGTATATCTTTCTTAAAAACTCTAAAAATCCAAAAATATATTTTTGATTTTAAGGGAGAAATTTTGAGAAAATACAAAAACATTATAAAAGTCAAAAAGAGTTTTTGTGAAAAAGGGAGATCATATTATATCATTATGACAATCACAGTATGCTAAAGAATTAGAATGATTAAACAAGTAATTAAACAGGTCTTACTAAGGATATGCCAATAGGCTTTACTCGTTCAGTAAATTGTTTTCAAGATATAAACCTAAAAAGAAAAACTGAATAACTTGTGGGTTAACATCTCTCGGATATATGGACTTAGTACTCCGAAATTTGGTTTGAAAGAATGCCAGATTCTGCGATACTAGGTCTTTATATTTAATTGATATCTAAGGTATTATCCAAGTTCTTCTGATTTTGCGTCAACCATGACCTAGAACTTTTATATACTTTACGATTATTCGCCTGCAAAAGCTGCATAAAAATGATTATGTCATAACCTTTGTGACATCTGCAGTTCAAAAGATTCCTTTAAGGAACACCAACTAAAGACGAGTCTTCATCTCTTTGTCTGTACGGTAGTTCTAACCTGAGCTCTCAAGGTCTCACAATTCACGCCTTTACAGATATCAGTTAGATATATTCACCTGTGAAATGAAATTCTGGGAATCTCGATACGGGAGTATATTCTAAGATGGGACACACAATTATTTCATGTTTCTAATATTATTTAACATATCTTGAAAAAGTTGAGAAACGAGAAGAGGTTTAAGTGGATAAGAATATTGGCAATCTGGGTAAATCTGGTTAAAAACTTAATGAGTATACCAAGATCAACGGTACTGGTGATTTGTTAAACACTTGATATGATCTTCTTAAAACACAAAACTCACAAAAATAATATGTATCTCTACTTGTTATTTCTTTTCGGAAAATGTCCAAAACCCAAAAGATTTTCAGTTTCCTTAGCTTTTTAGTTTTGTTTTAGTCTACCGGTGATGTAAACACAGATAGTTGAAGTCGTGGCGACATCTTGCTTAAAGGAATCTGAAGACCATGGGTTGGGAGCTAATCATAATCGAAAAATTTCTTGAACGTCAATAAAGTTCATTAATTTGAAACTTTACAATTAAAATAAATATGTTTTGGTCAAAAATGGTCAACCAATGTCATTAACTTGGACTTGGTTGGCAAATAAGGTAACCAGGGTCATTAGCTTGGACTTGGTTAACTGAGTGGGTTTTAAACAGATAAAAATTGCATAAAAAAATATCAAAAAGTTTTCAAGGTTTTAGAACTGATTCGTACGAGTCTCACTAACTTGTATGAACCATGTTTGGGATTCATTCGCATGAACTATTGGCTCGTACGAATGACCTTAACTAGTATAAAAGGTCCCTTTCTTCGCACGAATCAACTTTATGCTACTGTGCGAACTGAGAGAACTTTTGTGGGAATGCGTTCTAAACTTCGAATTTCTTGACATTTACCGAGTACTATTACATTGGGGAGGTTGATTCCCACACCTCTTTCAATGGGAAAGGTAATTTTTCTCAATCTTAGCCGTTATAATGCCGGATTTGGACCAAACGGACTTAAAACATAGATTTAGGGAAATTGGACATGTAAAACTTAAAATTAACTTTAAAAACGTTAATATCGGCTCTAATAACCTATAATTCAACTATCAATTTGTTATAAACAACATGTTTTAGGTTCGGTTTAAACTTGGTGTTTTTGGAACAGTTCAATGTTCGTACGAATGACCATTCGTACGAACTAAGTTTGTTAAATTTTGATGGTTCGTATGAAGCTACGTTCGTACGAAGCAAGTTTGATGATATTCTTGAAACATTCCTAAGTCTTAGTCACTCGTATGAATTAGTGACTCGTACGAGTGATACTATTTTGATTCAAACTTGTAAAATTTTTCTAAGTATTGAATCGTACGGATGTTTGGATCGTACGAATGATGTAGTGAGTTGGAAAATTTTGAAAGTATTTCTAATGGTTTGAATTTTCCTTGTTGAGGTCAAGAAAATGTCATTTTCTCCATTCCACAACATCTATTGTTTGCTGGACGAGACTATTCCAGAGATTGCAGCTTATAGAGATGTGCTAGATTTTTTGAGACGGATTCCGATCACAGCGCTCACAGATCGTCATACCGTTTATAGATCTCATGTTGAATATTTCTTGAATGCAGCAGAGTATGATTCTGCAGAAAATGCGATAATGTCGGCGGTAAAGATACATGATGATGATATCCAAGTTAAGACAACGGAAGATTTAATCCGAACAGTTTTGGATTTCAAGGATAATGCAGACGATCCTACCGGGTTTTCGGAATACATGGTGAAGGGTTGTTTTTACAGGATGGGATATGTTGGATTTGTGAATGTCGCACCGTTCAAGAAAGGAAATCTTAGTGCGTCTTTTCGTTATATTGCTCATGTTGTTACTCACGCATTGAGTCATCGCAAGGGAGGATTTGATGATCTGGTTGATTATCAAATGTGTATGATTACTGCACGGTCCTAAATCTTCTATATAACTTCTCTAAAGTTATATTTACATAGATGGTGAAAAACATACAAAGGGAAAAGTTCTTGCAATACCCTCAGTTTGTGTAGATGTTGTTAGATCATTTACAACCAAACTTGAAGAAGAAGAAGGACGATGTGTTTAAGTTAGAGCACATGGATGTTTCTACATTGAAGAAGATGAATTTACATTTGAAGACCTTTCCGAATGCTAAACCGGTTTTTGGTGCTATAGTAAAAAAAGATTACATTTCTCCAGCATGGGGTAAGTGGAGGAAAGATGACAGTGGTGATAAGAGCAATGAGTTAACTGCGCTTGAAAGTTTTGTTGCTATGTGAAGTTCATGGTTTGTGAAAGACAGAGATAAAGGTTCAAAGAGAAAAGCAACTGCTACATCGTCTGCTTCTGCTCCACAAAAGAAAAAGCCAACAGCAGAAAGTTCTGGGCTTAGAGATAAACCTGAAGTTGAAGAAAACATTGAAGATATTGTTGCAGATATCGAGAGACAAGCATTTGGTGGAGAGAAAGAAGCTAAAGACACATCATCTTCGAGCACTAATTCTGATGAGAGACGCGCTGGTGCACGTAAAAGAGCCAAAAAGATAGAGGCAAAATGTTTGGCTGAGAAAAAGAGAAAGGAAGAAGAGTGAAAGAGCAAGGCGGCAGGAGAAGATGATACAACGTATGTACCTTCAGGTTCAGATACAGAAACTCCTGTGCTCACACCAGTGAAGAAAAAGGCACGAAGGTTTAAACGTCAAGCAGCTAGAAGCTCCGAGTCTCCAACTGTTAGATCTATAGAGACTGTACAAGAGCCAACGATCGAAGAAGAGATTGTTGTTGAACCAACTCCGTTATCTCCGGTTCATCAGTCTACTTCTCAGACACCACAATCGCCACCACGTCAATATACTCCGCCACAACAGTCTGCATCTCAGCCTCCAGCACAGCCAACACCATCACAAGCAACACCATAGCTGCCACCACACACTTCACAGCCCCAATCTCAGTTTGATTTTGACTTTGACTTTGGAGATATTCCAGGGGGTGAAGATTTTTCATTCAACGACCCGCGTGTTGGTGAGTTACAAAAACAGGTCTTGTTGAATATTGTGAAGATAATGGAGTTGCAGGAACAGATTAATGTGTTGAATGAAGAAAAATAGGAGTTGCATGAGAAGATTAATGTGTTGACTGAAGATAAACAACAGTTAGAAGCCATGCTCGCAAGTATTGTGTCTGAGAACGAACGTCTACGACTACGTATGGCTGAATACGAAGAAGAAAGGCTCCGCAGTGATCGTAGAATGAATTTGTTTGAGAAGATTTTGGTGAAAACGCTGGGAGTGAACATTGCGGCAGAAATATACGAGATTGAGCGCGCAGAGGCTAGAGAACGAGTTGCTGAAAGGGAATGACTTGCTAAAGAGTTATTTGATGCGCAAGGCAAAAAAAAGCGAAGGTTGTAGAGGATCATGTGAATGTTAAAACTGAGCCAGAAGCTGAATCTGCACCAGTTACTAGTACAGATATCGTTGCGTATCAAGCGTGGAACAAGTTTATATTGATCGGGAAGCCTAAGGATGGGGAGATTGATATGTCAACTCTATCTACAAGACATCGTGAATGGCTTTTGAAGAAAAAGTTAGAAAAAAATTGAGAAAGCAGCTGAAGAGTTTGAGGAAGATGCTGAGAAAGAAGATGAAGATTTAGATGTTGATGGTGATTCTGATTTGGATTCTGATAAGGGTGATGATGACGATAATGTTGGAGGTACTGGTAATCGTGTAACTGATTCTGATGTGAATAAAGAGATTGATTATTCAGTGTACCTCGATGATTCTGCGAACCAAACTATTGAAGAAGGTGTTAAGGATAGAATAGAAGGTTCTTCAGATGATCAACAGACAGGAATCCTCTTGGTGATTGATAGATCTACCGTTCCTGTCGTGCCGAAACAAAAAAATTTCTATCTTGAGCATGATGTCGAGGAAGGTGAATTCATTTACAATTATTCTAAAAAAGAGATCGTAAAAATGTTAGGTGTGGATGAAGAGAATTTTGAATTTGACTTCGAGAATGAGCTAAACGAGATTAGTGCGTTCGAGCCAAATGATTATGTTTTTGGATAGGTTGAAGAAGCAAATGAGTATGATCGAGTTGTCATGGAGGATGATTCTGATGATGATGCTAATATTGCCGATCAGGGTACAAAGGACTCCCCAACTTTTACCGAACTATTTGCAGCAGAGAATGCAGATGTGCTGAAACGTAAAGTTGAAGAAGCTGCAAGGCAAGGCATTATTCCTCAATAGTTAAACAGAGCTGAGCTACTGAGACGAGGAAGAAGTGGTTTAAGAAGTCACTAGCAGAGCGTAAATTCAAACGTCCTCTAGCATTCTTTACTCGTGACGCTAATATTTCTCTAGGGGACATCATAAGCTACAGTTGGATTGAAGAGCTTAACGTCTATGCGATCAAAAGGGAGTTTGGTATTCAGTATTTCTGATATCTGAGCGACATCATGTCCTTGCCTTACTGGGATATTAAAGAGTTGGTGCAAACTAAGATGAGTAATCTCAAGATGAAATTTCACGACTAGAGGCTTTGGAAGTTGATCAAGCATGAGGCTTTACATGGTTTTACACACTGGAAACCTCACTTTCCTGGATGCATTACAAAGTTAGATCCAGTGACGAAAGAGAAGGATGTGACGCTCGTCGTAAAGAGGCCGAAAGTAATGAAGAATATGCCCGTGTTACAGATGGAGCAAGATGTCTATAAGATTTCTACTCTATGTTACACAGGAGAGGTTGTTATTTGTGTGCACCCGGATGAAGACTCATGGAAGATTTCTGAAGAGCTAACCGAAGCCGCCATAACTCACAAATGCATATATGGGCTTTGGCGTGGCATTCGAGTACTAGACCCAATGTGGCTAGTTAATTGTACGAAGAAGGATATTAATTGCTTGTTTTATAGCAAAATCAGTTATGAAGAAAAAGATAAAGAGCAAGCACTCCAGTTCCAGAAGATTGTTAATGTCTGCTCGCAAACGATATACATTCAGGATCGACATGGAACACTTCTTGGAGGAAGCTGGAGGAGACTGAGCAGAAAAAGAAAGAAAAGAAGGAAGCTAGAATAGCGGAGCATGCTCGCATAGCATCGCTAAGGAATTTTCAGTTTGGCAATACAGTGAATCGACCTCCTCCAACAAATCAAATGCCAATTGCATTTGAGGAGTGTCACAAGCCACCGAAGATAGTTTTTTGGTCATTAAGCGTCAAATTTTGTGAAGATTTTTTGAAGACTATCCAGACTGTGGCAACATCCAAGGGGGAGTTTGTTGGTGCATTATGTTTGTTGCCTACGTCTAGGATGTGTCAATATTTTATATAGGGCTTAAACGTCATTTGTATAAATGTTATTAATTGTTTTATATGTTTTGTAGTTGACTCGTAAGAGTGAGTTAGTTGGCTCGTACGAGTGAAACCCTGTCACTCGTACGAAGCAACCACTCGCACGAGTCACAGCTTCTGATTTACACACACTCCAGTGCGAGTCATGTCGACCTATAAATAGAAGAGTGTTGTGTCAGAGCAAAGTAGAGTTAGTTCAGTTGGTACGGTGAAGCCCTGCTGATTTGTTTACTCGCGTCTGTACTTTGCACGTCTTTCAATACAATTCAGAGCAATTAAACAGTATCTCTTTCTTGTTTGTTTGTCATCCTCTCTAGTAATGAATTCTACCTCTGCTAGTTGAGTTAGATCAAACCAGTTATTCATCAGAGGAGCCGATCCCCGTTCACAAGAGGGAACGACTCACACTATACTTGTCTGCATCTGACAAAGCGGTAGACGCAATGCTCCTCATAGACAGAAAAGGAGTCCAAACACTAATCTATTATGTTAGCCGGGTGCTCACAGATTCGAAACTCGGTACTCTATTATGGAGCAGTTGTTGCTTGTTCTCGTGCATGCATCAAGTTGCCTGTGCCGATACTTCAGTGGGCACCCAATCAACGTTATCACGTATTAAAAAATCGACAACATCCTACGCAAGCCAATTGGGCTATAGAACTGGGAGAGCCCACCTTATTCTATAAACTAAGACCCGCCATAAAAGGATAAATCCTTGCAGATTTCATCGCTAAAGTGCTCGTTGAGAAAATCGAAGAGCGCGAGGCCGAGCGGGAGCACACAACCGCTCATCCCTCCATTGATATTTGTTCCTTCTACAATGATGTGGCCTCGAATGAGGATGGGTTAGGCGCAGGCCTATGCCTGATCAACCTCGACAAATAAGAGTTCAAGTATGTCATCTGCCTATACTTTAAAAGCATAGAAAATGAAGTGGAATACGAGGCTTTCTTGTAGGTCTGCGTCTAGAGGACAAGATGGGTGCCCGCAACCTCGAGGTACACGTTGACTCACTCTTTGTTGCAGGTCAAATCAACAGCTTTTACGAAGCCAAAGATTCAACCATGGCCATTTATCTTGAACAAGCCATAGAGGTAATTAAACAGTTCAACTCTTGCATGGTGATTCACATCAATATGAATGAAAACAAACCAGTCGATGCTCTAAGCAAATTGGCATCTACCAGTTTCTAGCATTTAGCAAAATATGTTTCCATAAAGGTGTTGAAAAACCCATCTGCCCCCTACGCTAAGTCAATGTCATCTAGATGGGCTCACCATATGGATGACGCCCATCATTGCTTACCTACAATCCGGCATCCTCCTGTTAAACAAAGTAGAAGCCAAGACATTTCAGCATAAAGCGATATAGTATTAAATGTCTGATGGGATACTGTATAAAAAATCCTTTATTGGCCCACTTATGTGTTGTCTGGATATAGAGGATGTGAACTACCACGTTCATGAGATCAATGAAGGCATTTGTGGCCTTCATGTAGGTTCACACATGGTAGTCGTGAAAGTGATGAACGTCGACTACTAATAGCCTAGGATGCACCTAGACACTGTCAAAGAGCTGCACAAATGCACCTCTTGCCAATGACATGCACCAAACTGATGCGCCCCAAGAACTACCTGGTTTTGGTCAAAGCCACGTGGCCATTCCACCAATGGGCCATCGATCTTGTGGGACCATTTCCAGAGGCACCCGACAATGTATCATTTCATTGTCACCGTCGATTCTTCACAAAGTGGGTAGAGATGAAAGCACTAGCATCCACAACGATGCTTGTGGTTAAAAAGGTTCATATGGAAGTACATCATTGGCCGATTTAGGCTCCCAATGAGCATTATCACGGATAACGACATCATTTCACGTACACAGATCCAAAGAAGTGATTAGTCAATCTCCACATTGAGCACATCTTCACCTCCATGGTGCACCCGCAAGGGAACGAGCAAGTAGAACGTGTAAACTGCAACGTTGTTGAAGGAATAAATGCAGGACTAAGAACCAAGCTAAGAGGTTGGGTCGATGATTTACCCGACATTCTCTGGGCTCATCGCACCTTACCAAAAAGAAGCAACAACGAAACATCTTTCAGCCTAACCTACGGCTCTGAAGCGGTGATACCCGCCGACATTGGGCTCCCTTCCCCCAAGAGTACTCACCATTAATTCCACCAGTAACGAAACAGAGTGCCACTTGGACAAACCTCTTGGAAGAACGTCGCTAGAACGCAACCATTAAAGAGGCCAAGTACAAAACCAAGCTTGAAAAATACTATAATGCATGGGAAACTATGTCTTTCGCGACAATGAAGCCTCTAACACAGAGCGTCCGGGCAAGCTTGCTCCAAAGTGGGAAGGACCATAGGTTATCCAACAGGTCCTTGGCAAAGGTGTACAATCTTGAAAAAAATAGACGGCACGCTTATTCCACGCACTTGTAATGCAACACAATTACGTAGATGTTATATGTAAGGGCACAATCATATCTAATCAAGGAAATTCGCCAAGGCAACCTTTATTAATAATAAGTGTCCTTTACATTATTTTATGCTTAAAAATACATACTTTACTACAAATGTGCGCACCACTTTTGGTATATGCGAAATCAAATCGAAAAAAATACAACTGCATGTCCATACTCAATCTTCAAGGCACACCGCAGCTGTTACACCCTGACCCGCAGCGGAATGGTACGGGGCATGATGATTGTCCAAAGCTTATAGCACTTACTATAATTTCATAATTAAATATGTCAAGATTAAATGGCACACTTGTCATATAAGGTCTGATATATCACATACAAATCTTTTCTTTATTTAATACCAAGGTAAAACTCCTACGTGATCTTGATTCAGTCCAATCTTCAATTCAAAGTGCCTGTATCATGTGTAAAATAATATTTTTAGTTCAGCTACAACGAGCTGGTGAGTAAACCTTGGTTAAGTAAAAATAGGTTTACCATTTTTAACTTAGAAGTAAAAGAAATATATTTTTCCTTTTTAAACACAAATATTAGTTTAAATTAAACATGCAAATATTCATGCGGAAGTAATGCAACAAGTAATAAGAGCATAGAATGATAACAGAATAATGACTAAGACCAAAGCCAACACCAAAACAAAAATCAACTACTTGCATCCCATACCCAAAAAGGGTATAACTGTGGCAATACCAACATCCCAATGGTTAAGAGGAAAGGTCAGCCTAAGACTAATGGGGCGATACCAACATCTCCAAGTCATAAGGAAAGGTCAGTCATGGATCCACTGAATGAATGACTATTGACTATAATGACAAACACAATAACAACAACAATAACCTCAACAAACAACAATAACAACCTCAACAGACAACAACAACAAACGATGTGCGCAAAATGTAACATATAAATTACATCAAACAAGGCTAAAATCAACCATTTTCGGTACTAATAATGTTGGAAAAAGCATGTTTCTTTTTTTTACTTTTAAAGTCCATGATCAAAAGAGCTTAAACGAATAAAAGGAGCAAATGAAAACTAGAAACCAACACAAATACAAAGAAGACAGATTGACACGATCTGCCGAACCCTTATCCACATCCAAAACAACCAAAATAACAAAGACAGAAGCTTAGGCACGGGGCTGTGTCCACAAGGCATGGGGTCATGCCCAGTCAAAATTCTCTAAAGATAAAGACAACAGCAACAGACGAACCAACACGGGCCGTGTTCACCAACCATAGGTCGTGGTCAACTATAAGATTCACTGAATGTGCGATAGTACAGCAAGTACACTAACCACGGGGCCATGCTGTTACACCACGGGGCGTGTTAGTTCAAGACCTGACATCTGCAGTTAATGAAGGGAGAGAAAAAGATCACCACGGGGTCGTGTTTGCCCTCTGTTTCCAGCTATAAATAGAGGTGCTTGGTTCATGAGAAAGGCAGCCCTTGGTAAACCACTTCTCTCGCACTTGCCATCAGTCCACCACCACAACAACACCAACACCCACCACCATCATCCACATTTCATCTTTTAAAGTGTATAGTAATCTCGGGATCCAAGATTAATTGTAAGAGTTCTTGTCAAACAAAGGCCATGCTTACATCACTTGGTGAATACAAATCTTTTATGTATTACTTTTGATTTCCAATCATTGGCAACCTTTTAATTGGGTATGTATTAATGACTTTAACAACTAGTTTTTTTATATTGAAAGTGAATTTTGGTTAAACATTTCTTCATGCTTCGTTGATTCACTCATTCGTGTCTTTATGGTCTATATAAAACGCGTTAACTACCTTGAAGGGGGTTAGAAGTGTGTTTGGGTAAAATTCTTGCCTTATTCAGTGTATAGATCCTGTGAGGACTTGGTTCAAGCTTATTAGGACTTCCCTTGAGGTAGACAGCATCAAATCGGGGAAGTAAGAACGACTTGAACCCCTTATAAATATACTACTATTAAAACTTTATCTGGCCTTGCAGGACTGTATCCCTGCTGACACGACCAATATGGCTGAGGGTAACGTCGCCCTCACAAGAGGGGCCTACCACTTTTCATATTAATAACTTATTTAATTATCTTTCAATATTCCGGTCTTGCGGGATTGTATCCCTACTGACTCAGACCAATATGGTCGAGGGTAATGTCGCCTTCACAAGCAGGGCCTACCACTATAACTAAGATAATCTCTTAAAAACCCAAAGTGCGGAAATCATGAAAGAATATATAAAAATAGGAGTTGGAACCATGTGATTCTTTCTTGTTTATTTGTCTTTATTTATTTCTTTACGTTTTTAAATTTAGTTTTTCTTTCAAAACTTTTATTAAATTTTGGTTAGATTAAACGTTAACGATAAGCCGACATTAAAAGCTCTTGTGTCCTTGGACGACCTCGCTATCTTACCATCACTATACTACGTCTATGATGGGTACACTTGCCCTAACTTGTGTAGTGGTAGTACTGCATGGTGTTTTTATAAAATTAAAGCTTGATCCACGAGTAAAAAGTGCTTAAAATATAACAAAAAATTATAATCACGCTCATCCACGTCAACAAATAAATACATATACGACACACCAAATATGGCAAGCTTGATATTAGATAAAAATGATTGATCAAGACATATTGATACACCCCAAAACATTAAGGATAAAAAGGGAAGAGAGTTTACTCACAGGTTACAAAGAATTAATCCACGAGAATTACTGCACGAGTACACAAGGTAAAACAAATGACTAAATCACCCTAAAATGGATATAAGAAATATTATAATTTAAAAGGAACAATAAAATGGGACAGTGTTCAGGTTCTTGATTGAGGGACTTTCGTATAAAAAATATTATATGTAAAATTTCCTAATCAAAAAATATATATACAAATATAATGAATTATATATATAAAAGCAACTTTGATTAATATTCTTATTTAAAGAAGTAATTATACGAATTATATTATTACATTGGTAAGTCTTGAACTTTAGTAATAATGAACAATGCTATTACTTAAATATACTACCTTCTGATCAAAATTATACATGTCCAAAACATGTCTAGACAAAATAAATATGCATTAAGGTAGGACATGTATATGTGTATGTATATGTAAATGAAGCTTTGATTAGAATTTAATATTTCAATGAGTAGTAACTTAAAAAATAAATATATTTTTAGGTCTTAAATTCCTTTATATAATTTCCAACAAAACCATTTGAAATACCTATACAAATTTCTAAGAAATAATTATCCAATTACATTTATGCATCTATACATGAGTATATATGAGTTTCTTCGGTAACAATATTATAGAGAAATATTAGCACAATATATAAGTAAATGTTATTATAATTTTGATGATTATTAATTCGAGGCAAATTCTAAATAGTCCAACTAATAAATTTCTTCCACTAGAAAATTATAACAACTCAGATGGATTTACTATTTTAGCAACAATAATCATTTTTGTAATACTTGTTTTACAATTTCTATAACTTACATATTATGAACAAATCACCAAATTAAATATAACAATGGTTATGAAAATGCCACATCTAAATTATATGTTGAAAAATCATATTACAAGACTGAGATATGATACTTTGATAGTATCTTTACATAAATTTACTAAACTAATATAATAAATTTAATTATCGAATAAATCCAAACAAGGTCTAATAATTTTTGAAAATTACATAATCTATACTAACATATTCAAGATCAGTTTAGGATGTTCAATTTCATCAAAACGCAATTTAATTGAAAACGTCCCAAATTTGATTGTTGAAGAACCGTAGAATCAAAATATTATCAATTCGAATTCATTTGCTCTTCTATAACAGAAATGGATAGTAGGGTTTTGTATGGCATGAAAAACTAATAAGTTTAGACTCAAGAATCACCTGAATTGGCTGAGAAATAAATGAGACATAAAAGAGAGAAGTTTTGAGCTATAATTTCCTTTTTCACTTGAATCCGCAAAAAACTAGAGATTGTTTGTAGCATTTGGGAGTGAGTAATTCGGTGGAAAAGCTTCCAGAATTATAATGATATCCATTTTGTAGCCTATAATCACCAATTTTGCTAAAACCTTTTGTGCCAAGAAAACTTTCATGGTGATTTAATTTGAGAATAATTAGGTGATTAATGGTTGTTAATGAATTGGTTTAATTATAAGGAATCATTATCTGTTGGTGCATATTTTGTATGTCCAACACTGTGTGAATAGGCTAGATAGAGCGTGTGTTGAATATTGTATAGTTTAGTAAGAAAAACGAACACATGACACGAAGGTGAGGATGTAACACCTTCGTACGAAGGTAAGCTAGTCCGCACTAAACTCGTGTCTATATATAGTGACGTGTGTTCATAGTTTGTTAAGTTTTGGAGTTCCCAGGGGGGAAATGTTGGAGAAATTCAGCTTATAAAGATGTATACTCTTTCGATATGAATGGAAGCATTCAACTTCTGCTTCTACTCCGTTCTTAATAACATTCTACCGAATTAGCACTATCCCGTCCAAACTTCGGTCTAATCCTGCCGGTCCTGGACTTTCATTCTCCCTAACAAATTTATAAATCATGAATTTATATTTATCATCTATTTTTATTTAAAATGGTTAAATTTGTAAAAAGAATTATTTAGTTTTAATACTTAATTAATCCTTTTATATATTTAACTGCTCTAACAGAGTGTGTGTGTATCTAATATTGTTAAACCCGAAAATAATTATAATAATTAGTTTAATACACAACGATAATAAAAATAATAAAAATGTGTATATATATATATGTATTACGTTTCGGATTCGGTTTACAAAATAGGTCGGGTTTTATAGGACCTGGTTTTTGCCAGATGTTACAGCAGCTCCATGCGTCGTGTTGGATTGTTGTAATGACACATTCAAAGGCCTTTCCAAGGGCAAGTCCTCTATGCAGGCCTGGACACCCTTTCCATCGTGCTGATATAACTTCAAGCCAATTCTCATTCGTGAAAACCTACACAAAGTAGATACACATGCAATTATTGTAGAAAACAATTTATAACATTCAAACAAAGCAAACATACATACATGCATGCCATCAAGGCCAAAAAATGTACGCATCACATGTAAGTGGAGCATGTCAGACTTCCACAACCAACAAAGGCTATGGAAGGATGGAACTTGGCTTGCACCCAAAGTGGCTGAATCTGTAGCACGCAGGCCGGGTTAATGAAACTTGTCTTAACCCATGCAACCAACAGAGTTCATAGGGTGATACTTGTCTTCACCTATCAAACTATTACAAGGGCCACCTGCCCATACATCGCGCAAGTCGGTCTCTTCACGCACCGGAGGTACCTTTGCCGCCTCCTTGATAGTCTTGGGTTCAAACAATGTCTTCAACCTCTCAACATCATCATATTTCACAGTTTCTGAAACACAAACCATCACGGGGAGCTCCAAGTTAGCATAGGCGTCCTACGCCACATCCGGCTAAGATTAAGTATCAACATCCCACAACCCTGAGTATTCCTTGGTGAATGTTACTTTTAAAGTATGATGAACGTGCATAACTCACACTCGGTAACCTAACTGATGATCATTGTTGGCATACGGCAAGTGCGAGCGCTGCAACAGATTTAGACAGTTTCGTAGAGTTAACTATGGCATTGGAAACCTACATAGAGGAAAACAAGATACAGACACAAATAGTAGTTCAAAGAAGGTAAAAGATAAGGAACATAAAGCTTACATGTGCGAGGCCACGCTGGTGTAACAACACATGTAATGACGGAAACGTCGAGGCGTCAGGTAATAAGATTGCTCAAACATGGTACTAATTAAAGTTACGATATATTAATAATGTAAAACTTCATTATTCAGCTTACTAAAATAAATAAACAAACAAAACTAAATACACACAAAACACATGTTTGAAATGAAACTTAACAATGTTTGATTTAAAATTAACTAGGGCAAAAGCTTCATGAATCGTGAGTGATAAATATCTTGATCTCATCAGTTGTTACCACCTGAAATACATGCAAAGTGAAAGGTCAACTTGAAAGAAGTTGGTGAGCAACATAAGGTTAATAAATAACACATGGTAAAAGTTATGGTATGGAAATATATGCTAAACTAAAGCAAATTTTATTTAACAAGATTTGGTAACAAGGGGGTACATTCGAACCTTGTATTGACAAGTAGGAAACCTAAGACAAAAATTTTGGCTTCTCTCATCCCACACTTCCCAAAATGCACAACAATGTAATAAGCAAAAAATAAATCAAATGGAAGAAGGGATGGGTCGTCACACCTATAGCGCTATATTATACTACCATTCGGCTAGGCCACAGTTAATGAATGTGCACGTGAAGTTAACCAAACAAGTTTTACACAAAGCATTTAGAACACCTATAGCGCTATATTATACACTCAACGGGTATAGAACCCAAACAAGTTTTACACAAAGCATTTCGAACACCTATAGCGCTATATTATACACTCAACGGGTATAAAACCCATCGCGTATAGCATAACTTTAGATAAGAACCAAGTATCATCAAAGGATACGCTTCCCCTACTTGACTGTTTATTATTATTATTACCATCCTTTTTTGTAGTTAGTTTAGTAGACTAAACTAGTAATATATGACTCTTGGAATAGTCTTTCCTAATTAATATATTTTATTTTATAGTATGAGGAAAATGACTAAGTCTTCAATTTTATCTTTTATGAAAATTGGAAGCGGCTTCCTTGGTTCGGTCGCCGACATCCCTCAATCTTGTCACAACATATCGATAGACCGGTCTAGAAATGTGTTTATAATGAACCTTCCCTAGCCTTTAAACTAGTAAACAACATGCCACAACAAGATTTGTTTAAGGACATCTTGGTTTTATTATCTTTTTATAATTTAATTAATTAGTGCTTGCATTTCAATCCTACAATAGGTATCACGTTTAGGGATCTTTGATTGTCACTAAAGCAATTTAGACATCAAATTAATAAAATTACCGAATAGGCAAAATAGATCCCATATCACAGGTTATCTTCAATTTCACCGAATTACCATATCCCCCCCCCCCATTAATTTACCTTCTTAACTTACTAGAAGCCTTCCCATGGATCCTGATGTAATATCAGGAGCCTTTTACTACCCCAAGATCTGGATACAAGAAGCTTGTAACCCAAATTTGGTTCAATACAAGAAAACACTAGTAAGATCTGGTTCAATACCAGAAGCTTATACCAGATCTGATTAAGGGTACAAGAAGCCGTATGCACACTTAGTTAAGTTAAGTTACTTTAAATTTAGTGGTTAAGTTAATTTAGTTTCAAAGAGGTTAGGCAATCTTGTTACAAAATATAATAAACCTAGAATAAGTAAAAAATAAACACATTTAATAAAATAAAGTACTATATTAATAAGAATAAGTAATCCAAGAGTATGAGAAGACACAGAGATTGCAAACGAATTGCTTCAAGCTAGGCAACTTGAACATAAACCTTTGTGTAGCCTATCCCTTCTTCCTAATTAACCCTGAACAACCAACCTGGCCTTGTTTATGACAACCATGCCTTTGTTGTCTTTCCTACACTTGAAGACCCATTTCGTGTTGATTGTGTGTTGACCTTGTGAAAGATCGACCAAATTCCACAACTATGCCAACTCCTCTTGCATAGCTTCATACCAAGAACTCTCTTTCAACGCCATCTCATAGTTCTTAGGTTCCACTTGTGAAATGAAACATTCATGCAAACTTTTATTGTAGATGTGTCCCCGCTTAATGTCAGCAAACAAGCAATGCATAACAAATAAGCTTCTGCTTCGCGTCTAAACTCCCAAATTCGGGCTATCGATTATGTTATTAACTGGATAATTAAATTTGGCCATGTATTTGGAATAACCGATACTTGTAGCTCATTCCCAAGATTGGATG
Source organism: Scalesia atractyloides (assembly GCA_947069175.1). Lineage (NCBI taxonomy): Eukaryota > Viridiplantae > Streptophyta > Magnoliopsida > Asterales > Asteraceae > Scalesia > Scalesia atractyloides. The sequence goes on from CAMTDV010000116.1 coordinate 36,454,475, forward strand.
GAATTCTCCCCTCAAGTCATGCATTCAAAGACTCTTCTTCATTTAAGATTGAAGTGCCATTGCCTGCATCCTGAAACACTTCATTGTCAGCTTCTGAGTCATTGGAATCTGCATCATCGGGGACTGTTCTACAACATTATTGTTCGAAGAACTTACAATAGATCCTCCTGTGTTATCACTCAGTGACACATTTGTAGGAATACTAATACGCCAACTTTCATCCATTTCATCCCGATCAACCAGATGTGTGTAAATCAATTTAGATTTTCATCTATTAACACAGGAAAAAATAATCAAACAACTTGTCATCCAAGTATCCACCTTTGGGACCGAACTCGGATGGTGGTGGATCGTAACTCAATGGGGGTGATATCATAGACAACTTCCACCAGCTATTTTGCAACATTGTATACTCTCTTGTTTGGTGAGTCGTTATCATAGCCAAGAAAGAATCCTATCTCGCCAACTTCAGTAAACTTGGGAGTATCTTTCGTTTGTCTAATAACATATTTAGTCCCAAAAGGTTGGAAAACTTTTTAATTTGGTTTTCTTCCCTCAAGAAGCTCATAACACGTTTTGTTATGCTTCTTAACCTAAAGAACACAATTGAGCATAGAGAAAGCCATATTCATTGCCTCTGCCCAAAAGAACAACAGGTAATTTTGATTCTGAAAGCATAGTTCAGGATGCCTCAATTAAGGTCATGTTATTCCTTTCAGCGACTTCATTCTGTTATGGAACGTGCGAAACATTGAATTGATGAACAGTTCCCATTGCACGACATAACTCATCCACCTTTTGAGTTTTGAATTATGTCCCATTATCACTTAGGCTTTTCTTAATTGGATAAGAGTAATTTTTCTCCAACTGTTTAAATAAATCTTTTAAAATTTCAAAGGTTTGATCTTTAGTATTTAAGAAAAATACCCATGAAAATCATGAGAAATCATCTGTTATGACTAGACAATAGGACATACCACCGATGCATGTCACATGGATCAGACCAAAGAGATCCATATGAAGCAATTCAAGTGGTTTTTTGATAGAGTTAATCGTTTTGGGCTTATGAGGTTTTCTTTTAATTTCCCTTTTATCACAAAATTCACATTTGTTGTACATTTTAAAATTCTTTAGAGGAACCCCTGACACTAAGTCATTTTTTATCAATTGGATCATCTTTCTCAAGTGCACATGGTCCATCCTCCGATGCCATAGAAATGATTGATCTTTTGTTGCCTTCAAAAACAAACATGTTGCATCTCCTGATGAACCCCGCTAACGAACGCATGCCCCTCACGTAGGTGTGTTTACCCTTGGAGCTCTCATCATTCTTCAGTAATAACAAATCCTGGCATTAGAACAACACAAGCTTTATTGGTAAAATGCATGGTATACTGGTTGTCACACACTTGAGACATCGACATTAAGTTGTGCTTCATCTCAGCTACGTAATTCACTTTGTGTAGAGTAATTTTCCCATTTGACACTGAACCTTCTCCGGTGATGTAACCTCCTTCTTCACCAACGAAATTTACATAACCACCTCTAATTGCTTTCAAATTGGACAACAACTCCTTATCCCCCGTCATGTGCTTAGAACAGCCACTATAAATACACCAATTATAGATAGCCCTCTTTAGTTGTTCCTACACGCACAAACAGGAATTATGTTAGAGTTGGGGACCCAAGCCATAATGGTCTTGGGTTGTCCATTTTCATCGACAAAGGAAATTTTTTTGAATAACCAACTCCACCAATATTTCGAACATTTCGCTTTCTAAAATCATTATATTATTTTCCATAAATCGAGGATTATATAGTGTTGAGGATCGATTATTATACCTAGAATTTCCAAAATTATTACTTCCAGAGTTTTGATATCCAAAATTTTGACCATGTAGTGGTCCAAAACTTCTATCAAATCTAGGAAGTTTGTTTTCTCTTGAAAAATTTCTCTGTTGGTTGCCGAACTTCGGTCTTTGATTTTGAAATTAAGGGGTGACGCATTTCGGTTGTCAATGAATTGATTATGATCATGAGGTCTTACATTATTGTTATAAGAGCCTCCAGAATGATTATCATTCTCATTTGACTGAAAGTTAACATGATCTTGTTTTTCAACATTTAATTTTACCACATTTTGATTCTTAGCAGATTTCTTTCTAGTGTTTTTTTACCTCAGTTTGTGGCTTTGTAACAAATTGTTTTGCGAGTGCATGATCAAAAAGTTCATTTCCATTTGTTGTTAGGCAATTCAAAGCTAAATGTCCCTTTTATCAACATTTATAACACTTTATTTTGTCTACCTTTTCATTTTTCAATTCACTCATCAGTTGTTCATCTTGTGATTTCATAGATGATGATCCTTTGGATGCATTCTATGGATTCTCTAAAACTTCTTTGAATAAACTCACATTTGAACCTTTTTCAATTCTATCTTGATTAAAATTTTCACCTTTTAGAAAAGCAAGTTTCGACATCCTTTTAGAATGGTTTTTTTATTTACCTTTTGATTTTGTCTCATTTTCACAATTTTGAATTTTTTTTTGAGAACTTCAAAGATTTTCACATTTAACAAACTTTCAAGATCATTAACCTTGATCTCACTTTTTAAACCAGCATCACTGCTCATTTATCAGCTTCCGATTCAGTCTCTATTCAGGATGAACAACTAAAGGTGTTCTTGGAACAAAATTCATAAATTCTGGATCAGTGGAAGACATTAAAGTATAATTGTGGTTAAAAGGTGGAGCAACCTTCTGGTAACCAAGTCCAAACATATCATCTTCCGAATTTTTGGACACTAGGTATTTATACAATGATCTAACACTTGTGACGAACTTTCAAAATTTTCTATTTTACGTTTAAGTTACAAAATTAAGTTATCTTTTTTCAAGAATAATTTTACTCTTTTCCAAAACAACATTTTGAGAATTTTCTAATTTAGATTTTAATTCTTGATTCTCAACCGTTGATTGAGCTAATTTTCTCTCAAATTCGAATATGTCTTTCTTCAAAGCAACCACCTTAATCTTGTGTTCTTTATCTGAAATTGATAGAACATCATATACAGATCTTAATTTCTCCAAATCAGTAATCAAATTAATGTTGTGGAGAGTATAACAATCAATTTTCTCTATAAATTAACACAACGAGGGCATCTTCTATTCAAACGTTTAGGGTTACCTCAACATCTACCATAAGTGCCTTGTGTTGAGCTTAACTTTGATCTTCATTCTTTGATATCTCGTTATCTACAAATCTCTTTATCTCGTCGTTTGAGATCTATAACTCAAACTTCTCTGTATGAGCATGTTTTCAGCTTCTTTCATTGTCTCCATGGCTTCAGCAGCAGTCTTCATATCCTCTTGATCTACAATCGCTTCATCATTTTATTTCTTTTCCAAATCCAAACTCTCCTTCGACACCCAGACACAACAGTTAGTTGGTCTATTGATGCAGACTCAAACTCTATATCCAAATCTTCTTCCTCATTTATTTCTGCTATAAAAGCTTGAGAAACTATCGCACTAGCCATTTCTTCCATAGCAATTCCCTAATCATAATATTTAGATACTTATTGTAACAGTTATACTATTAAGGCATTATTGGTTGATGGAGCCAAATTTGGATTTGTACTAATTGGCATTTGTAGATGACGCACCAGGAAAGGAATTCTAGTTTCCTTGATTTGATCTTGTAGGAGTAACATACTAATCTCGATTTTGGCATTCCGTTTTGGGTCTCTTACATTCTCTGGCATAATTACCATATATTCCACAATTATAACATTTGACTTTGGTCATGTCTACTCCCATCCTAGTCTTTGTGTTTCCACCAATGAATTTCTTTCTCGTCTTTTGCAAAAACTTATTTGCTCTTCAAACCAACAAAGCCATCTTAAGTTAAATATCAAGTTTCATGTTGATCTATTTGGTCAAAGTCTTCATCAAGACTTGAACTCTCAACTAATTTTCCCAAAGCAAGATTCTCGAAAGCCATCATGAAAGAGGCTAGTAATCCCATTTTTTCTTCAATTAAATTCAAACAATGAGGATATTTACACCTTGAGTAGCAACATTTTGAGTTCCACTGGTAGACAAACTACCTTGACTCACATTTGATGAACCCCCACTTGAACCTCCACTTGAAGTTAGATAAGAATTTAGATTCGAAATTTCTCTAGTATCGTTGTTACCAGAACATAAAGCCACTCCTGTTCAACGCTTGACACTTTGTTTTGCTTTATACAACATAGGATCTTGCAACTTTTCATAAGCTTCGACTTGATCTTCTAAGCTCCAAGAGTAAGCTTTTAAGTTTTGCACAACTTCTTCTAAGGTAATATCTTCATAAAGAGGACTCTCCTTCATCAACGTGGTATACATATACCACTCCTTAGAAAAATTGTTTAAAAATTTCTCACTTCTCAAATTCTGTATAAATTCCCAATGCACTTCTATCCAACTCACATAGTAGATGATCGTATGTATTTACTAAATCATCAAATGATTCACCATTCATTTCTTTAAACACCACACAATGTGTCTTCAATCATTCTAGCCTTCTATTCTTGTACAAGTCATTTCCCTCATACCTTTCTATCAGACTATCCCACAAACCCTTTGAAGTAGCTTTCTTTCGAAATATGTGTAAAATGGATTGTGGTAATGCCATCGTAATCATAGAAATCACCTTTTCTTCAGCCTCATAAAACTTTCTTGTGTCTTCGGTCAAGGCCAAATAGACTGAGATAGTAAGGTTTCTTGGAAAATCTCTGTATCCTTGAGTCATGCACAACCACAACTTCACATCTTAGGATTTATTGAATCTTTCAAATCGATCTTTCCACTCCATGTAGTCCATCTCATGTTGGAGAATAGGAGGTTTATCGCTGCTTCCAACCTCTTCGTTGTGTTTGATATTTTGTACAACAATGTTTCAACTGCTTGACATTTTGAAAAAATCTGAGGTAGTAGGTTTTCTTTTAACACCTAGAAAAACTTCTAAAACCTGGAAACTCGAAGCACACTGATCCAACTAAACTTCAGTAATACAAGACAGAAAATAAATTCAGAGAACTTATCAGAGTTGGTAACCCGGACCAATAACCTAACTCGGAACAATTAATAAACTCGGAGCAGTATATAATTCAGAATATGAGCGGTTCAGAATAGTAGTACGGAAAGGCTTATAAAATCGGAACCGTTGTAATACAGAACAACTTCTAACTCCAGAGCATCCTCTAACTTCAGAACAACTTCTAATTTCGGAAATGCTTCTAATCCGGAATAGCTTATAATCTAGAATATCTTATAACCCAGAATAGATTAAGTCGAACAGAGTAACTCAAAAAAGAGTAACTCAGAACAAATATGTCCGTAGTATCAAGCCTATTCCGGAGTATTTGCCAATATGTGGCTACACATAAAGGCCATCAATACTTCGGAAGCACAAGTTCGAAAGGCGGAAATATGGATAACCAGTAACTCAGGATTAAACCCGGAAAATCGGAATAGATTTTACCAGATCTCGTAGCTAGGCATCTCAAAAACCTAACAAATCAGACCATCTTCTTTAGATCAGAATCAAATTCAAACTAGTTTTCTACAAAACCCAGATCTAGAACGAACCAAAGCTGAATCCTAATCAAAATCCACCTTCAAAAGTACTAAAATCTTATAAAAACTAATATAAAACAGTGAAACAAAGCTGAAAAACACCAAAACTGCAGAAGTCTCGCCAAAGACACAACCTTTACTAATTTCTAAGCCTCCAAATCAAACCTACAGTAGTATGAGCACTCTGTATATTGAGCCTGCTCTGATACAACATGTAAGGTCACCTAGACATCTCTCACGGGATCTAACACAAACAACACACTCGCATAGTATTTGGAAACTACCACAGGATCACACTGCATAGATTCACGATAAGAAGGTGTAGAAAATAGATGGAAAACAATCTAAGAATCCACAAAGTATTCTCAGGTTAAATGAAGAAACATAGTAAAATACACATAGTGATATTAGGGTTTCCAAGAAAGGATTTCTTGCAACACAATGTTTCCCAAAAAGTTCTCTTCTAGAAACTAAACATATCAGTATATATACATACAGACTGATACTCCAGAACACACAAATTCTGAAATATAATACATAAATTCGGAATAACTTAACAAAAATAATTCGGAACTACATTAAACTCGGAAGCATCATATTACTAAACAATAATAACTAAGTTACATAAAGGACAATACATTTCTTCAAGCTTGACGAATCTAGCATTTCATCACATTGCATTCACTTACTAATCGTGTCAAGCCCACTTACCACAATGGTCCACTCAACATGCAACACGTTACATGGCAAAAAAGGAACACAGTTCACTCGCATGCGTGATGACTACTCTCCAGATATAGGCAAAAAATGTAACCCTAAACGACAATTGTCATGCTTCAAAGAATCTTTTTCAAATTTCAACACGTCACGCGGCAAAAAAGGAACAACAGTTCACTCACGCATGTGACGGCTACTCTCCTGACACAGGGTTAGTGGTCAAATAACCATTCCCACCAAACCTTATCTGACACAGTGTTAGCGGTCAAATTAACTTTCCCACCAAACATTATCCGCATGCGCAAGTGTGCATTTCCCCTGAATATCATAAGACCATGCGCCAAAACATCCGATCTTCAACTTTACTCACCTAGACCATGCGCCGGTGTGTACCATATCAAACCACACCCATGCATGCACAACCTTCTTAAGTCACACTCCTAGTGTGCACTATTTGAAGTCACACCCATGGTTGTGGTCTTCAAAAGTTGCACACGCCTACGTATGTGCCCTTCAAGCGAGGTCGCGCCTACAAACATTCCTAAAGAAAGAAAAACACTCATCTAGTCTAGAGTTCCACCCACTTAACATTTGCACGCGAAAGCAACACTAGATTGTGGGGACTTGAAGGTGTATGGTCCCAAATGTTGTGCAAGCCATGCGCGAGTAGGACCATACCTACACTTAATTCTCAAAACACTCAACTTGTTCCAAAGTCCATGCATAGGGTCCGTTCACGCAACTATGACAGCTTATAAAGGTACATCAAGTTCAAGTGGCAGGAGCCTGCAGCCAATTAGCATGCGCCAGACTCTTCCACATCTGATCCCCACGATGAAAAATCTTTCAGGAGACAAACAATACAAAAGGACAATGACGTGTAGCCAATCAGCTTGCGTCATGTATTTCTCCATGATCTCCGCTAATAGTTGATGACAAACGCGAAAACAAGTACATTTGGCAAGCCACATGTAACCAATCATGATGCGCCAACATCCCTTCACCTCTGCAAACACTACCTTTTGTGTTAGAGGGTGCCAAATGGATATTCCTTGCTGGCGATGTCCGACCTATGAGCCCATCACCCCCATCTTCTTCTCAAACCCTTCAGCTATAAAATGACCTCTACCAAAAGTTTAAGGATCTGATTTCTCACTCTCGTAACACACAGATACTGTTTTATTCCCTTAAAAGGGTTACTTATTCTTACGTTGGATGATGGTTACGAGAAGAAACCTCTCACCTCTCCTTCTCGTAACGAGCTCACCATGCTTTTTTTACATATCACCATAGTTATATCCCAAGTGAATCATTCTTCCATTAATATAATCTTTTTGGTATCTGTGTCAAAGTTGAGGGGCATTTACACTCTTAGCTAGGGGTGGAAAAAGTGATGGGTTGGGCAGGTTTAGGTCATTGGTTAGGATGAGTTTATTAAGAAAAAGGTTAGGATAGGTTTGGGTTAAGATTGGTTTATTAAGAAAAAGGTTAGTGTGGGTTTGATTCAATATTGGTTTAGATCTTGATAGGCTAAAACTAAAAAACAAAAGAAAATCAATTTTTTAAAAACAATTTAAAAAACTTTGAAAATAAAAAATTTAAAAATTCGAAAATTAAGTTTTAAAAATTAAAAAAATTAAAAATTAAAAAAAGAAAAATAAAAATTTATAAAAATAAATTAAACTTAAAATATTTAAAAAATAAAATAAATTTAAATTTTTTAAAAAATCAAAAAAAAATCAAAAAAAAATTTAAAAAATAAAAACAATTTTAAAATAATTTTAAAAAAATCAAAATTTGGCCTTAAAATTATTGTTATTGACTTTTGATATAAGATTTAGTTAACTATATGTTTATTTAATAATATAGACTTAAAGTTTAAATCCATAAATACTATTCAATATCATCAAATAAAAAATAAGTAATTAATCTTTTCCATTTTTAAATACCAAATATAAATCATACAACAAAGTAATCACAAACATAGATTATTGTCAACCATTTATCAATGACAATAGTTAAAGTACACTTGAAATATTTATACGTTGTGTGATCAAACTATTTATTTAAAGAAGGAGAGGGAAATGGGGTTCAAGAGTGTGTCCTATGTTAAAGATATGTATTCAAATGTAGTTTTTTTTATTTTTTAGATTTTTTATTTTTAATCTTTTTTATTTTATTTTATTTTATTTTATTTTATTTTTTAATTTTTTTATTTTTTTATTTTTATCATTTAGATTTTTAAAATTTCTAAACCTTTTATATTTTAAGATTTTTTATTCTTTTTTTACTTTTTTTTAAATTTCTTTATATTTTTTATTTTTAAAAAAATTTTAAAGTTGTTGATGTTTTAATTTTTGTTTGCTTTTTTTAATTTTTTAATTTTTTTTATTTTAATTTTTTTAGTTTTTATTTTTTTAATAGTAATGTACAGTTTCAGTCCATGGGGTTTATACCCAATCACACTTTCAACCCTCATTTGAAAAAACCAAAAGTCCAGCCCATGTTGTTGTCGTTTGCTCGCAATCAAGTCTCCCCCACTAACGACTGTTAGTTGAACGTTTGCATTTTTGTGTTAAAAGACCAAAATGCCCCTTAGGGTCTCAAATTGCAAGTCGAATTTTTGTTGTCTTCTATAAAGTCTAAAATTGATTTTGAAACAAAGATATTTAATCTGATGAGGAAATCTGTGTTTACTAAAACTGGGAGAATTGCCACACATCTACCACATACAAGATTCCTTGCAATAATCATTGCTGAGATATATGAAGAAAGGAACTTGGAATTACCATTGAATGAAGGAACATGGAAATCATCAGTCATGAAGCCGTGGTGCACTGACAAAGCTTGACATCTGCTAGTGATGTGCCAGCCTTATCAGAAAGTACGCTAGGTTTGAAAGCACAAGACTCACCGTACCAGAAAAAGCATGAAGAAATGTATAACAAGGTGGAGCTACTTGACAGCAGTTCATCACCAGATGATGAAGATCAAACATCAAGAGCACCAAAAATAGAAGACACAACTCAACCACCAATGACAGAATTCCACTAGGAAGATAGCAGAATGTAACTAGAAAACATGGACATTGATGCACAAGAGACAACAATGGTGGAGCAACACCAAAAAAAAAAACAGATGTACATCATGTCACAAGATCAGGTGCATATACCAATCCATCTCTTAACATTGCAAAGAATTCAACAGAGTCAAATTTAATAATGATTCTGTATAAGTAAATTATATGCTTGTTGCAAGAAAAACAAACACAAATGTTAAAGAGAAAATTGGTAGTTCAATTGATCTCAACTCTGAATTAGATAATGAGGAGGAGGAGAGATAACAACATGTGGAGATCAGGATACTGATCAAGGAAACCTGGCTCAGGAAAATCTGCTTTTCCCTACAACTCATGGAGGATCATTCACAAGTTTGATCTAGGGAAATGAGGAAAATCTAGATGTAAATCTGTTTTACAAATCCAGTAAAGGTCTTTCTGATTGGTCTCATGACCAATCTGGGCCTTTCAAAACAACAGCAAGTGTGTCTTCTGCTGGTTTGATAGCAGGAACATATGTTGTTCCACCTTACCCCACAAACACACCTACCATAACAAGAGAGCAACTTGATACTACTGAACAAAGTAATCCAAGATGTAACAGAAAAGGAGAAACCTGCAAAAGAACCAAATTCATCTGTTGAAACAAAGTTGGATATAAAAATCTGATATCAAAACTTTGTCAAAATCAGTAGAAACCATCAAATGTCAAACAAAAAAGAACACTTAAATGCTACAAAGTATGCAACAGATTCCAGCCATCTCACAAGATATCAACAAATTCACTGCTGAGTTCAAAAAAAATATCAGAAGATCTGGAAGGCATAAAGGTTCAAATGGAGGAAGTTGTTGACACAAAAGGAATTGAGAATTATGGTTGATAAAAGAAGAAATAAACAAGTTAAGAGCAAGCAACAACACCAGATGCACTTGTAAGGTTGATATAAGAATTGAGTAAGCAGAAGTTACATCTTCAAACAGAACTTAAAGGAGTGCATGCTAAAGAACAGAACAATTCAGAATTGGTCAAAGATGTGAGATCTCTGATTAGAAGACTTCACTACAACATTGCTCTATTATCAAAGGTGAATGTTCGAGATCTAATGACACCAATACAAGAAGATGCATCAACACAAGAAGTTCTTACAGCTATAACTATCACACCTACAGTAGAGCCAAGATCAGCACCCCATACCACCAAATCAAAACAGTACCAATGGGACCTCCTCCACCTGTATCAAAACCTGAAGTTTCCAAGATCATATTCCACAACGTAGAAGCAACACCAAAAAACCTATTTATGGAAGGAAAAAGTGAAACACCAACAGTTATGTAGCCAAGGAACAAAGAAATACTAGAAGAAGCACCCAAAATAACAACATCCAATGACTCAACTTTTAGTGTATCTTTACTTCGGAAAGAAAAGAGAAAATGCGCAGAGACAGCCAACTCCTCAAAAAGTCCCAATTTGGTTCCAGAAAGAGATCTCGAAGGAAACATAATTAGGATGGTGCATGATGTAGAAAGAGATGATAGGATATTTCGAGAGCATCATCTTTAACACCACTATTGGACCGAGAAAGATAAGCTAGAAAAACTCCTAAGTCAATGAGTAGAGGTTTGTGGCTGAGAGAAGTGATAGGGGATAGCGCAACATATACAAAGCTCTCGCTAACCCTGTGAAGAGAGTGCTAAAAGTTGGTGCTAAAAGTCAACTTCAGATGGTGTGTTCGGATCTCATGATCAAAACAAATACACCCTGCTAAGAAAAGATGGTGAAGAACAGGTCATAACCGATGTTGACTTAGCTGATCAACTTCATCCAACTGATCAGATGATGCTAAGGAAGACATATGATGAAGATAAGTCACATAGTAAAAGTATAATAAGAGCCATGAGTAGCGTAACCAAAAGTGGAATCAAAGTGTTCGTGTGTTGGTGGATGTTTGTGACAACAACTTTTTGATTTGGGTCTTAGGATATCTTGTAATTAGTGAACCGATAAATGGTTAGCGGGTTTAGCTTTGTAATAGTTAGTTAATAGTGTTTGGGCCAAACCAAACCTAAATTGGGGGAATGGTAGGCGAATTAGGCTTGTCCAATTCGAAGCCCATGTACATTAACCCTAGCCCAAGTTGCAAACTTATGTTATATAAACAAGGCTTTGCATTGGGGTTTAGGGTAATCACCATAATCACTAGAGACAGAGTTTACAGACAGTTTAGAGAGTGAATTCGTGAGAGCTAGAGGCTTGGACGAATTTGTGATTATTTAGGATCTAGATTGATTATAATCGGTTTGATAGATAATCAATAAAGATCAGTTTTGGGTAATCGGTTTGATAGATAATCAATAATCTGATGTAGAGGATTCCGCACTCTAGGTTAGATAGACAATTCTGTGAAAGATCCATAGGATTAAGGGACCTACAAATTGTATCAGAGCATTAGGCTTTTGATTGGCTCGTTTTAGAATTGTTTGCTGCTAGAAAACTGAAGATTTTGGATGTTTGGAGGCTGAAAACAAAAAGCAAAAGATTCGAAGATTTTGGCTGTTTGGTGTTCAGCGTATTTAATATTAAGTCTGCGTTTTTGTTTGGTTGTTTTTGTAGGATTTTGGACAAATTTTGGTTGGAAAAACTTGAAGATTCGAAGATTTCTTCTTCGTGTTCTTCATTGTGTTCTTTAGATTTTTATCATAATTTTGCTAATTTTGGTTGATTGATCTTGCAGGTTTGTGTTAAAGAAGTGATAAAAAAATTTCAAATTCTGAAAAGACTTGATCAAATTCCTAGAATTCGGAACTTGTTGGTGACTTGGCTTGCAGAACAAGTTTCTGCGCTTTTGTCATTTACGTAGTCTGGACCTGCGTTATTGATTGACCAGAGCAATTATCTGAACATGCGTAATTGACTGGCCAGCGTATTTAAATCCAAAGGCGACTGTGGTAATTGTGATCATTGTCTTCTACGACATTATCACCGCAATCTGCGACTTTGCTAGTCATCCTAATACTGAACTGATGAGTCGGCGTATTTAATCTGCATATTTAATACTCAACGTCATTGGGACTCAACGTTTTTGAATTGGACTTGCCTGCGTAATTCACCAGCGAATTTACTTACCTGTGTATTTTTACCATCCTCGCTTGCCAACATAATTGATTTGCCAGTGTAATTGTTGGAGTATTTAATCGGTGGAATAATTAAAAATTGGTGTAATTAAAAGGTGACGTAATTAAAAAATAGAGTAATTAGATACCTACATTGTAATTAACGTTTTCGTGAATAGAAAATTATCCATAAATGAACTCGAAAAACAGACTGCACAGTTTGAATTGCCTCATTTTTAAGAAAAAGAGGCACGAAAGTCCCGAAAAGGTTTTGGACATTATATATCATAGATTCGTATTCTCGAGACGAGTCTAACAGTATGATTCGGAAAAAACAGTTTTCGAACAGTTTTTAAACGTTTTTAGAGAGCCGCTTTAGTAAAAATGCCGAGTATGTCGAACTTGAATGAGCTGTTGAAGATGGAACATGAGGCTTGTACTACCAACAAGCCACCAAAGCTGATGAAGGTAGAACAATACCTTACTTGGAAAGACAGGTTTCAGTCCTTTATTGAATATCAGGACACACGGATGTGGATCTGTATTAAGGATGGGCACGTGCATCTGACTCATGAGTTCGAAGGCAGACAACGGGTCACTGTGTATGTCAATACAGAAGAGGCTTGCTGCTATAAAGATGTCTTTACCTGATGGCATTAAACATACCTTTAAGAGGTACACTACCTCAAAAGATATATGGGATGTACTAAAGACACGGTATGAAGGAAAATGCTGATGTAAAGAAGAACAAGATTGATTTGCTAAAGAAATAATTTGATGTTTTTAAGTGCATGAGAATTAGTTGTTAGGATCTAAGTTTTAAACTATTATGAGTGTTCTAAAAATGAAAGATGAAAGACAATAAATCAGATGTAAAATGAAGTGGAATGATGAACTTTAATTCATAACAGTTGAGAGATTGTTTTTCATTATCATGCTTTTAGTGATTGTAATCACATGCATTTAAATCACAATCTCCCCCTTAGCCTAAGATCACTGTACAGAATGTAAAGAAGAATGATATATTGATAATTGATGAAAGTGATCCAATAGAACAGTATAGGTACTATTCTATTTATACTAGAATCCTAACCATTAAGCATCTTATAATGATGTCAGCATGAAAGTGACACTTAACAAAATTATCAAACTAACAACATCTGCTAAGCTAACCACTGATATAACTAAAGATTACAACTTATAGTAAAACACTGATGAGACATCCTGTGACAATCGTGGCGAAAACAGGTAAACCCTAATCTATACGTACGACTTATACGGATAATGAAACGATACTAAGTATGACTCGGAGGAATACGAGGGTACGTTATGAGAAGCATGCAAACAATAATACCTAACAGTGTGATGTGGATGCCTCAGTGTGCTAATAACAGGTTAAACAGAAGCTTTCTGTTTAACAGTTCGCAAATCGTACAATAATGAGTTAGATGCAAACGTAAGTGCCGGAGACTATTCTAAGAGTACAGAATTACCTAGACACGGTACTTAGACAATAATATAAGATTTGAGGCCTTAACATGTAGCTGGCACGTTAAACGAGGCGGTCTCGGTTAACGAAACGCCTTTGTTTTAACGCACACGAAAACAACCAAACATGCAGTATGGTCAGTCAAGCCTAAAACATTACTTATCGAATGCTAATATAATGTATTTTGAGCAAATACCTGAAAGCGTTCAACTTTTCATTAAAGAGGGTTTAGTATTTTAAAACTATGTGTGGTATGATCATTTACCAAACTGACGGGTCGAATGACAATTTGGACTATGAGATACCTTAACCAAAAGATAGCAGTATAAGAGCCCGTTTGATAATAGTCATAAAATATATTATATTTGGCCCTACTCCGTTTTAAACGAAACTTAGGTCAAAATGTGAAGAAAATAAGCTCGTCTCAATGGCATATTTATAATTTTATAATACGCTATATTTTGAAAGTTATACGAGTAAAATGAGTGAATCAGCTGAATTAATTATAAATTGAAAATAATAATAAAAAAAGAAAAGTGAATCGCCTTACCCGATCGAACACATACTAATCTATTACTTCCTTTCCTTCAACAATAACCAAAAAAGAAACACTACAAGTTATATAACTTTTGTCCTTAAAATTTCAACAAGAATCAACCCTAAATTTGAGGTACAAAGTCTAATCTCTATATATTTTAGTTACATTTTGTGCTAAAACTAGTAATAAACAAAAATAACTTAATTTGATCCATGAATGTTTGATGTCTTGGGCCATGAAGGCTGTGGAAATGTGATAAGCATATAACAAGATTATACATGTTGTTTGATCAAAACATCTACTTATTCGACACTAAACGGACAATTCAAACCATAAGTGAAAAAAGACTTGATAAGAGGCTTGATTGATAAGGTTAAATGCATATTTGTGTTGTACATGGTGTATAGATACTGATTGTAGCTTAGAACAGCCTTTGGAAGGGTAGATACCGCTCATTTGATCGAGAAACGCGAGGTAAAACACCCGAAAACTGAAACTAGTAGCCGTAAACTTAGTTTTTGTATAACCTTTGGCGTGGGTATTGTTAGGACTTGCAAATTTACAGGATGGTCACCCATGGTGACAGTAAAACTCGACTAAAATTTTAGAATTTTCTGAATTTTAGGTGAGTTTTGGTGAATTTTTAACTGTTTTAAAGGAATAAATTCAGATAAAATACTAAACAAGCTCAATTAATCACCAAAAATTATAAGGAAGTTGAGTTTAATATGTTAAACATTCTGGAAAATTTTGGTGATCATTGATTGAGATTGACATGGGTTTCAAAAATCGTGTTGTCGCAAAGTTTCGGTAGCCGGAAAAGATGTATCACGAATTCAGAAAAATCTCACATTTTACGAGGAGGTTCCCAGAAATATTGGGACACTTCTATAAATTTTTGGGAAATTTTGAAAGTCGGGTCATTCTGGATGTAAATTGTTGGGTTAAAATACAGTTTCTTGTGAATTTATTAATAAATTAGTTTTATAAATTCGAAAAATAATTTTACAGAATTCTATATACTTTTACCAACTTATATAAAAATTTTCAGAAATTTATGAAATATATCAATTGAGTAATGATTTTTGGAATTAAAAATCTTATTATTTTATACAAAACCGCCAGTTGTAAACGTATAACGAACCTGCCGGAACTACGAACCGACCAACAACTAAATTGGCAATAAGTGGAACACACTAGTCATTCTAGACTGTTCCGAGGCAAAATGGGTAATTGGGGTACATTACACACCAGTTTGGGAGATTCCCCGACGGCGAAAAAGGATACTTAAAATCGGACAACCTGGGATTCCCAAACGCCTGAACTCCCTTAATATAAAGTTTCTCATTTCTAATGAACAACTCACTAGTACAATCCATATGATCATACCATTTTCCGAACATCTAAAACAAACGACTTTGACTGGCACGCAAAACGGTGCCCGGAACCGAAACTGAAATCTGACACTAAGATAATACCCACAGCTCTACTGTTAGGGTATAGGTCAAGTCCAGATGATTATCCTCATCTGAGCCATAGTTATTGCAATTACCGAATTGAAAAGTGTATTCGGTAATAACCAAACACGAACTGATGTCAGGACCGAAGGGATAGAGCATTGATAGTTACTTATCCTGTGACAGACGTGCAATATACTAGGTGAGTTTCACTACCTCGCTTTCCAATTGTTTTACTGTTTTACTTGGGGTGAAATGCATATTACATACGGACATACTTGCACATACATATATGTTGTGACGTAAATTATCTGAGTTATACTAACACACGAAAAGTCCCCACAAACACGAGTGATCAACTATATGCCGGTGGATGTGTGAATAGTACTATTGGTCTGAGGAACCCAATGGATCTGGCACAAATGCCATAGCTTCTACTGCAATTGCACATGTCCATGCAATTTTGTGAACACGCTATGTGTGTTAGACATAGCTACTTGGGGTGGTAAAGTGTTGAGGCGTCGGTTGTGGGACACGACACTGGAGAACAGTCAATATTTCACTTATGGGCTTAGTATAATTTCATGTCAAACATGCAAAATCAACCGATTAAAACTAAATTGTGAAACACCCTAAAACAGTGAAATTCACCAGCTATTTATAGTTGATCGTTCAAACTTAACATGCTTTTTAGGTAAAGCTAAAGAAGAATAACGTGAAGTGCGTATGGGTTTCAAGTTTTGTTGATCGAATACTACTATACATAGAAGCATGTTTAGCAAAGACAACCGCTTTTGGGACATTAATGCCTGTACAGTGAACCTTAGTGTGTAATCGAACGTTGTAACCGATGCTTGTGTTGTGTAATACAGTATATTTTTAAATAACGTATTCATACCATGTATCTGTTGCTCCCCATGTGCGCTTCCGCTGCGAGTCAGGGTGTGGCACATCCTCTGTTGGTCTTCAACAGAGCTTTTCTTTGGCAGACCTTTAGCTTTAGACTTCAGCAGAGCTTTGTCTTCAACAGAGTTTTGCTATGGCAGAGCTTTGTCTTCAACAGAGTTTTGCTATGGCAGACCTTTGATATTTAGTCTTCAGCAGAGCTTGACTCAGGCAGATGTTATATTATTATTAGGATCAGTGGTTGTAGTATATTTTGGCTTTCTATCATCTATTCTTTTGTAGGGTTCAATTCCAACAATTTCCCCCTAGAACAGATGATGCCAAAACAAAAACTTTATTACTGTTCCTCATCAATGATTCCCTTATTTGTCCTTTGAACTGAAGTTCAAAGTCCAGGGCAATCATATCATCTACATCTCTTTGAAGTTCAAGATTCAGCAAGTCTTGGAGATCAGCTGCATCTAGACCATATGCATCCTCTATTTTATCTTTTGAACTCTACCATCTGACGTGAGCAGTGTCTATGGAAGACTTCCATTTTAGAATTTTTGAGTCAGATGGTTTTCTTGGGAGTAGGGTTAGTTGTGATGAGTTAGGTGAGATAGGTCTGCTTACAAGTGTAGAAAGTGAGGCTCCAAGCTTATCACTTGAAGCATCTGTGTGGTACAAAATTGGATTCTTTATCCCCACCTTTCTTAGTTCTTGATGCATCCTTTGATCCTCTTCTTTCATCTACTTTTGCTTCTTTGCTTGAATTAAGGCAATGGTGGGTAAGACAGAGAGGTTGAAGTTGATCTTTTTGGAGCATGGGTCTGTTGAGGAGCAGTGGTTTGTTGAGTACATATTGGCTTTCTTGGGAGAGAAGAATCTCTCTTTCTTAGCTCTTCCAATATGTCACACCCCGCGATTTACAACCAAACACCGGTGGGCCCGGGTGGGGAATATCGTGACATAAGTTGATATCATCATAGTCAATTAAACACAGCACAATGGAAGTCTTGGAGTTGAAATTACTATTACAAACCAAATGTTCAAAGTACAAAAAACTAATACACAGACGACTTGTAATGGAAGATCCACAGGATCGAAAAATGTACAAAAATGTATAACAGATTTTGGGTAGATCTAAGGATTTGCAACATCCTCTTATATCACTACTACGCAGCTTCCAGCCAATTTCGTATTGTACATGCAACTTAGTCTTTTGAAAATACGTCAGCTTTCGCTGGTAAATACACCCAACTGACTCATTTTAAAACATTTTGAAAATGGATTTAAGTGCACAGGGCACGAAAAATCTTTTATAACTTGGGAAAGTCAGCCTTGTAACCTTGTTAACAGATTCACATGTTTGTCCATACATATGGGGCCCAGTACAGAGACCGAGACATGATTAACGTACACACCACTTAAGAACCCATGAAGGAGTTAGCCCCAACTAGTGGGTAAAAATAATTTAGCATGAGTATCTGTCAGGTGTATGCCTACTCCCCGCGCTTTTGGTCGTGGCCATTAACTAATGTAATGGGCCGAGGATATCCAGGACACGGTCATTAACCCCCAATGTTTAAGTTATCAAACAAAACTAATTAAAATGGAATATGCGGATTTACTAGCCATAGTCCGGCATTCGATTGATCCCATTTCCGACCAAGCGGTAATAATTAACCGTAACCCAAGCCCGTATAGGGAAAATAAGTCGAGAGTATTTACCAGAGCTAGTCTTGATTTTAAAAATGCAAGATTTAATATCTCAGTCGTATCCAAAACGAAATATGTGTAGATAGCATTTACCAAAAGGCTCTAGTCTAGATTATGGCATAAGCTAACCAATTAAAATGCTAACAATCTTAAATAAGTCATAGACTTAGACCGACTAGCATACAGGATCAAAACGGTATAGTGCGCTAGATTAAGCGACAACCGAATAGAATATAGTTTAAACCAAACAAGTACTATGACTTGTATAATATGGGTAAACCATAAGCATTATGGATTTTGAGACTAAAATAATAAGGTTAAACCCGTTTCGTTTAATTTCCGTAAACTAGTTACATATACTTAACCGTGCGCATATAAGCGATATCGGTTAACCGGATAAGTCATGGACAAGTTCTATATGCCATTGTACTTTAGTTAAGTTGTAATATCAGTAGAATATCAACTTATATGCCCGTTAAGGTTTAAGAGTGGAATTATGCCTCATAAGGGCGTTTTCGTAATTATATACCGTATAAAAGGAACTTGAATATATTTTAATGTTATAATCATAAGTATTCTGGAAAAATATTTAATTTATGAATAATATCAGTAAGATATCGTTCATATGTGTAATTTATTATTTATGACCAAACTATGCACCTTAGGGCATTTTGGTCATTTTACACAAAGTTTTATAATTTATTTGGGATTATGAGTTTACATCATATACCTACTGTAGAAATATTTTAAATAAGATTTAAAATCAGTAGGTAACAAGTCTTGGTCGATTAATATGGTTTAAAAGCATACTATACGCCGAAACGACGTTTATGTCGTAAAATGATGATTTGTGCGAACTTTAGTAAAAATTGATGTTAAGATCAGGTTTAATTGTTTTAGATTTGTTATTGAATATAACATATCAGTAGGTAAAAGATTTGATATGAAAAGGTATGATTAAAACCATTTTATGAGCCACAAGGGTTTATCGTCATTTATCGACGTAACACAATAACTTGTACGTAAACTCAGTATACAATCTGACTTGACATCCCAAATAATCTTACTTATGATATTACATCAGTAGGAAATTTATTTTCAAGTTCGTTATCGATTAAACATTATTTTATGTAAAAAGGGCATTTTAGTCAAAATGGCATAATAACGGAACTTGTGCATAAACTCGGATTCTGATTATGATCATGTAATATAACCTTAGGGGTTATACTACATTATATTTCAATCATAATGCAACCTTAGATCAGTAACTAACAAATCTAAATCGGATTAGAATCAAAAGTCAAAGCAGAAGTCAAACTTTGCGACTTTCGGTTGCAAACCGACCCTAGAACTGAAATTGACGAGCCGAACATGTTCTCACATGTTCTAATACTTATTACCAACTTGTTTAAGTGTAAAAACATGTTTCATAACATATATAATCTCAGATCATAATAATTTCGAAAACTGGCCTGTTTGACTTTTTAATAATAAAACTTTGACCCGTCAATTGGTCTAGCAAACGTGATCTTTAGGAGGTGCCCTTTATAGGGATTAACACCTACCTTATTACGATCACTTATCCATGTTCGATACAAACAATGGCTGGACCATAATGGTCTTAACCGAAAGTTAAGGCGTTTTCCGTAAAACGCTTGACTTTTGGCTAGAAAAGCCTATAAACGAAAATGCAAGAGAAAGGATCACTTACAAGTGATTCTTAGGATGAAATAGAACTAAATTGGATGCTCCTTTCAGTTAGGAACTTCCAGAGGAGGGAGATAGAGTGATAAATGAGAATGGTGCAAGTTCAAGTTGTGAACTAATGCACCTATTTATAGTTGGAGAGCTTGAAGGAGGTGATGCAAGGTGTTAGGGAGTATTAGAGGGAGCTTACAAGTGTCCTAAACGTGGCATAGCAGTTTGGAAGTCCCTAGTTTCGAATCAAGTGGTTTTTGGCAACATGTGTGGAGGCCAAGCAAATTTTCTGTAGACACAGGCCTTTGGCAGCCCGCGAGAGACCAGGCCAGTGTCTCTCGCACCCCGCGAGCGCCTCATGGGAACTTTCCAAATTTGTCACATTTAGCCCCTCAACTTATAAAACCTCTAAAACACCTTTAATAGCATAATTAGCCCTCCGTAGCCAACATTTGGCGTTCCCAGGAGTATGCCCGGACATTGTCAAGCTCTTGGTTCGTTAAAAGGTCACTCAGATGTATAAATTAACATGTTAACACTTTTAACCCCTCCGTAGTCCAACTTTTACATATTTATAGAATTAATCCCTCTCGTCCAACCAGTGGCTCATATGAGAGTTAGGACTTCATAAAGGATCACTCAAAGGCTCAGTATAAGCATGTTGACTCTGATGGTCACTCAGAGGCTAAGCATGTTGACACTAATGGTCACTCGGAGGCTAAGTTTAAGCATGTTGACACTAATGGTCTGACACTAATGGTCACTCAGAGGCTAATTTTAAGCATGTTGACACTAATGGTCACTTAGAGGCTCGGTTTAAGCATGTTGACACTAATGGTCGCTCAGAGGCTCAGTTTATGCATGTTGACACCAGAGGGTCACTCAGAGGCTTAGTTTGAGCATGTTGACACCTTTAGTCCTTATTAGTCCTTAATAGACTTATAAAAAATATGACACGTGTCACTATATTATTGGACACGATTTTACGAGGTGTTACATCCTCACCCCCTTAAAAGAAATCTCGACCTCGAGATTTATTCAAAAAGATGGGGATATTTTTGTCGCATAGTGGACTCAACCTCCCATGTATATTCGGGGCCTCGTAGGGCATCCCACTTAACCTTTACTATAGGTATCTTTTTCTTTTGGAGCTTCTTAACCTGTCGATCCTCGATCGAAATCGGTTTCTCAACGAACATCAGGTTTTCATCAATTTGCACATCATGATGTGACATTGATAGCGACTCATCGGCTAGACATTTCTTAAGATTACAGATGTGGAACACATCATGAATTCCACTAAGCTCCTCTGGCAGCTTGAGCTTATAAGCTACAGTGCCGACACATTCGATTATCTCGAATGGTCCTATATAGCTTGGGCTTAACTTGCCCTTCCTTCCAAATCTCATTACACCTTTCCAAGGTGATACTTTTAGCATGACCTTGTCCCCTATTTGGAACTTAAGAGGTTTACGCCTCTTGTCAGCATAGCTCTTCTACCTATCACGGGCAGCTTTGAGATGATCACGGATTTGCACAATCTTATCCGTGATCTTCAGGACTGTCACACCCCAACCCGCAGCGGATAAGGTGATCGGGGCTTGATTGGGTTATCATCAAAGCTCATGACATTTATTAAATGTTTCATATTCATTAATACAAATTAAATGAAAGTTTACAATGATTGCTACAACATGATCTAACTAACAATCTAACTCCTTTGTTTCTCTTCTAAGGCATATCCTATGCTATCCTGCTTCAACCTGTTCACCTGTATCATGTGTAAAAAGGTTTTTGGATCAACATAATGTTGGCGAGTGAATCCTATGGAAAACATTTGAACAATTTATTTAAATTGATTATGAAAAATGTGCACAACCAAACATGAGTAAAATTAGATGTAACTTGATCAATAATCATAAGATGTTAAATGAAAACACTCATGAACAATAATGGAACAATTAAAGGCACGCGATGCTCAACTCGTCTCTCACGAGGAACTGAGGGGCCTGATGAATGAATTGCATAAACATGATAATATGAATAACACAACTACAAACAATATAAACTCAATGAAAACACACATGAACAATAATGAATTTGAATTGAAGCACGCGATGTTCTACTCGTTTCCCACGAGGAACTGATGGGCTTATTGTATGAGTTTCATGTAATTTGACAAACGGAAAATAAATCACAACAATAAATCAATCTAAGATTAAGTCATGATGTGGTATGGCACAAGTTTAAATAAATAAATTAATTAATTCGTAACACATGACACACCCCAAAACGTGTAATTTAAAAGGGGGAATTGTAAGATTCACTCACAGTGGGTGCGTTCGGTTGATGATGATGAATGCACGCGAAGTGGTTTTAACCACGAGTGAGATTTAACCTAGATAAATCGCATTATGGTTTGGTGAGTAAACGGATTTTATTAAACTATTTTAGTAGGATTGTTGGGTGTATTTTTGTGAGTTTGAGGCTATTTTCAAATCTTAAAAATGTTATTTTTAAGTATTTATAATTGATTTTTACTTAAAATAATTAAATAAAAATAATAAAAATATTTTATTTTTTTCTGCTACAGTAACATTGACCAGTTGACTTTGACTGGTCGTTGACCGGTTTTGAGGCATATTGTTGTGCGCTGAGTGAGGCTCGAACCCGAGACCTCTCGTACGCGTGCACGCAGCTCTACCAACTGAGCTACGTGTCTAACCCGTTATATATCCGATTTTAATTACATATATACATTAATTAACATTAACAGAAAATCATTTTTATTTTAAAAACAATTTAAGCGGCTCGGCGGTGCGCTCCACAGGTCTCGAACCCGGGACCTGTGGGTTAATATAACACACAGTCCACCGCTGGACTGTGTGTTCAACATGTTATATAACTTGATTTTTATTATACTTAAAGACAATTTAGTTGTTTCCTTTTTCTGCCTTCTTTAAAAAAAATAGATAATTGTCCGAGTCGGTGCTGATGACCGGACTCGAACTCGTGACCAGCGATATAAACAAACACACAGTCCACCGCTGGACTGTGTGTCTAACTTGGTTATTATTCCGGTTATTAATATACTTAACATATAACTAATGTGACTCCGGTTCAGTAAAAAAAAAAATGGATTTTTATTAAGGCAGCGTGTGTGAGACGGGATTCGAACTTGAGACCTTTTGCGTTTTATATGTGCACACAGTCCACCGCTGGACTGTGTGTCTAACCCGATTTATTTCATGATTTTAATTAAACTTATATGATCACAAGTCTTCATCTTCTTCACTGAAAGAATAACCAGAAATCGGGTCTGACTGGTTCGAGCTTTTGATCAAGTTTCATTAGCGTTTTAGGTTAATTACTGGTAATATAGAAGTAAAAAGAAAGGAAAATAAGCGTGAGGTATACCGACTCGTTTCCTCTGTTTTCCGGCAGAATTCCGGCGACAGAAAAACAACTCCGGTGTCTGGTGCCTTGCAGCAGAAAGTCTCCGGAAAGCTTGGAAAGAGTAAGGGTGACTTTGGTATAAACTTAGGAGGTTCAGTGAGGTTCAAAAATTAAAACTCGGTTTTTCCGGCGAAAAACAGGAAAGTTCCGGCGAGTGGAATTACGCCGAGAAAAGGTGTGATTTTTGTGCGAAAGTGTTTGTAGACGGTTGTGGGTCATTTTATAAGGGAAAATCGAAATGTATTTGGTCTGATTTTGGACTGTATTCATCGGGTTAAGTTTTCCGGCGGTTTTGAAAAGTGTCGCGGACTTCAAACATCGGTTATAACCGATATGTAATTAAAGGTTTACGTTATAACGTAAATCGTAGTTAAGACTCGCGAATATTCCGGGATTCCGACGACTGAATCGTTTGGGCGCCGGTTTTGAATTCGCAAAGACACTTTATGAATTAATTGATTCTATTATATCACAAACGGAACAAGTGGCGCAGTGGTTTGTGTGTGTGAAGATAAGTCACTGAGTGACTCGGTACAGACCCGGGTTCGAAACCCGGCAGATGTAATTTATTTTTATTTTGCGATTTTTGACGGTTTTTCAAAAACTAAATATATATTCACGTATAATAATTGATTACGGATCGTTTAAAAATGTTTTGGACATTTAATTCGAAACGAAAATTTTGACTGACTGTTCGGTTACTAAACGGAGCGGGTTTGGTAAATCCGTTTTTGACGGATGTTACAGTATCCCCTGCTTTTTAGAAATTTCGTCCCGAAATTTAAATAATGATATATTTTGACTATAAAAATGATGATGTTTTGTTTGACAGTTGTATGCTTAGCAAAAATGAGGGTTTAAGTTTTTGTTCGAGGCGGTAACGTTCCTTGTAAAGGTTAAGTACCCTATTCAGGAATCGCTTTTTGTTGCCTACTGTATGAATATTGATAAACAGGAATGATTCTCTAAAAAAAATGATATCATGCATAAGAGTTTAGATACGTTTGGGAAAAATATGGTTATATCCTAAGGCAAAACTTCTAACACTACAATCTACATGGAACATAAAAACACAACAGCTGATATCCAAACATGAATGAATACATCAGCAAATATTTGAACATGAATAAACATAACAGCAAATATTCGAACATGAATAAACACAACAGCAAAAATTCGAACATGAATAGACACATCAGCGAATGAATAAACACAATAGCCAATATTCGAACGTGAATAGACACATCAGCGAATATTTGAACATGAATAAACACAACAGCAAATATTTGAATCCATATAGGTTTGAATGATGGAAGTTCCTCTCTCGTTTGTTATGATAGAGAGGTTAATTTATGTAGAAATGGAACACAATCCAATCTCTTTAAATAACATGATGATATAAATGTATCACAAATTCCAACCAAGGCAAATAATAAATCCTACCTGGAACTTCTCATAACCGCCTGATAATGCCTCTGATCCTTTGGCAAGAATACTTATATATAGGAAGTACCAGCAGCGTATCCACCATATTCTTGCCAAATTTTCATTAGTTTTATCCACAAGTTATGATTGGTTACCAAGAAACTAATAAATCCTACATAGAACTCCTCATAACCATCCGTTAATGCCTCTGATCCTTTGACAAGAATACTTATATATAGGAAGTACCAGCGGCGTATCCACCATATTCTTGTCAAATTTTCATTGGTTTTAACAGTGAATTATGATTAGTCCTATAACTCTACAATCAATACAACAAACATAAATTATTGAAATGAAACATATCTGTGCGATCAAGGCTCAATCGAACGGAGCCGATCGTATTGCATGTACTGAAAATAAAATTGTGTGCTCAAGGCTCAATCAAACGGAGCCGAACATATTGCATGTACTGTATACGAATAACTTAACCACACAAACAGCCTATGCATGGAACCTCTCATAACCGCCTGATAATGCCTCCGATTATTTGACAAGAATACTTATATATAGGAAGTACCAGCGGCGTATCCACCATATCCTTGTCAAATTTTCATTGACTTTATCCGCAAGTTATGGTTAGTTCGATGCGACTCTACTACAAACACCACAACCACAAGATACTGATAATGAAATTGTATGTGTGCTCAAGGCTCAATCAAACGGAGCCGAGCGTATTGCATGAACTGGAAATGAGAATAAATCTGTGTACTCAAGGCTCAATCAAACGGAGCCGAGCATATTGCATGAACTGGAAATGAGAATAAATATGTGTACTCAAGGCTCAATCAAACGGAGCCGAGCATATTGCATGAACTGGAAATGAGAATAAATATGTGTACTCAAGGCTCAATCAAACGGAGCCGATCGTGCGGGCACGCCAAGATCAACCACATAATAAAATGGGGATCCAACTCAACCTCGATGGATGGGGAGCCACGGCCTCGGCAAAATCGTATACTGAAAACAATATATAATGTATAATATACCATAATTACTCTAACAGTCTACACATGTGATAAAGAAAACATAAGACTAAACAACAGGAGTTGGATCTGGATCTTCGGCGAAGAGGACTAGCTGAGTATCTTCATCAGGGCCGTCATTATCTTTGACAGGGTTGGCGTTGATATTGAAGACTCTTCCTCTTGCTGGTGGCATAGTGGTTGGGTTTTCTTGGTTTACTTGGTTAACTGGGTTTGATTGGGCTTGAGTGTTGATAACGTTTACCAATTGAGGGCATGTGTTTCTAAAGTGGGTAGGGTCGCCACAATTGAAGCAAGCTCGAGCATATGGGAACATGGGGTGTTGGGGTTGGTGATAAGTTTGGGCCATGTTTTGAGTAGGGGAAAAGGTTTGGTCTTGAAAGGTGCGACAAACATTGCTCAAATGACCATAACGTCCACAAGTTGTACATAGCCGGCAAGGTAAAGTAAGGGAATGATGATAAAAACAGTGGTTGCATTGAGGGTGAGGTCCAAGATATGGTTTCTTATTTGGGTAAGCTGAATTGGGTGCCTCTTGGGTGATTGGGACAGCTCGGATGGGTATAGCGTGAAAAACTGGTTGATTTCGTTGAGTAGCAGCGAAAAGTCGCCCGACTATTCTTCTCTTAGGTTTGGGTTGAGAAGGGGATTCGGGTTGAGAAGGGGATTCGGGTTGAGAAGGGGATTCAGTTTGAGTGGAGTCGGAGGTTTCAGTCGATTCTTTATCCTTCTTCTTCTCCTCCTTGAAGTCTTTGTTTCGGATTCGGTTCTCGGTGAGCTCTGTTGCTAGCTCCATTGCTGCTTCCAAAGTTGCAGGCTTGGTACTTATCACAGGGTCTTGAATCTTTGACGGAAGACCACGAATGTAGTGCTCGATCAAACGGTAGAGGGGAGTAAACATGTTGGGAACCATTTGATGTAATTCGAGGAACCTTTTGTTGTAGGTGGTGTGGTCTCCTTCCACTTGCTTCAATGAGTAAAATTCATCTTCTAGCTTCTTGATTTCGCTCCTTGGGCAAAATCGTCTGGTCATGATTTCCTTCAATTCGTTCCAAGTTAAGGACATAGCATCTTCCACACCTCGTTTGGCCTTCTCTGTGTTCCACCAAGTAAGTGCTATCCCATATAGTCGACCGGTAGCATAACGCACTTTGCGATCATCAGGGCAATCGCAATTCAGAAAAGTATTCTCCATTTCTTCAAACCAATGGAGGAGTGCGGTGACACCTTCAGTCCCTTTATATTTCGGAGGGTCGCATGATTTGAAATGCTTGTAGGTGCATTTAGTGGTGTTTGGGGAAGAGTTGAAAATGTTTTGGTTTACTTGATTGACAGGATTATTGGTAAGTGCTTGTTGAACTTGGATTACAATGTTGGGTATTACGGCAGCCATTTGTTGAGCGATTAAGGTAGCCATGCGTTCGCGGGCTTTTCCTGCTCTCATCTTCCTACGGGCGAGGTTAGAAGACATCTACAATGAATACATGACAAGGGTATGAGTTGGATGCTTTTGAGATCATGGGTCGCATTCAAGAATGAACATTCATAAAATAATTATACCAAAAATACTACATCCATAGGATGTCTTGGGCTTTGCTCGCTGTTAGGCCCGTCATGCCGCCATACTTTACCTTATGTAATCATGTGGGCCCCCATGAATTACCGGTTTTTCATATGGTTCGCACGGTTTCTGCCTGGTTGCGTACACAAAACCCGGTGAAAATCGAGAAATATGTATACAACGTGTGATGTTCGGAATGTGTCCAGGTGTAGACACGGTGACACCTCAAAGTAGGGTTAGTTCGAACGACGTTTGGTGTGGCATGCTTTGGCCGAATAGGTCCTTCGTACTCTCATCGTTGGTCCCCAGGTAGGCAAACTGGTCCGTTATATTGGATTTATACGAATGCCAGCCTAGACAGGACGTTCCGACTACCGGTACTCGTACCCTTCCAGTTACTACATGCCCGTCGCAGAACTTACTTTGATGAGATTTGAAAATTGCATAAAATCTTTGGATAACGAGAATATGAAAATAAATTGAACACATGAACATCGATATATGTATAATGAATATGTATATATGTATAATGAATATGTATATGAGCATGTATGTTTGACTGAAATGTAAACAAATATGAAACAAATAAATATCACAAGTTTGTATGTAACCACTTAATCAATTTAAAATTTTAGGCAGACTATAGTATAGGCGCTAAGGGTCTAATAACCTA
Organism: Scalesia atractyloides; assembly: GCA_947069175.1. Classification (NCBI taxonomy): domain Eukaryota; kingdom Viridiplantae; phylum Streptophyta; class Magnoliopsida; order Asterales; family Asteraceae; genus Scalesia; species Scalesia atractyloides. Next base: position 36,482,929 of record CAMTDV010000116.1, read on the forward strand.
TCCTATATCCCTATAGTCATGGCTCTGATACCAATCTGTCACACCCCAACCCGCAGCGGATAAGGTGATCGGGGCTTGATTGGGTTATCATCAAAGCTCATGACATTTATTAAATGTTTCATATTCATTAATACAAATTAAATGAAAGTTTACAATGATTGCTACAACATGATCTAACTAACAATCTAACTCCTTTGTTTCTCTTCTAAGGCATATCCTATGCTATCCTGCTTCAACCTGTTCACCTGTATCATGTGTAAAAAGGTTTTTGGATCAACATAATGTTGGCGAGTGAATCCTATGGAAAACATTTGAACAATTTATTTAAATTGATTATGAAAAATGTGCACAACCAAACATGAGTAAAATTAGATGTAACTTGATCAATAATCATAAGATGTTAAATGAAAACACTCATGAACAATAATGGAACAATTAAAGGCACGCGATGCTCAACTCGTCTCTCACGAGGAACTGAGGGGCCTGATGAATGAATTGCATAAACATGATAATATGAATAACACAACTACAAACAATATAAACTCAATGAAAACACACATGAACAATAATGAATTTGAATTGAAGCACGCGATGTTCTACTCGTTTCCCACGAGGAACTGATGGGCTTATTGTATGAGTTTCATGTAATTTGACAAACGGAAAATAAATCACAACAATAAATCAATCTAAGATTAAGTCATGATGTGGTATGTCACAAGTTTAAATAAATAAATTAATTAATTCATAACACATGACACACCCAAAACGTGTAATTTAAAAGGGGGAATTGTAAGATTCACTCACAGTGGGTGCGTTCGGTTGATGATGATGAATGAACGCGAAGTGGTTTTAACCACGAGTGAGATTTAACCTAGATAAATCGCATTATGGTTTGGTGAGTAAACGGATTTTATTAAACTATTTTAGTAGGATTGTTGGGTGTATTTTTGTGAGTTTGATGCTATTTTCAAATCTTAAAAATGTTATTTTTAAGTATTTATAATTGATTTTTACTTAAAATAATTAAATAAAAATAATAAAAATATTTTATTTTTTTCTGCTACAGTAACATTGACCAGTTGACTTTGACTGGTCGTTGACCGGTTTTGAGGCATATTGTTGTGCGCTGAGTGAGGCTCGAACCCGAGACCTCTCGTACGCGTGCACGCAGCTCTACCAACTGAGCTACGTGTCTAACCCGTTATATATCCGATTTTAATTACATATATACATTAATTAACATTAACAGAAAATCATTTTTATTTTAAAAACAATTTAAGCGGCTCGGCGGTGCGCTCCACAGGTCTCGAACCCGGGACCTGTGGGTTAATATAACACACAGTCCACCGCTGGACTGTGTGTTCAACATGTTATATAACTTGATTTTTATTATACTTAAAGACAATTTAGTTGTTTCCTTTTTCTGCCTTCTTTAAAAAAAATAGATAATTGTCCGAGTCGGTGCTGATGACCGGACTCGAACTCGTGACCAGCGATATAAACAAACACACAGTCCACCGCTGGACTGTGTGTCTAACTTGGTTATTATTCCGGTTATTAATATACTTAACATATAACTAATGTGACTCCGGTTCAGTAAAAAAAAAAATGGATTTTTATTAAGGCAGCGTGTGTGAGACGGGATTCGAACTTGAGACCTTTTGCGTTTTATATGTGCACACAGTCCACCGCTGGACTGTGTGTCTAACCCGATTTATTTCATGATTTTAATTAAACTTATATGATCACAAGTCTTCATCTTCTTCACTGAAAGAATAACCAGAAATCGGGTCTGACTGGTTCGAGCTTTTGATCAAGTTTCATTAGCGTTTTAGGTTAATTACTGGTAATATAGAAGTAAAAAGAAAGGAAAATAAGCGTGAGGTATACCGACTCGTTTCCTCTGTTTTCCGACAGAATTCCGGCGACAGAAAAACAACTCCGGTGTCTGGTGCCTTGCAGCAGAAAGTCTCCGGAAAGCTTGGAAAGAGTAAGGGTGACTTTGGTATAAACTTAGGAGGTTCAGTGAGGTTCAAAAATTAAAACTCGGTTTTTCCGGCGAAAAACAGGAAAGTTCCGGCGAGTGGAATTACGCCGAGAAAAGGTGTGATTTTTGTGCGAAAGTGTTTGTAGACGGTTGTGGGTCATTTTATAAGGGAAAATCGAAATGTATTTGGTCTGATTTTGGACTGTATTCATCGGGTTAAGTTTTCCGGCGGTTTTGAAAAGTGTCGCGGACTTCAAACATCGGTTATAACCGATATGTAATTAAAGGTTTACGTTATAACGTAAATCGTAGTTAAGACTCGCGAATATTCCGGGATTCCGACGACTGAATCGTTTGGGCGCCGGTTTTGAATTCGCAAAGACACTTTATGAATTAATTGATTCTATTATATCACAAACGGAACAAGTGGCGCAGTGGTTTGTGTGTGTGAAGATAAGTCACTGAGTGACTCGGTACAGACCCGGGTTCGAAACCCGGCAGATGTAATTTATTTTTATTTTGCGATTTTTAACGGTTTTTCAAAAACTAAATATATATTCACGTATAATAATTGATTACGGATCGTTTAAAAATGTTTTGGACATTTAATTCGAAACGAAAATTTTGACTGACTGTTCGGTTACTAAACGGAGCGGGTTTGGTAAATCCGTTTTTGACGGATGTTACAAGGACAATCTCCAGTCCTGATAGTTGGGCTTCCCCAAATCTGCCCAACATACGGGCGTTCGACACTTTCTCCCATACAAGGCCTCAAAAGGAGCAGCCTTGATGCTCGTATGATAACTATTATTATAGGAGAATTCTATTAGGGGTAAGTGGTCATCCCAACTTCCACCTAAATCAATCAAACATGCCCTAAGCATGTCTTCCAACGTCTGAATAATAAGCTCACTTTGACCATCAGTCTGCGGGTGGTAAGTCGTACTAAAGTTTAATCTTGTGCCTAAGGATTGTTGGAAACTTTTCCAAAAATGAGAGGTATATCTAGTATCTCTGTCAGATATATAGATATCAGCACACCGTGTAGGGACACAATCTTGTCCACACAATTTAGCCAATTTGTCAGAATCATACGTTTCTTTGATTGGCAAGAAATGCGCTGACTTAGTCATCCTATCCACAATGACCCAAATAGTGTCATTTCCACGTTTAGTCTTAGGTAACTTGGTAATCAAGTCCATAGTTACCATTTCCCATTTCCAAGTTGGAATTTGAAGTTGTTGTAGAAGTCTAAACGGTTTCTGATGTTTGGCTTTAACTTGCGAACACGTCAAACACTTAGCTACATAAGTGGCTATGGATTTCTTCAGACCCATCCACCAATAATTCCTTTCAAATCTTGATACATCTTGTCACCACCCAGGTGAACTGAGTATCTTGAATTATGCGCTTCCTGGAGGATTAGATCTCTAAGTCCTCCAATGATTGGAACCCAGATTCTGCCATTAAATCTAAGAATTCCCTCATTTCCAGGCATTAACTGATCAACAGTCTGCCTAATCCTTCATTAGGAATATTAGCCTCTAATAGGGCTTGCTTTTGCGCATCTAATAGCTTCTCATTCAAGCTATTTCTGAGCTCAATGCTCTTGGCGTTAATCCTTATAGGCTTAACTCTTTCTTTAAAACTTAAGGCGTCAGCAACGACATTTGCCTTGCCGGGATGATAGCGAATTTCGCAATCATAATCATTAAGTGTCTCCATCCTACGGCATTGTCGCATGTTCAAATCCTTTTGATTGAACAGATGTTGGAGACTCTTATGATCAGTGTATATAATACACTTCGTGCCATATAAGTAATGTCTCCACAACTTAAGTGCAAATACAATAGCACCCAACTCCAAGTCATGGGTGGTGTAATTCCTTTCATGCACTTTTAATTGTCGTGATTCATAAGCAATTACCTTGCCTTTTTGCATAAGCACATAGCCCATGCAAGTGTGCGAAGCATCACAATAAATGACAAAATCCTCAATACCCTCAGGTAGAGATAACACAGGAGCATTACTCAACTTGTGTTTTAGAATTTCAAAGGATTCTTGTTGTTTTGGACCCCAGTTAAACTTGACATTCTTACGGGTCAAGGTAGTTAAAAGAGTGGCTATCCTCGAAAAGTTCTCAATGAACCTCCTATAATAACTAGCCAATCCTAAGAAGCTACGAATTTCTGATGGAGTTTTGGGTACTTCCCAATTCATTATGGCTTCTATTTTGGCGGGATCCACTTGGATACCACGCTTACTTACAACATGTCCAAGAAACTGGACTTCTCTAAGTCAAATTTCGCACTTAGAGAACTTAGCATAAAGTTTCTCTTGTCTTAGCAATTCTAGGATTAAGATGTTTCTCGTGACCAACTTGATTACGAGAGTAGATAAGTATGTCGTCAATAAAGACAATGACAAACTTATCTAAATACGGCTTGCAGACTCTATTCATGAGATCCATGAATGCTGCAGGTGCATTTGTGAGCCCAAAAGGCATCACTAGGAGTCATAATGACCATAACGGTCCTGAAGGCAGTCTTAGGAACATCGTCACTTCTAACCTTCAGTTGATGATATCCTGATCTTAATTCGATCTTAGAGAAGTAACTACCCTCTTTAAGTTGGTCGAACAAGTCGTCGATCCTGGGCAGAGGATAACGGTTCTTGATTGTTATCTTATTTAGCTCGCGGTAATCAATGCACATCCGCATTGAACCGTCCTTCTTCTTAACGAAAAGGATAGGAGCTCCCCGAGGTGAGGAACTAGGCTGAATAAAGCCTTTCTCTAAAAGTTCATCTAATTGTATCCTTAATTTCTTCATTTACGTTGGTGCTAACCGATATGGAGCTCTAGGAATGGGTGCTGATCCTGGTATGATGTCAATCCTAAACTCCACTTGCCTATCTGGAGGTAGACCTGGTAATTCTTCAGGAAAGACATCGGAATACTCTGAGATAATGGGAAGGTCTTCAATGTTTGGCTTAGGCTCGTTGATAGTTACTTGTGCCATGTAAATGACACAACATTTCCTCTGCCACTTGGATGCCTTGAATAACGACACCTTGTCTGGCATTCCATGGTGTGAATCTCCAAGGATGTTGATCATTTCACCAGATGGGGTTTTAATTTCAGTCAGTTTCTTATCACATGCAATACGGGCTTGGTTATGAGATAACCAATCCATGCCTAAGACTACATCGAACCCCGCCAATTTCATTGGCAAAAGAGAGATAGGAATAGAATGATTCTTAATGGATATAAAACATCCCTTAAGAATGGAAGATGCAGTTTCTAAAGTTCCATCAGCAAGTTCTACCTCATAAGTTATGTCTAGGGTTCTTACGCGTAAGTTTAATAGTCACTAAACTTATGATCTACAAAGGACTTATCTGCACCCGAATAAAAAAGAACTCTAGCATATACGTCATTAATGAGGAATGTACCTGTTATGACCTTAATATCATTAACAGCCTCTCTTGCATTCATCTGAAAGGCACGTGCATTTCCTTTCTTAGCCTCTCCAGGCTTTGCATCATTACCCTCGGGGTTCTTAGGGCACTTAGGCTTAATATGCCCCTTCTCATTACAACCATAGCAAATTGCATCTTTAAGATTTTTGCACTCTAGGGTCTTATGCCCTTTTCTTTTGCAAATACCACAGGGTTTAATCTGTGGGTCAGCATTGCATTGCCCCCAATGCCTGCGGTTACAGGTCTTGCACAGAGGTCTATCATCAGACCTGTGCTGGTTCTTCTTGAACCCAAAATTTCCTCTCTTTTTGAACCTTTGGTAGTTATCCTCCTCCCGTTTCCTTTTCCCGTCAGTCTCAGTCCTAACTGACTTTTGCCTCACCAAGTCTAAGGTGAGTGAGAGAGATATGTCAACAGCAGACCTATAGGTACTAGGCTGAGCAGCCTTTACCATGCCCTTAATCTAGGGTGCTAACCCATTAATAAAACGCGCAATGTGTTTTGGCTCAGGGGTGATTAAATAGGAAACTAATCTAGACAGGGAGTTGAAGTCAGAAACATACTTCCTACAGTCTAGATTTTTCATTGTGAGAGTCAAAAAGTCTGACTCTATCTTCTCCACCTCATGAGGTGGGCAGTAAGTCTCCTTGACAAGGTCAACAAACTTGGACCATCCCAAGTTATACAGGTGTACCTTACCTGTTGATTGGACCATTGCCTTCCACCAAATTAGGGCATCACCCTTGAAGGACTGTGATACATACTTAACCACATCCTTATCAGCACAACCGCTGATATCTACTATCGTCTCCATCTCATCAAGCCATCTCAAGGTTTCTACAGTTCCCCTTTCTCCATTGAAATCTCGGGGTTTACAGGAGATGAAGTATTTGTAGGTACATCCGTCTTTAGAAGCACGGGACCTATCGTTTAACTCTAATTTATTTGGTTCACTCTTCGCATTTAAAGAGTGAACAAAGCTCTCCTTACAAGCCGAGGATGGTGGAATAGACAAAGGTTCGGAGCGAGTAGCGCTCACTTCCTTAAATTTCTCCATGGCCTTTCCAACAGCTGCATCTATGCGAGCTTGGAAAGCATTATTATCGATGGCTATGTTTTCAGCATTGTAGAGTTAATATCTTGGTGGCTACTTTGCGCCTCATCCGAGTTAGCCATTCTTGAAGTTTTGGTTCTAAACACCAAATTTGAACTTGTCTTAGCCATGGTATTAGTAACCATAATGGTTATAAAACTTGGATATATAAATCCATTGCCTATTTGAGCTAGTGTGTATAGAATCACAACTCTTAGACTTAACATTTCTCATCTGTATTTGGCCTAGGTCTCAAAAGGACCATCAAAGGCAAATTACAATTTGGACATAGTCCATATATTATTAGATAGTGGATCGTAATGTCACAACTGTCATTGTCATTAGACAATTATAAATAGCTCATAGGCTTATCATGAAGGACATTAAAATATGGCTCATAGGCCTGTCACTAAGGACATATTATAATGGCACATCGGCCTGTCATTAAGGACATATAAAAATACGGCACATAGGCCTGTCATTAATGGACATAAAAATACAGCATATTGTCCTGTCACTAATGGACATATAAATACGGCACATAGGCATGTCACTAATGGACATAAAAATATGGCACATTGGCCTGTCACTAATGGACAAAATTTTTAGGCAAAGGGTTATATTAACCACAACTGTCATTGTCTTAATTGACAATATAATATTGCTCAAAGGCAAATCATGTTTAATCATGGTCCATAGACACTACATCACTAATGGATGTCAGTTATGGCCCGTAGGCACTAGATCACTAATCGATGTTTAATTATTATCATCACATTGATGCCCGGATCATATTGATCACACAGGCCATATAATAGGTTAGGACGTAGTCCATTTACTTAGACGGCTAGTGTGGTTCCTCAAGCACACTACCAGGAGTATGAACATTACTTAAATGTTAACATAGGAGTATCTTAATGCTTGATTAATATTCATAGTCGCATTGACCTTAACGACTTGGAGGCTTGAACATGGTCCACCACCTCTGGATAGAAAGATAACTCTCCTTAACTATCATTATAGAAGGATATTCATCCTTAACTATCATTTATAAGCTGGCCAAATAATGTGGTATGTGCCACTTGGCTACTCAAGACCATTAAGATCTTTTGGAATTATATAGCAGAGCATAAATTTCAAGTAAAATGGAGATGTTCGCTTGAAGAGGATGAATATATATATATATAATTCCAAAATATTTCATTAAATGCCAATAAGAAATTACAATACTAGAAATAAATAAATGAAACAAACTGTCCATGCAAGGACTTAAAAGAAATAACAATGTCCATGCAGGGACTAAAGAAATAACAATGTCCTCGCAGGGACTAAATATAATGATAGAAGAGACTTCACTTGTCCTTTTTTTCCCTTAACCAACTTAGAGAGCTTCTTGAAGAAATTATTCGTCTTCCTCTCCGTCTTCTCCGCTTATTGTTGCATTTCCTTCATTCATTCTAAGGCCTCATTAATGGCCTCAAGTGGGGGTGGAGGCTATGGTTGTGGTTGGGGTACAACAGGATACTGGTACCCATAATTTGGATATCCAGTAGGTGGATAAGCAGGTGGGAAAGGAGATGGGTAAGATCTTTTGGAATTATATAGCAGAGCATAAATTTCAAGTAAAATGGAGATGTTCGCTTGAAGAGGATGAATATTATATATATAATTCCAAAATATTTCATTAAATGCCAATAAGAAATTACAATACTAGAAATAAATAAATGAAACAAACTGTCCATGCAAGGACTTAAAAGAAATAACAATGTCCATGCAGGGACTAAAGAAATAACAATGTCCTCGCAGGGACTAAATATAATGATAGAAGAGACTTCACTTGTCCTTTTTTTCCCTTAACCAACTTAGAGAGCTTCTTGAAGAAATTATTCGTCTTCCTCTCCGTCTTCTCCGCTTATTGTTGCATTTCCTTCATTCATTCTAAGGCCTCATTAATGGCCTCAAGTGGGGGTGGAGGCTATGGTTGTGGTTGGGGTACAACAGGATACTGGTACCCATAATTTGGATATCCAGTAGGTGGATAAGCAGGTGGGAAAGGAGATGGGTAAGATCTTTTGGAATTATATAGCAGAGCATAAATTTCAAGTAAAATGGAGATGTTCGCTTGAAGAGGATGAATATATATATATATAATTCCAAAATATTTCATTAAATGCCAATAAGAAATTACAATACTAGAAATAAATAAATGAAACAAACTGTCCATGCAAGGACTTAAAAGAAATAACAATGTCCATGCAGGGACTAAAGAAATAACAATGTCCTCGCAGGGACTAAATATAATGATAGAAGAGACTTCACTTGTCCTTTTTTTCCCTTAACCAACTTAGAGAGCTTCTTGAAGAAATTATTCGTCTTCCTCTCCGTCTTCTCCGCTTATTGTTGCATTTCCTTCATTCATTCTAAGGCCTCATTAATGGCCTCAAGTGGGGGTGGAGGCTATGGTTGTGGTTGGGGTACAACAGGATACTGGTACCCATAATTTGGATATCCAGTAGGTGGATAAGCAGGTGGGAAAGGAGATGAGTAAGATCTTTTGGAATTATATAGCAGAGCATAAATTTCAAGTAAAATGGAGATGTTCGCTTGAAGAGGATGAATATATATATATAATTCCAAAATATTTCATTAAATGCCAATAAGAAATTACAATACTAGAAATAAATAAATGAAACAAACTGTCCATGCAAGGACTTAAAAGAAATAACAATGTCCATGCAGGGACTAAAGAAATAACAATGTCCTCGCAGGGACTAAATATAATGATAGAAGAGACTTCACTTGTCCTTTTTTTCCCTTAACCAACTTAGAGAGCTTCTTGAAGAAATTATTCGTCTTCCTCTCCGTCTTCTCCGCTTATTGTTGCATTTCCTTCATTCATTCTAAGGCCTCATTAATGGCCTCAAGTGGGGGTGGAGGCTATGGTTGTGGTTGGGGTACAACAGGATACTGGTACCCATAATTTGGATATCCAGTAGGTGGATAAGCAGGTGGGAAAGGAGATGGGTAAAGTGCGTTATGCATGACCGCTTGCATATAAGGGTCATGCGATAGTGCCTGGTAATTTATCGGCGTAGATGGGTTAAAAGGATCATATCCACATATATCTGGATATGTGGGAATAGGGTTATTGAAACCCAATGGTGGTGGTTGAACCACAGGTGGTGGTGTTGGTTCCACCACAGGTGAAGCATTGGAGGGTCCACCCATTTGTGGGTCCTCGTGAATGATAGGGTAAGGTTTGGGAAATGGTTTTAGCGAACCCGACTGTTGACCCGCACATACCGATATACGTGCTCCACGTTTCCTCCTTGGTGGCTCAGGTGGCGGCTGAGGTTGTTCCACGGTTCCATATGAACATCTTCTTGTATAGGAGGTTGTTGGTGCATATTTATGACAACAACTTAGATTTGGTCTTTGGATATCTTGTAATTAGTAAAATGATAAACGGTTAGCCGGTTTAGTTTTGTAATAGTTAATTAGAAGTAATTAGGCTAAACCAGACACCATATAGCATATGGTAGGCGAATTGGGCCTAGACCCAATAGCAGTCCATATGGTGAAACCCTAGCCTAGGAGCAAACTTGTCTCTATATAAAAAGAGTTTTGCATTAGAGTTAAGGTTTGATCATTTTGCTTAATCAGTTGATCAGTGGATTAGTTAATTACTTCAGAGAAAGTTGAGAGAGGGAGTCTTGAATTGATTTTAAACACTTGTGTTGGATAATCAATAGAAGACAGTTTGAAAGTAATTGTGTTCTTGTTCTTGTTAGTTTTCTGTGAAGTCTGATCTAGTGGATTTCGCACTCTAGGTTGGATAGACGATTCTATGAAGATCCATACGGATTAGGGGACCTACAATTGGTATCAGAGCATTCGGCTCTTGTTTTTGCACGGTTCGGAATCGTTTGTGTAGAAAATAGTTGAGTTTTTGGACGTTTTGGAGGCTGTTTTGAAGTGTTGACGGCTGTTCTAGGGTTTCTGCTGCTGTTGTAGGGTTTTTGCTGCTATTTCGGATAAACAACAGATCATTTCGGATAGAAGGAAGGCATCTCGGATCAAAGGTGAAGCATTTCAGATTAGACTAGTTCATCTCGGATTGCATCTCAGATCAGAACAGTCCATTCCGGATTACAACTCGGGTCAGAACAGTCCATCTCGGATTGCATCTCAGATCACTATTCCGAATCATTATCTCAAATCAGCAATTCGGATCACTGTTCCGAGTTCCCATCTCGGAGTGACTATCTGAGTCACTGTTACGAGTTCGGTACTGTTCCGAGTTGTATACAAAAACGTGGAAAGTTAATCAGCTGACATAACCGGAGTTAAACGTTTTCGAACATAGAATTTGATCCACAGACAATCTTGACAAACCGATTCCACAGTTAGACTCGTGTGATTTTTAGGACAAAAGAAGGCACGAAAATTCCTAAAATCATAATCGGACATTATACATCATTGGATTCGTATCGTCGAGACGAGTTTAACGGTATAATTTGGTAATCACATATTTCGAACAAATTTTTAACGTTTTTAACGAGCCGGTTCAGTAAAAATGTCAATATGTCTAACTTAAATGAATTGTTGAGAATGGAACATGAGGCAGGCACGACTAACAAACCTACAAAAATGTTGAAGGTAGAAAATTATCTTACTTGGAAGGATAGGTTTCAGTCGTTCATTGAATATCAGGACACACGAATTTGGGTCTGTATTCAAGATGGGTATGTTAACCCAACACATGACTTTGAAGGCAGACAACGTGTCACTGCCTATATGAACATGTCAGAGGATAAAAAGAGAATGTATGAGTGTGAGAAGAAAGCCTTAGCTGCTATAAAGATGTCATTACCTGATGGCATCAAACATACATTCAAGCGTTATACTACATCGAAGGAAATGTGGGGTGCCCTAGAGAAGAGGTATGAGGGAAATCCAGATGTGAAAAAGAACAAGGTTGATCTGCTGAAGAAACAGTTTGTTGTGTTTAAAGGCATGAGGAATGAGTCCCTTGAAGATATTATCACGCGATATTATCATATGATGATAGAAATGGACAATTATTACATAGAGGGATACACAGATGTTGAGATAAACGATAAGTTGCTTGATGCTTTACCTGCAAAGTGGGCTATTTATACTTTGATGATAAAGGCTGAAGCTGACTTTGAAGATAAAGACTTGGAAGAAGTTGCTCGAAAACTGAGAGCTTATGAGGTCAACATGAAGAAGAAGAAGAAGGAGACTGGATATGATCAGGTTCAAGATCTGGGGATTTATAAAGGCCTTACACCTTCATCTACCAACAATGAATGCTTCAAGTGATACGTCAACTGCGTTTCTTTCATGTGAAAATGAATAGATTGTGACAAATGCTGAGGGTGAAGTAATGTTTTGTAGCTACTTCAGGAGGCTCGTCAGGGGCAAAGAGACAACAATCAAGAAATAATAACAACAGTACTAGGTCTATGCCTCTGATTGTCAAAAGTGCTGAAGATCATCTGGCATTGCTTGCTTCTTTCGTTGCTTCCTACGAGAACTACATGCAGGGAAGAATGTCTGATCCTGCTACATTTGATGAAGATTATGATCAGATTGACCCTGATGATATAGAGGAGATGGATTTACAATGGCAGATGGCCATGATCTCTAGAAGAGTAAAGAGGTTCATGAACAGAACGGGCATGAAGTTCGTTGGAAAGAGTGTGGGTTTTGACAAGTCTAAAGTGAAGTGTTACAATTGTCAAAATTATGGACACTTTGCTAGAGAGTGCCAAAGACCTAAGTCTGAATCTCGTTCTAGTTCATCTTTTCAAGATTTTCCTGGTCATGGTTCAAGCAACAGGAATGCGTCAACCAACACTGGCTTGAAGGCCCTGATCTCTACTGCTAGAGAGGGTTCCTATGGTTGGAGTGTTCATCTGGAGGGTGATGACAATGCCACACAGGCAATAATGGCTGAGATAGCCCTAGTTGATAATGAGGAAGTGAAGGCTGATGCTGAGGAAGAGCGAGAGACGGTAGCTAAAAAAGCTGATGGAGAACAGAATGCTGCAGAGAAGAAGATGGCTGCAGATTTTGCTGCTTTCATGGCTGATCTAAGCAAATCAACAGGAGAGGTACATTCTAACTCTAGTATTTCTGTTTGCTTAAAATGTCATGAACTGCAAAGTGAAGTTGACACGTTAACAAAACAAAACCAAAGTCTGGTAAATGAGCTCTCAAACCTAAAAGAATCAAACTTTGTCGTAAAACGAAATGAGTCATTATATTTGAAGAAAATTAAAGGTTAGGAAGAAGAAATCAATATTCTAACCTATAAGCTTAATGAAAAGCTTTAAATTATTTACTTAGCTCATGATACGAAGAGTGAGAAAACAAAAGAAATTTCTGAAAAATGCAAAGAGTTGTCTAAAGCACAACTTAAAATTTTTGAACTTGAAAAGAAATTAAATCAATTCAAAGATTCATCTTTTGTTATGAAACACATGATGAATGGTTTGAAGAAAAGTAATGACAAGACAAGTGTGGGCTTCAAAGGTTTCAATGAAGTTCCACCACCTCTTGGTCATGACCATTCTTTCTTGCCAAATGAAGAAGAGCTTACAGACTTTGTGTCACCTACACCTGGTAGTTCCACATCAGAGTATGTTGATGTGACTGAGAATGACAAGAAGGATAATAACAGGGAACCAATTTTGAAAACAAAGAAAACACACCCTACGAATAAAAAACATTTTTTTGTTAAAAAGGTTGATTTTGTCAAAGGGAGTGATATGAAAGAAGAGGTCACTGTTATTACAAAAGAGTCAAATGTGCAGTTTGCTAAAAATAAAAATAAAGAAAAATCAGAAATAAGTAAACTAAACAATATCCTTCAAAGGCATCATCATCATCATTGTCACCTGATGAATCTAAACTAGAGACTTCAACTAAGAAGTCTTCGGCTAGAAGATCGTGCTTCAAATGTCACAGCAAGGGACATGTAGCTAGGTGTTGTCCTAACAAAAAGAGTGAAGCACAGGTGAGTGAGAGACAGAGAGAAAAATCACCAGAAAAACTTGGTGATGGTGAGAAGCAGGTTACTAACTTACCAAAGATATCTGCTACCAGGCAACAGAGTGTTGCTGCTGGTGTAGATAAGGCTAAAAAAGGAACTCACCAAGTTCCTCGTTTTCAAAGAAATCAACAAAGATTTCAGCCAAAATCTACATCAGGCAGATATGAAAGACCTAGAAGTAGTTCACAAAGAATGAATAACTTTAATGTTCAATCAAGTAATTTTAGAAGTCAAGGTCATTATCAAACTCGATATCAGAATGTTGGTAGTCGAAATTTTTATAACAATGGATTTTGAAACTATCACCATCAAAATTCAAGAAATCATAGTCGAAATTTACAAAGGTCACAAAGTCCAAACATGTTTAGGAAACCTCAGGAACAGAGACCTAGTGGAAATCAAAGACCATTTCCATCGACAGGTCTGAAAACCAAGACTCCTGTTAGGAGTGATGGATATTGGATGGATGTTCCTGTGGTTGATAAATCTGGAAGACCTAAGACCATTAAGGCTTGGGTCTCCCAATCTAACTAATTTTGTTAGGTGGTGCAAGAGCTGCTAAGGAGGATTATCAACTTGTGGTATGTTGATAGTGGATGCTCCAGGCACATGACGGGGGATGCGAGGTTATTGACTGAGTTTGAGAATATAAATGGAGGTTATGTGAATTTTGCAGGTGCTAAAGGAGGGCACATTACAGGTCGAGGAAAACTGACCAACGGGAAGATCACACTGGACAAAGTGAACTATGTTGAGCAGCTGAAGCACAATCTGATTATTGGATAGTGATGAGAGCGCCAAGGAGAAACGACACTTATGTCATGGACATGGGTGCTAAGGATTCTTCCACTGTGGTGGCGTGTTTACTATCAAAAGCATCTGAGGCTGAGTCATTGCTGTGGCACAGACGCACGGCCCACATCCACTACCGAAAAATGAACTATATTATTAAAAATGGTTTAGTGGAAGGGGTGCCAGTGCAAAGGTTTCACGTGGAAGATAAATGTCTTTCATGTCAAAAGGGAAAACAACATAAGAAACCTCACAAGTCTAAAACATTAAATTCCATAGATGCCCCTTATGAATTACTTCATATGGATCTTTTCGGTTCGGTGAACGTAAGGAGCATTGGTGGAAAGTACTATTGTTTAGTTGTCACAGATGATTACTCACGATATTCATGGGTTTTCTTTTTATGTACAAAAGATGAGACAGCGGAGATGCTGATAGATCTTTTTACAAAATTGGAAAATGTCCATGATGCACGGATCAAGAGGATAAGGAGTGATAATGGCACGGAGTTCAAGAATCAGATTCTGGATCTGTATTGTCTTCGCAAGGGAATTGAACATCAATATTCTGCTCCTTATACACCTCAACAGAATGGAGTCGCTGAGAGGAAAAACAAGACGTTGATTGAAGCTGCAAGGACTATGCTTTCTGATTCAAAGCTTCCAGTTCTTTTCTGGGGAGAAGTTGTGAACACATCGTGTTATGTCCTAAACAAAGTTTTGACGGTTAAACGATTTAACAAAACATGTCACGAACTATTGTTTAACCGAAAACCAAACTTAAAGGCTTTGAACCATTTGGATTACCCTGCACCATTGTGCGAAATAAAGATAAGCAAAAATTCGGTGAGGTAGCTGAAGAGGGTTACTTTCTAGGCTATATGCCTGGAACACCGAATAAAAGGGTTATTAATCTAAAGACTAGTAAAATTGAGGTGGTGTTTAACATGGAAATCACTAGTTATTCACCTCAACAATCAACGAGTGGTCCTCCTATATTATATGATTACGACAGTGTTTTAAATCATTTAATATTCCTGATTTTTCCAATGCAGATGAGTCTCAAATGATCCAAACTGTGATCAGTGAAGATGGAGAGGGTGACTTCATCCCTAGATCGACTATATCAATGACAGAGGCTCCAGAAACTTCTTCCAGTGTAGCTCCATAGGATTCAAGTGATAGTGAGTCCGAACCTATTCAGGGGGAGGATTTTACTAATCTGTTTGCTAATCAGACCATTCACGGGGAGGTTGGATCTAATCTGGGAGATAATCTACTTGTTGAAACCATTGCTACCATACGTGTAAACAGAGATCATCCAGTTGAAAACATCATAGTGATGCTGCAGGTGTTCAGACAAGAAGGTGTGATCGAAGGTTCCTGTTTATTTACTTCGATTCAGAAGACTGGGTTGTTTCATGAGTGTTTGTATAGCTGCTTTATTGCCCAAGAGGAGCCGAAGAATGTTCACATGGCTCTAAAATAATTGTTGGGTTGAAGCTATGCAAGAGGAACTAGCTCAGTTTAAGAAGTTGAAGGTTTGGGAGCTAGTTGACTTGCCTGAAGGAGAGAAGGAAATAGGCACTAAGTGGGTATTTAAGTCCAAGAAAGACGACCGAGGGATTGTGATAAGGAATAAGGATCGGTTGGTGGTGAAAGGGTTCAATCTGCAAGAGGGGATTGACTACAATGAAGTGTTTGCACAAGTAGCAAGGTTGGAAGCAATTCGCTTGTTCCTATCTTTTGCTTCATTCAAGGGCTTCAAAGCTTACCAACTTGACGTGAAGAGTTCATTTCTTTATGGGAAATGCCAAGAAGTGGTGTATGTCTCACAACCAGATAGGTTTACTAATCCAGATTATCCAGATCGAGTCTATCGACTTGATAAGGCATTGTATGGATTGCATCAGGCACCTAGGGCGTGGTATGAGACACTGGCAGCACATTTGTTAAAGAATGGTTTTGAAAGAGGTCAGGTCGACAGTACACTTTTCATTAAAAGGAAGAAGGCAGGGTACAGGTATACGTAGATGACATCATTTTTGGGTCATCGGATGAGAACATGTGTCATGAATTCAAGGAGGTAATGAAGAGCAAGTTTGAAATGAGTGCGATGGGTGACTTGTCCTACTTTCTGGGTTTACAAGTTGAACAGAAGAAGGATGGGATGTTTATACATCAGACGAAGTATATTTATGACATTTTGTCTCGTTTCAAAATGGAGGATTGCGCTACTTTCAATACACCTATTTGTGAGAATCACAATCTTGGTCCAGATCATGAGAGTGTGGAGGATGTTGATCCTACTCAATACATGGCTATGATTGGTTCTCTAATGTACTTGACTGCTTCAAGGCCAGACATCATGTTCGCAGTATGTCTTTGTGCCAGATATCAAGCGAATCCAAACACATGAAAGCAGTGAAGCGGATTCTTCGTTACTTGAAGGGGAAACCTAAACTTGGGTTATGGTATCCAGCTGCTAGTGATTTGAAGTTTGTTGCTTTCACTGATTCAGACTTTGGAGGATGCAAATCAACAAGAAAGTCTACCATAGGTGGTTGTCAGTTCTTAGGAGGGAGGATAGTGTCATGGCAATGCAAGAAGCAGTCTTGCGTGTCTACCTAGACGTGTGAAGCTGAATATATTGCTGCTGGTAGCTGTTGCTCTCAGGTTCTCTGGATCCAACAGCAGATGTGTGAATACAGTTTGAATTTAACTCATACTCCTATTATGATAGACAATAATGCCACAATTTCAATCACCAACAATCCCATAAAACACCGTCGCACAAAATATATTGACATTCGTCATCATTTTATACGAGATTGTGCTGAAAAGAAATTGATTGAACTGCATCGAGTCGACACACTAGATAACCTGGCAGATCTTTACACAAAAGCATTTAACAGGGCTCGTTTTGAACATTTAGTCGAAATCAACGGGATGAGGACTTCTGAATAACCAGTTTTCATAAAATTTCTGTAAATAATTTACTGCTTTTCAAAAATCAAAAACATAAAAAAAATAGAAAATCAAAATGAGTTTTTACTGTGTGGAAAAGAAGAAATGATAGTGCATCAGCAAGTTAGACTGTCACACTAATATTTAAAACTAAATTGGTTATGTGTGATAGCAACTTCATTATATGATGTACCAGTAGGCAAAAAGCATGAAATAATAAGCTAACCTTGTGATACAAATATAATAAACTGTGTATGAGAGGGTAACAAATCAGTGGCGTATGGTTTTATAACCTTGAATCTTGCGTTGATAGATTGCCAAAATCTAAGGTTTTAGGTCTTTATATCGTTATTTCATCTGGGTATCAAGGTTGTCCTTCTGCTGCATCTAGATATATGCTGACCTAGGCACAACCAGGATATCTTAAAAGAGCTAAAATGGCAAATCCCAAAAATTGAAGAAGCTTTCCTAGAGAGTCATTCAAATATGCAAATTGCATTATTCGTACCATAATTTGGTATTTTCCCTAACCCTCGTTGGATATTGGTCTCTTTGTTGTACGGAAGTACTGACCTGATCACCAATTATCTAACGTTGTAGATAAAAAGGATAAATTTCGGTATACTCACCTACTACGAGGAATATTTATGCATACCTTGATCGTGGGGGTACGTCCTGAAGTGGGACACACTTGTATATCAGTATAAATTATCTTAACATATCACTAGGTAATGGTACCTGAAATGTTCTTGTATTTTGTTTAAGTGGATAAACAATACTGGTAATCGTCTTGAACTACTTTTCATGAATATGGCATATAGAACTATCAAATAGTGTGAAACAGATTGATGTTGCTGATATGATCTTCTTAACGGTGATTCTCACAAAAACATAGTGTTTATTATTTCGTTTTTATTTGCGTTCAAAAAATATAAAAATCCAAAAATATTTCATTTTCTTGTAAATTCTTAATGTACGGAATATGGTTGTTCATAGAGGAGTTGTTACCAATAAGGGGAGACGGTGTTAAAAGATGAGTTCAACATTTTTTTAAAATCTTGCAGGTTCAGTGTGTTTAAATTTTGAGTATGTGGTTTGAGTTGTGAAGTGCTTAATCTGTGATATAGTTTTACTATCTCTTGAATAATAATAATTTGTTTAACTTGTGTTGAAAAATTCTTATGGTTTCTTGAGATGGTTTGTTTTATAGTATACAGATTGTAGTCGTATGTTGCTGAGACGTTTAGTGAAGAGGAGTCTGATTGGATGCATGGTAGAACCTCTTTTCTACATTGCAGACAACATTGAAGAGTTTGAAGATTGTTATGCAAGGACTAAACTGGAGTTTACTCAAATGCTAACGATTTAGAAAATTTGGTGATTGGATACATCAGCTTAGGGGGAGTCTATTGCTGACAGAAGCTATTAAAGCTGAAGCTATCCAAAGACCAAACAGTTTTTCAAAGACGTTGTAGATTACAAGATGACTAAAGACAAAATTGTTTTATGAAGCTATTGTCAAGGAGGAGTTTGTTGGTGCATATTTATGACAATAGCTTAGATTTGGTCTTTGGATATCTTGTAATTAGTAAAATGATAAACGGTTAGCGGGTTTAGTTTTGTAATAGTTAATTAGAAGTAATTGGGCTAAACCAGACACCATATAGCATATGGTAGGTGAATTGGGCCTAGACCCAATAGCAATCCATATGGTGAAACCCTAGCCCATGAGCAAACTTGTCTCTATATAAAGAGAGTTTTGCATTAGGGTTAAGGTTGATCGTTTTGCTCAATCAGTTGATCAGTGGATTAGTTAATTACTTCAGAGAAAGTTGAGAGAGAGAGAGAGAGTCTTGAATTGATTGCAAACACTTGTGTTGGATAATCAACAGAAGACAGTTTGAAAGTACTTGTGTTCTTGTTCTTGTTCGGTTTCTGTGAAATCTGATCTTGGGGATTCCACACTCTAGGTTGGATATACGATTCTGTGAAGATCCATACGGATTAGGGGACCTACAGAGGTGTTGGGGAGGGGTGGGAAGGAGTGTTAGAAAAAGTGAATTGGTTCCAATATTGGTCCCATTCGTTAGGACCTTGGTATGGTGATCCAGCGTAAGAGTTCGAATCGCTAGAGATTTCGATAGGATGTGTGTGCGATCCTGATGGCGGCATCTCCGGATCGGAGTCCTCGTCCATTGGGTTGGGATGATCTAACTGATTCTGATCAGCTGGGGGTGTGTTGAAGTAGTGTTTAGGGTTAAACTCATCATGATAAGAATGATGAGAGTCATGAGAATGGTGTGATATATGAGTGGTACGAGTTTTGTGTGTGAGTAGGTGAAGGTCTTTCTAGTGGCCAGTAATCCCCCGAATCCTCATAGGGATTCGAGT
The DNA here is from genome assembly GCA_947069175.1 of Scalesia atractyloides. Classification (NCBI taxonomy): domain Eukaryota; kingdom Viridiplantae; phylum Streptophyta; class Magnoliopsida; order Asterales; family Asteraceae; genus Scalesia; species Scalesia atractyloides. Next base: position 36,502,719 of record CAMTDV010000116.1, read on the forward strand.
GATGGGGTTGTGAAAGGATATGTCTTGATGGTCCTCCCCTCATAGGTCCTTTGCCTCTTCCTCGTACTCTTGGTGGCATTTTCCTGTTAAAATCAAATAAAAAACAATACTAATAACTTAATAATGAGATGAGTAATCCTAGGTCAAAGCCAAGACGCGGAAGTCTAAGGAATGTGCTTTTGTGTAAGTTTGAGATTAAACACAAGAGGGCTAGTGTTTAATTCTCTCAAACGTTGGCTCTGATACCAACCTGTCACACCCCGTGATTTACAACCAAACACAGGTGGGCCCGAGTGGGGAATATCGTGACGTACGTTGATATCATCATAGTCAATTAAACACAACACAGCAGAAGTCTTGGAGTTTAAATTACTATGAAAAACCAAATTTTCAAAGTACAAAAAAATAATCTACAGACGGCTTGTAATGGAAGATCCACAGGCGGATCGAAAAATGTACAAAAATTGTATAATAGACTTTGGGCAGGTCTAAGGATTTGCAAGATCCTCTTATATCACTACCGAGCAGCTTCCAGCCTATTTTGTATTGTACATGCATCTTAGTCTTTTGAAAATACGTCAGTTTTCACTGGTAAATACACCCAACTGACTCATTTTGAAAACATTTTGAAAATGGATTTAAGTGCACAGGGCATAAAAAAGTCTTTTATAACTTGGGAAAGTCAGCCTTGTAACCTTGTTAATAGATTCACATGTTTGTCCATACATATGGGGCCCAGTACAGAGACCGAGACATGATTAATGTACACACCACTTAAGAACCCACGAAGGAGTTATCCCCAACTAGTGGGTAAAAATAATTTAGCATGAGCATCTGTCAGGTGTATGCCTTCTCCTCGCGCTTTGGTCGTGGCCATTAACTAATGTAATGAGCCGAGTATATACATGACACGGTCGTTAACCCCCAATGTTTAAGTTATCAAACAAAACTGATTAAAACAGAATATGTGGATTTACTAGCCATAGGCCGGCATTCGATTGATCCCATTAGTAAAAACTTATGTTAAGATCAGGTTTAATTGTTTTAGTTATGTTATTTAATATAACATATCAGTAGGTAAAAGATTTGATATGAAAAGGTATAATTAAAACCATTTTAAAAGCCACGAGGGCTTTATCGTCATTTATCGACGTAACACAAGAAATTGTATGTAAACTTAGTATACAATCTATCTTGACATCCCAAATAATCTTCTTTATGATATTAAATTCATTTTCAAATTCGTTATCAATTAAACCTTATTTTATGTAAAAAGGGCATTTTAGTAAAAATGGCCTAATAACGAAACTTGTGCATAAACTAGGATTCTGATTATGATCATGTAATATAACCTTAGGGGTTATGCTACATTATATTACGATCATAATGCAACCTTAGATCAGTCTCTAACTAATCTAAATCGGGTCAGAATCGAAAGTCAAAGCAGAAGTCAAACTTTACGACTTTCGGTTGCGAACTGACCCTAGAACTGAAATTGACGAGCCTAACATGTTCTCACATGTTCTAATAAATATTACCAACTTGTATAAGTGTAAAAACATGTTTCATAACATATATAATCTCAGATAATAATAATTTCGAAAACTTGCCTGTTTGACTTTTTAATAATAAAACTTTGACCCGTAAATTGGTCTAGCAAACGTGATTCTTAGGAGGTGCCCTTTATGGATTAACACCTACCTTATTACGATCACTTAGCCATGTTTGATACGAACAATGGCTGGACCATAATGGTCTTAACCGAAAGTTAAGGCGTTTTCCATAAAACGCTTCACTTTTGGCTAGAAAAGCCTATATACGAAAAATGCAAGAGAAAGGATCACTTACAAGTGATTCCTAGGATGAAATAGAACTAAATTGGATGCTCCTTTCAGTTAGGAACTTCCAAAGGAGGGAGATAGAGTGATAAATGAGAATGGTGCAATTTCAAGTTGTGAACTAATGAACCTATTTATAGTTGGAGAGCTTGAAGGAGGTGATGCAAGGTGTTAGGGAGTGTTAGAGGGAGCTTACAACTGTCCTAAATGTGGCATAGCAGTTTGGAAGTCCCTAGTTTCGAATCAATTGGTTTTTGGCAACATGTGTGGAGGCCAAGTAAATTTCTGTAGACACAGGCCTTTGGCAGCCCGCGATAGGATGTGTGTGCGATCCTGATGGCGGCATCTCCGGATCGGAGTCCTCGTCCATTCGGTTGGGATGATCTAACTGATTCTGATCAGCTGGGGGTGTGTTGAAGTAGTGTTTAGGGTTAAACTCATCATGATTCGAATGATGAGAGTCATGAGAATGGTGTGATATATGAGTGGTACGAGTTTTGTGTGTGAGTAGGTGAATGTCTTTCTAGTGGCCAGTAATCCCCCGAATCCTCATAGGGATTCGAGTGATGGGGTTGTGAAAGGATATGTCTTGATGGTCCTCCCCTCATAGGTCCTTTGCCTCTTCCTCGTACTCTTGGCAGCATTTTCCTGTTAAAATCAAATAAAAAACAATACTAATAACGTAATAATGAGATGAGTAATCCTAGGTCAAACCCAAGACTAGGAAGTCTAAGGAATGTGCTTTTGTGTAAGTTTGAGATTAAACACAAGAGGGCTAGTCTTTAATTCTCTCAAACGTTGGCTCTGATACCAACCTGTCATACCCCGTGATTTACAACCAAACACAGGTGGGCCCGGGTGGGGAATATCGTGACATAAGTTGATATCATCATAGTCAATTAAACACAGCACAACGGAAGTCTTGGAGTTTAAATTACTATGACAAACCAAATGTTCAAAGTACAAAAAAATAATCTACAGACGGCTTGTAATGGAAGATCCACAGGCGGATCGAAAAATGTACAAAAATGTATAACAGACTTTGGGTAGATCTAAGGATTTGCAAGATCCTCTTATATCACTACCGAGCAGCTTCCAGCCTATTTCGTATTGTACATGCATCTTAGTCTTTTAAAAATACGTCAGCTTTCACTGGTAAATACACCCAACTGACTCATTTTGAAAACATTTTGAAAATGGATTTAAGTGCACAGGGCATAAAAAGTCTTTTATAACTTGGGAAAGTCAGCCTTGTAACCTTGTTAACATATTCACATGTTTGTCCATACATATGGGGCCCAGTACAGAGACCGAGACATGATTAATGTACACACCACTTAAGAACCCACGAAGGAGTTATCCCCAACTAGTGGGTAAAAATAATTTAGCATGAGCATCTGTCAGGTGTATGCCTACTCCTCGTGCTTTGGTCGTGGCCATTAACTAATGTAATGAGCCGAGGATATCCAGGACACAGTCGTTAACCCCCAATGTTTAAGTTATCAAACAAAACTGATTAGAACGGAATATGCGGATTTACTAGCCATAGTCCGTCATTCGATTGATCCCATTAGTAAAAACTTATGTTAAGATCAGGTTTAATTGTTTTAGATATGTTATTTAATATAACATATCAGTAGGTAAAAGATTTGATATGAAAAGGTATGATTAAAACCATTTTAAAAGCCACAAGGGCTTTATCGTCATTTATCGACGTAACACAAGAAATTGTATGTAAACTCAGTATACAATCTATCTTGACATCCCAAATAATCTTCTTTATGATATTACATCAGTAGGAAATTCATTTTCAAATTCTTTATCGATTAAACCTTGTTTTATGTAAAAAGGGCATTTTAATCAAAATGGCCTAATAACGAAACTTGTGCATAAACTCGGATTCTGATTTTGATCGTGTAATATAACCTTAGGGATTATGCTACATTATATTACGATCATAATGCAACCTTATATCAGTCTCTAACTAATCTAAATCGGGTCAGAATCGAAAGTCAAAGCAGAAGTCAAACTTTACGACTTTCGGTTGCGAACCGACCCTAGAACTGAAATTGACGAGCCGAACATGTTCTCACATGTTCTAATAAATATTACCAACTTGTTTAAGTGTCAAAACATGTTTCATAACATATATAAGCTCATATTATATTAATTTTGAAAACTGGCATGTTTGACTTTTTAATAATAAAACTTTGACCCGTCAATTAGTCTAGAAAACGTGATCTTTAGGAGGTGCCCTTTATAGGGATTAACACCTACCTTATTACGATCACTTAGCCATGTTCTTTACAAACAATCGCTAGACCATAATGGTCTTAACTGAAAGTCAAGGCGTTTTCCGTAAAACGCTTGACTTTTGGCTATAAAAGCCTATAAACGAAAATTCAAGAGAAAGGAACACTTACAAGTGATTCATAGGATGAAATAGAACTAAGTTGGATGTTCCTTTCAGTTAGGAACTTCTAGAGGAAGGAGATAGAGTGATAAATGAGAATGGTACAAGTTCAAGTGGTGAACTAATGCACCTATTTATAGTTGGGGAGCTTGAAGGAGGTGATGCCAGGTGTTAGGGAGTGTTAGAGGGAGCTTACAAGTGTCCTAAAATGTGGCATAGCAGTTTGGAAGTCCCTAGTTTTGAATCAAATGGTTTTTGGCAACATGTGTGGAGGACAAGCAAATTTTCTGCAGACACAAGCCTCTGTCGGCCCGCGAGAGACCAGGCCAGTGTCTCTCGCGCCCCGCGAGCGCCCCATGGGAACTTTCCAAATTTGTCACATTTAGCCCCTCAACTTATAAAACCTCTAAATCACCTTTAAAAGCATAATTAGCCCTCCGTCACCAACATTTGGGGTACCCAGGAGTATGCCCAGACATTGTCAAGCTCTCGGTTTGTTAAAGGGTCACTCAGAGGTATAAATTAACATGTTGACACTTTTAACCCCTCCGTAGTCCAACTTTTACATATTTACAGAATTAATCTCTCTCGTCCAACCGGTGGCTCATATGAGAGTTAGGACTTCATAAAGGATCACTCAAAGGTTCAGTATAAGCATGTTGACTCTGTTGACACTAATGGTCACTCATAGGCTAAGTTTAAGCATGTTGACACTAATGGTCACTCAGAGGCTAAGTTTAAGCATGTTGACACTAATGGTCACTCAGAGGCTCGGTTTAAGCATGTTGACACTAATGGTCACTCAGAGTCTCAGTTCATGCATGTTGACACTAGAGGGTCACTCAGAGGCTTAGTTTGAGCATGTTGACACCTTTAGTCCTTAATAGACTTATAAAAAAAATATGACACGTGTCACTAAATTATTAGACACGATTTTACGAGGTGTTACACAATCTTCTGTAGGTATCTACCATTTTCGATTCTGACTACCTAGCTATTTGCCTTGTTGTTCCATATAGAGCATCAACAAGTTCGGCTTTCATTCTTGTAATCTTTAGAGAATGGTCTTGGCTTTCAAGTTTAGCCTTTTTCCAAGTAGGACGAGTAGGCTGCTTTGAAGGATCCTTAAGCATCGTATGAATTATGTCAATTTCTTCTTTTAGCTCATTTGTCGGCTAGTCTTTAAATTGAGCCCTTGTTACTTTATAAGGCTTGTGCTTCATGACATGATCAAGGTAGTCTTCTTTCAATTTCGGGATCACTAGTGGTTGGATTTTCAAATATAGACTTACTCAACTCCTTAGCAAATTCTTCAATGTTTCTCACTTTGCTCAGTTGAAATTGCAAGGAGATTTGTAAGGCTCTGTCATCTTTATCTTTTGATTTGTCTTTTGCAATGGACTCAGCTTGTCTAGCCTTTCACTTAAGATATTCATCAAGATTCTTAGGCTTTTTATACCCCAGCAAAGATGGAAATTCTCTCTATTTTGGATCCTCTATCTTGTAAAAAGCTTCTATCTCTCCTTTAACAGCAAAAAGTTCCAAAGGGTATAGTGCACCCATTGGAAGGAAATAAGATGATAAGTGCATGGGTGGAATTGGGTTTTCTGGATGTGGCAGTGATGAGGATGTTTGGGAAATGGATTGTGATGATGCAGGGAGTGGTGATTGACTCTCTTCAACATCATCATTAACAACAAAAGTTTTCCTTTTGCGTTGGAATTTATGTTTTGGAGATGGTGGATGTGTAGGAATTCGAGGTGGTGTGGATATGGGTTCGGTTAATGTTGGAAATGTGATTAGAGTAGTGGTTTGAACAACATCTGTTGGAACATCTGTTGTTCCAGCATCTACTGTCACAACATATGTCCTAGCATCTGTGGGGATTATGATGACAGAGGATACAATAATAGTAGCTCCAGCAGTAGTTGTAGAAGAGATGGAAGTTAGTTGTCTTGCTTTTCTTGTAGGCTTTCTTTTTCTTGAAATACCAACATCTTATTTTTCCAACTGCTTAGCTTTTTCTTCTTTAATTAGCCTCAAAGCTTTTTTTTTCAAATGTATTGTGTCTTTGCTGCTTTTCATTAGCAATCCTTTCAGCTTCTTTGTTTAGGTCTCATCAATTTCTTTTCCCAAAGTAGCTTCGGATGCTTCAGTAGTGGTTGTAGTGATTGCTGGCTGTGGTTGCACCTTTGATTTAACTTTTAAGTCAGGCTGCAACTTTCTCATGTAAACTTTCTCCCGCTTTTTGGCATCATCGTCATTGTCATCTTGAAGAATAATAACCAGGGCAGAGCCAGTAGGTTTTAGCAAGTGATCTTTGATGGCTTTAATATCAGCTTGGGTATCTTTGTATCGAGCCTCGACCATATTGTGGATCAATTTCATATGGGTTTCATGTTGAATATCTGCTAATTGTCTCTGAGCTAGGATGATTGGTTGAACAACCTTCCAAAGCTCTTCCGCATTTTGTGTTGGGGATGGTTGAGGTTGAGAATTTTTGAGCATTTGTTTCATCATGGATTTGATTTCATCAATAGATGATTCTATTGTATTGATTCTCTCCGTCAATTCTTGATATTGTAATTTATCACCTAAATGAATCGGATCATCTAAATTCCTACCAGAGGTAGTTGTATTTGGATCATCAACATGAGGAGTCTCAATGTTGTCAGAACCAAATGCCCCTTGTTCTTGGTACTAGGGACTTCCAACTGGCTCAGAGGATACAATTGTAGCCTCAGCAGTTGTTGCCTTAAAGGAAGTCTTATGTATGTAACTACTAACCAACTGAGCCACTGTTGTAGCAGCAGTTGTAGTAGTTGCTTCACTTGAACTACACCAAGAGTTATAGGTAACACATGGGGTGTAACCTCCTCAACTGTTTCTTTGTTGGCTAATTGAGTTTTCTCATATTCAGTCAATGTTGGAGTTAAACTCTCAGTAATGGGTGATTGAGAGGGACTGCTTGTAATATGAGTTTTCTCAATAGCTTGAAACAAAGGTAAAAATGTGGAAGGAATTGGAGAGGTGGGTAATGGAGTAGAAAGAGACATAGCCCTGGAGAGGGGCTTGAGAACAAATGTTCAATTGAATCATCTGCCTCATGGTGGTGTCCATGTACGTACAACTTGTTCCTTTTGTGAAGAAGCAAGAGGATCTTGTGATACTGGAGATCTTTGAACCAACTGCTATGAGGAAGTAGCAGTAGTGGTTGTAAGTGACTTTGGTGTTGTCACAGGTAAAACATCTAGGATCTTATCTTCCAGAGTTACCATTTTGGGGTGTTTGGTGGGCGTTTTTGATTTGGTGGGTTTCTTTTTGGGTTTTTTTGGTGGGGGTTGCACAACACTGGTTATAGTGTCATGTTCACCAGGAGCAGTGGGCTCAGCAATAGAGGAAAGAGGAGTGGATGTGGAAGTAGTCAAACTTTGCTCAGTCTCTGTTGCATTTGTTTTCAACACCTTTGGTTTTTTTGTTGAGAGTCTAGTAAAAGTTTCATGCTTAAGGCTACCAACTTCACAGATGACACCTTGTTGAAAATCAGTGTCAGAAACTTGTTTTTGCAAATAGAAACTCAACAACCTAGGGTGTATCAAAAAAGCTTTACCCTTTGTGAGATTATTAAATTTGTAACCAAATCAGTAAACAATACATGAGAAAAGTTAAATTTGGAGTTGGTTAAAATAGCATAACCCAGATATTGAATATTTAAAGGTATTTCGTTAAAAGCAGTTATTTTGGCTGACAAACATAATAAAAGTGTGTGGAAAAAGAATTTCATGTCAGTGGAAAATTCAGGTTTAAAATGGTAATAGCTGATAATTAACCTTGATATCCTCACTCAATGAATTCAGCGTGTAAATCTTTCTTTGGGAAACAAATGGGGTCATCGAGGTCGATAAGACCAAATGTGGTGGAGTTAGTAGATGGAGAGATTTGAATAAGTGACTGTCCAATCTTTGAAGTGATGGCAAAAGGCTTTTTGTTTTGAACCTCAAGTTCAGCATTTGCCCAAAATAAGCGAAGGGTGTCGAGATAAATCGGAGCGTTGGCCAGTAACACATCTGTGTATGACGGTTTGTAGAACATCAATCATGGAGTGAAACATAGTGTTATTATTGATTTTTTTCGAATATCGGAAGGTAGTTGTGGGGATTTTTAATGATGAGATTCATGGTGAAAGAGTGATTATTGAGGGTTTGGAAGAAGATGAGAGTAAATGAGATTTTTATGGAGATGTTTTGAAATCAAAACGGCAAGTGGAACTCTGTTTGGATGAAACAGGGTTTATAAAGGGAAAAGTGAATGCTGATGTGGCAGCGGTTTCCAAAAGATCTGATGGCTATCATCTGGGCACATGTAAACTCTGTTGGATAATGGATGACAGTTGTTTGGAAACCACTACTGAATACTAGCAATGGTTCTGAACTGAAGAATGATCAGTGGTGATTTTACTTTATCAAAGGATAGATTATCAGTGGAATGGGAAAACAGTGGTTTTACCAACAATGGGTGTAGAACAGAGAATACACTTTCAGCAACAGATATATTTTCATGCCAAGCAGAAATTTGGAGAAACAGTGGTTATGAACATGCTTCAGAGATTTATTGAAAATTTTCAATTTTAGCTATTTTTAAGGATGGATTTTTTACTTTTTAAAAACATTTTAATGCTATTTATGTATGGAACACAAATGCTTGTTTATATTCCATGTTTAGCACACCAATTCTAGAGATCAGATTATCAAAGGTAGATGTATCTAATGCTTTTGTTAGAACATTTGCTAGTTGATCTTTAGTTGGAACATGATGTAGAGAAATCAAACATTTTTCATTGCAATCCCACACAAAGTGATGTCTTATGTCAATGTGCTTTGTGTTAGAATGAGATACTGAATTTTTAATAATGTTTTCAGTTGCTTGACTATCTAACATGAGAGGAGTCTTTAAAGCAGTTACACCAAAATCCAATAGTTGATTTTGAAGCCATAGGAGTTGAGCAATGCATCTTGCAGCAGCAATATACTCAGCCTCTATTGTGGATGTTGATACTGCAACTTGTTTTTTGCTTTGCCAAGACACTAAGCAATTGCCTAGGAATTGACAACCTCCTGAGGTTGACTGCCTTGTGGTATGACATCCAGCAAAATCATTGTCTGAAAAACCTGAAAGCTCAATATTTCCATTAGATGGATACCAGATACCAAGTGTGGGAGCATCTTTTATGTATCTGAATATCCTTTTTACAGCAATGAGATTGGACTTCCTAGGTGCTGACTGGGATCTTGCACAAACACATGTTGCAAACATGATGTCTGGACTTGAGGCAGTTAGGTACAATAAAGAACCTATCATGCTCCTATAAAGAGTTTGATCAACCAAGTTATCTTTGTCATCAACAATGACTAGCTTTGAGGTTGACATGGGTGTGCTACATGGTTTACAATCATTCATATCGAATTTTGTAAGTAGTTCTTTGATATAGTTACTTTGGTGAATGAATGTACCATTTTGCAATTTATTTACTTTGAGACCAAGAAAACATTGGAGTTCACCCATTGCACTCATTTCAAACTCTGCTACCATGAGTTGTCTGAACTCTTCACACATGGTCGTGCATGTGGATCCAAAAATGATGTCATTCACATAAATTTGGACAAGCATCAATCCTTTCCTCTCCATTTCAGAAATAAAGTTTTGTCAATTTTACCCCTTGTAAAACCAATGGATAACAGAAAAGTGGAAAGAGTTTCATACCAGGCTCTTGGTGCTTGTTTGAAGCCATACAAGGCTTTGTTAAGCTTGTAGGCATGATCAGGATAAAATTTATCTTCAAAGTCAGGAGATTGACAAACATATACCTTTTCTTTGATCTTACTATACAAGAATGCACTTTTTATATCCATTTAAAACACCTTGATGTTATGGTTAGCAGCAAAGACTAAGAACAGTCTGATGGCTTCTAATCTTGCTACAGGAGAAAAGGTTTCATCATAGTCAATGCCTTCTTCCTGTCTGTAAACCACAAGCCTAGCTTTATTCTTGACAACAATACCCTTTTCATTACTTTTGTTTTTAAAGACTCATTTTGTGCCAATTGGACATACATCCTTTGGCAATGGTACAAGTTCACATACTTGTTGTCTTTTAAACTGAAGGAGCTCTTCTTGCATAGCTTCTACCCAACTGTTGTCTTTTAGTGCCTCTTGGTACTTGACAGGTTGTGTGAGAGATAGGAAACTAGCAAAAAGACAAATGTTTTATGATTGACTTCTAGTGAGCACCCCTTCATTGATGTTGCCAATGATAAGATCAGGTGGATGGTTTTTAAGGTAAATTAGATCTCCCTTATATGGAATACTGGTATTTTGAGGTGAAGGCTGCAGATGGAAATCATCTGAGCTAACATCTATTGGCAATTTTGTATAGCCAACATCTGTTTGGAATGGAGGTGGAGGTATTGGTGAGAGAGGTGTGAGAACATGATGTCTTTTATCCATAGAGGTTGGACTTTTATTAACAGAGGTTATATTTGATGAGATAGCATAGGATTGAGGATTAGCAGTGATTGATCCTCTAGTGGCAGAGTTTTTACAGTTTTTAATAACATCTGCTCCTTTGGTGATAGATGTGGCTTTATACTGTGGAATCACAATGCCATATCCATAGTCTTGTTGTGGAGATTGTGGTGTACCTGCAGGGTCCGTCTTAACAGACACAGTTTCAAATGTGAATTTGTTTAAATCAAAAAGTTCAGTAGGATTTGCTGGGATTTTTAATGCAGAAAGTTCATTGAACGTAATATTCAAGGTCTCTTCCACACACCTAGTCCTTGAATTAAAGACTCTGTAGGCTTTAGCAGTGGTTGAGTGTCCCAAAAAATAACCACAGTCTACTTTGGCTGCAAATTCTGAAATTGAATCTTTTAGATTTTAAATGAAACATGGACAGCTAAAGATTATAAAGTATGAGATCAGTGGTTTGATCTTGAACAAAGTTTCATAAGCAGTGGATCGATGCCTGGGGTTGATCAAAACTCTGTTTTGAACATCGCAAGCAGTGTTTACAGCCTCTGCCCAAAAAGAAAAGGGTAAACCAGAACAAGCAAGCATGGTTCTAGTAGCTTCAATTAAAGCTCTGTTTTTCCTTTCAACCACCCCATTTTGTTCTGATGTTTCTTGGAATGTTGTACTGCCTTACAATTCCTTTTGACACACAAAACTCATCCAGCTCCTTATTTTTAAACTTTGTGCCATTGTTACTCCTGAAGACTTTTACTTGCAGGTCAAATTGCTTTTCGACTTGTTTCACAAATCCTTGCAAGATACCTGCAGTCTCATCCTTGGAGTGCAAAAAGTAAGACCATGTAAACCTTGAAAAATCATCAACTATGACAAGACAATATCTCTTTTTACTTAGACTCATGATTTTACAGGGCCAAACAAGTCGATGTGCAACATTTGTAAGCACTGACTTGTTTTGGACTCACTAATGGGCTTGTATGAACTTTTATGTTGTTTGCCTTTTAAACAGGAAACACAATGTTCATCTCCTGTGAAAATTTTTTTGTGGTAGACCTCTTACATGGCCTTATTTAGAGAGTGTGGTGATAGTTGTCAGATTTGTGTGTCCAAGTCTCATATGCCATAGTTCTGTCTCTTTGTTAGAGGTAGCTGAGAATAGACAAGCATCAGTCATTGTCTTATCCTTCAGCATATCAACCACATACACATTGCCACTCCTATGAGCAACAAGTTGTGCTTTGCTCTCAGCTATGATTTGATCAATCTTTTTAACGACTTCTGACCCAACAATCTGACAAGTTTTCTTAGTGAAGAATGACCAATAGCCCTTGTCACTCATTTGTGAAACACTAAGAAGATTAAATTTCAGATTGTCAATAAGATTGACATTTTCAAATTTGAGTTTCCCAGCCTGAACTGTTCCTAACCCAAGCACCTTCCCTTTTGAACTATTACCAAAGGATATATCACCCGTCCATGAGCCATGAAGTCTTTGAGAAGGGCTCTACTGTAGGTCCACCTGCGGATGGTGTTAAACCAGTTCCTTGTTCAAATGACACACACACGAGTGCGGAATCCAAGTGTGCATGCAACCAAAGCAAAGTAAAGAACATGGGGTAACCAAAGATTCACTATCTTGATTAATGATTGAGAACAAGTACAAACATATACACACAATGCTCGTATGACTCAAACAAACTTGTAGTGTTCTTGTGTCTTCGTCTTCACCAGAGATGCTAACAGAGAGATCTCACCAAAAGATCAGTTTGCTAGCTCGTTCTATTAACTTCTGGACAAAAGGGCTCAACAGCTCTCTCTCACTGAGAGGTACATGTCTGCTTTTATAGTGTCCAAGCTGGTCACTCGTACGAAAACAAGTTGCCAGACATACGGAACACACTATTACACACGAGACATAACTCCAGAACATTGGTACGAGTCACTGTTTCGTACGAAATGCTTGTGTTTCGTACGAAATCTTTTGATTCGTACATAATTCTCATTCTTGGAGAACGTGTGTAGACTTAACGTACACAAGACTTATCAGTATGCACACATGCAACTGATTAACACAGACAAGCTAAGATGTCATACTAGATCAAGATAGAAGGATATCTCGATCTATTCGACATGACCAAACCTATATAGACACTTGAGCAAAGATCGTACAATTACAACTGTAATTAAGAACAAGCGACAGACACAAAACTGTATCAACAAACTCCCCCTTGGATGTTGCTTGGTCTTCAGTCTTCGGTCTTGGGTCTTTGGTCTTCATATGTTGGTCTTCACATAGAATGGTTTAGAGTTATCAACAACTCCCCTTGAAGATCTGCTATCCATTGATAGATCTGCTATCCAATGATTAGAGCATCAGGTCTTCGAACTTCTAAGAAACTTCAAATCTTTCTTGTTTCCTCTTCTGACTGTCAGATTTCTTCGTTGCTGATCTTTGTTCATGTTCTTTTGTATCAGTCTGTACTCAATAGACAAATATAATTAGAACGCAACTTTCTCAGGGAATACACATGAAAGACTTATCTTAAATTCTTCGTATGATTGTATTCCCTGAACGAGATACACACTCTCGTATGAATTCCAGCAGCAGATTTGAGAAAAACAAGTGACCAAGTCAAATCAAATGACTAGGTTCATTCGTATGAGATACACACACTCAACCGAATTTCAGATTTTGGATTTCTTTGATGAGTTACTTGTTGCAAGATATTACTTTATGAAGTTGCAATATCAAACAAATGGTTTTCTGGCGTATCTTGTAGAAAAACTTTCGAGTATCAACTTTTGGCTAACTTTCAAAAAGTAATTACAAAAGCAACTAAGTAAACTAGACATAAAAACTAAATATACAGATAAACTACAATCTTTTTCGAGTTTCAAGGTAAAGGAATCATCCAGCATTTCAATCTTTGTCAAAAACGATATTTGGTTTAAACTTCAAAATTAAACAGATAAGTATTCAACTATGATTATCGGCATTGTTGTCCACGTAAGCTCAGACTTATCAGATGTAATCATGATTAGGAGCTATGATTAAGGTATGAATTATACTTACTAGTCGGTGTTCAACCACATCACGACACATTCCCATATCAAGATATGCACGAGAGAAAATCTTACCGGTGAGTATACTGCTGTATCCTCTGTTTTGACGTATATGAATGATGTGAGATACTCACTTATTTTTTATTGAAAACAAGCCCTTTGTGATTTAATCACTTATTGATGAGGAACTTGATTTTCATATGCATGCAGGGCACAAGAGTAAGTCCGTGAACAGGTTAGTACCATCGTACCGACAAAGAGACGAACTTAGCTCCCGCATAAAGCTGTGATATTTTATCACTTATTTTGGGGATGTGATATTTTTATCACTTATTTGATGGTCGGATGCAGTATGTACACGTATGTATGATATCATGGAAGTTCTAGACTTGCGCCACCGTTATTTTTCGGCAAAAGATTCAACCATGATACCCAGATGATAAGCCAGCATAGAGACGGTATATCTCAGAACCTCGGCACTCTATCAAACGAAATTTCGGTACCAAGACCATATGCCAATGAATGGCTCCCACCTGGCGTTCTATTTGTTAGATTTATATCAACCTGCACATTTTAGTCTGATTGTGAGCCTACCGATGCATCATAAGTAAAACTACTTATCAATCTTCTTTTTATGCTTTTAACCATTTATGACAGATTTACCGTTGAGTTTCATCATCTTCAACTTATCCAAGAAACTCATTTTTGGGTTTTTCTAATGTTTTTGTATTTTCTTGAAATTTACTCCCCCTTAAACAAAGAAGGTAAATAAAAGACATATTTTGTATTTTCTGAAATTTACTCCCCCTAAAATATAAAACTAAAAATCTTTTGAAAGTATTAGATTTTTAGAAAAGGATATACAAAAATAGTTAGCCATGGTTGAGTCACTCGGGTTTCACCTTGATGCCATTGACCAAAAGGAGATAATCAAAATGTGATTTATCAAAGGCTTTAGTAAAAAGGTCGGCACATTGGTGATTAGTGTGGATTTTAACAACATCGATAAGTCTCTTTTCATAACAATCACGTATAAAATGATACTTAATCTCAATGTGTTTTATTTTGGAATGTTGTACAGGATTCCGAGTGATCTGTAAAGCAGCTTTGTTATCAACATAAATAGGAGTAGTTAGAAATTCAAAACCGTAGTCCCGCATTTGCTGTTAAATCCATAGAACTTCAGAGCAGCAACTAGAAGTTGATATATACTCAGCCTCACATGTTGAGGTAGCTACACAAGTCTGCTTTTTGCATTGCCACATGACTAGGCGATTTCCCAAGAACTGACATCCTGCTGTTGTTGACTTTGCATCGATTTTGCAGCCGCCATGATCAGAATCACTGAATGTTGTAAGATCAAAGATATCATCCTTAGGGTACCATAGACCAGTGTTAGGGCGACCCTTCAAATAACGAAAGATCCTTTTTATAGCCATCAGGTGAGAAACTTTCAGACTAGACTGATAGCGCGCCAGAAGACATGTTGGGTACATTATGTCGGGTCTTGAAGCAGTAAGATACATGAGAGATCCGATCATAGCACGGTTGGTTCTACATGTTCACCCATTCCGTCTAGAGTAATCCCATGATTTTGAGCTAATTGAGTTCCCAAGGGCTTTGAGTCATCCATCTGAAATCGCTTGAGAATATCTCCGACGTATTTGGTTTGGTGGATAAAAATCCCTTCCTTTGATTGTTGAACCTGCAAACCTAAAAAGAAAGTCATTTCTCCCATTGCGCTCATCTCAAAATTCTCCTGCATAACTTGTTCGAATTCTTTGCACATTCGAATGTTAGTAGACCCAAATATAATATCATCAACATAAACCTGTACGAGCAGCAAGTCCTCGTTCCTTTCCTTGATGAAGAGAGTACAGTCGATCAGGCCTCGTCGAAAACCATTCTTCAACAGATAGGTAGACAACGTTTCATACCAAGCCCTCGGAGCTTGATGAAGACCATATAACACCTTGTTGAGAAGCCAAACCTTGTCAGGATGGAGAGGATCTTCAAAACCTGGCGGTTGCTCAACATATACCTCTTCTTCTACCACACCATGAAGAAATGCACTCTTCACATCCATCTGATAAACGGCGAACTTCTTGTAGGACGCATAAGCCAAAAAGATTCTTATGGCCTCGTCGTGCAACCGGTGCATAAAATTCATTGTAATCGATCCCTTCGACCTGATTAAAACCTTGAAAAACCAATCGCGCTTTCTTTCTCACACAAACACCTCGGTCATCCTTCTTGCACTTGTACACCCATCGTGTACCAATCTTCTTGTAGTTGTCAGGCCTGTCAACCAATTTCCAAACACCTAACTTCTAAAACTGCTGAAGTTCTTCCTGCATGGCTTCAACCCAAGAGTCTTCTTTCATTGCCTTCTTCCAAGATTTTGGTTCTACTTGGCACACATAGCAGGCAAAAGACCAATCATTCAGACCACCAGATTCCCTGATTTCCGAATACAATCCAGCATTCTGGTTGTTTCGAAGCTGATTACGAGTCTGCACACCACTCTGGACATTTCCAATAATATTCTGCTGAGGATGGATATTATGAATTCGAGTTTCTGGCACATCAGGAACCTGAGAGTTTATACCCAAATTGTTGATATTCAGATCAACAGTTAAATCGAGAGCTGGATTTGATGATGTTGTAGATGCCTGACCTTCAGTCATTCCTTGAGGTTGAATATTTGACGTACCATCTGAGATTCCAGGAACCGCACCAGAGGCAGCTTCATTTGCATCATGAAACTCATCATCTTCTGATGAAAAATTATAATCCGCAGCGTCTTCGAATTCCTCATTTTGAACAAGATTGTTAACCGAAGTCGACACTTGAGAGTTAACAATAATTGGTTGAACCAATGATGAGTCCACTGCTGTATCACTTTCCAAAAGCATCTGAGCAGCAGCTGTTGCATCATCAAAAGTTGGCAGATTAAAGGAGTCAAACAGCCCATCGTAGTCGAACATCCAAAGAGCACCCGGAGCTCTAATCGTTTCTGTATATCTCTGAACCTTGACTTCAATCTTCTTCGAAGACAAATTCCACACCAGGAAATTAGGAGTAGCATATCCAAGAAAGAAACCTTCGATAGCCTTCGGACCAAACTTTCCATGTGGGTCAATCATAGTGCATGGAGCTCCAAAAGGTTCTAAGAAAGAAACATCCGGTTTCCTTTTACGTAATAACTCAAAGCATGTCTTCCCATGTCTCTTCACCGTCAGAACTCTATTCATCGTATAGCATCTAGTAGCAACAGCTTCTCCCCAAAATTGAACGGGAAGTTCTGATTCTACTAACATGTTCTTGCAGTCTCAATAAGAGTTCTATTCTTCCTCTCAGTGATGCCATTTTGTTGTGGAGTGTATCGAGAACTGTACTCATGCAGAATACCCTTTGAGGAACAGTACTCATCCATAACTTGATTCTTGAATTCTGTGCCATTATCGCTTTTGATTCTCCTTACTTTCAGATTATACAAATTTTCTAACAGAGTCAGGAGATTCTTGAGGATAGTAGGAACTTCACTCTTGTGTGCCAGTATGTTGACCCATGAGAATCTGGAATAGTCATTAGTAACTACCAGACAATAAGAATCACTAAAGGTTGTCTTGTGTTTCATAGGTCCAAAGAGGTCCATATGAAGACGTTCCGGAGGCATATTCACAGTGTTGATCTTCTTCACGGGATGGGACTTTCTTGCTTGCTTCCCTTTTCTGGCATGATACACAAACGTCTTGAAGATGAAAATTCTTCACTGGTACACCACTCACTAGATTGTTCTTCACCAGATAGTTCATTTTTCTCAGGTGAATGTGTCCCATACGTCTGTGCCAAGAGATTGATTCCTTCTCGGTGGCTTTTGAGACAAAACATGTGACTTGTGCAGATGTTGTAATCGCTTTGCTCATATCAAGAATATACAAATCATTAATTCTTGGAGCCGATAGGAGAAACCATTCCTTGGGGATCTTGAATCCAGGCTTCGGCACATAACATCCGGCATCGTCAAAATGTACCATGAACTTCTTGTCGCAGATTTGAGAAACTCTAAGAAGATTTTGATCAATTTTCCGCACATAATTGATCTTGTCGAAGCTCACAACACCATTGGAGACCATTCCTTCTCCAGTGATGTATCCACCTTTGTCACCAGCAAAAGCAACATAACCACCCCTAATGCTTTTCACATCATATAGGAGTCGCAAGTCGCCCGTCATGTGCCTTGATGCTCCACTATCCACAATCCAATGACTGTTTATAGTTCCTCCTGGAACACCCTGCACATTACACAAACAAGATTAGTTTGAGATGGGGACCCAAGCCTTAGTGGTCTTGGGTCGTCCCTTATCATCGAGAAATGTAATCTCAATTTCTTGATGATTAACAAACTGAGAACCTCCTTTTGAACCATTACCGGTCTTCTGTTTCCAAGATCCTTGTTTATTACCTGATTTACTATTATTTACAGTTTTAACAGTGTCTGGTTTTATTGACGTTGAAGATCTTTGATCCTTTTTAGAAGAATCCGATTTTAAAGTTTCTCAACTGCTTTTACTTGTTTACGTTTTTGTTTCTCTTTTTGATCCTTAATGATTCGTTTATCTTCAGTCGGAGAAACAGATTTACGTTTGAAAGTTGGTTCATGAGGGGTTTTCTCTATACATCTTGATTTGGCTGGATTTTGACAATCCTTTATAATGTGGCCAAATTCTCCACATTTGAAACATGTTCTCCTTTCAACAAAACTAGGAGATCGTGTTTCTTGGCTTGACATTGAACTTGTGGATCCTGAGGTACTGGGTTCATTTTCATTACAACCATCAGTGTGTTGGGTGTAATTATTTTGACTATTTCTTTTCAAAATCTTAACTTTCTTTACAAAATCAACATTAGATTTTCCTTGAAAAGTTTCGACTTTATCGGTACCTTTAGAACTCACAAATTTAACAGTTTTGGCCTTTTTCTGGTAACGAGAGCCTTTGCATCAATCTTCTGTTGAGAAACTGTAAGCTTTTCAACTCGCTTCCATTGTTTTTCTCTTGAAGCGGATAATGGTTATGATTTGGTCAGCTTTTTCTTTTCTACAGGTTTGGTTGTTGACTTTTCAAAAACCTGATCTATAGAGATTGGATTTACGTTTTTAATTGGAAAATCTTTGTTTGAATAGATTTTCTTATCTCCAACCAAGGTATACAACACATTATCTACTTCTTGTGTAGACACACTTGTCTTCACAGATATCTTAGGAACAGTCTCTTGATTCTCAACAGGTTGTGTACTAGGAGTAGCAGAAGATTCTACTCTTTTCCTTTCATCAAAAGGCTGATCCTGTTCGTCATTTATTGATTCATCATCTGATGTATCATCCTCCTCTTCAACAGATGGAGCTTGAACAACATCAGACGTTGAATTTTCTGGCTTGCATGGTTCTTGAGAGGATTTGTCTAATTTGAACCCTAACCCTGCTGCGAATTCCTCAGGATTCAAAGGTACAGAGGGTTCAAAACGAGGCATCTCCTCTTCATCAGGCATTTTGGTATAGTTGTGTTTCATTGGGGGTGGACACGACTTATACCCTATGCATTGAACATCTCCCTTTAGTTTTTGAACATCAATGATATGATCAAGCACATATTGGGAGTTAGAATAACTTTCCAATTTGCGTTTGATCGAATCATATTCGCATTTGGCGATGGCTAACTCTTTCTTTGTTTCTTCTAGGAGATTAATGTAGTTATTAATTCTTGTTTATTTATTCAAAACTGTTTTTGTCAATTCATAAACACTTTTCTTAAGGGTTTCTATTACAGATTTGAAATCTTTTTCATTTCTAGTTAGTGCCAAATTTGCCTCTTTGCATTTTGATAATTCAACAACTAAATTCTGATTATAACTGTTGACGGTTTCATTTTTTATTTTCAACTCAATACAGTCATTGCAAACAGTAGGAGGGTTAAAATTTACCTGTTTTGAAGAACCTTCAACATTTGCCATAAAGGCAGTGTGATAAGGAAAAGCTGCACCATCTGTAGAGAGTGTCTCTGTCTCTTTCACCGCAGCTTCTGCATTCCTCATCATACCTACCTTTTCAGATTTCAACATCTCAGCTTCACTTAGCAACTCTTCAACCTCAGCATCACTTCGTTTCTTCTCATCAGAATCAGATTCATAACCATCTGAACTTGAACATTCTTCATCAGAACTACCAGCATCCCCAGATGTATCATCATTGTTTGGAGTGTTGATGCTGTGATAATGCTTGATTTGATCAACGATCTTCGCGTAGCATGCAGTTCTTCCGTTGTTCTCAGTTCCCAACTATACTGACCAATCGCATCCTTCATCAGATTGAACTACCAAAGCTCTATGCGTGTTTGAAGGTCCTGATTGATTGGTGTTGTTAGAGTTGCCAACAGCTACTATTCTTCTTTCATTGTTGTACTGTGCTGTGTTTGATGGTTGAGACTAATTTCGAAAGGGTTGTGATTTCCTTCCTTGCTGGGTCGTGTGCATTCCCGCTTGAAGTGACCTCTTTCTCCACAGTTGAAGCAAGTAATGGCGGTTTTGTCAAAGCCGTATTTTGTATCCTTTTTGCTTTCTAAACTGGTTCTATCCATTCTTCTCATATAACTCTTCGCTCTTCTCATAGCGCTTGCAAATGCCCACTTGATGTCCATCAGCTCAATTTCATCTCGGTCAATTTGTTCATAGTCTTCGTTTGTCAAATTGATGTTCCCTATTTGACCTACAACTAAACCACAATACGCACTGACCATGGTATTTCTGCATGTTCCTGTGCAACTTCTACGTTGATTTTGGAGAGATTTGACGTGTCAAGTTTGACAGTGTTGGGATTTGCCGATTGACTGTTGCTTCCATAGAAAATTTGTTGAGGAGCTTGCTGTGGAGCTTTATGCGCTAAATCCCTTAGCTGTGGAAGGAAGGCTTTCGGATCAAAGGTTTGTCCATAGGCTTGATTACTCGAACTTGTAGACTGACTTGATTGAACTGGTTAGGGTAGGAAAGGGCTCACGTTTGACACAAACGCGGTCTACAGCTTCGGTTGCTGACTTGAACTTGTACCTGCATTTATACCTCCAAAATACATTTCAGGGTTTTGTGGAACATTGACTCATTGTGCCTTCCGGAGCTCTTCTTCATTCTTGTTCTCCAGTTTCTGCACAAATTCATAAATACTTATTGAGTCCAAAACACCTGTATGTTTTAAAAGATTAATAAATTGACCCCATTTTGGTGGTAAAGCATCAGCAAATCGCATCACAATTTCTTGTGGTGCTGCTAACACTTTATACGAGTACATTTGGTTGAGAAGATGATAAAACCATGTGGTCATATCATTCAAGGTTTCGTTCTCCATGAACATGAAACCTTCAAACTCTTTCTTGAGCAGATCATGCTGAATCTTCCTGGTAGCAGCATTACCTTCACATCTTGCTTCCAAAGTGTCCCATAAATTTTTCATTGTAGTACAATACACAAACTGATGATAAATGTCTTTATGCAGAGCTTGTGTAATGATAGCAAATGCCTTTTTCTCTAGATCGTAAGCTTTCTTGTCACTTTCGACTAGATTAGCCAATGAGGTTGGATTTGATCCAGCTTCTTCAAGTGCTTCATTGTAGGGGGTAGTGAAACACGTCCACAATTTCATGTTTTGACCGAGAACATACGTATGAAAACGACTTTTCCATGAAGGATAATCGTTCATGTGATTTAACTTTGGCGGTCGGTTATTACTCCCTGTTTCACTTTCGCTCATTAACAGAGTTTGTAAGCTTTGATTTTGATTCGCAACACACGCCCATTTATTTGCAAGAGCATTGCTGTATGCTGAGGCATCAAAGATTTTACCCATGATGTTGCGGAGCTTTGCAAAGTCTCCTGATTTGAGCTTGAACAACTCCAATCCCACGGGTTAGAACTCATTATATTTTCTTGTTTAAATGAAAATTTAAAGGCTTAAAGTTTCACAATTATAATTATCGTTTAAAAATTCACAGATCTAAAAATATGACAAATTCTTAAAATCACAAAGCTTTGAAAAACACGAGAAACGAACAGATTTTGTTTCGTGCATGACACCTGTTTCATGCGAAACACTGATGTTTCGTGCGAGCCAGGTGTTTCGTGCGGGTCAGATGATTCGCACGAAATATTTCAGTCGCACAAACTGTTTTTGTTCAGTGTTTTTCAGAGGAATCTTTTTAGAAATGGTTTGGTGAGAGATTTCCTTTCTTGTGTAGACCTGCTTTTTCGAAATACCTATTGTCTACCCACTTTTAGTTAAAACACAGATTTTAACAGTCAACAGTCCAAGTCCAGATACAAGTCAGAGAATGTCAACCCTACCAAAACTAATCAGATTCAATTTTTTTGCAGATTTCTTCTTCAAGGGTGTTCTTCAGGAAAAGTTTTACCATAAAATTTTCTGCATACAACAGATTTTAACCAAGTTTTAAGTTAGTTTTCTATCCAAAACTTAATTTTTCTGCTGGAGATTCAAGAACACTTTAGAAATCTTCAAACTAGCTCAGACACAACTAAGCCCGGTTCTGAACAAGGAAAGAGCCAAAGCTCTGATACCAGTTGTAGGTCCACCTGCGGATGGTGTTAAACCAGTTCCCTGTTCAAATGACACACACACACGAGTGCAGAATCCAAGTGTGCATGCAACCAAAGCAAAGTAAAGAACATGGGGTAACCAAAGATTCACTATCTTGATTAATGATTGAGAACAAGTACAAACATATACACACAATGCTCGTATGACTCAAACAAACTTGCTGTGTTCTTGTGTCTTTGTCTTCACCAGAGATGCTAACAGAGAGATCTCACCAAAAGATCAGTTTGCTAGCTCGTTCTATTAACTTCTGGACAAAAGGGCTCAACAGCTCTCTCTCACTGAGAGGTACATGTCTGCTTTTATAGTGTCTAAGCTGGTCACTCGTACGAAAACAAGTTGCCAGACATACGGAACACACTATTACACACGAGACATAACTCCAGAACATTGGTACGAGTCACTGTTTCGTACGAAATGCTTGTGTTTCGTACGAAATCTCTTGATTCGTATAGAATTCTCATTCTTGGAGAACGTGTGAAGACTTGACGTACACAAGACTTATCAGTATACACACATGCAACTGATTAACACAGACAAGCTAAGATGTCATACTAGATCAAGATAGAAGGATATCTCGATCTATTCGACACGACCAAACCTATATAGACACTTGAGCAAAGATCGTACAATTACAACTGTAATTAAGAACAAGCGACATACACAAAACTGTATCAACATCTACATCCTGTCATATGCATGAAGCCTCCATTATCTACATACCATAAACTATCAAAGCAAGTAGAAGCTCCCTACACAATGGTAAATAATTAGTTTAGGTGAGTTTCCAAAGCCAAAATGTCTTTGGAAGGAGTCACAAACATGTCAGTCTCAAATTTGGAATAATAGTCAGTGGTTTGAACATATCTTTGTAACCTCTGTCCATCTCCTACCAAATGATAGTAACCATGAGGATGCCTATTTACTCTTGGTTTTGAGGGCTTTTTGTAACCCTCATAACTAAGAGGTACCTTTTGATAAATTGGTTGACCATATCCTTTTGGGTACTGGTTGGCAGGTGGTGCATCTGTTACCTGCACCCCTCTGGGAGCAGAGGTTTTGTCAACTGCTTTGGTAACAAGTGTTTCAACAGGCACAAAAGTTTGTTTAGACTTTCCTTTTGCAGTACTAGTCTTTGAACTCTCCAGTTTTTTTTGATTTAAACTCATTTTTTGTCACATCGAAGTTTCTGAGATAAACATACTGTTGAGTTTTATGATTTATTCTTTCACAAATTTTGCATTTAGGAGAATCAATGATCTCACTGGTTTTCTTAATGTCATAAGCTTTTAAAAGAAAGCAGTTTTTGGTAACATGGTTCTTCTTTTCACAAAAATCACAAAACAAGTTTTTGATCTTTTCTTCTTTTCCTTTTTTCAGACTTTTTACATCTGCTGGTAAATCTGTTATGGGAATGATTCTTGCCTTCAGTGCTTTGATACCTTCAATGGTTGAAAAATCCATTGGCTTGAAATTTTCAAGAATGTCACATTCATCAGACCATGTGGGTTTAAATTGATATTTCTCAATCTCTCAAAAGTTGAGGATCCCTCATGTCTTTCTAAAACTTTTTTATTTTCATTTTTATCAGTGACTTTAATTTCTTGACTAGCCAAGTTTGTGGAACAATTTCAACCATACCAAAATCATTTTCAGCAACATTTTCATAAAATTGGTCATTTTTCTTGAATCCTATGCAAAATTTTATGTTACTTTTGACCTGATTTTCTAGCAAAATCTCATAACCTTTATAGGATTCCACCCATTTTCCACAAATGATTTGGGTGGATTCCAACTCCTTTTTGCAAACCTAATATTTTTCTATCATAGTTTGGAGTTGATCCTTGGTTATGCTGGCTTCATGTTTTAAGTTGCTGATTTCAGATTCTTTTTCAAGCAATTTTGTTTTTAACTCTTTTGAAAGCTTTTCAAATTGCAATTCATCATCCAAAATCTTACTCCTAAGGTTTTCATTCACCTCTTTTATGTTAGCAAAAGCTATGATGCATTTATCTGAACATAGATCTTTTAAAACTTGAGGAGATACCTTAGTGGCAGCCATCATGGCACAATCACATTCACCTTCACAAACACTAGCATCCCATGGGTCAAACAGAGATTTCAAATCTTCATCAACACTTTCATTTGTAACAACTGTTTCATCATGGACATTAGACACAACAGATTTAGACTCCACCTCCTCAAATCCAACGCCCTCAACTATAGACTCTAATGCCATAAAGCAAAATTCATTTTGTTTCTTTTCAGTGTCAGCAATTAGAACAAAGTTTTCATCAGTCAGATCCTCAGGCAAGCTTCTCCAATCAACAAAGCCCTGAGTAAAGAAACGCTGTTGATTAACCTCTGTCTGAGCAATGGTTTGAGTAACTTGTTGTGCAGGTTGCCTTTAAACCTGAGGAGCAGGTGCTTAAACATATTGAATTTGAGGAACTGTGGTTTGAACATATTGCATAGGAACAGTGGTAGCAGGGTGTGCAAAATTAGCAGTGTTTTGCATATCAGGAGCATGGGTATATTGGGAATAATGGACATTGTTTTGAGGTCTAGGGCTAGGATGTGTGACAATTGGTCCAATTGATTGAGACCTGCATTCTCTAGCAAAGGTGTCCTAGCCTAATACATTTATAACACTTAATTTTTTACTTATCCAGCCCAACTTTTGTCCCCCATGCAACCCTGGAAACTTTCTACCAGTTCTCTTGTAATATTTGTTAGCCCTGACACTTAACAGAGCCAACTGGTGTAAAATGTCCATCTCTTCCAAATCTGAAGGATCAAAATGTTGAAGGTCACTCAACTTAAAGCATAAGTTGTCAGAAGTTTGGCTTTCCCAATTAGCAGCAAATGCATAATTAGGTGTGTAAGGGTCAGAGTTAAAATTTCCACCAAAAGTTATATCAACGAAATGATCATAACTCTGATCCTTATTACTGTCAATGACTTCTTCTTTGCGAAACAGTGCTGTACTACCAAATGCATAGTCATCAGCCACTATGCCAGACTCTTATAGCTTCTTTTTCTAGTCCAGCTCTCTCTCATAAGTGAGGAGCCTACCATGAAGCTGAGTAAGACTCATTTCTTTGAACTCAACTGATTTTCTAGTTATAAAAGCTATAGTGTCCCACTTTTCTGGTAATGATCTAAGAAAATGACTATTTAAAGTCGAATTTGCAAGTGTAACATTTACCAGTTTAAGCTCACTTAAGAGACAGCTAAATCTTTCAAACTGTTGGGTTAATGATTCTCCTTTTACATGATAAAACGTTTCATATTGTTGATTCAGAACCTCTCTGTTGTTTTCAATCACGTCCTCTGTCCCACCGAATTGCTTTTTCAAAGCATCCCAAAATTCCTTTGAACTGTTGCAATGCAACAGGCTAGCATAGATATCGTTTGAAAATGCAGAGGCCACGATGCTAAATGCCTTTGCATCTAGCTCGATTTTTTTGGAAATCTTGCTCGGAATAATTTTCAGGATTCTTTAGTACTTGGACTTTAGGGTCCTCTGTACTCGGTATCATTGGAGGCATAAGGTCCAAAGATGATCGACTTCCAGCAATCGGTGTTTTGCTGAGCGGGCATGACCCATCCGTCTTTGCCAGATATTATACTCAGATCTGACAAGGATCGGTGGTTAAACATGTTGCGGGTGTTATGAGTATCTTGTGAAGTATGTGACATTCTGATTGTTTACAAACATTTTTTATTAAAAAAAAAACTTTGAGAATGTAATTAAACTCTGTTTTTCAATAAAAACGAACAAACTGAATTAGCAGTGAGAGCTGATCTATTGAAATCAAATCGATTGTTAAATCAAATTCGATTGACCAAGATCTGATACCAATTATTAGGATCTGAGTTTTAAACTATTATGAACGTTCTAAAAATGAAAGATGAAAGACAATAAATCATATGTAAAATGCAGCAGAATGATGAACTTTAATTCATAACAGTTGAGAGATTGTTTTTCATTATCATGCTTTTAGTGATTGTAATCACATGCATTTAAATCACAATCTCCCCCTCAATCTAAGATCACTGATTTGTTCGTACAGAATGTAAAGAAGAATCATAGATTGATAATTGAGGAAAGTGATCCAATAGAACAGTACATGCACTGTTCTATTTATACTAGAATCCTAACCACTGAGCATCTTATGATGATATCAGCATGAAAGCGACACTTAAAAAAATTATCAAACTAACAACATCTGCTAAGCTAACCACTAATATAACTAAAGATTACAAGGATTAATAGTAAAACACTGATGAGACATTCTCTATTGGTCTTCAACAGAGCTTTGTCTTGGCAGACCTTTAGCTTTAGACTTCAGCAGAGCTTTATCTTCAACAGAGTTTTGCTATGGCAGACCTTTGAAATTTAGTCTTCAGAAGAGCTTGACTCAGGCAGATGTTATATTCTTATTAGGATCAGAAGTTGTAGTATATTTTGGCTTTCTATCATCTATTATTTTGTAGGGTTGAACCCAACATGAGTCCCTAGAAGAGATCATTACAAGGTTCTATCATCTGATGACAGAGATAGACAACTATGACATAGAGGGATACACTGATACTGAGATCAGTGACAAGTTGCTAGATGCTTTACCTGCTAAGTGGGATATTTATACTCTCATGATCAAGGGTGAAGCTGATTATGAAACTAAAGACTTGGAAGAGATTGTTAGGAAGTTGAGAGCTTACAAGCTCAACATAAAGAAGAAGAAGGATACAGGTTATGATCAGGTTCAAGATCCAGGAGTCTACAAAGGCATTCCATCTTCATCTTCTCACAATGCTTCTAGTGATTCATCAACTGCATTTCTCTCAAGTGAAAGTGAAAGTGGTTTTGATGCTAATGCTGAATTGTGCTTTATTGCCTCATCGAGAGGTTCAACTACTGGTAAAAGACAACAGAACAGCAGACTAGATCAAATAGCAGAATTTCCAAGTCCATGCCTATAAGTGTGAAATCAGCTGAGAATCAATTGTCTCTCCTTGCCTCGTTTGTTGCTTCGTATCAGAATTATATACAGGACAAAAAAACAGATCCAGCAGCGCTTGACGAATATTATGAGCAGATTGATCAAGACGACTTGGATGAGATAGATATTCAGTGGCAGATGGCCATGATATCTATCAGGGCTAGACGTTTCATGAACATAACTGGTAGGAAGTTCATTGGGAAGAAGGTTGGATTCGATAAATCCAAGGTTCTATGCTTCAAATGTCAACATCTTAGACATCTCACCAGAGAATGTCAAAGACAAATAAGAGAACCACAACAACCTTCCACTTTTCATAATTCATCTAGTCAAAGTTCATCCAAAAGTGCATCACGGGCACTTATTTCCACTACTTCTCCTTATGGTTCATATGATTGGAGTCTTCACTTGGAAGATGATGGAACTATAACACAAGCTCTAATGACGGAGATCGTTATAGTGATCGAAGAAGGTCAACAAGTTGAGGGAGAAGGTAGTGATGATGTTAAAGAAGAGTGTTCTAAAAAGAAGATTGTAGCTGAACAGTAGCAAGTGAAGACAATAAAGCTGCCAAGGAACAAAGTGATGCTGAATAGGTCAAGCCTAAAGAACAACCAGCTGAAGAGGCTAAGACTAATGATGTGCATGTGTAATCTGATGAAGAAGAGAGAGCCAAAACTGATTTTGCTACATTTATGACCGATTTAAGCAAAGCAACTGGTGATGTAAGTTTAAAACTAGTAAGTTCTATCTGCATAAATTGAAGTGAACTAAAAGGTACAGTTGACAGGTTGTTCACATACAACCAAAGTCTAATAAATGAACTAAATGGTCTGACAGAATCAAACTTTTTCATAACGAAAAAAAAGTCTAAATAATAAAATCATGTGAAGCTAAAGTTAAAACTTTGACTGAAAAATTAAATATAGAGCTTCAATGATAAATTTAGCACATGAGACTATGAGAGATAAAACAAAAGAACTATCTAACAAGTGCAAAGAGTTGTCTTATGCATAAGTTATGATTGTTGAACTTCAAAGAAAAATAGACTAATTTAGAAACACTTCATTGTAATGAATCACACGATGGGAAACTTAAAAAAGAGTACTGCTTGAACAACGGTGAGATTTAATGAAGTTCCTCCATCTGTTCATCAGGACTATAAATTTTTACCACATGAAGATAATTTAACAGATTTTGTGTATGGTGCAGCTGTGGTTGAGCTGATGACTGTCGAAGTACCTGATAGTTCCGCGTCTGAGAATCGTGTTGTATCTGAGTATGAAGTGGCTGACGTCGAGAAGGAAACCAAAAGCGACATTGTTTTCAAAAATAAAGATGCATCCTCCCAATCTAAAAAACAACATTATGTTAAAAAGGGGATGACATGAAAAGCGAAAAAATGGTGATTGAAACAGAGTCAAATGAAAAGTTTGTTAAAGATAAAATGAACAAGGGAAAATCACAAGAAACAAACTTTAGTCCTTCTAAAACGTTGCCCACGTCATCAGAACCATCAAGTCAAAAGCTACACAAAATAAATCTTTTGCAAAAAGATCATGCTTTAATTGTCATACAAAAGGACATGTCGTCAGTTGTTGTCCTTACAAGAAGGGTGAAGCACCTTAAAAACCAACGAAAAAAGACATATCACTAGAAAAGAAGGGTGATTGTGAGTTGAAGAAATCAAACTCACTGAAGAAATTTGTTGTTGAAAACGGGGCTGAAACAGGAAATCAACAATTTCCTCGTTTTCAAAAAAATCAACCAAGGTTTCAGCCTGCATCTGCATCTGGCAAATTTAAACAGACCTAGGAGTAGTTCACCTAAAATGAATAACTTTAATGGCCAGTCAAAGAATTTCGACGGGCAAAGTTCACAACAAAATCGACATCACACTGGTGGTAGTCGAAACCTTTATAGTAATGACTCTAGAAATTATTACAATCAAACTTTTGGAAATGAATCGAGAGTTCATCAGAACTCAGGATTTGCGAGTCAGAATAGAAGTCTTCAAAATCAAAACCTCCAAAGGTCACAGAGTCCAAACTCATATAGGAACCCTCTAGACCAGACATCTAGTGGAAATCAAAAACCATTTCCATCAACAAGTCTGAGATCCAAGACTCTGGTTAGGAGTGATGGATATTGGATGGATGTATTGGTGGTTGATGAATTTAGAAGACGCAATACCATTAAGGCTTGGATCTCTCTATCTAACTAAATTTGTTTTGGTTTGTGCAGAAGCTGCTAAGGAGGCTGATAAACTTGTGGTATGTTGGCAGTGGCTGCTCAAGGCACAAGACAGGGGATAAGAGGTTGCTTAAAGAGTTTGAAGAAATAAATGGAGGTTACGTGAACTTTACAGAAGCAAAAGGTGGAAAAATAACAGATCAAGGGAAAGTGACCAACGGGAAGATAATGTTGGACAAAGTTAACTATGTTGAGCAGCTCAAACATAATTTGATGAGTGTGTCGCAAGTCTATAACAAGGGTTACTCTGTCCACTTTACCAAGTCTGAGGCATTGGTGTTAAAACCTCGTTTGATCATTCTTGATGGTTGGGTAGTAATGCGGGAACCAAGGAAAAATGATACCTATGTCATG
Organism: Scalesia atractyloides; assembly: GCA_947069175.1. Lineage (NCBI taxonomy): Eukaryota > Viridiplantae > Streptophyta > Magnoliopsida > Asterales > Asteraceae > Scalesia > Scalesia atractyloides. Next base: position 36,532,835 of record CAMTDV010000116.1, read on the forward strand.
GACATGAGTGTAAATGATTCTTCAATGGTGCCTACATGCTTGTCGAAAGCATCTGAGGCTGAGTCGATGTTATGGCATAGACGCATGGCACATATCCACTATCGAAAAATGAATTATATAATAATAATGGTTTAGTGGAAGGTGTGCCTATGCAGAAGTTTTCTATGGATGATAAATGTCTTCCTTGTAAAAAGGGAAAGAACACAGAAAACCTCACAAGTCTAAAATCATGAATTCCGTTGCTTCCCCACTCGAATTACTTCACATGGATTTGTTCGGTCTAATGATTGTAAGGAGTATTGGAGGAAAATAATATTGTTTAGTTGTTACTGATGACTTTTCTCGTTTTTCTTGGGTTTTCTTTCTAGTGTCTGGCATGAAGTAAACCAATTACACTAAATAAATAGTGGTAAATGAGTATCGAATACTAGGAGTTTGTGGAAAATGTGTTTACTAAGCAGTTTGCAAATTATGACTAATAAAATTAAAATGCAGAAAAGCAGTGTTGTAAAAATCGCGACTAGTCAGCGATTAATCGCTAGTTGGCCTCCTACTAAGTATTTTTTCACTAATCAATCAATTAATCGCTACTCGGTCAAAGCCATGGCTAGTGGGCAATGCATTGTTCAGTGAATACCTAAGTCAGTATTCAAACATCCCAACATATTGTTTGGAACTCTAAGTCATGAGTTAGTGTAAAAGCAAAGCTTATTATAATTTTTAAGTTACAACATATTAGAAATTAGAATTTTGTATATTAGCTCATAATTTTTAAGTTACAACATACATGAAAGAATACGTTAAATAATATGTTAATGTTTGAATTATTAAATACTTAGACTTGTTATGTTATGACTTATATGCAAGTTTAGTTTGAATTTTGAACTAGTTTTACATTTTTAAGTAATATATTGATATGGATGTGTGAGTATATATAGATATTTATAAAAATAATAAAATATACATATAAAAATTCCGATCCGATTAAACTCGATTAAACCGAGTAATCCCGAGTAGTCGCTAGTCCCCACCTCACCGGCTGACTAGCGACTAGCCAGTTCTCCAACCTTGCAGAAAACTAATATCAAGATTTGGTTGTTTGGTTTGTATAACTTAAATTAACTAAAAATCACTTAACAAGATTTGATTCAAAAATGAGAAGAAATGTTTTCCCTTGATTTCAGGTTTCTACGAATAATAATGTTAAAGTTTAATTGGGATGAACTACATAGACATAGTTCATGAATGTGTGTTTGATTGTGATAAAAGGGGACCAAGTACTTAGATTACAAGAACGCAAGGTGGTCACCTGATAACCAGTTTCATATAGCCAACCCCGAATCCCTCCCAATACATCCTGATTACCTATGGCACCAAGAACTGATGGTTTAGAACACGAAATTAAACAATACAAACAATTACAAGTTGACGTGGTTGAGTGTGGTTATAATTTTTTGTTATATTTTAATCACTTTTTACTCATGGATCAAGCTTTAAATTTATAAAACGCGATACAATACTATCACTCTACACACGTTAGGGCAAGTGCACCCATCGTAGATGTAATATAGTGATGGTAAGATACCGAGGTCGTACAAGGACATAAGAGCTTTTAATACCGGCTTAACGTTAACGTCTAATCTAACCAAATTTTGATAAAAGTTTTTAAAGTTTTTAAAAGATAAAAACTAAATGTAAGAACGTAAAGAAAAAATAAAAACAAATAGACAAGAATGAATCACTTGGTTCCAACTCCTCTTTTACGTATCCTTTGATGATCCGCACTTTGGGCTTTTTAAGAGATTATCTTAGTTATAGTGGTAGGCCCCTCTTGTGAAGGCGACATTACCCTCGGCCATATTGGTCTGAGTCAGCAGGGATACAATCTCGTAAGGCCGGAATATTGAAAGATAAATAAGTTATTAATGCAAAAAGTGGTAGGCCTCTCTTGTGAAGTCGACGTTACCCTCGGCCATATTGGTATGAGTCAGCAAGGATACAGTCTCGCAAGGCCGAATAAAGTTTTAATAGTAGTTTATTTATAAGGGGTTTAAGTCGTTCTTACTTCCCCCGATTTGATGCTATCTGCATCAAAGGAAGTCCTAATAAGCTTAACCAAGTCCTCACAGGATCTATACACTAAACAAGGCAAGAACTTTACCCAAACACCCTTCTAACCCCCTACCAGGTAGTTAACACGCTTTATATAGACCGTAAAGACACGAATCAGTGAATCAACGAAACATGAAGAAATGTTTAACTAAATTTCACTTTCAGTATAAAAACTAGTTATGAAAGTCATTAATACATACCCAAATAAAAAGGTTGCCAAAGATTGGAAATCAAAAGTAATACATAAAAGATTTGTCTTCACCAAGTGATGTAAGAGATTTAGCCAAGCATGGCATTTGCTTGACAAGAACTCTTACAATCAATTTTGGATCCCGAGACTACTACACACTCTAAAAGATGAAATGTGGATGATGGTGGTGGGTGTTGGTGTTATAGTGGTGGTGGACTAATGGTAAATGTAAGAGAAGTGGTTTGCCAAGGGATGCCTTTCTCTTGAACCAAGCACCTCTATTTATAGCTGGAAACAGAGGGCGACCACGGCCTTGTGCCCACCTGGCACGGCCCCGTGGTCATCTTTTTCTCTCCCTTCATTAACTACAGATGTCAGGTCTTGTACTAACACGCCCCATGGTGTCATAGCACGGCCCCATGGTCAGTGTACTTGCTGTACTATCACAGATTCTGCGAATCTTATAGTTGACCATGGCCCGTGTTGGGTGAGCACATCCCCATGTTGGTTTGTCTATTGTTGTTGTCTTTATCTGCAGAGAATCTTGACTGGGCACGGCCCCATGCCTAGTAGGCATGGCCCGTGCCTAAGCTTCAGTTTTCATTATTTTTGTTGTTTTGGATGTGGATAGGGGGTTTGGCTGGTCGTGTCAATCCTTCTTCTTTGTATTTGTGTTGTTTCGGCTGTTAATTTGCTTCTTTTATCCATTTAAGCTCTTTTGATCCTGTAAATTAAAAGTAAACAAAGAAGCATGCTTTTTCCAACATTAGTACTGAAAAGGGTTGATTTTATGCCTTGATTGATGTAATTTATATGTTACATTTTGCACACATCACAAATCAAACTCACAATCACCGTAGCAATACAATCAAAATGATCAAATTTCTATCCCACAAATAACATAACAATAACAATCATTCAATTAGAAACCTTACAATCCGAGGGAAAACATAAAGGAAACTAGTTGCACATTGTTCGGTTGATCACCATCTCCCGTTGTTCATATGAATCAAAGATCAAATAACAATGATAAACACACCCAAAATATTGTTTTGCAACCCTAATTTTGCCCCCACAAAGTTCTTAAACGAAGATAATGAAAAGGATAACCCAAAAGTCACACCACACCAAACACTATAAAGAAACCACAATTTTGCGTCTGGTCTCCACAGTAAGCTAGGGTGGCAACTAAGTTGCTATGGTGAGAATCCACTGTCTTACAGCACTTCCTTACGGCTCATGGGATACCGTAGCTTACGGTGGCTACCGTAAGCTACGGTAGTGCCCAGCTTACCTCCTTTGTTTTTTTCTTCACTCAACTTTCTTCATTTTCAATTTTGCTCCTAACCATGCTTTCCTTTTAACGCGTCCTTTGCACCAGTTGTACCTGTCATGACAAACACACCCTAGTCATCCAATCCTTTACAATAACACTCTTAAATATGCAATTTTCATTATATTTAGATCAATTAAGGGTTGTCCTACAGGTCCACCCATCAATGTTAAAGGATGAAACAGCAAAAATGTTGATCAATCTTTTTACAAAGTTGGAGAATCTACTTGAGACAATGATCAAGTGCACTAGAAGTGACAATGGCATGGAATTCAAGAATCTGTTGTTGGATATGTATTGTCTTCACAAGGGGATAGAACATCAATTCAGTGCTCCATACACACGCAACAGAATGGAGTGGCAGAACGGGAAAACATGACTTTAATTGAAGCTGCTAGGACCATGCTTTCTAATTCTAAGCTTCATGTTCTCTTTTGGGCGGAGGCTGTGAATATAGCTTGCTATGTTCTGAATAAGGTTTTGGCGGTTAAACAACATAACAAAATGTGTTATGAACTTTTGAGAAACCAGAAACCGAATTTAGAAGGGTTTGAACCATTTGGGCTACCAAGCACAATAATTAGAAATAAAAACCAACCAAAATTTGGTGAAGTTGCTGACGAAGGATTTTTCCTAGGTTATGTAGATGGTTCACCAAACAAGAGAGTTTTTAATAAACTAATGGTAAAATTGAAACGGTTTTTAATGTTGAATTATCACATATTCGCCCAAACAGTCCAGCCCAGTCCAGCCAAGCTATATGATTATGATCTATTCTTTGAATCTTTTAAAATTCTTGAGCTTTCCGATGTATGTGATTTGAAAGTAATTCACATCTTGATTAGGGATGGAGATGAAAGTACTCTCGGTCCGAGATCAAGTGTTCCAATTGCGGATGTGCCAGGAAATTCCTCAAATGCAAATGTAAATGTAGAAGTAGCGGATTCGAGTGATAGCAAGTTTGAACCTCTTGAGGGGAAAACTTTACTAATCCATTTGCTAATCAAAATCTTCAGGGGGAGATTGGATCAAATCTAGAGACTAACTTAGAAGTTGACGCCTACATGAGCAAACAAAGATCATCCAGTTGAGAACATTATAGGTGATCTGAATGCAAGTGTTCAGACAAGGAGAAGTATAGCAGAAGGTTCATGTTTGTATGCTACGATTGAGAAGACTAGTATAATCAATGTATGCATGTACAACTGTTTTATTTCTCAAGAGGAGCCGAAAAACATTCATATGGCTCTAAAGGATAATTCATGGGTAGAAGCTATGTAGGAGCAACTGGCTCAGTTTGAGAAGTTAAAAGTCTGGGAGTTAGTTCATTTACGAGAGGGAGAAAAAGAAATTGGCATCAAGTGGGTGTTCAAGTGTAAGAAAGATGACTGAGGAATCGAGACAAGGAACAAGGCTCGGTTAGTGGTAAAAGGGTTCAATCAGCAAGAGGGGATTGACTATAATGAAGTGTTTGCACCAGTTGCAAGGTTGGAAGCAATTCCTTTATTTCTAGCGTTTGCATCTTTTAAGGGTTTTAAGGTTTATCAGCTTGACATGAAGAGTGTGTTTCTTTACGGGAAAGTCAAAAAAACTAGTGTATGTCTCACAACCAGATGGGTTTACTGATCCAGACAATTCAGATTGAGTGTATAGATTGGATAAGGTGCTGTATGGATTACATCAAGAACCTAGGGCGTGGTAAGAGACACTATCGACTCATTTTTTGGCAAGTGGCTTTGAAATGGTAAGATCGACATTACACTTTTCATTAAGAGGAAGAAGGAAGATTTTCTGTTAGTACAGGTATACATGGATGGCATCATCTTTGGTTCATCTGATGAGAGCATGTGTCATGAATTTGAGGTGGTGATGCAGAGTAAGTTTGAGATGAGTGCAATGGGTGAGTTATCATTCTTCTTAGGATTGCAAGTTGAACAAGAGAAAGATGGGATCTTTATTCATCAAACGAAGTATGTGTATGACATTTTGACTCATTTCAAGATGGAGGATTGTGCAACTTTTAATACACCCATTTGTGAAAATCACAACGTTGGTCTAGATGTTGAGAGTGTGGAGGATGTTGATCCAATTCAATATAAGGCCATGATTGGATCGTTGATGCATCTTACTGCTTCAAGACCAGACATTATGTTCGCTGTATGTCTGTGTGCCAAATATCAAGCAAATCCAAAGGAGTTGCATCTGAAGGCGGTGAAGCGTATTCTTCGTTACTTGAAGTGAAAACCTAAGTTTGAGTTATGGTATCTTGCTGATAGTGACTTGGAGTTTATTGCCTACACTGATTCATATTTCGGAGGATGCAAATCAACCAGAAAATCTACCACATGTGGTTGTCAGTTCTTAGGGGGAAGACTTATGTCATGGCAGTGCAAGAAACAAGCCTCTGTGTCTACATCTTTGTGTGAAGCTAAATACATTGTTGCGGATAGCTGTTGCTCTCAGGTTCTGTGGATACAACAACAAATGTAGGATTATGGTTTGAATTTCACTCGCACCCCTATTATGATAGACAATAATGCCACAATTTCCATCACAAATAATCCCGTAAAACACAGTCGCACAAAACATATTGACATTCGTCATCATTTTATACGGGAATGTGCTGAAAAGAGAATGATTGAACTGCATAGAGTCGACACACTAGATAACCTGGTAGATCTTTACACAAAAGCATTTGATAGGGCTCGATTTGAACATCTAGTCGAACTTAACGGGATGAGGAATCATGAATAACCAGTTTTTCATAAAAATTTTGTAAATAGTTTATTTCTTTCTTAAAAATTAAAAAAAATAGAAAACCATAAAAATAAAAAATGTGTTATCACTGTGTGAAAAAGAAGAAATGATAGTACATCAACGGGATAGACTGTCACACTGAATTTGAACTTAAATTTGAATAAGTGTGATAGCAACTTCATCATATGTACCAGTAGGCAAGAACATGAAATAATCAACTTACCAATGTGATATAAATATAAAGAACTGAGTATGAGTGGGCAACATATCAGTGGCTTATGGTTTTATAACCTTAAATCTTGCGTTGATAGATTGCCATAATCCAAGTTTTAGGTCTTTACACTGTTATTTCCATCTGGGGATATCAGGGTTATCCTTATGCTGCATCAATGGATGCTGACCTCAGCACACCCAAGATATCTTAAAAGAGCTAAAAATGCCAAAAACCCAGAAATAAAGAAGCTCTCCTAGGAGTCACTCAAGTGTGCAAAATGTATAAATCGTACCAAAATTTGGTATTTGCCTTACCCTCGTCAGAAATTGGTCTCTTTGTTGTACAGAAGTACTGACCTGACCATCAATTATCTAAAGTTGTAAACAAAAAGGATGAATTCGGTATACTAACTTACTACGAGGAATCTTTGTGCATACCTTGATCGCGGGGGTATGTCCTAAAGTGGGACACACTAGTACCTCAATATAATATTACCTTAATCGTATCACCAGGTAAAGGTACTTGAAATGTTCATGTGTTTTGTTTAAATGGATAAATAATACTGGTAATCGTCTTGAACTGTGTTTCACAAAAATTATCTTAAGGAATTAACTGCAAGTGTGAAACAGTTTGAGTTAGGTGATATGATCTTCTTAATCATTGTTTCTCACAAAAACAAAATGTTTATTTTCTTGTTATTTATTTGCTTTCAGAAAATATAAAAATCTAAAAAGTTTTCTTTTTCTTTAAAATTCTTAACATATGAAAAATGGTTGTTCATGGACGAATTGTTACCGAAGGGGGAGCTGGTGTTAGCATTTGAGGTCTAAATTTTAAAAACTTGCAGGTTCTAGTGTGTTGAACAAATACTTTTGTGTGTTGAAAAGTTTTGAGTGTTGGTGTTGAGTTGAAATTTGCTTAATCTGTAATACAGTTTTCACATCTCTTGATTAATATTAATTTGTTAAACTGTGTTGAAAAATTCTTATGGTTTCTCGAGATGTTTGTTTTGTATACAAATAGTTGCAATTTGTTCCTGTGAAGCAAAGTGATGAGTTGCTATGAAGTTTAGTGAAAATGAGTCTGATTGGATGCATGGTAGAAACCTCCTTTCTACATTGCTGCCAACGTTTATAGAGTTTGAAGATTGCTATGCAAATGCTGAACTGGAGTTTACTCAAGTGCTAACGATTTTGAAGATTTGGTGATTGGATGCATCAACTTAGTGGGAGTCTGTTGCTGACAGAAGCTATTGATTACATGAAGAATGCAAGATGACTGAAGACAAAGTTGTTTTATGAAGCTATTGTCAAGGGGGAGTCTATTGGTGCATGTTTGTGACAACAACTTTTAGATTTAGGTCTTTGGATATCTTGTAATTAGTGAAACGATAAGCGGTTAGCGGGTTTAGCTTTGTAATAGTTAGTTAATAGTGTTTGGGCCAAACCAAACCTACATTGGGGGAATGGTAGGCGAATTGGGCTTGTCCAATTTGCAGCCTATGTGCTTTAACCCTAGCCCAAGTTGCAAACTTGTGTTATATAAACAAGGCATTGCATTTGGGTTTAGGTTAATCACCATAATCACTAGACACAGAGTTTACAAAGAGTTTAGAGAGTGAATTCGTGAGAGCTGGAGGCTTGGACGAATTTGTGATTGTTTAGGATCTTGATTGATTGTAATCGGTTTTATAGATAATCAACAAAGATAAGTTTATGGTGATTTCTTCTTCTACACCTTTCTATGATGATCTGATCTAGAGGATTCCGCACTCTAGGTTAGATAGACAATTCTGTAAAAGATTCATAGGATTAAGGGACCTACACAAAATGTTCACTCGAATGGCCATCAGTGACTTTGATCTTTGTATCAACTTTGATCATGCAATTAACAAGAAACTGCTCATAACTTCTCCAAACACAAGCCTAGATGAAATAAAAGTTGAAGCAAGAACAGGAGTAATATTTGAACAACCTGAACTCTCTGTTGTTTTTAGAGATTTAGTGAGAAGAAAGCAATATATATGGTGAGAGAAATTAGCAAATACTCCAATCAGACTCTCAACTATATTAAAGAATGCATGAACAAGAAATAGGAGCATTTAAAGATCAACGGACATGACAAGCCAGAGCTCAGAAGGAAAAATGAAGAAATTATAAATGATTGGATTGGTGCAAGGAATGTCTACAAAGCACTTTACAAGGGATGTAGCAAACCCATCCATCACAAGAAACAATTGAAGCTTGGGGATCTTCATCACTAAAACTGAAAACAATTTTCTTTTGGTTGTTTTTGTTTGAACAATGATTCTTTGAAATCTTGTTCATTTAAAGTTCATATTTTGAATTTCATGTTACGAGTAGTTATTTTTCTTACAACACTTAGGGGAAAATTGTTGGGAAACGTTTTGTAAATGTTGAAGAAAAATCTGATCATTTTGATCAATTCTGAAGATGACAAAGTCAATAGGTCCTTAAGAAAGAAGACACAAGACAACAGGATAAGAATAAAGATAAACATCATCTTCAACAAGCATTTGAAAAAGATCACAATCAAGGAAGGATGACCAGAAAAGACCAATCTGATGTATCTGATATTTATCATTAGAATCTTGTAAATCCTGATCATCAGAAATTTGATGACCAAGACATCAGGTTTCTAGTAAGAAGTTTATTAGATTTCTTCTGATGAAAACAAATTGTCAAAAAGATAAGGTTCTACACGAACTTCTAAGTAGCAATTGGACTTGAACAAATTCAATGAATTTGCCAAAAAACTACTTTACACAGTTAAGTGCATGAATAAAAAAATGTTTATTCATGTCAAACATTCTCTATAAATAGAGAACACGACTCTGAAGGAAAATGAGTCAAGCTTATCATTCAATACATACTACAAAACTCCACCACCTTCGTCAAAAAATTCTTTGAGTATTCGTTTGTATTAGTCAATAATCTCACAATCACATTGTAAGCTTTTCAAAGTGATATAAAATTGAAAATTTTGTAGTTGTGTTTCTTGAAAGTTTGATTTACATTTTCGCACATTATTTTTATACTTGTTGGAATCACTTGCCAACTTTAGATAAAGCATTGTTATCTTGAATCAACAATTGGTATTAGAGCAGATTGAATAACCTGTTTTCAAACAATCATCTGCTCAAGTATTTCTTTTGATACTTTGCTTCTTTTAAAACTTCACCTTATCTAAAATAGCAAACTTTCAAACATGGAACAATGCTTTCAACATCGGGTCTATGTCAAAGCCTTCTACCTTGGTCGGAGAGGAGTACCCCCAATGGAGAATCAGGATGATCAACTTCCTTAATGGACATGCTCGAGCTCTGTTTGAATCCATTAAGAGTGAGGAGTAAGAGAATGGTGGTGTGATTGGGGATGTGATATGATACATTGGGTTATAACGATGAAAAGACGATTTTACGCTTGAGTTTCTAAGTAAAAAGATAAACCTACCCCGGTCAACTAACAGTTGACTAAAAGAAATTTGAAGGAGGGACACGATTGATTCAAATTGACAACCACAGAGACTAGAGTATTCGGTTTTTTTCAAATGAGGGTTGAAAGTGTGATTTGGTGTAAACCCCAGGGTCTGAAATTGTATTTTACTTTTTTTTTTAATTTTTGTATTCTTTTTATTTTTTGTACATGAGGTATAAAGTCTGTGACTCTGCGTGATACTATTTTAGGGTTACTTAAATATGTTTGGTTAAAACTTAAAAAGCCCATCCTTGTCCATTACTAATTTTAAATGAAAATTTTAAAACCCATCCTAACTTATTACTAATTTTGAATGGAAATTTTAAAACCATCTTGACCCATCTTTACTTATTTCTTAGGCCTATTGTGACTTGTTTCATTTCTAAGATAACCCAAAATAACTCAAATAGGTTTTTATTTCCATGCTTACTCTTAGCTTGTGCTCAAGGACTTGGGTATTATTAGCACTTTTTATGGATTCAAGGCACATTTATTGATGACACAAAAGTAGTATCTCTTTGATATCTTAGAGTGTTGGTCTTAGTCAGTGTCGACCTTTGTCTCTTCTTGTGGCTCCATCATGTTAGTTATCGAGCTATTATGATGTACCTTTAAATGATTATTCATTATACCCAAACACTATTGTTGCTATTCAGTGACTCGTCCAAAGATTGCCTTTATTGTCATAAAGGTTTCTTTAGTTTTGTTAGATACATACAAATCACCACTAGGTGACTATCAAGCAGATTCTTCAATACTTTATTGGCACTGGTACTCATGGGTTGACTATTAAAGGGTCTATTAGTCTTGCCATTCATGTTTATGTTGATGCCAACTTGGATGCCAGATGATTGAGGATTTATCACCGGCTACTGTGTGTTTCTTGATTCAACAACATTAGTTGAATTTATAAAGAAACAACATATAATTGTGCTATCTAGCATGTGGCGTAGCATCAGGCTTTTGCCAATACATCACATGAGATCGTTGGATTAGACCATTATATCTCAGTTATGCATATCATCTACAAGCCCACCCATTCCATGGTGCGATAATATTAGTGCTACATATTTAGCTATCAATCCGATGTTTACTAGCGTATGAAACCATCTTAAGATTGACTTATATATACTTACTTTTAACTAACTTGCCGATCTTCTAACCGGATGATTTTATTTTACACAGCCTGACACCCTACGTTTCAAACTTCACGTTGCTGCAATTGTTTAGTTTATAGTTACACCTTACTCCAAATTTCGGTGTCTCACATTCTCTACATATTCTAGTAATTTTGTCAATGGATTCTACTCGGTTTGACACCCTCGGTCCGAACACATTTTATACCATCTTTATTCATATACTTCATTTTTTCTAAAAGGTGGATCTATTTTTTATACACATTTCAATATAACTAAAAAAACAAAGGTAAAAAAAGAAGCTTTTCCCCCGGATCCGATCGTTTCTATTCTTTCTTTCTTTACGTTTTCCAATTTGGAGACTCGCATATGGCGGGCCCCACCTTTCCACACACACTTTTCGTCCCCTTCCTTCTTTACTTTTTGCATGAACCATAACTCCTCTCGAATCATCCTCTCCGCCGCTCAATTTCTCCACCAATTCTAACCTATTTTTCAGGTGAATTTGCATCTCACTTTACTCTTACTTCAATGTCACTCAATTTCACATTCAATTTATCTTATCGGAATCATATGTTGTCAGTTACTTTATTCACAGTTTGCAAATGGCATTGATTCGTGTGTGTTTTGTCACTCGAATTCATTCTGTTTGTTTTAGTTAATCAGATTGTTAATTTGAATTAGTTATTTGAATTGTATGTTAAGTAGTATTGTTTATTGATCTATCAGTTGGATTGATGGTTTCGGTTCGAGGTTTGTTATGTGAGAGATTGGATTTGATTTGATTTGATCTAGGGTTTGTTTTTGATGGCGAGTCAGAATTTAATTGTGGCTTATTGTGAAAGTTAATAGAGATAAGAGATTTATACGTTTCTGCATCTCTGTTTAACGCTGGCAAATTGTAACTTTGAGATGAGTCTGTATGTTTTAGGGTAGTGAGAACTTTATTGCTTTGTATTCCCCCAAGAAGGGTTAAAATGGCAGTTCTCGCTTATGCTGATTCAGTTAGTGATTTCTGTGTTTGTAGTTTTGATTGTTAACAGAAATTAATGGTTTGAAGGGTTTCATGTCATGCCCTAGATTGTAGTACTTTTAGAAGTTCTTTAAGTCAGATTCCCCTTTCCTCTTTTGATTCAATTAATGTGTTTTTAACAGTTAGTATCTTATATTGTGATATTTCTTAGCATAGTTGTCAAAAGCCATCTCTTCTTGCACCTAGGCCCATTTTCCAGGCAAGGCGAGGGCAATTGCGCTTTAATTCTCTAGGTGATGGTTCAGGCGCACATTCCAGCAAGATTTCTAGATTTTAGAGAGTTTCCAGCCAAATTATCCAAATATCGGCAAGATTCCAGCTAGATTTGTACTTTTATCTAAGGAAAACTACTTTTCTACACCATGGTTTTAAAAAACGGTTGAATTGTGCGCCTCGAGGCAAAACTCCCAAAAAATGATTTTGAGGCGTGCCTCAGGGGGTTTCTATTGTACATGCGCCTGAGAAGGGCAGAGGCGCTAAAAAGGCTGCGCCTCATGGGTTTTTGATACTTGTTTAATGATGTTTTTGACTTTTTGTGTCAATTTCAAGCAATCTATGTCTTTTTTTATGTGTGTTTTTGATGAATTTGATGATGGATTTAGTTAAGTATTATTATTTTTATAAGACATATAATTTATATATATTTTTTAATTCCGCCTCGGGCTTACGCCTCGGTTCGCCTCGAGGCTTACGCCTCGTGAGGCAAAGGGAAAACGCCTCGAAACTCGATTCCATTTTTTTAAACCTTGTTCTACACTAATACACTAATTTTTTAGAACTTTTGGTACGAAATAGATTATATTAAGTGATATATAACAGCTTTTTTTTATTTTATTTGAAGAACAATATTATTTTTCTAATACATAATATATTTAAAAAAATTCATTGTGCGTTTTTTTCTCAGGCGCTCGCTTTTTTCGCGCTTTGCGCCTAGGCCCCAAGCAAGGCCTATGCGCTTAGCGCCTTTAATAATCATGTTTCTTAGGAAATTTTACATGAAAACAAGTTGATAGTTGTGTTGTCTATTAAATTGACATGTATTATGTCTTAAACTATACCAAGGGGGTTAACGTGTGATTTTGATTTCTGATAGATCGATTAGATGGTACATAAATAGCATCCTTTTTAAAGATCAATGACTCTTGACATACAGTTTTAGGTAAATATGGTTGATCTGCTTTTCAACTGTGAGTTAAGTTGCATGGAATAAATAGCACTATCTCTTTCCATTAAGATGTGCCAGATTATGTCTTCTGAATATACAAGTTTTCTAACTTCTAGTAAATAGTATATGTGTGGATAGAAACCTTGGAAGAAGTTGATGGGTGCTATAAACTCAAAAGTGGAAGAAGATAAGGCACTACAACTATGCCGTGAACGGAAAAAGTATGTTGGAAAAGCACTTGATGGCAGATGTTCCCTTGCAGCTACTCATTTTACTTATATAGAATCCTTAGCAATTATTGGAAGTGCATTAAGAAGATTTGTTGAACCCGAAGCTACAATGCAGCCCTCTTTATATACTTCCATCAGTGGAACCCCAGAGCAACTTGCATTTTCTTTCTCTTCAACCATGTCACAACATGTAAATCCAGCTGGAAATCGATCTCCAACACCTTCTCCAACAACTTCCAGTCGGTTTCATGCAAATCATATGAAGATTAGGGGTTCGTTTTCTAGAAAAGTTGAAGAAAAGCCATCTGTTCCTGTAATTGTTTCTGTAACTTCTTCAAGTACCCCAAGAACCACCACTCCCCGATCCATAGATGAACCAGAAACCCCGTTTGACCCTTCTCCTGCTGTGCCTGAAAAAGAACTAGAAACCCCGTTTGAACCTTCTCCTGTTGTGCGAGAAAAAGAACCAGAAACCCCGTTTGACCCTTCTTTTGCTGTGCCTGAAAGTCAACCATGGGATTATTTTGGTCTTACACATCCAATCGATAATGAATTTTCTTCACAAGAAACACATGAAGCAAATCACGGGCTTGAAACTTATAACAACATGCAAATTCCAAGGGAAGGCGAAGAAGAAAAAAGCCCGACCGAAGCGAGTGTAATGTTTCAAGAATCAGAAGACGAGTTTGACGAGTCAGATACAGATGAATTGGTGAGAAGTTTTGAAAATGTTAATCGCGTAGTGGATAATGTTAGTGGGATCGGTTTACGTTCCATGTCATCTGCAGAAAGCATGACACCAGAAACTGAAATTTTGAATGGGGAAAAGGGTAATTCTCCTTACCTATCACCATTAAAACGTAAAACATCTGGTGTTAGGAATATTGCAATTCTTCAAGAAGAAAAGACAGAAGTGGTAAAAGAAGCTTCTGAAAATAGGCCGTTACCTAAAGATTTAATTTCAAGCATGAGAGATATCGAACAGTTATTCATAAAAGCTTCTGAGTGTGGAAGAGAAGTTCCAAGAATGCTTGAAGCCAACAAGCTTCACTTTCGTCCCATTTTCCAAGGGAAAGAACGTATGCTCTTCTTCTCTTTTAAATAAGTATAAATAAACATAATAAACTATAAACTCTTTCTTAAAATGGTCTTTTTAAATTTTCTGGCGTAAGTAGTACTAGCAGCATTGTGTCTAGTTGGAAAAATGTAAACTTATATTCAGTGCGTGTTTTTGTATGTGGCAGGTGGATCGTTCACGTCAAAGTTTTTAAAAGCATGTATGTCATGTGGGGAGGATCCAAGCCAAGTACAGGAAGGTAGGCTTTTTTATTGTAAGAAGTGTAAACCAGCATGTTTCATGAGTAATAGAATCTAGATTTTTCAGCTAAATACAGCTCTTCTTGTTGAAGATACATTTATATAATTTTGCAACAGTTCTTTTTTGTATTGGAGTGGATTATTTATAGATAGGTTTTTATTAAATGATAGTTACTGGATTGATGATGTGGAAAAAAAACGTCATTAAAGTTGATTGCCATTGGAGGTGAACTAAGAAGACCTGTTACATAGAAACTTGCCAGTTTAGCACAGAGGAAATAGGAAAGAAAAGCATGCAAAGTAGGAGAGGAAATTGATTTTAACAACATTGTCTTGTAGAAGGTGGGAATTTGTTTCTGAGTAACTGTACGTGTGAGTTAAGATCTGGTAATATCTGAAAGTGCTATGTAATATTGTGATGTATAACTTGACCTATATAAGCATTACATGTGGTTCTTGGCTTATATGTAATGTAATGTATTGTCAACAGTTTCTATCTTCTTTCATTCTACAGTGACCTCTGATCTTTATTTGTTAATTCCAAGTGTATATTAGGCTTCTTTATCCATGTTAGATTTTATTCAAAATGTCTAGAGCCCGAGTATATTTGTTTGTTTTAGGGTTTGATCTATTGAAGTATTAGTTAGTGTCAATAATTATATGAAGATATGTCATTACCAACAAGAAAGCCCTAAATATAGTAAGTATATATATTAACCTGGACAGATAAATATATATAGCTTTTATAAGACGTTTTTTAGTGCTGCATCATATTATTTCTCATACATTGAAATTTTGACTTTTTGTTTATTTCTCATAAAGTTAACTTTTCTCATAAAGTTAACTTTTGATCTATCATTTGGTTTTATAAAATATTGAAAACTGAATTTTTCTTAATGTTTTGAATGTTATGTTACATGCTTCTATCCTATAGACCATGAGTTGTATGCTTTAGATGACTACATGATCATTTGATTATCTTTTTAAACTGTACTTATGTTTTCAATTTCATCAACTATTTTTGTATGGTTAGAAGAACCTGCTCAAAATGACACAAAGTATTTGACATGGCATCGGTCAAATTCATCGCGCGCATCATCGTTCAGGCATGATCCTGCCAGTGGCACTGCTAGAGAAACTCCTGAGGATGTCTCCACTAGCCTCTTTGATAATTTCTGCATGAACGCAGGAAGCCATGCTTCAACCTTGGATAGACTCCATGCATGGGAGAAGAAGCTTTATGATGAAGTTAAGGTATTATTGTCAATATCTTTATTTTGTAAGTTTCACTTTATAATCATCTTTTAACGGACAGGTCTTGTGGCTGCTATAATAAACTTTTTTTTTAAGAATTATGTAGGATTTATACATCTGTAGAGTCAATGCGAACATACAGGTCTTGTGGCTACTTTATGAAAGTGTTCTTACAAAGCATCTAAATAACAATATTTATAAATTTTAACCGTTTCAAGCATTTAAAACCCAGATGATGTTTCATAATGCTAAATGATAAAAGTTCAACAATCTTTCTGCCACATGACTTGATGATACCTGAAAATTGATTTAATCTAGAATTATGTCACCTAACAATCCGCACATATTTAAAACTTAAATTGAAATCATTTATCACTAGTCGGTTTTATTGCATATGCATCTTCTTACCTAATAAGAAGCTTGCTACTCAACAAAGTTATTGCATGTACACGTGTCTCATCTATTGGTACATCCTTTCCCAGTTAGTCCTATATTTTTATTTTAGCTTTTGAATTTCCCCGCCTTGTTCCATATCTAAATCACAATTAATTCACAGAAATTTAACATCAAGACTGAACTTGCACACGTTGAAACTTAAAGCTAAATGCATCAAACTACTATGCCTTGTGACACCAAGATGATTGTAGTTAGGGTGTGAAATTTGACATGCGAACCTAACATAAAATTTATAGGTTTGGCCGTTTGGGTTTAGTCTAGCTGGGCTTGGTTCAGTTTCAAGTTGAATCTATTGAGACGTTTATTGAAACAGGTCAATGTGGTGGGTTCACAAGTTTACGAGTTAAAACCCATTTATTTTTATAGCTTTTAAAAATCAGTTGTTTTTTATGTCATAACTTAAGCTAATTGAGTATTTTATGCCATTATTTTAAAGATAGATCTGAAATGATCCTCAGCGTTTATAGTTTAAATGTAACTATTTTATATGCATTTGTATTTATGGTTGTAAATTTGTTATTTTAGAGTATTAATGCAGATAAAATTAAAATTAAATAAATTTCAGGTTAAACACATATTCGTGTGCATGTCAACCTGTGAATACGCATTTCATGTTCTTGTGTTTGACATGATTTTCGGGTTTGTGTCGTGTTTGACCCCGCAAACACGACCTGTTTAACACCCTATTAAATGTGGTTATTGTTACTTAAATTTAAGGAACACCAATGATGAATTAAGAGGGGTCTTAGACTCAAGGGCTCCGGAAACACGTCCTTTACTTTTATGGGGTTCATCTTTTTCTTAAGCATTTTAGGTTTATTCATTCATAAGTTTCTATCTCTCGCTGTTTTTTCTCGCTACAAGGTGAAGTAAAAGGTTTATTCAATGGTGATGTTGAATGTTGCTTTTATTTTTTTATAATTTTCAGTGTGCACCCAACTTATAGAGATGATAAATTGATTATAATAGCATGCGATTTTGTCTTTTCTATAGCTTGAAATTGTTTAAGTATACTTATTCTCGCCTTGATGCCATTAAATTGCATCGCCTAAATTTATAACTGACTTTCAGGCAAATGAGATGCTAAGAAAGGTGTATGACCAGAAACGTAAACTTCTTAGGGCATTAGAGTCCACCGGAGAAAGCTCCCGTCGAATAGACAAGACTCGTTCAATTGTCAAAGATCTACATTGGAGAATTGGAGTTGCTATCCACAGGATTGATTCCATTTCAAGAAGAATCGAAGATCTAAGAGACAAAGAACTACATCCACAACTTGAGGAATTAATTGAAGGGTATGTACTGTAGTCCTCTGTATACTAATTATTAGTAAGCTCAGAGCCCGTAAAATGGATCCCAATACACATGCTTTCCAAAATTTATCAGTTTTTAAAAACGATTACAAAATTTGTAATTTTTTAAATAATAATATGATTTAAGAGGTTTATAAATTAAAAATGCATCTTGTGGTATACTGAGCTCAATTGGCATGTTTTCTTTTAAGTCAACTTTTTACATGTTGCCGTTCTAGGGGTGTAAACGAGCCATTAGCTGAGCCTGAGCTCGAACCAATGTCTAAAGCTTGAGCTCGACTCATTAATAATTTTTCAGGTTCGAGCGTATATATATAATTAATTTTTTATACACGTATAGTTATTTATAATTTAATATTTTACAGATAATAAAACATATACTATATGGTTATTTTTATGGTAAGTTATGTATATTATTATTTCTAATGTAATTATATATTTATTTTGTCAAAAAAAAATGTTACATAATAATAGACTCGTTTAGGCTTGGGCTCATTTAAGCTCGGCTTGTTTTGAGCTTTTTGCGATTTGATCTCGAGTAGCACACGAGCAACTGCTCTTGTACGCCCCTAACCCATTCATTAGTAAACTTGTCATAACATCCACCTCTATCTTTAATGGCAGGTTGAGAAAGATGTGGGAAGTAATGCATGATTGCCATAAGACTCAATTCCTCATCATATCATCAACACATAAAAGCACCCACACCAAAATCTCGCTACAATTAGACGTCCATCGACAGTTCGCCGTCTATCTTGAAAGCGAATTGAGCACTCTTTCTTCAAGTTTCACAAAGTGGATCGGTGCACAAAAAACCTACGTACAGTCACTAAACATGTGGCTTAGCAAATGTGCTCCGCCTCAGCAATCGGTTAATAAGAGAAAAAGACGCCCGCTACCCTCATTAAAAGACTTTGGCCCACCGATATACGTTGCGTGTGGTGTCTGGCTAGAAAAGCTTGACACACTACCAACTAAAGAAGTTGCAGACTCCATAAAAGATTTAGCTGCAGAAATTGGCCATTTGTTGCCCCGACAAGAAAAAGTCAAAGGTGGGCATCATTCGTTGCCATGGCAGCGTGTTAACAACAGTGATGATCCCGTAGGGGTGAATCTGTTACAAGAGGAAGTTTTGGAGGACCGAAATGCAAATTATGATCGTTTGAAATCCCGCTTGGAGGGCTTTCTTGGACAGTTGAGTAACTTTTCAGGGTTATCTTTTGAAATGTTTAAAGATCTTCAAAAGGCCATTGAAGATAGGAAGATCCGCTATGCACGAACTCACTCCAAGTCTTCATAGACAAACTGAAATTAAATCTTTCGACAAAGATTCTTGAAGATTTGTACATGAAAAGGCAATAATTGAATAAATGGTCAGAGATGCTTACCATATTTAAGTGAACTGGAGGTATTATATGAGAATATTATATAATATCCTACTAAATATTTATATAGAAGTCGGTTTTGGGTTCAGACTGTACAAAGCAGGAGCGCGTATAGCGTAAAGGAGTATCAGGTACAAATTTGCCCTGGTACATCATGTTCCGGTTTGTGATGGTTGGAAATCTTTGTAGTCAGTCTCTTCATTGCATTTTCTCAACCTAAATTTGTTGTAGTCTCTCAAAACATGTACATTGGTATACTTATGTTTCTTGTGTGTTTGTTTCTGGAAAGAGCAGGCAATTAATTGGTCCTATAAGGAGTATGTTGTAATAAAAAGTTGAATTTTGTATTTGCAAAGCTCTACGATGTCGCCCTGAAGGCTGCGCGGATGAGAGAAGCCGGACTGAATTGTAGTTTTGTTTGAAGTCTTAAGGGCTATTTGGGCTTCTGTCTCTTTTTAAGTAATCTGGTCTGTTCGAGTTTTCGACTTGGTTAGACTTTGAGCCGAGCTCGGGCTAGTGACTTTTGTGTATTTGTGTGCCTATATAGCGGCGGGATCAAATGAGAACTAAATTTTGCGACTACGAGAACTTTTTTTACACGGTTCTCACACTACTTAAGAGTTCACTAAGACAATCCTTTCATCATATATGCATAACACAAGTGCACGTAGCACTTTTCTAGCACACCCAGAAATTTGTTATCACGCCATTTTCCATTCTCTTTTTTCCAATTAAAACATTACTTAATTAATGTTTCCTTAATCACTTCAACAAATTTGAATTTGTAGCATTCCATATAATGAATGATAGGTAAATGTTATCACAACTGTTCCTTTGTATTTATTTAATAATTAATATTGTTATCCAAAAACTCAAACTAAGTAATTGGTTATTACACAAGTGAAAATTAACTAAAATTTATCAAAGACATATTCTATAATTCTTTTAAACAACATATGTGTATCCTACTATTGATAACATAAAATAATTTAACTTTAGGTGTTGAATATTGTGAAGATTTCAAGAAAAATCAAGTAGCTACATATGAAACGGCATGCTTATCCGTAAACGTGGTGGTGTTCTATAAGGTTAAAGATACAAAGTACAAGATTTAAGAGTAGATAAAAATAAATAAAAATAAAATAAAACTAGTTACTTTCACCTACCAGGAAAATATTCGAAAGATATAAGAAAGAATGCTATTTTGAAGATAAGTAATATGTTAATATGTAATCGACATTTTCATACACTTGCAGAATATATGGGAGGGCACGCAATATTAGATGACCGGTCGAATTCCTCTATGTATTGTGGCAGGAATTTGGTATTTTCATAACACAACAAAGTTATGTATCGCTTCTAGGAGAGTTTAAGATCAAATTATCTGATATTTGATATCCAAAAACTATAGATAATGAATATTTGTATCTGAATCCATATCCGAAATTTCGGATATTCGATTTCTGTCCGAAAATTGGATATCCGAAATTTATAAAAAAAAATCAAAAAATTGTTTCGTGTGCAAATTAAAACTAAACATGTATTTGAAATTTCCAACATTGAAAACAAAAAATATTCATAAATTCACATCCGTAACTAATTATTTACTATTTTATATTATATTTAATGTAAATGTAGTGCTCGTGTCGTGTTTAAACTAAAGATAGTTCTCATATAATATATATTTACTATCTTTTTAGTTTTCGGACATCGGATAATCCAATTATCCGAACTTTTTTGAAATCCATATCCGAATCTGAAAATTCGGATTATCCAATTTTCGGAGATTTCGGATTCGGGTCCGAATTTTTTTGAACACCCTAACCGCTTCGGTATTGGTAATGCAAAATACTGAAACTAACTTATATGAAAACAAAAAATGGATATTGGTACCGGTACTGTTGTTGTTCGATCGATTCTATTCAGTACAATAACGGTGCAATATCCGTACGGTACCGGGTACCCCTACTCGATACAGTAAAAACATAATTTATTATTATATTATCATTTTTAACAAATACCGGTTTCGATAATACTTATGTTCAATGGTATTGGTTCGGCTCGTCAAAGTAAAAACTATATTTTGATAATACTGATACTCTCTATAGCTAATACATCAACTTTTAACAAGATAATTACAAACATTAATTTCTTTTATCCTTTCATCACACATATACAGGATGTTATAGGTGATATTCTACGGGTAGGAAGAAATAGTTGTTTGCCTCAGGCATGGTGAAGATCACTGGACAAACTTGAAAATCAATTGCAGGATGAGATATATAAAGCACAATGTATATACACTTGCTGTATCTCATCATTCAATGTATCGGTCCTTGTGTGTTTTAGGAATTGGTCATACATCAATGATCATGTCTATAAGTGTAAACTCCTTATTGCTAACAAGTTTGGTGTGATCGTCTATTGTTTAATAAGCAATCCACACAATATGACTTGTTGAGTTGTTGTCGTGTTTAGAAAGTGATATGAGTAAAAATGGATATGTTTTTATATTAAATTATCACGTAATTCTAATATGTTTTGTTTTGAAATGTTCAAAATAGGCTTAAATTGGTTTATATCGAATTTTTAGGACAAAAATAACCCAAGATTAACAAAGGAAGCAAACTAGGCGAAAAACGAAGAAAATTAAAAGAACTTTTACAGACACTCCCCATGCCTCGGCAGACACGACCCGTACCTCGGATCCAGACACCTCAAGCATGAAGATCAGGCAGAAGAAGCCAGGCACGCCCGGTGTCCTAAAGACACACCCCGTGCCTGGGTAGTACAAGACAAAGAAACACTTCTGGAAGATTTGAAAGATTCCTTGGGGCCCACAAAGTTGACCACGAACCGTGCTAACGAGACACAGCCCTTGCCTTGGTTACCAGGTGCATCTGGTCATCTAGCCAGGCATGGCTCGTGCCTCGCCTACAACTGCCTATAAATAGAAGCTCATTTCCACCAGTTTCACTTGTTCATTCCCCCCTCCCCCCCAACACTCTTCTCCACTACACACTTCTCTTTTACCTCATGTAACATTTGTGTAAAACGGGTTTCAAAAACCCGCACTGTTTATTAATTAAGTTTTTGTTATATAGTTCGTTGCGTATCTTTAGCATCGTTTATTTTAATTAATAAATGTTGTAGAATTAAAAAATTGTAAATAATAATAAGTGAATTAAAATAAATCTTTGATATAATAAAACAATAATAATAAAAAACAAAAATATAACAATAATAAAAGAGGGATAACCGAAATCGAACCCGGGTTCCCCCACATATTCGCATCTCTCAACACCACTGAGCTGCATGATTCCTATGTTCATAAACCCGAAGCAAAATAAACTAATTCACAACTTAGAACCTGCAAATTTTGAATTTTCGACAGATCTGTAACCGCTTGAATAGATCAAATCAAAGCTCAATAAACGCAATCACGTTATGATCGTCAAATGTAACCGTTATTTCTGTTTTGTACCGGAAAAAAATTTAAATCCAATGATTAGTAACCGAAGAGAATCATTGAATCTTGAAACTTCAACTTGAAACCGAAACCGACAATTGATTTCTGTTCACCCTATAAATACCTATCAAACCCTTTCATCCATGCGCGCACACTCACTCAATCGCCTAAAACTCCTCTGAAGTCTTGCTCTGTGTTGGCTTGTCGGAGTATTTCGCTAACTCGCCGGAATTCGGAACCGGAGTCGTCATACGTTTGGTAAATCGGTATTCACCCAAAACTTCTCGTAATTATTTGTTTTTTGTTCATTAGTAATTGAATCAAACCAGAATAAAGGGTTATCAGTCGACCAAATGTCTGGGTTAAAATTAAGAAGATGAGACTATGTAGAATATATGTATAATTAAACTTGATGTTTTAAACGGGTTAGACACACAGTCCAGTGGTGAACTGTGTGCATTTCATGCTATCGATACCGGGTTCGAATCCTATCATGTGCCGACTTTCTGAGTTTAATCAATTGTTTTTACATATAAATACATTATCTTGCAGTAAGAGTATAAATATAATTTAATTCTAGAACATAACGGGTTAGACACCCAGCCCAGTTGGTAGGGCTGGGTGCGTTATGCAGTAGAGGCCACGGGTTCGAACCCCGGGCATGAACGTCGGTTCAAAGATTTTAATCTTTTTAGAAACAAATGATTTCTGAAAATATCCTAACTAATGTATAAGTATAATTAAATCCTGGAATATTTCGAGTTAGACACGTAGCTCAGTTGGAAGAGCTGCGTGCACACGTACGGGAGGTCTCAAGTTCGAATCACACCTACGATGCCAAATATTCTTAGCGAACCGGTCAGACACCTTTGGCAGTCTGACAAGGTTTTGTTTTCTTTTTTATTTTATTTATTTGATTTTTATTTTAATATTACTTTTATATATCCTTAAAAATTGAATTAAAAACATTTAATAATACGTTTTCGTAAGCTTAAAAATCCCAAATAAATACCACAAAAATAACCTAAAAACTAACAAAAAGTATTAAATCAAAATATTGATTGTTGAATATTTATCGATTTATTTGCGTTATTATCTAGGTTAATCTCCGTTGTCGATTAAATCCTAAATCCGTGCGTACCATCCATCTTCCAAGGAAACGCACCCACTGTGAGTGAATCCTTACAAACTCCCTTTTAATCACGTTTTGGGGTGTATCATGTGTCGTACCTGTTTTATTTATTTATTTAAACACTTGTGCTTATATTATTATGTGATCAAATGTGTATTTTTGTTGGTGTGATAATATGTGGTTATATTTTATCATTTCAGTGCAAATCATTCATTTAAGGCTCATCAGTTCCTCGTGGGATATGAGTTGAGCATCAGGTGCCTCATTAGATCGGCTCCGTTTGATTGAGCCTTGATATCAAGTTCATCATTCATCATGTCATGTGTCATTGTGGATATTATGTGGTTTGTGATTGTTTATATATATACATATGCTCACTTATGATTCATGCACAATCTTTATTTAAATAGCAAATATATAACAACTGTTTAAATGTTTTACTAAGATTCACTCGCCAACTTTTGTTGACCTAAACCTTTGTTTTACACATGATACAGGTGGACAGGCTGAGGAGAGGAACACATAGGAAAGGCCTTAGAAGATTAATAAATTACATATTGTTTAGAACAATGTTTATTTGTGCTTGTATGTTTCCTTGTTTTTGGATATTTGAAGTTTAATTCCAATTTAATAAATATGAAACCTTTTAGTAAATGTCATGAGCTTTGGTGATAACCAAATTATGCCCTGACTTTTAAATTCCGCTGCGGGTCGGGGTGTGACAGATTGGTATCAGAGCTTGTGACTATAGGGATATAGGATAGGTCATTAGACCCTTAGAGCCTATACTATAGTTGATTAGATTTTAATTGTTTATGTGTTACATGCAAAAGTCATGATGTTTATACGTTTCATGTTTATTTTCACACACAGATACATGCAAGCACTTTCACTACTACATGTTAATATTTGATGATCATTATAGTTTATATGTTGTTAACATATCATGCCTACGCAAGCACATACATCACGATTTCACAATTTTCATGATTTCTTCTCAAATATTTTGCAATGTTTTCATGTTTTTCAATCGCATCAAAGTGAGTTCTATGACGGGCATGTAGTAACTGGAAGGGTACGAGTACCGGTAGTCGGAACGTCCTGTCTAGGCTTGGCATTCGTATAAATCCAAAATAATTGACCAATTTGCCTACCTAGGGACTAACGATGAGAGTACAAAGGACCTATTAGGCCAAAGCATGCCACGCCAAACGTCGTGTGGACTAACCCCACTTTGAGTTGTCATTGTGTCTATACCTGGATACACTCTGACCTTATACCTTACAATTATGCTTTATGATTTTCATTCGGGTGATGCAAGCACTAACAGGCCAACACCAATGTGAACCCTACCAAGCCTGGTAGTCATGGGGGCCCACGTGACTACCAAGGCCGAAGTATGGGAGACATTTGGAGGCCCAACCTTAAGCAAGCCCAAGACATCCTAGGGATGTAGTTAATTTCTTGTTTCATTTATTTTGAATGTTGTTTTCACTTTTTACGACACATGACACCTAGAAGCTATCAACTTATAATCTCGCTACGTATTTCCTGTAGATGTCCGCTAGACACTCTCGAGGCGGTAGAAGGTCAGGAAGATCTAGCGAACGTATGGCCACTCAAATCGCTCAACAGATGGCTGTCGTACTTCCTGATATCGTTGTGCAAGTTCAACAAGCACTTGCCGCCAATCCCATCAACCCCACCAACCAAGAAGGGCAACATATCGCCAACCATCCTCCCAACACCATCAAATGTACTCACAAGCATTTCAAATCCTGCGATCCCCCAAAATATGAAGGGACTGAAGGTGTCACTGCTCTCCTCCACTGGTTTGAGGAGATGGGAAGTACTTTTCTCAATTGCGATTGTCCCGATGATCGCAAGGTGCGCTGTGCTACTGGTCGGTTGTTTGGAGTAGCACTTACCGGTGGAACACAGAAAAGGGTAAGCTAGGTGCTGAAGCTGCTATGGCCTTGACTTGGGATGAGTTGAGGGAAATCATGACGAGACGCTTCTGTCCAAGAAGCGAAATCAAGAAACTAGAAGATGAGTTTTACTCATTAAAACAAAAAGAGGGAGACCACACCACCTACAACAAGAGTTTCTCAAGTTGAATCAGATGGTTCCCAATCTGTTCACCCCGCTCTATCGTCTAATCGAGCATTACATTCGAGGTCCTCCCTCGAAAATTCAAGATTATGTGTTAAGTATCACACCTGCAACACTCGAAGCTGCCATGGAGCTGGCTACCGAACTTAAAGAAAATCGCATTCGAAATGGCGATTTTAAAGATGAGAAAAAGAAAGATAAGGTACCTGCTAAAACTCCAACCCCAACTCCAGCAGGTTCGTCTTCCAAATTTGCTGGCAAAAGGAAGCGGAACGGGAAGAATTTCGCCGTTACCCAAACCAATTCCCCCATCACTGCTGCCCCAATCATACAAGTCACCCCTCAAGCCGCCCCATTTAAGAAACCATACACTAGTCCTCACCCAAAATGCAACCGATGCCAATATCATCATCCTCCTGAGAACCCCTGTCAATATTGCACAAGTTGTGTTCGTGCGGGTCACACGATTCAAACTTGTCGTATCCTCCAAAAGCCAAACCGCAATCAGCCTCAAGCCCAAACTAATAATCAAGTGGTGGGCCAAGCCCAAAACCAACAACCCTTACTTTTGCCAGCTGCTCAACCCATGGCCCAACCCTAGTACCAACCCAATTACCTAATGATGCAACCTGTCAGAGCATGTTTCAACTGTAGCATCCAACCCATTTTCGAAACACCTGCCCACGCCTGGTGAACATCATAAATGCTCAAGCTCAAGCCAATTCGGTGAATCAAGTTAATCAAGCTAATCCACCTGCTAGAGGAAGAGCTTTCAACATCAACGCCAACCAAGCTAGGGCAGATAATAATGTGGTCAAGGGTACGTTTCTTATTAACGGTAGTTATGCATCTATATTGTTTGATACTGGTGCGGATAAGAGTTTCGTGTCTTTGGAATTCGAATCCATTCTTGATCTACCTCACGTTAGTCTTGCTGAATCATTCACGGTAGAAGTTACTAATGGCAAACCTATTATGTTAGACTCGATTATACGTGATTGTACTCTTACCCTTAGTAACCACGATTTCCCAATTGATCTTATACCTATGAAGTTGGGGAGTTTCGACATTATCAACGGTATAGACTGGCTTAGTCAGCATCACGCTGAAATTGTTTGCCATGAGAAGTTTATTCGAATTCCTCTCGATGACGGTCAAACTTTGCGTATTTTTGGAGAAACTCCCTCTAAAGGGCTCAAATTGATGTCATGTCTCCAAGCTCAAAGATATCTTTGCAAGGACTATATCGCGTTTCTAGCTCATATCGTCAAGAAGGAAGGCAAGGAAAGGAAGCTCGAAGATATTCCAATCGTTAAAGAATTACCTCAAGTTTTTCCCGATGATGTTTCAGGACTTCCTCCTGTGCGATAAGTCGAATTCCAAATCGATCTTGTACCTGTTGCCACACCAGTCGCAAAATCTCCCTATCGGCTAGCCCCATCTGAAATGCAAGAGTTAGCTAGTCAGCTGCAAGAGTTGACTGACAAGGGGTTTATACGCCCTAGCTCATCACCTTGGGGTGCGCCTGTTCTTTTCGTAAAAAAGAAAGATGGATCCTTCTGCATGTGTATCGATTATAGAGAGCTCAACAAACTGACCATCAAGAATCTTTATCCATTACCTCGTATTGATGATCTTTTAGATCAACTTCAAGGTGCCACCTGTTTCTCAAAGATCGACCTTCGTTCTGGTTATCATCAACTTACGGTGCGTGAAGAAGATATTCCCAAGACTGCTTTTCGAACTCGCTATGGTCACTATGAATTCATGGTTATGCCTTTTGGGTTGACCAATGCCCCTGCTGTCTTCATGGATTTGATGAATAGGGTGTGCAAACCCTACCTCGATCGTTTTGTCATAGTTTTCTTTGATGATATTCTTATCTACTCCAAGACCAAATCCGATCATGAGCGACATCTTCGACTTATTCTAACACTCTTGAGAACCGAAAAGCTTTATGCTAAGTTCTCAAAATGTGAGTTTTGGTTAAAAGAGGCACAATTCCTTGGACATGTCGTTAATGAAAAAGGGATACATATCGACCCTGCGAAGATCAAAGCGGTGCAAGAATGGCAAGCGCCCCGTACTCCTACCGAAGTTAGATCATTTCTTTGTCTAGGTGGTTATTATCGTCGTTTCATCACAAATTTTTCTCGTATCGCCGTTCCACTCACAACCTTGACTCACAAGGGCAAACCTTTATTTGGGGACCCAAACAAGAAGAGGCTTTCCAAACTTTGAAGCAAAAGCTTTGTGATGCACCTATCCTTACACTTTCTGATGGCTGCGAAGACTTTGTGGTTTATTGCGATGCATCAGGAAAGGTTTAGGTTGTGTTCTAATGCAAAGAGGGAAGGTGGTAGCCTATGCCTCAAGGCAACTCAAAGTTCATGAAAAGAACTATACCACTCATGACCTAGAACTTGGAGCAGTAGTGTTCGCTCTAAAGATATGGAGACACTATCTCTACGGTACAAAGTGTGAAATCTACACTGACCACAAGAGCCTTCAGCATATCTTCAATCAAAAAGAGTTGAAGATGAGGCAACGACGATGGGTCGAGCTATTAAACGATTATGATTGTGAAATTCGATATCATCCTGGCAAGGCTAATGTTGTGGCTGACGCCCTAAGTCGAAAGGAGTATGCAAACTCCATCAGTCTGTTGTGTTCCCAAGTGACCGATCTTCAAAACCGAATTAGAGCAGTTCAACATATTTCCGTCACAGAAAATGATGTACGAGATAACTGTCTTGTGGAGTTGAAACCAAACTAGAATCCAAGTCGGACGGTATTCTCTATTACTTGAATCGTATTTGGGTACCTGATCGTGACGATCTTCGTGCTTTTCTCTTGAATGAGGCTCACAAAACACGATACTCTATACATCCAGGAGCCAATAAGATGTACCAAGATCTACGATACTCCTACTGGTGGCCTGGCATGAAGAAAGATATCGCTATTTTTGTTTCCAAGTGCCTTACATGTTCCAAAGTGAAAGCTGAACATCAAAGACCTTCAGGACTTCTTGTCCAACCCGAAATACCTGTATGGAAGTGGGAAAACATAACCATGGATTTCATTATCGGGTTACCTCACACCTCCAGTGGGTATGACACCATTTGGGTTATTATTGATCGTCTCACCAAATTAGCTCATTTCATTCTGATCCGCGAAGACTTTAAAAACAAGAAATTAGCTCGTATCTATATCAATGAAATTGTAAGTCGTCATGGTGTACCCTTAAGTATCATTTCAGATCGAGACGGCCGTTTTACTTCACGAACGTGGCAAGCCGTACAATCCGCTTTGGGTACACATCTAGATCTCAGCACTGCCTTTCACCCTCAAACTGATGGTCAATCTGAGCGCACCATACAAACCCCCGAAGGCATGTTACGAGCATGTGTCATAGACTTCAAGGGAAATCGGGACACTCACTTACCGTTAGTTGAATTTTCGTACAACAATAGCTACCATTCAAGCATCAGTATGGCTCCTTTTGAAGCCTTATATGGTTGTAAATGTCGATCCCCTGTATGTTGGCATGAAATTGGTGAAGAGCAAATCACTGGACCTGAACTGATTCAAGAAACAACTGACAAAATCCTTCAGCCCGATATAATCTTCTAGCAGCTCAAAGTCGCCAAAAGAGTTACGCTGATAAGCGACGAAGCCATTGTAGTTTTGTGTTGGTGATCATGTACTTTTGAAAGTATCACCGTGGAAGGGAGTGGTTCGTTTTGGTCAAAAAAGGCAAGCTATCACCACGCTACGTGTGACCCTTCAAGATACTCGAAAGAGTAGGTCCTGTAGCATACAAGCTTGATCTACCAGAAGAACTCAACATGATTCATCCCACATTTCACGTATCAAACTTGAAAAAGTGTCTCGCCGACAAAAATCTCCATATTCCTTTAGAAGATATTCAAATTGATGAATCACTGCACTTCGTTGAAAGACCTGTAGAGATTATGGACTACGGTGAAAACCGTTTAAGATGAAGTCGTATTCCAATAGTCAGGGTGCGTTGGGAGTCAAAACGAGGACCTGAGTTTACTTGGGAACGTGAAGACTCAATGCGCAAGAAATACCCGCATCTTTTTCATGTTACGGCTACTACTTAAATTTCGGGACGAAATTTCTAAAAGTTGGGGATACTGTAACATTTGTGTAAAACGGATTTCAAAAACCCGCACCGTTTATTAATCAAGTTTTTAATAATAATAAGTGAATTAAAATAAATCTTTGATATAATAAAACAATAATAATAAAAAACAAAAATATAACAATAATAAAAGCGGGATAACCGGAATCGAACCCGGGTTCCCTCACATATTAGCACCTCTCAACACCACTGAGCTGCATGATTCCTATGTTCATAAACCCGAAGCAAAATAAACTAATTCGCAACTTAAACCCTGCAAATTTTGAATTTCTGGCAGATCTGTAACCGCTTGAATAGATCAAATCAAAACTCAATAAACGCAATCACGTTATGATCGTTAAATGTAACCGTTATTTCTGTTTTGTACCGGAAAAAAATTTAAATCCAATGATTAGTAACCGAAGAGAATCATTGAATCTTGAAACTTCAACTCGAAACAGAAACTGACAATTGATTTCTGCTCACCCTATAAATACCTATCAAACCCTTTCATCCCTGCGCACACACTCACTCAATCACCTAAAACTCCTGTGAAGTCTTGCTCTGTGTTGGCCTGTCGGAGTATTTCGCTAACTCGCCGGAATTCAGAACCGGAGTCGTCATACGTTCGGTAAATCGGTATTCACCCAAAACTTCTCGTAATTATTTGTTCTTTGTTCATTAATAATTGAATCAAACCAGAATAAAGGGTTATCAGTCGAGCAAATGTCTGGGTTAAAATTAAGAAAATGAGGCTATGTAGAATATATGTACAATTAAACTTGATGTTTTAAACGGTTTAGACACACGGTCCAGTGGTGGACTGTGTGCATTTCATGCTATCGATACCGGGTTCGAATCCAATCATGTGCCGACTTTCTAAGTTTAATCAATTGTTTTTACATATAAATACATTATCTTGCAGTAAAAGTATAAATATAATTTAATTCTAGAACATAACGGGTTAGACACCCAGCCCAGTTGGTAGGGCTGGGTGCGTTATGCAGTAGAGGCCACGGGTTCGAACCCCGGGCATGAACGCCGGTTCAAAGATTTTAATCTTTTTAGAAGTAAATGATTTCTGAAAATATCCTAACTAATGTATAAGTATAATTAAATTCTGTAATATTTCGGGTTTGACACGTAGCTCAGTTGGAAGAGCTGCGTGCACGCGTACGGGAGGTCCAAGTTCGAATCACACCTACGATGCCAAATATTCGTAGCGAACCGGTCAGACACTTTTGGCAGCCTGACAAGGTTTTTTTTTCTTTTTATTTTATTTATTTGATTTTTATTTTAATATTACTTTTATATATCCTTAAAAATTGAATTAAAAACATTTAATAATACATTTTCGTAAGCTTAAAAATCCCAAATAAATACCACAAAAATAACCTAAAAACTAACAAAAAGTATTAAATCAAAATATTGATTGTTGAATATTTATCGATTTATTTACGTTATTATCTAGGTTAATCTCCGTTGTCGATTAAATCCTAAATTCGTGCGTACCATCCATCTTCCAAGGAAACGCACCCACTGTGAGTGAATCTTTACAAACTCCCTTTTAGTCACATTTTGGAGTGTATCATGTGTCGTACCTGTTTTATATATTTATTTAAACACCTATGCTTATATCATTATGTGATTAAATGTATATTTTTGTTGGTGTGATTATATGTGGTTATATTTTATCATTTCAGTGCAAATCATTCATTTAAGGGTCATCAGTTCCTCGTGGGATACGAGTTGAGCATCAGGTGCCTCATTAGATCGGCTCTGTTTGATTGAGCCTTGATCTCAAGTTCATCATTCATCATGTCATGTGTCATTGTGGATATTATGTGGTTTGCGATTGTTTATGTATATACATATGCTCACTTATGATTCATGCACAATCTTTATTTAAATAGTAACAACTTTTTAAATGTTTTACTAAGATTCACTCGTCAACTTTTGTTGACCCAAATCTTTGTTTTACACATGATACAGGTGGACAGGCTGAGGAGATGAACACATAGGAAAGGCCTTAGAAGATTAATAAATTACATATTGTTTAGAACAATGTTTATTTGTGCTTGTATGTTTCCTTGTTTTTGGATATTTGAAGTTTAATTCAAATTTAATAAATATGAAACCTTTTAGTAAAAGTCATGAGCTTTGGTGATAACCCAATTATTCCTCGACTTTTAAATTCCGCTGCGGGTCGGGGTGTGACACCTCACTCTCTCTATTAATCGTAATCATTAGAAGAAACTCAAGAATCATTAGTGTAATAAAGCTTTTAATGATTTGTATATTATTTCAAGTTTGATCTTTAGGAAGATCATGGGTAAGAAAAGTGTGTGTGTTTTCATAATAATAACTAATTAAAATAGTTTATTGAAAATGAGTGAAATAATAGTGTCGCCATTAATTTGGATAATTAGAGTTTCACTCTAATTCTTAAATCTACCAACAATCTTGCTACACCATTAACTTGGATCGTTCATGTTTTCTATGTCTATGTAGAGTCAAAACATATTGATGCTCTTAGTGGATGTTAAAGGTTTTGGATGGGACTTCAAGTTGGGTAAGCTCTTGCCTTTGCACGGACATAACACCAAAGTATAATGGACTTGATAACTATATATATATATATATACGTAACTACCTTAGAG
Source organism: Scalesia atractyloides (assembly GCA_947069175.1). NCBI lineage: Eukaryota > Viridiplantae > Streptophyta > Magnoliopsida > Asterales > Asteraceae > Scalesia > Scalesia atractyloides. The sequence continues at coordinate 36,565,747 of CAMTDV010000116.1, forward strand.
GAATTGACAACTCACTGAAGGGCTAATAGAAACAAGTAACATATACCAATGGGGTGGTGGTCCATTGGCAAATGCAAAGTCTTTAAACACATTGGGGGTATATATATATATATACACACACATATATATATATATATATATATATATATATATATATAAACGTAACTACCTTAGAGGAATTGACAACTCACTGAAGGGCTAATAGAAAAAAGTAACATATACCAATGGGGTGGTGGTCCATTGGTAAAGGCAAAGCCTTTAAACACCTTGGGAGGTGGAGGTCTTGGGTTCGAGTTCCACAGACGATTGGAATAAAAGTTTGCCGTTCAAAAAAAAATCATACTATATTCCTGCCTTGAGTGGCGTTTCCCTGTTGATTCAAAGCGGAAGGATGAATGTGTTAGGATTTCCCACACATATACTACACAATACTACACATTTTCACCCACAGTCCCTCGTCTGACAATCGAGCCCTTTCGACCCCATGGTCCGATGTAGTTAACGGAGCATCAAGAGGTAAGGTGTAAACACCCATTTTCCTATCATTAATTCCTACCGTTTTTATTTTCCTTTTGAGCCATTTATTTTCTTTTCTTTTTATATTTATTTATTCTTTATAAAACTCAACTTTTGGACTTGGTTAGACATTAACGACGACTCGATACTAAAACTTGTGTATCCCTGGATGACCTTTGTATCTTACTATCACTATATTACGCCAACGATGGATGCACTTTCCCAATATGAGTTAAACTGTGATCGTATTATATCGTGTTTTTATAAATATTAAAACTTGAACTAGTGCATAAAACAAACTAAAATTAATCATCTTTTATAAGTGACCCAAACCACGTCAGAGAGTTTTGACATCGTTCGCCTAGTGTTGACTCAGTTCATTTTATCATCAATACGATTCCAACAACTAATATAGTTTATGAGAAAAAAATACACATCTCTGAACACTACTTGGTTCGTCATGATACCGCTATCTTGCTGAGGGGAAAGCTATGTATGTATGTATTAAAAAAATTGATATAACAACAAAAGGACACCCAAAAATAAAGATAAAAACTGAAAATGATATAAAGGATTTATTTATAAAAGTTCATTTTTATTAGAAAGACAAAGCAAAAAAGATCATTTTTGTTATATAAAAACGGACTTGTCTAACTACCGACTACATAGGGAGTAACTACGTAATTGAAGGAGATATTTAAATTTCAAAACATATATTTAATAAGAAAAGGTCAAACTCTTGACTAAGACAACATCTTTGGAGCTTGGACAGCGATAGATAATAAATTGACACGATTCTTAAAGTGATGTCACTTTCATAGACTTTGTTAATATCATGAAATTAAGATACAGAAACAATAAATCTTATTTCTTAAATGATTTATGTTAGCATTGAATTATAATTCATAATATATTTTAACTCTTGCCGATTATGGGACCAACGTCATATATTAATTTAGGCATTACAAATGTTTTGATGATTAAAGTATGAAATATATGACAAGGAAATATGATATGATTTTCTCATGAAATGAAGAATTAAACTAAAATATTTATAGTTTAAGCCGTGGAAGAAAAGGCAACTTGGCGACATGAAAGGCCGGGTCTCTAATAAATAACTTGTCCAATAGTCGATCTAACGTCATTGGTTGCCGAATTCATTAGGTTACTTTGCCTATTTTTATATACTTATATGATATATATACACACATATAATACATACTAGAACGGTTCCATACAAATCAATTGTAAAAAAACGTAGATGACAATATAGAACAAGGGTGGACTCATTAAATAGGCAACGGTCAAGTAACTCGCAGACTTTTAGATTTTACATGTAATTTATAGTAGTGGAAGTCAAATAAATTTATGAGTTTTTTGGATGGTAACCTATAAATATCGTGTAAATGAAGTTATTTGGTTGGCTTGTTAGACACATCATTCTTCATTAGAAATTACCATGTTTCTAAACTTATATTGGTATCCTTAATTTCTTTTACTGTTTGACAACTTTGGATGATAAAAAAATAATTGATTGGATGTTGGGGACACGATTCAAGCATTATGCATGTGGTATAAAATGTGGGATACAATGATTGAACTACCGGTTAGTTATATTAAACTAGTAGTGAATAGTTAGTTGAACGAGTATAACTATCACTATTTCCAAACAAACTTTAAAGTCATCAAAAATAACATTTTGAAAGAAAACTCGGGAAAATGAATCATCTTCAAAACGCCATATAGACTAAATCAAATCAAAAACCTTATAGTTACATTCAAAACCCCAACTTATTCCAATGACCTAACTTAATCTAGCAATACATACATACATACATACATATGCATGCATGCATGCATGCATACATACATAAATATGATAAGGATCCATCAGAAAGCACCATTTATTACGAGAATCGCGAAAACCAATGTAAACAGAACAAAAAATACCTAAAAAATCTAAAAAAACAAAATTTTTTTAAATATTTTTTTTAAAAATCGCTATATTTCATTGGGGACACGATTCAAGCATTATGCGTGTGGTATAAAGTGTGGGATACAATCAATTGAACTACTGGTTAGTTATATTAAACTAGTAGTGAATAGTTAGTTGAACGTGTATAACTATCACTATTTCCAAACATACTTTAAAGTCACCAAAAATAACATTTTGAAAAGAAAACTCGAGAAAATTAATCATCTTCAAAACGCCATATAGAATAAATCAAATCGAAAACCTTATAGTTACATTCAAAACCCCAACTTATTCCAATGACCTAACTTAATCTAACAACACACACACACATATATGTATGATAAGGATCTGTTAGAAACCACCCTTTATTACAAGAATCACGAAAACCAATGTAAACACAACAAAAATACCTAAAAATCTAAAAAGACACAATTTTTTAAATATATATCTTTTTTAAAAATCGCTATATTTCGTCAATAAAAAGAATTTCGAGTAACAATTATCGACGCACATGTGCATATGTATCAGTTCTTTGATAAATTTCGCAATACGTTACCAGTATTAGACAATTGCACTTTCATTTACACTACCATCCGTAATACACTACTTTTTACATTACTAATATTAGAAATGCACATGTGCATCTATATGTATGAACATGATATAACGTGTTTTGGTATACTACTTTGAATACACTTTCCCTTTCATCTATCATACCATCAATAATACACAATTATTACCTCCTACTATTCATAATACAATATCGTTACCTCCTACCATCCATAATACAATACCATTATCAATATTTATAATATTTTCACTTTATGCACATGTACATCAACACCCTTTATACCATCTAAACAACATATTACATCATAAAGTGATAAATATAACCAAACCATCAACCATTATATATAACTAACCAAAAACATGTATATGGACCAACTTCATCATTCAAAATCACAAACTTTTTGTACCAAAACACGTTATATCATGGTTATACATAATGATGCACATGTTCATTTTTAATATTGGTAATGTACAAAGTAGTGTATTACGGATGATAGTGTAAATGAAAGTAATTGTATAATACTGGTAATGTCTTACGGAATTTGTTAAAGAAATGATACATATGCACATGTGCATCGATAATTGTTACTCGATTTTTTTTATGACGAAATATAGTGACTTATTTAAAAAATATAAAAAAAATTTGTTTGTTTTTTAGGTATTTTTTTTGTGTTCACATTGGTTCTCATAGTTCTCGCAATAAGAGTGGTTCTCAAATGAACCCTACCATATATATATAGTGAAAGTGTATTGTAACAATTTTGCTAACGTACGCTATGAAAATATAACATGCGTGATGTCACACCCCGGCTTTTCCACAGCCAATCAAACACCTGTGGGCCCGGGTGGAGATTATCGTGACGTAAGTTGATAACATCATAGACAATTAAACACAACACATCGGAAGTCTTGGATTTAAATTACTATTACAAACCAAATATTCGAAATACAAAATAATATACAGGCTCGTAATAGAAGATCCACATGCGGATCGTAAATTGTACAAGGAAAGAATGCAAAACAGACTTTGGGCAGATCTAGTATTTGCAAGATCCTCTATCACTACCGAGCACTTCCAGCCTATTTTCCTATTGTACCTGCAAGCTTAGTCTTTTAAAAATACGTCAGCTTTCGCTGGTAAATACACCCAACTGACTCATTTTGAAAACATTTAAAATATGTTTTAAGTGCGTATCAACACAAAATCTTTTATAACTTAGGAAAGTTGACCATCCAACCTTGTTAACAGATTTACATGTTTGTCCATACATACAGGGCCCGGTACGGAGACCGAGACATGATTAACGTACACACCACTTTGGACTCACGAAGGAGTCATTTCTTCCCAACCTTGTGGGTAATGCATTTGATGCCTACACCCGCGCTAAGGTCATGGCTATTATCTATTGTAATGAGCTAGGGATATCTAGGACACGGTAGTTAACCCCCGATGTTTAAGTTATCAAACAAAACTGATTAAAACAAAATATGCGGATTTACTAGCCACAATCTGGCATTCGATTGATCCCATTTTCGACCAAGCGGTAATAATTTACCGTAACCCAAGCCTGTATAGGGGAAATAAGTCGAGAGTATTTACCTGAGCTAGTCTTCGTTTAAACACAAGATTTTTAATAACTCAGTCGTACACAAAACGAGTAAGTGCAGATAGCATTTACCGACAAGTCTCTAGTCTGGATTATGGCATAAAATAACCAATTAAATACTAACGGTCTTATTTAAGTCATAGACTTAGACCGAGTAGCGTACGAGATCAAAACTTATAACGCTAGATTAAACGATGATCGGATAGAATGTAGTTTAATCCCAGCAAGTACCTTGACTTGTGTAATATGGATAAACTATAAACATTCTAGATTTTGAGACTTAAATGACAAGGTTAGACCCGTTTCAGTTAATTTTCGTAAACTAGTTACATATGCTTAACCGTACGCGTATCAGCGATATCGGGTAACCGGATAAGTCATGGACAAGTTCTATATGCCGTTACACGTTAATTAAGTTATAATATCAGTAGGATATCAACTTTTATGCTCGTTATGGTTTTAAAGTGAAACTATGCCTCATAAGGGCGTTTTAGTAATTTCATACCGTATAAAAGAAACTTGAATATAATTTAATGTTATAAATATTCTGGAAAAATAACTTATTTATGATATAATATCAGTAGGATATTAATTATATGTGTAATTTATCTTTTATGACCAAACTATGCACCGAAGGGGCATTTTGGTCATTTTACACATAGTTTATAAATTATTTGGGATTCTGAGTTTTTATCATGTAACTACTATAAAAAATATTTAAAATAATTTTTATAATCAGTTGGTAACAAGTCTTGGTTAGTAAATATGGTTTAAAACCATACTATGCGCCGAAACGTCGCTTATGTCGTAAAATGACGATTTATGCGATGTTTAATGAAAACTGATGTTATGATCAGATCATCAAGTCTTAGATATGTTATTTAATATAACATATCAGTAGGTAAAAGATTTACTTTAAAAAGATATGATTAAAACCATTTTATAAGCCACAAGGGCCTTATCGTCATTTATCGACATATTACAAGGACTTGCATATAAACTCAGTTTAAAATCTGATTTGACATCCCAATAATCATACTTATAATATTACATCAGTAGGAAAATCATTTTCAAGTTCATTATCATTAAAACCCCTTTTTATGCAAAAAGGACATTTTAGTCAAAATGGCATAAATACGGAACTTGTGCATAAACTCGGATTCTGATTATTATCATGTAACCTCAGAGGGTTATGCTACATTATACTACGATCATAATGCAACTTTAGATCAATAGGTAACTAATCTAAATCGGGTCAAAATCGGAAGTCAAAGCAGAAGTCAAACTTTGCGACTTTTGGTTGGGGACCGACCCTAGAACTGAAATTGACGAGCCGAACATGTTCTTACATGTTCTAATAATTATTACCAACTTGTTTAAGTGTCAAAACATGTTTCATAACATATATAAGATCAGTTTATGATTTTTCCAAAAAATGGCCTGTTTGACTTTTTCATATCATTACTTTGACCCGTCAATTGGTCTAGCAAACGTGATCTTCAGGAGGTGCCCTTTATAGGGAATAACACCTACCTTATTACGATCACTTAGCCATGTTCCTTACGAACAATGGCTGGTCCATAATGGTCTTAACTGAAAGTCAAGGCGTTTTTGTTGGTGCATATTTGTGACAACAGCTTAGATTTGGTCTTTGGATATCTTGTAATTAATAAAATGATAAACGGATAGCGGGTTTAGTTTTGTATTAGTGAATTAGAAGTAATTAGGCTAAACTAGATACAATATAACACATGGTAGGCGAATTGGGCTTCAAACCCATTAGCAGTCCATGTAGGGAAACCCTAGCCCATGAGCATGATCTATCTCTATATAAAGGGAGGTTGTGTTTGGGGTTAAGGTTGCTCAGTTAGTTGTTGGTTCTATTGTTCAGTTGCAGAGAGAATTGCTTTAGAGAGTTTTAGAGAGAGAGTCTTGAATTGGTTGCAAACACTTTGTGTTTGATAATCAATAGAAGACGGTTTAAAGGAATTCGTGTTCATGTTCTTGTGTTTTCTGTGAAATCTGATCTAGGGGATTCCGCACTCTAGATTAGGTAGACGATTCTGTCAAGATCCATAAGGACTAGGGGACCTACAATTGGTATCAGAGCGTTCGGCTCTTGATTATTGCTCGGTTCAGAATCGTGACAGCAGAAAATTGGGTTTTTGGGTGTTTTGGAGGCTATTTTGGAGTTTTTGACAGCTGTTTTTAGGGTTTTTGCAGGTATTTCGGATTTTCTGCAGCATTTCGGATTAACAGCTAAGCATTCCGGATTGTAGAAAGGCATTCCGGATCAAAAAGCAAAGTATTTTAGATTGAAGACTTGAAATTCTGACCAGAATCTGCAATTAAGATCTGGAAAACAGTGCAATTTGGATCAGAAAAGCCATTTCGGATTCCATTTCGGATTCAAATTCGGATCAGAAGTGTATTTCGGATTTAAGAAAAGCCATTTCGGATTCCATTCCGGATTTCTATTTCGGATCAGAACAGTGCATTCCGGATTTCATCTCGGATCACTATTCTGGATCACCATCTCAGATTAGTAATTCTGATTACTGTTTCGGATTTTCATTTTGGATTGTCATTTAGAGTTACCATTTCGGATTTTACACTGTTCCGGGCTACACATAAAAAGGTGGAAACTTAACCAACTGACGTAACCAGAGTTAAACGTATTCGGACATAGAAATTGATCCATAGACAATTTTGACGAACCGATTGGACAGATAGACTTGTGTGATTTTTAGGACAAAAATCCAAAAATCATAATCGGACAATATACATCATTAGAATCGTATCGTCGAGACGAGTCTAACGGTATAATTTGGTAACCAATCATTTTAGACAAGTTTTAACGTTTTTAACGAGCCGGTTCGGTAAAAATGTCGAATATGTCAAACCTAAATGAGCTGTTGAGGATGGAGCACGAGGCTGGCACCACAAACAAACCTCCAAAGATGCTGAAGGTAGAGAACTATCTTACTTGGAAGGATAGGTTTCAATCCTTCATTGAATATCAGGACACGGATGTGGATCTGTATTCAAGATGGGTACGCTAACCCAACGAATGATTTTGAGGGCAGACAACGTGTTACTGCTTAGCGTGAATATGTCTGAAGCTGAGAAGAGGATGTATGAGTCAGAGAAGAAAGCCTTAGCTGCTATAAAGATGTCATTACCTGATGGCATCAAACATACATTCAAGCAGTATACAACATCGAAGGAGATGTGGGATGCCCTGGAGAAGAGCTATGAGGGCAATACCGATGTGAAGAAGAACAAAGTGGATCTGCTGAAGAAACAGTTTGCTGTGTTTAAGGGCATGAGGAGTGAGTCCCTAGAAGATATTATCATGAGATACTATCATCTGAGGTCAGAAATAGATAATTATGACATAAAGGGATACACAGATGTGGAGATAAACGACAAGTTGCTGGATGCTTTACCTGCAAAGTGGGATATTTACACGTTAATGATAAAGGGTGAAGCTGATTATGAAAAGAAAGACTTGGAAGTGGTTATTGGGAAGTTGAGAGCTTATGAGCTCAATATGAAGAAGAAGGAAACGGGTTATGATCAGGTTCAAGATCCGAGGATTTATAAAGGTCTTACACCTTCATCTTCCAACAATGCTTCCAGTGATACTGCAACGGCGTTTCTCTCATGTGAGAATGAGCAGATCGTGACAAATTCTGAGGGTGAAGTATGTTCTGTTGCTGCTTCAGGAGGCTTGTCAGGGGCTAAGAGACAACAATCTAGTAACAACAGTTCTAAGTCTATGCCCCTGAGTGTCAAAAGTACTGAAGAACACCTGGCATTGCTTGCTTCTTTCGTTGCTTCCTACGAGAACTACATTCAGGGAAAAATATCTGATCCTGCTACGTCTGATGAAGATTATGATCAGATTGACCCTGATGAACTAGAGGAGATAGATATGCAATGACAGATGGCCATGATCTCTAGAATGGTGAAGAGGTTCATGAACAGAACGGGCAGGAAGTTTGTTGGAAAGAGTGTGGGCTTTGACAAGTCGAAAGTGAAGTGTTACAATTGTCACAATTATGGACAATTCGCTAGAGAGTGTCAAAGAGCAAAGTCTGAATCGCGTTCTAGTTCATCCTTTCAAGATTCTCCTGGTCATGGTTCAAGCAACAGGAATGCATCAAACAACACTAGATTAAAGGCCCTGATTTCTACTACCAGAGAGGGTTCTTATGATTGGAGTGTTGATCTGGAGAATGATAACAGTGCATCACAGGCGTTTATAGTTGAGATAGCTACAGGTTGATGAAGAAGTAAAAGCTGATGCTGAGGGAGAGCAAGAGAAAGTAGCTGAGAAAGCTGATGGAGAACAGAAGGCTATAGAGAAGAAGCTGGCTACTGATTTTGATGCTTTAATGGCTGATCTAAGCAAATCAACAGGCGAGGTATGTTCTAACTCTAGTAGTTCTGTTTGTTTGAAATGTTTTGAACTGCAAAGTGAGGTTGACACATTAACACAACAAAACCAAAGTCTGGCTAATGAGCTCTCAAACCTAAAAGAATCAAACTTTTTCGTAAAACAAAATGAGTCATTATACTTGAAGAAAATTAAAGGTTACGAAGAAGAAATTAATATTCTAACTTGTAAGCTAAATGAAAAACTTCAAGTTATTGACTTAGCTCATGATACGATGAGTGAGAAAACAAAAGAGGATTCTAAAAAGTGCAAAGAGTTATCTGAAGCACAACTTAAAATTTATGAGCTTGAAAAGAAATTAAATCAATTCAGAGATTCATCTTTTGTAATGAAACACATGATGAATGACTTGAAGAAGAGTAATGACAAGACGTGTGTGGGATTCAAAGGTTTGAATGAAGTTCCACCACCACTTGGCCATGACTATTCTTTCTTGCCAGATGAAGAAGAGCTTACCGACTTTGTGTCAACTACACCTTGTAGTTCCACATCAGGAAGTGTTGATGGTTCTGAAAATGCAAAGAAGGACAATAACAGGGAACCAGTTTTGAAAACGAAGAATACACACCCTAACAATCAAAAACAAATTTTTGTTATAAAGGTTGATTTTGTTAAGGGAAGTGACATGAATGAAGAGGTCCCTGTTATTACTAAAGAGTCAAATGTGCAGTTTGCTAAAAATAAAAAACATAGAAGAATCAGAAGGTAAGCAAACTAAACAAGAACCTTCTAAAGCATCATCATCATCACCTGATGAATCTAAGCAAGAGGCTTCTGTAAAGAAGTCTTCGGCTAGAAAATCATGTTTCAAATGTCATGAAAAAGGACATGTAGCCAACTGCTGTCCTAACAAAAGGAGTGAAGTACAGGTAAGTGAAAGACAAAGAGAAAAATCACCAGAGAAAAGTGGTGATGGTGAGTAGAAGGTTAACTCACAAAAAATATCTGCTACCAGGCAACAGAGTGTTGCTGTTGGTGTAGATAAGGCTGAAAAAGGAACTCACCAAGTTCCTCGTTTTCAAAGAAATCAACAAAGATTTCAGCCTGCATCTACATCAGGCAGATATGCTAGACCTAGAAGTAGTTCACTAAGAATGAATAACTTTAATGGTCAAACAAATAATTACAGAAGTCAAGGTCAATATCAAAATCGACACCAGAATGTTGGTAGTCGAAAATTTTATAACGATAGCTTTAGAAATTATCATCATCAAAATTCATGGAACTAAAATCATAATTTCCAAAGGTCGCAAAGTCCAAACTTGGTTAGGAAACCTCAGGACCACAGACCTAGTGGAAATCAAAAACCATTTCCATCAACAGGTCTAAGATCCAAGACTCCTGTTAGGAGTGATGGATAGATGTTCCTGTGATTGATTAATCTGGAAGACCCAAGACCATTAAGGCTTGGGTCCCCCAATCTAACTAATTTTGTTGGATTGTGCAGAGCTGCTAAGGAGGATTATCAACTTGTGGTATGTTGATAGTGGCTGCTCCAGGCACATGACGGGGGATGCGAGGCTGTTGACAGAGTTTGAGAATATAGATGGTGGTCATGTGAATTTTGCAGGTGCTAAAGGAGGACACACTACCGGTCGAGGAAAAGTGACTAACGGGAAGATCACACTGGACAAAGTGAACTATGTTGAGCAGTTGAAGCACAATCTTATGGGCGTGTCTCAAGTCTGCGACAAGGGTCACTCGATCCACTTTACAAAGTCTGAAGCTTTGGTGTTGAAACCTGGTTTGGTGATGCCGGATAACTGGATAGTGATGAGAGCGCCAAGGAGAAACGACACTTATGTCATGGACATGGGTGCTAAGGATTCTTCCACTCTGGTCGCATGTTTACTATCAAAAGCATATGAAGCTGAGTCATTGCTGTGGCATAGACGCATGGCCCACATCCACTATCGAAAAATGAATTATATTATTAAAAATGGTTTAGTGGAAGGGGTGCCAGTGTAGAGGTTTCACGTGGAAGATAAATGTCTTCCATGTCAAAAGAGAAAACAACATAAGAAACCTCATAAGTCTAAAACAGTAAATTCCATAGATGCCCCCTATGAATTACTTCATATGGATCTATTAGGTCCAGTGAACGTAAGGAGCATAGGTGGAAAGTACTATTCTTTAGTTGTCACTGATGATTACTCACAATATTCATGGGTTTTCTTTTTAGGTACAAAAGATGAGACAACGGAGATGCTGATTGATCTTTTTACAAAATTGGAAAATGTCCATGATGCACGGATCAAGAGGATAAGGAGTGATAATGGCACAGAGTTCAAGAATCAAGTTCTAGATCTATATTGTCTTCGCAAAGGAATTGAACATCAATATTCTGCTCCTTATATACCTCAACAGAATGGAGTCGCTGAGAGGAAGAATAGGACGTTGATTGAAGCTGCAAGGACTATGCTATCTGATTCAAAGCTTCCAGTTCTCTTCTGGGGAGAAGCTGTGAACACAGCTTGCTATGTCTTGAACAAAGTTTTGATGGTTAAACGGTTTAACAAAACATGTCACGAATTATTGTTTAACCGAAAACCAAACTTAAAAGGCTTTGAACCATTTGGATTACCCTGCGCCATTATGCGAAACAAAGATAGGCAAAAATTCGGTGAGGTAGCCGATAAGGGTTACTTTCTAGGCTATATGCCTGGAACACCGAATAAAAGGGTTTTTAATCTAAAAACTGGTAAAATTGAGGTGGTGTTTAACATGGAAATCACTAGATATTCACCTCAACAATCAACGAGTGGTCCTCCTATATTATATGATTATGACAGTGTCTTTAAATCATTTAATATTCCTAATTTTTCCAATGCAGATGAGTCTCAAGTGATCCATACTGTGATCAGTGAAGATGGCGAGTGTGTCTTCATGCCTAGATCGAGTGTATCGATGACAGATGCTCCAGAATCTTCTTCCAGTGCAACTCCAGAGGACTCCAGTGATAGTGAGTCTGAACCTATTCAGGGGGAGGATTTCACTAATCCGTTTGCTAATGCCAATATTCAGGGAGAGGTTGGATCTAATCTGGGAGATAATCTGGTTGTTGACACCATTGCTACCACACGAGTACATAGAGATCATCCAATTGAAAACATCATTGGTGATCCTGCTGCAGGTGTTCAAACAAGAAGAGCTGTGCTGGAAGGTTCCTATTTGTTTACTTCGATTCAGAAGACTGGGTTGATTCATGAATGTTTGTATAGCTGCTTTATTGCCCAAGAGGAGCCGAAGAATGTTCATATGGCTCTAAAAGACAACTGTTGGGTTGAAGCTATGCAAGAGGAACTAGCTCAGTTCAAAAAGTTGAAAGTTTGGGAGCTATTTGATCTACCTGAAGGAGAAAAAGAATTAGGCACTAAGTGGGTGTTTAAGTGCAAGAAAGACGACCGTGGGATCGTGATAAGAAATAAGGCTCGGTTGGTAGTGAAAGGGTTCAATCAGCAAGAGGGGATTGATTACAATCAAGTGTTTGCACCAGTAGTAAGGTTGGAAGCAATTCTTTTGTTCCTAGCTTTTGCTTCATTCAAGGGCTTCAAAGTTTACCAACTTTACGTGAAGAGTGTGTTTCTTTACAGGAAAGTCTAAGAAGTGGTGTATGTCTCACAACCAGACGGGTTTACTGATCCAGACTATCCAGATCGAGTTTATCGACTTGATAAGGCATTGTATGGACTACATCAGGCACCTAGGGCGTGGTATGAGACACTGTCAGCACATTTGTTAAAACATGGTTTCGAAAGAGGACAATATACATTTTTCATTAAAAGGAAGAGGGAAGACTTCCTTTTGGTACAGGTATACGTAGATGACATCATTTTTGGGTCATCTGATGAGAACATGTGTCATGATTTCGAAGAGGTAATGAAGAGCAAGTTTGAGATGAGTGCGATAGGTGAGCTATCTTACTTTCTGGGTTTACAAGTTGAACAGAAGAAGGATGGGATTTTTATACATCAGGACGAAGTATGTGTATGACATTTTGTCTCGTTTCAAGATGGAGGATTGCGCTACTTTCAATACACCTATCTGTGAGAATCACAATCTTGGTCCAGATCATGAGAGTGTGGAGGATGTTGATCCAACTCAATACAGGGCAATGATTGGTTCTCTGATGTACTTGACTGCTTCAAGACCTGACATCATGTTCGCAGTACGTCTTTGTGCCAGATATCAAGCGAATCCAAAGGAGTCCCACATGAAAGCGGTGAAGCGGATTCTTCGTTACTTGAAGGGGAAACCTAAACTTGGGTTATGGTATCCAGCTACTAGTGATTTGAAGTTTGTTGCTTTCACTGATTCAGACTTTGGAGGATGCAAATCTACAAGGAAGTCTACCATAGGTGGTTGTCAGTTCTTAGGAGGGAGGCTCGTGTCATGGCAATGCAAGAAGCAGTCTTGCGTGTCTACCTCGACGTGTGAAGCTGAATATATTGCTGTGGGTAGCTGTTGCTCTCACGTTCTCTGGATTCAAAAGCAGATGCACGATTACGGTTTGAATTTCACTCGTACTCCTATTATGATAGACAATAATGCCACTATATCAATCACCAAAATCTTGTAAAACACAGTCGCACAAAACATATTGACATTCCTCATTATTTTATACGGGATTGTGCTGAAAAGAAATTAAGTGAACTACATCGAGTCGACACACTAGATAACTGGCAGATCTTTACACAAAAGCATTTGACAGGGCTCGTTTTGAACATTTAGTCGAACTCAGCGGGATGAGGAATCCTGAATAATCATTTTTCCACAAAAATAGTTTGTAAATAATTACTTTTCAAAAATCAAATACATAAAAAATATAGAAACAAAAATGAGTTTTTTACTGTGTGAAAAAGAAGAAACGATAGTACATCAGCAAGTTAGACTGTCACACTGAAATTAAAAGAAAATTGCTTAAGTGTGATAGCAGCTTCATCATATGATGTACCAGTAGGCAAAAGACATGAAATAATCAACTTACCTTTGTGATACAAATATAATAAATTGTGTTGAGTGGGTAACATATCAGTGGCGTATGGTTTTATAACCTTAAATCTTGCGTTGATAGATTGCCAAAATCTGAGGTTTTCGGTCTTTATATCGTTATTTCATCTGGGGTATCAAGGTTGTCCTTCTGCTGCATCTAGATATATGATGACCTAGGCACAACCGGGATATCTTAAAAGAGCTAAAATGCCAAATCCCAAATATTGAAGAAGCTCTCCTAGAGAGTCATTCAAATGTGCAAATTGCATTATTCGTACCAAAATTTGGTATTTGTCCTAACCCTCGTTGGATATTGGTCTCTTTGCTGTACGGAAGTACTAACCTGATCACCAATTATCTAACGTTGTAAATAAAAAGGATGAATTTCGGTATACTCACCTACTACGATGAATTTTTGTGCATACCTTAATCGGGGGGGGGGGTATGTCTTGAAATGGGACACACTAGTATATCAGTATGAACTTATCTAAACAGATCACGAGGTAATGGTACTTGAAATTTTCATGTATTTTGTTTATGTGGATAAACAATACTGGTAATCGTCTTGAACTGCTTTTCATGAATATTGCATATAAAATAATCAGATAGGGTGAAAACAGTTTGATATTGCTGATATGATCTTCTTAATGTTTATTATTTCGTACTTTATTTGCTTTTAGAAAATATAAAAATCCAAAATATTTCATTTTCTTGTATATTCTTGTTGTACGGAATATGGTTGTTCATGGAGGAGTTGTTACCGATAGGGGGAGACGATGTTAGAAGCTGAGTTCAAAATTTTTACGATTTTGCAGGTTATGTGTGCTTTAAAAGTTTGAGTATGTGATTTGAGTTGAGAAGTGCTTAATCTGTGATACAGTTTTACTATCTCTTGAATAATAATAATTTGTTTAACACAATGTTGAAAAATTCTTATGGTTTCTCGAGATGTTTGTTTTATAGTATACAAATTGTAGCAGTGTTTTGCTTAGAAGTTTGGTGAAGAGGAGTTTGAATGGATGCATGGTAGAACCTCCTTTCTACATTGCAGACAAAGTGGAAGAGTTTTGTAGATTGCTATGCAAGTACTAAATTGGAGTTTACTCAATCGCTAACGATTTAGAAGATTTGGTGATTGGATACATCAGCTTAGGGGGAGTCTGTTGCTAACAAAAGCTATTAAAGCGGAAGCTATCCAAAGACCAATGTTTTTCAAAGATGTTGAAGATTGTAAGAAGACTGAAGACTAAGTTATTTTATGAAGCTATTGTCAAGGGGGAGTTTGTTGGTGCATATTTGTGACAACAACTTAGATTTGGTCTTTGGATATCTTGTAATTAGTAAAATGATAAACGGTTAGCGGGTTTAATTTTGTATTAGTGAATTAGAAGTAATTGGGCTGAACTAGATACGATATAACACGTGGTAGGCGAATTGGGCTTTAAACCCATTAGCAGTCCATGTAGGGAAACCCTAGCCCATGAGCATGATCTATCTCTATATAAAGGGAGGTTGTGTTTAGGGTTAAGGTTGCTCAGTTAGTTGTTGGTCCTATTGTTCAGTTGCAGAGAGAATTGCTTCAGAGAGTTTTAGAGAGAGAGTCTTGAATTGGTTGTAAACACTTTGTGTTTGATAATCAATAGAAGACAGTTTAAAGGAATTCGTGTTCGTGTTCTTGTGTTTTCTGTGAAATCTGATCTAGGGGATTCCGCACTCTAGATTAAATAGACGATTATGTCAAGATCCATAAGGACTAGGGGACCTACAGTTTTCTGTAAAACGCTTGACTTTTGGCTATAAGAGCCTATAAACGAAAATGCAAGAGCAAGGAACACTTACAAGTGGTTCCTAGAATGCAATAGAACTTAGTTGGATGCTCCTTTCAGTTAGGAACTTCCAGAGGAGGGAGATAGAGTTGTGAATAAGAAAGGTGCAAGTTCAAATGGTGAACCTTGGCACCTATTTATAGTTGGAGAGCTTGAAGGAGGTTATGTCAGGTGTTAAGGGGTGTAAGAGGAAGCTTACAAGTGTCCTAAAACGTGGAATAGTAGTTTGGAAAGCCATGGTTTCGAATCAAATGGTTTTTGGCAATTTGTGTGGAGGCCAAGTAAATTTTCTGCAGACACAGGCCTCTCGCGCCCCGCGAGAGGCCAGGGCCATGCCTCTCGCGCCCTGCGAGCGGCCCTTGTCAGGTTTCAAAGTTTGACACTTTTAGCCCCTCAACTTATTAAACCCTCTTAAATCTTCCTAAAACACCTTTTTAGCATATTTAGCCCTCCTAGCCAATACTTGGCGTACCCGGGATTATGCCTGGACATTGTCGAGCTCTCGGTTCGTTAAAAGGTCACTCAGAGGTATAAATTAACCTGTTGGCACTTTTAACCCCTCCATCATCCAACTTTCACATTTTTGCGGATATAATCCCGCTCGTCCAACAAACAGGACATATGGGAGTTAGGACTTCTTAAAGGATCACCCAGAGGCCCACTATAAGCATGTTAACTCTGATGTCACTCAGAGGCTGGGCATGTTGACATATCAGTCACTCATAGGCCAAGTTTAAGCATGTTGACCTATCAGTCACTCAAAGCTAGTGTTTAAGCATGTTGACATATCAGTCACTCAGAGGCTGTTTTTTTAAGCATGTTGACGTATCAGTCACTCAGAGGCTTATGTTTATGCATGTTGACATCAGATAGTCACTCAGAGGCTAAGTTTGAGGATGTTGACACCTTTAGTCCTTATTAGTCTTTAATAGACTTAAATAAAAACACAACACGTGTCACTATACTATTGGACACAATTTTTACGAGGTGTTACATCCTCACCCCCTTAAAAGAAATCTCGTCCTCGAGATTTTTTATTCAAAAAGATGGGGGTTCTTTTGTCGCATAGTGGACTCAACCTCCCATGTATACGCGGGACCTCTAAAGGCATCCCACTTAACCTTTACTATAGGTATTAATTTCCTTAAGAGCTTCTTAACCTGTTGATCCTCGATCGAAATTGGTTTCTCAACGAACCTCAAGTATTTATCTATTTGCACATCTTTGTGTGACATCGCTAGCGACTCATCGGCTAGACATTTCGTAAGGTTAGATATGTGGAATACATCATGAATTCCACTAAGCTCCTCTGGTAGCTTAAGCTTATAAGCTACAGTGCTGACACATTCGATTATCTTGAATGGTCCTATATATCTTCGGCTTAGCTTGCCCTTCTTTCCAAACCTCATCACACCTTTCTAAGGTGATACTTTTAGCATGACCTTGTCCCCTACTTGGAACTTGAGAGGTTTACGCCTCTTGTCAGCATAGCTCTTCTGCCTATCACGGGCAACTTTGAGACGATCACGGTTTTGCACAATCATATATGTGGTCTCCAGGACGATCTCTGGTCCTGATAGTTGGGCTTCCCCAACTTCTACCCAACACACGGGCGTTCGACACTTTCTCCCATACAAGGCCTCATAAGGAGCAGCCTTGATGCTTGTATGATCACTATTATTGTAGGAGAATTCTATTAGGGGTAAGTGGTCATCCCAACTTCCACCTAAATTAATCACACATGCCCTAAGCATGTCTTCCAACATCTGAATAGTACGCTCACTTTGACCATCGTCTGCGGGTGGTAAGTCGTACTAAAGTTTAATCTTGTGCCTAAGGATTGTTGGAAACTTTTCCAAAAATGAGAGGTATATCTAGTATCTCTTTCAGATATAATAGATACCGGCACACCGTGTAGGGACACAATCTTGTCCACATACAACTTAGCCAATTTGTCAGAATTATAGGTTTCTTTGATTGGCAAGAAATGCGCTAACTTAGTCAGCCTATCCACAATGACCCAAATAGTGTCATTTCTTCGTTTGGTCTTAGGTAACTTGGTAATCAAGTCCATAGTTACCATTTCCCATTTCCATGTGGGAATTTCCAATTGTTGTAGAAGTCCTGATGGTTTTTGATGTTCAGCCTTAACTTGCGAACACGTCAGACACTTAGCTACATAAGTGGCTATGGATTTCTTCAAACCCCTCCACCAATAATTCTTTTTCAGATCCTGATACATTTTGTCACCTCTAGGGTGAACTGAGTATCTCGTATTGTGTGTTTCTTGGAGGATTAGATCTCGAAGTCCCCCAAAGACTGGAACCCGGATTCTTCCATTAAATCTAAGGATTCCATCTTTTCTAGTCGCTAATTGATCAACAGTTCCACCTAATCCCTCATTAGGAATGTTAGCCTCTAATAGGGCTTGCTTTTGAGCATCTAATAGCTTCTCATTCAAGCTATTTCTTAGCTCAATGCTCTTTACATTAATCCTAATGGGCTTAATTCTTTCCTTGCGACTTAAGGCGTCAGCAACGACATTTGCCTTGCCGGGATGGTAGCGAATTTCACAATCATAATCGTTAAGTGTTTCCATCCAACAATGATGTCACATGTTCAATTCATTCTGATTGAACAGGTGCTGGAGACTTTTATGGTCAGTGTATATAATACACTTGGTGCGATATAAGTAATGTCTCCACAGCTTTAGTGCAAATACAACGGCACCCAATTCCAAATCATGGGTGGTGTAGTTCCTTTCATGCACCTTTAACTGTCGTGATGAATAAGCAATTACCTTGCCTTTTTGCATTAGCACACAGCCCATGCTAGTGTGCGAAGCAACACAATAGACTACAAAATCCTCAATACCCTCAGGTAGAGATAACACAGGAGCATTGCTCAACTTGTGTTTAGAATCTCAAAGGATTCTTGTGTTTTAGAATCTCAAAGGATTCTTGTTGTTTAGAATCTTAACCTGGAAAAGTTCTCAATGAACCTCCTATAGTAACCAGCCAATCCTAGAAACTACGAATCTTTGATGGGGTCTTGGCTACTTCCCAATTCATTATGGTTTCTATTTTGGCGGAATCCACCTGGAAACCACGCTCACTTGTAACATGTCCAAGAAATTGGACTTCTCTAAGCCAAAATTCACACTTAGAAAATTTAGCATAAAGCTTTTCCTGCCTTAGCAATTCTAGAATGCACCGAAGGTGTTTCTCGTGATCAATTTGATTACGAGAATAGATAAGTATGTCATCTATGAAGACAATGACAAACTTATCCAAATACGGTTTGCAGACTCTATTCATGAGATCCATGAATGCTGCAGGTGCATTTCTGAGCCCAAAAGGCATCACTAGAAATTCAAAATGACCATATCGGGTCCTGAAGGCAGTCTTAGGAACATCCTCATCCCTAACCTTCAGCTGATGATATCCTGATCTCAAATCAATCTTAGAAAAGTAACTAGCCCTTTGAAGTTGGTCGAATAAATCATCGATCTTGGGTAGAGGATATCAGTTTTTATTTGTTAACTTGTTCAGCTCTTGGTAATCAATGGACATTTGCATTGAACTGTCTTTCTTCTTTACGAATAAAATAGGAGCTCCCCATGGTGATAAACTGGGCTGAATAAAGCCTTTCTCTAAGAGTTCATCTAACTGCGTTCTTAATTCCTTCATTTCTGTTGGTGCTAATCAATATGGAGCTCTGGCTACCGGTGCTGATCCATGTAGGATATCAACTCTAAACTCCACTTGCCTATCTGGAGGTAGGCTAGGTAATTCTTCGAGGAAAACATCAGAATACTCCGAGATAACCAGAAGGTCTTCAATACTTGGTTTAGGCTCATTAATAGTTACTTGTGCCATATAAATGACACAACCCCTCTCCAAACACTTGGATGCCTTAAATAACGACACCTTGTCTGGCAATCCGTAGTGTAAATCTCCAGGGATGGTGATCGTTTCACCAGATGGGGTTTTAATCTCGATGAGTTTTTTTATCACAGGCAATGCGGGCTTGGTTATGGGATAACCAATCCATGCCTAAAACTACATCGAACCCTGCCAATTTCATTGGCAAAAGAGTGATGGGGATAGAATGAATATTAATGAATATAGAGCATCCATCAAGAATGGAAGATGCTATCTCTAACGTTCCATCAGTGAGTTCTACCTCATAAGTTATATCTAGAGTTCTTATGGGCAAGTTTAATAGTTTACTAAACTTATGATCAACAAAAGATTTATCTGAATTGAAGGATAACTTCCCTCAACTATCCTGATAGAAGGCTCCTTTTCCTTAACTATCATTTCTTGGCCAATGTGTGGTCTACGCCACTTGGCATAATCAAATCCATTAAGGTCTTTTGGAATTATATAGTAGAGCATAAATTTCGAATAAAATCGAGATGCTCACTTGAAGAGAATGAATACATACACACACACACACATATATATATATATTGATATATATAAAATTCCAAAAATACTTCATTTCCAAATAGAAATTCCAATACTAGAAACAATGAAATAAACTGTCCATGCAAGGACTACAGAAACAAAAATGTCCACGCAGGGACTAAAGAAATAACAATGCCCTCGCAGGGGACTAACATATATTAGAATAGACTTCACTCGTTCTTCTTTCCCTTAACCAGCTTGGAGAGTTTCTTGAAGAATTTGTTTGTCTTCTTCTCCATTTTCTCCGCTTGTTGTTGCATTTCTTTCATTCATTATAAGGCCTCATTAATGGCCTCTAGTGGCGGCGGAGGTTGTAGTTATGGTTGTGGCATAATAGGATACTGGTACCCATAACTTGGATATCCAGTAGGTGGATAAGCAGGTGGGAAAGAAGACGGGTAAAGTGTGTTATGCATGACCGCTTGCATGCAAGGGTCTTGCGACAATGCTTGATAATCAACAGGTGTAGTTGGGTTAAAAGGATCATATCCAAACGTATTACGAGCCTGTATATTATTTTGTATTTCGAACATTTAGTTTGTAATAGTAATTTAAATCCAAGACTTCCGCTGTGTTGTGTTTAATTGTCTATGATGTTATCAACTTACGTCACGATAATCCCCACCCGGGCCCACCGGTGTTTGATTGGCTGTGGAAAAGCCGGGTGTGACAGGTTGGTATTAGAGCCAACGTCTGAGAGAATTAAACACTAGCCTTTTGTGTTTAATCCCAAACTTACACAAGCACATTCCTTAGACTTCCGAGTCTAGGCACTGACCTAGGATTACTCATTTCATTATTTAGTTATTAGTATTGTTTTGATTTGATTTTTAACAGGAAAATGCCACCACGAGTAAGAGGAAGAGGAAAAGGACCAATGAGGGGAGGACCTTCAGGACATATTCCCTCACATCCCCATCACCCGAACCCCTATGAGGACTCGAGGGATTCATGACCATTATCGCAACATTCGCCTTCTCATACACAAAACTCATATCATTCATACCATCACACCACTCCCACCACTCTCATCATTCTTATCACGACGAGTTTAACCCCAACCAATAATTTAATACACCCCCAGCCGACCAAAACCAAATCCCATTGGTGGTGGTGTTGGTTCCACCACAGGTGAAACGTTGGAGGGTCCACCCATTTGTGGGTCCTCGTGAATAGTAGGGTAGGGTTTGGGTAAAGGTGGTAGCGATCCCGACCATTGGCCCGCACGCACTGATATACGTGCTCCTCTTTTCCTCCTTGGCGGTTCGGGTGGCGATTGGGGTTGTTCCACCGGTTCCATGTGCACATATTCTTGCACGGGAGGTGGTTGGGAGTGATGGGAAGGAGTGTTAGCGAAGGTAAATTGGTTCCAATATTGGTCCCACTCATTAGGACCTTGGTAAGGTGATCCGACATAAGAGTTCGAATCTCTTGATATTTCAATGGGATGCGTGTGTGATCCTGACGACGGCGTCTTCGGGTCAGAGTCCTCATCCATGGGATTTGGTTTTGGTCGGCTGGGGGTGTATTAAATTATTGGTTGGGGTTAAACTCATCGTGATAAGAATGATGAGAGTGGTGGGAGTGGTGTGATGGTATGAATGATATGAGTTTTGTGTATGAGAAGGCGAATGTTGCGATAATGGCCATGAATCCCTCGAGTCCTCATAGGGGTTTGGGTGATGGGGATGTGAGGGAATATGTCCTGAAGGTCCTCCCCTCATTGGTCCTTTTCCTCTTCCTCTTACTCGTGGTGGCATTTTCCTGTTAAAAATCAAATCAAAACAATACTAATAACTAAATAATGAAATGAGTAATCCTAGGTCAGTGCCTAGACTCGGAAGTCTAAGGAATGTGCTTGTGTAAGTTTGGGATTAAACACAAAAAGCTAGTGTTTAATTCTCTCAAACGTTGGCTCTAATACCAACCTGTCACACCCTGGCTTTTCCACAGCCAATCAAACACCGGTGGGCCCGGGTGGGGATTATCGTGACGTAAGTTGATAACATCATAGACAATTAAACACAGCACAGCGGAAGTCTTGGATTTAAATTACTATTACAAACCAAATGTTCGAAATACAAAATAATATACAGGCTCGTAATAGAAGATCCACAGGCGGATCGTACATTGTATAAGGAAAGAATGTAAAACGGACTTTGGCAAGATCTAGGATTTGCAAGATCCTCTATCACTATCGAGCACTTCCAGCCTATTTTCGTATTGTAACTGCAAGCTTAATCTTTTGAAAATACGTCAGCTTTCGCTGGTAAATAACCCAACTGACTCATTTTGAAAACATTTAAAATATTTTTTAAGTGCGTATCAGCAACAAATCTTTTATAACTTGGGAAAGTTGACCGTGCAACCTTTTTAACAGATTTACATGTTTGTCCCTACATACAGGGCCTAGTACGGAGACCGAGACATGATTAACGTACACACCACTTTGGACTCACGAAGGAGTCATTTCTTCCCAACCTTGTGGGTAATGCATTTGATGCCTACACCCAAGCTAAGGTCATGGCCATTATCTATTGTAATGAGCCGAGGATATCCATGACACGGTAGTTAACCCCCGATGTTTAAGTTATCAAACAAAACTGATTAAAACGGAATATGCGGATTTACTAGCCACAAACCGGCATTCGATTGATCTCATTTCCGACCAAGAGTTAATAATGCCCGTATGGGGAAATAAGTCGAGAGTATTTAGCTGAGCTAGTCTTCGTTTAAACGCAAGTTTTTTAATAACTCAGCCATACACAAAAGGACTAACTGAAAATAGCATTTACCAGCAAGTATCTAGTCAGGATTATGGCATAAAATAACCAATTAAATACTAACGGTTTTATTTAAGTTATAGACTTAGATCGAGTAGTGTACGGGATCAAAACGTATAACGCTAAATTAAACGATGATCGGATAGAATGAAGTTTAATCCCAACAAGTACCTTTACTTGTGTAATATGGATAAACTATAAACATTCTGGATTTTGAGACTTAAATGACAAGGTTAGACCCGTTTCGGTTAATTTTCGTAAACAGTTACATATGCTTAAACATACGCGTATCAGCGATATCGGGTAAACGGATAACTCATGAACAAGTTCTATATGCCATTACACTTTATTTAAGTTGTAATATCAGTAGGATATCAACTTTTATGCCCGTTATGGTTTTAAAGTGAAACTATGCCTCATAAGGGCGTTTCAGTAATTTCATACCGTATAAAAGAAACTTGAATATAATTTAATGCTATAACTATAAACATTCTGGAAAAATAACTTATTTATGATATAATATCGTAAGATATTAATTATATGTGTAATTTATCTTTTATGACCAAACTATGCACCGAAGGGGTATTTTGATCATTTTACACATAGTTTATAAATTATTAGGGATTCTGAGTTTGTATCATGTACCTACTATAAAATAATATTTAAAATAAGTTTTAGAATCATTTGGTAACAAGTCTTGGTTAGTTAATATGGTTTAAAACCATACTATGCGCCGAAACGACGCTTATGTCGTAAAATGACGATTTATGCGATGTTTAATGAAAACTGATGTTATGATCAGATCATCAAGTCTTAAATATGTTATTTAATATAACATATCAGTAGGTAAAAGATTTACTTTAAAAAGATATGATTAAAACCATTTTATAAGCCACAAGGGCCTTATCGTCATTTATCGACATATTACAAGGACTTGCTTATAAACTCAGTTTAAAATCTGATATGACATCCCAATAATCATACTTATAATATTACATCTGTAGGAAAATCATTTTCAAGTTCATTATCATTAAAACCTCTTTTTATGCAAAAGGGCATTTTAGTCAAAATGGCATAATTACGGAACTTATGCATAAACTCGGATTCTAATTATGATCATGTAATTTAACCTCAGAGGGTTATGCTACATTATATTATGATCATAATGCAACTTTAGATCAGTAGCTAACTAATCTAAATTGTGTCAGAATCGAAAGTCAAAGCAGAAGTCAAACTTCACGACTTTTAGTTGCGAACCGACCCTATAACTGAAATTGACGAGCCAAACATGTTCTTACATGTTCTAATAATTATTACCAACATGTTTAAGTGTCAAAACTGGTTTCATAACATATATAAGATCAATTTATGATTTTCCAGAAAATGGCCTGTTTAACTTTTTAATATCATTACTTTGACCCGTCAATTGGTCTAACAAACGTGATCTTCAGGAGGTGCCCTTTATAGGGACTAACACCTACCTTATTACGATCACTTAGCCATGTTTGTTATGAATATGGCTGGACCAAAATGGTCTTAACCGAAAGTCAAGGCGTTTTCCGTAAAACGCTTGACTTTTGGCTATAAGAGCCTATAAACGAAAATGCAAGAGCAAGGAACACTTACAAGTGGTTCCTAGAATGCAATAGAACTTAGTTGGATGCTCCTTTCAGTTAGGAACTTCCAGAGGAGGGAGATAGAGTTATGAATAAGAAAGGTGCAAGTTCAAATGGTGAACCTTGGCACCTATTTATAGTTGGAGAGCTTGAAGGAGGTGATGCCAGGTGTTAAGGGGTGTAAGAGGAAGCTTACAAGTGTCCCAAAACGTGGCATAGCAGTCTGGAAAGCCATGGTTTCGAATCAAATGGTTTTTGGCAATTTGTGTGGAGGCCAAGTAAATTTTCTGTAGACACAGACCTCTCGCGCCCCGCGAGAGGCCAGGGCCATGCCTCTCGCACCCTGCGAGCGCCCCTTGTCAGGTTTCAAAGTTTGACACTTTTAGCCCCTCAACTTATTAAACCCTCTTAAACCTTCCTAAAACACCTTTTTAGCATATTTAGCCCTCCTAGCCAATACTTGGCGTACCCGGGATTATGTCTGGACATTGTCGAGCTCTCAGTTCGTTAAAAGGTTACTCAGATGTATAAATTAACATGTTGACACTTTTAACCCCTCCATCATCCAACTTTCACATTTTTGCGGATATAATCCCGCTCGTCCAACAGACAGGACATATGAGAGTTAGGACTTCGTTAAGGATCACTCAGAGGCCCACTATAAGCATGTTGACTCCGATGTCAGTCAGAGGCTGGGCATGTTGGCTTATCAGTCACTCAGAGGCAAAGTTTAAGAATGTTGACATATCAGTCACTCAGAGGTTAGTGATTAAGCATTTGACATATCAGTCACTCAGAGGTTGTTGTTTTAAGCATGTTGACATATTAGTCACTCAGAGGCTTAGGTTTATGCATGTTGACATTAGACAGTCACCCAGAAGCTCAGTTTGAGCATGTTGACACCTTTTAGTCCTTATTAGTCTTTAATAGACTTAAATAAAAACACAACACGAGTCACTATACTATTGGACATGATTTTTACGAGGTATTACACGTGATTAGGTTTTTATCCCACGCATGATTTCTGATTTTTTATATGTGTGATTATGTTCATGCGTGATTATAGTTTTCAACACGTGTGATTATGGTTTTCAACATGCGTGATTAGGGTTTTTCAGTTTTAAACTTGCGTAATTTCATCTCGTACACATCGTACGTTAAGGAATATTGTATGTTAACCAACCCCTATATATATATATATATAGGATTAGGATTATTTGTGAACAACTTATTGAGCGTGAACTGAATGAACTAATCTTGCCTTTGATCATTTTTTAGATTAAAAGGGTAAGATTGATATTAGTCAAATAATTTTAATTAAAATCCCTTAATTTTCTCATCTCTTAACTCTCTCTCTCTCATTTTTTATTATTTGTCTATTATTTTAATTATAAAAGATTAAATGGCTAATGTTTATTTTTAAATAAACTCTTATGTTCTTTTTAAAATTAAATATTAAACCTAATTAAATTATGTTTTTTTACATATGTGTATACATGTCAGTATATACAAGACTTATACACTTGTGTATAATTACATCTTGTTCCCACAGGTCGGTATAAACCATATTTATACACATGTGTATTATTCAAGTACATATGTGTATAAACTAACAACTGTTTATCTTGTATAAATTGATAGTTAGCGAGACTGTACATATGTGTATAAACTAACATCTCTGTATCTTGCATATGCGGAAACCAGCAAGATTTTAGGAATTTTAATTATATTGTTTAATAAATGCAATTTACAAAAGACGCAAATACCCTTCTGTCAATTAATTTAAAGGAAAGTTACAACATTATAATTACAATCTTTCCATTGTTTAGAAATCTCTAGATGCTATAATCCAATGGCTCATATTAGTTCACGTAGTTCACTCTCAACCAAGTGTTCACTCTAGAACCCTACCCTATATATATATATATATATAATGAAAATAAATTAAAAAGTGGTGACCAGGCCAAGTAAAAATCCCACTTTATAGCCAAATGAATACTGAAAAGCTAGGACCCTACTAAAGAAAAGTCATAGGTTTGGTTCCTGATTTGGAGCGTCCATTTACTATTATCTCTAGGCTTTTATAAGTATAACTTGTAGGTTTTTCAGACCACCATGGGCATGATTCCCTCCAACACACATTAATATGACATATATCTATCTATTTATCTATCTCTCATCAGCTCTTAGAACTCTGTTGGATCTAGTGAACCCCACAAAAGAACAGATAATTGAAAAGCCTAAATAGTCTATACTTACTGATCATAAATAAACACTGCTTTGAAGATCTGCTCCCTTTAATGGCAAAGACTTAACATCTGCTACTCTAAACTTTGCTCAAGCCAAAGTCTGTTTATAAAGAACTGTTGAAGATAAACTTTGCTTGAAGCCAAAGGTCTGCTAAAGAGATTCTCTGCTAAAGAGAATCTCTTATGAAAACTAAAGACTGTTGAGGCAAAGCTTTGCTGAAGATCAACACAGGACAAAGCTCAACAGAGGTTAAAGCTCAACAGATGATATCAACAGAGTTCATTTATAATTCAATGTAATAGTGTTTAGGTCTATCAGATATTAGAGTTTGTTAGGTCGTTAAATATTACTATCAAGGTGACGTCAGCTTAGATTTTTCAGATGTTTACTTTGTACTACAAATAGAACAGTGCTTGTACAGTTCCATTTATCACTTTCCTTCTTGGCATTCTTGTATGAACAAATTAGAAGTGATCAGGTTGAGGGGGAGTTGTAATATTGATGCATACATGAATTATAATTTACAAAAGCATGTTAATGAAAGCAATGTCTCATTTTTTGTTATTCAAAAGTTTATCATTCCGCTGCACTATTTCATCTTTGTTTATCTTCTTTCATTATTTTATCTTAACTTTCACAACAAATTAAACTCAGATCCTAACAAGAGCTTGGTCATTCAAATTTGATCTAAACAATCAATTTAATATAAACATACCAGTTCCCAGTATTGTGATCGTTTGTTTATTAAATTGAAAACAAGGTAAAAGTTTATTTACGCTCAAAGTATTTTAAACAAAAACCTGTTTTTAAACAATCAAAATGTCTCAAAATTCACAAGATCCACACCACACTGGCACTATGTACAAACCTCTGATACTTGTCAGATCGGAATATAACATCTGGAAACATCAGATGAGTCACATACTTGCTCAACAAAACACGGGTTGCTGGAAATCGGTTATCTTCGTACCACATGTTCCGATGGTACTAAGTGCTGAAGACCCAAAAGTTCAAGTACAGAAAAAGCTAGAAAACTACTCCGAGCAAGATTTTCAGGAAATCGAGCTAGGTGCAAAGGCATTTAGTATCGTTGCTGCTCGTTGCTGAATGATATCTATGTTGGCATGTTGCATTGCAACAGTGCTAAGGAGTTTGGGATAATTTGAAGGAACAGTTTGGTGGTACAGAGGAAGTTATCGAAAACAACCAAGAAGTTTTAAACCAATAGTATGAAACATTTTGTCACATTAAAGTAGAATCATTAACCCAACAGCTGGAGAGGTTTAGTTTTCTAATAAGTGAACCAAAACTGGTAAATGTTACTTATCCTAATTCAACCTTGAATAGCCGATTTCTAAGATCATTACTAGATTAATTGGACACTATTGCTTTCATAACTAGAAACTCTGTTGGTTTCAAAGAGATGAGTTTGACTCAGCTTCATGGTAGGTTCTTGACTTATGAGAGAGAGCTTAACCAGAAAAAGAAGCTTAAAGAGTCAGAAAAGTTGCCGATGACTATGCTTTTGGCAGTGCAACACTTTTTGGTCAAGAGGAAACCTCTGGTAGAAGTAATGATCAGAGTTACGATCATTTTATTGACATAAAAATCTGGTGGAGGTTTTAACTCTGATTCTTACTCACCCAATTAATCTTTTATAGCAAATGGGGAAAACCAAGTTTCTAACAACTTATCCTTTGAGTTAAATGGTCTTCAACATTTTGATCTCACTGATTTGGAAGAAATGGACATCTTGCATCAACTTGCTTTGCTAAGGGTAAGAACTACCAAATTTTACAAAAGATCTGGCAGAAAATTTTCAGCGTTGCATGGGGGATTGAAAATTGGGTTGGATAAATCTAAAATCAAGTGTTACAAGTGTAATAGGCTAGGTCATTTTGCTACAGAGTGTAGGAGTCAAACAAGGGGCCTACTGTCACACATCCAAGTCCTAGACCTTAGAACACTCAAAACACTGTCCATTATTCCCAATATACCCCTGTTCCGCACATGCAAAACACTGCTCACTTTGCACACCTTGCAATCACTCTTCCAGTACAGTATATCCAAACCACTGTTACTCATATACAACATGTTCAAGCCCTAGTTCCTCAGGTTCAAGTGCAACCTGCACCACAAGCTACACAAACCTCTGCTCCTGCAGAAAACAGTCAACAGAGCTTCTTTACACAAGGCTTTGTTGATTGGAGAAGCTTACCTGAAGAACTAACTGATGAAAATTTTGCCGTAGTTGCCAATTTTGAAAAGAAACATGATAATTTTTGCTTTATGGCACTAGAGACAATGTTAGAAGGGGTTGAATCTAAGGAAGTGGTGTCCAATATTGATGTGGCTTATGATAATGTTGAAACAGATGTTTCAGAAGAAAAGGTTAGTGAAGAAATGGTAAATCCTCTATCAGACTCCTAGGATTCTAGTGTTTGTGAAGGAGAATGTGATTGTGTTATGATGACTCCTACTAAGGTATCACCTCAAGTCCTTAAAGACTTATGTTCTGACAAATGTATTATTGCTTTTGCAAACATTAAAGAGGTGAATGAAAACCATAGGAACAAGATCTTAGATGATGAAATTCAGTTTGAAAAACTTGTTAAAGAGTTAAAGTCAAAATTGTTTAAAAAAGAAAATGAATGAAATCAGTAGTCTCAAACATGAATCAAGAATAACCAAGGAGCAACTCCAGATAATGATAGAAAAATATCAAAGTTGTAAAAAGGAGCTTGAATCTACCCAGATCACATGTGAGAAATGGGTAGAGTCCTGCAAAGGTTATGAGTTGATGTTAGAAAAACGGATCAAAAGCAATATAAAATTTGGCATAGGCTTTCGCAAAAATAACCAAGTTTCTCAAAACACTGCTGAAAATGACTTTGGTTTGGTTGAAATAATCCCTACAAACTTAGTTGGTCAAGCAAGTAAAGTCACAGAAGCAAATGGAAAGAAAGTTGTGTTAGAAAGACCTGAAGGATCTTCAACTTTTGAGGAAATTGAAAAATATCAATTCAAACCAACATGGTCAGATGAATGTGACATTCTTGAAAATTTTAAGCCAATAGATTTCTCAACCATTAAGGGTGTGAAAGCACCTAAGGTGAAAATCATTCCCTTAAAAGACCTTCCAGCAGATGTTATAACATTTGTTGACAAATAGGTTTAACAAGGAAAAAATAGAGAGAATATAACAAACTTGTTTTGTGACTTTTATGAAAAGAAAAACCATGTCACTAAGGACTGTTTTCACTTAAAAGCATATAACATAAACAAGATAAGTGTAATTGTTGTTGCACCTCATTGCACCATATGTTGAAAGAAAATTCACAAAACTCAAAAAGTGTGTTTATCTCAAAAATTTTGATGCCAAGAAAAATGAGTATAAATCCAAAACACTTGAGAGTCCAAGGGCTAATCACAAAGGAAAGTCTAAACAAACATTTGTCCCAGTCCAAACATCTGTTACCAAACAACTGAATATAACCTCTGTTCCTAGAGAAGTTCAGGTAACAGATGCACTGACGTGAAGTCGTTGACACACGCAAATTTAATCCCAAAATGCTATTAGCTAGCAGTAAGTGGGTATCGAACACAAGGAATTGTGGAACAAGTGTTATCAAAAGGTTATACCACTAAAACTAATTACCTCATTTGCACTAATTTAATTTCAGATTTTCAGTTAATAGATTTGGATTTTAACTACTTAACGATTCAAAAATTGGTTCTTTTAACAGATTAATAAGAGAATGATTATCTTGGGTTTCCGGTTCAAAATGCATGTATTTCGATTTTACTGGAAAGAGTCACATAGACATGACTCGTAATTGATTAACTATTTGTGATAAAAGGGAACAAAGTACTCGGACTGAAATGCGAGGTTGTTACCCGATGACCAATTGATTAATACCCAACCCGTAAACCTTCCCGTGATATCTTGATTGTCAACGACACCAAGAACGTACGAAATAAGCAATAAGCACAATATCAACCAACACTTTACAAACAATCAATCAACACCATAACCACCATAACATAGCAATTATTCTAGAAAAATGTAAATCGAAACACAATTGTTTACCGAACCTTCTACACAAGAAGATCACCGAAATGTCTAGCCACTCATGTTCTCACAATCAAACATACTCCAATTGTCTTGTTCATACGAATGGACAACACCAAAATATTGTTTAGAACTTGTTAGACTCAATGAAAACTACTCAAAATCGCCTTCTCTTTGCTCTGCAACTCGTTCCAATGATTGATATGTGAAAAGACCCTTCAAAAACGAGTTAAAATGGGCAGTTACACTTTTCTCGTTGCTGACCACCGTAAGCTACAGTGGTCACCATAAGCTACGGTGCTGACCACCGTAAGCTACGGTGGTCAGAATTTCCTTACGGCCCCAAGAGACTGGCCTATGGTGCATAGAAGGATCAGACACCACTGTAAGCTATGGTGCCTACCGTAGCTTACGGTGGTCAGCAGTTTTTTAATTTTTGTTCTTTTATAAACTTTCCATGTCTTCATCTTCTCTTGGTCAAGTGCAAGCTTCCACCAAAGCACGTTAAAATCACTTGTTTATGCTCTTCGATACCTGCAAAGCCGTATACACCGTAGTTATCAAATCATAATAATTAACCTAATTAAGTGCGGAATATTGATTGTTTTAAAGCACTTGAGGGTTGTCCAATGGACCACCCGTCACATCCCCACAGTTAAACGTTGCTTGCCCCAAGCAACACTTTCACAAAAGTTTCAAACGACCAAGTGATCCTCATGTAAACCAAACACAAACAAATTGCCCCGTTATCAACTTAACCTTTATATTACATAACACACCCCTCACTATACTCTCCTCTCGGTGACAAAAATGGCACTAGCAAGATTGTGCTAGATCACTCAATGCAAATGTGTAACTGTGCGATAATAAGCTTGGATAATCAAATCTTTACCTACAAATTGTGTAACATGCTTATGAATCAGAAGGACTTTTGGGTTGTAACGAGGCTATATGTAAGGGTGAGAATTGGTGAGAAATATTCATGTAGCTCGTTTAATCGACCCGATTTATTATTACAATCAACATAAATAACTAACTCTATTTGTACAACTAACTTCTTCTTCCTCTCTTTTTTTTCATTTCATTTTCATTTTCTTCTTCCTTTTCCTTTTTCTTTTCTTCTTTTTTTAGCAAGACAATATTGCATCAAGATAGCAACCATCGCATTACAACTATTGAAAGAAAAAAAAATACAATCATAACAATATCAAATTATCTAAACCGGGTCGATTAAAAGGTAGAATTTCGTAGGACATAGGCTTGGGTGACAATTGAATGGTTAAAAGCTCAAATTGGGCTACTAATGTCCAAACTCCCGTCCCGCTCACTACAAGCTCATATTTGTAACTTATGAGGTGCAACCACCCAAACCCACACTCAACACACATCCAAACGAGGCTACCTAATGCCCTTATCATATTCACAAGCATGTAAACTTAGGTTTTGACAAGCATATATTATCCAAGTTTTATTAACACAAATCACACACTGCCACTCAACCAAAGAATTAATTTCTAGAAAGCATTAATGTGGCTCAAAAACTCACCAAGAAAGGATAAAAAGGGATAACGATGTGCCATGCGGATTAAGGTAACATATTTAAATTTGACAATTGTTTGGCTTGGTTTAAAAATTTTCAAAATCCCAAAAATTTCCCCATCCCCACACTTGAGATACATTGACCCCAATGTATGGTTTTGAAGGAAACGATCACTAAAGCTACCTCAACTTCACCTACAGCTCAACTCTCAAATCTCAAATTTCTTTTTGTTTTTTTTATTTTTATGAAGCATGTAAGCACCAACAATATACCACCAACCCATAACATGAATACCAAACACAGTACGCCACCCTTCCACCCAACCATAAACAAAACCAAATAATGTCTACAATAATATACAAGGAAAGAACACCACCAGACGTACTCAAGGTGGTTCAAATGAACCCTTGCTTCCCCATTTCTCTCCATATTCCATCCAATTTCTTGGAAAGTTTGCAGTTTCACGCCAATTGGGGTTAAATTCAGCCTCAACACCCCATCTAATCCCACCATCGAGTGGTTTTCCTTTGCCCGCTTTCCTGCTCACACTAGCCTTCTTCCTTGCCTGATTTCCACCATTCTTCAACTCAGACCTATACACATCAACACCAGTTGCAATTGACCTGACTGTGCTAACACTTGAAACATGTTCGTTAGTAGTAACTGTGTGACTCAAGTCATTAACAAGATCGTAATGAATTGTTTTTAAAAACACATTAAAGTACAACTTACGATTCTCGTAGTTCATGGTGACCATTTCGTTTCTGCAATCGATTTGAGCATTTTTCGTATAAAAGAACGGACGAACCAACACTACCTGCGGCTGCTCATAAGTCTTCAATGGTGCATAGTCGATCACCATAAAATCCGCCGAGTAGTAAAAGTCGCCTAATTGTATCACTACGTCTTTTATAACCCCTCGGGGTTGCTTCCAACTCACATCCGCGAACACCGCCATGCTATCAATTTCATGTAACGGACCAAAGTCATACTGGGCGTACAGGCTACCCGGGAGAACATTCATCCCTGCTCCGTAATCCAACAATGCTTTGTGTATCTTCAACTTCCCAACTTGAATCGGGATAACTGGTTCCCCTGCATCACTTCCACTTCTCTCGACACTTGTTTCATTCACACCTGCAATCACATGAGCAACAGAAGTAGTTAAACATTTATCATTTTTAGGAACGAAACTTACCCCGCTGATCTGTATGTTCTTTATGTTCTTCGGGTTAGTTTGCGTATCACTGGGAGGTTTCCCATTCTGTTGCTTCAAAGCTGCTACCTCACTAGCCAGTTTTCCCATCTGTGTAGTTAATGATTAAATAGCTTTGTCTCGAATCTCATCCTTTTGTGCCCGAGCGTTATCCAATTGATTTATCCTTTGCATATCTTGTTGCATTATCCGAAGCATATCCATAACTTCATTCCCGCTTGATGAAGTTTAACCTTGATTGAATTGTTGGCGTGGAATGAAATTTCGTTGAGCTCCTTGGAAATTTGGATTTGCTTGATTCGCCGGGTTCCAATAACGAAAATTAGGATGATTCCTTAACCCGGTGTGGTATGTGTTGGAGTTCATGTTAAAATTATGACCACCCCCTCCAATTGCATTCACCTCCTCGACTTGATTTGCACTTACTCCCACCAAGCATACCTCCGCTGCATGACCAAGTTCATTACAGTTAGTACAAACATTATACACCTGGTTTGATGCTTGTGCTTCTCCATCCTCCACCGCATACACTTGAGGCCTTGTAATTACATGTCTAGCTCGCCTTGACGATTGTGCTTTCCTTTTTGATGTGACCGCCATTTGTTCTAGAAATGCCCAATCATCTTGCTCGTAGTTTGTTCCAAATGTACCATTTGTGATAGACATTAAATCCCGAGCATCTTCAGATCTCAAACCTTCATGAAACGCATTCAACAACTCCCACAATGCTATACCATGATGAGGACAATTCTTCAACATCATGTTGAATCTTTCAAATGTCTCTTGAAACATCTCACTTGGCTGTTGTTGGAAACTCCTTATACTCCGGCTTGCTTCATTTGTCTTTTGAGCCGAAAAAAATTCTTTGAGAAATCTTTGTTGCATATCGGCCCAAGTATAGATAGATGCAGACGGTAAAGTATGAAACCACCTCTTCGCTTTGTCTTCCAACGAGAATTGAAACAACACCAATTTAACATCATCCGACGAGAATCCTTGCCCCCCAATAGTGTTGCAAATGGAATCATAAGTCTCCAAATGGAAGTACGGTTCCTCCGTCGCTGGACCCTTGTACTTTGGCAAGCTTTGCAATACAGTCCTCCTAACCTCAAATGTCCTACCGGAGAAGGATTATTAGTAATAACCGGATGAAAATGCGCTTCAACCCCCCTCACAACCTCTCGATGATGTCGACGCGGGGCACCCAATGGTACTCTTGGTCGGCCCACTGGACCTTGTCTTAACCCTTGAGATACAAAGTGTTGTTGAGGTTGAGGTTGAGGTTGATGCATCGGTCTTTGAAATTGCGGTTGTTGATGTTGAACTTGGACTTTTTGTAGAGGCATTAGTTGTTGGAACGGTGGCCTTTGAGGACGAACTTGTTACACTCCTGTAGGTTTCCTTAGTGGGTACCCCATTCCCCCTTGCGGTCCCAAGTTACCTCCTTCACCCCATAATAGTAACCTTCATCTTCATAACCTCCAAATTCCTCTTCAAAACCATCGTCATACCCATCTCCTCCTACACCCGATGTTTGCACGAACTGTGAAGAAGGATTATGAGAACCCGGTTGGTTTGATGGTTGAAATGTAGGTGAGGTATGGATAATAGTAGAGATAGGTAAAGGTTGAGTTGGTAAAGGGAATTGGGTTGATGAGGATTGACCGGATGTGGGAAAGAAAGATGAGAATGGTGGTACTAATGATACGGTGTTAGATGGGTCAACTTCATGTGTCGAAGTTGGTTGAGTGGTGGAATTTGGTGGAGGTGTAGATGGTGAGGTTTGGTTTGTGGTGGTAAGCAATTGTTCCATGGTATTGAGTAGTGAAATAGGTGTGGATGGTGTTGTTGGGAAACCACTAATATTATTCTACCGTAACAAAACCCGATTGCGTCGTAGAGTTCGCTCAATCTCCGGATCAAATGCCAATGGTGATAGCCGATTAGAGCCTCTAGTATGCATGCACCTGTAAATACATGCACACTAACACAACCAGCGTAAACCCTGAAAAATAACAAACTAAATTAAATCAAAGATAACACATGTTGCGCACAATTCCCAGGCAACGGCGCCAAAATTTGACGTGAAGTCGTTGACACACGCAAATTTAATCCCAAAACTGCTATTAGCTAGTGGTAAGTGGGTATCGAACACAAGGAATTGT
Organism: Scalesia atractyloides; assembly: GCA_947069175.1. Taxonomy (NCBI): domain Eukaryota; kingdom Viridiplantae; phylum Streptophyta; class Magnoliopsida; order Asterales; family Asteraceae; genus Scalesia; species Scalesia atractyloides. The sequence goes on from CAMTDV010000116.1 coordinate 36,601,809, forward strand.
GGAACAAGTGTTATCAAAAGGTTATGCCACGAAACTAATTACCTAATTTGCACTAATTTAATTTCAGATTTTCAGTTAATAGATTTGGATTTTAACTACTCAACGATTCAAAAATTGGTTCTTTTAACAGATTAATTAGAGAATGATCATCTTGGGTTTCCGGTTCAAAACGCATGTATTTCGATTTTACTAGAAAGAGTCACATAGACATGACTCGTGTTTGATTAACTATTTGTGATAAAAGGGAACAAAGTATTCGGACTGAAATGCGAGGTCGTTACCCGATGACCAATTGATTAATACCCAACCCGTAAACCTTCCTGTGATATCTTGGTTGTCAACGACACCAAGAACGTACGAAATAAGCAATAAGCACAATATCAACCAACAATTTACAAACAATCAATCAACACCATAACCACCATAACATAGCAATTATTCTAGAAAAATGTAAATCGAAACATAATTGTTTACCGAACCTTCCACACAAGATGATCACCGAAATGTCTAGCCATTCATGTTCTCACAATCAAACATACTTCAATTGTCTTGTTCATATGAATCGACAACACCAAATTATTGTTTAGAACTTGTTAGAATCAATGAAAACTACTCAAAATCGCCTTCTCTTTGCTCTGCAACTGGTTCCAATGATTGATATGTGAAAAGACCCTTCAAAAACGAGTTAAAATGGGCAGTTACACTTTTCTCGTTACTGACCACCGTAAGCTACGGTGGTCACCATAAGCTACGGTGGTCAGAATTTCCTTATGGCCCTAAGAGACTGGCTTACGATGCATAGAAGGATCAGACACCACTGTAAGCTACGGTGTCACCGTAGCTTAAGGTGGTCAGCAGTTTTTTCATTTTTGTTCTTTTATCAACTTTCCATGTCTTCATCTTCTCTTGGTCAAGTGCAAGCTTCCTTCAAAGCACGTTAAAATCACTTGTTTATGCTATTCGGTACCTGCAAAGCCATATACGCCGTAGTTATCAAATCATAATAATTAACCTAATTAAGTACGGAATATTGATTGTTTTAAAGCACTTGAGGGTTGTCCAATGGACCAGTCGTCATGCACCACCTGCAAACAAATTTCCAATAGAATATGGTCAACCACCTTATAAGAGTGTACCACTTGGTTATGAGATCTATAAAAGACCTTTAAAACCAAGAGTAAACAAGCATCCTAATGGTTATAATCATTTGATAGGAAATGGTCCACAACAGATGTTTCAAAAATCTATTCAAAACTCTGACCATTCTTCTAGACTTGAGGCTGGAATGTCTGTGACCCCATCCAAAGCCATTTTGGCTTTGGACACTCACCAAAACTAATTTCTTACTAATGTGTAGGGAGCTTCTACTTGTCTTGATAGTTTACAGTATGTAGATAGTGGAGGCTCCAGTCACATGACAAAATGTAGAGCCCTTCTCAAATATTTTCTACCATATAGAGGGGGTGATATATCTTTTGGTAACAATTCAATGAGGAAGGTGTTAGGGTTAGGGACAGTCCAAGCAGGGAAACTCAAGTTTGAAAATGTCAATCTTATTAACAATCTTAAATTTGACCTTCTTAGTGTGTCTCAAATGAGTGACAAAGGCTATGGGTCATTCTTCAATGAGAAAACTTGTAAGATTGTTGGGCCAGAAGCGGTGAAAAAGATTGAAATAATCATAGCTGAGAGCAAAGCACAACTTGTTGCTCACAGGAGTGGCAATGTGTATGTGGTTGATATGTTGAAAGATTATCCAATGTCTAATGCTTGTCTGTTCTCAGTTGCTTCTAACAAAGAGATATAACTATGGCATAGGAGACTTGGTCACATAAATCTCAAAACTATCACCACACTCTCAAAAAAAGGTCTTGTAAGAGGTCTTCCACCAAAACAATTCACATGTGATGAACATTGTGTTTCCTGTCTAAAAGGTAAGCAACACAAAAGTTCATACAAATCCATTGATGAGTCCAAAACTAGTCTGTGTTTACAATTGTTACACATGGACTTATTTGGCCCTGTTAAAATCACGAGTCTTAAAAAAAAGAGGTATTGTCTTGTCATAATTGATGATTTTTCAAGGTATACATGGACTTACTTTTTGCACTCCAAATATGAGACTACAGGTATTTTGCGGGACTTAGTAAGAAAAGTTGAAAAGCAATTTGATCTGCCAGTAAAAATCTTCAGATGTGATAATGGAACAGAGTTTAGAAATAAGGAGTTGGATGACTTCTGTGGGTCAAAAGGGATTGTAAGGCAGTACAGCATCCCAAGAACAACAGAACAAAATGGGGTGGTTAAAAGAAAGAATAAAACTCTAATTGAGGCTGTCATAACTGTCACACCCTAACCAATGGTAGAAACATCGGAGTGAGACGAAATAGATTGCTCGAGACATCATAACACTATTTATGACAATATTAAATTCAAAACTCATTTCATTTCATAAATCAAATACAACATAATTCAAATCAACAAATTACAACATAAAAAGCCTAACATTCTAGGTGCGATTCTATGTCGTCCCTACTAGATTCGTCATATTCAACATCTTTAACCTGCAACATGTTAAAAGTATAGTTCAATACAAAAAGTATTTGGCGAGTACACAAGTTTAAGTACATATCATAAGTATAAAAGAGTTTACTCAAATCCACATGGCAATTGTATACAAGGTAAGCTAGCATGCAATACTAATTGTCAAACCCAAGTGTCCACAAGAATTAAGTGTCCCTCGTCACACAAAGTAACGAGACTAAAGTATGAATAAGAATAAGAATCAGCTTAAGCTTAACAATACCCGATGGGCGGTGTGTTACTCCTACAGCGCTATATATGTTAAGTTGGGGATAACCAAGTTAATGACAAGAAGCATGTATGAATCTAGCATGAACCTAAGCATGAAAATAAGCATGTATAACGGATCGAGTGTATAAAGCATGTAGTGTGTGTATTCGTGTATTTTGTAAGTTAACATGTTACAACCCAAATTGTGTAAAAAAGAGAAATGGGTCAAGTGTACTCACGGTTTTGCAAGCTTCCACTTGGTATTTTCCGTGAAGAGTTTGGGGAGTTGGAAGGACATCGAGTTATCCTACATGAGGAAAACGTAGGTTGGTAAGTATTCGGATGGTAATGGAGGATTAGGAATTTAAATACACCAAATTATGTATAACGAGAAAATAACCACCTAAACTTAATACTCGTTTTGACACCATGATACCCGTTCGGGTTGCTGTGTTTTCATGGGTTAAGATACCCATTAGAATCGTAACGAGAAGTTAATTACTTAGGTGATGTAACCTAGTACCATGACGGACAATCATTCGATTATCATCAAGGGTTCGGTTAATGTATATATGTGAGAGGGGATCGGCTCTCCTCTTATGAGCACCAGACTGATCTGACTCAGCTAACAGAGGCGGAATTCATTGTTAGTGAGTTGGACAAACAAACAAGAAAGATATATTACTTAAACGCCTTGATTCGTATTGATAAACATGAACGGTTACAGAACGAGTATACAGTTTGACAGGGCTTCGCCGTAGTCACACACCAACAGATGTCTAACACAACACTCAACCTCCTCTATTTGTAGGTCAACATGACTTGCACAGGAGAGAGGTGTGTTTAACTCGTGCGAGTGGTGCCTCGTACGAGTGACATGGTGTCACTCGTATGAGCCCCTAATCTCACTCGTACGAGCCATATACAAAACATATAATTCATATATTAACAAACAATATTTGACATTCTCAGCCTTATATACATAACCAACGTATCCTAGACATAGGAAATAGACATCATACACCAACAATATATATATATATATATAGTATACGTAATAAGTATATCATAAACATCATGGAAGTTCATAGAAGTCATGCATGGAGGTAGGAGGATAACCTTCCTTAAACCTCTTTCGTATAGTTCACCAATGCACAAGTTATCATAAGGACAACAAGGATGGTCATGAATAAGTTAAAATGAAAATAAAAGTTGTAAAATAATCAAAATCATCAAGTGAGGTGGTGGATTGAAGGTAGGATAGCCAAGGCTTCCAAGTAATCACACACTACCAACTCAAGTCTTGTTTCAAGAACAAGCTTGGAAGGATACAACACTTGTGGATTAAAACCCTATTAAAGCGGAAAGTTTCTCACACTTGGGACCTTAGATATGATGATGTTCCATGTTGGTTTTCCATGGAAAACCTATGGAAACACTCCTAGAGGTGTTCCAAGTGTTAAGAAGGAAGAAAGAGTAAAGAAGAGAGGTGAAATCAGTTAGAACTCACTTGAAAGTCTTAAACTTTCAGAATTGAGAGAGAGCTTTAGAGATAGAGAGAGAGAGATGGATGTTTAAGGTGTGAAATGAGAGTGGGAGGAGGTGGGTATTTATAGGTGAAGTTAGGGGTGAGTTAGGTGGATGTAATTAATGCAAGAAACACAAAATTGCCCAATCCATGAGCTAGAAACAGCAAACTCCGGATTAAGCCCTCTCGCGGGGCGCGAAAGACTGAAGGGGGGACGGTCGTGGGCCGCGAAGTGTGTAATTCCATAAACTTCTTTGATTTTTGACACTTTTAGCCCCTGAACTTGGTTTTTCCTTCATTTCATGCTATAACTTGATATTTTTGCAAGTTTTTAAGTATATAACGTATTTGTGAGTATATTTTAGGTATCGAGTATGTATGTATGAGTATTTGCACGTATGACAAGTATCGGTTTGCATGTAAACACGTATTTAACAATTGAATGTACGTAAGACAAGTATGTATCAAGTATAAATTTTATTAGAATTAAAGTCCTGGATTACAAAATTGGAAAAGAAATACGAATACGATACGAATTCAAGTGTCCATAATTAGAAATACGATTACACTTTCTAATTAAGGAAAGTATGAAAAGCGAGGCGTTACAAGAACAATGCTTGCAGATTCAGGTTTACCCTTGTCTTTTTGGGTAGAGGCTGTAAACACTGCTTGCTATGTGCAAAACAGAGTTTTAATTACCCCAGACATCAAAGACTGCTTATGAAACTTTATACAAAATCAAACCACTGATCTCTTATTTCAAAATCTTTGGCTGCCCATGCTTCATTTTAAATTTAAAAGATTCCATTTCAAAATTTATAGCCAAAGTAGATTGTGGTTCTTTTCTGGGATACTCAACTACTGCCAAAGCTTATAAAGTGTTTAACACAAGGACTAGGTGCGTAGAAGAGACTTTGAATGTGAAGTTCAATGAAGTTTCTTTTTTGAAAATCCCAGCAAATCTACTGAATTGTTTGATTTAGATAAATTTACATTTGAAGATGTGTCTATCAAGACTAACAATGTAGGTACACCACAGTATTTTAATCAAGATTATGGATTTGACATTGTGATCCCACAATATAAAGTCACTTCCACCACCAGAGTAACATATGTTCAAAACAACTGTCAAAACTCGGGCCCTGCTACATCAGCAGTTATTGATCCACAAACCTATGTCGCCTCATCCAGTCAAAACACTGTTGACAAAAGTCCATCTTCTGTGAACAAAAGTCAATCCACTTTTTCACCTATCCCACCTATACCTTCACCTCCATTCTAAACAAATGTTGGCTCTTCAAAATTGCCAACAGATGTTAGCTCAGATGATTCTCATCTGCAGCCCTCACCTCAAAATACCATTGTTCCATACAAGGGAGATCTAATCTACCTTAAAAATCACCCACCAGACCAAGTTATTGGCAACATCAATAAAGGATACTCACAAGAAGTCAATCCCAAAACCTTTGTCTTTTTGTTGTTTTTCTATCTCTCACACAACATATCAAGTACCAAGAGGCACTAAGAAACAACAGTTTGGTAGAGGCCATGTAGGAAGAGCTCCTACAGTTCAAAAGACAACAAGTATGAGAACTTTTACCATTGCCTCAGGATGTATGTCCAATTGGCACAAAATGGGTCTTCAAGAACAAAAGGGATGAAAGGGGCATTGTTGTCAAAAACAAGCTAGGCTTGTGGTTCAAGGCTATAGACAAGAAGAAGACATTGATTATGATGAAACATTTGCTCCAGTTGCTAGATTGGAGGCCATCAGATTGTTCTTACCTTTTGCTGTCAACCACAACAGCAAGGTGTATCAAAGATATCAAATGTGCATTTCTATATGGTAAGATCAAGGAAAAGGTATATGTATGCCAACCTCCTAGTTTTGAAGATGCCTTTTATCCAGATCATGTCTACAAGCTTAATAAAGCTTTGTATCGCTTGAAACAAACTCTATCCACCTTTCTCTTATCCATAGGTTATACAAGAGGTTAAATTGATAAAACCTTGTTTTTTAAATGGAGAGGAAAGGATTTGATGATTGTCCAAATTTATGTTGATGACATCATATTTGGATCCACATGTGATTCCATGTGTAAAGATTTTAGGAAACTCATGATAGCAGAGTTTGAGATGAGTGCCATAGGTGAACTTCAATGCTTTATTTGTCTCCATGTTAAGCATGCTGTTACACCTTTGTGTCTGTCGCTTGTTCTTAAGTTACGTCTGTAATTGTACGTTCTTGTGTCTGTATAGTTTGGTCGTGTCGACCAAATCAAGATATCCTCCTATCTTGATTTAGTACGACGTTTAGTTTGTCTATGTTGTAAAACAGTTGCATGTGTGCATACTGTTAAGTCTTGTGTACGTCATGTTTGTTGGTATGTTCTTCGAAGAACATCTGTTAGTACAAGTGAAAGGTGTTTCGTACGTGCAAGATTTTGCTCGTACGAGCCACTTGTCGTTCGTACGAGTGATTCACTAGTCGTACGAGCCTGACATTTCAACCAAGCACCTTGCTTGTTTGTACGAGCCAGTCTTGTTCGTACGAGCAATGGGTTGTTCATACGAGCAGTCTTTGGAGAATGTTCTTTGTGACTTATAGTAGTTCGTACGACCAGCAACATTCTTCATACTGTTTCTAGGTGTGGACACTATATAAACAGACATGCACTTCTCAGTAGAGAGACGATCAGCCGTGAGACATTGAGAGCACAAGTGAGAGAGCATAGAGAGTATATCCTAAGTAGGTATGAACATTGTTTGTATATGTTTGTACTAGTTCTATTCTATTAATCAAGATAGTGAATCTTTGGTTATCTTGTGTTTCTTACTTTGCTCTGGTTTGCATACTTACGTGGATTCCGCACTCGTATGTGTGTTACATTAACAAGGAAGTAGGTTATCTTGACAGGCCTGACAACTACAAGAAGATTGGTACTAGATGGTTTTACAAGTGTAAGAAGGATGACCGAGGTGTTGTTGTGAGAAACAAAGCAAGATTAGTTGCCCAGGGCTTTAATCAGGTAGAAGGCATTGATTATAATGAGGTTTATGCACCGGTGGCACGTCTTGAGGCCATAAGAATCTTTTTGGCTTATGCGTCCTACAAGAAGTTTATAGTTTATCAAATGGATGTGAGGAGTGTATTTCTTCATGGTGTGGTTGAAGAAGAAGTATATGTTGAGCAACCGCCTAGTTTTGAAGATCTAATCCATCCTGACAAGGTTTGCCTTCTCAATAAGGCGTTATATGGTCTCCATCAAGCTCCTTGGGCTTGGTATGAAACGTTGTCTTCCTATCTTCTCAAGAATGGTTTTCGACATGGATTGATCGACTGTACTCTCTTCATCAAGGAAGAGAATGAGGACTTATTGTTGGTACAAGTATATGTTGATGATATTATTTTTGGGTCTACAAATGAGAAAATGTGTAAAGAGTTTGAGCAGGTGATGCAAGAGAAGTTCGAGATGAGCGCCATGGGAGAAATGACTTTCTTTTTAGGTTTGCAGGTTCATCAATATAAGGAAGGGATTTTCATCCATCAAACCAAGTACGTCGGGGATATTCTCAAACGATTCCAAATGGAAGATTCGCAGCTGTTGGAACTCCATTAGCTCAAAATCATGGGATTACTCCTGATGGAATGGGTGAACATGTGGAACCGTTTCTTTATCGTGCTATGATCAGATCTCTTATGTATCTTACTGCTTCAAGACCTGACATAATGTACCCAACATGTCTTCTAGCTCGCTACCAGTCAAGTCCAAAAGTTCTTATTTGCTGGCTATGAAAAGAATCTTTCGATATTTGAAGGGTCGCCCAGACACTGTCTCTGGTACCCTAAGGATGATAAGTTTGATTTGACAGCATTAAGTGATTCTGATCATGGCAGCTGCAAGATCGATGCAAAGTCAACATCAGCAGGATGTCAGTTCTTGGGAAATCGCCTAGTCATGTGGCAATGTAAAAAAGCAGACTTGTGTAGCTACTTCAACTTGTGAGGTTGAGTACATTTCGGCTTTAGTTGCTGCTCTCAGGTTTTATGGATCCAACAGCAAATGCGCGACTACGATTTTGAATTTCTAACTACTCATATTTATGTTGATAACAAAGCTGCTTTACAGATCACTCGTAATCCTGTACAGCACTCGAAAACCAAACACATTGAGATTAAGTATCATTTCATACGAGATTGTTATGAAAAGAAACTTATCAACGTTGTTAAAATCCACACCGATCACCAACGTGCCGACCTGTTTACAAAAGCTTTTGATAAATCACGTTTTAATTATCTTCTTTTGGTCAATGGCATCAAGGTGAAACCTGAGTAAATCATCCTTGGCTAATCATTTTCGTAAATATTTTCTTAAAATCTAAAACGACAAAAAGATTTTCCGTTTTCTCTTAGTTTTATATTTTAGGGGGAGAAAATTCAAGAAAAATACAAAAACATGAGAAAATACAAAAATACAAAAATATGTCTTTTATTTAGTTAAGTCTTTATTTATTTATTTACCTTCTGTATTTAAGGGGGACAAAAACTTAGAAAAATACAAAAACAATAGAAAATTCAAAAATAAAAAATGAGTTTCTTGGAAAGATAAGAGAAGACGATGATACACCAGTAATCTGTCAAAAACGTTAAAAAATATAAAACAAAAATTGATAAGTAGCTTTATTAATGATGCATCGGTAGGCTCACAATCAGATTAAAATGTGCAGGTTGATATAAACATAACGGACTGAAAGCCAGGTGGAACCATTCATTGGCATATGGTTTTGGTACCGAAACTTCGTTTGTAGTATGCCGAGGTTCTGAGATATGTGATCTTTATGTTTGCTTATCATCTGGGTATCATGGTTGAATCTTTTACCGAAAAATAACGGGGACGCAAGTCTAGAACTTCCATGATATCATACATACAATACTGCATACGACCATCAATAAGTGATAAACATATCACATTCACCCAAAAAAATAAGTGATAATATATCACAACTTTATGCGGGAGCTAAGTTCGTCTTTTTGTCGGTACGATGGTACTAACCTGTTCACGGACTTACTCCTGTGCCCTGCATGCATCTGGAAATCAAGTTCCTCATCAATAAGTGATTTAATCACATAGGGCTTGTTTTCAATCAAAATAAGGGAGTATCTCACATCATATACGTCAAAACAAATGATAAGCAGTATACTCACCGGTAAGATTTTCTCTCGTGCATATCTTGATATGGAATGTGTCGTGAAGTGGTTGAACACCAGCTAGTAAGTATATATTAATCATATCTCCTAATTATGATTACATCTGATAAGCTGAGCTTACGTGGACAACAATACCGATAATCATAGTAGAATACTTATAATTTTATGTTTTAAACAAAAACTCGTTTTTGTCAAGATTAAAAGCTGGTGCAATTCTTTTTCCATGAAACTCAGAAAAAGATTGCTAAGTTAATGTACATTGTGTTGTTATCTGTTTGTAGTTATTTTAGTTTACTATGTTTTTAAATTAAGTTACTTTTGATCTAGCCAAAGGTGAAGCTCAAATGTTTTCCCACCAAGATACGCCTTGAAAACCATTAGCTTTGATATCATAACTTCATAAAGTAGTTTCTTACAACGGGTAAACTCATCTCAAAGAACAAAATTTGTTTAATGAGCACTTTTCGTAACTTAAATTGTGAATCTGTGTGGATATGTGCAAAGATCTAAACAGGTCAACGAAAAACCTAAGGTCCACGAAGAACTGAAAGTCCAGTTTAAAAAACTTGGATTTGTACGAATCAGAGGTTACTCGTACGAGTGGTATTGCTTCGTACAAATGAGCCCATGGTTTCTTTGGACAAAACAGTCTTCATACGACTGGCAGTTCCTCGTGCGAACTAAGGTCCTTCGTGCGAGTAGAGTATCAGAATGTGGTATAAAGGGAGATGTAGTTCCTTGGTACAACTTTACTTTCACCTTGCTCACGTTATCCTTTCACCCATCTTTAAGTTGTTTTTGATATCTTTAAGGTATGATTGACATCTTTAAGGTATGATTGACAATGTAGGCATACCTTGAAGACAAACAATTTGAACATTATCTGACTATTTGACTTTGCCTAACATGAACAACAAACTTTAAGCGAAGAACCTTTTAACGAAAAACAAGCTCTTCATACATAATCTTCACTTGAAGTTCTGTGTTCGAACAGTTAACTTTGCTTCGTACGAGTGAACTATCACTCGCACGAGTAACCTGTCGCTCGTATGAGCCAGTTACTCATACGAGTAAATCACTTGTTTAACAAAATTTGTTGTTCATACAAATCAGTTGTTCTTCGTACGAATAAATTGTTATTCGTATGAGCCAGTAGTTCTTCGTCTAGGAAATGCATACATACAGAAAGTTGCAATAAAACTTTTTGTGTATATTCCCTAATAAATTGGTGTTCTTATTCTGGTTATCTTTTGTGTACAGAATGGAACAAAAAGAACATAAAAGAAAAACCGCAACGAAGAGAACTGACAAGTCAGAAGTGGAATTCATGTCAGAGCCAAGATGCAACATGGTGGCCTACTTAGATCCGGAAGATAAATTTGCTGAGTACAATGGTATAATGAAGTTTTTGCGCAACTCAAGGATACATTATGCTATCACGCACAAGACTACAACATACAAGATGTTGATCAAGGAATTTTTGGATTCAGCGAAAGTTGAAGTAAATGGGAAGGAACTTATCCACGGGAAAGTAAATGCCTTGGACGTAGATATTTCTGTTGAAATCATTAACTCAGTATTACAACTTGGCAATGATCTTGAAGCTCCATTCTTAGTTTCGTTGAATTGTCAACGTGGAAGTTTGCTTCGAATGAAATGTGTTGGAGATTTTCTCATAGGACAACTAAATAAAGCATGGTTACCACTCCGATACAAGTTCTTTCTACATGTTTTAATTCAGTGTTTGAGCAACAGACGAAGTGGTTATGACATGGCTAATAATGACTTAGTTGGAATGATGATAGCTTTGACATTGAACAAACCGTTCAGTGAAAGTATATTTTTTCAAACATGAAGGAAAATTTGAGAAGAACCGGATATGGTGGAAACAAGTTTTGGATGTATCCTCATTTTCTCCAAATGATCTTGAATGTGCAACATCTGAATCTTCCAAAGAACAACAACGATGTTCTAAAAGTTGAAGTTATGATGGAACATTCATTGAAGATGTTTAGAGGTGTAGCAGCAAAACGTTACAAGGGAAGCACACCTCCTCGAAAGTTGATTGGTTTTCTGGCAAATGATGATTATGTTGCACCAGAAAACGATAAGTGGCGCCATGATGATAGTGAGTCAGATAATGAAGAAAAAACTTTGAAAAATATGATTGAAGATAAGTTTGGTCGTGGAAAGGGAAAAGGTGATAATGATGATGATGATGACGGTGATAATGATGGTAATGGTGGTGCAAACGATGTAGGTACTACAGGTGGTGATAAGGGTAGAAAGAAACAAAGCAAAAAGTCTAAGGGAACATCGTCAGCACAACCTAAAATCACACAACCTACAAGCTCACATCAAGAAACTGTACTGGAACCAGTTGTAGAAGCCCAGTCTTCCTTTACAACGAAGGAGACTGAACGTGTAATGACGGAACCCACTACATCTCTGAACCACAACCTTCAGATACCAAAGTGCTGAAACACTTTCGGCTGAAGCTACTCCAGTTCAATCACAACCTACTACTTCTTCAATTCAACAATCCCAGTCCACAACTCATCAACAAAATGCAAAACGAAGTAGTCGTTTAATTCTGAAATGGAACAGGATGAGAAAGTGGATTTTCTGTTCACTAAGTTGCAAGATGCGACAATTCAGATAACAAGCATTCGGAGTTTATGTCTTCAAATCGGAACACAGTTGTCAAACAACAATTGGAGATAAATTCTTTGAAAGAGACTGTTAGAAAACAGGATTATGAGATTGCGCAGTTAAGAAAAGAAAATGAGCGGTTGAAGGCTGCAGATGTTGAAAGGACAACTCAGTTACAACAGATGAGAGCAGTTGATAACTCTCGTGGGATTGAGTTGTATAGGCTAAAAGAGCGTAGTGTAGCTCTACAACGATCTGCTGAAACATTAACTGCTAAACATAACGACTTGAGAGAATGGTATCATTCTCGCAATTCTACACTGGTTGAAGGCTTTAATGGTATTAAAGACGTGTTTGAAATGAGCAGAAAGCGGGTGAACATTCTATGGAATGAAAGATGCAAAGCATAGGAGATCAATCGTAAACATGATCAGGATAGTGAAGACCCTGGTAATCCTGATGCTTTAGCCTCATCCTCACAACCAAAAGTTTCTGTTTCACCTCTAGTGTGAGAGTCTAATGTATAGTAGATCGTGACCGATCCGGTTGCCTCAAGTGGTACTCAAGAGGAAACAGGAAAGGTTTGATGTTTCTGGAAAATATTGAAGACCTGATCCTCAATCAACGTTGGATTGAAAATGTTCGGAGAACATGAAAACAGCAGACAATTAGAAATGAAGACTGAAGACCAAGCAATAGCCAAGAGAAGTTTGTTGATACACTTTTGTGTCTATCACTTGTTCTTAAGTTACGTCTGTAATTGTACGGTCTTTGTTTATTGTGCCTGTATAGTTTGGTCGTGTCGACCAAATCAAGATATACTCCTATCTTGATTTAGTACGACGTTTAGTTTGTCTATGTTGTAAAATAGTTGCATGTGTGCATATTGTTAAGTCTTGTGTACATCATGTCTGTTGGCACGTTCTCCGAAGAACATTTGTTAGTACAAGTGAAAGGTGCTTCGTACGAGCAAGATATTGCTCGTACGAGCCACTTGCCGTTCGTACGAGTGATTCACTAGTCGTACAAGCCTGACATTTCAACCAAGCACCTTGCTTGTTCGTATGAGCAATGGGTTGTTCATACCAGCAGCCTTTGGAGAATGTTCTTCGTGACTTATAGTAGTTCGTACGTCCAGTAACATTCTTCATATTGTTGCTAGGCGTGGACACTATATAAACAGACATGCACTTCTCAGCAGATAGTTGATAACCCGTGAGACATTGAGAGCACAAGTGAGAGAGCACAAAGAGTATATCCTGAGTCTGTATGAACATTGTTTATATATGTTTGTATATGTTTGTACTAGTTCTATTCTATTAATCAAGATAGTGAATCTTTGGTTATCTTATGTTTCTTACTTTGCTTTGGTTTGCATACTTACGTGGATTCCGCACTCGTATGTGTGTTACATTAACAAGGAAGTAGGTTATATTGATCCTCCAAGTGGACCTACAAAGCAATTGCAAAATGGTACATTCATTCATTCATCAGAGCAAATATGTCAAGGACCTATTAACAAAATTTGATATAAATGATTGTAAACCATGTAGTACACCCATGGCCACATCCAAATTCGTCACTCTTGATGGTAAAGATGACTTGGTTGATCAAACACTTTACAGAAGCATGATTGGGTCTTTATTGTACCTAACTGCATCAAGGCCAGACATCATGTTTGCAACATGTGTTTGTGCTAGATCCTAGTCAGCACCTAGAAAGTCCAACCTTATAGTTGTAAAAAGGATATTCAGATAGATAAAAGGTGCTCCCACACTTGGTATCTGGTATCCTGCTAATGGAAATATTGAGCTTTCAGGTTATTCAGATAGTGACTTTGCTGGTTGCCATGCAATAAGGAAGTCCACATCAGGAGGATGTCAGTTTCTAGGGAATTGCTTGGTCTCTTGGTAAAGTAAAAAAACAAGTAGCAACATCAACAACAGAGGCTGAGTATATTGCTGCTGCAAGCTGTACAACACAGCTCATGTGGCTTCAAAATCAATTGCTAGATTTTGGTGTAACTGCTTTAAAGACTCCTCTCATGTTAGATAATCAAGTAGCTGAAAATATCACTAAAAATCTAGTTTCACATTCCACAACTAAGCACATTGACATCAGACATCACTTTGTGAGGGATTGCTATGAAAAAGGTTTGATTTCTCTGCATCATGTTCTAACTAAGGATCAACTGACAGATGTGTTGACAAAAGCTTTAGACACATCCACCTTTGAAAGCTTGATCTCTAGGGTTGGCATGCTAAACATGGATTAATAGCAAAATCTTGTTTTCCATGAATAAAAAGCATTAAAATGTTTTCAGAAAATAAAAAATTCATCCTTCAAAATAGGTTTAAATTGAAAATTTCTTAATAAATCCTTAAAGCCTGTTCTAAACCACTGTTTCTAAAACCTCTTTTTGGCTAAACTTACCCACCGTTAAAAAGGTATCCTCTGTTAACATTCACCATTGTTCATAACCTCTGATAGGCATAACCACTGCTTATCCTAACCTCTGATGTCTATCCTCTGATAGACTAAAATCACCATTGTTCTCAACCTTTGTTACTCTCCAGCAGAGGTTGTCTAACAACTGTTATCCATTATCACAACAGAGGTTACCACGTGGACAGATGTTAGCTATCAGATCTGTTAAACAGATGCCACATTAGCATTCACTTTTCTCTCTATATATTTCTGTTCCATCCAAACAGAGCTTTTACTGCCGACTTGAATTCAAAATTCATAAAAAGTGGTTACTACTACCATCTTCTTCACTACTCCTCACCTCTCATCTCCGATCATGGCTCTGCACATCAAACTCCCTCATAACTACCTCCCTACTTTCAAGAAAACCGACAAAAACAAATCTTTCACTCAATAATTGATGTTTTGACATCATCAAAATACAAAACCATACTCACTGCCGATTCACCAATCTATGTGGATACTCTCCGACAATTTTGGGGCAATGCTGAAGTTCAAATCCAAAAAAAAAGCCCTATGCTATCAAATCAAAGATTAGAGAAACCATTGTTCAAATATCCCCATCAGCATTTACTTTGAATGACCAAGAAGGTAATAATTCTTTTGAAAAACAGCCACTTCACACAAAGTTCATTGAAAGAGGGTATGAGGGTCAAATGACAGGAGTTGCAATTTTTAAACTCCATTTCCTCCTGAAATGAGATATTTTTTCCATACCCTACTGATATGTCTCTCACCTAAGACCACCTCA
Source organism: Scalesia atractyloides (assembly GCA_947069175.1). Taxonomy (NCBI): domain Eukaryota; kingdom Viridiplantae; phylum Streptophyta; class Magnoliopsida; order Asterales; family Asteraceae; genus Scalesia; species Scalesia atractyloides. The sequence continues at coordinate 36,617,229 of CAMTDV010000116.1, forward strand.
TTTAATGAGATTCCACAAAAAGTTCAATACTTGGGATATGTAGTTTTGACAAAATCATATTATAATTTATCCCAGGCATTGTTCTTGGACTTGGTTGCAAATGTGAATGCTATAAAAGGAAACAAAAATAAAGCTTTCTTATGTATCCCAGACTTTTAAGCTATTATCTTAAAAAAACAAGTAACTGAAAAGGATTTTAAACAAAGAAATACTTTTAAAATGAAAAGTCTTACATATGAAACTTTTACTAGAATGTAAGACAAAGTGTTATAAGTTTCTAAAACACAAGCAAAGGGGGATGAGCCTAATTTAGGTGAGTCCACATCAGTTGCTCAGACCTCTGTTGTTGAGCCCACTACTCCTGGTGATCATGACACCACAACTGGTGTTGTGAGACCCACACCATCAAAATACAAAAAGAAACCCCTACATCCAAAAAAGCCCACCAAAATAAAACAACATAAAAAGGAACCTCTGGAAGATGAGATCCCGGCGGATAACCTTGTGGCAACACCAAAGCCACTTGAAACCACTTTTGCTACTTCCTCACAACAGATGGAAATATCTCCACCTATCCAAACTCCTCCTGCATCCTCACAAAAGGATCAGGTTGTAAGCACAGGAATACCAACTTATGAGGCAGACCTTTCACTTGAAAGTATGTTTCACAGCCCCTCTCCCGGGGCTATCTCTCTTTCAACTCCACAACCCTCCGCTCCAATCCCACCTACATTTATACCCCTGTTTGCAGCAATTGATACTACTCAAACACAAATCAGTTCCTCTCAATCACTAATTCAAGAGAGTAAACTTCCACAAGTGACTGAGTCTAAGATAGATCAATTTGCTAACCCATAAACAGTTGACGAGGCTACACCTCATGAGTTACATATAACTCTTGGTGGTAGTTCAAGTGAAGCAGCCACTACAATTGATGACACAACTGTGTTTCAGTCGGACAATGGTTATATCTATAAGTCTTCCTTTAAGGCAACAACTTTTGAGGGTACAATTGTAACCTTTGTTCCAATTGGAAGTCCCCAGTACCAAGAAAAAGGGGCATTTGGTTCTATTAACTTGGAGTTTTCTCCTGTTAAGGAATCAAATACAACTATCTCTGGTAGGGATTCAGATGATCCTATTAAGTTAGGTGATTAATTAAGATACAAGGAATTGACGGACAGAATGACATCAATGGAGTCTTCAATAGATGAGACGAAAAGCATGATGAAACAAATGTGACAAAACTCTGCCAGTCAACCTTCTACTCAACAAATTTCCAATGAGCTGTGGAAATCAGTGTAACCAATCATCCAAGCTCAAAGAAATTTGGCTGACATCAACCACAATACTCACATGGAATTGATAAGAAATATGGTTGAGTCCAGATACAAGGTTACCCAAGCAGATATCAAGGCCATAAGAGAACATCTATTACAGACCACTGGCTCTGCCCCTGCCGCTGTACTTAAACAAGAAGTTGAAAATGATGCCAAAAAGGGGGAGATGACAAGTTAAGAAAGTTGCAGCCTTCTTCACAAGCAAAACCATCAAAGGAGCAACAACAAAAGCCAAGGTCTGCTCCAACTAAAACCTCTGCTAAGGCATCAGATGCTAGAAGTGCAAAAGGATTGATGAGACCCTAAACAAGAAAGCAAAAGAGATTTCCTTAGTAAAGCATAAAGGAAAAATACCCTGGAAAGCAAAGCTTCCCTCTTAATTGAACAAGAACAGGCCATGTAGAGGGATAAGGAGGATGTTGGTACTTCAAAAAGGAGAAAGTCAACAAGAAAATCTAGATATCCAATTTCCACCCCTCCTAAAACCACTGTTGGGTCCAAAAGAGTGTATCCTATGCTAGAACCAAAAACAAGCCCTCACCACAAAAATCACCCAAAAAGAAACCATCACCAATCACCAAATCAACCAACAGATGCTGGTACAACAGATGTATCAGCAGACGTTCCAAAATCACCACTAATCCAGTCAACAGATGTTGGTACAACAGATGTTACACAAACAACTGCCATGATAACCTTTTCCACATTACCCCAACCACACCACCAAAAATTCCAACACGCCCACCTTCACCTAAAATCAAATTAGCACGCAAAAGAAAAACTTTTGTTATGAAAGAAGATGATGAGGAGGTTCCATCACCATTCCCCTTTATCATCTGCCCCATTGCTGCCACACCACTCTCATCACTTCCATGTAAATCCACTTCACTACCATCCACTAAACCACCATCACAACCCATTCTACTGGCTGCTCGATATCCTCTTGAGATTTTGACCGTTCAAGGTGAAATTGAATCATTTTTCTCAATAGAAGATGCATCACAAAGATCCTTCCCATCTCTCTTTGGTTATAGAAAGCCTAAAAACTTATATGAATACTTGAAGCTAAAAGCAAGGCAGGCTAAAAATATTGGAAATGAGATGTGTAAAGGGAAGGTTGATAGGACTGTTCAGGGAATAAGGTTAGAAAGATTGAAGATTTTGCTAAGGACCTGAGCAAGTCCATGTCTGAGAAGCCAATCAATGCTGAGCTTGAAAAGGAATTATGGCAGGATTACCTGGATCACATCATGAAACATAAACCGTACAAAGCAAATAGAGCACAATTCAAAGAGTGGTCAATAGATGATCTTAAAGAAGAAATAGAAAGAATTCAAAAGATGCTCAATGATCTTTTACATAAGCCAACTCCTCCTGATTGGACGAAATACAAGAAGGTTGATCAAACAAGGCATTGAAGCTAAAAAGAATGAAAGAAGAACTTGTTGCTGCTAAGTATGGTACTACTAGAGCTGTTGCTAGATGGTCAGAATCAAAAGTTGTAGAAACTTACAAAAGACTAGAGCAGTTGAGAGAAAAGAATCCTACAGTTCTTAGGAAGCCAGATTATCCAGCAGTGGTTATCCATCAACAGACCCTGACATCTAAAAAACAGACCTCAACCTCTAGGTTATCTACAATTGCCTTGAATCAAGCAATAAGGCAAAAGAAGATGGCCAAGACTGATGAACAAATGTTAAAAGAACAAAGAAAGGAGGGAATAAAGAACCAACTGCTATATCACACAGATCCCACCAGTGATAAATTAAGAGAAACAATTGCAAATCTTGTTAGCAGGCCACAATCACCATACTCATCAACAATAACCCTTCACCTAAGAAAATCATCTGGTTCAAAAATTCTAAAGTGGAAGTCATTCTCAGACACCCACGAATTGACCTTGATCAGATCAGATGGTGAAGTTCAAAAGCTTAGAATGGAGGATGCATATGGTCTTAATGCAGATGATCTCCAAGATCTGTTGAAACTTGAACTTGAAAGGGATTTTGAAGACATGATTTCCTTGAACTACAATTCAAAGGCCAAATCAGGGAAATGCTGATGAGAAATAAAGATAAAAAATAAAGAAGTGTTTTGGCATCATCTGTTGGGGAGATTGTTGGATCTAGTGGACCCCACAAAAGAAAAGATAATTGGAAAGACAAAATAGTCTATAACTACTGATCATAAATAAACAGTGCTTTGAAGATCTGCTCCCTTTAATGGCAAAGACTTAACATCTGCTACTCTAAACTCCGCTCAAGCCAAAGTCTGTTAATAAAGAATTGTTGAAGATAAACTTTGCTTGAAGCCAAAGGTCTGCTAAAGAGAACCCCTGATGAAGACTAAAGAGTGTTGAGGCAAAGCTCTACTGAAGACCAATAGAGGACAAAAATCAACAAAGGTTAAATCTCAACAGATGATATCAACAGAGTTTCTTTGTAATTCAATGTAACTGTGTTTAGGTCTGGCAGATGTTAGAGTTTCTTAGGTCGTTAAATGTCACTGTCAAGGTGATGTTAGCTTAGATGCTTCAGATGTTTGCTTTGTACTATAAATAGAACAGTGCATGTATTGTTCTATTTATCACTTTCCTTCTTGACATTCTTGTACGAACAAATTAGAAGTGATCAGGCTGAGGGGGAGTTGTAATCTTCATACATATGTGAATTATAATTTACAAAAGCATGTTGATAAAAGCAATATCTCATTTGTTGTGATTTAAAAGTTTATCATTCCATTGCACTATTTCATCTTTGTTTATCTTCTTTCATTATTTCATCTTAAATTTCACAACAAATCAAACTCAGATCTTAACACCCTCTAACTAAGTCGTCGCACTCCTTCCTGCACTCTACTTTATCCATGGGACATTACATGTTTTGTTTGCTTCCTTGTTTGAATGGCTATTAAATATCTTTTGTCTTGCTCTATGTTAATAATATTATTCTTACATTCTCCTTTGATGAATTGATATGTCACATAATCACTTCCCTTAATTTTGAGTCTTTGCCATGAGTGACTTGTCCTCATTAGTTCTTTTGGGATTGTTGTAACACCCCAAAAACGGGTTTGGTAATAAAACCACGTTAATATTAAAGAGCGGGTAAAATACCGTTAGTGGTAAAAGTGAACCCGTGAACGAAATAACTAGGAACAAATTAACCTAGTTAGTAACAAGTATATAGATTATAAAACAATGAGTAGTAGTAGCTTTACTTAAACAAAACTAAACTTGAGGGGCTAAAAAGGGGAGAAACCTAAAGTTTAGGTTTAATAAAAATTAAAACACAAAACACACACACTAAGTGTGTGTGTGTGTGTGTGTGTCAACTACGGCTGGAGAACAAGGAGCAAACCCTTGTTCATCTTAAATCATCAAATTGGAGGACGAATCGAACCTAGAATCAATGCATGAACGCATTGTAATGATCACCCGAACTAGGGGTTATGAGGTATGTCAAAAATCCTAATTTGGTGACATTATGAATACAAGTAGATTTCATGGATTTCAATCCTAATTTGAACTAGGGGGTTATGAGGTATTTCAGTATTTGAAGTAAGATAAGGGATGAATACTTGCTTAGGAACAAACCCTCATTGAAAATTTTGAATAGATTGCTATGAATTGGGTGTTTGGATGATTTACCACACCTAGTTAAATGGGTATTGATAACATGATGAAATTGATGATAAACTTGTGTTTAGAATCATCATACATGGTAGCAATAGGAAGATACTTGAACAATTTATGTGTTTGAGAACATGTTCATACTTGCAATAAAATGGGTTTTTGTACAATATGATGAAATAGATGATATATTCATGTTAAATGATGTTTGAAATCATCATATGTTTATGAATATTTAAAGTATTTGGCTAAGTTTGATGTTTGGGTAAATCCCATATATATGATGCAAAGGGTTGATGTATAATGATGAAACAATCCCAAGCTCTTTTATGAGGTTAATATATTAGCATAAAATGATTGAAATTATGTTAAATTGAAATTAACGATTGTATTAACGTAGTTGGGAATTTAGTTATTATGGTAGCCTAGAAATAACGCCTGCCGGGTATTTGATGAAATGCCTAAGTAAGTTCATTGAACCTATTTGTGCATTTACATATGTAAATAGGCAGTTGACTTTTAAAAGTCAAAATAATCTGTAATAAGATTAAATGGTAATTTAAATGCGTAAGATGGGATAGTCGTAATAGAAGATGACTAATCTAACCATCTTGCGAATGATGAATGATAGTTGACGCTTGACAAGCTAGGTGGAAGCTTGGGAAAAAGCGAGTCAAACGGATCATGTACGTGGGAAAAACACAATCAGATGCAAGGTAAGTAAAGCTTACATCCTTAAAATATTAAATCTACTTATGTATTTAACTAAGAATAAGCGATTTGGTATTCGGAACGAGATTTTGAAATACAAGGTTTCGATGTGAATCGATACGGGTCGGAACAAGTGAAAATGGTAATAAACCATATTTGATGGTAAAAAGGGTAAAACAGTAATTTAGTCATGTGATGACAAATAAATAAGGAATTCTGAAAAAGTTACCTTATGGTGTAAACCATAAGAAATAAAAAGGGTAAAATGGCAATTCAGTCACAAGTTGACAAATAAATATTTAATTTTGAAATAGACACCCTATGGCGTATGCCATAACGGATCGAACGAAATGAGAAACGAGTTTAAGTGATATGATCATGCGGTGTAAACCGAAACGGATTAATTGTGAGATGGTAAGTAAATACTATCTCAAAGTGATAAAATGGTCATTTAGGCCAAACGGGTCGAATGGTGATGTCATCACCATTTGACAATCAATAACTAATGATCGCTTGTCGAGTTTTGTGCTCACATGGAAATAGCGTAAGGCTTGCGTTACTATTAATTGGTAACTCATAGTACAAGGTATTTAAATGGGTCAATGCTATGACTTGAGCCATGTATGTGTAAGGGGTCAAACTCTCATTAAGTACTTAAGGTCCGATGAGAGTTAAACGGTCATGAATGAATATTGGATTACTTACAGAAAGATAAATCTAATAATTTAAATTGTAGACATTTTGTTCTTAGGAACATAATGATTTTAAATAGATTATGGTTAAAATGGGTACATTTGGTCAAAATATGCTATTAAAAGTTCTTCATTGTAAAAAGAGGCTATTGTTGACCAAAACGCCCTCGTATGATAAAACAAGAAAATGACCCTTGAGAGTAGCTTAAAATGAGTTTTATAAGTAAGTATACCCTTTTGGTAGTGTAAAAGCAAATGGCATAAGCGATTTTGGTTTAACGCTTTATAACGGGTCTTTTTTGTAAATTGTCAAACCAAAAGGTAGAATTTGAAAATATATGATTTTCTATAGCAAATCCACCACAAATATAGTTGTGGAAGAAAATAAATATATATCTTAGTGTGGAAATAAGAAGTAAGGAAAGAGGAAGTGAGATTTAAGCTTAAGTGCTTAAATCTCTTAACGGGTCAAAATGAATATGTGCATAAACCGGGAATGGATGCGTAATTCATAAGAATTAAGAATCCCGGTTAAGTATTTCTAGTTAAATATGTAGGTAAACAACTTACGGACATTTAGAAACAAGTTTTAAGTAAAATGGATGAAAATTGAATAAGTTACGAAAGTTTTCGTAACAACAACAACAAACTTGAAAAGGCTGCTGTAGCCCATCGTAAGATACGGTGGCCTACCATAGCTTACGGTAGGCAGCTGCTGGATCAGAACAGAAACCACAGACCGTAAGCTACGGTCTGGAGCCGTAGCTTACGGCGGGTAATTTTGAAAAATGTTGTTTTTGATGTTTTGGGCCTTCGGGTTTATTCGGTTACGTTATAATCTTTTTATAACTAACGTATTTAATAAATTATGAAATTTAGGTAATGATTGGGAGCACCGGAGGAGCACCAAGCTCTACGAAGAACCGAACACGATAAAAACGAGCTTCCGCGTTTCGATTAAATATTTTATTAAATCGAACTAAGTGTATATTTTAAAATATTTTGGAAATAATTGTGAAGTTTAAATTAATCTAGAATTTCGAATCATTACATTTTTGCGTTATGCTTATATTAACGCATAACTAATATAAAAGTTATGTTTTAAGAGAATGGATCTTACAAGTGCTGCTACTCACAACAAAAGGGGACGTTTCTCTCACAAATATAGTACGATTAAGACATTTTAAATCATGCAAAGATGTCTAACTACAAGTAGACTGCTACTTCCGTTGATACCAACTCTATAGTCGATCAAACAACTCCTAGTTGAAAACCCCTCGTAACGGAATCTCGTTGGTGATTTAAACAATGTTGTGGAAGGCGCTAGCCGCTAGTCGGGCAGTGAGGTACCGCCTAGGGATTAATCGGATTAGGATTTGTATGTGTAATTTTCCAAATATATACATATATAAGAGTTGAATGCTTGGTTGGTCCCTGTGGTTTACGAAAATTGCAGACTTGGTCCCAATGGTTCACTAATTACAGAGTTGGTCCTAATAGTTGTAACTTTTGCACACGGGTGGTCCTTACCATGGATGACCGTTAAAATATTCAGTTAAGTGTGAGTGAAATGTCCAAAATACACTTGTCCATTTAATATACAATTAAAAAAACCTTAAACAAACATTAATTTATTTAAAATAAAACAAAATATCAATTTCTACCCACTCTTTAACTAAAGCCCCAACCCTATTTCCTTTTCAGCAACCACAACCCAACCACAACCCAACCACCACATTACCCCCTTCTACCATTTCAGCAACCACCCTTTAATAACCTTCATTCACCACAAAAACCATAGTCAACCACCATCTCCAGGAGATTAGGTAACCCACCCATCCGCTACGGTACCGCTAAAACTAAAGAATCAAGAAACACAGTCATCGTCGACGGCAGCAGCGGTGGTGAGTGGAGTAGAATTTGATAGATCCCGCGACGGCAGCAGCGGTGGTAGGTGGTTTCTGGCAGCAAAAGGCGAGGGAGATGACGGTGCTGGATATGACGGTGCCGGAGACGGCAACCATTGAAGCAAAAATTGAAGATGACGGCAACCATTAAATAGTTTGTTCTACAAGTTGAACGACAATCGTGGTAAAAAAGAACGAGGCGGTGTTGATTTCAGGTGGTGGTTCACAGTGGTGTTCGGGGGTGGAGGCTGTTGTGGGAGGTTGACAGTGGAGGTTGTTATGGTTGGTTGGCAGTGGTTTTGGTGGGTGTTAAGGGTGGTTGGTGTTCAGTGTGGAGGAGGGGAGACGGTGGTTATGGTGCACGATGGTGGAGGTAGGAGACAGTGGTGGAGGTGGTTGTGGTGGGGGAGGCGGTGGTGGAGGTGGTTGTGGTGGGGGAGACGGTGGTGGAGGTGGGTTGACGGCTGTGGAGGAGGTGGGACGACGGTGGTGGGTGTTTTCTGGTGGTGATGGATGTTAGGTGATGGTGGGTGTTTTCTGGTGGTGATGGGTGTTCGGTGATGGTGGAGGGGAGACAGTGACAAGGAAGATGATGATGGATGGGGTGGGCCTTTGTTTTATTTATTTCTTTTTACTTTTTTAAAAATTGTTTAATGTTTAATTCTAACCTTAAGGGTAATTTGGTCATTTGCAAAGACTTAACTAAGAAATCTAACGCATGTTAGTGTTAAGGACCACCCGAGTGCAAAAATTGTAACCACTGAGACCAAGTGTGTAATTAGTGAACCATTGGGACCAAGTCTGCAATTTTCGCAAACCACAGGGACCAACCAAGCATTTAACTCTATATATAATGTTAGTTTATACTTTTATGAATAAATTCACAAGTTTATGAACCAAATATAAACTAGTGAAGATGAAGAGGGTTAAATGTTAAAACACCCAAACTTAAATAAACCTAATCTTCCCCATCGTTCACATAAACCGCTTTTTCCTCGCCCCATCTCGTCTTTCATTAGACGTAAGAACTCCTTCATGGAGTTTAATCTGATTTTGAGGTAAGAAGTCGTTTTACTTGACCTAATTGGTCCACTTTTGACCCAACTTTATTCGATTTTGACCGATTTTTGACAATTTGTGACCGATTTTAGGTGAGTTTGACAAAAGTTAACTTTGAGCGCCTACTTTGACCTATTGGCCAAATCCGAGCGATAGATCTCCGATGAACAAATAATCTCCGTCTAGGTATGATTTTTACAACATTCACTTGATTATACATCACATATGACGTTCAACAAGTTTGTCTTTATTTTCATTATCCTTGAGAACCGCACTATTGTATGAAGTTGAATACCATGAAGTTGCTAATTTTGTTAGAAGATTGTGTTGGATACACAATCTACTTCTTAAGCTCCATTGTCCTTTATTTTGCAGGTGTATTGCCTACTGTGACAATGATAATGTTGTATATATGTTGACTAACCCGGCGTAAGGTCAATGAACTAAACATATTGTGATCGATATTCATTATGTTGGGGAAATGAAGGTTTTTGATCGATATTCATTATGTTGGGGAAATGGTGAAGGTTCTGTTTAGCTATCTTCACGTTCACTTAACCTTTCAATATATTGACAGCTTCACCAAACAACTATCATCATCCATGTTTATCGATTTTTGTACAAGTTTGAATGTTTGTCTTCCTCTTGTTCAAACAATTATTATAAATTATAAATTAAGGTTAAACTAAATGTTGGGTTCTCTCTATTGTCGCAAATCTGATGAAAAAACAAAAAGATAGAATACCGATACAAAAACCGTAGGATAGACACAATACCATTACCAAAAAAGATATATAAAAAGATAGAATACCGATACAAACACCACTTGAAAAAATCGTTTTTTACTATAATCCTAAATATGGTATCATAATATCATTCGTGTGTTTCTTATCTTTACAAATAAATTACGAAACTACTAACTTTTATTTTCACCACAAATCCACCCTATAACCACAACTTTTAGACACGATCTTTGACTTCTGTACGAACCGGTCAACAGCTACGTCACACTTAACGGCAACCTTCATCTCCCACGTCTTAACGGCACCAACCTTAACTTTCACCGGCGCCTTCACCGTCAACTTCATGGCACGCGCCGCTCCCTCTCTTGCTTCACCAACCGCGAGTGCACGTCACGCGCCAACACAATATTCTCCCTCTTAACACCGTCTGTATCACCGTCACATTATTCGCATCCTGCCTAAACGTCGGCAACACGCCGTTACATAACTTAACGTCGCCGTAATGCACGTCGACGGAGCTTCCTTTTCCGACGAAAAACACCGTTAACTTATCGTTAGGGTTTTCAGATCTAATACCAACGGTTATTTTCGGAAATATCGGTGCCGAGGACGTCAGATTGATACCGGTTACAGAAACGTTATCGATCGAGTATTTCAACTTCTACGGCCGAAAAACTAGGTACAGAACTCCAGGGTCGACGGCGAGGAGGATTAGAAGGATGAAAAAAGCGGCAAGTGTCCAGCAGAAGCAGCGGCAGCAGCAGCTCCGTTTAGGTTTCCGATTAGCGAGTTTTTGAGCTTTGCGAGAGTTTTCCGGTGGCGGAATGCGGTAGATCTGGTCTTTAGGGATCTGGATGACGTAAGTGCCTTGCGGAAGAAGTGGCTTGTGGTCGGAGATGGGTGGTGGCTTGACGGCGTCAGGAGGCGGTTGAGATTGAAGATGATCTGCCATTGGAGGTGAGAGTGGAGATTTTGGAATGAAGGTGGAGAATAGAGTTGATATAGGGAAGGGTGGTGGAGAAGCATTAGGGCTTACAGTGGGGAATGAGCTGGCGGTTGGAGAGACGGAAGTGTGACAGCGTGGCAAGTGGCAATGACTTACGCGTTGAAGTGGTTTTGCGACTAACAATTCAACCAAATTTATTTGAATAAAAATACTACTTATCAATTATCTATAATTTATATCACACAAATTATACCAAGTTTATGGGTATTTGGTTAGACTCGGGTAAGGGTACAAGGTGTTAGGGGTTAGCTCGGTACCACATTGCTAGGAATTATTCGCTTGGTAATAGCATTGGTATCAAAAATTGTTAAATACTATCGGTGACGGTATAGAAAATGTTTGGTATGATACAATACAATACTAATACTGAAAACGCTAAAAAGTACGTATCAAAAATATTCGGTACCGGTACCCAATACCAAATTCTGATTCCTATTAGGTGCATCCTCTAGTATCCCTTGTTGAGTTTGCTCGGATAGTACACCTACAGTGTCGCAAAGCTATCAACAATTTAATTGGTTAGCTAAAATATATAATCTTTGCCGCATCAGGTTGTGACAATTCGTTCAACAATGGTCTTCAGACCATTAAAACAATTTAATTAAAGAAATTATTTTAACTATAACTACCAAGTTCATCTTCTTTTAATCATTGATTGATTGAAAGAAATGAACTCATCTTTATAAAGATTGGGTTTAGGTCGTCCTGAAAAGGTTTACATATTGAACTCTTTTTACTTTTATTGAACTTTGTAAAATTAATACATTGTGTTTGTTATAAGTTAAATTAAGAGTATTTTTATAAAAAAAAATTATAAGATAAAAGCTAAATTAAGATTAAATTTTATGTAATATTAATAGTCGGTGCATATTGTATTTTTGTTATTGTTTTGGTAAAAGGAAAATTGAGGTTATTAAATATGAAGAAGTCAAAACATATTAACTAAAACTATATCGATAATTACAGAGTTAAAGTGAAGAAGTTTCTATTAGGATAAGTCTTGAAATGATTTATATGTTTGTTGGTTTGTAGGTGGTATCATATTAAATATATCTTTCTTTAACATTTAGAAAATATTAACAGTCCTCCTTATCATAAAACTCACAATCAAGTAACCCAAAATATAGACACCAACAAACAAACAGTACATTATGATTCATGTATGGTTATATACGTTCAAACTTCTAGACAAAACTCTCCTTTTTTTCCCAATAGAAGACAAGCGGTTAATGCGACCATCAATCGATTGCACAAAGAGATGAACAAACCAAAGATCGAACAACCGAAAAACCATTGTCAATCTCATGGTTTGACATTGAATCTCGCACGAGGTCTGGACAACATCACATACTCAAACAAAACAAATATTTTGAGTCAATATCAGTGAAGCTCACAATATACATACATTCAAGAAAGACTCACGACAGAGATATTTGAATGGCCACTCTATAACTCATTGCTGTAAAACATGTATTAATTTATAACTTTACCTAAAAGTTTTTATAAACAAGTTTCATATTATAAAAAGGTTTAAGATTTTTTCCTTCAAAGGAGTGTTATATAAGAGATCATTTTCCAATTTCATATTAAATAAAGAAAACATAGTTTAAATATTGAAGGCAAAGAGACAAAACGTTCTAAATCAAACAACTCGTTTTTCCTACCTTTGACAAAAATTCTAACTCGTTTAAAGCTCAAAACATTGCCTTGATTAATTTGGTCAAAGGGCACGCATAGCGAGATTTTGCACACTATTCCAAAACCGACAGTAGGGTCACAAATCAGTTTTTCATTTACTCAAGCACCTAAAACCTTAACAAGGTTTGTTTAATTCTCACACCTCTAACAGATATTCATATCTGCTCGATCATATTTTTACTTTGTGTTACAATAAAAAAACATTATTTTTTTTCTCTTCAGTTAAATAATATATTTTTGTATCTTTGTTATTACATTTTCTCTCTTCTCCACTCACAAACATTTTCAAAATATATTAAAAAATTATAGCGGATGAACAATGTCCCTCAAATATACAGATAAACAGTAACATTTTCTATCTCATTCACTCACAACCACTTTTTATACTATTTATATTATAAAAACTCCACTCATACAATTTGATAGAAATGCCCTAAAATTTTATTTCAACATCCTATTCACTCTAGCTCTCTCTTTATACATATAGAGAGAGAGAAAGAGGTAAGGGATGTATGAATGTTAACACCCAATAAAATAAAAAGGTTGGCTAAACGCACATGCTTGTCCGTTGAAACACAAGGCTGTTGCGGCTCCTCCAAATACCTTTGCAGTTTGCACCATGAAACAATGGCGTCCCAAACCTTCTGCGCAAATATGAATTTGTACTTTTATTATAATTCTAATCTAATATAAGAGCAATAAAAAGTAATTAAATATAAAAAAAAAGTTCAAGAAATACTATTGTAAGTCTATGGTTGTTTATTAAAACTAGCCTATATCGATAATTAGATATCTAAAAGTAAAAATGTTTGTAATAGATGATTCTTGCACCAATTATTATGTTTGTTGGTGTATAGACGGTCTCATTATTAAATATATCATTCATTACAATATTAAAATTACTAACATCTGAGTCAAATGCAAACCATAAATATTTATATGTTAATAAGCTCCTTCTTACCACAAAAGGCACAAACAGGTAGTCCAAAATAAAGACAGGAGAAACAAACAAAGCACCATGATTCATGCATGGAACAAAACTCTTCTGTTAAGCAGTCCATACATGGAACAACCAATAATCGATCGCACACAAAGAGATAAACAAACCGTAGTTCGAACAATTAAAGAACCATTTGTCGATCTCACGGTCCCAAACAAGGTCAGGAAAAAAAATTGAAAACTAAAACAAACAACACCAATGATATTTGAATGTGTTAACTAAACCCATTGCCATATCACCGTCACGTCACTACTACATAGGTACTTGACCAGTAACTAAATACTCATTAACACTGCGTTGTCCATTAACTAAATAAAAAATAAAAAAACAAAAGGATGGGATTCGTTTAGATTTGGGTGGCCCCCCATCATCCCCACCTTCTTCCCATTAACACCGCGCGCCAACACATTAAAGTTTTCCCCATATACGGTCGCTGTTAACGAGCCAGCGCGATGTGCCCAACGTTAACCGCTGAGATGGCACCGTTAACAGGCCGCACGTGAACGAACGACTTGTCTAAAAAGGTGGAATAGCCACTTTAACACTCACTTTTATAAAACACATCAGTTTATAAGTTCACCTAAAAGTTTTATAAAACAAATTTGATATTACAAAAAGAGTTTCACTTTTTGAAGGAGCCTTATATGAGAGATCATTTTCAAAATTCATACTTAACAATGAAAATGTGGCATAAATATTGAAGGCAAAGAAACATAACGTTCAAAAATAAACAACTCATTTTTCCTACCTTTGACAAAAATCTTAACTTCATTTTATGCTCAAGTTATTGCCTGGATTGATTTGGTAAATAGAGTTATTGACACTTAGAAGAGACTTTTATATATTGTACAGCATTTCAAAACTGAAAAAGAGTCACAAATTAGTTTTTGACTTACTCGAACGATTGAAAACACAAGAAATAAAAGTTCAGAAAGAAACATGGTAGATGATACACAACACGATAGTGGACAGACCGTGAAGCTGAGGTACGTGTCAACCTTATAACACCAAGACTAATAATTTGCATTCTAAAAATAACAAAAGCCTTTCATAATATATAATACTTTTCCTCGTAACGCATAGACTATTCTTCCGCACTCTTAAAAATACAAAGCCCTTTTAAATTCTATTTAAAAGTATTAATATTTGGACACCCCTCTCCTATATCTCTCTATATATACATAGATATAGAGAGAGAAACAAAGTTAATAAGATGACCCTTATTTAACCATCTGTCATTTATATCGTTTATCTAAATTATATTATACAAAGATTAAAACACGATTATTAAGTAGCCGAAAACACAATTATTCAAGTAGCCACGAAAACATACAACCTAATACCGCATGATTCATACAAAATATAATTTATGGCTTCTTGTCATAAACGTCAATTGTTTTAAATATAACAACACCGTGAAAATACTTTTGTTTGCTCAGACTCAATTGATCGATATATCCGTGAAATTTAACAAAAAAATGAAAAAGAAAAAGTTTATTAATCGTGTAAGAATTAATTACACGGATTGAACTTGTCATATCTTGATATATTCCATATCATGTTTTCATATTAGTTTTATTGAAACACCATATGGGTTTCATATAAACTTTGGTTATGATTGTTAAAATATATGTCTTCAGTTACAATCTTATCATTATAATTAGTTTTATTAATAGTTATTGTTTGTTTGTGAATTTAACGGGTTTCAGGGAAACGAAACACTGATGGATTCACTCACGCTGGCTATTGGACTCAAGTTATGTTGTGGGCTGCTCATGGGCTATCAAAGGAATAGGCTTTGGATTTAGGCATATGAGTCTCACCTAGAGGGGCACAAAAAAACCCGAACCTGTATCCGAAAAAAAACCCTGAACTAAGTATTAGAACAACCGGGTTTTTTAAACCCAGACCCGAACCCAAACCTACCCGTAGGGTAGGGACCGGGTATACATTTTCTGTTCAATACTCGAACTCGAACTCGGGTTCTTTCGTACCCGGTTTGTACCCGGGTTTTCGTAATACCAGGACCCGTTGTGTACAACTACTTCATCTGAACAGCTGAGTTTGTATGAGGCTTTTTTTGCCATATTTAAAAGACATACAATATCTATAAATAAAGGTGTCTATTATATTTCTATCTTTTAAGCTAAAAAATGAATCGAAAACCGGATCTATACCTAAACCCGAACCATACCAGACCCAGAAATAGGGTACTCTAATACCCGGGCATTGAAAACCTGAACCCGCGTACACAAGGTATAGATTTTCTGGCCAATACCTGGACCCGAACTCGACCCGGGTATAGTCAATACCTGAAAAGACAAAACCCGGTTCTACTCGTACCCGGGTATTAAAAAAACTCGGTCTGTGCACCTCTAGTCTCAGCTGGCTATTCCAGTGTATAAGTGTATGTGTGTGTTTTAGGGAAAAATCATTCAAAACTCTCACACACACTTTACGATTCTTTCTCTTTCATCACTTAGGCCAGGGGTGTGGTATGTAACACCCCGACCGCGTAAAACAACGAACCACGGGACAAAACTATTGTTTCACAACATATGGAATTTAAAATTTTGTTTTATTAAGTTAAATGTTTACATTGTCTTGGGATAAACAGAAACAACATATAAATAAGTTGTCTTTCATGTTTTAAGTCACTAAGTTTCGCGTCCATTCCTACGTGAAGCATGCATCATATTATCAAGCATTGACTCCTAAACATATATGAAAAGAGAGTCAGCATAAAAATGCCGGCGAGTACATATGTTTTGTGAGTGTGTCAAATTCATGGCTTTGTATACAGATTGCAACACTTCGTCCGACTACAAGAGTCGTTAAATGAAAACATCGTATCAAAAGTGTTTGATATTGCAATACAATTAACCAACTAAAACAAGTTGGTTAGAGTTGTGAAAACCTTGTAGCCATGAATCCTGACCAAAATGTTTCTTTTGTAAAAACCTTGTAATAGATTGATTCAAAAGAAAACTTCATATGGTTTATATCTTTAATTGAAAATCATTGCGTGACATTGTTCAAAACCATCTGTCCGTGTTATAAACCATTCGTCCGGTGTTATAAATCAATCGCGTGTCATAAACCAACTGTCCATGTCATAAACAAATCGTCTGTGTTTTTAATTGTGAAAACTCTTGATCGTTCCTTAATGAACACATTCAAACCTGTGTTGACTATACCACCAAAGGGTATCTTTAATAGACCACCAAAGGGTCTCTTTAACTAGACTAACAAATCAACAAATGAATTGTTAATCAGAAACAGTTTCTGTTATTACCTAAACTTCCACCAAGTC
This sequence comes from Scalesia atractyloides, assembly GCA_947069175.1. Lineage (NCBI taxonomy): Eukaryota > Viridiplantae > Streptophyta > Magnoliopsida > Asterales > Asteraceae > Scalesia > Scalesia atractyloides. The sequence goes on from CAMTDV010000116.1 coordinate 36,634,329, forward strand.
CAGTGAACAGTCCAATAATGGGATTGTCATTCCTATGGTACCATAACATACTACTGGTTGGCTCGGCCAAAGCTAATGAATGTCATTCGTGTTATGGATAATGCATCAACAAGTTGTTCACATTATTGAAAACGTATTGTTTTATATATAAACCATAGACATTGTTTTTGAAAACTTGAAAATGGTTTAGCACATATGAGTCACCCCGAAACATTTGCAAAACGTAAAAGAGGGGAACTACGAACTCACTTTGAAAATCATTTTTGTATACATAAACCATGTATATTGTTTTGAAATTTTGAAAATAATTATAGGCACATATGAATCACCCAAACCATTTGAAAACGTAAAAGAGGGGGGCTATGTACTCACTTTGAAAATCATTTTTTATATATAAACCATGTACATTGTTTTGAAATCTTAAAAATAATTATAAGCACATATGAATCTCACTAAAACATTTAGAAAATGTAAAAGAGGGGAACTATGTACTCACTTAGAAAATCATCTTGTATATATATAAACCATGTATATTGTTTTGAAATCTTGAAAATAATTATAGGCACATATGAATCACCCCAAAATATTAGAAAATGTAAAAGAGGGGAACTACTCACTTTGAAAATCATATTGTGTATATAAACCATGTACATTGTTTTGAAATTATGAAAATAAGTATAGGCACATATGAATCACCCCAAAACATTTAGAAAATGTAAAAAGGGGGAATTATGTACTCACATTGGATTGCGGAATAAACAAAGCTCAAACGTGTCCTAATGTGTCAGATGAATATGTTAGCGTGTCGGGACTACAGACGGGAGATTGGATAGAATGAAGTCTTATAAACCAAACGAGTGTTGGAACTCATGTGATATGGTTTAACAAACTTAACATTATGATTTGGAAAGGATCCTAAGTGCTTTTGACCCATTCTGACTCGTTAAAGTAGTTTACGCTACTTTAACGGGTCATTAGCGTAAACGCTTTATCGGATGGTTAAACATGTCCTATGATAAGTTCTAAATGCCCAAACATGTTTGAAATATTATAACATCAGTTTATATGTCAAAAATTTGGTTATATGTGTTTAAAATGGATTTATGCGCAAAAGGGCATTTTGGTCACTTTTTAAAGAACATAGAAGTAACATATCATAACACTAACCAAACGATGTGACCATAAGGTATAACCTCAGTAGGTTATTCCCTATACAACTACGGTAAAAATATGTGTTTGGTGGGATCCTAAGATCGACCAAACGGGTCGGATTCGAAAGTTAAAGCGGTGGTCAAGACCGCTCGACTTACGACCCTAAATAAGCACTAAACTAGAAGTGACGAGTTAGACATTTTAAAATATGTCTATATGTCTAACGAAGTTTATAAAACTTATTTGGTATCAAAACTTGGTATTTTAATACCCGAAAATAGTTTCGTCGTAAAATGCACATGATGTGCATTTTTTACCGAAACTTTAACTTGTCACTTCGACTAGTAAACGTGGTAATTAGAAGGTGAAATCGCTAAGGATTATAACCTTCGTGATTACGATCATGTTTCAAAGTTCAATTGAACTTTGACTTGACCAAATATGGTCAGAACCAAAAGTCAATCAGGAAGCCAAACTGTTCGACTTTTAGCTCAAAATAGCTAAAAAATGAAAGAACTAGGAAGAGTACTTACTCGTGTTGAAGAACACTTTCGGAACTCAAGATAGGAGGCTTTCAAAGGATGGAAACAAGCTCCAAGAAGGATAGAAAGAAGAACTTCACACTTTTCTTTGAAGTGGTGTGAAAAAAATGGAAAAATATGGGGTATTTATAGTATTTTAGGATTAAGGATGTGATGACAAGTGTCTTCAAGTGTGGATTAGTGTCCTAACATGTGTCAACACCATATTAAGTGTGGAAAAGTGAGTGCTAGGTGTTAAAAAATGGAGATAGGTAGCAAACTTGGTGAAGAAGCAAAAACATTTATCATTTTTTGACATTTTTGGCCCTTGGACTTGTATTTTCACTTATTTGCCATTCCTAACTCCTTAAACCTAATATTTAGGTTATATAAAGGTGTTAAGACATGTAACTTGGATTATGCCCAAAATGTCATGGATGTAGGTTCGTTCGGTTGTACGGTTACGTTTTTCACAAAAATGCGTAAAACGCTTTAACGAACACGAAAATGATCGAAATTGTGCAACGATTGACATTTTTGCATTCTCATCAATAAAATACAAGATTTTATTGAATAGAAAAATATTCGGAAATAAAACACAAGGTTTCATTGAATACGAAATTGTTGGTAATTGTGCAATGATTGAAAAGGCACAAATGTCACAGTCTCCCCTACTTTTGAAAATTTCGCCCCGAAATTTAATTAGAGGAAACTTTGTGAAAAAGATGTGGATATTTCGCTTTCATCTGATCCTCTCATTCCCAAGTAAATTCTGGGCCACGTTTGGATTTCCAGCGAACTTAACTATCGGTATACGTCTACGCTTTAGTTTCTTGACTTCACGGTCCAATATCTCCACAGGTTTCTCGACAAAGTGCATAGTTTCATCAACGTGAATTTCGTCGAGAGGAATGTGGAGGTTTGTATCGGCTAAACACTTTTTTCAAATTCGACACGTGGAATGTTGGGTGAATATTCCCAAGTTCAGGAGGTAGCTCAAGTCGGTAGGCCACCTTTCCGATTCTCTCAACGATCTTGAATGGTCCAATATATCGTGGTGCAAGTTTTCCTTTCTTTCCAAATCTAATCACACCTTTCTAAGGGGATACCTTGACAAGGACGTGATCACCAACTTGGAATTCCAAGGGCTTGCGTCGTTTGTCCGCATAACTCTTTTGATGGCTTCTAGCTGTCAGAAGGTTATGGCGAATTTTCTTGACTTTGTCTGTTGTGTCACACCCTGACCCGCAGCGGAAATGGTAGTCGGGGCATGATTGGGTTTTCATCAAAGCTCATGACATTTACTATAATAAAGTTTCATATTTATTACTTCCAATTAAAAGGATAAATTACAACAACCACGTATACATACAAGCACAATATGTTTTAAACACGGCATTCATGCCTTCTTTATTTTTCTTCTAAGGCAATTTCCTATGTGTCCCTTGCCTCAACATGTCCACCTGTATCATGTATAAAAAAATAGGGTTTTGGGTCAAAAAAAGTTGGCGAGTGAATCTTATTTAAACATTTGAACGAATTAGTTATATTGGTTATTTAAATAAAAAATGTGAATAAACCAAATATGAGTAAACGCATATGTAAATCTAACCACAAACCACATATTATCAATCAATGTACACACAAGCATGACAAATGATGAACAATGAGATCAAGGCTCAATCAAACAGAGCCGATCTAATGTGGCACCTGATGCTCAACTCGTCTCCAACGAGGAACTGATGGGCCTAATGTGAATGATTGCTCACAACTGACAAAAATGTAAACACACAATACAACAAATAACATTTACATCACACGATAGATCATATAATGGTAATAGCACAAGTGTTTGAATAAACGAAATATATGAAACTACAGATGAACACCCCAAAACATGAATAAAAAAGGGGAATTTGTAAGGTATCACTCACAGTGGGTGCATTTCTTGAGTTGATAACGAAAGCACACGATTAAAGATTCCAACCGATGAGAAAACTAACCTAAATAATAACGTAATAATTGAATAAATAAGTAAAAGTTAATATTTTAATAAATGCATTTTATTAGATTTTTAGGTTATTTTTGTGGTATTAAATGCAGTTTTTAAAACCTAAAAAGTCTTGTTTTTAAGTGTTTTTAATTGATTTTTAATTAAAAAATTAAAGAAAATAATAATATATATAAAAAAATTGGATCTTGTCAGACCTGACAAGGTCTGACCGGGTTTTGTATGGAATTGGCAGCGTGTCTAAGGTTCGAACTCGTGACCTCCCGTATTCGTGCACGCAACTCTACCAACTGAGCTACGTGTCTAACCCAAAATAATCTCTACTTTTATTATATATATACTAATTAGTTTAATTATTTTCTGTTTTATTTAACAAGATTCTTCAATGATTAAAACCGGTTACCACAGCACATCTCGAACCCGAGACCTTCGGTTCACTTGCACACAGCCCAACCAGTTGGGCTGTGTGTCTAACATGCATATACCCTAAACTATATTACATTTATACACAAAATAAAAAGTGATATGAATAGATTTAAAAAAATGGTTTTAATTTCGTAAAGTCGGACACATGCTTGATTCGAACCAGGGACGTGCGTTTTGTGTTTGCACACAGTCCGCCACTGGATTGTGTGTCTAACCTGATTAAAACACCATTTTTAATTATTCAAAAACACTAATTCGGTTTCATCTTCTTTATGAATAAAATTCTCAGAACCCGTTCCCGGCTGTTAATCGAAGATATCAGTTTGGTTTACGGTTTTAAGGTTTATCACACTAAATAATCGGTATCAAAAGGGATTAAAAGGATTTTACCAACTAGAAGAAGAGTTCCGGTTTTTCGGTGATGTTTCCGGCGAGTGCAAGCGATCTCCGACGGTTTGGTTTGAAAACAGAAATGAGGTTTTGAGTAAATATTTGAGGGTGGCGAGTTCCATTGAGATGGTTCGCTATTTATAATGCTCAAGAACAGTTTTGAATCTTTCAATTTAAAACCCATGATTGCTTGGAGGTTTCAACTAATTGTTTAAAGCTTTCGGTTATAATCTGATTATAACCGATGTTCAATCCTTAAAACGTTAATTGGTTTGATTTTTTTAAAGCTTTACTTATTATATGATTATCATTTATTAAATTCTTCCAATTTATTAAATAATCATTAATTAGTAATTATATATATTAATAGCTATATATTAATAACTTGTATTAAAAAGAAAAGAAAAAAAATATATACATCGAGACTTTAACTTTAATAATTTAATTATTCAATGAAGCGGGTTTTGAGACCCGTTTTACAACTAATATTACAGTATCCCCTACTTTTAGAAATTTCGTCCCGAAATTGAAGTAATAGATATAACTGGTAAGAGATGCAGGTATTTCTCATGCGTTAAGCCCTCGCGTTCTCAGGTAAACTCAGGTTCTTGTTTTAACTCTCAACGTACACTAACTAAATTCTAAATATCTCTTAGCAGAAAAGAGAGGGGTGATGTTTGGATTCGATGATTACATAACCAGAGGAGTGTGAAATTTTGAATTTTGATTGAGGCGGTAACGTTCCTAGTAAGGGTTGAATACCCTGCTACAGGAATCACTTTTTGATGCCTAAGATGAGAAGCGTTAATACATAGAGTTGATTGACTGGATATGATCTCATGCATAAGAGTTTTGAGAAAATCGATGCGTCAAAAAGATAAAGTTATATCACAAAACGAAGTCTTCAACCAAATCATTATCCAAATTAAGATTTACACTACCTACATGAAACTTCTCATAACCGCCTGACAACGCTTTTGATCCTTTGACAATAATACTTATATATAGGAAGTACCAGCGGCGTATCCACCATATTCTTGTCAAATTTTCATTGGATACATAAATTCTCAAATTTAAACTAGGATATACAAAGATTGAGATTTAAAGAAACAATGAGAATTAAACAGTTGGAGCTGAGTCTGGACTCTTGGTGCTGGAAGACTAGTTAGGTTGCTCGTTTGCACCGTTATTGAGTTCAACTGGATTGGCGTTGATGTTGTAAGTTCTTCCTCTAGCTGGTGGGGGTGCTGGGTTTGCTTGCTTTGCTTGGTTAACTGGGTTCGCTTGAGCTTGGGCGTTAATGATGTTAACCAATCTAGGGCACGTGTTTCTAAAATGGGTAGGGTCACCACAATTAAAGCAAGCTCGAACATGTGGAACCATGGGGTATTGGGGTTGTTGATAGGGTTGGATCATGTTTTGAGCAGGGGGTGGAGCTTGGTTTTGGGGAATGCGACAAGTCTTACTTAGATGACCATAACGCCCACAATTAGCACACAATCGACAGGGTATGGTAGGTTGATGGTGATAAAAACAAGCGTTGCATTGAGGGTGAGGTCCAATGTAGGGTTTCTTATTTGGGTAAGCAGAGTTGGGTGCTACTTGAGTGATTGGGATAGCTTGGAGTGGTACGACTTGTGGAGCTGGTTGACTGCTTTGAGTGACAACGACATTTTGTCCATCTCGCTTTCTCTTGATAGTGAGTTGGGAAGAGGATTCAGTTTGGGTTGAGTTTGAGGTTTCAGTTGGTGTGTTTTATCTTTCTTCCTCTCATCCTTGAAATCTCCATTCCTAATGTGGTTTTTGGTGAGTTCTGTAGCTAGCTCCATTGCTGCTTCCAAAGTTGCAGGTGTAGTACTCATCACAGGGTCCTGAATCTTTGAAGGAAGACCCCGAATGTAGTGCTCGATCAAACGGTAAAGAGGGGTGAAACAATTTGGAACCATTTGATTCAACTCAAGGAACCTCTTGTTATACGTTATGTGATCTCCCTATTTTTGCTTCAAGGAAGAGAACTCATCCTCTAGTTTCTTAATTTCACTTCTTGGACAGAAGCGTCTAGTCATAAGCTCTCTCAATTCTTCCCAAGTTAGGGCTACATCGGCTTCGGTGCCTCGTCTGCCCTTCTCAACATTCCAGCACGTGAGGGCTACTCCATACAAGCGTCCAGTAGCATAGCGCACTTTGCGGTCGTTGGGACGATCACAGTTGAGGAAGGTACTCTCCATCTATTCGAACCATCTAAGGAGAGCAGTGACTCCCTAAGTACCTTCGTACTTTGGAGGGTCACATGAGTTGAAGTGCTTGTAGGTGCACTTGGTGGTGTTTGGGGGAGGATTAGCAACATTTTGACCCTCTTGATTTATTGGGTGGATGGGATTGACGGCAAGGGCTTGTTGGACTTAAATTATGATGTCGGGAAGTACGACGGCTATTTGTTGAGTGATTTGGGCAGCCATGCGCTCACGGGATTTTCCTGATCTCCTACCTCTACGAGAATGACTAGAAGACATCTACAAGGAATACATAACGAGAGTATGAGTTTGACATATAGGTGTCATGTGTCGTATTTAGAAATGAACATCCACAAAACAAATGAAGAAAATAGATTTGCTACATCCATAGGATGTCTTGGGCTTTGCTCATGTTTGGACCCCCATATGTCTCCCATACTTAGGCCTAGGTAGGGCCCCCATGACTACTAGGCTTTGTAGGGTTCACATTGGTGTTGGCTTGTTAACACTCACGCCACCTGAATGAAAATCGTAAAACATGATTGCAAAGTATGAGGTCGGAGGGTGTCTAGGTGTAGACATAGTGACAACTCAAAGTGGAGTTAGTTCATACGACGTTTGGTGTGGCATATGTGACAACTGGAAAATAACTGGAAATCCCGTACAATGTAATCACTAATTCCGTATTTTAATATCATGCATGATCATCGTACTTTAAATTCAAAACTGAGTCGTACGTTATTAGGGCAAGTAAATCTGATCATAACATATACTGATTTCCGTTACGACGAGAAACAGACCAAAACAATGCCCTAAAAGTGTTGGTAGAAAGTGCTGAATGCACTAAATGCGGTGACACTAACCGTGTCGGAAAACCCGCTGAAACGAACCTGAACAAGAAATAACGGCATGATGATGCCATACCTGAGTCCATATACAAATGAAAAATACATATTTGAGAACCACTATTACAATAATACATAACTTTCCGGTATAACACCTAAATTGCAAAATTGTCCGTTTCGACTGGAAAGGCGACAAATGGCGATTTGTCCGCAAGACTAATTCGGAGGATTCCGGATGTCAAGATAAGAATAAAACAATGCTAAACATCCTAAAAGAATGTGAGAATAGCAAAAATTTCAAAACACACGTTTTCGGTCATTCAGCAAACAGTGCACAATTTGACCGGAAAGCGGCCGATCGTCGGAACGACGAATATTTTAGTAGCCGATGGCCTCATCCGAGTGCCTAGTGAACTAGTTAAGCATTATTTGGAACTCGGAATCCATTCAACTAACATGAGGTCACGAAAACACAACTTTTGGAAAAATTCGACGGCGGATAATAAAAGTGCCGATATCGATCGAACGGTCGAACGGAAGACATATCGGCAACCCTAATCCATCGTGTATTCATCTAGTGAACTAGTCGTGAATATTTTTGGACCGGAAATGCACTAATTTGACACCATATTAGTTGTGGTAATTGAAATTAAACGCTTCCGGTAATAAATATATAGTTCCGTTTTTAGCGAATACTTCGACGATGAACGATCTAGCGACATATCCGTCATCCGAAACTTATTTTGGAGGATCATATGGATTAAATGCCATATAATTACAACCTAAACACAAGTCTTATGCTTAAGATGGTAGAAGATTAACCCTAATTGCTATAATTAACATAAGTACCAAAATATCTCATAATATAACATGTGGTAAAAATTAAACTTACACTTTACCCCCCTCCAAATTGACGGTCACAAGGTGGGTCCCACCCCCTTGATTTTGTTTGAAAAATTGAGATTTTTAAGCATGGGGTTAGATAGGTGATGGATTGGAATGATGATGGAAATATATACATGATCTTAAGCTTATTTTCATCATTTTCCTTCACCAAATTTTTTTGCAACTTTCCTTTCTTTCTCTCCCCCACCCCACGGCTCCATACATCCACCATAGCACCACTGTTAAGCCACCTTAGAACACCACTTTAATGACACTTTGAAGCTTGATCAAGACCACTAAGGGAGCTTGCATGAATGGGGTTCATTAGGGTCTTCTAAGGAGCTTATTTTCTTCCATGATCTTCAAGAATCTTGTGCACCCATTGTGAGCTAATCTCCTCCATAATCTAACTTATTTTTATGCTTAGATTATTAGTGTACAAGTTGATCATCTTGAAAATCAAGAAAAGATACATCAAAAACCCTAAAATACAACATAATATTAACAATAAATATTGATTATTTTGTGTTGATTTCATGCTCATATGATTGTTAGAATGTATATTGAAGTTGTTTATGTTGATATTATGAGATAAAAGTAAGATGATCTTGTATGATTTAGTATAAAAATAAGGATTTAAACATGATAAGGTTTAAATCTAACCAAGATCATCACTTGCATCATCCATGTAAAATACTACAACTTAAACATAATTTTTATACATAAGAATGATTTTATAAGAAATAGACATATGGGTATAAGTTGTAATCACATCAAAAATGTATAGTAATCAAAGGGATTACATGCATGAACTTGTTCAAACAACCTACTAAAGTATTGTTTTGAAAAGAATAATGAACATTAAAAACCCTCTTGATTTATTAGGGTTTTTAACAACAAAAATTCATGGATGATGATATGTAGATTTTGTTAAATAAATATTAGATGAGTTGTTGATGATGATTATGAGTTAAAACAGGTTTTAAATACGTTTCTGAAACGTGCAAAACGCCATAGTTTAGGGGAAACTATGGCAAAATTTTCTAAAAATCTAATTGCGATTAAAATATGATTAGTGAGGTGATTAGTCGGACTAAACGTGATTAGTAACCTAAAACGTCACTAAAAGGGCTTTAATGACAAGGGTTATCCCTAAATAACTAAGTGTTTAAATAAAGTCACAAATATATTTTATAAGAAAAATAAATGCTTTTACAAATATATATATATATATATATATATATATATATATATATATATATACATATATTCTTCCTACATGAAAAATAATACAAGTGTTTGTATAAATACTTGTGGCTAATAAATAATGTGTATACATGTGTGTATTGTATATGTATATGTATTAGAAACCTAGGGTATTCACAATAAAATAATAAATAAATAAAATACCCTACCATATACAAAATACAAACACTTGAAATAACACACCAAGTATTGGTAGCATGATAAATATATTTTGTTAAGCGTCGAAACAATAAATCGTACAATTGAAAAAGGCGAACAATTGGCGGTCATTCAAGATTTCACTTTCACGTCGACGACAACGAACGGTTCTCGACGGAAACAAACATGTAATAAACGACGCCAACGACGAGCCTAAATACATCTAGACGTTCAACACACACACACACACACACACACACACACACACATATATATATATATATATATATATGTTATCGAAACCAAAAATCCAGAAAGTTAAGTATATAAAAAGTTAGAAAAATTATAAGTAAATACTTATAATAAAAATGGGCTTATGTTTAAATTACATTGGCTAGGCCCAATGACATAAAACATGGGCTAGGCCCAAAGACATAAATTACATGGGCTAGGCCCAATGACAAGAAAACATGGGCTAGGCCCAAAGGCATAGATGACATGAGCTTGGCCCAATGACAAGAAAACATGGGCTAGGCCCAATGACATGAAAACATGGACTAGGCCCAAAGGCATAGAGGACATGGGCTAGGCCCAATGACAAGAAAACATGGGCTAGGCCCAATGACATGTGAAGGCAACGCCTAGTTCACACATGATTTGAAAACAATAATAATATATATATATATTTTTTAAGAAATATATATAACAATATTAATCGAACAAACAAACTACCAACACTAAAATCACATTTTAAGCTGTTCAATCATAACAAGTAAGTAAATAACAAGGATTCAAGATGAACAACGTGTACAAGGTCCCTTGAGACCTAGGTGTGTAATGAAACCGATACGCATGTAGGTTACCTACGTTGCCGACACCAAGAGTTAGACTGTACGACTTAAAAGGAACGCAAAAACTGTAAGTTCATGTCCCTCCTTTCAATTATTTCAAGTTTTGTTTTAAACTATTGAGGGGAAATACATGTCATGTCAAAATAGTATGTTAGCTATGGGTTAGCAGATAACAGATCACTGTGCATAAGTAGGATGATGACAATAGTAACCATTAATCACTTAGTGACCAAGGTACAAAAGAGGTAGATCTATTGAGTTTGAGACCCGCTCCACTCCTGGTTGGTATACCCTTCGGAGTGCTTTTGTGATCCCAATGATGTCAAAGTAGTCTTGGTTTGGTTACTTACTTATGGCACAAGTATGTCAGGGAGCTCGCGACACACTGATAGATCCTTAATTAACTCATTGATGCTAATAACATACTTGGATTTCAATACAAGTTTTCAAGGATGACATTTTGATACGAAAACATTAAGCTACATGAACTCGCCAACTTTATATTGACTTTTAAAATTACATGTGTTTCAGGACGCAAGACTTGAGCTGGTGATAGGATCTGGGTGTGGGACTTTCAAGACAATGATGTATTACTTTTTGAGGGTTTGCTCTTTATATCCTAACCTCGTTGGGTATATAGGGGTCAAAGCCTCAACATGAAACTGTGATGAAAACACTATTCTATTTTGGATAATGTTTTTTTTAACTATGTTGGTAATGGTAAATTGAAACTGGTGACAATGTGATTTCACCTTTTGATGATTGTAAATATGAAGTGATACTTATGAATGGCATGCATCATTGTTAATTTATAATGCTTGCTATATTGGATGTAATGATTACCTAGTAGTCACACACTTGCGCTTCCGCTACGACCAGGGTGTGACAGGTTGGTATCAGAGCTCCGATTTTAGTGAACCGGGGAAAACTTTTATTAAAAGTTTGGTCTACAATCACCAGGGGCTCACACATGAAAACAAGGTTTAAAACATGATAGAAATATTTTGGAATTAAAACCAAATAACAAAAAGGTTTTCATTATGTCACTATAACACAAGGATCTATCACAGGAGCTCAACTATAAGTAATGAGCAGAGTCAATGCATGAGTAGTCAATAATGGATAGACACAAAACAGTAAGATTGCATGGAATACAAAGAGAACAAGTCTTGCATGAGAAATGGTGATTAATTTAAAATATATCATAAATTACTAACATGTATATATATGTATTGTACGGATTATTTGCCAGGACTATGTTTTCAGCATTGAGTTATGAGGAAGACCCACAGGAGTATATATCCGATGATGGATATGATCCTGCTGCCGAGGCCCAACCTTTAGAGGATGGAGCCGAAGATGGAGACGACGGGACTTTCAACCACTGGCATTGATCGATCCTATGGAAGTTGATGCACCCCCAGCAGACGACGTGTTGGCCGTCCCTTAGCCACTGCACGACATCATAGTGTATGGTCACCCGGAGGGTGAACACGCTATAGTACACATGGTCGTGCCCCTTGCTGTGGTCTCGCCCGTGATTGATTTGGATGATGACGACGATGAGATACCAGTGTTCCATGTGGAGCACATGGAGGACGACCTGGGAGACGGCGAGGTCTTCGACGATATTGCTATACTAGAGATCCCACCCCAGATATCCCAGTCGTGGACATCTCGTCATCTACTGATGCTGCTCCTAGTGAGCATGAGGCGGACGATGCTTCATCCGCCGTCCCAGACACCACTGCATCCATGTATTCACCCCCTGCGGCCTCACCGGCTCGTGTCAGTCCGTTCCCTGTCAGAGTCCCGACCCCTGGACCCATTCATTATACAGGACCTGCCCGTCACTACTCTCTGAGTGGCACTCCGCATGCCCCGAGCAGCCACCACCGTACTTTTCTGAGAGGTCCACGTATCACCCTGTTTTCAACCCATCTACAGCCGGACCTTCTCATATGCCATGACCTTCATTCTCTGATAGAGTACCACCCGTGTATGACCCACGAACCACACCACCTCCAGCAGGTATGTTTACCCCTACAGCTCCACCGGGCATGAGCCCTTCAGACCCTTATCATCCCTCACACTTTCCTCCGATCCCTGTGGAGGAAAGGGTGACTTCACATGACCTACAACTCTCTCTGATCTTTCGTAGGATTTGGGAGATAGAGTCGCAGCGTACTGCTCACACCACTACCAGAGTGACACCTCCACCACTGTCATCACCGATACCACCCCCACCATCATACCCACCTCCATCACACCACCACTACCTCTATCACCACCACCGACTCCACCTTTCTACTGCTAATTCCATCACTCGTCATGCCCGTCTGAGGCACGAGTACAGGAGCTAGAGCAGTTTCAGACAGATGCTACTAGGCGCATTTCTAGCCTCGAGGAGGAGATGGTCTACTATCACAGCATGTTCCCACGGTCGCCACTTCCACCACCCCCTCCACCCCAGTAGCAGGTTTGTAGATATCTTTTGGGGATCAGCAGTACTTTTGTTGTTTTGGCTCATGAAGAATCAGCCTTGAAGATCCCAGCATTTGGAAGACAACTTATTGATGTGAAGAAGCAATGTAGTAGAAAATGGTACTTTTGTAATGTAAAAACTTGTATTGACTAGGGTTGTGTACCCCTAAGTCCTTTTTGGCTCTTCGCGAACAAATTGTAACAAGTTGTCATTGTATAAAAGTGTATTTTCTTTATGTTACATTGTATTTCTTTTATGTTATGGTTGATTATGTCATGATGTGGTGATTTTATGATTAATGCATTGCACCGTGGTGATGTTATGATTTATACTTTATGATGTGGCGAGCTATGTGTATGATGACGATGGGTGTGCGTATAGCGTTTGCATATGTTCATTTATTTATTTATCATGTTCTGATGTGCTGTTGCACATATAAAATAAAATAATAATAACAATAATAATAACAATAAATAAATAAATAAACAAATTGTAATAATAACATGAAAGTATTATTCGACTAATTGAGCGACATATTGTGTTAGAAGACAATGCCACCCCGCAAAAGAATCTCAAACAACAACCCCCTACCTACCACACAAGAGGAGCTGAACGAACGTATCTCACAAGCCATTGCACAATACGAGGCAAACCGCTATGAGCATAGCGGCGGTATAGGAGGTTCAACAGGAGTAAATCCTCCCACTGGTACCACACGGTTTCTCATAAACCTCGATACACTCTCATCTATCTTATTCGTGCTACTTACTCATGCTTAAATGGTGTATCCAATGATTTCAGGTTGCACATATAAGCAGTTTCTTGACTGTAAACCTCTGAACTTTGATGGTACCGGAGGCGCTGTAGCCTTCGTACGCTGGACTCAGAAGACAGACTCAGTCATCCGAATGAGTAAGTGCCCGGCTGAATTAAGGGTTACCTACGTTACCGGACTCTTTGTGGATGGAGCTCTATCATGGTGGAACCTCCAGGTCCAAACCAAGGGCGATGATGCTGCATATGCCCTGACCTGGGAGGAACTAAAGGAGATGATGAAGAAGAAATATTGTTCCAGATCGGAAATTAAAAAGTTGGAGATAGAATTCTGGAATATGAAAATGGTTGGTTCAGACGTTCCTGGGTATACACAGCGATTCCATGATTTATCCCGAGTGGTGCCATATCTAGTGGAACCATAATTCAAATGTATTGAGAGGTACATTTGGGGACTTGCCCCCGAAATTATGAGTTTGGTTACCTCTTCGAAACCCACAGAGATTGGGTGAAGCTATTGAGCTAGCTGTCAGTCTGACCGAAGAGGCTATACGTCAGGGAAGGTTGCCTAAGAATGGTGGAAACAAGAAAGAACCTACTGAGGAGACCACTTATTCCAACAAACGAAAATTTTCTCACTTCAAGAAAGGTTCTCGTGGTAACAACAACAGTAACAAGAGACAATCCGCGAGAGAAGTTAAGGAAACCAAAGCATATGTTACCACAACCACGAATACTGCGGTTAAGAAGGGTTATACTGGAGATGCACCGAAATGTCCCAAGTGTACTTTCCACCATCATGGGGAGTGTCGTGGCCCCAAGTGTGGAAAATGTGGCAAATTAGGTCATCGCACCGAAGCATGCCGGGGAACCAATACTGGAGATCAAGTTTACTACGGTTGTGGATATAAAGGACATTTCAATAAAGACTGCCCAAAAGTGAATCAAGCACGGGGAAGAGCATTTGTAATTGGAGCTAAGGATGCTCGTCAGGATCCAAACGTGGTCACCGGTACATTCCTTATCAATGATCACTTTGCATATATTCTTTTGATACTAGGGCAGATTTCAGTTTTATTTCAAAAGAGTTTAGAGATATGCTTGGTGTAAAGTCAAATAAACTAGATGTTCCCTACTCGATTGAGCTAGCTAACGGAATATTAGTAGAGTCGAAAACGTTAATAAAGAAATGTACGTTAGAGTTGGGTGAACGAAAGTTTGATATAGATCTATTACCAGTCCAACTGTGTAGTTTTGATGTTGTCATTGGAATGGATTGGCTATCCAATAATCAAGCCGAGGTTATATGTCATGAGAAGATCACTCGCATCCCCTTACCCAACGGAGAACATTTGTTGATTCACGGGGAGAAGCATGACACACCTCTTCGAATCATAAACTGCATGAAGGCATAGAAATGCTTGAGGAAAGGATGCATCGCTTTTCTTGCCCACGTGGTGGATAAGAACGCCGAGGAGCACACGATTGAAGACATACCGATAGTGAGGGAATACCCCGAGGTCTTTCCGGAAGACTTGTCGGGACTACCCCCACAGCGACAGGTCGAATTCCGTATCGACTTAGTGCCAGGAGCTGCACCTATGGCAAAAGCTCCATACCGTCTAGAGCCCTCGGAAATGCAAGAATTATCTACGCAATTACAAGAGTTACTCGACAAAGGTTTCATACGACCGAGTTTCTCACCTTGGGGAACTCCGGTGCTGTTTTTAAAGAAGAAAGACGGAACATTTCGCATGTGCATCGACTACCAGGAGTTAAACAAGTTAACTATCAAGAACCGGTACCCATTACCAAGAATCGACGATCTATTCAACCAGTTGCAAGGGTCGAGTTTTTAATTGAAGATCGATTTGAGATCCGGTTATCATCAGTTGAGAATCCAGGAGGAAAGTATTCCTAAGACAACGTTTACGGTCATTATGAGTTCCTCGTTATGCCCTTTTGGCTTAACGAACGCCCTTGCAGTATTCATGGATTTGATGAACCGAGTGTGTAAGCCATACCTTGACAAATTCGTGATGGTCTTCATAGATGATATACTGATATACTCACGCACCGAGAAAGAGCACGAACTACACTTAAGAACCATTCTGGAATTGCTGAAGTAGGAGCAGTTATATGCCAAGTTCTCAAAATGCGAATTTTGGATTCGCGAGGTACAATTTCTTGGCCATGTGGTAAACGAGAATGGAATCCATGTCGACCCCTCGAAGATCGAGGCAATAAAGAACTGGATCACACCAAGAACTCCCATGGAAATACAACAATTCCTAGGATTAGCGGGATACTACAGGAGATTTATTGAAAATTTCTCCAAGGTTACACAACCGCTAACCTCGCTAACCCAGAAGGATAGAAAGTTTGATTGGGGAGAGAAGCAAGAATCGGCATCCAAGTATTGAAAGAGAAGCTATGCAAAGCACCAATACTATCCCTCCCAGAAGGTACCGATGACTTTGTGGTGTACTGTGATGCATCACATCAAGGTTTGGGTTGCGTGTTAATGCAACGAGAAAAAGTCATCGCGTACGCATCTCGACAGTTGAAAGTTCATGAAATGAATTATGCCACGCATGACCTAGAGCTAGGTGTCGTGGTATTTGTCTTGAAGATCTGGCGTCATTATCTGTATGGCACTAAGTGCACCATATTTACAGATCATAAAAGTCTTCAACATATATTCAACCAAAAGGAACTGAATATGCGCCGACGACGTTGGGTGGAACTGTTGAATGATTATGACTGTGAGATCAAGTACCACCCGGGCAAAGCAAATGTTATAGCAGATGCTTTGAGTAGAAAAGACCGAGTCAAAACATTACGGGTGCGAGCTTTGGAGATGACAATCCAGACGAACTTCACAACTCGAGTGCGTGAAGCACAGCAAGAAGCATTGAAACCAGAAAACATTCCAGCTGAATCATTAAAGGGAATGGAAAACCAATCGGAACCAAACAAGGATTAAACTCTATATTTCATGGGAAGGATCTGGATTCCCTATTATGGTGAGTTGCGAGACATGGTGCTAGAGGAATCACACAAGTCCAAGTATTCAATACACCCAGGATCAGACAAAATGTACCAGGATCTGAGAGAATATTATTGGTGGCCTAATCTCAAAGGAGATATTGCGACCTATGTTGGGAGATGACTAACTTGTGCAAAGGTCAAGGCCGAATACTAGAAGCCATCCGTATTATTACAACAACCAGAGATTCCGGTTTGGAAGTGGGAGCAGATATCAATGGATTTCATTACAAAGTTACCCGGACCTCTCGAGGACATGACATGATCTGGGTTATCATCGACCGGCTAACCAAATCAGCTCACTTCCTACCCATCCGCGAGAAAAACAGTACAGAGAAACTAGCGTAACTGTATCTGAAGGAGATTGTGGCACGTCATGGTGTGCCAATCTCGACAATCTCTGATAGAGATGGTCGCTTTGTGTCTTGTATCTGGCAATCATTTCAAAATTCATTTGGTTCTCGCTTGGATTTAAGCACAGCCTTTCACCCGCAGACCGATGGTCAGAGCGAGCGAACCATTCAAAAATTAGAGGATATGCTTCGGGCCTGTGTGATGGATTTAGGCGGAAATTGGGATACTCATTTACCGTTGGTAGAGTTTTCCTACAATAACAGTTATCACACCAGTATCAAGGTCGCGCCTTTCGAAGCACTATATGGATGAAAGTGCCGATCACCGCTATGTTGGGCGGAAGTCAGTGACAGACAACTTATTGGTCCTGAGCTAGTACAAGAGACCACAGACAAGATATTTAAGATACGTGAATATATTAAGGCAGCCCGAGACAGACAGAAGAGCTACGCGGACCGAAGACACAAACCATTATCCTTCGAGGTGGGAGACAAAGTATTGTTAAAGGTCTCACCTTGGAAAGGCGTAGCTAGGTTCTAGAAGCACGGGAAGCTCAACCCGAGATATATTGGACCTTTTGAAATTGTGGCAAAGATTGGTACTGTAGCCTACAAGCTAAAACTGCCAGAGTAACTCAGTAATGTACATGACACCTTCCATGTGTCTAATCTGAAGAAAAGTCCAACAAATGACACCGTTATCATTCCAGCATATGAAATTCATGTTGATGACAAATTACAATTCACGAAAGAACCGGTTGAAGTCATGGACTGGAAGATCCAAAAGACAAGAAGAAGCCAAATCAAACTGGTGAAGGTACGCTGGAATTCGCGTTACGGTCCCGAGTATACGTGGGAGCGTGAAGATCAAATCAAATCAAAATACCCCCACCTGTTCGAGAAGACTCCTTCAGTGGATGCCTCAAGCTGAATTTCAGGACGAAATTCTTTTAACAGGGGGAGTATGTGACAACTGGCAAATAACTGGAAATTCCGTACAATGTAACCACTAATTCCGTATTTTAATCTCATGCATGATTATCATACTTTAAATTCAAAACTGAGTCGTACGTTATTAGGGCAAGTAAATCTGATCATAGTATATATTGATTTCCGTTACGACGAGAAACAGACCAAAACAATGCCCTAAAAGTTTGGTAGAAAGTGTTGAATGCACTAAATGCGGTGACACTAACCGTGTCGGAGAACCCGCTGAAACGAATCCGAACAAGAAATAACGGCATGATGATGCCATACCTGAGTCCATATACAAATGAAAAATACATATTTGAGAACCATTATTACAATAATATATAACTTTCCGGTATAACGCCTAAATTGCAAAATTGTCCGTTTCGACCGAAAAGGCGACAAATGGCGATTTGTCCGCAAGACTAATTCGGAGGATTCCGGATGTCAAGATAAGAATAAAATAACATCCTAAAATAATGTGAGAATAGCAAAAATGCGCAAAACACATCGTTTCCGGTCATTCGGCAAACAGTGCACAATTCGACTGGAAAGCGGCCGATCGTCGGAACGACGAATATTTTAGTGGCCGATGGCCTCATCCGAGCGTCTAGTGAACTAGTTAAACATTATTTGGAACTCGGAATCCATTCAACAAACATGAGGTCACGGAAACACAACTTTCGGAAAAGTTCGACGGCGGATCATAAAAGTGCCGATATCGATCGAACGGTCGAACGGAAGACATATCGGCAACCCTAATTCATCGTGTATTCATCTAGCGAACTAGTCATGAATATTTTTGGACCGGAAATGCACTAATTTGACACCATATTAGTTGTGGTAATTGAAATTAAACGCTTCCAGTAATAAATATATAGTTTCGTTTATTAGCGAATACTTCGACGATGAACGATCTAGCGACATATCCGTCATCCGAAACTTATTTTGGAGGATCATATAGATTAAATGCCATATAATTACACCCTAAACACAAGTCTTATGCTTAAGATGGTAGAAGATTAACCCTAATTGCTATAATTAACATAAGTACCAAAATATCTCATAATATAACCTGTGGTAAAAATTAAACTTACACTTTACCCCCCCCCTCCAAATTGACGATCACAAGGTGGGTCCCACCCCCTTGATTTTGTTTGAAAAATTGAGATTTTTAAGCATGGGGTTAGATAGGTGATGGATTGGAATGATGATGGAAATATATACATGATCTTAAGCTTATTTTCATCATTTTCCTTCACCAAAATTTTTTGCAACTTTCCTTTCTTTCTCTCCTCCACCCCACGGCTCCATACATCCACCATAGCACCACCATTAAGCCACCTTAGAACACCACTTTAATGACACTTTGAAGCTTGATCAAGACCACTAAGGGAGCTTGCATGAATGGGGTTCATTAGGGTCTTCTAAGGAGCTTATTTTCTTCCATGATCTTCAAGAATCTTGTGCACCCATTGTGAGCTAATCTCCTCCATAATCTAACTTATTTTTATGCTTAGATTATTAGTGTACAAGTTGATCATCTTGAAAATCAAGAAAAGATACATCAAAAACCCTAAAATACAACATAATATTAACAATAAATATTGATTATTTTGTGTTGATTTCATGCTCATATGATTGTTAGAATGTATATTGAAGTTGTTTATGTTGATATTATGAGATAAAAGTAAGATGATCTTGTATGATTTAGTATAAAAATAAGGATTTAAACATGATAAGGTTTAAATCTAACCAAGATCATCACTTGCATCATCCATGTAAAATACTACAACTTAAACATAATTTTTATACATAAGAATGATTTTATAAGAAATAGACATATGGGTATAAGTTGTAATCACATCAAAAATGTATAGTAATCAAAGGGATTACATGCATGAACTTGTTCAAACAACCTACTAAAGTATTGTTTTGAAAAGAATAATGAACATTAAAAACCCTCTTGATTTATTAGGGTTTTTAACAACAAAAATTCATGGATGATGATATGTAGATTTTGTTAAATAAATATTAGATGAGTTGTTGATGATGATTATGAGTTAAAACAGGTTTTAAATACGTTTCTAAAACGTGCAAAACGCCATAGTTTAGGGGAAACTATATCGAAATTTTCTAAAAATCTAATAGCGATTAAAATATGATTAGTGAGGTGATTAGTGGGACTAAACGTGATTAGTAACTTAAAACGTCACTAAAAGGGCTTTAATGACAAGGGTTATCCCTAAATAACTAAGTGTTTAAATAAAGTCACAAATATATATTTATAAGAAAAATAAATGCTTTTACAAATATATATATATATATATATATATATATATATATATATTCTTCCTACATGAAAAATAATACAAGTGTTTGTATAAATACTTGTGACTAATAAATAATGTGTATACATGTCTGTATTGTATATGTATGTATTAGAAACCTAGGGTATTCACAACAAAAATAAATAAATAAATAAAATACCCCACTGTATACAAAATACAAACACTTGAAATAACACACCAAGTATTGGTAGCATGATAAATATATTTTGTTAAGCGTCGAAACAATAAATCAGACAGTTGAAACAAGGCGAACAATAGGCGGACATTTAAGATTTCACTTTCACGTCAACGACAACGAACGGTTCTCGACGGAACAAACATGTAATAAACGACGCCAACGACGAGCCTAAATACATCAGACGTTCAACATATATATATATATACACATACATATATATATGTTATCGAAATCAAAAATCTGGAAAGTTAAGTATATAAAAAGTTAGAAAAATTATAAGTAAATACTTATACTAAAAATGGGCTTATGTTTAAATTACATGTAGGCCCAATGACATAAAAACATGGGCTAGGCCTAAAGACATAAATTACATGGACTAGGCCCAATGGCAAGAAAACATGGGCTAGGCCCAAAGGCATAGATGACATGGGCTAGGCCCAATGACAAGAAAACATGGGCTAGGCCCAAAGGCATAGAGGACATGGGCTAGGCCCAATGACAAGAAAACATGGGCTAGGCCCAATTACATGTGAAGGGCAAGGCCCAGTTCACACATGATTTGAAAACAATAATAATAATATATATATTTTTAAGAAATATATATAACAATATTAATCGAACAAACAAACTACCAACACTAAAATCACATTTTAAGTTGTTCAATCATAACAAGTAAGTAAATAACAAGGATTCAAGATGAACAACGTGTACAAGGTCTATTGAGACCTAGGTGTCTAATGAAACCGATACGCATGTAGGTTACCTACGTTGCAGACACCAAGAGTTAGACTGTACGACTTAAAAGGAACGCAAAAACTATGAATTCATGTCCCTCCTTTCAATTATTTCAAGTTTTGTTTTAAACTATCGAGGGGAAATACATGTCATGTCAAAACAGTATGTTAGCTATGGGTTAGCAGATAACAGATTACTGTACGTAAGTAGGATGATGACAATAGTAACCATTAATCACTTAGTGACCAAGGTGCAAAAGAGGTAGATCTATTGAGTGTGAGACCCGCTCCACTCCTGGTTGGTATACCCTTCGGAGTGCTTTTGTGATCCCAATGATGTCAAAGTAGTCTCGGTTTGGTTACTTACTTATGGCACAAGTATGTCAGGGTGCTCACGACACACTGATATATCCTTAATTAACTCATTGATGCTAATAACATACTTGGATTTCAATACAAGTTTTCAAGGATGACATTTTGATACGAAAACATTAAGCTACATGAACTCGCCAACTTTATGTTGACTTTTAAAATTACATGTGTTTCAGGACGCAGGACTTGAGCTGGTGATCGGATCTGGGTTTGGGACTTTCAAGACAACGATGTATTACTTTTGGAGGGTTTTCTCTTTATATCCTAACCTCGTTGGGTATATAGGGGTCAAAGCCTCAACATGAAACTGTGATGAAAACACTATTCTATTTTGGATAAATGTTTTTTTAACTATGTTAGTAATGGTAAATTGAAACTGGTAACAATGTGATTTAACCTTTTGATGATTGTAAATATGAAGTAATACTTATGAATGGCATGCATCGTTGTTAATTTATAATGTTTGCTATATTGGATGCAATGATTAGCTAGTAGTCACACACTTGCGCTTTCGCTACGACCAGGGTGTGACAACATGCTTTAACCTAATAGGTCCTTCGTACTCTCATCGTTAGTCCCCAGGTAGGCAAACTAGTGCGTTATATTGGATTTATACGAATGCTAACCTAGACAGGATGTTTCGACTACCGGTACTTGTACCCTTCCAGTTACTACATGCCCGTCTTAGAACTCACTTTGATGAGATTGAGAAAAAAATGAAAACATCACAAAATCTTGAACAAAGAAATATGAGAATGATTTAAATATGCGAGAATTGAAACGTGCGTGATGAATGTATATGTAAGCATGTATGCTTGACAATATGTATAACTCATTAAGTATCACACAAAATGATAGTGGAAGTGCTTGTATGCATTTGTGTGTGTAACAAATATGAAACAAATAAACATCATGAGTTTGCATGTAACCATATAAGCAATTAAAATCAAATCGACTATAGTATAGGCTCTAAAGGTCTAATAACCTATCCTATATCCCTATAGTCAAAAGCTCTGATACAAATCTGTCACACCCTGACCCGCAGCGGAAATGGTAGTCGGGGCATGATTGGGTTTTCATCAAAGCTCATGACATTTACTATTATTAAGTTTCATATTTATTACTTCCAATTAAAAGGATAAATTACAACAACCACGTATACATACAAGCACAATATGTTTTAAACACAACATTTATGACTTCTTTATTTTTCTTCTAAGGCAATTTCCTATGTGTTCCTTGCCTCAACATGTCCACCTGTATCATGTATAAAAAAATAGGGTTTTGGGTCAACAAAGTTGGCAAGTGAATCTTATTTAAACATTTGAACGAATTAGTTATATTGGTTATTTAAATAAAAAAATGTGAATAAACCAAATATGAGTAAATGCATATGTAAATCTAACCACAAACCACATATTATCAATCAATGTACACACAAGCATGACAAATGATGAACAATGAGATCAAGGCTCAATCAAACGGAGCCGATCTAATGAGGCACCTGATGCTCAACTCGTCTCCGACGAGGAACTGATGGGCCTAATGTGAATGATTGCACGCAACTGACAAAAATGTAAATACACAATACAACAAATAACATTTACATCACACGCTAGATCATATAATGGTAATAGCACAAGTGTTTGAATAAACAAAATATA
Organism: Scalesia atractyloides; assembly: GCA_947069175.1. Classification (NCBI taxonomy): domain Eukaryota; kingdom Viridiplantae; phylum Streptophyta; class Magnoliopsida; order Asterales; family Asteraceae; genus Scalesia; species Scalesia atractyloides. Next base: position 36,657,976 of record CAMTDV010000116.1, read on the forward strand.
TGAAACTACACATGATACACCCCAAAACATGAATAAAAAAAGGGGAATTTGTAAGGTATCACTCACAGTGGGTGCGTTTCTTGGGTTGATAACTGTAACATTTGTCGAAAACGGGTTTTACCAAACCCGCTCCATTTTGTAATCGAATATCAAGTTATAAACGTTCGTTGCCTATTTATGCTTATTTTAATTTTTAATGATACATAATTAATAAACAAACTAAACCATAAAAGTTATAATTGATAAAAAAGTATAAATAAAGCAATAAAAAAATAAATGGGGCTGCCGGGACTCGAACCCGGGTCAGCCGGGTTGTAACTCCAAAGATTTAACACTCTCACGCATAACCACTCCGCCACTAGTTTGTTTTCTGTCAACTCTAGGAAACAAATAAGTCTTATATACAAACCTAGATAAACCGGTTGCGCCAACTGAAAAACTGAAATCGGCTATTCAACCGTCTAAACGTTTGAATAATCGCGATTTCAGGTTTATAACCGATGCACCGACAATTCTAATCAATTCAGACTTGAATTGACTTTAATTCGGATGATGATGGGTTTTATAACCGAAGCTATCCAATAATCCGAATTACTGTAATCAAAGATCTTCTTCACGACTCAGAAACATTCCACAAACCTCCAATTACATTTCCGCACACTTTACAGTCCACAGGAGAAGTTTATTTTGCTCGCCGAAAATTTCTGCCAGTTCGCCGGAAAACCGTATTCATCATCAAAACGGTAAGTCTTTCAATACCGTCGTAGTCTAACAATTGTTAAGCTATTTCTAACTCAAACCTTTCGCTTGAAATCGAATTCAGACGCTACTATCGAATAATACCAGTTCGCCGGAAAAGTTCTGGAAATCTTTATTTTCATCTGTGAATCGGTAAGGACATTCAAACACTCTGTTAACGTTTGTTTATCACTTCAATTCCACGATTAGCTAATCAAAACGGTTAATTGTCTTGTTCAGTTGAAGTGCACAAAAACAGAGACCGACACCTTGCCGGAATTCTGAAATAAACCGTTCATCGGTATGTTTACTTCTAATTATCGTTTCTGCCATTTCATATTAATTTGTACAATGTTAATCAATCAAACTAAACAAGATTTAACGGTGTAATCTACTGCCTGTAAAATCTAACGAAGAAGATGAACTGCACTAACAATATAAGAATAATTAAAATTGGTATTTTGATCGGGTTAGACACACAATCCAGCGGTGGACTGTGTGCGAACAAAAACACGCATACGTCCCGAGTTCGATCCCTGATACACGCACCCTCTACGTAATAAAATGCCTTTTTGTTTAAAACTGAACCGGGTTAACTCCGTTAGTTGTTAAGTATAATAAAAATCTGTATAATAACCAAGTTAGACACACAGTCCAGCGGTGGACTGTGTGTAGCGTTAAAGCACAGGTCCCGGGTTCGAGACCTGTACATGGCACCGGTTCGATGAATTAAAATGTTTTTGAAAATAAAAGGATTTTGGATAAATTGAGTTAATATATAAGTATAATTAAAAACAGAATTATTTCGGGTTAGACACGTAGCTCAGTTGGTAGAGCTGCGTGCACGCGTACGGGAGGTCTCGGGTTCGAGCCTCACCCAGCGCATGAATTTACACAATAAACCGGTCAACAAGTCAACAAGTCAAACGGTCAACGGTCAACGGTCACAAAAAGTCAACATATTTTTATATTTTTATTTATTTAATTTAATTTAAAAATCAATTAAAAATACTTAAAAATAATGTTTTTAAAGATAGGAAATAGCCTTAAACTCACAAAAATATATCTAAAATTCTTATTAAAATTATTAATAAAATCCACTCATTTACTATATTTTCCGTTATTATTTAGGTTGGTTAATTCTCGTTGTATAACTCTTCCAACTCGTGCGCATCTCACCATCTCATATCCAACGCACCCAATGTGAGTGAATCTTTACAAATTCCCCGTTTTAATCACGTTTTGGGGTGTATCATGTGTCTTGCTATATATTATATTTAAATCATTGTGCATACATCATATCATGAACATGTGTATTCAGCTTGATTCAACTGTTTGTGTGGTTATTGTTAGATTCAATTTATTATTTTCAGTACATGCAATTTCATAGGCCGCCGCTCCCCATTACATTATGAGCGTTGAGCAAGTTCCCCATTACATTATGAGCGTGAACCTGGCGTGCCAACATACGATCGGCTCCGTTGGATTGAGCCTTGATCGCACAGACATTTATCATTTTCAGTACATGCAATACGATCGGCTCCGTTTGATTGAGCCTTGATCGCACAGTTTCATTCATATTATTTATCGTATGATGTTGGTATGTTAATGTATGCTATCATATGTTATTGTATGTTATAGTTGTGATTGCTAATTGCTACTGCCTGATTATTTACATTTGCTCATTTATGATTATGCACAATTTTTCATTGATAAACTAACAAGAAAATCAATAATAAATGTTTATCTAACAAGGTTCACTCGCCAACTTATGTTGACCCAAAAACCCCCATTTTTACACATGATACAGGTGAACCAGCTGCAGCCAGAAACACTTAGGATTGGACTAGAAGAATAAAATGATTTAGAGATTGGAATTATTTTGTTTGGTTATTTTCTTTGTATTGTATGGACATGTTTGGATTCTTTGAAATGTAATTTTGACTTTAATAAATATGAAACATATTAGTAAATATCATGAGCTTTGGTGATAACCCAATTATGCCCCGACTCTTATTCCGCTGCGGGTCGGGGTGTGACAATAACGAAAGCGCACGATTAAAGATTCCAACAGACGAGAAAACTAACCTAAATATTAACGTAATAATTGAATAAATAAGTAAAATTTAATATTTTAATTAATGCTTTTTATTAGATTTTTAGGTTATTTTTGTGGTATTAAATGGAGTTTTTTAAACCTAAAAAGTCTTGTTTTTAATTGATTTTTAATTAAAAAAATTAAATAAAATAATAATATATATAAAAAAATTGGATCTTGTCAGACCTGACAAGGTCTGACCGGTTTTTGTATGGAATTGGCAGCGTGTGTGAGGTTCGAACTCGTGACCTCCCGTATACGTGCACGCAACTCTACCAACTGAGCTACATGTCTAACCCGAAATAATCTCTACTTTTATTATATATATACTAATTATTTTAATTATTTCCTGTTTTATTTAAAAAGATTCTTTAATGATTAAAACCGGTTACCACATCACGTCTCGAACCCGAGACCTTCGGTTCACTTGCACACAGCCCAACTAGTTGGGCTGTGTGTCTAACATGCATATACCCAGAACTATATTACATTTATGCACATAATAAAAAGTGATCTGAATAGATTAAAAAAAATGGTTTCAATTTCGAAAAGTCGGACACATGCGTGATTCGAACTAGGGACGTGTGTTTTGTGTTTGCACACAGTCCACCACTGAACTGTGTGTCTAACCTGGTTAAAACACCATTTTTAAATATTCAAAAACACTAATTCCGTTTCATCTTCTTTATGAATAAAATTCTCAAAACCCGTTCCCGACTGTTAGTCGAAGATATCTGTTTGGTTTATGGTTTTAAGGTTTATCACACTAAATAATCGGTATCAAAAGGGATTAAAAGGATTTTACCAACTAGAAGAAGAGTTCTGGTTTTCCGGTGATGTTTCCGGCGAGTGCAAGCGATCTCTGGCGGTTTGGTTTGAAAACAGAAATTAGGTTTTGAGTAAAGATTTGAGGGTGGCGAGTTCTATTGATATGGTTCGGTATTTATAATGCTCAAGAACAGTTTTGAATCTTTCAATTTAAATCCCATGATTGCTTGGCGGTTTTAACTAATTGTTTAAAGCTTTCGGTTATAATCTGATTATAACCGACGTTCAATCCTTAAAACGTTAATTGGTTTGATTTTTTAAGGCTTTACTTATTATATTATTATCATTTATTAAGTTCTTCCAATTTATTTAATAATCATTAATTAGTAATTATATATATTAATAGCTATATATTAATAACTTGTATTAAAAAGAAAAGAAAAAAATATATGCATCGAGACTTTAACTTTAATACTTGAATTATTCAATGAAGCGGGTTTTGAGACCCGTTTTACAACGAATATTACATGTTGTGTCATGAATGAGTTCAGGCCCAGTGAGCTGAGCTTCACCGACCTCCTTCCAGCAGACAAGTGAACGACATTTTCGACCGTATAGAGCTTTGAAAGGTGCCATATTGATGCTGGCGTGATAACTATTGTTGTAGGAGAATTCGACCAATGGTAGATGCGAATCCCAACTACCACCAAAGTCGATCACACATTCTCTAAGCATATCCTCCAGTGTTTGAATTGTCCTTTCAGATTGTCCATCCGTTTGAGGATGATAAGCAGTGCTCAGATTGAGTTTGGTTCCCATGGCAGATTGCATGGTCTTCCAAAAATGAGATGAGAATCGAGCATCTTGATCGGATATGATGTTCAAAGGAACACCATGACGAGATACAATCTCATCAACGTAGATCTTGGCAAGTTTGTCAGCAGATAGATCCTCACGAATTACCAAAACATGTGCTGACTTTGTTAGATGATCGATGATTACCCAAATGGCTTCATGACCTCTAGGTTTGCACGGTAGTTTAGTGATGAGATCCATCGCAATGTTCTCCCACTTCCATACCGGTATTTGTGGTTGTTCAAGTAAACTAGATGGGCGTTGATGTTCTGCCTTAACTTTAAGACAAGTTAGACATTTAGACACATATAAGGCAATGTCCTTCTTCATACCCGGCCACCAATACTGGGTACGGAGATCCTTATACATTTTGTCTGCACCAGGATGGATTGAATAACGAGACTTATGAGCTTCGTCCATCAATATGGTGCAGAGATTGTCTTGACTATGAATTCACAAACGGTTCTTGTAGTAGAGTAATCCGTTGTCTTTTGTTTCGAGTTGAAGTTCGAGATTTTGTGGCAGCTCATTTTTCAACAAGCTTTGGGTCACACATGTATGTTGTGCTTGAAGGATACGTGTCTGGATATCAAATTGAACTCGAACACATTAAAGTTTGACATGTTCCTTACGACTAAGCGCATCAACCACAACATTCGCCTTACCAGGATGGTAGCGAATCTCGCAGTCGTAGTCATTCAGAAGTTCGACCCAGCGTTGTTGTCTCATGTTTAGCTCCTTTTGATTGAATATGTGTTGGAGACTTTTGTGGTCAGTGAAAACCACACATTTCGTACTGTAAAGGTAGTGTCTCCAAATTTTGAGAGTAAAAACTACGGCTCCTAACTCAAGATTATGAGTTGTGTAGTTCTTCTCATGGATTTTCAATTGTCTTGACGCATAGGCTATGACTTTGTCTCTTTGCATGAGAACACAACCAAGGCCTAGGTTTGATGCGTCACAATAGACAATGAAATCGTCATTGCCGTCGGGTAAAGATAAAATAGGAGCATTACAGAGCTTTTGTTTCAGTGTTTGAAAGGCTTCCTCTTGTTTGGATCCCCACTCGAAAGGTTTATTCTTCTGAGTCAAAGTGGTGAGGGGAACCGCGATCTTTGAAAAGTTCGCGATGAATCGTCGATAGTATCCAGCAAGACCAAGAAATGAACGAACTTCGGTAGCAGTAGTAGGTGTACTACAATTCATAATCGCACTGATTTTGGCAGGATCTACATGTATACCTTGTTCATTAACAATGTGTCCCAACAATTGAACTTCTTTTAGCCAAAATTCACATTTGGAGAATTTGGCGTAAAGTTGTTCTTTCTTCAGGAGTTCTATCGTTAGACGAGATATTGTTCGTGATCGACACGAGACTTAGAATAAATGAGGATGTCATCGATGAAAACAATGATGAACTTGTCTAAATAAGGTTTACAAACCCTATTCATTAAGTCCATGAAGACGGCAGGAGTATTCGTCAAACCAAAAGGCATGGCAGTGAACTCGTAATGGCCGTATCGAGTGCGAAAAGCAGTCTTGGGAATATCTTCTTCGCGTACACAAAGTTGATAATACCCAGAACGCAGATCAATCTTTGAAAAGCAGGTCGCACCTTGTAGCTGATCAAAGAGATCATCAATGCGAGGTAGAGGATATCGATTTTTGATTGTGAGTTTGTTGAGCTCACGATAATCAATACACATATGGAAGGATCCATATTCTTTTTCATGAATAGGACAGGAGCGCCCCAAGGTGAAAAGCTCGGATGAATGAATCTCTTGTCTTAAAGTTCTTGGAGTTGCTTTAACAACTCTTGCATTTCAGACGGTGCAAGACGGTAAGGAGATTTAGCAATTGGGTTGGCACCAGGTACAAGGTCAATATGAAACTCAACTTGATGAATTGGAGGTAAACCAGGTAGCTCTTCAGGAAACACCTCAGGATAATCCCGAACAATGGGGATGTCCTAAGCAGTTTTGCCCTTGCCTTTTTCCTCTACGATATGTGCCAAATAGGCTACATAATTCTTTCGAAGGTATTTTTGGGCCTGGGTACAGGTCATGAGTTTTAGGCTACTAGAGGGTTTCTCTACGTGAACTTCTAAGGTTTCGCCAGATAAAAGAGGTATACAAAACAACCTTGTCGAAACAGACCACCTCAGCATGGTGTTTGGTTAACCAATCCATTCCTATGATGATGTCAAAACTCCCGAGTTGCATTGGTGTGAGGCCAATAGGAAAAATATGGTTATCCAAGTTCAATTGGCAACTACGAATGACATAGTCGAGCACAAGGGGTTCACCACTAGCTATTTCCACCGTTAAGGGTTTTCCTAGTTTAGTTCTAGGCACCGAAAGCAAAGGTTCAAAGACTAGTGATATAAAGCTTCTATCGGCACCCGAATCGAAAAGAATAAAAGCAGGATGATTATTAACAAGGAACGTACCGTTAATGACTTCGTTATCAGCACGAGCCTCGTTGGTATTGATGTTGAATGCTTATCCACAGGCTGGATTTGCATTCGCGTTCACCAATTTTGGGCAGTTGTTTCTAAATGGACCCATCTCGCCATAGTTGTAGCAAGAACCAGGTGGGAACGAAGGTCTAGCAGGGTTGGCTTGGGGTTGAATAGGGTTCTGAACAACTTGTTTTGGGGCCGAACGACCAACATTGGCTATGTGACCGAATCTTCCACATGGTGTGCATTGGCGACACTATATGTGAGCTTGATGGTGACCATTGCACCGGTTGCACAATAGTGTAGTACCAGCATAGGGTTTCCTCGCAGGAGGTTGTGCTGGCTGGTTTTGAGTGTTATGGTTGGGTTGTGCAACAACTACAAAGTTCTGTGAAGCCTTACGCTTCCTCGACTTCTTGGAAGACTCAGCTTTGTTCTCCTTTGTTTTCTCTTGAGTGGTCTTAGCTGCCTGTTTCTTGTCGCCCTTGCGAAACAGTTTCCCCTTCTTGACCTGAGACTCAGTCAGGGTAGCAGCTAATTCGATAGCCTGTTGAACAGTGGTAGGGTTGCTACCAGTAACAATGTCCTGAACGGGGTCATGCAAGCCATCAATGTACCTCTCGATTGTTTATCCAACGGGGTGACCATGGCGGAACACAACACGCTCAATTCTTCGTAACGGTCAGTGTAGGCACGATGGTCTCCACTATCTTGTTTAAGATTGTGGAATTCACCTTCCAGTGCCCGTTGTTCATGACGTGGGCAGAATTCCCTCATCATTAGAGCTCGAAGCTCTTCCCATGTTTGTGCCATTGCCACATCAGCACCCCTATCTCTCATCACAGCATTCCACCATGTAAGTGCTCTTTTCTGGAATACACTCGATGCAAACTCGACTTTTCGCTCATTCGGGTATTGAACATGACGAAATGTGCTTTCGAGACTCTCAAACCACTGCAGGAGTCCAGTAGCTCATTCGGACCCAGTAAACTTGAGAGGTTTAGCTGAGTTAAATTGTTTGTAGTTGCACGGTGCGGGTGCATTGTTGTTGTTATTATTGTTATTGTTTGCATGGTTTATCTGGGTCACTAGGTTTGGGAGTACATCAGCCATTTGCTGAGCGATCATAGCTGTTTTTTCGGCTTTTTAGTTATATTACGTCAAGGAGGCATTCTAGGAGAAAACATGAGGGAAAATATGTGTGATTGACATTGAATAATGAAGAGAGATGTTAAAAATATCGATGAAATATAAGGATGGTGATACTTAAAAACAAACAAACAACACACGGTGACTAATCAAACTAAATGGGTGTTTACAATGTATCGCGAAGACATGCTTTAGCCTATAAGTGGACACTCACCCCAAGAGTTCCCAGGTAAGAGTGACTGGTCCGATAATGCGGATTTATACGAACACTCTAGCCTTAGACAGAAAACTTAGGGTACAGGCATCCACCCTTCCAGATTGCATGTGTTCACATTAATAAAACCTAAACTTTGACGGGATTTTGAAAACTTACAAGACTTTAAGCCAAAACAAATCATCTAAGGATAGATGATTGATTTTCAAAACGAATTTGTAACTTGTGTATTTGTTTTGGTAATCACCTAAGGATAGGTGATGGTATTGTTTTAATAATCTAAACGCAAGATAACTCTCGTTAGGGTCCTAGGAAGGTTATAGTCTAAGTCAAAGCATTACTAATAACCTAATTCCCTAAAACCATAAGCTCTGATACCAATCTTTCTGTAACACCCTGACCGCGTAAAACAACAAACCGCGGCGGAAACGTCAGGGAATCATGTCACAGAACTATTGTTTCACAACACATGGAATTTAAAGTTTTGTTTTATTAAGTTAAATGTTTACATTGTCTTGGGATAAACAGAAACAACACATAAATAAATTGTCTTTCATGTTTGAAGTCACTAAGGCCCGCGTCCATTCCTACGTGAAGCATGCATCATATTATCAAGCATTGACTTCTGAAACATATGTGAAAAGAGAGTCAATATAAAAATGTCGGCGAGTATACATATTGTAACACCTCATCCGACTACAAGAGTCGTTAAGTGAAAACCTCGTATCAAAAGTGTTTGATATTGCAATATAATTAACCAACTAAAACAAGTTGGTTATAGTTGTGAAAACCTTGTAGCCATAATCCTGACCAAAATGTTTCTTTTGTAAAAACCTTGTAATAGATTGATTCAAAAGAAAACTTCATATGGTTTATATCTTTAAGTGAAAATCATGCGTGACATTGTTCAAAACCATTTGTCCGTGTTATAAACCCTTCGTCCGTGTTATAAATCAATGATTTGTTAATCAGAAACAGTTTCTGTCATTACCCAAACTTCCACCAAATCCAGTGAACAGTCCGATAATGGGATTGTCAGTCCTATGGTACCATAACATACTACTGGTCGGCTCGGCCAAAGCTAATGAATGACATTCGTGTTATTGATAACGCATCAACAAGTTGTTCACATTATTGAAATCGTATTGTTTTATATATAAACCATAGACATTGTTTTTGAAAACTTGAAAATGATTTAGCACATATGAATCACCCCAAAACATTTGCAAAACGTAAAAGAGGGGAACTATGTACTCACTTTAAAAACCATTTTTGTATACATAAACCATGTATATTGTTTTGAATTTTTGAAAATAATTATAGGCACATATGAATCACCCCAAACCATTTGAAAACGTAAAAGAGGGGGCTATGTACTCACTTTGAAAATCATTTTGTATATATAAACCATGTATATGGATTTGAAATCATTAAAATAATTATAGGCACATATGAATCACCCCAAAACATTTAGAAAATGTAAAAGAGGGGAACTATGTACTAACTTTGAAAATCATCTTGTATATATATAAACCATGTATATTGTTTTGAAATCTTGGAAATAATTATAGGCATATATGGATCACCACAAAATTTTTAGAAAATGTAAAAGAGGGGAACTATGTACTCACTTTGAAAATCATATTGTATATATAAACCATGTATATTGTTTTGAAATCTTGAAAATAAGTATAGGTACATATGAATCACCGCAAAACATTTAGAAAATGTAAAAGAGGGGAACTATGTACTCACTTTGGATTGCGAAAGTGTTCTTGATCAACGGAATAAACAAAGCTCAAACATGTCCTAATGTGTCAGATGAATATGTTAGCGTGTCGGGACTACAGACGGGAGATCGGATAGAATGAAGTATTATAAACTAAACGAGTGTTGGAACTCATGTGATATGGTTTAGCAAACTTAACATTCTGATTTGGAAAGGATCCTAAGTGCTTTTGACCCATTCTGACTCGTTAAGGTAGTTTACGCTACGTTAACGGGTTATTAGCGTAAACGCGTTATCGGATGGTTAAACATGTCCTATGATAAGTTTTAAATGCCCAAACATGTTTGAAATGTTATAACATAGGTTTATATGTCAAAAATTTGGTTATATGTGTGTTTAAAATGGATTTATGCGCAAAAAGGCATTTGGTCACTTTTTAAGAACATAGAAGTAACTTATCATAACACTAACCAAATGATGTGACCATAAGGTATAACCTCAGTAGGTTATTCCCTATACAACTACGGTCACAAGTATGTGTTTGGTGGGATCCTAAGATCGACCAAACGGGTCTGATTCGAAAGTTAAAGCGGTGGTCAAGACCGCTCGACTTACGACCCTAAATAAGCACTAAACTAGAAGTGACGAGTTAGACATGTCAAAATATTTCTAACTAAGTTTATAAAACTGATTTGGTATCAAAACTTGGTGTTTTGATACCCGATAATAGTTTCGTCGTAAAATGCATATAATGTGCATTTTTTACCAAAACTTTAGCTCGTCACTTTGACTAGTAAACGTGGTAATCAGAAGGTGAAATCGCTAGAGATTATAACCTTCATGATTATGATCACGTTTCAAAGTTAAATTGAACTTTGACTTGACCAAATATGGTCAGAACCAAAAGTCAATCAGGAAGCCAAACTGTTCGACTTTTAGTTGAAAATAGCTAAAAATGAAAGAACTAGGAAGAGTACTTACTCGTGTTGAAGAACACTTTCAGAACTCAAGATAGGAGGCTTCCAAAGGCTAGAAACAAGCTCCAAGAAGGATAGAAAGAAGAACTTCATACTTTGCTTTAAACAAATGAAAAAATCATGGGGTATTTATAGTATTTTAGGATTAAGGAGGTGATGACAAGTGTCTTCAAGTGTGGATTAGTGTCCTAACATGTGTCAAAACCATATTAAGTGTGGAAAAGTGAGTGCTAGGTGTCAAAAATTGGAGATAGGTGGCAAACTTAGTGAAGAAGCAAAAACATTTATTATTTTTTTGACATTTTTGGCCCTTGGACTTGTATTTTCACTTGTTTGCCATTTTTAACCTCTTTAACCTAATATTTAGGTTATATAAAGGTGTTAAGACATGTGTAACTTGGATTATGCCCAAAAATATCATGGATGTCGGCGCGTTCAGTTGTACGGTTATGTTTTTCGCAAAAATGCGTAAAACGCTTTAACTAACACGAAAATGATAGAAATTGTGCAACGATTGACATTTTTGCATTCTCATCAATAAAATACAAGATTTATTGAATACAAAAATTTGGAAATAAAACACAGGGTTTCTTTGAATACGAAATTGTTGGTAATTGTGCAATGATTGAAAAGACACAAATGTCACATGGTATACCGCCCCTGGCCACATCATCATCGCTAGCGCCCTATAGCGCCCCTAACTCACTTCCTGGGCGCCAAATTCGCTATGCCTTTCACGAGCGTTACGGGTTGCACACTTTTCAATAGCCAATCACAGTTGTTGATCATTTTTTTCTTTATTAATATGTAAGCGCTTTATTCCATTGCAAGCAAGTTAAAGGGAGGGGCTTTAAAGCCCCCTATGTAACATGGAACTTACATGGTGCTGATGTAGCGTGATAAAGCCTCTAGGGGCTTTATACCATACTCACTGGCCTTATGAACGATTGGTTTCTCTCGTTTTTGTTGCCTATCAACTTATCTTTCTACTTCGTCCTAAAGATTTGAACATTGTTTGTTCATTTATCAATTTGTTCGAGTATTAGTGTGTATAGATCTTTGTATGAGTGATCTATTAGGTTAGTTGTGTGTAATACCCTAGCTTAATTGATCGAAATATTATAAAAACTTTTGCATTTAAATGTATAAATGCAAATAGACATCCATACTCAATTTTGAGTTTAATAAAACTTGATAAAAGTTAAAACATTTCAACATGTTATCGTTGATTAGTTTCGTAAACGACTAATCATGATGTGGATCTTGAACTTTGATCGTGTTTGTTCTTTGTTGAGTTTGATCATCATCCCGTGCTTCAATTTGTTACCTACATTTCATAAATCATGAAATACGATAGTTACATGGAGTTTATAACTAATCTAGTTAAGCCCGAAAGCTCAAAACAACGAAAAAAAAAATTTGCACAAACACCCCGCCGTAAGTTACGGCTTTGTGCTTATGTCAAGAAAATCCTGCATCCATCAGTAGCTGCCAACCATAAGCTCCTGCAGCATTTCCAAGTTTGTTGCTTTTGTTACGAAAATTCCGTAACTTGTTCAATTCTCATCTGATGCACTTGAAACTTGTTTTTAATTGTCCGTAAGACATTTGCCTACATATTTAACCCGAAATCCTTAACCCGAATTCATAATTTTATGAACTACGCAACCGTTACCCAGTTTATGTGCATATTCATTTTGACCAGTTAAGGGATTTAAACATTTAAGCTTAAATCTCGCTCCTCCTTTCCTTATCTCCTATTTTCACACTAAGACTTTTATTTCTCTTCCATCACAACTATATTTGTGGTGGATTTGTTATAGTAAAATCATATATTCCGAATTCTACCCTTCGGTTTGATAGTTTACGAAAAAGACCCGTTAGGGAACATTAAACCAAAGGGCTTATGTTTTTCACTTCTACTATATGGAAAGGGTTTAATTGATTTATAAAATTCATTTTTAAACTACCCTTAAGAGTCGTTTGCTCAGTTTATCATTTGAGGACATTTTGGTCAATTATAGTCCTTTTAACTATGAAGGACATTTAAAAGCTTATTTTGACCAAATGAGCACTTTTAACCATAATCTATTTAATAATTCATTATGTTACTAAGAACATAGTATCACCAATTTAAATTACTGGAAATACCTTTCTTTAGGTAATCCAATGTCCGCCCATGACTCGTTTAACTCTCATCAAACCTTAAGCCCTCATTGAGAGTTTGACCCATCACACGTACCTGGCTCGGGTCATAGCATTGACCCGTTCTAATACCTCAAAATACTATTATCTAATTAAAAGCAAGCGACCATTAGTCATTATTGTCAAATGGTGATGTTATCACCATTTGACCCGTTTGGCCTAAATGACCATTTTATCATTATGAGATGGTGATAATTTGCCATCTCACGATTTAGCATGTTTCGGTTTACACCATGTGATCATATTACTTAAAAGTCGTTTCTTAATTCGTCCGACCCATTTTGGCTTAAGCCATATGGTGTCTTTTTCAAAACTCAATATTTATTTGTCAACTCGTGACCAGATTACCATTTTACCCTTTTTACCCATTATGGTTTACACCATAGGGTAATGATGTATGCAAAATGCAGCATATAAATTATGTCAAACCAGGCATAAAATCAACCTTTTTCGGTACTATTGTTGGAAAAAGCATGTTTCTTTGTTTACTTTTAAATTACAGGATCAAAAGAGGTTAAATGAATAAAATGAACAAATTAAAAGTAGAAACCAACACAAATACAAAGAAGAAGGATTGACACGACCTGCCAAACCCCAATCCACATCCAAAACAACAAAAATAACGAATACAAAAGCTCAGGCACGGGGCCGTGCCCACCAGGCATGGGGCCGTGCCTAGTTAAGATTCTTTGCATAAAAGGACTACATCAAAAGACAAGCAACACGGGGTCATACCAGCTCAACACGGGTCGTGGTCAACTCTTAAGATTCGCAAAATCTGAGATAGTACAGCAAGTACACTGACCACATGGCTGTGCTCTGTCATCATGGGGCATGTTAGTACAAGACCTAACATCTTCAATTAATGAAGAGAGAGAAAATGAAGCCCACGGAGTCGTGCTAGGTAGGCACGGGGTCGTGGTCGCCTTCTGTTTTTAGCTATAAATAGAGGTGCTTGGTTCATGAGAAAGGCATCCCTTGGCAAACCACTTCTCTCACAGTTGCCATCGGTCCACCACCACTATAACACCAACACCCACCACTATCATCCATCTTTTATCTTTTAGAGTGTCTAGTAGTCTTGGGATCCAAGATTGATCGTAAGAGTTCTTGTCAAACAAAAGCCATGCTTGGCTAAATATCTTACATCACTTGAAGAAGACAAATCTTTTATGTTTTACTTTTAATTTCCAATCTTTGGCAACTTTTTATTTGGGTATGTATTAATGACTTTAATAACTAGTTTTTTATATTGAAAGTGAACGTTATTTAAACATTTCTTCATGTTTCGTTGATTCACTCATTCGTGTCTTTACAGTCCAATAAAGCGTGTTAACTACCTGGAAGGGGGTGAGAAGGGTGTTTGGGTAAATTTCTTATCTCGTTCAGTGTATAGATCCTGCGAGGTCTTGATTCAAGCTTATTAGGACTTCCGTTGAGGCAGATAGCATCAAATCAGGGGAAGTAAGAACGACTTGAACCCCTTATAAATAAACTACTATTAAAACTTTATCAGGCCTTGTAGGACGGTATACCTACTGACTCACACGAATGTGGCCAAGGGTAACGTCGCCTCACAAGAGGGGCCTACCACTTTTCACATTAATAACTTATTTAATTATCTTCAATATTCCAACTTTGTGGGACTGTATCCCTGCTGACTCAGACCAATAGGTTGAGGGTAACGTCACCTTCACAAGAGGGGCCTACTACTATAACTAAGATAATCTATTAAAAAGCCCAAAATGCGGAAATTATCAAAGGATATATGAAAGAGGAGTCGGAACCAAGTGATTCTTTCTTGTCTATTTGTTTTTATTTCTTTACGTTCTTACATTTAGTTTTTATCTTTTAAACTTTCAAAACTTTTATCAAAATTTGGTTAGATTAGACGTTAACAATAAGCCGGTATTAAAAGCTCTTATGTCCTTGGACGACCTCGGTATCTTACCATCACTATACTACGTCAACGATGGGTGCACTTGCCCTAACGTTTGTAGAATTATAGTATTGTATGGTGTTTTATAAATTTAAAATTTGATTCACGAGTAAAAAGGGTTTAAAATATAACAAAAATTATAACCACACTCGACCACGTCTAGTTTCTGGCGCCGTTGTCGGGGACATAAGGGATTTAAGAAAGCATAAAATTAACGGCCTAATCGATTTTTTATCTTCTTCTTTTAATTTTTAGCATTTTTGTTTGTTTTCTGTAATTAATTTTTTATTACCTGCAGCTACAGCATGGGGCCGTGCTAGCCAAACACGGGGTCGTGCCCTTTACTGCAGCTGGCAAAAACTTTTTTGGTCAGACAGTAGCTGTGACACGGGGCCGTATCAGCCCAACATGGGGCCGTGTCTCCCTTCTAGTAACTATGAAACAGGATCGTCCAATCCCAACGGTTAATAATGGCTGATGAAAACATGGATGATATTTATTATTTTTACTTCCGCAACTCTTACGGTGAATTGTGTCAATTATGTGGTGGGTTTCATCGGGATTTAGAATGCCACTTTCTAAATTTCAAACCCTATTACCTAATAGACCCATCGTTTTCCTGTGAAAGTCACCTTAAGAGGGGCGAAAGTAAAAACGATACCTATCATCCATCTCAATGCCATCAAACCTCTTTTCAAAATGACATAACCTCGGATGACATATGCCAAATAGAAAAGAGAATTCTCCCAAAATTAAAAGAAATGGAGTTATGATGAATATGAGGTGTTCATCTCAAAACACTAACGAGGGAGAAGACGTGATGGGGCCCATTCAGAATTAAACAACGTTGAGACCACTACGTGTACCTCGACATCTTGTGAGGACGAAATCGATAGTCGTCCTGTTTCGATTGTGCCATGACGGGCTCACCACTTGGTACATCCGGTGCATACATAGACAAGAGCGATTCGACTCATACCTTCTTTAAAAAGAGCCCGAAAAAGGTAAAGAAAGGTCGGTTTCACCCACTGTTAGGATCTGAGTTTGAATTATTATGAAAGTTTAAAGATGGAAAGTAATGAATGAAGATAAATCAAAGCTAAATGTAGCGGAAATGTAAACTTTGATTCACAACAATTGGAAGAATGTTTTCATTGACAATGCTTTTGTAATATTAATCACGTATGCATGCAATTACATACACTCCCACTCAGCCTAAGATCACTCTAATTTGTTTGTACAGAATATGTAGAACTGATAGATAGATCAATACAGGCACTGTTCTATTTATAGTACATTTCAAACCACTAAGCATCTTAGGCTGACATCACTGTGAAAGTGACATTTAACAAACTAAACAAACTCTAACCTCTGCTAGACCTAAACATTATTACACTGTTAAGATATCCTCTGTTGGGCTTCATCCTTTGTTAGTCTTCAGCAAACTTTACTTCAACAGACTTTATCTTTGGCAGAGGTTCTCATCAGCAGACCTTTGCCATAGTAGAGCTTTGGTTCTTTATCAGAGTTTGCCTCTAACAGACCTTTGCTTCTAGCAGAGCTTTGTCTTCAACAGATCTTGTGGACAGACTTTAAGTATCACCAGAGTTTAGAGCAGCAGATCTTTATTAATTATCAGATATTGTAGATTTTTTGGGCTTTCAATCATCTATTCTTTTATAGGGTTCAATAGATCCAACAATCTCCCCTAGAACAGATGATGCCAAAACCCTTCTTTATTGCTGATATTTATTTCTCATCATCATTTCCCTTATTTGTCCTTTGAATTGTAATTCAAAGTCTAAGGAAATCATTTCATCAATGTTCATGCCAATACGACCCATGGTCACTAACGGCCAAAAGTCCTTCTGACCCCATTGCAGACCACGGGGTCGTGACCATTATGTTGCCACTTTCTATAAAGTCAGCATGGGGCAGCATGTCTTGGACTCATTACAAAGACAAAGATCTAATATGATTTTACACATATACCCCAAAAGGTATATTCTTAAAAAGGTTTCATCAAACCTTCTTGTCTTTACCACTTTTATCTCTTTCCTTCTTCTCCAAACATTCAAACCTCCATGAAAGCTTGAAGCTTCAAAAGCTTCAAGCTTCATCAACACAAATATACAGTTTTAACCCAAAGCTCTTTTAAATTAAACATTTTACAACAATGTTTTAAGTTATTTAAGTTCAAAGCTTTCATAAACCAAGTTTTAAATAACTTAAAAACAGAGAATTATGCATTCAAATTGTAACAGAAGTAGAGGACGGGGTTGTGCCTAATAGGCACGGGGCCGTGGTGATGTCCTACGTAAATAACTACTTCCTTGTTTTCTTAGAATGACAAACAGAAACAATGGAACCTCGTCAACTACAACTGGGAACAGCAGGAAGGGAAGGAGGCCCTCCATTGAGGATACTCTTGTCCGTTATGTGAACTCGCTAAGGGAGGCCATGGAGGAGATGACATCGGTGGAAGAGATCCTAATAGACCTGGTCAACTACTTAACAATGGCACTTGAGACTAGCTTCCAAGAAATCAACCTTTTGCACCAAAGTTTAAATATTCTTGCTATGCCTCCCATGGAACCAATCTTCCCACAAAATGATTGGAATCTAGCACAAGAAGTCATCATCCCCATCGGGTGGAATGAACTTCCACCGATACCACCTCTAGACACATTTTTTGAGTTTTCGGTGACCATCAACCCTCTCCCACAAGGAGTTGTGAATGATGAGCCTCCCTTCTTTATCCCTAGGGAGATAGAGAGATGGTTAATGACATTTGAGAGGGTACATCCCACCCGAAAAATCTCAATAGCCCCCTAACATCCGGAAACCACCTACGGGCTTTTGTTGCATTCTCGACTATTCTAAGGAGAGCTATACTGGTTTTTATTTCTTGTCATTAGGAGGTTAATCTATCTTAGGACTTTTAAATTATGTACTTTTTCGCTTTTTCTTTTAGGTTGTAATGAATGGATGGTATTAATAAAAGGTTGGTGTTTTAATGACCAAGCTCTGATACCAATTATTAAGATCTGAGTTTGAATTGATATGAAAGTTTAAAGATAGAAAGTAATGAATAAAGATAAATCAAAGATAAATGCAGCGGAAATGTAACCTTTGATTCACAAAAATTGGAAGAATGTTTTCATTGACAATGCTTTTGTAATATTAATCACGTATGCATGCAATTACATACACTCCCACTCAGCCTAAGATCACTCTAATTTGTTCATACAGGATACGTAGAAGTGATAGATAGAATAGTACAGACACTGTTCTATTTATAGTACATTTCAAACCACTGAGCATCTTAGGCTGACGTCACTATGAAAGTGACATTTAACAAACTAAACAAACTCTAACCTCTGCTAGACCTAAACACTATTACACTAAAATACAATATAAACTCTAATGATAACAACTGTTGAGATATCTTCTGTTGGGCTTCATCCTTTGTTAGTCTTCAGCAAACTTTACTTCAATAGACTTTATCTTCAGAAGAGGTTCTCATCAGCAGACCTTTGCCATACCAGAGCTTTGGTTCTTTATCACAGTTTGTCTCTACAGACCTTTGCTTCTAGCAGAGCTTTGTCTTCAACAGATCTTGTGAACAGTCTTTAAGTATCAGCAGAGTTTAGAGTCGTAGATCTTTATTAATGATCAGATGTTGTAGATTGTTTTGACTTTCAATCATCTTTTCTTTTATAGGGTTCAATAGATCCAACAATCCCCCCTAGAACAAATGATGCCAAAACCCTTCTTTATTGCTGATATATATTTCTCATCATCATTTCCCTCATCTATCCTTTGAATTGTAATTCAAAGTCCAGGGAAATCATGTCATTAAAATCCCTTTGAAGTTCAAGGTTCGTCAGATCTTGGAGATTAGATGCATCTAGACCATATGCATACTCCATAGTAAGCTTTTGAGCTTTACCATCTGATCTGAGCAAGGTCAATTCGTGGGTGTCTGAGGATGACTTCCACTTTAGAATTTTTGGACGAGATGGTTTTTTAGGGTGAAGAGTTATTCCTGATGAGTTTGGTGAATGAGGTCTGCTAACAAGGTTTGAGATAATTTCTTTAAGCTTATCACTTGCCGCATCTATATGGTAAAGCAATTGATTTTTTATTCCTCTTTCTTGTGCTCTTCAAACCTCTGCTCATCATTTTCTTCCATCTGCTTTTACCTTTTTACTTGGTTTAAGGCAAGTGTGGTAAGACAGATGTTGAAGTATGCTTTTTGGAGGCTTGGGTCTGTTGAGGGATTGTTGTTGGTGGATATGCTGGCTTTCTTGGAACTGAAGGATCTTTCTTTCTAAGCTCTTCAAGTCTTTTGTAGGTATTAACTACCCTAGAATCTAACCATCTTGCAATAGACCTTGATGAGCCATAGTTTGCAGCAACTAGCTCATCTTTCATCCTTTTAATCTTCAAGGCATGATTTTGATCAGCAGGTTTAGTCTTTTTTTCTAAACAGGTGGAGTTGGCTTGTGTAATGGATCCTTGAATAGCCTGAATTCCATCAAATTCTTCTTTTAGCTCATTTGCAGACTAATCCTTGAATTGTGCTCTTGTTGCTTTGTATGGTTTGTGTTGCATAATGTGGTCAAGATAATCCTGTTTCAGTTCTTCATCATGCTCAACATTTACAAGCCTTTCTGACATAGACATATACATAGACATACTCATTTCTTTGGCAAAGTCTTCAATCTTTCTTACTTTGCTCAGTTCATAAGACAAAATGCCTGAGTAGTCCTGTCATATTTCCCTCTGCTCCTCTCTTTGGCAATATTCTCAGCCTGTCTAGCCTTCAACTTTAGATATTCATCTAAATTTCTAGGCTTTCTATAGCCAAACAGAGATGGAAAGTCAAGTTTTGTATTATCCTCTGCTGTGAAAAATGATTCAATTTCTTTTTGCACAGCCATCAGTTCCAGAGGATATTTTGCAGCAAAAGGAATGATGGATGGTGGTTGATAAATGGTTGGAAGTGAAGTGGTTTTAGGTTAAGATGATGAGGATGGTGATGAAATGATAGGTTTTGATGACAAAGGGATTGGTGATGGAATCTCTTCATCATCTTCAACAACAGAAGTTTTCCTTTTGCGTTGAAATTTGAGTTGTAGTGAAGGTGGCCGTGTTGGAATTCTTGGTGGTGTGGATAGTGGCTGAGTTAAAGTTGGAAAAGTGAGTTGAGCAGTGGATTAGGTAACATCTACTAAAGCAATATCTGCTACAACATTTGCAATGATAACATCTACTACAGCACCTGCTACTCCAACATCTGTTGGCTGAGTTGGTGAAGGTTTCTTTGGTGTGAGTTTTTGTTTCTTTTGAGGTGGTGGTATTGGTTTAGTTGGAGTAGAGGATACACTTAGTGTTTGCCCAACAATAGTTTTAGGAGAGGTGGTTCTTAACTGTCTAACTTTTCTAGCAGATTTCTCCTTTTTGAAGTGCCAAGATCTTATTTTTTTCATCTGCTTGGCCTTTTCTTCTTCAATTAGTTTAGAAGCTTTAGCATCCAGTGTATCTTGACTCTTCTGCTTTTCCTCAGCAATATCTTCTGCCTTTTTATTTAAGGTCTCATCAATCCTTTTTCCTAAACCGGTATCTGATGCTGTAGCAGAGGTTTGAATTGGATTTTGTCACACCTTTAGTTTTGGTTTTGCATGTGATGAAGGCTGTGACTTTCTCAGTGTATCTTTCTCCCCCTTTTTGGCATCATCCTCATTTTCATCTTGAAGTACTGTAGCCGGGGCAGAGCCAGTTGTCTTCAGTAACTTTTATGGCTTTAATGTCTGCTTGTGTATCTTTGTATCGAGCCTTAACCATATTCCTGATGAACTTCATGTGGGTTTCATGTTGGATGTCAGCCAAGTTTCTTTGAGCTAGGATAAATGGTTGTACAATTTTTCATAGTTCATCGGAACTCTGTGGTGTGGAAGGTTAACTGTGAGAGTTTTGTAACATCTGCTTCATCATCTGTTTCATCTCATCAATTGATGATTCCATGGATGTCACTCTATCCATCAATTCTCTATATCTTAGTTCATCATCTGATTTTAATTAGTTCATCTGAACTCCAACCTGAGGTAGTTGTATTTAGATCATCTACAGGAGTAAACTTTATAGTATCAAATCCAAATGCCCCTTTTTCTTGGTTCTAGGGACTTCCAACAGGAACAGACGTTACAATTGTAGCCTCAACAATTGTTGCCTTCAAGGAAATCTTATGAATGTAACTATTGTCCAATTGAGAACAGTTGTTTCACCAATTGTAGTAGCTGCTTCACTTGAACTACCACCAAGAGTTACTTGTAACTCAGGGGGTGTAACCACCTCAGTTGTTTCTGGGTTCGCAAAGAGATTTAACTCAGATTCAGTCACATGTGGATGTGAACTCTCATGAACAGGTGGTTGAGAGGAACTTATTTGTGTCTGAGCTATCTCAATTGCACGAAACATAGGTATGATAGTATGTGGAATTGAACGTGATGGTTGTGGAGTAGAAAAAGAATTTGCCCTGGGAGAGGGGCTTAGAACATATTTTCAAGTGAAATATCTGCCTCATAGTATGGTGTCCTTGTGCTTACAACTTGTTCCTTATGTGAGGAATCGAGAGGATTATGGCTGGGTGGAGATCTTTATGCCAACTGATGAAGTAGCAGCAGTGGTTTTAGGTGACTTTTGTGTTGTCACAAGGATAACCTCTAGGATCTCATCTTCCAAAGTTACCTTTTTGGGTTTCTGTTTGGTGGGTTTTTTGGATTGGGAAGGTTTCTTTTTGGTTTGGGTTGGTGTGGGTTTCACAATACCGATGGTGGTGTCATGATCACCAAGAGCAGTGGGATCAGCAACAGAGGTTTGAGCTTGTGATGTGGACTCATATTGCTCATCCCCTTTTGCTTTTGTTTTCAAAACTTTGACTCTTGATTTAAATCCTTATAAAGGTTTCATTTGTTAAACTATTCATTTAAAAAACAACTCCTTGTTGAAAATCCTTTTTAGAAACTTGTTTCTGAAGATAGTAACTCAAAAGTCTATGATAAATAAGAAAAGCTTTATTTTTTTATATTTTATTAAAATTTGCCACCAAATCCATAAACAATGTCTACGATAGATTAAAATCGGATTTTGTCAAAATAGCATATCTCAGATACTGAATATATTGTGGAATTTCATTAAATGAGGTGGTCTTTGCTGAAATAGAAGTAAGGTATGGAAAAAGAACCTCATTTCAGCAGGGAATTTTGGTTTAAAGATGGTAACAACGATCAATTGACCTTCATACCCACGTTCTATGAATTCAGTGTGTAGGTCTGTTTTAGGAAAAGAAGTTTTACCTTCTAGGTCATTCGGACAAAATGTTGTGGAAATTGAAGATGGGGAAATTTAAACTAAGGTTTCTCTGACTTTACAAGTAATAGCATACGACTTTTTGTTTTGAATTTCAACTTTAGAATTTTGCCAGAACTGTAAGAGTAACCATATAGACATGTGCATATACAAGCAGAATTGTTTGTATTTTGACGATGTGAGAACATCGATTATTGAGTGGAAGAAAGTGTTATTTTCATTTTTCTTGAAAATGGGAAGGTAGTTGTGTGGAGTTTTGATTTGTAAAGCCATGATCGGAGATGGAAGTGATGAGAGTAATGGAAACCGATTTGTGGAATTTTGAATTCGAGACGGTAGTAAAAAGCCCTGTTTGGATGGAACACGGGTTTATAAATGGCAAAAAGTGAATGCTGACGTGGCATCTGTTTCAAAGATCCGATGACTAACATCTGTTCACGTGTAAACTCGGTTTTGATAATGTATGACAATTGTTTAGAAACCTCTGCTGGAGACCAGCAGTGGTTGTGAACAGCGGTAATTTTAAACTATCGGAGGATAGATATCAGTGGATTAGGCAAAACAGTGGTTTAGCCCAAACAATGGATGGAAATAGTGGACATGAACAGATGATACACTTTTAACAGTGGAAAGATTTTCTTAACCAAACAGAGGTTTTTGAGATAAAGTGGTTAGGAACAGACTCTAGGGATTTATTGAAAATTTTCAATTTTAGCTATATTTAAGGATGGATCTTTGATTTTCTGAAAACATTTTAATGCTATTTACACATGGAGAATGAACTTTTGCTTTTTAATCCATGTTTAGCATACCAATCCTAGAGATCAGACTTTCAAAGGTAGATGTATCTAATGCTTTGGTTAAAACATCTGCTAGTTGATCTTTAGATGGAACATGATGCAGAGAAATCAAACCTTTTTCATAGCAATCCCTCACAAAGTGATGTCTGATGTCAATGTGCTTTGTGGTTGAATGAGAGATTGGATTTTAATGATGTTTTCATCTGCTTGACTATCTAACATGAGAGGAGTCTTTAGAGCAGTTACACCAAAATCCAACAATTGATTTTGAAGCCATAGGAGTTGAGCAGTGTAACTTGTAGTAGCCATATACTCAGCCTCAGCTGTGGATGTTGAAACTGCAGCTTACTTTTTTCTTTTTGCTTTGCCAAGAAACTAACCAATTGCCTAGAAATTGACAACCTCCTGAAGTTGACTTCCTTGTGGCATGACATCTAGCAAAATCACTATCTTAGTAACCTGAAAGCTCTATATTACCATTAGTAGAATACTAGAAACCAAGTGTGGGAGCACCTTTTATGTATCTGACTATCATTTTCACAACAATAAGATTTGACTTCCTAGGTGCTAACTAGGATCTAGCATAGACACATGTAGCAAACATGACATCTGGCCTAAATGCAGTTGGGTACAATAAAGACCCAATCCTACTTCTATAAAGAGTTTGATCAACCAAGTCATCTTTGTCATCAATAGTGACCAGCTTTGAGGTAGCCATGGGTGTACTACATGGTTTACAATCATTCATATTAAATTTGGTAAGTAGTTCTTTGACATACTTACATTGATGAATGAAAGTACCATTTTGCAATCGCTTAACTTGGATACCAAGAAAGCATTAGAGTTCACCCATGGCACTCATTTCAAACTATGTTTTCATGAGTTCTCTAAACTCTTCACACATAGCATTGCATGTGGATCCAAAAATGATGTCATCCGCATAAATTTGGACAAGCATCAAATCCTTTCCTCTCCATTTTAAAAACAAGGTTTTATCAATTTAGCTCTTGTAAAGCCTATGGATAAGAGAAAGGTGGAAAGAGTTTCATACCAGGTCCTAGGTGCTTGTTTCAAGCCATATAAATCTGTTTAGCTTGTAAACATGATATAGATAAAAAGCATCTTCAAAACCAGGGGGTTGGCATACATATACCTCTTCCTTGATCTTGCCATATAGGAATGCACACTGGATATCCATTTGATACACCTTGATGTCATGGTTGGCAGCAAAGGCTAAAAGCAATATGATGGCCTCCAGTCTTGCAACAGGAGAATTTTTTTTATCATAATCAATGTCTTCTTCTTGTCTATAGCCTTGAACCACAAGCCGTGCATTGTTTTTGACAACAATGCCCTTTCATCTGTTTTTTTCTTGAAGACCCATTTTGTGCCTATGGAACATACATCCTGAGGCAATTGTACAAGTTCCCATACTTGTTGTCTTTTAAACTGTAGGAGCTCTTCTTCCATCGCCTCTACCTAACTGTTGTCTTTTAGTGCCTCTTGGTACTTGACAGGTTGTGTGAGAGATAAAAAAACCATCAAAAAGACAAATGTTTTGGGATTGACTTCTTGAGAACCCCTTCATTGATGTTGCCAATAATTTGGTCAGATGGATGGTTTATAAGGTAGATTAGACCCCCCCCCCCCCTTATATGGAACAATGGCATTTTGAGGTGAAGGCTGCAGATGGGAATCATCTAAGCTAACATCTATTGGCAATTTTGAAGAGCCAACATCTGTTTGGAATGGAGGTGGAGGTATAGGTGGAATGGGGTTAAAGATAGGTTGACTTTTGTTCACAGAAAGTGGACTTTTGTCAATAGAGCTTTGATTGATGAGCTGACAGAGGTTTGGGGATCAACTATTGTTGGTCCAGTAGTGGCAGAGTTTTCACAGTTGTTATTAACATCTGTTTCTCTGGTGGATGAAATGACTTTGTATTGTGAAATCACAATGTCATATCCATAATCTTGATGTGAAGGTTGTGGTGTACCTGCATTGTTAGTCTTGATAGACACATCTTCAAATATAAATTTATCTAAGTTAAACAGTTTAGCAGGATTTGGTGGGATTTTTAATGAAGAAAATTCATTGAACTTTACATTCAAGGTCTCTTCCACATACCTAGTCCTTGAATTAAAGACTCTGTAGGCTTTAGCAGTGGTTGAGTATCCAAGAAAATAACCACAATCTACTTTGGATGCAAATTTTGAAATTGAATCTTTTAAGTTTAAAATGAAACAGGGGCAGCCAAATATTTTGAAATATGATATCAGATGTTTAATTTTGTATAGAATTTCATAGACAGTCTTTTGATGCCTGGGGTTAATCAAAACTATGTTATGTACATAGCAAGTAGTGTTTACAGCCTCTGCCCAAAAAGACAAGGGTAAACCCAAGTTTGCAAGCATTGTTCTAGCAGCTTCAATCAAAGTTCTATTTTTCCTTTCAACCACCCCATTTTGTTCTGGTATCCTTGGGATGCTGTATTGCCTAACAATCTCTTTTGACACACAAAAATCATCCACCTCCTTATTTTTAAACTCTTGTCTCATTGTCACTCCTAAAGACTTTTACTTGCAAGTCAAATTTCTTTTCAACTTGTTTAACAAAGTTTTGCAAAATATCTTTAGTCTCATCTTTGGAGTGCATGAAGTAGGTCCATGTAAACCTTGAAAAATCATCAATTATGACAAGACATTATCTCTTCTTTTTAAGACTCATGATTTTTACAGCGCCAAACAAGTCTATATGTAGCAATTGCAGACACTGACTTGTTTTGGACTCTTCAATTAATTTGTATGAACTTTTATGTTGTTTACCTTTTAAACAGGAAACACAATGTTCATCACAGGTGAATTGTTTTGATAGAAGACCTCTTACAAGGCCTTGTTTAGAGAGTGTGGTGATAGTTTTCAGATTTGTGTCACCAAGTCTTCTATACCATAGTTATGTCTCTTTGTTAGAAGCAACAGAGAACAGACATGCATTGGACATTGGATTATCTTTCAAGATATCAACTACATACACGTTGCCACTCCTGTAAGTAACAAGTTGTGCTTTGGTCTCAGCTATGATTTGATCAATTCTTTTAACCACTTCTGGCCCAACAATCTAACAAGTTTTCTTAGTGAAGAATGACCAATGGCCTTTATCACTCATTTGAGATACACTAAGAAGATTAAATTTCAGATTGTCAATAAGATTGACATGTTCAAACTTGAGTTTCCCAGCCTGGACTGTCCCTGACCCTAACACCTTCCCTTTTGAAATGTTACCAAAGGATATATCACCCCTCCATGTGCTATGAAATCTTTGAGTAGGGCTCTACATCCTATCATATGCCTGGAGCCTCCACTATCTACATATCGTAAACTATCAAGACAAGTAGAAGCTCCCTTCACATTAGTAAACAATTAGTTTAGGTGAGTTTCCAAAGCCAGGATGGCGTCATAGACATTCCAGCCTCAAGTCTAGGAATATGGTCAGTGATTTGAACAAATCTTGATAACATCTGTCGTGGACCATTTCCTATCATGAGGATGCCTGTTAACTCTTGGTTTAAATGGTCTTTTGTAGATCTCATAGCCAAGAGGTACACTCTTGTAAGCAGGTTGGCCATATCCTCTTGGAAATTTATTAGCTGGGGGTGCATCTGTTACCTGAACCTTTCTTGGAATAGAGGTTATATCCAGTTGTTTGGTAACAAATGTTTGGATAGGGACAAAAGTCTGCCTGGTCTTTTCATTTCTTGAACTCTTAAGTGTTTTAGATTTATACTCATTTCTTTTGACATCAAAATTTTTGAGATAAACACACGGTTTGATCTGCCACAAATGGTGTAATTTGGTGAATCAAGATCACTCTTGTTTTGTTTATATCAAATGCTTTTAGAAGAAAGCAGTTTTTAGTAACATGATTCTTCTTTTCACAAAGATCACAAAACAAGTTTGATATTTTCTCTTTTTTCTTCTCTTTTTCTGTCCTTTTGTCTGCAGATGTTGTAACATATGTTGGAAGGTCTTTCAAGGGAATGATCTTGACTTGAGATGCCTTTTCACCTTAAATGGTTGAAAAATCTATTAGCTTAAAGTTTTCAAGAATGTCACACTCATCTGACCAGGTAGGTTTGAATTGATATTTTTCAATTTCCTCAAAACTTGAGGATCCTGCTGGTCTTTCTAAAACAATTTTCTTACCATTTGGTTCAGTGACTTTAATTTCTTGACCAGCCATATTTGTTGGAATAATTTCAACCAACTCACAATCATTTACAACGGTATTTTGAGAAACTTGGTCATGTTTTCTAATACCTACACCAAATTTTACATTGCTTATGATTTGTGATTCTAACAGAATCTCATAACCTTTACAGGATTCTACCCATTTTTCACAAGTGATTTGGGTAGATTCAAGCTCCTTTCTACAACTTTGATATTTTTCTATCATAGTTTGGAGTTGATCCTTGGTTATGCTGGACTCATGTTTGAAACTGCTGATTTCAGAATCTTTTTCAAACAGTTTTGTTTTTAACTCTTTTGCAAGTTTTTCAAACTGAATTCATCATCCAAAATTTTGTTTCTAAGATTTTCATTCACCTACTTTATGTTAGAAAAAGCAATAATGCATTTATCATAACATAAGCCTTTAAGAACCTGAGGTGATACCTTAGCAGCAGCCATCATGGCACTATCACATTCACCATCACAAACACTGTTTCCCATGGGTCTGACACTGAGATCACAGTTTCTTCACCAACCTTCTCTTCTTAGACATCTGCTACAACATTTTCACAAGCATCATTAGATTTTAACACTATTTCCTCAGACTCACCCCCTTCAATTATAGTGTCTAGTGCCATGAAACAAAAATCATCATGTTTCTTTTCAGTATTAGCAACTAGAGCAAAACTCTCATCAGTCAATTCTTCAGGTAAGCTACTCCAATCAACAAAACCTTGTGTAAAGAAGCTATGTTGACTGGTCTCTGCAGGAGCAAAGGTTTGTGTAACTTGTGGTGCATGTTGCACTTGAACCTGAGGACCTGGGGCTTGAACATACTTTATTTGAGGAATAGTGGTTTAGACATATTGAACTGGAACAATGGTTACAGGGTGTGCAAAATGAGTAGTGTTTTGCATATGAGAAGCAGGGGTAAATTGAGATAATGGATAATGTTTTGTTTGTTTTGAGGTCTAAGACTTGGGTGGGTGATCATTGGACCCATTTGTTTGACTCCTACACTCCCTAGCAAAGTGACCTATCCTCTTACACTTGTAGCATTTAATTTTTAACTTATCTAACCCAACTTTTAACTCTCCATGCAACCCTAGAAATTTTATACCAGTTCTTTATAGAACTTGTTGGTCGTAACACTCAGCAATGCCTTATGTCCATTTCTTCTAAATCAGTTAGATCAAAATGTTGAAGATCATTAAGTGCAAAGGATAAGTTGTCAGAAACTTGGTTTTCCCATTTACTGCAAAAGCAAAGTTGGGTGAGCAAGAATCAAAGTTGAAATTCCCACCATATGTTATGTCAATATAATGATCATAACTCTGTTCCTTGCTACTACCAGAGGTTTCTTCTTAACCAAAAAGTGTTGTACAACCAAAAGAATAGTCATCAGCCACTTTTCCTGACACTCGTAGCTTCTTTTTCTGATTAAGCTCTCTCTCATAAGTGAGAAGCCTACCATGAAGCTGAGTCAAACTCATCTCTTTGAACTCGACAATGGTTCTAGTTACAAAGGCAATAGTGTCCCATTTTCTAGTAGTGATCTTAGAAATCGACTATTCAAAGTATAATTTGGATATTCAACTTTTACCAGTTTTAACTCACTAATAAGACAACTAAACCTTTCAAATTGTTGGGTTAATGATTCTCCTTTCACATGACAAAATTTCATACTGTTTGTTCAAAACTACTATGTTATTTTCAATAACTTCTTCAGTGCCACCAAATTATTCTTTCAGAGCATCCCATAACTCCTTTGCAGTATTGCAGTGCAACAGGCCAACAAAGATATCATTGGGCAAAGCAGTTGCGACGATACTAAATGCCTTTGCATCTAGCTCAATTTTCTGAAAATCTTGCTCGGAGTAATGTTCAGGACTCTTTGGAACTTAAAATTTTGGGTCTTCGGCACTCATACCATCGGAACATGTGGTCCGAAGATAACCAATTTCCAGCAAACCGTGTTCTGTTGTGCAAGTATGTGACCCATCCGACGTTGCCAAATATTGTACTCTGATCTGACAAGTATTAGAGGTTTGTACATGGCGCTAGTGTTTTGTGGATCTTATAGATTTTGAGACATCCTGATTGTTTACAAACAGGTTTTTTTTAAAACTTTAAACGTAAATAAACTTTTACTCTGTTCTCAATACAAACGAACAAATGAATTAGCAGTGAGAGCTGACCAGTTTATATACAACTGATTGTTAAAACAAATTTGAATGACCAAGCTCTGATACCAATTGCTAGGATCTGAGTTTGAATTGTTGTGAAAGTTTAAAGATGGAAAGTAATGAATGAAGATAAATCAAAGATAAATGTAGCGGAAATGTAAACTTTGATTCACAACAATTGGAAGAATGTTTTCATTGAGAATACTTTTGTAATATTAATCAAGTATGCATGCAATTACATACACTCCCACTCAGCCTAAGATCACTCTAATTTGTTTGTACAGAATGTGTAGAAGTGATAGATAGAACAGTATTGGCACTGTTCTATTTATAGTACATTTCAAACCACAGAGCATCTTAGGCTGACGTCACTATGAAAGTGACATTTAACAAACTAAACAAACTCTAACCTCTGCAGACCTAAACACTATTACACTAAAATACAATATAAACTCTGATGATAACAACTGTTGAGATATCCTCTGTTGGGCTTCATTCTTTGTTAGTCTTCAGCAAAATTTACTTCAACGGACTTTATCTTCAGCAGAGGTTCTCATCAGCAGACCTTTGCCATAGTAGAGCTTTAGTTCTTTATCACAGTTTGTCGCTAATAGACCTTTGCTTCTAGCAGAGCTTTATCTTTCAGATGTTGTAGATCTTTATTAATGAACAGATGTTGTAGATTGTTTTGGCTTTCAATCATATGTTCTTTATAGGCTTCAATAGATCCAACAATCTCCCCTAGAACAGATGATGCCAAAACCCTTCTTTATTGCTGATATTTATTTATCATCATCATTTCCCTTATTTGTCCATTGAATTGTAATTCAAAGTCCAGGGAAATCATTTCGTCAACATTCATGCCAACACGGCCCATGGTCACTAACGGCCAAAAGTCCTTCTGAACCCATTGCAGATCACGGGGCCGTGCCACCTAGACACGGGGTCATAGCCACTGTGCTGTCACTTTTTATAAAGTCAGCATGGGGCAGCATGTCTTGGACTCATTCCAAAGACAAAGATCTGATATGATTTTACACATATACCCCAAAAGGTATATTCTTAAAAAGGTTTCATCAAACCTTCTTGTCTTTGCCACTTTTATCTCTTTCCTTCTTCTCCAAACATTCAAACCTCCATGATAGCTTCAAGCTTCAAAAGCTTCAAGCTTCATCAACACAAATATAAGGTTTTAACCTAAAGCTCTTTTAAATTAAACGTTTTACAACAATGTTTTAAGTTATTTAAGTTCAAAGCTTTCATAAACCAAGTTTTAAATAACTTAAAAGCAGAGAATTCTGCATTCAAAATTGTAATAGAAGTGGAGGCATGGGGTTGTGCCTAATAGGCATGGGGCCGTGGTGATGTCCGACGTAAATAACAACTTCCTTGTTTTCTTAGAATGACAAGCAGAAATAGTGGAACCTCGTCAACTACAACTGGGAACAGCAGGAGGGGAAAGAGGCCCTCCATTGAGGCTACTCTTGTCCGTTATGTGAACGTGCTAAGGGAGGCCATGGAGGAGATGACATCAGTGGAAGAGATCCTAATAGATCGGGTCAACTACTTAACAATTGGACTTGAGACTAGCTTCCAAGAAATCACCCTTTTGCACCAAAGGTTGAATATTCTTGCTATGCCTCCCATGGAACCAATCTTCCCACAAAAAGATTGGAATCTAGCACAAGAAGTCATCATCCCCACCGGGTGGAATGAACTTCCACCGGAACCACCTCTAGACACACTTTATGATTTTCCGGTGACCATCAACCCTCTCCCACAAGGAGTTGTGAATGATGAGCCTCCCTTCTTTATCCCTAGGGAGATAGAGGAGATGCTCAATGACATTTGAGAGGGCACATCCCACCCGGAAAAACTCAATAGCCCTCTAACATCCAGAAACCACCTCCGGGTTTTTGTTTCATTCTTGACTATTCTAAGGAAAGCTTTTCTGGTTTTTATTTCTTGTCATTAGGAGCTTAATCTACCATAGGACTTTTAAATTATGTAGTTTTTCGCTTTTTCTTTTATGTTGTAATGAATGGTCGGTATTAATAAAAGGGTGGTGTTTGTAACACTTCAATTGGTGAAATAATGTGAAAAACTGAGAATAAGGGACCCCATGCACGTAAACCAGAGCCTCCGCTTCAAAAACTGCTAAACAAAATCTGCAGCACGAGGCCATGCTAACCAGACACGCCCTCGTGCCTAAATGTCTGATGAAAATTTTTTTTGCAGAAAAGGTGGCACCGGTCATGCCCACCAGGCACGCCCCAGTGTCCACCACACTGTAAGTCTTCTATTAGTCTTCGTGACTAGCACTTTGGCCACGGGGCCGTGTCCACCTGGCACGCCCCCGTGCCCAGTGACCAGTAACCTTAAAATTTGTTGTTTAACCCCAATTTTTGCAAATTTAATCAAAACAAATCGTA
The DNA here is from genome assembly GCA_947069175.1 of Scalesia atractyloides. Taxonomy (NCBI): domain Eukaryota; kingdom Viridiplantae; phylum Streptophyta; class Magnoliopsida; order Asterales; family Asteraceae; genus Scalesia; species Scalesia atractyloides. The sequence continues at coordinate 36,690,127 of CAMTDV010000116.1, forward strand.
TTTGGGACATATTGAGGATAATGTATAATTTAAGTGTTGGGGGATGTTAAAACCTTGAATCGTTTGTCACAAAATCAAGCCTTACACAAAACTCACCTTGGAAAACCGCTAATCACCCCAAAAAAATTTCAAATTTTGTTCATGTTTTTTACTTATCTTGGTTTAGATTGGGAAAAACACGTTATAAAAATTATGTTTTTACAAATCTACACCTGCTAGTGTCGTGATAAAAAGAACCAATTAAGAAAATTATAAAAATGGGCATAACAAATCTTTGTAAAATTTGAATATATATACACTTTTACATTATAACATTTTCCCACAAAAGTGATTTTTTTGAGCATTTACTGAGCATACAAATACATATCTATACTAATTGCTCAATTCTTTGTTTCTTGTCTGAATAGCCCGTTGGGTTCTTACAAATCTAGAACTTGCCAAAATAATATATTCCCAATCCTTACCGACACTAAACCAAGTAAGTAAATGATATAGGCATTAGAACTATAACCCATTTTTTTCTAAACCTTTATTTTTCTTTTCATATCCCTCTAGTTAAACCTCCTTGATACTTAAGCCTTTCATTTCTATAACCCGCAAAATATAAACTTTTGCAAAAACAACCACCCACATCCACAAAACTTCTTTTTACTTACACCATTTATTTTAGTAACAAGTTCGATCATAAATAACAAAGTATAGCTTAGTTTCAATATTAGGTAAAAAACATTGGTTAATGTTTTCCTCTAAGCCACAAAAATTGTTCAAGAATACCGACACTTCTACGCCTTTCACCATTTTACCCAAAAATACCTACCCTTTTAAAGCCCTCTTGATATTTACAAAGATTAAACGTCACAAAGAAGGAGGTTTGATTGTTTGTCAAGCTGATGATAGGCGTAAACACCACATCGGGTCCGAGCGATTTCACTTAAACATATTCGGCCGAGTATTGAGTGACCACTTGTGAGGTATGTAAATTTGTATATAACTAAATAGAATTTTATAAAGGCATGTTATGCCCAAAACAAATATTTTTTCTTAAAATATGTTCTAAATAAATCAGAACGAATAAGATTTTAAATAAAATAAAAATAAAATAAATGTAGAACTTGGATTCCCGACACTCCAAAGATAAACCCAAAACTTCTATTCTACCAATTCCATTTGGGTGTGTAAGCTACATTATAGAGTTTTGCTTGAGTACAAGCAAAGATTCAAGTGTGGGTGTATTTGATGTGCGCAAAATGCAATATATAAATTACGTCAAACAAGGCATAATCAACCCTTTTTCGGTACTAATATTGGAAAAAGCATGTTTCTTTGTTGACTTTTAAATTACAGTATCAAAAGAGCTTAAACGAATAAAAGGAACAAATTAACAGCAGAAACCAACACAAATACAAAGAAAAAGAATTGACACGACTTGCCAAACCCCCATCCACATCCAAAACAACAAAAATAATGAAGACAGAAGCTCAGGCACGAGGCCGTGCCCACCAAGCATGGGGTCGTGCCCAGTCAAGATTCTCTACAGAAAAGGACATATAGCAAAAGACAAGCAACACGGGGCTGTGCCAGCTCAACATAGGTCGTGGTCAACTCTAAGATTCGTAGAATCTATGATAGTACAACAACTACACTGACCACAGGGTCGTGCTCTGTTACCACGGAGCATGTTAGTAAAAGACCTGACATATGTAGTTAATGAAGGAAGAGAAAATGAAGCCTATAGGGCCGTGTAAGGTGGGCACGGGGCCGTGGTCGCCTTCTGTTTTCAGTTATAAATAGAGGTGCTTGGTTCATGAGAAACGCATCCTTGGCAAACCACTTCTCTCACAGTTGCCATCAGTCTACCACCACTACAACATCAACACCCACCACTATCATCTATCTTTCATCTTTTAGAGTGTGTAGTAGTCTCGGAATCCAAGATTGATCATAAGAGTTCTTGTCAAACAAAGGCTATACTTGGCTAAATATCTTACATCACTTGGTGAAGACAAATCTTTTATGCATTACTTTTGATTTTCAATCTTTGGCAACTTTTTTATTTGGGTATGTATTAATGACTTTAATAACTAGTTTTTTATATTGAAAGTGAACTTTATTTAAACATTTCTTCATGTTTCGTTGATTCATTCATTCGTGTCTTTACAGTCTATATAAAGCGCGTTAACTACCTGGAAGGGGGTTAGAAGGGTGTTTGGGTAAAGTTCTTATCTTGTTTAGTGTATAGATCCTGCGAGGACTTGGTTCAAGCTTACTAGGACTTTCGTTGAGGCCGATAGCAGCAAATCGGGGGAAGTAAAAACGGCTTGACCCCTTATAAATAAACTACTATTAAAACTTTATCCGGCCTTGCGGGACCCCTTATAAATAAACTACTATTAAAACTTTATCCGGTCTTGCTGGACTGTATCCCAGCTGACTCAGACCAATATGGTCGAGGGTAACGTCGCATTCACAAGAGGGGCCTACCACTTTTCGCAGTAATAACTTATTTAATTATCTTCAATATTCCGACCTTGCGGGACAGTATCCCTACTGACTTGAACCAATAGGTTGAAGGTAACGTCACCTTCACAAGAGGGGTCTACTACTATAACTAAGATAATTTCTTAAAAAGCTCAAAGTGCGGAAATCATCAAAGGATATATAAAAGAGGAGTCGGATCCAAGTGATTCTTTCTTGTCTATTTGTTTTTATTTCTTTACTTCTTACATTTGGTTTTTATCTTTTAAAACTTTCAAAACTTTTATCAAAATTTGGTTAGATTAGACATTAATGATTGGCCGGTATTAAAAGCTCTTATGTCCTTGGACGACCTCGGTATCTTACCATCACTATACTACGTCTACGATGGGTGCACTTGCCCAAACGTGTGTAGAGTGATAGTATTGTATCGTGTTTTATAATTTTAAAGCTTGATCCACGAGTAAAAAGTGCTTAAAATATAACAAAAATTATAACCACACTCGACCACGTAAGGTAACTTTTCAAAACTCCTTGTTTATTCGTCATCACATGACCAAATTACCGTTTTAACCCTTTTCACTTATGGTTTCTTACCATTTTCACTTGTTCCGACCCGTATCATTCCGCGTCGGAACTTTATATTTCAAATACCATTTTACCTTGTTCTTAACCAATACTATAAGTATGTGTTCTATTTAAAAGATGTAAGCTTTACTTACCTTGCATTCAATTATGCTTTTCAGCATATTTGATCCTCTTGACCCGCTTCTTCCCAAGCTTCCACCTAGCTTGCCAAGCGTCAAACTATTATTTATCATTCGCAAGATGGTTAGATTAGTTATCATTTATCATGACTATCCCACCTAACGCATTTTACATCAAAATTATAATTTGATCTTACTATAGGTCAGTTTGAATTTTAAAAGTCAACTGCCAATTAACCTATGCAAATGCACAAATAAGTTCAACAACTCATTTAGGCAATACATCAAATACCCGATAGGCGTTATTTATAAGCTACCATTTTAACTGGATTCCCAACCAAATTCATATCATTTCTCTCACTTCAACAAGTTCGAGCGATCATTAACATCAAGTTAACTTAGCTCTCAATTATCAATGCTAGTTTATCAATTCATTGTGATAGCTAAGGGTTTTCATCTCTATGTAAAAACTCATTTTATCATATTACTAGACATTCATCTGAATACCTAACATAATCAAGTTCTACATACAACTAGTAGGTAACGTAATTTCAAGTACATATTAACATTGACATAACATCAATTTCATCATATCATACAAACCCATTTTAAGTCATGTCTGATCACTTATTCGAATATCTAATTTGTTCAAGTACCTTACACATACATACAAGTATTATGATCATAAACACTCTTATATCATCACTTTCATCATATAATCAAAACCCACTTCATAATCTACTTGTTAATCGCTTGCAAGTAATCTTACATCAAATATTTTATAATTTCATTATATCTAATGAATTAAGGATACATATACACTCAATTTCATCTCTGGATCATACTCCAACAATCTAATTACAAGTATTCTACTTGTCTCAAGTTATGACTTTCACCAATGTAGGTTATTAGACATACCTTATGATCACTAAGGTTAGATGATCACGATTTCATCATCATGCAAGCATCTCTTGAAGAAATTAGCCTTCAATTTGATGGAATTGGATCAACAACCCTTTCTTGTTCTCCTGATGATCGACCTACACACACAAACACTATGTGTGTGTTGTGTTTTAATTTTTGTTTATAAAACATAAGTTTCCTTTTTGACAACTTTGGTCCCTCAAGTTTAGTTTTGATACTCATTGTTTTATTACCTATTTACATGTTACTAACTAGGTTAATTAGTTCCTAGTTATTTTGTTTACGGGTTAACTTTTACCACCAACAGTATTTTTACCCACTCATCCTCGGTTAAATTTGGTTTAATTACTAAACTCGTTTTCAGAGTGTTACATTGTAAAGTGTTTGTTGAGAGTTTTTCGTATTTCATCAGATTTGTTCTTGTAATTATCTTGAATCTTGATTGGTTTAGTAAAGATACCATATTTTTAACAATGATACTCAAAACTTAACTAAATCAATTATTTACTGAGTTCTATCTAATAATTATAATGATAATTGTAAAGTGTTTGTTGAGAGTTTTTCGTATTTCATCAGATTTGTTCTTGTAATTATCTTGAATCTTGATTGTTTTAGTAAAGATACCATATTTTTAACAATGATACTCAAAACTTAACTAAATCAATTATTTACTGAGTTCTATCTAATAATTATAATGATAATGAGAATGATAATAATAATAATAATAATACCACAATACATTTCTTATAAACATATCAGCCCATCAATCCCTTTATTACTACTTATATCGGCTCACTTTTTAATAAAAGAGTAAATTAGTGTTTTGACCCCTACAGTTTAGCAAGTTTAATCTTTTCAGCCCAAAAAAGAATCTCTTAATGTATCAGACTCTAAGGTCGCACTTTATAACGGTTTTGTCCCCTGACACTAATTTTGTTACTTTTTTTGTAGTTAAGTGTAAGAGTAATAAGGTAATTATATACCTTAGGGGTTGTTTTTTATAATTAAAAAGTTCTTTTAATATTTAAGAGATTATTAATGCAATTACTCAAGTTTTTTTTAACTATTTCGTTATTTTCACGATTATTATTTAACAAAATATGTTTTATATATACAAACAAATATGTATTTTCATTAAGTGTGTGTTTTTTATAAACATCTTTTTTAAAATCATTTGTTTTAACCTTTTTTTAAACCGTCTATTGTTTTTAAATTATTTATTTATTAAAATAGTTCTTTTTAAAGTTGTTTGTCTTTTAGAGTATTTTTATACGATTCATTTTATACTGTTCTTTTTAAAATCATTTTTTAACTTTTTTAAACAGTTCGTTTTAAGTCGTTAATTTTTAAAAGCGTTTCTTTTTAAATCGTTCCTTTTAAACCCGTTTTTGAAATCATTCGTTTTTGAAACTTTGTATTCAGTTTACTTATATCCGCTAGGGATTAAAAAACGAACGAGTGGGTTAAAAAACGAAGATTAAAAAAAGAGTGTTTATAAAAAAAACCTTAAAAAATAAGTTAACAAGTGTAAGGTACTAAAAAACGCACAAATTAAATAAACGAAAGGTTAAAAAATAACGAATTTTGAATAAAAAAACGGTCCAGAAAAATGAAAGATTTGAAAAAGAAATAAATCATTCTAAAAAAGTTTGAAAAAATGAACGATCTTTTGCACTCTTTTTCTTAGAATGTTTCTTTTTTTCAAATCTTACATTTCTTTTGTTTTTATACACGTCGTTTTGTAGAATTTTAAAAATGAACTTAAAAGGTGAGTTTTTTAAAAAAGTTTAAAAATAAATGATTTTAAAAAGAATGGTATAAAATGAAGTGTTTAAAAAAACTTTAAAAGACAAATGACTTTTAAAAGAAGGATTTTAAAAAACAAATGGTTAAAAAGAAACAATTATAAAAACGATAGATAGTTTAAACAAAATGTAAAAAAACAAACTATTTTTTAAAATGACTTTTATAAAAACAAACGGTTAATGAGACTACTTATTTATTTGTATAATTAAAACGTATTTTTTAAATAATAATTGTGACGATAACGAAATAATAAAAAAAAACTTTAGTAATTGCATTAATATTCTCTTAAATATTAAAAGAAATTTGTAATTATCAAAGATAGCCCCTGATGTATATAATGGCATAATTACCCTTACACTTAACTGCAAAAAAAAATAAAAAAGTTAGTTGAGGGACCAAAACCGTTATAAAATACAATCTCGGGATCTGATATATTAAAAGATTCTTTTTTAAGCTGAAATGGTTAACCTGGCTAAACTTCAGAGGCGAAAACAGTAATTTACTCTTAATAAAATTATAATAAACTTAATTTAAGAAAATTGTCGAAGCACACATGATGTATTTAAAATGTTTCATAACCAACTTTTAAATCCCCAGTCTCCATTAGAGCTGCACAAGCAGGGTTTTTTTCAATACCCGGTTTTGGTTATGGAATCAATTTCAGGTAAAATCGGGTATCACTTATACTGGGTTTGAAAGAGTCGGTTTCGGTTCCTAGAATAAAAAACCGGGTATTTTTAAAACCTGGTTCCGGGTATGCCTGGTATCACTTATATCGGCTATTGAAAGAACCAGTTTTAGTTTCTAGTATAAAAACCATACCCGATTCCAGGTCGGGTATGGAAGCGATCCTTTAAAAACTGTCAAACCGGGTATTTCGAGGATTGAAGAAAACTCGGTCTGGGTACTAAAAAACAGTTTCGGTACAGGCTCAATTCGAAGTGTTGTACGAATTTCTACCACCGTTGCATGTTCATACAACACTTTTTTTTATGGATAATGCGCTTATACACTACCCTACCCGACTACCACTTATTTGTTTATTGATTTCTTAAGATCTAGTAATTCATGGCTAAGCTCCTCTAAATCTCTCAGGACTAAACTTTACTTTTATGTTGCAAACAAAGCATCCTTCTAAGATGGCTAAACTTTTATTTCTATTGCAAACTAAGATGCTTAAACGATAAACAAACAATATGGATTGGAATTTTGGATCTAATTTTAATGTTAAAACTAAAAAATATGGACATGTTTGTTTTTTTGAGTTATCTCGCAATGAAGTCTCTTGCAAAAAGAAAACTTAAATTAGCTGCAACATATTAAAATGATAAATTCTAATTAATATGTATTATGTTGCATAATATGAAATTATTTTAGTTTTTTAACAAATAAAATCATAATATTTTATTATTAAACTATAAAAAAACATATAACAATTAACATGAACAAGTATTTGGGTATTCGGAAAACCCGGTTCCGGGTATAAAAAAACGGGTACGGGTACAACACGGTTCCATGTATTTAAAAAACCTGGGTACAAACGGGCAGTGTTGTAGTAAGCGCTAGTCAGGCGCTGGGTTGAGGACTAGCAATTAATCGGGATTAATCGGAATTAATTGGAATTAGTCGGGATTAATTTGAATTAATCGGCATCTTATCGGGTTTTTACAACCACGCATGCGGGTATAAATCGATACGATTTTTACATAGAAATCTATACCCTATGCGTACCTGGTGGATAAGGTCGGGTACGATCCCAGATGCGAAAAAACTAATACCCAATTCCCTTTTTGTTGCAGTTCTAGTTTTTTTGTGCACCTCTGGTCCCCCATGATAGTCGATAATCGTGACCCAAAACAGTGGGCCGTGATCAAAACAATGGGCTCGAATCATAACCAATACTTATTAGCTAATGAAACCTTTAACATTGTTTCAGGACCAATCTCACACCAAGAGAATCCATCCAAACAAACATCGTTGCCATCTTCATACTCAAAAATATTTCTAATATGTAACACACATTTTTACAAATACTTTGGGTTGTTATATTGGGTTGTTATATATAAAGTTAAACTACATGTTTATACACATTATTTATGTTTATCTTAAGGCTATTATTATCACTTTTTTGTAAAACAACGAGTAGCAATTAGTGTTTCTTTGGTGATTTGATGGTAAATATTGATTGTATTATTACGAACTTATCGTAAATTCAATCAATTTCTTTTTTTCTTATTGGTCTTTCTTTGAATTCATTTGTGTTTAGTATGCTTCTAATCTTGAATATTAATGCCAAATAAGATACTTTGTATTTTAATCTAAATTCCTGATTATCGTTTTTTCATCTGATCTTATCACCGTCAACAAACCCTGAAAAACGTCAGGATGCTAATCCTTTGGTTTAACCACATCGCAATCAATTCGATTTATACCCCCTCAAGCAAGTTTGACACTCAAATTGCTCTATCTGTGTAAAAGATTCGTATGACGGTATTACGAGACCGGTTAAAAATAACGGTTCACCTGTGTTATATAACAATTACGATAACTGAATATTGATAACTAAATCTAAGAACTAGTTTAGGAAGACATGTTAATCAGCTTCGAAAACATCCATTGAATGAAGCAAGAGAACTGTGAATCAATTGGTGAGATTAGTAAGTTTTAAGATAGTTTGAAATGTATCCTTATTTCAACTCGTGTAATATACACGACGTTCTTACCTAGTATATTATATAGGAGAGTTCATTACTCTTATAGTTTACTTGGTTTGACCACTAGTCACACCTTTAAGGTCTAAATTTAAAAGCTTGTAAATTTGAGCATAGGTTTCCAATTTATAACAAATTAGGGTCTGGCACCGACTCATATTACAAAATTCATCAAACTTATGTAATATGCAAATCTCATATTACAAAATTCATCAAACTTATGTAATATGCAAATTTCAATTTTTTTCCTACTAGGACCAGTTAACCGAAACCGTCGGTTTTTTGCCCCCCCCCCCCTCCAAAAAAAAAAAGATAAACCTTTAACAGGGTCGGCTACTAATGGTTATTGAAGGATTTAAACCTTAGTTGTTATTAACCGATAGGTTAGTAAGAGCTTAACTGGTCATCGGTTAAAAAATGGTATTTTTAGTTTTTTAATCCTAAAAATTCCAGAAAAAATAAATAAAACACACAAATAAACTCAAACAAAATATATTTTTATTTATTTTTAATACTTTTGTAACTAACATTTCATAAATTTAAATGAAAAAAGACATAAAAATATCTAATACATTTTTTTAACTAGCCTTGAATCAACTTCGTCGTCGTGCTTTTTAGTTGTTTAGTGGTTGCGCCCCTCTTCTAATCGTATCGTTGTCGAGTCATTTCGTTGTGTCGTTATTTAGTAGTCTAGTCATTTCGTCGTGTAATTTAGAGTTTGATGCAGCTGCAAGACACGTATCACAATTTTTGCACCATGCATTTTTTTTACCATTTGAAATTTCGCATAAGTCAAAATTCACCTATAGTGTTTGATCTATACTGCTATTCAAGATCCTGTTAACAACCAACTCACTAGAAGAAGCACCAACACCAAACGAACCTTGAGCACTCGAACTAGCCATTTGGAACATATACAATTTTTTCATTTTTCGTTTTTGTAAGTGGTTTTTAGCCAAAAATTCTATGGGACTAAACTAATACATCAAACTAGTATTTATAAATGTCTATGGGGTAAAAAGACACTCCATACCACTACTAACGACTAGACAACGGTCTACTGGCTGTCACAACCCGACAAACCGGGCTGGTCGTAACCTATTGGTAACAATGCAACGCATTGGAAAATATGTTTAAGACTTTTACTAAAGATGAACACCTTCTAAACTAAGTGTCTTCTAGGGCTTCCAATCCCAATGTTGCACCTATTCCAATCGTGCCCTTACCAAATAAGACTTGAGAAAAACATGCTGAAACGTCAACAAAAAGTTGGTAAGTTCACAGGTTTAAGAGACTGGAAATAAATTGTTTTCAAGAAATCATTTGACAATTCAAATTAGAAAACAATTTGTACAATGATTCTTATGGAAATCCAAGTAAGGTAGTCCTTAGAATACTTAGAAAATTTAGGTCATTCTTACCGGAAATGCTTGAAACCATAAGTCATTCCCTTGGAATACCCATTAAAACTCGTAAACACCCGCTCCAAGATATTTGAACAAACATCATAACCGTATAGAACATATACACATAGTTTATGTAATTTGTGTACGTCACCGTCAATGCCTAGCTAAGACAAAGACAACATGCATGCGTGAGCCTATAACCAACCAAGGGCTGGTACGTGCCTCGTAAATCGTACACTAAAGACGATGTTAAACTAGCAGCTGGTGTCACACCCATACCCGCAGTGAAAATAAAAGTAGGGGCATAATTGGGTTATCAACAAAGCTCATGACATTTACTAATAGGTTTCATATTTATTAAATTGAAATTAAAACTTCAAATATTCAAACACAAGGAAACATACAAGTTCAAGAAAACTTTGTTCTAAACAAATATATATTTTATTAATCTTCTAAGGTCATTCCTATGTGTTCCTCTCCTCAGCCTGCTCACCTGTATCATGCGTAAAACAAAGGTTTGGGTCAACAAAAGTTGGCGAGTGAATCTAAGTAAAACATTTAAACAGTTGTTATAAATTGGCTCTTTAAATAAAAATTGTGCATAGACCATAAGTAAGCATATGTGTATATATAAACAATCACAAACCACATAATATCCACAAAGAACAATATGAACATTATGAATGATGATCTTGAGATCAAGGCTCAATCAAACGGAGCCGATCTAATGAGGCACCTGATGCTCAACTCGTATCCCACGAGGAACTGATGGGCCTTAAATGAATGATTGCACTGAAATGATAAAATGTAACCACACATAATCACACAAAAAATTATACACATTTGATCACATAATGATGTTAGCACAGTGTTTAAATAAATAAAACATGTACGACACATGATACACCCCAAAGCATGATTAAAAAGGGAATTTGTAAGGATTCACTCATAGTGGGTGGGTTTCCTTGATTGATGAAGAGTGCGCACGAGTTTAAGATTTAGCCGACGAAGGAACTAACCTAAATAATAACGTAACGATTCGATAAATAAATAAAAGTTAATATTTCAATTTAATACTTTTTATTTGATTTTTAGATTATTTTTGTGGTATTTAAAAGAATTTTTAATCTTTTATAATTGAGAATATTAGAATAAGAGAAGTAAACAATACAAATAAATAAATAATAATAATAATAAATAAAAAAAATTGGGCCTTGTCAGGCTATCATATCTGACCGATTCGCGTGGGAATATTGGCAACGTGGGCGGGATTCGAACTTGAGACCTCTCGTACGTGTGAACGCAGCTCTTCCAACTAAGCTCCGTGTCTAACCCGAAAGGAATCCTATTTTAATTACTTTTATATACTTGTTAGGTTATACCAGAAATTACTTTATTTAAAAAGGAGTTAAATTAACGAACCGGTGAGTAAAGCATGAATCGAACCCGCGATCTCAGTGTCATTGTGCACCCAGCCCATCCAACTGGGCTGGGTGTCTAACCCGATTGTATTAGAATTTTAATTATACTTGACCACTTCCTAAAGTTCATCTTCTTCATTATCCTGATTAAACCCAGAACATTAACCCGAATTGAAAACATAATTAACAACTATTCTGTTTCACGATTTACACATGAATATACAGTTTATAAAACAAGAAGTAAAAGATGGTTACCAACGACGATAACTTCGATTTCCGGTGAGTAATTCCGGCGACCAAACAACTGGGTTTTCCGACAAGAACAGAATGTTTGAGCAGGGGATTTCTAGTGAAATTTTGAATGAATGGGCGAGTTTGGATTATCTAACATAGGGTATTTATAGGCTTCATAGATTGAGATTTGCCTTCAATTTTGAAACGGTAATTTGGATCGATGATTAGCATAACGGTTTGATCTTAAAAGAATTTAACTGAGGTTTGGACGTTGATTGACGGTTATATTCGATTAATTGAAGAATTGAAACGGAGTAGCAGTGATTAATCATTGAAACAGAGGACGGTTACCGTTTTGATGTTTTGAATCTCGCAGGTATCTCACACGATACACTATATATGTTATTAGATTCCAAAACTTCACAATCAGTGTGTGGTCTAGTGGTGTCTTGGTGTGTGCACAAGTGGGGGAACCGGGTTCGATTCCTCCCCTTTTCTTAAATTTTATTTTATTTTTTATATTTCTTTTTATATGCTTTACTTATTTTCCTTTTAAAAACTATTATTTTAAGTAAATATTTTATTTATATACTTTGGTTATAAAATAAATTAATTAATACAAATATTTGCATAATGAAACATTAAATATTTACTTGAATATCAAACGGGGCGGGTTCTTGAAACTCGTTTTACATGAATGTTACAGTATCCCCTGCTTTTCAAAATTTCGTCCCTAAATTGACGTAGTGGCTACAACAGGAAAAAGATGCGAGTATTTCTCGCGCATTGAGTCCTCACGTTCCCAAGTAAACTCAGGTCCTCGCTTTGACTCCCAACGCACCCTGACTATTGGAATACGACTTCGTCTCAAACGCTTTTCACCGAAGTCCATGATTTCTACAGGTCTTTCAACAAAATGCATTGATTCATCGATTTGAATATCTTCTAAAGGAATATGGAGATTTTCGTCGACAAGACACTTTTTCGAGTTTGATACGTGGAATATGGGATGTATTCTGTTGAGTTCTTCTGGTAAATCAAGCTTGTATGCTACATGACCAACTCTTTCGAGTATTTTGAATGGTCCCACATAGCGTGGTGCTAGCTTGCCTTTTTGACCAAAACGAACCACTCCCTTCCACAGTGATACTTTCAAAAGTACTTGATCACCAACACAAAACTCCAATGGCTTTCGTCGTTTATCAGCGTAACTCTTTTGACAACTTCGACCTGCTAGAAAATTATTGCAATCTGAAGGATTTTGTCAGTCGTTTCTTGAATCAACTCAGGTCCAGTGATTTGTGCTTCACCAATTTCGTGCCAACACATAGGAGATCGACACTTACGACTGTATAAGGCTTCAAAAGGAGCCATGCCAATGCTTGAATGATAGCTATTGCTGTATGAAAATTCAACTAACGGTAGATGAGTGTCCCAATTTCCCATGAAGTCTATGACACATGCTCGCAACATGTCTTCGAGGGTTTGTATGGTACGCTCAGATTGACCATCAGTTTGAGGGTAAAAGGCAGTGCTGAGATCTAATCGTGTACCCAAAGCGGATTATACGGCTTGCCACATTCGCGAAGTAAAACGGTCGTCTTGATCTGAAACGATACTTAAGGGCACACCATGACGATTTATAATTTCATTGATATAGATACGAGCTAACTTCTCGTTCTTGAAATCTTCGTGGATTGGAATGAAATGAGCTGATTTGGTGAGACGATCAATGATAACCCAAATGGTGTCATACCCACTGGAGGTGTGAGGTAACCCGGTAATGAAATCCATGGTTATATTTTCCCACTTCCATACAGGTATTTCGGGTTGGACAAGAAGTCCTGAAGGTCTTTGATGTTCAGCTTTCACTTTGGAACATGTAAGGCACTTGGAAACGAAAATAGCGATATCTTTCTTCATGCCAGGCCACCATTAGGAGTATCGTAGATCTTGGTACATCTTATCGGCTCCTGGATGTATAGAGTATCGTGTTTTGTGAGCCTCGTTCATGAGAAAAGCACGAAGATCGTCGCGATCAGGTATCCAAATACGATTCAAGTAATAGAGAATCTCGTCTGACTTGGATTCTAGTTTGGTTTCAGCTCCACAAGACAATTCATCTCGTACATCATTTTCCGTGACGGAAATATGTTGAGCTGCTCTAATTCGGTTTTGAAGATCGGTCACAATTTAGGAACACAAAAGTCAGATAGAGTTTGCATACTCCTTTCGACTGAGGGCGTTAGCCACAACATTAGCCTTGCCAGGATGATAACGAATTTCACAATCATAATCATTTAGGAGGTCGACCCATTGTCGTTGCCTCATGTTCAACTCTTTTTTATTGAAGATATGTTGAAGACTCTTGTGGTCAGTGTAAATTTCACACTTGGTACCATAGAGATAGTGTCTCTATATCTTTAGAGCGAACATGACTGCTCCAAGTTCTAGGTCGTGAGTGGTATAGTTCTTTTCATGCACCTTGAGTTGCCTTGAGGCATAGGCTATCACCTTTCCTCTTTGCATTAGAACGCAACCTAACCCTTGCGCTGACGCGTCACAATAAACCACAAAATCTTCACAGCCATCAGGAAGTGTAAGGATAGGTGCATTGCAAAGTTTTTGCTTCAAAGTTTGGAAAGCCTCTTCTTGCTTGGGCCCCCAAATAAAGGGCTTGCCCTTGTGAATCAAGGCTGTGAGTGGAACAGCGATACGAGAAGAATTTGCAATGAAACGACGATAATAACCAGCTAGACCAAGAAATGATCTAACTTCGGTAGGAGTACGTGGCGCTTGCCACTCTTGCACCGCTTTGATCTTTGCAGGATCAACATGAATCCCTTTGTCATTCACGACGTGACCAAGAAATTGCACCTCTTTTAACCAAAACTCGCATTTGGAGAACTTAGCATAAAGCTTTTCAGTTCTTAAGAGTGTTAGAATAAGTCGAAGATGTCGCTAATGATCGCTTTGGTCTTGGAGTAGATAAGAATATCATCAATGAAAACTATAACAAAACGATCGAGGTAGGGTTTGCACACCCTATTCATCAAATCCATGAAAAAGCAGGAGCATTGGTCAATCCAAAAGGCATAACCATGAATTCATAATGACCATAGCGAGTTTGAAAAGCAGTCTTTAGAATATCTTCCTCACACACTCTAAGTTGATGATAACCAGAACGAAGGTCGATCTTTGAAAAACAGGTGGCACCTTGAAGTTGATCTAGAAGATCATCGATACGAGGTAATGGGTAGCGATTCTTGATGGTCAGCTTGTGGAGCTCTCTATAATCGATACACATGCGGAAAGTTCCATCTTTCTTCTTTACGAAAAGAACAGGCGCACCCCAAGGTGATGAGCTAGGACGTATAAATCCCTTGTCAGTCAACTCTTGCAGCTGACTAGCTAACTCTTGCATCTTAGATGGGGCTAACCGATAGGAGATTTGGCAACTGGTGTAGCACCAGGTACAAGATCGATTCGGAATTCGACTTCTCGCACAGGGGGAAGTCCTGAAACGTCATCGGGAAAAACTTGAGGAAATTCTTTAACGATTGGAATAGAGCTTCCCTTCCTTGTCTTCCTTCTTGACGATATGAGCTAGAAACGCGATATAGTCTTTGCGAAGGTATCTACGAGCTTGGAGACATGACATCAATTTGAGTCCTTTAGAAGGAGTTTCACCGAAAATACGCAAAGTTTGACCGCCAGCGAGGGGAATTCGAATAAACTTCTCGTAGCAAACAACTTCAGCGTGATGATGACTAAGCCAGTCCATACGGATGATAATGTCGAAACTACCCAATTTCATTGGAATAAGATCAATTGAAAAATCGTGATCATTAAGGGTAAGAGTACAATTACGAATAATCGAATCTAACGTAATAGGTTCACCATTAGCAACTTCCACTGTGAATGATTCAACGAGACTAACGCGAGGAAAATCAAGAATGGATTCGAACTCTAAAGACACGAAACTCTTGTCCGCACCAGTATCAAATAGTATGGATGCATAACTAGCGTTAATAAGAAACGTACCGTTGACCACATTATTATCAGCCCTAGCTTGGTTGGCGTTGATGTTGAAAGCCCTTCCTCTAGCAGGTGGATTAGCTTGGTTGGCTTGATTCACTGGATTGGCTTGAGCTTGGGCATTTATGACGTTCACCAAGCGTGGGCAGGTATTTCGAAAGTGGGTGAGATCGCCACAGTTGAAACATGCTCTGACAGGTTGCATCATTGGATAATTGGGTTGGTAGTAGGGTGGAGCCATGAGTTGAGCAGGTGGTAAGAGTAAAGGTTGTTGGTGTTGGGCTTGGCCTACCACTTGATTGTTGGGTTGGGCTTGAGGTTGATTACGGTTTGGCTTTTGAAGGATACGACAAGTTTGAATTGTGTGACCTGCACGGCCACAACTTGTGCAATATTGACATGGGTTCTCAGGAGGGTGGTGATATTGGCATCGGTTGCATTTGGGATGGGGTCCTGTGTATGGTTTCTTGAATGGGGCAGTAGGAGCGATTTGTGTGATGGGTGCAGCAGTGATAGGGGAATTGGTTTGGGTAACAGCGAAATTCTTGCCATTGCGCTTTCTCTTACCAGCAAACTTAGAAGACAAACCTGTTTGAGTTGGGGTTTCGACAAGTGTCTTGCCTTTCTTCTTCTCTTCTTTAAAATCACCATTTCAGATGCGATTTTTCGTAAGTTCAGTAGCCAGCTCCATGGCAGCTTCGAGTGTTGCAGGTGTGGTACTTAACACAGAATCTTGAATTTTCGAGGGAAGACCTCGAATGTAATGCTCGATTAGACGATAGAGCGGAGTGAACAGGTTGGGGACCATCTGATTCAGCTCGGGAAATCTCTTGTTGTACGTGGTGTGGTCTCCTTCTTTTTGTTTTAATGAGTAGAACTCATCTTCCAATTTCTTGATTTTGCTTCTTGGACAGAAGTGTCTCGTCATGATTTCTCTCAACTCATCCCAAGTCAAGTCCATAGCAGCTTCAGCACCCCGCTTACCGTTCTCTGTGTTCCACCATGTAAGTGCTACCCCAAACAAACGACCAGTAGCATATCGCACCTTGCGATCATCGGGACAATCGCAATTGAGAAAAGTGCTTCCCATCTCCTCAAACCAACGGAGGAGAGCGGTGACACCTTCAGTCCCCTCATACTTTGGAGGATCGCAGGACTTGAAATGATTGTAGGTACATTTGGTGGTGTTAGGGAGAGGACTGCGATATTTTGACCTTCTTGATTGGTGGGGTTGATAGGATTGGCGACAAGTGCTTGTTGAACTTGCACGACAATGTCAGGAAGTACGACAGCCATCTGTTGTGAGATTTGAGTGGCCATACGTTCGCTAGATCTTCCTGACCTTCTACCGCCTCGAGAGTGACTAGCAGACATCTACAGGAAATACGTAGCGAGATTATGAGTTGATAGCTTCTAGGTGTCATGTGTCGTAAAAAGTGTAAACAATATTCAAAATAGATGCAAAAAAAATTATCTACATCCATAGGATATCTTGGGCTTGCTTACGTTTGGGCCTCTAAATGTCTCCCATACTTCGGCCTAGGTAGTCACGTGGGCCCCCATGACTACTGGGCTTGGTAGGGTTCACATTGGTGTTGGCCTGTTAATGCTTGCGTCACCCGAATGAAAATTGTGAAACATAATTGTAAGATATGTGGTCAGAGGATGTCCAGGTATAGACACAATGACAACTCAAAGTAGGGTTAGTTCACACGACGTTTGGTGTGGCATGCTTTGGCCTAATAGGTCCTTTGTACTCTCATCGTTAGTCCCCCGGTAGGCAAACTGGTCCATTATTTTTGATTTATACGAATGCCAGGCCTAGACAGGACGTTTCGACTACCGGTACTCGTACCCTTCCAGTTACTACATGCCTGTCGTAGAACTCACTTTGATGCCATTGAAAAACATGAAAACATTGCAAAATCTTTGAGAAGAAATCATGAAAATTGTGAAAGCGTGATGGGTGTGCTTGCGTAGGCATGATATGTTAACAATATATAAACTATAATAAATATCACATATTAACATGTAGTAGTGAAAGTGCTTGCATGTATTTGTGTGTGAAAATAAACATGAAACGCATAAACATCATGAGTTTTGCATGTAACACATAAACAATTAAAATCTAATCAACTATAGTATAGGCTCTAAGGGTCTAATAACCTATCCTATATCCCTATAGTCACAAGCTCTGATACCAATCTGTCACACCCTGACCCACAGCAGGACTAAAAGTAGGGGCATAATTGGGTTATCAACAAAGCTCATGACATTTACTAATAGGTTTCATATTTATTAAATTGAAATTAAAACTTCAAATATTCAAACACAAGGAAACATACAAGTTCAAGAAAACTTTGTTCTAAACAAATATATATTTTATTAATCTTCTAAGATCATTCCTATGTGTTCCTCTCCTCAGCCTGCTCACCTGTATCATGCGTAAAACAAAGGTTTGGGTCAACAAAAGTTGGCGAGTGAATCTAAGTAAAACATTTAAACAGTTGTTATAAATTGGCTCTTTAAATAAAAATTGTGCATAGACCATAAGTAAGCATATGTGTATATATAAACAATCACAAACCACATAATATCCACAATGAACAATATGAACATTATGAATGATGATCTTGAGATCAAGGCTCAATCAAACGGAGCCGATCTAATGAGGCACCTGATGCTCAACTCGTATCCCACGAGGAACTGATGGGCCTTAAATGAATGATTGCACTGAAATGATAAAATGTAACCACACATAATCACACAAAAAATTATACACATTTGATCACATAATGATGTTAGCACAAGTGTTTAAATAAATAAAACATGTACGACACATGATACACCCCAAAGCATGATTAAAAAAGGGAATTTGTAAGGATTCCCTCACAGTAGGTGTGTTCCTTGATTGATGAAGAGTGCGCACGAGTTTAAGATTTAGACGACGAAGGAACTAACCTAAATAATAACGTAACGATACGATAAATAAATAAAAGTTAATATTTCAATTTAATACTTTTTATTTGATTTTAGATTATTTTTGTGATATTTAATGGAATTTTTAACCTTGTTATAATTGAGGATATTAGAATAAGAGAAGTAAATAATTAAATAAAATAAACAAATAATAATAATAAAAAAAATTGGGCCTTGTCAGGCTGTCAGATCTGACCGGTTCGCGTGGGAATATTGGCAACGTGGGCAGGATTCGAACTTGAGACCTCTCGTACGTTTGCACGCAGCTCTTCCAACTGAGCTCCGTGTCTAACCCGAAAGGAATCCTATTTTAATTACTATTATATACTTGTTAGGTTATACCAGAAATTACTTTATTTAAAAAGGATTTAAAATAACGAACCAGTGAGTAAAGCATGAATCAAACCCGCGATCTCAGTGTCATTTTGCACCCAGCACATCCAACTGGGCTGGATGTCTAACCCGATTATATTAGAATTTTAATTATACTTGACCACTTCCTAAAGTTCATCTTCTTCATTATCCTGATTAAACCCAGAACATTAACCCGAATTGAAAACATAATTAACAACTGTTCTGTTTCATGATTTACACATGAATATATAGTTTATAAAACAAGAAGTAAAAGATGGTTACCAACGACGATAACTTCGATTTCCGGTGAATAATTCCGGCGACCAAACAATTGGGTTTTCCGGCAAGAACATAATATTTGAGTAGGGGATTTCGAGTGAAATTTTGAATGAATGGACAGGTTTGGATTATCTAACATAGGGTATTTATAGGCTTCATAAATTGAGATTTGCCTTCAATTTTGAAACGGTAATTTGGATCGATGATTAGCATCACGGTTTGATCTTAAAAGAATTTGATTGAGGTTTGGACGTTGATTGACGGTTATATTCGATTAATTGAAGAATTGAAACGATGTAGCAGTGATTAATCGTTGAAACAGAGGGCAGTTACCGTTTTGATGTTTTGAATCTCGCAGGTGTCTCACACGATACACTATATATGTTATTAGATTCCAAAACTTCACAATCAGTGTGTGTGGTCTAGTGGTGTCTCGGTATGTGCACAAGTGGGGGAACCCGGGTTCGATTTCGGTTGTCCCCTTTTCTTAAATTTTATTTTATTTTTATATTTCTTTTTATATGCTTTACTTATTTTCCTTTTAAAAACTATTATTTTAAGTAAATATTTTATTTATATACTTTGGTTATAAAATAAATTAATTAATACAAATAATTGCTTAATGAAACATTAAATATTTACTTGAATTTCAAACGGGGCGGGTTCTTGAAACCTGTTTTATACGAATATTACAGCTGGTCACATTAGAGAGATGTTACGAGGATTTCACTGAGCAATTGAGAAAGATGACGATGACGGTCCTCATCCGTGTGTCAAGGACAGCACAATCCTCAACAATAAAACAAGGAAAATTCATTCCTTAGAGATGTGACAAGGGCAATTGAATCGTTAGTGATGTAACAAGGATAATCCAGTCCTTAGAGATAACTCATGCATGTTTTGTAAAACTTTGTATGCTTTTGTAGAACTGACGTGTTTTTGCATAAACTTTTGTATTTCATAAATCACGTATGTTTTTGTAGAACTGATATGTTTTAGCATAAACATGTGTAAACCATTTGTGAAATTCAAAATCATTTGTCGAACACTATTTAGGAAATTCATGAGTCATTTATCAAAATGTCGTATGCCTTTGTAAAATTTGCATGTCCCACCCCTTCCCCCCAAACATTTATAAAACTGTAAAAAGTTGGGTCGTGAAACTCACCTAGTTCTCGTATAGTGTGCATGTATTAATCAAGACAACCCTTTTTAACGCTCTATTAGTATACCGAAATACACCAAACTCCTTGGCCAACATGTTGACCAGATCTGACTTTTGTTGACCGAGTTTAGCTTCCATATAACCCCATTTTTGCTAGATCTGCATCCAAACACCACTGAATCAACTAACTTAGTATTGAACACTACTAAAAATTTACATTTCATTCCCAGGCGTCCATCACGAATCACCGACATCAACTATCACCGCTACTCGCCGCTGTCCAGCGGTTGGATGCTACTTCTACCACCGCAGCTGCCTCTGCTCCCCTTTTGCCAGAAAATCACTCTAACTACACTAGATCTAAGAAAAATGTCAACTGAAGGCTAGATCCTGCCGGATCTATAACCTACAACACTACCACAACAGAATCATAACGTTCGAGTAACTATTACTCTAAACCTTCGCTGGAAAACGGAAGTCACCTGATATCTCACCTTAGTTGCTGAAGACTTACTTTCACAGTCATTCATGTTTCAAAACAAATAAAGCCTTCGCCACTAAGAGGGAGTCGTCTTATGTGGTTGCCCGTCGTCCTCTAACCTCCATTGTGTTCGACGTCGTCGGCCAGGCGGAACCCGTCATGGAGCAGGGGCAGAGTTAGAGTGTTAGCAGGGGTAGCACGGGCTACCCCTCAACCCGTCTCCGAGTTGTAAAAGTATCCCTCAACTCCGTCTCTATAGTGTAAAAATATCCATCAACTCCATCTCCATTATACAAAGGATACACCTGAATATTTTTGGGATAACTTGATTTTTTAGGCTAGATCCGTCAGTCACGGAGGAACCGAAGTTCAACCAGGTCCTCCCTTCTCTATCTAGAATTCCCTCAATCCTCTCTCCCTCTAGGTTAATACGTATGTGTGTGTGAATGTTGAAAAATACAATTGGTTTTAGATTTAAAAGAGAAGTTCGACTGTTTTTGGTAAAGCACTTGGTGTTTTAAAAATCCATCAGATGGTTTTAAGGATTCTTGTTGATGGATGGTTGAAAGAAAAGTAAATTAAGTAGATAGATAAATGATAGAAAATTCTTGTAAACGTATTGAAATAATACTGTTTATTGCACATCGCTTGTATGAACTGACCCAAATTGCATTGAAACAATAGGAACCGACCCAAATTGCGTTAAATATTTTCTGGAATAATTAATATGTAAGTGCCTCTAATAAATAATAGTTTGTAGCATCGAAAAGAATGAATAAAGTGTATAAGATAAACTATATTTTTATATGTTAATTTTATCGTAATATGTGACTAAAAAGGCATGTTAAATTAAACGTGTCGTTTAACGAATTTTATTGTTATCTACAAATAATAATAATAATAATAATAATAATAATATATTCATAATTAATATTCCACAAAGTTATAATTATGTCAACAATATAGGGTTATCACATTCTCACCTTGTTATAGAATATTGTCCACGAATTTTGGTTATGACATACCTTCACTTTCCCGTAGATATGTACAAAAAAACGGTTTTAAAACCGAAACCGGAAAAAAAACCAAAACCGGTTTTTTAACCTGTTTTTTGTTAACCGGTTTTATAACCGAACCGAACCGAACCGGCAGTTGTAAACCGGTTAGAGATCTTGAGCTTCGAAACCGGTTTTAAAACCGAAACCGGTTATAAAACTGATTTAACCGGTAAAAAAAACCGGTTTTTTGGAATAAACCGGTTCTAACCGGTTGGATCGGCTATTGTTTTGAGTTGAAAAAACCGGTTAGTAACCGGAACCGGTTATAAAAAAACGGTTTTTTTTGAAGAAAAAACCGGTCGGTTAAAAACCGAAACCGGTTTTTGAAAAAAACCGATTTTTACACCTCTACTTTCCCGGTTAAGTTTGCAAGCAGTGAAAGTGTTGAGCCACGTGACAAAACTAAAGAGACATGATGTTTTTGCACTAAATGATTGTGAAGACAATCATCAACATATAAGACTCAAGTGTGTTAGAAAATTACTACCGAAAGAAATAAATATATAGACAGAAACAAATAAAACAGTGAATCGGGTTTGTATTTGACACAATTCCTTTAAACAGATTCGTCGTCTGTTCTCAGGGTACGCCGGTCCGAAGCAGGAACAGCGCACTGTCGGACTTGAACACTTTCCTGAAAAGAAAGCAGGAGATGTTGCAGAGAAAACTAGAGAGGAAGAAGAGAGCTGTGTGTTTTGGTGTGTCTCAACTGGTCTGCCATGGTCTGTATTTATACTTGCCCAAAATCTGGCATTGCATCAATTTAATGGCCCAATAATGGTCATTAGTTATCAGTTTCTAGACTAATAATAATAACCTTCAAAAAGCTATTGTCCGGGTTTTCGGAACTGCATTCGTGTCCGCAGGATGTGCGGGCGTACATGAGTTCAACTAAATTCGGCTCCACTTTTGCGCCCCCCCTGCGCGCCCGCGTAGGAGTTTTGCATACGATAGGTAGGTGTTACCCTTTGAATCTTCACTTATGAAATGCACTTAGCCCACTAGCTCTGAGTAGACATTAATGTCTTTGAACTCGTCTGCTGTTTATGTAGACGATAATACATTTCATACAAGACTCTCCCTGACAAAGTCAAGTCCTCATAGTTATGTTCGTTATGGTCGTGAACATGATGCCTGGTTCTGTGAGAGCCATTAAGTATTGTGCCCCAACAATACCCTTCGAAGCGACCCCACTTCTCTCTCACATAGGTGATTCTAGATATAGTTACCTTAGTTGAATCATTAAAAGCCATAGGCTCAGCCTCTCACCTGTCACTTTAAGGAATGGACTAGGAGATTTATTAAACTTTATTATAAACTCCCTTTATATGCGTAGGGTTAACCCCCCCCCCCCCATAGTGACATTACCAGTTCATACAATTAGGTTTTCCTATTGAACTTAATTCTTGGGGATCTCCAGTCTATTAAGTTAGGTTTCCATCATATGAACTTCATTTTTCAAGGGCTTCAGTCTCATTCCCATGGACGACTTCTGAACTAACTCTCTACATAGGCCTTTTGTTAGTGGATCTGCGATATTATCCTTTGACCTAACGTAGTCAATAGTGATAATTCCTGTAGAGATTAGTTGTCGTATCGTATTATGTCTACGTCTGATTTGTCTGTGTCTACCATTATACATTGTGCTACGAGCTCTGCCAATTGCCGATTGGCTATCACAATGTATACAAATGGTCGTTGCCAGCTTAGGCCATCTTGGTATGTCCTCAACAAATTGACGTAGTCATTCTGCTTCTTCACCTGCTTTATCTAAAGCGATGAACTCTGATTCCATCGTGGATCTAGCAATAACCGTTTGTTTCAACGATTTCCACAATATAGCAGCACCTCCAAGTGTGAATACATACCCACTTGTTGCTCTGGAATCATTCGTGTCAGATATCCAATTTGTAACGCAGTGTCCTTCTATAACTGCTGGATGTCTATTATAATGCAACCCGTATTCTTGAGTGTATCTTAAGTATCGAAGCAATCGAGTAATACCATTCCAATGCATTGAATTTGGATTGCTCGTGTATCTAATTAGCTTGCTCACAACATATGCTATGTCTTGTCTAGTACAACTCATAAGATACGTCAAGCTACCAATAATTTTTTGAGTATTCCAACTGGTTACAGGTTCACCTCTATTTTTGGCTAGATGTTGACTCGTGTCAAGTGGAGTCCTACCTACTACGTTGGAGTCATTTGCATTGAACTTCTCAAGAATTTTGTCCACATAGTGGGATTAACTTAAAACAAGTACACTTTGGGTTCGTGTGATTTTAACTCCTAGAATCACATCCGCAAGACCCATGTCTTTCATGTCAAGTCTTGTAACACTTCGTAAAATCGTGTCCAATAGTATAGTGACACGTGTTATTATTTTTATTATAATAAGTCTATTAGAGACTAATAAGGACTAAAAGTGTCAACATGCTCAAACTAAGTCTCTGAGTGACTTTCTGATATCAACATGCATAAACTTAGCCTCTGAGTGACCATTAGTGTCAACATGCTTAAACTTGGCCTCTAAGTGACCATTAGTGTCAACATGCTTAAACTTGGCCTCTGAGTGACCATAAGTGTCAACATGCCGAGCCTCTGAGTGACATCGGAGTCAACATGCTTATACTGAGCCTCTGAGTGATCTTTTACGAAGTCCTAACTCTCATATAAGCCACTAGTTAGACGAGAGGGATTAATTCTGAAAATACGCTAAAGTTGGACAATGGAGGGGTTATGTAATACCTCGTAAAAAAATTCGTGTTCGGTAATATACCGACACGTATACATACCCTCGGATCATACCTCAATGAGCTAGCCACTCAAACATGTTCAAAAATCACAAAAATTCATAAAACTAACCGTAACCTACGTTCTAGGACCGTAGGCTACGGTCTAAGGCTGCTGATTCATTTTTATACTGACCGTAGCCTACGGCGAGGCTTGAAAGCCTTTGTTTTTCAATAGTTTGACTTTCACAAAATGACCCAAAGGCCCCTAGACTTTATTATTTTCATGTTACTTGTTTAAACAAGTTGTTTCTAGACCCAGACGTCTCCCAGTTGAGACGATATATTTTATTTACCATCATCGAGCATTCCGCTCTTTTACCAAACCTTTAACTTTATTAATTTAGGTAAGTTAGCCTTTAAAACCATAAGTATTCGTATCTTCACGTTTAAGCTAGTAAACACTTTTAAGTCGTAAAGACACCTAGTGTGACACCCGTTGACGTTTGGTTATTCATACTTTTCTTCAATACATCTCGTGTTGAACGAAAAGAACTAGTTGTGTCATTATGTCATGGAATATAAGTTAATGGACAATTCATGACATTTAATAAAACTATATTTGAGGGACTAAATGTGTTAAAAACCCCAAATCTTTGTGAGGAAGCCACCTAGCCTGCAAATTGCCACACTCCACCAGCTCTTGACACCTAATTGGACACATGTGATGATCCTAGAACACCTCTAACACCTGGCTTCATCTCCACACACCTCCTTGCACTATAAATAGCCCACTAGTTCACCTCATTCTTTGCTCATTTACTTCTTCTCCTCTCTATTACACTCTTGGAAGTTCCTGACCATTTGGGAGCTTCCCTTTGAGTTCTAAGTTTCCCTTGGATCACTTGTAAGTGTTCCATCTCTGCTCTTTTCTTTTTATAGGCTTTTAATAGCCAAAAGTCAAGCATTTTCGACAAATGCCTTGACTTTCGGTTAAGACCATTATGGTCCAGTCATTGTTCGAAATGAACAGGCTAAGTGATCGTAATTAGGAAGGTATTAACCCCTTAAAGGGGCACCTCCTAAGGATCACGCTTGCTAGGGCAATTGACGGGTCAAAGTTTATGTTTTAAAAAGTCAAACGGGTTAGATTTCATAAATATTATAATATGAGTTTATATATGTTATAAACATGTTTTTGACACTTAAACAAGTTGGTAATAAGTATTAGAACATGTGGGAACATGTTCAATCCGTCAATTTCAGTTCTAGAGTCGGTTCGCAACCGAAAGTCGCGAAGTTTGATTCTGCTTTGACTTTCAATTCTGACCCGACTTAGATTAGTTAACTTCTGAATTAAGGTCACATTATGATCGTAATGCAATGTAGCATAACCCTCTGAGGTTATATTACATGAGAATAATCATAATCTGAGTTTATGCACAAGTTCCGTAAAATGCCAAAATTTGACTAAAATGCTCTTTCACATAAAACAAGGTTTTAATCAACAAGGGACTTGCAAATGAATTACCTACTGATATGTTAATGTAATTAACATATTATGATGTTAATATTCTGATCGTAAACTCATTTTAGTATAATATAACTATACTTTTAAATGACCAAAATGCCCTTTCGGTGCATAGTTTGGTCTTAAACAACAAACCACACTTATGTGTGCTATCTTACTGATAATATATCACAAATTAAGTATTTTTCCAGAATGTTTATGATCATAACATCAGAATACATGCAAGTTCCTTTTTATGACATATAATTACCAAAACGCCCTTATGAGGCATAATTTCGTTTCAAAACCTTTTCGGGCATGTAAGTTGATATCCTACTGATATTAAAACTTATTTAAAGTATAATGACATATAGAACTTGTTCATGACTTATCCGGTTACTCGATATCGCTTATATGCATATGGTTAAGTATATGTAACTAGTTTACGAAAATTAACCGAAACGGGTTTAACCTTATCATTTTAATCTCAAATTCCAGAATGTTAATTGTTTACCCATATTATACAAGTCTTAAGTACTTGTCGGGTTTAAACTACATTCTATCCGGTCATCGCTTAATCTAGCGTATCGTACCGTTTTTTATCCATTACGCTAGTCGGTTTAAGTCTATGACTTAAATTAAGACCGTTAGCATTTTAATTGGTTAGCTTATGCCATAATCCAGACTAGAGCCTTCCGGTAAATGCTATCTGCAATTAAGTACTTTTGTATACGGCTGAGTTATTGAAATTAAAAGAAGACTATCTCATGTAAATACTCTTGACTTATTTTCCCTATACGGGCTTGGTTACGATAAATTATTACCGCTTGGTCGGAAATGGGATCAATAGAATGCCGATTAGTGGCTAGTAAATCCGCATATTCTGTTTTAATCAGTTTTGTTTGATAACTTAAACATCGGGGGTTAACTACCGTGTCCTGGATATCCTCGGCTCATTACATTAGATAATGGCCACGACCTTAGCGCGGGGTGTAGGCATACACCTGACAGACGCTCAAATGCAACTACCCACACTTGTTGGGGATAACTCCTTCATGATTTCATAAGTGGTGTGTACGTTAATCATGTCTCGGTTTTTGTACTAGGCCCTCTATGTATGGACAAACATGTAAATCTGTTAACAAGGTTGCAAGGTCAACTTTCCCAAGTTATAAAAGATTTTGTGCCTTGTGCACTTAAATCAAAATTTTAAAATGTTTTCAAAATGAGTCAGTCGGGTATATTTACCAGCGAAAGCTGACGTATCGTCCAAAGACTAAATTGCAGGTACAATACGAAATAGGCTGGAAGCTGCTTGGTAGTGATATAAGAGGATCTTGCAAATCCTTAGATCTGCCCAAAGTTTGTTATACATTTTTGTACATTTTATGATCCGCCTGTGGATCTTTCTTTACAAGCCGTCTATATATTATTTTTCGTACTTTGAACATTTGGTTTGTAATAGTAATTTAAACTCCAAGACTTCCGCTATGTTGTGTTTAATTGACTATGATAATATCAACTTACGTCACGATATTCCCCACCCGGGCCCACCAGTGTATGGATTTGGGTTTGAAATCTGGGGTGTGACAAGTCTTGCTTTTAGTATGTTCTTTGTAGATTTTATGATTTTGTCATCACTTCTAGCAATGAGCATATCTTCTACATATAGACACAAAATGACATACCCATCAGATGTGTTCTTCACATATACACACTTGTCACATTCATTGATTTTGAACCCAACATCAAGCATAACATGATCAAATTTTTGGTGCCATTGTTTTGGAGCTTGTTTCAATCCATATAACGATTTTACAAGTTTACACACTTTCTTTTCTTGCCCAATGGCTGTGAAGCCTTTGGGTTGCTCCATGTAAATTTCTTTCCCTAGATTTCCATTCAAGAAAGCTGTTTTCACATCCATTTGGTGAACTTTCAAATTTCTAATGGCGGCAATGGCAAGCACCAACCTGATGGATGTTATTCGCATGACTAGCGAATATGTATCAAAGTAATCTAAACCTTCTCGTTATTTATATCCTTTGATCACCAACCTTGATTTGTACTTATCGATGGTTCCATCAGGCTTCATCTTCTTCTTGAAGATGCATCGATATCCTAGTGGTTTACATCCTTGAGGAAGATCCACTAGCTCTCAAGTATGGTTTTGTAAGATCGAGTCTATCTCACTTTTGATGGCCTCCCTCCACTGAGGTCCTTCTGAGGAATGTGCCGCTTGTTGGTACATTTGAGGTTCATTTTCTACCATGTAGGTAAGAAACTCAGGCCCAAAGGATTTTTCAGTCCTTTGCCTTTTACTTTTCCTGATTTCAACTTCCTCAAATTTAGATTGTTCTCAAGGTTCATTGTATTCAACCTCAGGAACATTTTCCTCGACCGGTCTAGAAGAACTCGGTTCACTTCTAGTTAAGTGTGGGAACATGTTCAAACCATGATGCATCCTTGGATTCTATTATGATGCCTTTCCATATTCCAGGGTTCTTAGAATCATGCACAAGAAAACGATAAGGACCATAAGGACGGGTGTATCCAAAAAATACACAATCTACTGTTTTGGGTCATATTAGTAGTCGCTTTGGTGGTGTGACCACCACCTTAGCTAGACACCCCCACACTTTCAAGGATTTATATGGTGGTTTCTTTCCCGTCCACAATTCATATGGCGTTACATCCTTTACCTTATTGGGTATCATGTTCAACACATAATTTGCCGATAAGATTGCTTCCCCCCCACATGTTTTGGTTTATACCAGAACTTATCATCATGGCATTCATCATTTCTTTCAAGGTATGATTTTTCCGTTCCGCTATGCCATTCGATTGCGGGGAGTAAGGAGCCATGAGTTCATGTATGATTCCATTTTTCGCACATACATCAATAAAAGGTGAAACATATTCACCTTCTCAGTCGCTCCTTACAATTTTGATTTTGTGATTTAGTTGATTTTCAACTTCGGCCTTGAACAAGATAAACTTATCAATGGCCTCGTCCTTACTCTTAAGTAAGTACACATAGCAATACCGTGTACTATCATCAATGAACGTAATGAAGTACTTGTTCCCACCACGAGTAGGAATTGCCGTTAGGTCACACACATCAGTGTGTATCATCTAGAGGGGTTCGGTGATTTGTTCGACCTTTTTGAAGGACGATTTTGTTTGTTTTGCTTCTACGCAAGTTTCACATTTATTATTTGAGTCGATATCGAATGTTGGTATGCAATTAAGTTGAATTAAACTACGAATTGAATTAAAATTAACATGACCTAGTCTATCATGCCAAAGATGAGAAGACTCAATCAAGTAAGTAGAAGTAGTGGCGTTTTCATTCATAGCTTTCACAACCATTACATTTAGTTTAAACATTCCATTGAGGGCATAGCCCTTACCAACATACATACCATTCTTGGTCAACACAACCTTATCCGACTCAGTCACCATTTTGAACCCAAACTTGTTCAACTACCACCCCGACACAAGGTTTTTCCGAATTTTTGGAACATACAACACATTGGACAAAGTGAGTTCCTTTCCATAATTCATCTTCAAGACCACGTTCCCCTCGCCCTTAATTTCAGCCGTGGCTGAGTTTCCCATAAAAACCTTTTCGCCGTTGGTCACCTCCTTGAAAGTGCTAAAAAGACTTTTGTCAAAGCACACATGATGAGTAGCCCCCATATCAACCGACCAATCCTTGTTATTTTGGCCAACCAAATTCACTTCGGTGACCAGAATTGAGAGGTCCGTGACCATGGCAACAGGCTATCGGCTTCATGAACCATGTTCACTTGTCGAGCACTTTCCTTCTTAGGAAGCTTGCATTCGTTGGCCTTATGGCCTTGCCTTTAACAGTTGTAGCAAGTTCCTTTGGACCGAGGTTTGAGCGTTTCCCATGATCTTTCTTTCCACCCTTTCCACTATTTTTTCCCTTAGGAGATTGACCATGTTCAACAAGATTGGCCTTAATAGTTTCAGGACTATCAATCCTTTTCAAGGCCAATTTGTTATCTTCTTCAATGCGAAGACGAACAACAAGATCTTCAGTGGTCATCTCCTTTCGCTTATGTTTGAGATAGTTCAAGAAATCGACCCAACTTGGTGGTAGCTTCTCAATCATTGCAGCAACTTGGAATGTCTCGCTGAGGATCATTCCTTCCGCATGAATATCATGAAGAATAACATGTAATTCTTGGACTTGGCTTATGACAGTTTTAGCATCTATCATTTTAAAATCCAAGAACTTAGCCGCCACGAATTTCTTAGTGCTCGCATCTTCTGTTTTGTATTTGCGATCCAACGACTCCCACAATTCTTTGGCAGTCTTGGCTTTGCAACACACGTTGTATAGTGTGTCCACTAACCCGTTCAGAATGAAGTTGCGACACACGAAACCCGAATGATTCAAGCATGAAACGCACTCACAAATTAAGCATCCATATCTCCTTCATCAACATGGGGATTGGATTCAGTCAATAACCTCGCAAGGTTTAGCGTGGTCAGATAAAAGAACATCTTTTGCTGCCACTGTTTGAAATTCATACCGTTGAATTTCTCACGTTTCTCGACATGCAAGACAGCGTTAGGCAAGGGTGCAACCAGGCCCGTTGTCACAGCAACAACGGAAGTCATGACAGCGTAGACAACAGCGGTCATGACGACAGAGACATCAGTAGTCACGGGTTGAGATTGCATTCTGAAAAGACAACAGGACAGTAGGAATTAGTAAGAATGATCTGTTTAAGTTTGTTAGAAAATTACTACTGGAAGAAATAAATATATAGACAGAAACAAATAAAACAGTGAACCGGGCTTGTGTTTGACACAATTCCCTTAAACAGATTTGTCGTCTGTTCCCTGGGTACGCCGGTCTGAAACAGCAACAGCGCACTGTCGGACTTGAACACTTGCATGAAAAGACAACCGGAGATGTTGCAGATAAAACTAGAGAGGAAGAAGAGAAACCTTGAAAAAGCTGTTTCTCTTTCAACAGAATCGGTTATGGGTGCAAAAACTGCCCCGCGCAGGCCCTGGTTTTCGGAACCCTAGGATGTGCGGGCGTACACGAGTTCAACCAAATTCGGCTCAACTTTTGCGCCCACTTGCGCACCCGCGTAGGAGTTTTGGTAAAACATGGCACACGGTTATGTTAGTTAGGTAAAACATTACCTCATAAACTAACTTCCACTTTGTTCCCACATTTATGTGGGACAAAGTTTGAGACTTCATTCACACATACTCAAATTTCCAACAAAGAGTTCAACTGAACAAGAGTGAGAATTCCCAGTTTCGCAAGAAATAAAGATTATGAACTATAATTTTAGTAGTAAGGGGTAACCTAGTCGATTACATTACTGCTATTACAAAATTCATCAAATTTATGTAAAATGATATTTTACGACTTACAACGGAAGTAAATAAATAAACAAAAAATAGCTCTCAATGGAATTTGATAATTTTCTAATGATAAAATCAATACTATTGGTACCATATTATAAGGAGAATTCTAAAGTGCCAGATTTGCGAAAATTTTGAAATTACAAATTAACTGAAAAGCATTAACATTAGGACCATATATAAAACTATAAAAGCGTAATCTATTCTAATAAAAGATTTACACATTTCAATTATATATGGAAAGTACGAAAGTTTGCAAATACTAGGGAAAATCTAGATTGATGAAATCGAGGCATTAGATCAAGGAATTCGAGTGTGACAACTAGGTCATACTACCAGAGGTTGTTTGCACTTGATTCCGCTTTTTTAGACCTTTCTGTAGCAACCCGTAACTTTGTAGCCCAAGTTATGCTCATTTAAAATTTGAGTCACATTTGCTTTGTTTTCCCTTATCTAGTTAGTCCACGAAAAATTCTATCAGCTCTACTCTTGGATGAGCTCCTCATCATTTTGTCACATGGACTATTCATGTAACTCTATTCATCCACATCCTCACACATGTATCCATCTTACAATTTCACCATGAATGTATATTTAGGAAATTTTATTACTGTTAGACTATCTCCAACGGGAGATCCATAAATCTGCCCGAGATGACTTGGAATAAATCCAAGTTTACAAGCTCAATGGAGCATATGCGAATTGCACACATCCGAAAGAAAAATCTGACTGCAAGGGCGTGATATGTTTTTGTTATTGTGCCACTTCCTTTTTATTTTTTCTTTTATTTCAACAATAATATTGACTATCTTTAAGGCAACCACCTATGAAGTGATGAAGAATTTGAAGACTTGGTATAAGGCTTCGAATAGCTGTGAAATTTTGAAAAGCTTGATTCAATGGAGCTTTAATGCAAAGAAAATGTTGCAGAGAAGATGAGTAAAAAGCAAAGAGAGATAGTTATTTTAATATTGAAAGTTTTATAACCACCTCTTTAGTTAAAAAAAACTACATAAAAAACCTTTAGATTTGATTTGTGTTTTTTAAAAAAGAAACCGAATTTTGAAAAAACAAATTTAAAATAATAATCCGTTGTAAGGCGATTTTTATTTTTTATTTTTTTAAATCCAGTTTACTTTTATGTTATATATTAATTATATTAAATAAAATCCGACATGACACGGAGTGTGCTAGGATTAAGGCAAAGTATAACATGGATTAATTGAGAGTAGTTTATGTTTATTTTTAAAATGTTTGTTTTTAAATCTAGTTTACTTTTGTTTTTTGGTAATTCAATTTCTATGTTTTATGTTTTTTTACTTAAATTAATTTTCTAATCATTTAATTTATTTGAATACATATTAATAATTTAAGTAAGTGAACTTAAAGAAAAAATGGGTAAACTAAAATAAAAAATGGGTGATGATGTGGAAAATGTAAGGATATATAAGGATGTTTGTATGGTTGGAAATGAAATTAGTGGTTTTTAAGGATTTGTAAGGATTTTTAAGGATACTTAAGGATTTTTAAGGAAATGATGTGTCAGCTGATTAAGCAGCTAAGGGCGTCTAAGGGCGCCGTTTGCATTGGAGATAGTCTTAGTCATACTATCAACTTAATTTTTTTTTTATCCTCATCCGATCAAGTTATCTAAATTGACTACAATTTCAATTACAACGTGCACTTTAGAATAACTATACCTGAAATTCACTGACGACAATGTTTCCATCCGGCACCACTACCAACCCATCTCCATCTTCCTAAGGAAAACAAAGAGATACAGAAAGAGGGGAGGCGGGGGTTTAGGGTCTCAGGGTTCTCAGATCTACAATCGGCGGTGGCGAGAGTACCTGGTCAGCAACGGTAGCAATTGAGTTGGCGGTGGCGGTGGCGTTGGTACCCGTGTGGAAAAGCGGGATGAGGATGCCGTCGAGGCCATGGCCTGATCCTCTTCCATCACCCTGCTCTCTCGCCTGCGTCTCTCTCAAGTGAAGACAAGTTTGAGTTTTGGACTCAAGTAGTTAAAACGTTCAAACCACAGGGACTCAAATCAAGACAAGTTTGAGTTTTGGACTCAAATAGTTAAAACGACCAAACCACAGAGACTCAAAAAGAACTTTACTCTTACAAAATGAAAGTGAAGGAGTAAAGTTGTAAAAAGTCCGATAACAGAAAGTCAATTGAAAACGCCGTTAGTGTTAACATACTAACGTACTATAAATAGGCTAGTTTTTGTATGGTAGAAGGATGAAAAGACGGATTAAAAAGTTCTAGTTACTGATGAAGAACTTTAGAGAAGTAGGGAGACAATTTGTGACCAGGTTTTTCAAAGTGACATAGTAACACAATTGATGTTTTTAGTCACCCGGTTCTTTTAAGAAAATGACACCATTCATCAAATTACCACTATGTCACCGATTTACATCCTTGTATAATCTAATGGACACAAATGAATATCATGAAATGTGTTTGTTAGTGTGTTTCAAATAGGATATAGCAGACTGATTTTTTTTCGCAAAGTCATTACAAATTGTTTTATCTTGTTTGGCATTATTTATTAAAAGTGCCTACTTGTTATTTTTATTTAATAATTAAATAGTAAGAAACTAGTATTAAGCCCCCTGCGTTGCGATAGGGGCGTAAAACCATATCAAGTAGCACTAATGAGTGATCACCAACAACGGAAAAACCTGTATAGAAAACAGAAAAAATAAAATCGAATGAAAAGTAGACGTTAAAAGGTTGAACTACTCACTTGGAACGTAAAACAAAGAAAACAATAACCAAGTTGACCCAGGACCCGTGCATTGGGACGGGGCCGTTAAGCGGGGATAATTAGGCATAAAAACGTTGAACCATACACAAGTTGTAGTGTTTTAAGTTGCAAAACTTAGATGAAAATTGTAAAAGATGAAACGTATGAGCGACCAAAGTTAAAAGTGAAAAAGTATTTGAGTTAAACTGTAAAAGATATAAAAATATTGGGGTAAAAAGTAGAAAAAAAACTAACAACAATTATAAAAAATAACAAATAACTCACAACCTTTTTAACAACAATGCATCAAATAGTTGAATGAAAGCTTCAAGTATGTATACCAAGTTGAATAGTAAAAAACAAGATAGATCAAGTATTTGCAAATTAATATAGGGGTTGGTATAAGTTGAATAGTAAAAACAAGATAGATAAGTATTTGCAAATTAATATAGGGGTTAATATCACATCACTCTTTTTAAATAATAAATAATAACATATCATCATGCCTATGCTATTATAGCCTTGTGATATCCTGGGGTGAGATAAAACTTAGAGACCAATAAATCTTTAATTCGATTCCCACAAGAGGGGGGGGGGGGTCCCAAAATTTATTAGATTTCTTCTGAATTGGTGTATAGGCATTATTGCCTGGTGGAGATAGATATAATTGGGTGGTTCCGCTGGTGGTACGATGATACTCTAGTGGTCTGTCAATGATTCAAATTTACCGTTAAATATGGATTGAAATCTCGATGGAATTGAAATGTATATTCTCTTTTAATGTTGTAGTTCAATTCCAATTCAATTTTTTTAAACCAACAAAATAAGAAATATGATCAATATTCCAATTTTATCAAGATTCCATTGTCTTTCGTAATAATTTAACATGCATATTTAACGTAGGATATATATATATATATATATATATATATATTCTTTGTCACTTGAAGTTGATTATTCAGTGAGCTAAAAGTTGTAGTCTATGTCACTAGGAGTTGATTATTCGGTAACTAAAAGCTAAATAAGCACTAAAATCCTAAATCAAATTTTAATTTCCGTGCAAATTCTAATTCCATTACAATTCAAGAAACGAATGTTATCTAAGTTCGTATTAGGTTTGAGTGTTACAAAATAACAAAAATGGCCATGGCATTAAAGTCTAGTGGCATCTTAGGGGTGAGATAAGGCTTATAGACCATTAGGTCCTACACTCGATTCCCACAAGGGGTTCTTCTTCCGGATTCATTGGGTTTCCTTCAGAATTGATGTATAAACATTATTTTTTGTGAAGACGGATAAATGAATAGTTCGCTGGTGGTACGATGATACTCTAGTGGTCCGTCCGTTATCCAAATTTACCGTTAAAAAAATAAAATAACAAAAATATTTGTACATTCTCTAGCCATCGGCTTAAACTATCATGAGAATCTCAATGTCTTAGGGGACCCAGGGGCACCTTGTTATGTAGCGGTACCCCTACCCACAACCCACACACCGCTACGGGTAGGGGCGGGCGAATATATTGTTGATTGTTGGATTGTGAATACATTTAACTGTTACAACGGTCATTTGCATAATTGTTATATTAGGTGGTTTTTTACATACACATCTCAAACCACTTTTATAAAAATAACCCAACCATACACTCACATACTCTCAAAAAATAATAAGACGGTCGTGGAACAAAGATAACGAACTAGCATTGGAAAACTCTTGGTTGCACGTAACCAATAAAATGCGAGGAGGCGTTCAATTTAGTGTAGACTTATTTGAAGAATTTCGTCAACGTGTAGGTGAAATCAATCACTTTTCGGACTAAGTTTACTCAAATTTTCATGTTTTTATTCGAGGAGATTTGCAAATTTCATCAACTCTACAACATTATAATGGTCAACAATCACGGCTTAAAAGAGTCACAAAGGATTGTCGAGGCCCGTCATGAAACAAGTTAGATACAACAAAATATTTACTTACATCGAACCTTGGCGATTACTAAGAAACCATCCTTGTATGCCAAAACCACATGTGCATCCGGATGCCGACTCTGACAGTTCTTCAAGTGTTGATGATTAGTATTTTTAATTATATAGTTTGTTTACGTTTAATTAGGTAGTTTGTTTAATTTTTATTATTTAGTTTGTGTCCATTTAATTTTGTGGCTTATTAAGTATTAATTTATGTTTATTCTCATAAAACACTGCTTAATTTTTCTTGCTTGTGATTGGTCACCACTCCGTCACCTCCCCTCACGATACCATCATAACAACCACTATTAGAGTCGAAACATGTTGAACCTACAAAAGAACATATAATATTCAAAAGCCAAAACATTACCTGCTAATCAAGAAATAAATTTGGTAAACAGTGCTAAAGAGTTGTGGGATGCATTGAAAGAGCAATTTGATGAGACGAAGAATGTGATCGAGAAATCCTTAACCAACAATATGAGACTTTCACACACGTTAAGGTAGAGACCCTTAAACAACAATTTTAGAGATTTTCTTGTTTATTAGTGAATTAAAGTTGGTAAACAAATTGTTTTCAGAATCAACTTTAAGTAACAGATTTTTAATATAACTTCCTAAGAAGTGGGACACAATAGCCATTGTGATGAGAACAACCCAAAATTTCAAGGATATGACCTTGACTCAGCTTCATGGAATGCTCTTGGCTTTTGAAAGAGATCGTCTAGAAAAAGAAACTTCGGGAAACTAGAAAAGTGTCCGATGGTTATGTTTTTGGAAACACGATACATATGAGTAAGGAAGGATCATCATCAGGTTTATTAAATAATCAGAGTTTTGATCACTACATTTATATATGATCGGAGTGTCACGCCCCTGTCAAAGATAATATTTATATACCTGATTTATCCTTAACTATGAGTTACTGGAAGTACGCGGTTGAACCATAAAGAGTTTGTGATTTGCAATGGATACGATTGATTTTAAAGGTTGTCATAATTATGAAGTTTGCAATTTGGTTGATTTGAATGTTTGTTTGAGAAAAAGAGTGTTTGGCTAACCGACAAGTTTAATACTAAAGAGATTAACTACTAAAACTCGAATGTTTGTGGTTACACGAAAACTTGCTTAAAAGGGGTTTTAAACAATAATGGAGAACAAGGCTCACACCCGGTTTGGTAATTGAAGTCCTAGGGTTTCTACACATTTTAGATTCAATCCAATTGCAAATACGACTAACGAATTTAGTATCGCGTGGCTTTGGTGCGAAGAGCTATCAACGTCGTAGACGAAGGACCGTAATTCACTTCGTTACCAAGAACATGTAAATTCTAACCTAGACAAGGCATAATTGCACATAAACATTTCACAAAGCCAAATTTAATCTTCATTCGAAAATTAACGAATACGATACAAATGTAAGACAATTATCATAGGTTTCAAAATCAAATTACAATTTGTAACAAATCGAAATTCAAAACAATGTTTAACCGTAGAAACTTACAAAAACTGACACCGGGGTGAAACCCGAATAGACTAGCCGCTCATGGTGAACGGAACACGATGCCAGATGATTGAGACTTGAGCATGAATATCTTGAAGCTTTGAAAGTGATGGAGATGATGGTTAGGGTTTGGGATGGATGAAAGGGATGGATGGTTTGGTGAGACGATTCAAAGGATGATGGTATACTACTAGGGTTATGGATTGTTCTGGTTTGATTGGATGATTGATGTGGAAGAAGGGTGAAGGTTGGGTGTTCTTGGCTCTAAAGTGATGTTCCCAAACTCAAAAAACTCGTAACTCCCATCCAAGACCTAAAAATGGGGTTATATCTCATTTAAAATCGTCAAACAAACAAAATCAATGAGGTAGTGCATAAGGGGTCGTCGCCAACGGCCCAACATGGCGTCGTCGACGGCGTGTCCTTGTCCGGTTTTTCTCCGACAACTTATCCGACTGTCTACGGCCTTTTTCTAACGACGGAATCACTGAGCGGCATCGCCAACAACCCACTAGGCGTCATCGACGACCTCTCCAACTCTTGTTCTCTGTTTCGCCCATTTTTCGTTCCCGGTTGACCCGTTTTCGGCCCCGGTGCTCCGTATAGCTCCAGAATAGCTACTTAAACTCTGTAAAACCTGCAAAATACAATTCCAATCAAAAGTAGGCTATTCGAAACTAAAAGTTATGTAAGAATATAAACTTAAACATAAAAGGACATCGGTTTTCAATCAAGCATCACATCCCCACACTTGTCTTTTCTTGCCCTCAAGCAAATCTGTTTTTCACTTTCACGTGGGTCAAACGAAAAGCACACTTCCCATTCTTAAGATGTGAGCTAAGGTCTAATGTCATACCCGGTTCATGATTCTTACAATTTTCAAAACATTTAGCGGTAAAGTGATCAATCATATAAAAATGGTTACCCAAGATTAACCCACCCTAAAACTAACAAATTATACACATCCCTCACAATGTTCTCTCCACTCGGTTTAAAAATTGGCTAATCGATGATGCGTTAACACGTTTGAAGTAATCACTCAAACCTATTAGAACACGTGCTCGCATAGGCTTGCAACTCAATCATTCTCCACCACTGAACACGACTACAAAGCACAAGTCAAGAGGTCTTAAAGGGTTATAACAGGGCTAGGCTAAGGGTGTGGAAAATGATATTTTGAAAATGGCCAAGGTGATGAAAATTCGATTTTTATTACATAAACAACTACTATAGATACGACTAACTACGAATCATCAAACTAGGAGACAAAAAATTTCGCCTTTTATTCAACAACTGTCACCACATATTGTTGTGCTTTTTCTCAACGGTTTTTGCTCTTTTTTATAATATTTTCTGAATTTTTTATTTTTTTAATATAAACCAAAACTTTACAAACAAACTAAACCTAAAATCGAATTTTCATCACACGGGTTAAAAATAAAAGGTTCAACAGTCAAAGGCTAAATGAGTTTGGTCAAACGAAAGGTTTAGGCTCAAAGTTAGCGACTAAGAGATTGACGCGAGTAAGGATAGATAAATGGTGTAAAGGTTTACCTAATGCCTTAATCATTTCTTGCGCTCATATTTGGTCTATGGTCTCAAACGCATCAAAAGTTGCAAGTTCTACAATACGCGACTAATGGCACACTCAAACAAAGAAATATAGATATCTATGATGTATAAAAGTGGCTCAAAACCTCACGTAAGAAGGGTATGATATGTGATATGCACAGTATGTTAGTTTCTTAAGCGAATTATTCCCAGATTGTAGGATCGTTTTGTCCAATATCAAAGGTCCTAATTTGAGTATCTAGTCCATAAGCACGAAATTCATATGAATTAGTGACAGTTAAGAAGATTATTTCATCAATTAACTGATTTCATTCAATGTTTAACGATCACAGATGATCAGGAAATCCGACAGAGCTTTGCCGTCTTAGTCGCAAAAGTTCTACGCACTAACAACTCACGCTAGCTATATATACATGCTACCTTCGTGCGAGGGTAGTTTATCTTCGCACGAAGGTAGAGTTTACCTTCGTGAGAAGTTAAATAAAAAAAAATGTAAAATCTAACATTTTTGCCCTACTACAAAACACAGACACAACCCTAAGACGTTGGCAATAGACATTATGCATCAACAAACTTCCCCTTGGATGTTGCCGTAGTCTTGGCCTGTCTTCAAAATCTTCAAATATTTGACTTTAACGCCCAAATAAATTCTTGTGTGGCTTCCTACACTCTTCATATGGCTTAGGCATTTGATTAGTTGTAGGAGCCCACTTCATTAACTGAAATCTTCTTAAACGAGCTTCTTTTGACTTTTCTTGAATCTTTTTCAAACGTTGCTTCTCTTTCAGAAATTCTTCTTTCTCTAACTCTTTCCATGATGGTTCCACATCTTACCAGAATTAATACCATTTGCATAGCATACGTTGATCACACCCTGGTAGCACATCGCTTGCGTCTTCTCCTTCATATCAAAACAAATCTTGTTGAAGAACAAGCATTTGATATCCCCGTTCGAACAATTAACTAGCCACATCGGGTCTAGTATACGAATAGTTCTCCACAATCCCCATATCCTCTTTCGTTCTATCATTTCTGGATTCAAATCTTCAGTAATATTCCAAGTGTCATCAACTTTCAAAAAAAAACACGGCTTTACTTGTTTCAGAATCTACTTGCCACCATTGAAAGTATTCATGAAAATCATGTTCGATCTTCATCAACGACATGTTTTTCATCACACGTGGCCATTTTATCACAAGCGTGACATCTTCCTCTTTAGTAACTTTGTCAATCTTTATTCTTTTCTTCGGAATCAACAGTTTCCACTTGTTAAAACCATAAGTTGCTTCATATTTTATTAACTTCCATAATCTTTGATCATGAAACTTCATTTGGAAGTTAATACTCTTTGTATGTACAAGCTCTTCGATATCCCAGTATGGTAATGTCTTCAAATCATTCAAATACCTGAAGTATTGAACACCCTATTCTCGTTTGATCGCATAGACATCTTACCCAGGAATCCATCCCCAACTCAAAATATCAGCCAAAGATTTATCTTTGTCGCGTGTGAAGAATGCCAACGGTCGCCTGAACTTCCTTTCTTTTGGTAGTTCTTTAAACCATATCTTTTTAGCCTCAGCAATCTCTTCTTTGGATTGACATTTCGGAATACTTCCCTCTTCAACCGTCTCTTCAATCCTTCTTTTTAACAAATCATCATTTGCTTTACTGAATAATTCTTCAAAAGTTGGAAAGTTATTAGTTCCTTCACTAGAATAATTGATCGCTTCATCATCATCTGATGCATCTTCAATAATCACCCTATCATATGTATCAGCATCTGGTATATGCTTGTAAACATAATGATTTGGCTTGAATGCACTAATGTTATTCAGTTTCTCTTCAAAATCAAATTTGAATGACTCTTCATCAATTCCAAGCATAATAGCAATATCCTCTTCTGTATAATTGTGCAAGAACTCACCTTCTTCAACATTATGTTCCAGATACAAAATTCGGGGCGTATAACAATCAGGAACAACTATAAATGGAGTAGCTGTGAGAATTCCTAACTGTTCTGCATCGTGAGTTAGCTCTTTCTGCTCCTCCTGACATTGTGTATCATCTTCTTGGTTAGCAGAATCATTTTGATAAGCATTGTAATTAAAAAAATTCGTTTATCTTTGCGGTTTCAACTACCATCACTCTAGTACCCCCTGAATGTCATCGTCATCATCACCCTTATCGTCGTCATTTTTTTATTATCATTTTCATCATCTTTATCTTTGGCATCATCCTCTCCGTCATCATCAAATTCATCTAACTTAGCATCTATCTTAGCATACAATCCCCTTCGCTCTGCAATCTTTTTTGTCATAGAATTCATAGAAACATCCATCGGTCTTCAAACAAGTACAAAATTAACCGGTTCAGCATCAACATTTATATAAACTTCTTCCTCAATCTCAACACTAGCAGTAGTAATTTCTGGCACAGATTCAGCTTCTAGCGTAGATTGGTCTATCACAGGAACCTTATCAATTTTCTCTTTTCCTTGGCCCAAAGCTCTAGAATCTTCCTCTGCTTTCTTAGCTCGTTCAACTGCTTTTTGTCTTGCTTCTTCAACTTCTAAACGGTCAAATTCAGCATCAAAGTCTATTCCCAACCTGCTAGCCCAAACCTTTTGAAATAATCAAGTTTTCTATTACTCCGAACATGTTCATCCTCAAAATTATTTACCACCCATCTCAACCTTTCATTATCAGTCACCAGACTTTCATTCACAACTTTCATATATTCTCTATCATTTTCAAGAAATTTCACCCTGCCTTCCAATACTTCCTTATTATCTTCCAAGGCTTTGATTTTGCTTTCCAGTTCTGCTATTTTGGAGCCGTTGAACATGTCTGCATCGAAGTTTTCATCAAGCTCTTCTGTAAATGGAATATCTCCAAAATATGTAGGAAATCTGTCTGGCATTGATTATCTCGGAGCTGATTTAGGTGTTGGTTGTTTGGGTGTTGTTCGAGTTTGTGAGATGTTTGATGTTGTGGAGGAGTTTGATGTGAAGGTGTGATATGTTATGGTGATGGTTGTGGCGGTGATTATGGTGGTTGCTGAGGTGAGAAAATGTGAATGGGTGATGTATATGGTTGTTCAACACTTTCAATCTCTAATGTCTTTTTCCTCATATATTTCCTTATTGCTTTCTTTATAGCTGGAGACCTGATGTATTAGAATCTATACATCTTTTAAACGTTAAATATTCTCTGTTTATGCGAGAAATCATTGTATTTTCATTGATTTTGATACTCATTCGAGTCGTTTGTGAAAATACAGGTTCGGGCTTGGGTCTGGTGCTGAAACAGAGGCTTTTGGAGCAAAATGGAACAAAAATGGAATTTTCCAGCAAACTGCCAGATAACGCACGACCGTGCCAACCCCAAGCACAACCGTGCCAACCCCAAGCACGACCGTGCTAAGCCTTCGACAACTGGCACTCTCATCAGCACTCTCAACTATCAGCGCAAACCAGGAAAATCCAATATTGGCACGATCGTACCAACCCCAAGCACGACCGTGCTTGACCCAAGTCAGTCTCTAATCAGTTCATTCCTGAGGTCAAAATAGTCATTTCCGAATACATCATCGATACACACGACCGTGCCATATGTTGGCATGGTCGTGCCACCTCGGGGAAGTTTGAGCGGGAGCTTTCCGGAAATGGTAGCAAACATGATCAATAGACGAAAAAGCGCCTCTAACACTTACCAAGCACGACTGTGCCAAAAGGTGGCATGGTCATGCTAACCCGCCAGCAGCATAAATACAAGTGTTAAGCTCATTTGAAGGGGAGTTGGAGCATTTTTGTGAAGTTTTCTCTCAAGATTCTGGTCTTGGAAGCTTGTTAGAGCCAAGAAGTAGCCTTGAAGAAGATTGAATCACTTGAAGATCCACTCATTTTACCATTTAATCTTGTCTTAAACATTGGTTAGCCTACTTGTTACTTATGAACAATTTGAGTTATTTTGCAATTGATTTGGTAGTTATGAGCCTTATGGGCTAAACATTTGTGTTGTTTAACTTTGTTGAAGCTAATGAGTATGTGATAACATGGAAATAGATGTGGTGATTGTTGTTTGTTAATCTTCATGGTGATATTTAGTCTTGTTCTTGGAGTTCATGTTCATGTTTAAAGTCCTTGTTCTTGAATGTTTCATCATAAGTATTTACATATTGTGTTGGAAAGCCCATGTAGAGATTATGATTGTTGAATCTTGTTAACTTGTTATATGATTCATAGCATGAAACTAGGAATGGTAATTGCTAACATGATTAGAATGGTGATTTGAACATGTGTATGGATTCTTGCATTTAGATTTGGAAAGATCATATGAATGTTTATATGAATTCTATAGTTTTTGTTTATGTTGGTTTGATGATTTAGGCCAAGATTGT
The DNA here is from genome assembly GCA_947069175.1 of Scalesia atractyloides. Taxonomy (NCBI): domain Eukaryota; kingdom Viridiplantae; phylum Streptophyta; class Magnoliopsida; order Asterales; family Asteraceae; genus Scalesia; species Scalesia atractyloides. The sequence goes on from CAMTDV010000116.1 coordinate 36,734,024, forward strand.
TATCTAGCATGACCATGCTTGTGATCCATATCAAGAACATGATGAAGATGTCACTTGCTTGAAACCAAGTTAGGGTGATTAGTATGTTGTTCATGTTAGTTTTCCCAAACTTGTAGAGTTAGGAGTTTTGACAAACAAATAACTCACCATTAAAGATTAACATCACCTTAGCAAGTGAACTTAAAAGAATAAATCTTAGGTGATTAGAATGTTATTTCATTATAGTTTTCCAAAGATTTATAAAACTAGGAAGCCTGGATAGGGGACTTAGTGGAAGTTAGAGCTTGCACCACCACTAGTCTTTCTTATTGTTGTCATATGTTTATTAGTGGATACTTAGTTTAGGCAACCTCTTTTAATATTGTTCTTCTTTAGATTAGTTAGCAAATTGGTTTTTTGCATGATAGTTTAGAAACAAAGAAATCAACTCATCTATCAAAAAGGATTAAAAGTAGCAAAGGTTTAGTATTGAGATACCGCGTCCATAGATTGATATTCGGTTCTTATCGATCAGCTATACTACCACCCGACAGGTACACTTGCCCTTTTGTGTGTGGTTTGTTTTTAGGTGAAAACCGTTTTTAAAACCAAATTTGTGTGAAGGAAAATTAAAACTATAAAAATATATTAAATTCACGCACATCAAGTTTTTGGCGTCGTTGCCGGGGAGGCGGTCTTCTTGAGAACGGTTTAAGTTACTTATTAGCCATTGTGAAAAGTGTACAAAGTTTTTGTCTAATTGTTTACTTTCCTTTGCATGATTATTTGAAAAAAAAATGATGATTAATTAATAGTTGTTTTTGTTCTTATATATATATAGTGCATTGTGTTCCTCCTTTTTCCCTACAGGTCGTGCATGTCCTCAATCCCCGTTGTTGAAGTCTTTGAACCTTCATCGGAGACTGCGGAAGCGGTTCCGCATGGTGGCTGCTACGATCGAGGTAGACGCATTGGGAGACGATACATTCTACGAGGTTCGCATAGAGATGGCAGACTAAGAGGAGACAAGGGTCTTAAACGACATAGCAAAACCTTCACTTGAGGGCTTACCTGCGAGCATCAATGCACCGACGATTAATAATAATATTTTTGAGATTAAATCCGGTACCATATCAATGTTGCAGAATGTTGTACATTTTTATGGAAAGGATCACGAGGATCCTAGTGTCCATATTATGGGTTTTCTAAAGGTTTGTGCCAAGTTCACGATTCATGATGCATCATCGGATGCGATACGCTTTTGGCTATTTCTGTTTTCTTTACGTGATTGAGCTAAAGAGTGGCTTCTTTCACTTCCAGCTGGGTGTATCACTACATGGAATCAATTAGCTGAGAAGTTTCTTCAGAAATATTTCCCTCCAGAGAAAACTGTTCGGTTGAGAACTAAGATTCTCAACTTTCGTCAGGACGATGATGAGCCCCTTTATGAGGCGTGGGAGCAGTTTAAGGAGTTCATGAGAAAGGTCCCACACCACGGGTTTCCCAAGTGGCAACAATGTCAGATCTTCTACAATGGTTTGGATGGTTAGGGCAGATGATGGTCGATACATATTCGGGCGGAGACAATGGCACAAAAAAATGCTAACGAGGCATTTGAGATTTTAGAGAAATGCGCCTTGAAGAATCTGAGACAGTAGCCACTGAGGGGGAAGAGTTCTTAACAGGGAGTTCATCACGTGAACGACTTCATTGCCATTACAGCACGTATAGATGCCTTATCTTCGAAATTTGATCAAGTGATGGAGATCCACTCGAGTGGTTCCTTGAGTGGGGGAGCATATCATGTAGGCGATTTTCCGATGGGAGAGGTATCACACGAGCACGTATATTTTATGGGAAATCAATACCGTCCTCAGCATAATCCTTACACCAATACGTACAATCCGGGGTGGAAGAATCACCCAAACTTCAGTTGGAAACCAGAAGCTTTTAGTCAGCATCCACCCGGATTTGCTCCACGTCCCATAGCTCCTGGAGCATATGGTGCACCTCGGCCTCAGCAGATACCTTCCACTAATGAACCTAGTGTGCAAGATATGTTTAGTCAACTCTTAGCGGGCCAAAACTCTCAAAAGGTCGAAAATGAGAAGCGTTTTAAAGAGTATGACGGTCGTTTCACGAGGCACGGAGGGAGTTGAGAAGCCAAAAGGCTTCCATGCAGACCATTGAAAACCAAATTGGCTTGATTGCCAAGATGTTTTCCGAGAGACAACACGGGGGTCCTTCCAAGAAATACGGAGCCTAATCTAAAGGCCACTACAAAGGCCATCATGTTGAGAAGTGGCAAGATCGCCGAGCCCGTCACTTCGGCTGCTCTAGTAAGGCTGATTGATGACGAGATTGTTGAGGAGATTGACACTGAGTCTCCGGGAGAGGTGCAACTGAGGCAAGTTCCATCAAGTACAGCACATCCCAAGGAGCCAGTGAGAGAGTATCTCCCTCCCGTTCCACATCTGGGGAGGTTGGAGAAGCAGAAAATGGAAGAACACTATGGTAAATTCCTTGAGCTTTTTAAGCAACTTCATATAAATTTACCATTTTTCGAGACACTTGCTCAAATGCCTAAGTATGCCAAGTTTCTAAAAGATATCTTATCTAACAAAAAGAAACTTGAGGAGCTTTCGCATGTGACCTTGAATGAGGAGTATTCGGTAGTTCTTCAGATCAAACTACCTAAGAAAAAGAATGATCCCAGGAGTTTCACCATCCCATTCTTGATTGATAGTTTGTCGGTTAACAATGCATTGGCTTATCTTGGAGCTAGCATAAACCTCATGCCATATGCAGTTTTTGCTAAGCTGGACTTAGGAAAGCCCAAGCCTACTCGTATGAGCATTCAGCTAGCCGACCGTTCAGTGAATTATCCTCGAGGCATAGTTGAGAATATGCTAGTGAAAATTGACAAGTTTGTCTTTCCTGTCGATTTTGTTATTTTGGACATGGATGAGGACAAAACTGTTCCTCTTATCTTAGGTTGGCCATTCCTAGCCACTACTCGAGCCTTGATTGATGTCTGCACCGGCAGACTTACTCTTAGGGTTTACGATGAGGGTGTGACCTTTGATATTGGGAAATCCATGCAGCATCCACAGAATCAGGATGATACACTCTACTTTATCGAGACCATTGATACACATGTGAGTGACCATCTTCGTAACACATTTGAGGAGGATGTTGTGGACACGCAGCTACTTGGAGGGAGACTTTTGGTTCACCTGCTGTGGACTAATTAGTCGAAGAGATGACCATTCTGATAGGTCACACATCTCCCTTGCGTCCCGAGGTTTTTGAGATTGTGGATCGCGTTGCTGAGCCTAAAGCACACCCTTCTGTTGACGCACCTTCAGTTGAGCTTAAGGAGCTTCCAGATCACTTGGAATATGCTTTCTTGGAGGGTGAAACTCATTTGCCCATTATCATTTCTGCTGGATTGTCGGGAGAGGAGAAGGGTCGACTGCTTGAAGTCTTGAAACAACGGAATCATTATCAGACGGAATATACACATCATCGTCATCTCCAACCACTTTCTTCTATTTGATTTAAGCCAACCTTTCAGCTTTTTCAACTTTGTCAAGGTATCCTCAGAATCTTCATCTTTATCACCAACTGCACTTTACTTTTCTTTATCCGAGGTAGCAGAAAATACCTTGTCTTCAACATTCACTTCAGCTTCAACATGTTGCTTGTCACACCCCGACCCGCAGCGGAATAAAAGTCGGGGCGTAATTGGGTTATCACCAAAGCTCATGATGTTTACTAAGATGTTTCATATTTATTAAATTCAAATTAAAACTTAAATATCCAAAACAAAATACATACAATTACAAGAAAAATGAAACTATATAATTATTCCTAAGCTTAAACTTGTTTATTCTTCTAGGCCTTCCTATGTGTTTCTTGTCTCAGCTGGATCACCTGTATCATGTGTAAAACGGGGGATATTTTGGGTCAACAAAAGTTGGCGAGTGAACCTTGATAAAACATTATTTCTAATTTCTTGTTTTATTTAATAAGGAAATTTTGTGCAATAATCACATGTGAGTAACATATATAGATAAACAAACACAAACCACTTTGGACAAGTATATGATATGAATGATGATGTATGTGAGATCAAGGCTCAATCAAACGGAGCCGATCTAATGAGGCAGCTGATGCTCAACCCGTCTCCCACGGGGAACTGATGGGCCTAATGAAATGCGTGCACTGAAAATGATAAATCCAATCTACATACAATTCACACAACAATTGATACACATTTGATACACATTTGATCACGGATATGATGTATGCACAAGTGTTTAAATAAAATAAAAGGATTATACGACACATGATACACCCCAAAACATGATTAAAACGGGGAATTGGTAGAGATTCACTCACAATGGGTGCGTTCTTTGATGACGATGAATGCGCACGAATTTATGATTCAATCGACGAGGGAAGAACTAACCTAGATAATAACAAAATGATTCGATAAATAAATAAATTTTATTTGAGATTAATATTTTTAATTAGTGCTCTTAAATGGGATTTTTAGATTTATTTTTGTGAGTTTAAGGAAATTTTCTAACCTTAATAATCTTATTTTTAAGTATTTTTAAATAATTTTCCAATTAAATAAATAAATAAAAAGAAATAAAAAGTTGACTTTTTGACCGTTGACCGTTGACCGGGTCTTGACCGGTCAGACTGTGTTTTCTATGCGCTGAGTGAGGTTCGAACTCGGGACCTCTCGTATACGTGCACGCAGCTCTACCAACTGAGCTACGTGTCTAACCCGAAATATTCTCTATTTTAATTATATATATATAATAATTAACTTTAACCTTATTTAGTTTATATCGAAAATGATTTAATATGGCCGAACCGGCTTCGGAGACCCGGAGTCGAACTCAGGACGTTCGGTTCGAATGTGCACAGCCCAACCACTTGGGCTGTGTGTCTAATCTGCTTAACTACTGAATTATATTCCTCTTATAAACATTCTGTGACTTGATCTGATTAAGTTCTAAAAATGTTGGTTTTATATCTGAAAGTCGGTAACGTGTGCGATTCGAACTCGGGACGTGCATATTGTATTTGCACACAGTCCACCGCTGGACTGTGTGTCTAACCCGTTTGAATATCCAGTTTTTAATTATATTAATACCTATACTCGACTTCATCTTCTTCGTTTACAAGAACACAGAACAGTGAAATCCGACTGTTCTGGTTTAATCGATCAACAAAACTTATAATTGATTGAAATGAAATAGGAAAAGAAGATCACGGAATAAGATGTACCAAAACATAATGTTTTCTTCAGATTTCCGGCAAGAGTCGTCGGCTCTGATTTGTGATTTCCAGCTGAGTGAACTGTTTAACAGTTTTGATCATTGTGTTGTGCAATTAGAATACTAAGCAAGAGATAGCAAGAGGGTTTAGATGATTATACCGATCGACAGTGAGGCTTCGGTTTTTCAGTGATATTCCGGTGAGTGCCGGGATTTCCGGCAACGTTGTCTGAGACAGATTCTGGTTGAACGATTGAGGTTAATACATGCTGAATAATGGATTACAAAGAAAAGAGTTGAGTATTATACCGATTAGGGATAAAGTCTCGGTTTTCCGGTGGAATTCCGGCGAATACGAAAATCTCTGGCGACGTGTTGGAATGAATAAAGCTTCGGAAACGAACGTGGTTCTGAGCGAAAGGATTTTCAGGAAGTTCAAGTGGGTATTTATAGTGGAAACAGGCTGAATTGGGTTTGAATTAAGGTCAAAGTTTGCGTCAATGATTTCCTACGATTTTTGACTGAAATTGATCGCCGGCAACGGTTATAGTTGATGTCGTGATCAGTTATGCGTTTCAGTCAAAGGAAAAACAGCCAAGAATGCGGAGTTTAGTTTTTTTTCCGGCGATTTCACGTGCTGAGTGCGCGTTGATTTCCGGTTTTGAATTCGGGTTTACATTAAGTATTATTTATTTCAGTATTGTCACAAAGAAAGTGTGTGGCGGAGTGGTGTGTTGTGTGTTTGTGTTTGTGGGTGACCCGGGTTCGAAACCCGGCGTCTCCATTTTATTTTTTTTATTCACTATTTTTATTATTTATTAATTATGGTTTAAAATTCTAGAAATGTTTATTAGTTATGTATTGTTTAAAAATAATATGAACACTAAATACGCAACGGAACTTATAACTGTATATTTGATTAATAAACGAAGCGGGTTTTGAAAACCCGTTTTTCGACGAATGTTACAGTATCCCCTACTTTTAGGAATTTCGTCCCGAAATTTAAATAGTAGTGGTAACTGGAAAGAGATGCGGGTATTTTTCGCGCATTGAGTCTTCACGTTCCCAAGTAAACTCGGGTCCTCGTTTTGACTCCCAACGTACCCTGACAATTGGAATACGACTTCGTCTTAAACGCTTCTCTCCGAAGTCCATGATTTCTACCGGTCTTTCAACGAAGTGCATAGATTCATCGATTTGAATGTCTTCAAGAGGAATAGGGAGGTTTTCATCGGCGAGGCACTTCTTCAAGTTTGATACGTGGAATGTGGGATGAATTCTGTTGAGCTCTTCTGGTAGGTCAAGCTTGTATGCTACAGGACCTACTCTTTCGAGTATCTTGAAAGGTCCTACGTAGCGTGGTGCTAGCTTGCCCTTCTGGCCAAAACGAACCACTCCCTTCCACGGTGATACTTTTAAAAGTACTAGATCACCAATGTCAAACTCCAAGGGCTTTCGTCGTTTGTCAGCATAACTCTTTTGACGACTTTGAGCCGCTAGAAGATTGTTTCGAATTTTAATGACCTTGTCGGTTGTTTCTTGAATTAATTCTGGACCGGTGATTTGCGCTTCCCCAATTTCGTGCCAACATACTAGAGATCGGCACTTACGACCATATAAAGCTTCGAAAGGAGCCATGCCGATACTTAAATGATAGCTATTGTTGTACGAAAATTCCACTAATGGTAGGTGAGCATCCCAGTTCGCTTTGAAGTCTATGACACATGCTCGCAGTATGTCTTCAAGGGTTTGGATGGTGCGTTCAGATTAACCATCAGTTTGAGGATGAAAAGCGGTACCGAGGTCTAATCGTGTATCCAAGGCGGTTTGTACGGCTCGCCATGTTCGTGAAGTGAAACGACCATCACGGTCTGAAATGATGCTTAATGGTACACCATGACGGCTTACGATCTCGCTAATGTAGATACGAGCTAACTTCTCGTTCTTGAAGTACTCGCGAATCGGAATGAAATGAGAAAACTTTGTAAGACGATCGATTATTACCCATATGGTGTCATACCCACTAGAGGTGCGAGGTAACCCGGTAATGAAATCCATGGTTATGTTTTCCCACTTCCATACAGGTATTTCGGGTTGGACTAGGAGTCCTGAAGGTCTTTGATGTTCAGCTTTTACTTTGGAACAAGTAAGGCACATGGAAACAAAAACAACGATATCCTTTTTCATGCCAGGCCACCAGTAGGTGTATCGTAGGTCTTGATACATCTTGTCGGCTCCTGGGTGTACAGAGTATCGTGTTTTGTGCGCCTCATTCATGAGGAAATCACGAAGGTTATCGCGATCAGGAATCCATATGCGATTTAAATAGTATAGAATACCGTCGGATTTGGTTTCGATTTTGAATTCAGCTCCACATGACAGCTCATCGCGTACGTCATTTTCTGTTACAGAAACATGTTGAGCAGCTCGGATTCGATCTTTCATGTCGGTTATGATTTGCGAACATAGAAGACGAATGGAGTTCGCATAACCTTTTCGACTGAGCGCATCAGCCACCACGTTTGCCTTTCCAGGATGATACCGAATTTCACAGTCGTAGTCATTGAGAAGTTCGACCCATCTTCGTTGTCTCATATTCAACTCCTTTTGGTTGAAGATATGTTGGAGACTTTTGTGGTTAGTATATATTTCACACTTGATACCGTAGAGGTAATGTCTCCATGTCTTTAGAGCGAACACAACGGCTCCAAGTTCCACGTCGTGGGTGGTGTAATTCTTCTCATGAACTTTGAGTTGCCTAGAAGCATAGGCTATCACTTTTCCTCTTTGCATTAATACACAGCCTAGCCCTTGCCCTGATGCGTCGCAATATACTACAAAGTCATCGCAACCTTCAGGAGTGTGAGGATAGGTGCGTCACAAAGTTTTTGCTTTAGAGTTTGGAAGGCCTCTTCTTGCTTAGGTCCTCATATGAAGGGTTTTCCTTTATGAGTCAAGGCCGTGAGTGGGACAACAATACGAGAAAAATTGGCGATGAAGCGTCGATAATAACCAGCCAAACCTAGAAATGACCTAACTTCGGTAGGGGTACGTGGCGCTTGGCATTCCTGCACTGCCTTGATTTTTGAAGGATCAACATGAATTCCCTTGTCGTTGATGACATGTCCAAGGAATTGTACTTCTCCTAACCAGAATTCGCATTTTGAGAACTTAACGTAGAGCTTTTCAGTCCTTAAAAGTGTAAGGATGAGTCGAAGGTGTCGCTCATGATCGGATTTAGATTTGCAGTAGATAAGGATGTCGTCGATGAAGACTATGACGAAACGGTCGAGGTAGGGTTTGCATACCCTATTCATTAGATCCATGAAGACATCGGGGGCGTTGGTTAAACCGAATGGCATGACCATGAATTCGTAATGACCATAACGAGTCCGGAAGGCGGTCTTTGGGATATCTTCTTCATGTACTCTGAGCTGATGATAACCAGAGCGAAGGTCGATTTTTGAAAAGCAGGTGGCACCTTGAAGTTGGTCTAGGAGGTCATCGATGCGAGGTAGTGGATAGCGATTTTTAACCGTTAACTTGTTGAGTTCTCTATAATCAATGCACATGCGAAATGTTCCATCTTTCTTCTTCACAAAGAGAACAGGTGCACCCCAAGGCGAGGAGCTAGGACGTATGAATCCTTTGTCAGTTAGCTCTTGCATTTTGGATGGGGCTAACCTATAAGGAGATTTTGCGACTGGTGTAGCGCCAGGTACAAGATCGATGAAGAATTCGACTTCTCTCACAGGAGGGAGTCCTGAAATGTCGTCGGGAAAGACTTGTGGGAATTCTTTCACAACTGGGATATCTTCGGGTTTCCTCTCCTTGTTTCCCTTTTTAACGACGTGAGTTAGGAATGCGACATAGTTCTTGCGGAGATATCTTTGGGCTTGAAGGCAGGACATTAGTTTGAGTCCTTTCGAAGGGGTTTCCCCAAAAATACGTAGAGTCTGACCGTCTGCAAGAGGAATGCGAATGAACTTTTCGTGGCACACTACTTCAGCGTGATGCTGGCTGAGCCAGTCCATACCGATTATAACATCGAAACTTCCCAACTTCATAGGAATGAGGTCAACTGAAAAATCGTGATCGTTTAGAGTGAGGGTACAATCGCGTATAATAGAATTTAATGAAACGGGTTTTCCGTCAGCAACTTCCACCGTTAGAGATTCAATGAGATTAACACGAGTTTGGTTGAGGCTAGGTTCAAATTCTAAGGACACAAAGCTCTTATCCACACCAGTATCGAATAATATGGATGCATAGCTACCATTGATGAGAAACGTACCGTTGACCACGTTGTTGTCAGCCCTAGCTTGGTTGGCATTGATGTTAAAAGCTCTTCCTCTGGCAGGTGGAGGAGCTTGGTTAGCTTGGTTTACTGGGTTCACTTGGGCTTGAGCATGGATGATGTTCACTAAGCGTGGACAAGTGTTTCTGAAGTGGTTTGGGTCCCCACAGTTGTAACAAGCTCGCATGGGTTGCATCATGGGGTAGTTGGGTTGGTAGTAAGGTTGAGCTATGTGTTGCGTGGGTGGTAGAAGTAAGGGTTGTTGGGCTTGACCCACTATCTGATTTTGGGTTTGGGTTTGTGGTTGACTGCGGTTCATTCGTTGAAGAATACGGCAGGTTTGGATGGTGTGACCTGCACGGCCACAGCTTGTGCAATGTTGGCAAGGAGTTTCGGGAGGGTGATGGTATTGACAACGGTTGCATTTTGGGTGTGGGCCGGTGTATGGCTTTTTAAATGGCGCAACTGAGGGAGCGATTTGGGTGATTGGTGCAGCAGTAATAGGAGGGTTGGTTTGAGTGACAGCAAAATTCTTGCTGTTTCGTTTCCTCTTACCAGCAAACTTTGAGGAGGAGACTGGGTGGTTTGGAGTTGGGGTCTCAATGGGTGTTTTCTTTTTCTCATCTTTAAATTTGCCGTTTCGGATGCGATTCTCAGTGAGTTCTGTAGCTAATTCCATTGCGGCTTCAAGTGTTGCAGGCGAAGTGCTTAAAACCGAATCTTGGTTTTTCGAGGGAGGCCTCGAATGTAGTGTTCGACTAAGCGGTACAAGGGGGTGAACAAATTAGGGATCATTTGGTTCAGCTCGAGAAATCGCTTATTATAGGAGGTGTGATCTCCTTCCTTTTGTTTCAGCGCGTGGAATTCATCTTCCAACTTTTTGATTTCGCTTCTTGGACAGAAGCGTCTTGTCGTGAGTTCCCTTAACTCTTCCCATGTTAAGGCCATGGCATCTTCAACTCCTCGTTTACCCTTTTCTGTGTTCCACCAGGTAAGGGTTACCCCAAACAGTCTTCCAGTTGCATAACGTACCTTGCGATCCTCGGGACAAGTGTTTTCCATTTCTTCAAACCAGTGAAGGAGAGCGGTAACACCTTCGGTCCCTTCATATTTTGGGGGCTCTTAAGATTTGAAGTGTTTGTAGGAGCACTTTTTGGAAGGAGGGTTGGCGACGCTCTGGTCTTCTTGATTGGGAGGATTGATGGGATTTGCGGTGAGAGCTTGTTGAACTTGAATCACGATGTCAGGAAGCACTGCGGCCATTTGTTTAGAAATTTGTGTGGCCAAACGTTCATTTGATCTTCCTGACTTTCTACCTCCACGTAGTTGCCTAGCCGACATCTACAGGAACATACATAGGAAGATTGTGAGTTTAAGAAGTTTCTAGGTGTCATGTGTCGTAAAAAGAATGAAAAATAACATAACTGACAATAATTCAACTACATCCATAGGATGTCTTGGGTTTGCTCATGTTTGGGCCTCCAATGTCCCCCATACCATCGCCTGTGTAGTCATGTGGGCCCCCATGACTATTGGGCTTGGTAGGATTCACATTGGTGTTGGCGGATTAACACTCGCACCACCTGAATGAAAATCATAAAATATGATTGCGAGATGTATGGTAGGAGGGTGTCCAGGTGTAGACACAATGACAACTCAAAGTGGGGTTAGCTCACACGACGTTTAGTATAGCATGCTTTGGCCTAATAGGTCCTTCGTACTCTCATTGTTAGTCCCCAGGTAGGCAAACTGGTCCTTTATTTTGGATTTATACGAATGCCAAGCCTAGACAGGACGTTTCGACTACCGGTACTCGTACCCTTCCAGTTACTACATGCCCATCATGAGAACTCACTTTGATGTGATTTGAAAAATACAAAAATCATTGCAAAAATCATGGGAATCGTGAGGTGTGTGCTCTCATGGATATGATATGTTATGAGAATATGATTCATGATGAGCATTGTATAATAACATGTATTTGTGAGCATGCTTGCATAACATTGAGTGTAAAAATAAACATAAAGCATATAAACATCATGAATTTTGTATGTAACGCATAAACAATTTAAAATTTTAATCAACTATAGTATAGGCTCTAAGGGTTTAATAACCTATCCTATATCCCTATAGTCATAAGCTCTGATACCAATCTGTCACACCCCGACCCTCAGCGGAATAAAAGTCGGGGCGTAATTGGGTTATCACCAAAGCTCATGATGTTTACTAAGATGTTTCATATTTATTAAATTCAAATTACAACTTAAATATCCAAAACAAAATTCATACAATTACAAGAAAAATGAAACTATATAATTATTCCTAAGCTTAAACTTGTTTATTCTTCTAGGCCTTCCTATGTGTTTCTTGTCTCAGCTGGATCACCTGTATCATGTGTAAAACGGGGATATTTTGGGTCAACAAAAGTTGGCGAGTGAACCTTGATAAAACATTATTACTAATTTCTTGTTTTATTTAATAAGGAAAATTTGTGCAATAATCACTTGTGAGCAACATATATAGATAAACAAACACAAACCACTTTGGATGAGTATATGATATGAATGATGATGTATGTGAGATCAAGGCTCAATCAAACGGAGCCGATCTAATGAGGCACCTGATGCTCAACCGGTCTCCCACGGGGAACTGATGGGCCTAATGAAATGCGTGCACTGAAAATGATAAATCCAATCTACATACAATTCACACAACAATTCATTCACATTTGATACACATTTGATCAAGGATATGATGTATGCACAAGTGTTTAAATAAAATAAAAGGATTATACGACACATGATACACCCCAAAACATGATTAAAACGGGGAATTGGTAGAGATTCACTCACAATGGGTGCGTTCTTTGATGATGATGAATGCGCACGAATTTATGATTCAATCGACGAGGGAAGAACTAACCTAGATAATAACAAAATGATTCGATAAATAAATAAATTTTATGTGAGATTAATATTTTTAATTAGTGCTCTTAAATGGGAATTTTAGATTTATTTTTGTGAGTTTAAGGAAATTTTCTAACCTTAATAATCTTATTTTTAAGTATTTTTAAATAATTTTCCAATTAAATAAATAAATAAAAAGAAATAAAAAAGTTGACTTTTTGACCGTTGACCGGGTCTTGACCGGTCAGACTGTGTTTTCTATGCGCTGAGTGAGGTTCGAACTCGGGACCTCTCGTATACGTGCACGCAGCTCTACCAACTGAGCTACGTGTCTAACCCGAAATATTCTCTGTTTTAATTATATATATAAAATAATTAACTTTAACCTTATTTAGTTTATATCAAAAATGATTTAATATGGCCGAACCGGCTTCGGAGACCCGGAGTCGAACTCGGGACGTTCGGTTTGAATGCGCACAGCCCAACCAGTTGGGCTGTGTGTCTAATCTGCTTAACTACTGAATTATATTCCTCTTATAAACATTCTGTGACTTGATCTGATTAAGTTCTAAAAATGTTGGTTTTATTTCTGAAAGTCGGTAACGTGTGCGATTCGAACTCGGGACGTTCATATTGTATTTGCACACAGTCCACCGCTGGACTGTGTGTCTAACCCGTTTGAATATCCAGTTTTTAATTATATTAATACCTATACTCGACTTCATCTTCTTCGTTTACAAGAACACAGAACAGTGAAATCCGACTGTTCTGGTTTAATCGATCAACAAAACTTATAATTGATTGAAATGAAATAGAAAAAGAAGATCACGGAATAAGATGTACCAAAACAGAATGTTTTCTTCAGATTTCCGGCAAGAGTCGTCGGCTCTGATTTGTGATTTCCAGCTGAGTTAACTGTTTAACAGTTTTGATCATTGTGTTGTGCAATTAGAATACTAAGCAAGAGATTGCAAGAGGGTTTAGATGATTATACCGATCGACAGTGAGGCTTCGGTTTTTCAGTGATATTCCGGTGAGTGCGGGGATTTCCGGCAACGTTGTCTGAGACAGATTCTGGTTGAACAATTGAGGTTAATACATGCCGAATAATGGATTACAAAGAAAAGAGTTGAGTATTATACCGATTAGGGGTAAAGTCTCGGTTTTCCGGTGGAATTCCGGCGAATGCGAAAATCTCCGGCGACGTGTTTTGGAATGAATAAAGCTTCGGAAACGAACGTGGTTCTGAGCGAAAGGATTTTCAGGAAGTTCAAGTGGGTATTTATAGTGGAAACAGGCTGAATTGGGTTTGAATTGAGGTCAAAGTTTGCGTCAATGATTTCCTACGGTTTTTGACTGAAATTGATCGCTGGCAACGGTTATAATTGATGTCGTGATCAGTTATGCGTTTCAGTCAAAGGAAAAACAGCCAAGATTGCGGAGTTTAGTTTTTTTTCCAGCGATTTCGCGTGCTGAGTGCGCGTTGATTTCCGGTTTTGAATTCGGGTTTACTTTAAGTATTATTTATTTCAGTATTGTCCCAAAGAAAGTGTGTGGCGGAGTGGTGTGTTGTGTGTTTGTGTTTGTGGGTGGGCGTCTGCATTTTTTTTTATTCACTATTTTTATTATTTATTAATTATGGTTTAAAATTCTAGAAATGTTTATTAGTTATATATTGTTTAAAATTATTATGAACAATAAATACGCAACGGAACTTATAACTGTATATTTGATTAATAAACGAAGCGGGTTTTGAAAACCCGTTTTTCGACTAATGTTACTCTCTGAGGACTGTTTCTCTCTTTCTTTTCTGAGCTTTGGCTTTTGGAGTGCTCTGTTCTAAGTATCTTCTTTTCATACCACACACCTCTCTTAGGATCATAACCATCCATCTAAGCAACCTCATCATCAGAGTCACTGTCTTCATTTCTCTATTTATTCTTTGAAGGTGCTTTGTATCTCTTGTGTTTAAATCTACCAAAGAACTTTCTGGCCACCGGCTCTGTAGCCTGCTTTATATACTAATTTAATCTTACCAAAGATAACCCTGTCATGTGATCTAGCGGCATCACATCATTCTTGTTTTTGACAAAGCTAGGAAGTTGACCATCCAACATCATCTACACAAATCTCGGATGTTGTAGAAACTTTTCTTTATCAATATTTAACTTCATTTGCTCGAATATCTTTTTAGTGAAGTTGTAAGGCTTGTTCAGCGTGAGTACAACGATCATGCACATCTGATAATCGACTATCGCATCACCTCCCCCTTTCCTGTGACTTAACGCAGATATCACAGAATGTACAAAAAACTTGTAAGGCCTTCCGAGATAAGCTTTATTGAACTGTGTATTGACATGCCCCTTATAGCCCATTCTGTAGAAGCATCGTTTGCACATACGTTCAGTATACATCATTTGATCTTCATCTTTGTCTTTGAAATCTAACACTCTACGAATCAGGCCTTCGGTAATATACACCTCTTTATCTTCATTACTAATCCGCACAAAAGATCGTATAACTTTCTTCTCTGGTACATACTTTGCATGCTCCCAGAACCTCTCTATATGTGAACGATAGGGCTTGTGAGGATATGTAAGTGCTTTAACAATTGACAACTCGCTCATAAACTTTAATATAGACTTGAAAGGAGCGGTCTCTGGAATACTCTCATCAAGAACACAATAGATGTTGTGTTTCTTGTCGAAGTTCGATTTCTTTTCATGTACAAACACAAACACGGAAACACTTAGAATTTTTTCGAAAAATATGTTTTACCTTCGTGTGAAGGTAAATAATCACAAATGCATATTTTGCCCTTTATCTTCATGCGAAGATAAATTACCTTCATGTGAAGGTAACCTTATACATGATGGTATGTTCAATTTCATATTTGGTGAAATTGATGTTCAATTTCACTTGAAAATTTTTCCTTGATTTTCGTGAAATTGATGTTACTAAAACAACCTAAAAGAGCCGATTAACATGATGGTATGTTCAATTTCATATTTGGTCCATTAGATTGTCCTAGATCTACGTTTTAATGTGTGTTTCACAGAAAACTTCAAATTAAGGTCCAAACTACCTTAGCATTTTTAGTGGTGTGCCAATCAACTACTACAAGCTAAAATTTGGGCAGCACTTCGTCGTTTACACGAAATTCTATCTTCTCTCAGAGCAAATGTATAGTGAACATATGTATTATCTTCATGTGAAGATAATATATAAAGTAGACTATTTTCGTGCGAGGATAATGATCTTCATACGAAGATAATGATCTTCATACGAGGATAATTATCTTCGTGCGAGGATAATTATCTTCGTGCGAGGATAATTATCTTCGTGCGAGGATAATTATCTTCGTGCGAAGATAACTCCTTTGAGCGAAGGTAAATCTGATTTTTACCATTTCGTTCATTTTAACCAGTTTTAACAACCCACTCAGTTGACGTAGTCCAAGTTAATGACCACAATTCACTAATTTGTCTTCCAAGTCCAAGTTAATGACCTTGGTTGAACACTATGTGATCAAACTGATGTTTTAGGCAATGTAAAATATCAAGTTAATGAACTTTTGATCTTTTCAAAGTATTTTCACAATTCAGATAAGCTCCCAATCCATTGTCTTCCGGAATTTTCAGCATTCAGCATCTCTGGATTTTGAAGATTCAATTTCCTTCGTCGATAGTCAAACTAAGATAGAAATAAAATCTTTTTGGTTTTTGCAAAGATTATGCTAAAACATACTGAAATTCTTTTTTTGGGTTTTTTTTAAATGAAATGTAATAAACTATGTACAAACATATTTACATACATATTTTATGAGTTTGTATTAAAGGATCATATCAGTTTTTGAGACATATCACTAGTACCATTGACTTTTATAAGACTTTAAGTACTAGACAAATTCACTTAGATTGTCATATACTTGTCCAGATAAACTCTACACATTTCTCAATTGTTCCGAGATACATTAGGTAATTTTAGGAACTTGACTTAACCGTGTTTCCCACCTCAGAATATACTGACGTATCAAGATTCCCTGGATTTCATATTACCGGTGAATATATCTTACTGATATCTGTATCTAGGTAATGTGAGACCTTGAGAGCTCAGGTTAGTACCATCGTACTGACAAAGAGATGAAGGCTCGTCTTGAAAGTAGTGTTCCAATTTGGAATCTTTTACTGCAATTGTTAGATCTTTGGATACTTACAATTTGCTGCAGTTTTTGGGTATTAAAAGCAAAATTATTCTACAAGTTCTAGTCCATTGCCGACACAAAATCATAAGAACTACCCAAGATATCAATTATTTATAAAGACCTAGTATCTCAGAATCCAGAAATCTCTCAAACCAAATTTTGGTGTACTAAGACCACATATCCGAGAGATGTTAAACCACTAATTAAGAAGTTTTTCTTTAAGTTTATATTTCAGAAACAATCTACTGAATGTGCGAAGCCTACAGGCACATCCTTAATGAGACTTGTTTAAACTTTATAACACTTCAAATCTTTAGCATACCGTGATAGTCCGCTGATGTACTATCATTTCCTCTTTTCACACAAAAAACTCTTTTTTGTCTTTTCATGCTTTTGTACATTTTTTGCATTGTTAATGTTTTTCTATATTCTACAACATTTCTCCCCCTAAAATTAAAAACATATTTTTGAAATTTTGTATTTAAAGAAAGAAATTGTAAAAACTCTAAAATGTGACAAACCGATGAGGATCACTAAAACTCGTCATCCAATCCGTATTCAACATCTCATTCCCCATCTGATATTAATTTATTCATACAATTAATTGTGACAAATGGCAAATAACCGGTAATTCCGTACAATCTAATCAATATTTTTAGTACATAATCTCATGCATTTTATCATAATTTGATTTCGTAACTGAGTCGTATGTCATATCACAAGTATTAGGACAAGTAAATCAGATCATAACATATACTGGTTTCCGTTACTACGAAACAAATAAAACAATGCCGGAAAGCGATTGATTGTCGAACCGGCAAAGATTTTAATGGCAAGTGTTGGTAGAAAGTGTTGGGCGCACTATTCGTGGTTGCACAATTGAAAACGAAATAGAACAATGAATAACGGCATGCTAATGCCCTAAATGAGTCCATATATACATGAAAACACTAATGTGGGAACACATTTTGCAATAATACATAACTTTCCGATACAACGCCTAAATTACAAAATTGTTTGTTTCGACCAAAAAGGTGACGATTTCAGTTTGTCCGCAAATTAATTTGGTATTTTCCGGATTCCAGAATTATTACAGAACAATGATAAACACCTTAAAACAATATGAGAATAGCAGAAATACATAAAAGACATCGTTTTCGGTCGTACGGCAACCAGAGCACAACTTGACCGAAAAGCGACTGATTGTCGAACCGACAAAGATTTTAATGGCCGATAGCCTCATACATTCGTCTAGAGAGCTAGTTAAGCTTCATTTAGGACTCGAAGTCCTTTCAACTATCTTGAGGTCACGGAAACACAACTTCCGTAAATGTTCGACGACAAAATATATAAGCGCCGATAACGAGCGAACAATTAGACAGAAAGCTTTTTGGCCATCCTAACTCAACATATATTCGGCTAACGAACTCGTTAAGCATATTTATAGTCAGAAGTGCCCTAAATAAACGCCATGGCACTTATGGTAGTCGAAAACCAAATGTTCCGGTACGAAATAATAAAGTTCGTATACTTGCCGATATCGTACCGATAAGCGAACTAGTGAGATTTTTGTCATCCAAAACTAATACCAATTAGTCAAGGGGACTAATTAACTTTGATTAACACCCTAAACCATAATTACTCGCTAATAATACAAGATCAACCCCTAATCCTCATACGTAAGCTAATTACCTAAATATCTACTAAATTATCACATGTTATATAAAATAATTACACTTAACCCCCCTCATTTTTGCGGATTCAAGTTGGTCCTACACCCACTTGATTTGTGTTGAAAAAAGTGGGATTAGAAGCATGGTAGGAGATATTGTTTTGACACTTGAAAGATTTTAATTATATAACAATCATGCACCATTATTGCATCATTCATACTTAAAAAAAATTAAAACAACCTCCCAACTCCTCCCTCTTCCCACAACTCAAACACTACCAACATCATCCACCTTTCTTCAACATTAAAACACCAAATCTCAAGCTTAGTTAGGCCATTTCAAGATCACCCAAAGTGCTTTCAAGGATGGAGGATCATTAGTGCTTTCTTTGGAGCTTCATCTTCTTCTTAATCTTCACGAATCTTGAGCAACTTTGTAAGATAATCTTTCATCATATTTAAGCTTCTTATAATGTGTAGTTTATGAAAGTACTTGTTGATTATCTTGAGAGTAAATAAAATACAATTTAAAAACCCTAATCTCACCATCATAATCTACCAAATAAAGCTTATTATGTTTTGATTATATGCATTAGTGTTAACTAGTTAGCATGATTATGTTGATTATGATAAAGTAAGGTGTTTAAAGTGGATGATCTTGTATGAATAACAATATAAATGATGATTTAAATATGGTGACGTTTAAATCTAAACAAGATCATCAACCTCATGACCCATGAAGATTACTACAACTTAAAAATGATTTACTACATATGTGTGATTTTTAAAAGGAATGAACACCATGATTTAAGTTATAATCATCTTAAAAAGTGTAGTAAACAAAGGAGGTTAAAGTGGAAATAATGAGTTGAAGATGTAACTAAAATGGTGTCTTAAAGGTTCTAATAAATATATAAAGATCTCATTGTTTTTAAGTAAAGTAGTAAAAATATATATATTTACAAAGATCATGGAAAATGAGGATGCATAATTTGTAAATAAAGCATAATAAAGTGATATGTAATCTTGAGTTGATGATTGATCTTGATTACGGGTTTAAACATGATGTAAATATGTTTTTGAAACGTGAAAACGTCATAGTTTAGGGGAAACTATGGCAAAATTTTCTACAAATCTAATCGCGTTTGAAGAATAATTAACGGGGTGATTAACGGGACTAAACGCGATTAGTGACCTAAACCGTCATTAAGGAAGTTTTAATGACAAGGGTTAAACCCTAACCTCCCAAGAGTTTAACAAGTATATATATAAATTTTTACAAGTTAAAAGTAAGTATTTATTACATATATACACTTGTGGGAATAAAAGCATATATATATACATATTTTGTCACCAAAAGTTATGTATGAATACATGTGTATGTATCTAGAAGTTTAGGTATATACCACAAAGTACCCAACTTATACAAATACCTCAAACATATGAAGAATTACCAAGTGTAAACAACATAAAGAACATACACTTTTAAAATATGTTTGAGACAATAATTGGACGAACGGAGTAATGCGGACGATGGGCGAATTTACGCGATACACCGCCGCGTCGTCGACCAACGAACAAATCGCCAACATGAAGAGTTACTACGACGTTAGGCGATTTTCGCGAATATATATATATATATATATATATATATTACGGCAACGACAACACGTCTAAAAATGAAGTATTTTGGACACTTATGAATATATATATATTTAGCAATGACAAATCCGGAAAGTTAAAATTTATAAGAAGTACTAAGTGGTTTTATAAAAGTATATAAATATACTTAAAAGTATATACTTAGTAAAAATTAATAAGTATAAGATCATATATATTATGGACTCTTGAAAATAAATTGGGCTAGGCCCATTATGTTTGAGACAATAATTGGACGAACGGAGTAATGCGGACGATGGGCGAATTTACGCGATACACCGCCGCGTCGTCGACCAACGAACAAATCGCCAACATGAAGAGTTACTACGACGTTAGGCGATTTTCGACGCGAATATATATATATATATTACGGCAACGACAACACGTCTAAAAATGAAGTATTTTGGACACTTATGAATATATATATATTTAGCAATGACAAATCCGGAAAGTTAAAATTTATAAGAAGTACTAAGTGGTTTTATAAAAGTATATAAATATACTTAAAAGTATATACTTTGTAAAAACTAATAAGTATAAGACCATATATATTATGGACTCTTGAAAATAAATTGGGCTAGGCCCATTATATAAAAGACATGGGCAAGGCCCAGTTAAACAAAACATGTAATAACATGGGATAAGCCCAAAGGCATAGGATACATGGGCTAAGCCCAAAGGCATAAAATACATGGGCTAGGCCCAAACATATAATTTCATGGGCTAGGCCCAGACATATAAATTTCATGGGCTAGGCCCAAACATATAATTTCGTGGGCTAGGCCCAAACACATAGATTACATGTGCTAGGCTCAATCACATAAAGACATGGGCTAGGCCCAATGACATAAAGTACATGGGCTAGGCCCAATCACATAAAGATATGGGCTAGACCCAATGACATAAATTACATAGGCTAGGCCCAATCACATAAAGACATAGGCTAGGCCCAATCACATACATGACATGGGCTAGGCCCAATCATATGAAGACATGGGCTAGGCCCAATTACATACATGACATGGGCTAGGCCCAATGACACGCATGAAAGGTACGAGGACATGTGAAGGGCGAGGCCCGTTCACACACGATCTAAGAATAACAATATATATGTATATATATATATATACATATATATATATATATTTGAGAAATATATGTATAAAATATTAATCGAACAAACGAACTACCTACATTATGATAAAATTAAAAGTTGATCTAATGTGATAAACATATACACAACAAGAATTCAAGATGAACAACTGGTACAAGGTCCAATGAGACCTAGGTGTCTAATGAAGTTAATACACATGTAGGTTACACACGTGTATGGACACCAAATTTGATAAGTACGACATACGGAACGCAAAAACTGTGAGATCATGTCCCTCCTTTCTATTATTTCAAAGTTTTGTTTTAAAACTATTAAAGGGAAATACATGTCAAAACAAACAGTATGTTAGTTATGGGTTTAGATGATAACACGATCAAATGTGCGTAAGTAGGATGATGACAATAGTAACCATTAATCATGTAGTGACTAAGGTGCAAAAGATATAGATTTATTGAGTTAGAGGCGCGCTCCACTCCTGGTTGGTATACCCTTAGGAGTGCTTTTGTGATCATAATGATGTCAAAGTTGTCTTGGTTCGGTTGCTTACTTATGGCACATATGTCAGGGTGCTCGCGACACACTAATAGATCCTTAAACTCCATGATTGCTAATAACATACTCAGATTTAATTATTGGATTAAAAGGATGACATTTTATACGAAAACATTAACTACATGAACTCGCCAACTTTGTTGACTTTTTAAAATTACATGTATTTCAGGACGCAAGGCATGAGCTAGTGATACATTTTGGGATATGGAGAATGACAAGACAACGAATGCCATCTTTTGGAGGATTTGCCTCTTATATCCCAACCTCGTATGGGTATATAGGGGTCAAAACCTCATTATTCATTTACCTTAAAAACAATATTTTATTTTGAAGTAATGTATGTCGAACTATGTCACTGATGACGAAGTGAAAACTATGAAATTGCTTTTGGTAACTTATAAATGTTGGAATGAATATTTATATCAGTATAGCATCGTTGTTGGCAGCCTTGTTGTCTACATATATGTGGCAATCACGGATAAAGTGATGTCAAATTTGAATGTGTGTAGTTTTAGAGTGATGAACCGGATTTTTAGTTATATCGATGGCAGCTATCTACATATATGGTCATATTAAGAAATTGCAATCCAATGTCTCTCATCTGTCGTTGTATCCACAAAATTTGAGAAAAACGGGAAGCCGAAACATATTCAGCCTCGCAAATAGAGAGAACGACCGTGGTTTGCTTCTTGCATTGCCACGTTACTAAGCGTGTTTCGAAGAACTGGCAACCAGTCATTGTAGATTTGGCATTAAGTTTGCAGCATCCGAAATCTGAGTCTGAATATCCTGTGAGGTCGAAGTTGTCATTTCACGGATACCATAAGCCGGTGCTAGGGCAACCTTTCAAATATCTGAAAATCCTCTTGACTATCATCAGGTGTGACACTCGAGGACTCGATTGATATCGGGCGCAAAGGCATGTTGGATACATGATGTCTGGTCTTGATGCTGTAAGATACATCAGGGATCCAATCATTGATCGATATAAGGTTTCATCTATCTGGATTCCACGTTTGTCTGGACATATGTCATGATTAATTGCCAATGGGGTAGATAATGGTGACGTTCCCGAATTTCTCCCAGATATCATTGACATACTTTGTCTGATGGATGAAGATACCATCAGACAAGTGATCAACCTGAAGCCCTAAGAAGAACTTCATTTCTCCATTAAACTCATTTCAAATTTCTTTTTCATGACTTCTTCAAATTCTTTACACTGTTTATTGTTCGTAAAGCCAAAGATGATGTCATCCACATAAATTTGTACGATCATCAGATGTCCTTTCACTTCCCGTGTGAAGAGTTTGCTATCAATAGTGCTTCTGGTAAAGTCGTTGTTTAATAGGTGCTGAGAGAGTGTCTCATAGCAGGCTCTCGGGGTCTGATGCAACCCGTATAACGCTTTATTTGCACTAGATTGACAAACCCAGGTGGTTGTCCAACATACACTTCTTCTTTTACTTTTCCATAAAGGAAAGCTGATTTGACATCCAACTGGTACACTATAAAACTTTTCCATGACGCAAATGCCAAGAATATGCGGATTGCTTCTAGTCTTGCGATCAGAGCATAAACCTTGGTATAATCAATGCCTTCTTGCTGATGAAAACCTTTGACAACCAGTCGAGCTTTATTGCGCACAATTACCCCTTAATCATCTCTTTTGCACTTGAAGACCCATTTAGTAATAATAGCTTTGTGATTAGACGGTAGGTCAACAAGCTTCTAGACACCAAGCTTTTCGAATTGTTGCAGCTCCTCTTGCATTGCATTTATCCAGCTAGCATCGGAAATTGCTTCCTTATTTGATTTTGGCTCAATCTGCGAAATAAAACCACAATGTAAGCACATATATTGAATTGGTGCAATTTTGATATAAAAACAACTAAGATCCTTATTGATCTGATTGCGCATTTTAACTCCAACTTGTAGTTTTCCTATAATATTCTCTGATGGTGATAGGACAAATTCCTTGGGAATTACTTCATTAGGAACATTTACTTCGCTTCCAATTCATAATGTTATGTTCAACAACCTGACTACTTATTGAAGCCTCATTCTGATCATTAGGACTCGCAGATTGATTTAACAAACTTGTTATCTGCTTAGAACCTTCGTCGGAGCTGGATTCACCATCTTGATCATATGTCGGCCCAGCATCTAAATCAGAATCATCAGATTAGTCGAAAGTGGGTTCTGTGGCATTCATTACTGATTCGACAATGGGTTCTGTTTAGATTGTGCTCAGATCTACTCCAGAAGCATTTGTGCTAATAGATAGTTGAGTAACCACTATCAATCTTGGAACTTGTTCTTGATTAGACTATTGTTGCTGTTGATACAACAACACAAGTTCCTCTTCATTTGGTTCATCTGGCAGGTCGAAAGAATTCCATAAACTCTCATAGTTGAACATCCAGGATTCACCAGGCTTTTGAGTAGGCAATGTATACTTCTGACAATCAACACGTTGAGCAAGAATAACTCGATTTAGACTTGGCAAATATACTCTTCTCAACGGACTTGCATATCCTACGAAAAATCCCTCCAAAGATCTGGCACCAAATTTACCATTCGGGTCAATGACCGTACATGGAGATCCAAATGGTTCCAAAAACTCTAAGTTTGGCTTTCGTTGGTTAAGCAGTTCGAAACATGTCTTCTTATGTGCCTTGATGGTTAAAACCCTGTTCAACATGTAACATGCAGAGGCAACGGCTTCACTCCAGAAATTAACAGGTAACTTTGAATTAGCGAGCATCGTGCGTGCAGTTTCAATGAGAGTTCGATTCTTATGTTCAGCTACTCCATTTTGTTGCGAAGTATAGGGGGCGCTGAATTCGTGAAGAATACCTTTGTTGTTACAGAATTCGAGCATTCGATTATTTTTTAACTTATTACCATTATCACTTCGTATTCGTCTGATTGGAAAGTGGTACAAGTTCTCTAACTTTCTAAAAAGAAACATAAGATTATCAAATGTCTCATCTTTACCCTCCTTGAAAGTAACCCACTAGAATCTCGAATAGTCGTCTGTCACAATGAGGTAGTATAGATCACCAGATATGCTTTTGACGTTTACTGGCCCGAAAAGATCCATATGAAGCCTATCTAGTGGTAGTTTGATAGAATTCAGAAGTTTTCTCAGGTGTGATTTCTTATGCTGCTTCCCTTTTGCAACTAAAACAATCGTCATTCAGATGGAAACTTTTGAGATTAACACCCTCCACTAGATTGTTGTGCACCAGATAATTCATTTTTCTCAAATGGATATGCTCCATCTTTCGATGCCATAAGATCGCTTCTTTTTCATTTGCTTTTGTGACAACCATTATGTCGACTTCGATGTAGTGGATGCGACACTCATGTCTAGAACATAAAGATCATTCTCTCGTGGAGCGCGCATGAAAATCCACTCCTCAGAATTTTGAATCCCGGCTTTAGAATTAAGCATTCTTTATCATTGAAGTGTGTTGTAAACTTCTTATCACAAAACTGTGAAATGCTTAGTAAATTGTCTCCAATTCAGCAATGTAGTTCACTTTGTCAAACGAGACCACTCTATTGGAAAGTTTTCCTTCTCCGACAATTCTTCCACCTTGATTTCCAACGAACCCTACATAGCCTCCACAAATAGACTTAACATCATAGAGTAAGGCAAGCATTCCTGTCAGTGACGAGAAGCTCCACGTCCATTATCCATTTTGATATGATTGACCTTGGGAGCCTGCACATGTAATTAAGCAATTACTTAAACAGTGAAACCCAAGCCTTCTCGGTTTTGGGTGGGTTCGGAATATCGAACATTGGAACTTTGACATTAACATACTGTGTAACTTTAGATTTAACAGGTGTATTGATTTCTACAGAAGATGTTTTGGTTTTAACCACCCAAGTTTGTGTTTTTAGAATTGCCTTTTTCTAATAAAATTTTGAATTCTCTTGTTTGGTTTTGGTTGAAGTTTTACCAATTTCAGATTCTTAAACATTTAGATTTTTTGGTTTCACAATTTTGTTAATCATTATTTCTTTTTAAGATTTGTTTTGGAACAAACTTAGGTTTCTTTTGTCTCTCATCTTCTGTGGATTTCTTTGCGTTGTAAACAGATTTTGAGTTTCTTTGAGTACAATGTCGTGTAATATGCCTAACTTTGTTACACTTCCAACATGTTCTACTATCACAAACAGTAGATGAACTCAAATTCTGCTCATGACGTTTCTTTTTTGCATGGAACTCGTCGTTTGATTGTTTCTTTCCCACCCTTTCTTTTTCACAAACCCTGCTTGAACCAAACACAAAGTTTACTTTCTTTTGAAAATTTGATTTTTGAAACTTATCACTTTTCTTCTTAACATACCCTAACCATTTACGCTTGTTTTCAGGATAATTTTTACCTTTGCCATCATTTTTCCCAAAACTTTTGGGTTTAGAGTAGTAAAACTTATTCAAATTTTCCACTTCAGAAAGATTGAGTTCTATTAGCTTAAACACTTGTTCTACTTTCTCAAGATTCACATTCTGAATCGGAAATGCTTGATCAGAATATAGTTTGTCCGACGCTTATTGCACGTTTTTTTTTTTGCGTTGAGTTGATTGAGTTCGGAAAGTCCTCCTCCGTGCTCTGTTGCTGGTATTAGGGAGGCCCATGGTATAAGAAACCAATGTAGAATCATCATCCGTACTTGAATCTGATTTATCAAGATAATTCTTGTGATAACTCTCCTCATTTTCAGAAGGTGAACTTGAACTAGTTTTCTCCAAGTTCGACTCAGCACTTTCATACTCTCTGCTATCCTTTCACTTCCCAAAAGCTTTTCAACAATAGTTTTAACCACATCAGATTCACAGTCATTGTCTGATTTAGTGTATGTTACATCAATGTTCTTAGGCAACATTTTTCTTTTCAGTTTTTCAAATTTAGATTGAGCGCCTTTTCCATCAATTTTCTTAGCATAACTTTCCCACATGGGTGGTGGAACACGGTTGTAACCAACACTTTTGTTCTTACCATTCTTATCATTTTCTTCCATTTCAATTTTTGGAAGAATATGATCAATGACAGATGAATTGGTGGAATAACTGATTAACAATTTGTTAACCCTTTCCGTTTCAATTTTCATTTTTCAAGCTCATTTTTCAGTTCAACAATTTTGTTAAGATGAATGTTAATTGCCATTTGTTTGTCCATAATAGTTGTTTTAAGCATCGACAAAGTTGCACTATCTTCACTGTTAACCTTTTCATATTGTTTAATTGCTTTAGAGAATTTGTCATAAGCTTGTTTAGTTTCCTTATAATCACTTGACAAATTATTTGAAAGTTTTTTTCAGTTCAGAATAGTTTTTATCTGTCTCGACACATTCCTTGCAAGGTACTTGGCATCTCTTGCATGATTTTTTAATCTCCACAACATGAACTTTGACAACCTCCCTTACCGACTCTTTGACAAATTCAGTCACTGACTCTTCCTTGAATTCATCAGAAACTACCTCTTTAAGGTTTGCCATCATTGCTTTCTTTGCAATCTCTATCAAATTTTCAGCATTCATCTCTTTCTTCACATCTATCAATTCCACACATTCAGACTTTGATTCCTCTTCTGCTTGCACTTGATAACTTGAATCAAAATGTCCTACAAAAGATGGAAACAAATTAGGTGGAATCAGATTTCTAAAAGCATTATGCAATATATTCTCTTCTTCAACATGTTGTTCATGAATATATCCTTCAAGAACAGCCTCCTCAAGAGCTTCATCGAATACTGCTTTAGAATAATCTTCTAGTTCAGGTTTAGGCTCTTCAATTATCTCTCTGAGAAGTGCAAGACTTTCATTTTTAAAAATATACTTGCTCCAGTTAAATCCTTCGTCTTCTTGGGCGACTACTAAAGCTTTGTCTTTGGCATTAGATGAACCGTCTTCTATTTGAATCATCCTTGAATTTGATTATGGTGGTAACGGCTTATGATAGATAGCTTTCTTGTAGTAATCATCACCAAAAGGACTTTGATTATTGTTGACTTCTCGGTTAGTACATTCCCGTTTGAAATCTCCTTTCTCTATGCATATGAAATAGGTAATTTTTTATTTGTAGAATCCAAGCTTCCCATCCAAATCTCCCAAACTATTTCTGCCCTAATTTCCTTAAATTTCTAAGTTCTTCGAACTATAGAACCATGCACCAGTTGATATCAATAAGCTCTATTTCTTCAAAATCGATCTGATCATAATCTTCCTTGGTCATATCTGGATTTTCTATCTTCCCAGCAACCAGGCTTTCGTAAGATTCAAGAAAAAGTGCAAGAAACGACATGTGTTGCTTGGTGGTATGTTCATTAAAATCTTGTGCGTTTTGGAGCCCAGCTACGTTACACTGTAAAATCCTTTGGTTTGAGTTTGATTGACCAGATTGTTGACTTTGGAAACTGTTTGAGCTCTATGAAGACTAAGGTGTTCTGGGTGAATTTGGTTCAAAGCTAGAAAATGATTGAAAACCGGATTGATTAGAAGATGGACTTGAAGAACTGTCACACCCCGACCCGCAACGGAATAAGAGTCGGGGCATAATTGGGTTATCACCAAAGCTCATGATGTTTACTAAAATGTTTCATATTTATTAAATTCAAATTACAACTTAAATGTTCAAACCAAATTCATACAATACAAGGAAATGAAAACTAAATAAACAATCCAAAGCCTAAACTGATTTATTCTTCTAGGCCGTCCTATATGTTTCTTGCTTCAACTGGATCACCTGTATCATGTGTAAAAATGAGGGATTTTGGGTCAACAAAAGTTGGCGAGTGAACCTTGTTAAAAACATTTGTTATTGATTTCTTGTTGTATTTAATATGGAAAAATTGTGCCATAATCATATGTGAGCAAAACGTATATAAACAAACAAACACAAACCACCTTGAATGAGTATATGACATGAATGGTAATGTATATGTTTGCAACGTCATGTTCCGCTCATAGGTAATGGGGAACGGACGAGCCTATGATGATGTATGTGAGATCAAGGCTCAATCAAACGGAGCCGATTGTATGTTGGCAATGCCACGTTCCGCTCATAGGTAATGGGGAACAGACGAGCCTATGATGATGTATGTACTGAAAATGATAAATTTAATCTAAACATTAACCACGCAAACAATTGACACATATTGGATACACAATTGATCATAGATATGATGGATGCACAAGTGTTTAAATGTAATAAATAATAAGCGACACATGATACACCCCAAAATATGATTAAAATGGGGAATTGGTAGAGATTCACTCACATTGGGTGCGTTCGTTTGATGATGTTGGATGCGCACGAGTTTTTAGAATTGGATTGACGAGGAAAACTAACCTAAAAATAATAACGAAATAGTTTGGTAAGTAAATGGATTTCTAGATTTATTTTTTGTAAGTTTAAGGACATTTTCTAATTTTAAAATATTATATTTAAGTATTTTTAATGATTTTTAAATTAAATAAATAAATAAAAAGAATTAAAAATTTTTGACTTTTTGACCGTTGACCGGTCCGTTGACCGTTGACCGGGACGTTGACCGGTCGGACTGTGACTTATGTGTGCGCTGAGTGAGGCTCGAACCCGAGACCTCTCGTACGCGTGCACGCAGCTCTACCAACTGAGCTACGTGTCTAACCCGAAATATTTCTGATTTTAATTATACTTATATACTATTTAGATTATTCAAAATTCTATTTAATTTAAAAAGGTTTTTAAATCATTGAACCGGTGTGAGGGTCTGGACTCGAACCCGCATCCATAGCCTTGTATTGCACAAACCCGACCAACTGGGCTGTGTGACTAACCCGAATGATATGCGATTTTAATTACATTTATTTACTATCTGCGCCTTAATATATATTAGTATTAAAAATGGTTGGAAATTTGTAAGAACCGGGCAGCGTGTTAGGACTTGAACTCGGGACCATGATATTAAATTTGCACACAGTCCACCACTGGACTGTGTGTCTAACCCGGTATAATATTCGGTTTTAATTAAACTTATACACATATCGCCTTCGTCTTCTTCATTCATGAACACAGACAACCGATATTCAACTGTTCCGGTTTAAATCATTCGTCGGACATATAAGTGGTTGAAATGTAATGGATAAAAAGAGTTAAGGAATCGAATGTACCGAATGGACTGTTTTTCTCAGAATTCCGGCAATGGTCATCGGCTCTGATTTGTGAATTCCGTCTGATTGAATCAATTAACAGTTTTGATCGATGAGTTGTGAAATTGAGTTACTAAACAAGGATTATCAGAGGGTTTAGATGTTTGTACCGATTCACAGCGTGATTTTGGAAATTTTCAGAGATTTTCCGGCGAGTGCAGATTATCCGGCAACGTCGTCTGGGACCGATTCTGGTTGAAGGATTAAAGTTAGTATAAGTCTAACAATGGATTGAAAATGAAAGAATCGAGAAGTTTACCGATTTGATGTATGTCTCGGTTTTCCGGTGAAAGTCCGGCGATAGCAGATAACGATTCCGACGAACAGAAGTTAGAGTGAAAATGAAATTGAGGGTGTTGCGATTGTTTCCGAGATGTGAGACGATGGTATTATTAGTGTAAATCAGGAGTAATATGATTTCGCTTTTCAATCTCGAAAATCATATGAATCGATTTCATTGAAGACCGAATTGATTAAGAACGTGGGTTGTAATCGGCATTGAATCATCGGTTACACTCAGAACTCGCGACCACACCAAAGGTTTTCTGGTTATTTGAAAGCCGTTGAGCGGTTTCAGTTTCTTGGCGCAAACAGATAAATTCACGGGTGCAACTTAAGTTTTATTTGATTCCTTGATTACACAAACGACTCAAGTGGCGGAGTGGTTAAGTGTTTGTTTGATAAACTAGCTGACCCGGGTTCGAAACCCGGCAGCTTGATATTATTTTTTTTTTTTGCACTTATTTTTACTTTTTAATAATTATAGTTTTTAAATTCTAATATGTTTATTAAATATGTAATGCTTAAAATTAATATTAATCATAAATACGCAACGACATTTTATAACTGATTATTCGATTAATAAACGAAGCGGGTTTTGAAACCCGTTTTTCGACGGATGTTACAGTATCCTCTACTTTTAGAAATTTCGTCCCGAAATTTAAGTAGTAGTGGTAACAGGAAAAAGATGCGGGTATTTTTCACGCATTGAGTCTTCACGTTCCCAAGTAAACTCAGGTCCTCGTTTCGACTCCCAGCGTACCCTAACAATTGGAATACGACTCCGTCTTAAACGTTTTTCTCTGAAGTCCATGATCTCTACTGGTCTTTCAATGAAGTGCATAGATTCATCGATCTGAATATCTTCTAGGGGAATATGGAGGTTTTCATCGGCGAGGCACTTCTTTAAGTTTGATACGTGGAATGTGGGGTGAATTTTGTTGAGTTCTTCTGGTAGGTCAAGCTTGTATGCTACAGGTCCTACTCTTTCGAGTACCTTGAAAGGTCCTACGTAGCGTGGTGCTAGCTTGCCCTTCTGGACAAAACGAACTACTCCCTTCCACGGTGATACTTTTAAAAGTACTTGATCACCAATGTTAAACTCCAAGGGCTTTCGTCGTTTGTCTGCATAACTCTTTTGACGATTTTGTGCCGCTAGAAGATTATTTCGAATTTGATGTATCTTGTCTGTTGTTTCTTGAATCAATTATGGACCGGTGATTTGAGCTTCCCCAATTTCGTGCCAACATACTGGGGATCGGCACTTACGGCCATATAACGCTTCGAAAGGAGCCATGCCGATACTTGAGTGGTAACTATTATTGTACGAAAATTCAACTAATGGTAGATGAGCGTCCCAATTCCCTTTGAAGTCTATGACACATGCTCGAAGCATATCTTCAAGAGTTTGGATGGTGCGTTCAGATTGTCCATCAGTTTGAGGATGATAAGCGGTACTGAGGTCTAATCGTGTACCCAAAGCGGCTTGTACGGCTTGCCATGTTCGTGAAGTGAAACGACCATCACGGTCTGAAATGATGCTTAAAGGTACACCATGACGGCTTACGATCTCGCTGATGTAGATACGAGCTAACTTCTCATTCTTGAAGTCCTCGCGAATCGGAATGAAGTGAGCTGATTTTGTAAGACGATCAATGATTACCCATATAGTGTCATACCCACTGGAGGTGCGAGGTAACCCGGTAATGAAATCCATAGTTATGTTTTCCCACTTCCATACAGGTATTTCGGGTTGGACTAGAAGTCCTGAGGGTCTTTGATGTTCAGCTTTTACTTTAGAACAGGTAAGGCACTTGGAAACAAAAATAGCGATATCCTTTTTCATGCCAGGCCACCAGTAGGTGTATCGAAGGTCTTGATACATCTTGTCGGCTCCTGGGTGTACCAAGTATCGTGTTTTGTGCGCCTCATTCATAAGGAAATCACGAAGGTTATCGTGATCGGGAATCCATATGCGATTTAGATAGTATAGAATACCGTCGGATTTAGTTTCGATCTTAAGTTCAGCTCCACAAGACAGCTCCTTGCGTACGTCGTTTTCTGTTACTGAAACATGTTGAGCTTCTCGGGTTCGATCTTTGATGTCGGTTATGATTTGCGAACATAGAAGACGAATGGAGTTCACATAACCTTTTCGACTGAGCGCATCGGCCACCACGTTTGCCTTGCCAGGATGATACCGAATTTCACAGTCGTAGTCGTTAAGAAGTTCGACCCATCTTCGTTGCCTCATATTCAACTCCTTTTGGTTAAAGATATGTTGGAGGCTCTTGTGGTCAGTGTATATTTCACACTTGGTACTGTAGAGGTAATGTCTCCATATCTTAAGAGCGAACACAACGGCTCCAAGTTCCAGGTCGTGGGTGGTGTAGTTCTTCTCATGAATTTTGAGTTGCCTAGAAGCATAAGCTATCACTTTTCCTCTTTGCATCAGTACACGGCCCAGTCCTTGCCCTGACGCGTCGCAATAAACCACGAAGTCATCACAACCCTCAGGAAGTGTGAGGATAGGTGCGTCACAGAGTTTTTGCTTTAGAGTTTGGAAGGCTTCTTCTTGTTTGGGTCCCCATATGAAGGGCTTTCCTTTATGAGTCAAAGCCGTGAGTGGTACAGCAATACGGGAGAAATTTGAAATGAAACGGCGATAATAACCAGCCAAACCAAGATATGATCTTACTTCGGTAGGTGTACGTGGCGCTTGCCATTCCTGTACTGCCTTGATTTTTGAGGGATCAACATGAATTCCCTTGTCATTGACGACGTGTCCAAGGAATTGTACTTCCCTTAACCAGAATTCACATTTCGAGAACTTAGCGTACACCTTTTCTGTCCTTAAGAGTGCAAGGATGAGTCGAAGGTGTCGTTCATGATCAGACTTAGACTTTAAGTAGATGAGGATGTCGTCGATGAAGACTATGATAAAGCGGTCGAGGTAGGGTTTGCATACCCTATTCATTAAATCCATAAATACTGCTGGAGCGTTGGTTAAACCAAATGGCATGACCATGAATTCATAATGACCATATCGAGTTCGGAAGGCGGTCTTTGGAACGTCTTCTTCATGTACTCTGAGTTGATGATATCCAGAACGAAGGTCGATTTTTTAAAAACAGGTGGCGCCTGAAGTTGATCTAGAAGGTCATCGATGCGAGGTAATGGGTAGCGGTTCTTGACCGTTAACTTGTTGAGTTCTCTGTAGTCGATACACATGCGAAACGTTCCATCTTTCTTCTTCACAAAAAGGACAGGTGCACCCCAAGGCGATGAGCTAGGACGTATGAATCCTTTGTCAGTCAGCTCTTGCAGTTGACTGGCCAGCTCTTGCATTTTGGATGGGGCTAATCTATAAGGAGATTTTGCAACTGGTGTAGCTCCAGGTATAAGATCAATGCAGAATTCGACTTCTCTCACGGGAGGAAGTCCTGAAATGTCATCAGGAAAAACTTGTGGAAAATCTTTTACTACAGGGATGTCTTCGAGTTTCTTCTCCTTGGTTCCCTTTTTGACGACATGAGTTAGGAATGCGACATAATTCTTGCGGAGATATTTTCGGGCTTGAAGACAGGACATTAATTTGAGTCCTTTCGAAGGGGTTTCTCCAAAGATTCGTAGAGTCTGACCGTTTGTAAGAGGAATGCGAATAATCTTTTCGCGGCATACAACTTCAGCATGATGTTGGCTGAGCCAGTCCATACCAATTATAATGTCGAAACTTCCCAACTTCATAGGAATGAGGTCAACTGGAAAATCGTGATCGTTTAGGGTGAGAGTACAATTGCGTATAATAGAGTTTAATGAGACCGGTTTTCCGTCAGCAACTTCTACCGTTATAGATTCCATGAGTTTATCACGAGTTTGGTTGAGGATGGGTTCAAATTCTAAGGACACAAAACTCTTATCCGCGCCAGTATCAAATAACATGGATGCATAACTACCATTGATGAGAAACGTACCGTTAACCACGTTGTTGTCAGCCCTAGCTTGATTGGCGTTGATGTTGAAAGCTCTTCCCTAGCAGGTGGAGGAGCTTGGTTAGCCTGGTTTACTGGATTTGCTTGAGCTTGGGCATGGATGATGTTCACCAAGCGTGGACAGGTGTTCCTGAAGTGGTTCGGGTCTCCACAGTTGTAACAAGCCCGCATAGGTTGCATCATGGGATAGTTGGGTTGGTAGTAGGATTGGGCTACATGTTGGGCAGGTGGTAGGAGTAAAGGTTGTTGGGCTTGACCCACTATCTGATGGTGGGTTTGGGTTGAGGGCTGATTGCGGTTCGTTCGCTGAAGGGTGCGACAGGTTTGGATGGTGTGACCTGCGCGGCCACAGCCGGTGCAATGTTGGCAGGGTTGTTCGGGAAAATGATGGTATTGGCAACGGTTGCATTTTGGGTATGGCCGGAGTATGGCTTTTTATATGGTGCAGCTGAGGGGGCAACTTGGGTGATGGGTGCAGCAGTAATAGGGAGGTTTGTTTGTGTGACAGCAAAGTTTCTGCTGTTTCGTTTTCTCTTACTAGCAAACTTTGAGGAGGAGGTGGAATGGTTTGAAGTTTGGCCCTCAATGGGGCTTTCTTTTTCTCACCCTTAAATTTGCTGTTTCGGATGCGATTCTCGGTAAGCGCGGTAGCTAGTTCCATAGCAGCTTCAAGTGTTGCAGGCGAAGTGCTTAGAACTGAGTCTTGAATTTTCGAGGGGAGGCCTCGAATATAGTGTTCGACTAAGCGGTCTACTGGGGTGAACAAGTTGGTGATCATTTGGTTCAACTCTAGAAACCTTTTGTTGTAGAAAGTATGATCTCCTTCCTTTTGCTTTAACGAGTGGAATTCATCCTCTAACTTTTTGATCTCGCTTCTTGGACAGAAGCGTCTCGTCATGATTTCCCTTAACTCCTCCCATGTTAAGGCCATTGCATCTTCGATTCCTCTCTTACCTTTTTCTGTATTCCACCAGGTAAGAGCTACTCCAAACAGTCTCCCGGTTGCGTAACGTACCTTGCGATCCTCGGGACAATCGCAATTGAGGAAGGTGTTTTCCATTTCCTCAAACCAGTGGAGGAGAGCAGTGACACCTTCGGTCCCTTCATATTTCGGGGGATCGCAAGACTTGAAGTGTTTGTAAGAGCACTTTTTGGAGGGAGGGTTGTCGACGTTCTGGTCTTCTTGATTGGGAGGGTTGATGGGATTTGCGGCGAGAGCTTGTTGGACTTGAATTACGATGTCAGGAAGCACCGCGGCCATTTGTTTTGCGATTTGTGTGGCCAAGCGTTCGTTTGACCTTCCTGACTTTCTACCTCCACGTTGCTTCCTAGCCGACATCTACAGGAACATACATAAGAAGATGGTGAGTTTAAGGAGTCTTTTTAGGTGTCATGTGTCGGAAATTTTCAGAGATTTTCCGGCGAGTGCAGATTATCCGGCAACGTCGTCTGGGACCGATTCTGGTTGAAGGATTGAAGTTAGTATAAGTCTAACAATGGATTGAAAATGAAAGAATCGAGAAGTTTACCGATTTGATGTATGTCTCGGTTTTCCGACGAAAGTCCGGCGATAGCAGATAACGATTCCGACGAACAAAAGTTAGAGTGAAAATGAAATTGAGGGTGTTGCGATTGTTTCTGAGATGTGAGACGATGGTATTATTAGTGTAAATCAGGAGTAATATGATTTCGGTTTTCAATCTCGAAAATCATATGAATCGAGTTCATTGAAGACCGAATTGATTAAGAACGTGGGTTGTAATCGGCATTGAATCATCGGTTACACTCAGAACTCGCGACCACACCAAAGGTTTTCTGGTTATTTGAAAGCCGTTGAGCGGTTTCAGTTTCTTGGCGCAAACAGATAAATTCACGGGTGCAACTTAATTTTTATTTGATTCCTTGATTACACAAACGAGTCAAGTGGCGGAGTGGTTAAGTGTTTGTTTGATAAACTAGCTGACCCGGGTTCGAAACCCGGCAGCTTGATATTATTATTTTTTTTTGCACTTATTTTTACTTTTTAATAATTATAGTTTTTAAATTCTAATATGTTTATTAAATATATAATGCTTAAAATTAATATTAATCATAAATACGCAACGAAATTTTATAACTGATTATTCGATTAATAAACGAAGCGGGTTTTGAAACCCGTTTTTTGACGGATGTTACAAGAACTATCAGCATTGAAGGCGGTTTGTACTTTCGGACTTTGAATACCAACAGAACTACCTTTAAAGTAAAGGTTTGCATCTTGTTGCATTTGAGCACCTTTTGATTTGGCCATCTTCTGCATTTCTAGTTCATGACCTTCAAGCTATTCTATGAACTTTGATAAGATGTAACCACTATACTCTACATCATTTTTCAAAATCATCAAGTACGTAGTCCACTCTCCCTCCGGTAAAGCATCTGCCAACTTCTCGACTAACTCCTCATTTGTTTTCTGAATTCTCAACCTCTTCATTTGAACAACTAGATGATAGTAACGCTTGATCAATGGCTTCATAGTTTCACCTTTCAAGATGTTGAAAATATTGAACTCTTTTCTAAGCAGTGCCTTTTTGCTCTTCCTAATTTGTGAAATTCCCTGAAACTTCAACCTTAATGCATTCCATAATGATTGTGAGTTATCATCATGTTGCAGCAATGCTAAGATATCTTCTTTGATTGATTGTTGCAGTATGCTCATCATTTTCTTCTCATTGACGAATTTTTCTTTTTCAACGATGTGGTATATTTTTCTTCTCCAATTCATTTTCCCCAATTCGTGCGGTATATTTTTCTTCTATAGAAAACAAGCAGTTAAATGGTTCACTTGCACACAGCTAACAAATCGTTCACTCCAACTGTCATAATCCTCCAAATTCATCAACTTTGGGGGTTTCACCATTGCCCCATTTCTTTCTCCAAATTCAGATTATGTGCGGCTGCAGCTGATACATTAACAGTTGACATAGGAAATGTTTTGTAAAACTCGTTCTCCATTTTACCAGTATAAAACAATGTTAAATGCTAAAACGATTAAGATTTCAGTTTGAGTGAAGTAAAAATGTTAAAACTTGATTTATCTTCGTGCGAAGGTAAAAGATTTTAAATCTTAACAAATTTTATCTTTGTGCAAAGATAAAATAATCTTCGTGCGAAGGTAAAATTATGTTCGTGCGAAGATAGGTTTACCTTCGTGTGAAGATAAGTTAAAAACTTGACATTTTTTGCAATTTTCAACATGAATTCGTTTGTTTTCAGCTTTGATTTTCTCAAGGGTTTATCTAAACATGTTTTTCGTATTATACTTGAAAATCAGTTCATTTTGGCCATGGATTCATTTTAAAAAGTGAAGAATGAATAGAATAAGAAGTCTTCTAGACTGAATCTTGAACAACTGTCTTCAAATCAGGCTCACTGTGCTCTAATACCACTTGTAGGATCGTTTTGTCCAATAGAAAACGTCCTAATTTGAGTATCTAGTCTATACTTGCGGAATTCATATGAATTGGTGACAATTAACAAGATCATTTCATCAATTAACTGATTGCATTCAATGTTTAACAACTACAAATGATTAGGAAATCCGACAGAGCTTCGTCGTCTCAGTCGCAAAAGTTCTACGCACTAACAACTCACACAAGCTATATATAGACATGCTACCTTCGTGCGAGGGCAGTTTATCTTCGCATGAAGGTAGTTTACCTTCATGCGAAGGTAAACTTTACCTTTGTGCGAAGTTAAATACAAACAATGTAAAGTCTAACATTTTCGCCCTCTTACAAAATACATACACAACCCTAAGACGTAGGCAATAGACATTATGCATCAGCACAAATAACTCCCCGCTAAATGCCCGACATGTTACTCATTAGAAATTGACCATGACAAAAGACCAAATGGGTTCTGTCATCTCTCATTGAATTAGTTACTTGTATTTTTTAGATTGCTCAAAGAAAGACATTTTGAAATTTTCCCCCATCCCCACACTTGAGGTCAACATTGTCCTCAATGTGAGCTGTTTAAATTAACGGTCAAACTCTAAAATTTTCTCCCGTCATGCCCACACTTAAGGTCAACATTGTCCTCAATGTGTAGGAATGAAACCTTTTAATGCACAAGGGATGCGACACGACTAACCTCTGAAAATTTTCACCCTGGTCAATAAAATACACAATACAATCCACTTATTAACTAACTAAGAATCAAAGCTAAAAAGAAACATATGCACTTAGCTTTTGCTTATTCCTCGTATGCTCTTCATTCTTCAATAAAAAATGGTCGTCTCATGAACATAATGTACCTACAAATCTCAACCCTCGTGTAGAAGCAAGCTTCTCACAACCATCAAAACTTGTTAGCTATCTAGTTCTACCATTTTTATAAAGACTTTACCAAGCCATATTTCTATTCAACTTTGATTTTCTTATGGAAAAGATATTTTACAACAAAAAACCTAACTCACTTTCGTAGGAATCACGGTTGCATTTAGTGTATGCCACAAGCCCTTTAAACCTCCCGATAGCTCGGGAGGACGAGGAAGGTCTCGCGAGGGTTATATAGAGAACACATCCACAACGTTCATTTAACTACAAAGCAAAAACACAAAAGATAATACAAGAAAGCTAAAAACTAAAAGAACAAAAATATTAAAACAAAGAAAAATATACAACAACAACTACAAAATGCATACCTCACCCTACTCTGAAATCGTTCATTCGGATCGAATAGAGGGTATGGCTGGTAGGAGTATCCCGTGAGAGCCGTCATCATATCATGAAAATCATCAAGGGGACCCATTTCCCCTTCGGCAAGTGGCTGCTTAAGTATTGGGACATAACTAGACGCGACTCCTTCAGGCCAATGAGGAGACGGGTCCGAAGGCCCGGTGGGCACATGAAGGTTCTCATAGCATGTCCATGAAGTATGTTGTTGGAACGGTCAACCCGCCTCAAAATATTGCTAGTGACATTCTTGGTTATGGAGGATATGGTCATTGTTTATTGAAATTTGTTGAGCTATGGCCGTTGTTGTCACACCCCAACCGTTGGCGGAAACATCGGAGTGAGACGACTAGATTGCTCATTGCATCATAACACTATTTGCGACAATATTTAAATCAACCAAATTTCATTTCATTCAAAACATCAATTGTCATATTACAACAAAATCCAAATAAGAGTAACATCAATGAAATAAGTTCAACAATAACATAATATTTAACTTAGTATTCTACGCGTGTTTCTATGCCATTCCTACTAAGTTTCATCATACAACTTCATCAACCTGCAACATTTTAAAACGTATAGTTCAATAACAAAGTATTGGCGAGTACACAAGTTTAATATCATAGCATAAGGATAAAATCCGATTAAACAAATCCACATGAATAGCTAGCATACGAGATAATTGTAAACGAGGCATCTGAACTACAAGTCAATCCTCTAGTGTACCGCATAATAGATTAAAACTTAACATTGACCACAAGAATATGGGTGGTGCGTTACTCCTATAGCGCTATACATGTTAAGGGAGGCTTGATTGAAGTTAATGACATTTAGATCACATAAGAATAGACCAAGTAACAAGTCAAGTAGCACATAACTAAAGCATGTTTGATGGATTGTTTGTGTGATTTTGTAGAATAAAAGTGTGATTTAGTGTAGTTTGATAAACTAACATATTGCACCCAAAAAGTGTAAAGCATAAAAAGGGTTCGAGTGTACTCACGGTTTTGCAAGGTATTATCCGTGAGAGAGTTAGATTGATTTAGGGGCTGGAACACCAAGTTTATCCTACTCAAGGAAAACGTAGGTGTATGGGTATTAGATTGACGGGGAGTTTAATGAGTTTAGGAATTTAAAATGTACGAGAAAGTATATATACGGAAGTATTTATCTAGACATTTAACGCTCGTTTTTTGACACTAATAAGCCTCGAAGGGTGTTTGTGTTTTTATGGGTCATGCCCAATAGAATCGTAACGATTGTTATGTCTAAGATAAAATAACCTACTTTGTAAGACATCTAACCATTTGGTCATGGTCTAAGTTTCGGTTATATTAAGTATCTGCATATAGTTATATTACTACTAATAAATCATATAGTTCATGTATTTCATGGAAGTCATGTAAGTCATGCATGGAGATAGGAGGATTAACCATCCGAAACCTTTTTCATAGATTCACCATTACACAAGAATGACACGAGGACAATTCGTATGGTCAAGAATTATAGAAATCATCAAGTGAGGGGTGGATTGAATAGTTGAATGGCCAAGGCCTTCATGTACTCACACCTACACCATCACAAGCTTGAAAGCTCGAATGGCTCAACACTTGTGGGTTTGAAACCCTTTACAAAACATAAAGTTTGGAGGTATTTTACACTCCCTAATTTGTATGAAACAACCTTGGCTAAGCTCACTAACCATGGGTTTGATTAAAGGCAAAAATAGCACAAGTTTGTCTTAGAAAAAGTACGTTTAAATAAAGTTTACAAGTTCATCTTCCAAAACAGAAAGCTTGGACCTCAAAATGGTGATGTTCCACCTTGGTTTTCCATGGAAAACCTATGAAAACAATCCTAGAAGTGTTCCAAGCTTTGTAGAGGAAGATTTGATGAAGAAAAGTGAGTTTGGACTCACTTTTGTACTTAAAGTTTTTTGCCTTGTTCTTGAGTTTACAACTGATTTGGGAGTGTTTTTAGAGTGTAAAGGAGTTTGGAAAGTGAAAATGAGTGTTAGGAAGCTTGCTTATATAGTGGTTCAATAGGGTTTTGAGTTAAATGAGGTTTAGAGGTGATTGGGTGTAAAAAAAGTATGAAAAATGGGCCAACCCGTAAGCAAGAAACAACTTTCTGCGGATTGGGGTCTCTCGCGCCCCGCGAGAGGATTTAGCTTATCCTCTCGCCCCCCACCAGAGGCCTATTTTGGCAGATTTTTCAAATTGGCCCCTGAACTTGGTTTTTCCTTCATTTTAAGCTAAAACTTGGTGTTTTGGCATATTTTTAAGTGTAAAACATGTATGTAAGCATATTTTGAGTATCGAGTATGTGGGTATGATTATTTGAACATATAAAAAGTACCAGTTTGAATGTAAACACGTAATTAATGATCATATGCATGTAAGACAAGTATGTATTAAGTATGATTTTTTTTAATTACGATCAAAGTCTCATATTGCAAGGTTGGGAATGAAATATGAATGCGATATGAATACAAGTTTCCATAATTAGAAATACGATTACAAGGTTTAGACTCTCCAAAAATAGAAACATGAAGCAATCTTGCTAAAAATAGAAAGATACAAATGCGAAGCGTTACAGTCTCCCCTCCTTTAGGGAATTTCGTCCCGAAATTTAGGAAGATGCAACGAACAAATGCGGATGCTTAGACTTCATGTCGCTTTCAAGTTCCCAAGTAAATTCAGCGTCACGTTTTCCTTCCCATCGAACCTTCACGATAGGAATTCGACTGCGCGACATCTTTTTCCACGATCCATGATTTCGACTGGTTTTTCCATGAAATGCAAAGTCTCATTGATTTGAAGATCTTCAAGCGGAACTTGGAGCCCTTCTTCAGCGAGACATCTTTTTAAGTTTGAGACGTGGAAGGTAGGATGTACGTTGTTGAACTCTTGTGGTAGTTCCAATCGGTAGGCTACCTTGCCAATCCTTTCGAGAATCTTGAAAGGACCTACGTAGCGAGGAGCGAGCTTTCCCTTTTTCCCAAAACGAACCACACCCTTCCAAGGGGATACCTTGAGAAGTACAAAGTCACCAACGTGGAATTCCAACAAATAGGTGATCGGCACTTACGTCCATACAATGCCTTGAATGGTGCCATCTGAATACTAGCGTGGTAACTGTTATTGTACGAGAATTCGACCAAAGGCAAGTGCATGTCCCAGTTGCCACCAAAATCAATTACGCAAGAACGAAGCATGTCCTCCAGAGTTTGAATAGTACGCTTGGTTTGACCATCGGACTGAGGATGGAAGGCAGTACTAAGATTGAGCTGAGTGCCAAGGGCTTTTTGAAACGTTTGCCAAAGGCGAGAAGTGAAGCGACCATCACGGTCAGAGATAATGTCAACGGGAACACCATGACGACAGATGATTTCATCCGTGTAGATGCGAGCTAACTTCTCAACTCGGTAGTCTTCACGTATGGGGACTAAATGAGCAGACTTGGTCAAAAGGTCGATGATTACCCAAATACTATCGTGACCAGACGATGTACGAGGGAGCTTGGTTATGAAATCCATAGCAATACTCTCCCATTTCCAAACAGGAATTTCTGGTTGTTCGAGTAAGCCAGAGGGTCTTTGATGCTCGGCCTTTACCTTGGAACAAGTAAGGCACTTCGAAACATAGCAGGCGATATCTTTCTTCATTCCAGGCCACCAGTATAACGCACGAAGGTCATGATACATTTTGTCGGTGCTAGGATGAATAGAATACCGAGATTTATGAGCTTCACCAGCAAGAGATCATGAAGATTATCACGATTAGGAATCCAAATACGATCGAGATAGCACATGATGCCATCGGATTTGGACACGAGTTGGGTTTCTGCACCACACTTCAACTCATTATCGAGGTTGCCCTCATTAACGGTCGAGTATTGTGCTTTACGAATCATCTCTTGAAGCTTTCTCGAAGTTTGGTAGCAACGTACACTCTTAACATGAGTTTTCCGACTAAGTGCGTCGGCCACGACATTCACTTTACCAGGGTGGTAGCGGATATCGCTGTCATAGTCGTTCAACAACTCTACCCAACAACGCTGACGCATGTTGAGTTCTTTTTGATTAAAGATGTGCTGAAGGCTCTTATGGTCGGTGAAGACCATACACTTTGTACCATAAAGGTAGTGTCGCCATATCTTTAATGCAAAAACAACTGCACCATGTTCAAGGTCGTGGGTAGTATAATTTTTCTCATGAATTTTGAGTTGACATGATGCGTAAGCGATAACCTTAACTCGTTGCATCAGAACGCAACCAAGACCTAGTCTTGAGGCATCGCAATACACGAAAAAATCATCATTACCATCGGGAAGGGTTAGGATAGGAGCATTGCAAAGCATGTCCTTGAGTGTTTGAAAAGACTCCGCTTGTTCGGAACCCCAAACAAAAGG
Organism: Scalesia atractyloides; assembly: GCA_947069175.1. Lineage (NCBI taxonomy): Eukaryota > Viridiplantae > Streptophyta > Magnoliopsida > Asterales > Asteraceae > Scalesia > Scalesia atractyloides. The sequence continues at coordinate 36,777,314 of CAMTDV010000116.1, forward strand.
TTTATCCTTTTGAGTCAAGGAAGTTAGAGGCACAACAATTTTTGAAAAGTTCGAAATGAAACGACGGTAATAACCGGCTAAGCCGAGAAACGAATGAATTTCAGAAGGAGTCTTAGGAGCAATCCAATTTTTCACCGCCTTGATTTACGCGGGGTCAATGTGAATACCAAGTTCGTTGACAACATGACCAAGAAATTGAACCTCTTTTAACAAAATTCACACTTGGAGAACTTGGCGTAGAGATGTTGGGTTCACAACAGCTGAAGGATAAGACGCAAGTGTCGCTCATGCTTGTCTCGCGTCTTAGAATAGATCAGGATATCGTCAATAAAGACGACCACGAATCGGTCAAGATAAGGCTTACACACGTGATTCATCAAATCCATAAACACGGCGGGTGCATTGGTCAGACCGAATGGCATGACTACAAACTCGTAGTGTCCATAACGTGTGCGGAACGTAGTCTTGGGTATATCTTCTTCGAGGACTCGAAGTTGATGATAACCAGAATGAAGATCGATCTTAGAGAAACAATGCGCCTTGAAGCTGATCGAAAAGGTCGTCGATGCGAGGAAGAGGGTAACGGTTCTTGACTGTAAGCTTGTTGAGCTCACGATAGTCAATGCACACGCGAAAGGATCCGTCTTTCTTTTTGACGAACAGAACGGAGCGCCCCAAGGGGATGTGCTAGGGCGTATGAAGCCCTTCTCAAGAAGCTCTTGAAGTTGACTGGACAGCTCTTGCATCTCCGAGGGTGCTACACGATAGGGGGATTTTGCGACCGGGGTTGCACCAGGGATGAGGTCAATGCGAAAATCAATAGAACGAGCAGGAGGAGGACCAGGAAGATCCTCAGGAAAGACACAGGGAAATCACGCACAACGGGAACATTACTCACGCTTGGACCCTTCTCTTTCTTTTCCACAATGTGGGCAAGAAAGGCGAGGTATTCCTTACGCAAGTACTTGTTCGCTTGAATACACGACATAAGCTTGAGACCTTTGGGAGGTTTCTCGCCATAGACGTGCAAGGAATCGTCATTAGGAAGGGGAAGGCGAATGCACTTCTCCGAACAAACAACTTCAGCACGGATTCGCCTTAGCCAATCCATGCCTACTATGATATCGAAACTACCCATTGGCATGGGTATGAGGTCAATAGAAAACGTATGATCATTAAGGTTCAAAGACAATTAGAAAGGACAGAATCGACGGTGACGGATTTTCCGTCGGCGACTTCAACTTAAAAGGGTTTAGGCAACATAGAACAACTACACATAAGCAAAGGTTCGAATTCAATAGATACAAAACTTTTATCCGCACCAGTATCAAATAAACACGTAGCGTAAACATTGTTAACAAGGAACGTACCCGATATGACGTCGTTTGAGTTCTGAGCTTGAGCAGCCGTGATGACAAAGGCTCGATCGCGATCTTGCTGCTGCTGCTACTGATTGTTGTTGTTACACTGCGGGCAGTTGTTGGCGAAATGATTCGGGTCTTCGCATCTGAAGCAGGCACGAGCGGCAGGAGCTAGGGGTCGGTTTTGATTACCAGCAGGGTTTTGAGGAGGTGTGGTGGTCATGGCTCGGCTTGGTTGATGGGGGCTTGAGGTGCATTCCGGCATTGCTGAGCAAAGTGCCCATACCTATTGCAGATCGTGCATAGGCGGCATGGGGCGGTAACCGGGTGATGGAAGGGATAGGTATTGTACTTGGGATGGGGTCTGGTGTATGCTTTCTTGGTGGGTTCGGGTGCGGGCAAAACTGGCTGGTAGGGGTTTGGCGGAGTGACTACCATGCAAATTGGGCTCGAAGCCTTCCGCTTCTTGCCTTTGATGTTGTTTTTCAGGGTTTTGGGCGAGGCAGGTTTGGTAACGGGTTTGGTGGTTGCTTGGTGGGCTTTCCTCGGTGGAGCCTGGGCGGCTTCACGAAGGACTTGGCGGTTGTTCAAGTGAGCAGCCAGCCGGAAGGTTTCTTCGAGGGTGCTGGGGGAGGTGGTATCGACTAGATCGCCGAGGTTAGGAGGAAGGCAACGTATGTATTTAACGATTGCTTTCTCAGTAGTGTCGACCTGACTTGGGCAGATCGAGCTCAGTTGCTTGAAACGGGCAGTGAGGCCAGCGTTGTCGTTACCTACTTGTTTGAGGTTCCAAAACTCAACCTCTAGTCGTTGGCACTCATCCGGGGGGCAGAATTCACCTTCCATAGCTTCTTGAGCTGGGCCCAAGGGAGGGCGTGGGCGACCTCGTTGCCACGCGCGCTACGCTCTGAAGTCCACCAATCGAGGGCTCTTGATCGGAATACTCCTGTGGCGTTTAAGGTGCGTAAGTGGTCGGGGAAACCACTTTGGAGGAAGGTGAGTTCAATGGCATCGAACCATTGCAGCAGTTTCGTGGCGTCCCCCTCGCCGGTGAAGGGTAAGGGATTGCAGGAGCAGAATTGCTTGTGGGTGAAAGCGGTATTGGGTGGTTCGGCTTTGGAGTCGACGGAGGTATGAGGTGATTCGGCGTTAGGTGGGGGCTGGACGTTGCTGACTATCTCCGGGATAACCTTAGCCATGTGTTCAGCCATTTGCTCGGCCATAAATTTCATGCAGTCCTTTTTTGACATAGAGTCGGATTGGGACCTTGACTTGGATTTTGACCTTCTTCGTCCCATAACGCTTTGCGAGAAAGACATCTAAAAGGGTTTCACAACAAAAGGTAGATATCGTAAAGTGTTGTTATAAAGAAAAGTATCCATTTTGAGCACATAAGTATCATGTAACACGTCTAACTTCACATAGATAGCATAAGCATGTTGGCATTCATAAGCATAAATACGTATGATTTGCGTAAAGGAATATAAATGTAGTTGGTTCACGAGAATTATTATTATTGTTTTTGGTTACGAAGGGCGTGCGAATCGTGCATCGGATTCGAAATGGACGAGGTAACAAGTATTAAAACACATAGAAATTGAGATAGCATAAAAGATAGGTTCAATAAAACATTAGAATTTTTCGGGTTGAGAAACGTTTGACTATTCCAAAGTGAATCAAGATCCTTTCAAATTAGAGAAACGTGCTTTAGCCTATAGGTAAAGTGCTCTCGTCGAGGAGCGATTAACGACACTTTACCCTTCCAGTTACTACACGTCTCTAACCGATCGAAAAATCAAAACTTTGGCGAGATTAAAAATCGAGGAGTGGACTAGTTAACAAGGTGCGGGTTTCATCCCTATCTTGACAACATTGTACCCTAGATGTGGTTGGTACTTACCGAACGAGGAGCATATTCCGACTCGTTGGCAAGGGTCCACTAGGACGGAAATTTCCCATCAAGATGTGGATTTCACTCCTAACTTGATGGTGTAATTTCGTGCAAAAATCAAATTCGCGGATTGAGAGTGATCACCAAAGTGCGGGTCTCACCCCTATTTTGGTGAGATCGTCTCGATTGTCATATTACAAAAAAATCCAAGTAAGAGTAACATCAACGAAATAAGTTAAATAATAACATAATATTTAACTTAGTATTCTACGCGTGTTTCTATGCCATTCCTACTAAGTTTCATCATACAACTTCATCAACCTGCAACATGTTAAAAAGTATAGTTCAATAACAAAGTATTGGCGAGTACACAAGTTTAATATCATAGCATAAGTAAAAATCCGATTAAACAAATCCACATGAATAGCTAGCCTACGAGATAATTGTAAACGAGGCATGTGAACTACAAGTCAATCCTCTAGTGTACCGCATAATAGATTAAAACATAACATTGACCACGAGAATACGGGCGGTGCATTACTCCTATAGCGCTATACATGTTGAGGGAGGCTTGATCGAAGTTAATGACATTTAGATCACATAAGAATAGACCAAGTAACAAGTCAAGTATCACATAACTAAAGCATGTTTGATGGATTGTTTGTGTGATTTTGTAGAATAAAAGTGTGATTTAGTGTAGTTTGATAAACTAACATATTGCACACAAAAAGTGTAAAGCATAAAAAGGGTTCGAGTGTACTCACGGTTTTGCAAGGTATTATCCGTGAGAGAGTTAGATTGATTTAGGGGTTGGAACACCAAGTTTATCCTACACAAGGCAAACGTAGGTGTATGGGTATTAGATTAACGGGGAGTTTAATGAGTTTAGGAATTTAAAATGTACGAGAAAGTCTATATACGAAAGTATTTATCTAGACATTTAACGCTCATTTTTTGACACTAATAAGCCCCGAAGGGTGTTTGTGTTTTTATGGGTCATGCCCAATAGAATCGTAACGATTGTTATGTCTAAGATAAAATAACCTACTTTTTAAGACAACTAACCATTTGGTCATGGTCTAAGTTTCGGTTATATTAAGTATCTACATATAGTTATATTACTACTAATAAATCATATAGTTCATGTATTTCATGGAAGTCATGTAAGTCATGCATGGAGGTAGGAGGATTAACCATCCTACACCTCTTTCATAGATTCACCATTACACAAAATTGACACGAGGACAATTCGGATGGTCAAGAATTATAGAAATCATCAAGTGAGGGGTGGATTGAATAGTTGAATGGCCAAGGCCTTTATGTAATCACACCTACACCATCACAAGCTTGAAAGCTCGGATGGCTCAACACTTGTGGGTTTGAAACCCTTTACAAAACTGAAAGTTTGGAGGTATTTTACACTCCCTAATTTGTATGAAACAACCTTGGCTAAGCTCACTAACCATGGGTTTGATTAAAGGCACAAATAACACAAGTTTGTCTTAGAAAAAGTATGTTTAAATAAAGTTTAAAAGTTCATCTTCCAAAACAGAAAGCTTGGACCTCAAAATGGTGATGTTCCACCTTGGTTTTCCATGGAAAACTTGTGGAAACAATCCTAGAGGTGTTCCAAGCTTTGTAGAGGAAGATTTGATGAAGAAAAGTGAGTTTAGACTCACTTTTGTACTTAAAGTTTTCTGTCTTGTTCTTGAGTTTACAACTGATTTGGGAGTGTTTTGAGAGTGTAAAGGAGTTTGGAAAGTGAAAATGAGGGTTAGGAAGCTTGCTTATATAGTGGTTTAATAGGCTTTTGAGTTAAATGAGGTTTAGAGGTGATTGGGTGTAAAAAAAAGTGTGAAAATGGGCCAACCCGTAAGCAAGAAACAACTTTCTGCGGATTGGGGTCTCTCGCGCCCCGTGAGAGGATTTAGCTTATCCTCTCGCCCCCCGCCAGAGGCCTATTTTGGCAGATTTGGCAAATTGGCCCCTGAACTTGGTTTTTCCTTCATTTTAAGCTAAAACTTGGTGTTTTGGCATATTTTTAATTGTAAAACATGTATGTAAGCATACTTTGAGTATCGAGTATGTGGGTATGAGTATTTGAACATATAACAAGTATCGGTTTGAATGTAAACACGTAATTAATGATCATATGCATGTAAGACAAGTATGTATTAAGTATGAATTTTTTTATAACGATCAAAGTCTCAGATTGAAAGGTTGGGAATGAAATACAAATGCGACATGAATACAAGATTCCATAAGTAAAAATACGATTATAACGTTTGGACTCTCCAAAAATAGAAACATGAAGCAATCTTGCTAAAAACGGAAAGATACAAATGCGAAGCGTTACAGTTGTCCTCCATCGATCGTCTTCCAACGTGTTTTGTTCAATCCGGATGCGGTCTTGCTCGTCCTGCCAAGCTTGTCTCTGGGGAAACTCTTGCACCCGGTGCAACTTTTGTTGTTCCCATTGAGACTGCTGCATAGCCCACATTTCCTGTTGTTGCTCCTATTGCTCTTGTTCCTTGGCACGATGAGTGGCTTCTTCGGTCCAACGAGCTTGTTGTTGAGCTGGCCAATCGTGTTCCCATTGTCTTCTTCTTTCTTCGTATTCCCGATTCTCTACAATCCCCATGGAAACATTATCATACATGCCTTGCTGACCTCAGTTGTAATTACCATGCCCCGGCCTGCGCCGATTGATCGCAAAACGCGCTACACCTGCTGATATTTCCCAGTGTGGCCGGATGTACCTTTGACGAGGTCCCCTCGGATCGGGAGGCTCGCCCTCATTCTCTTCGTCAACCATTTATTCTTTTGCTTCTAGTGCTACACTTGGATCAATATATTAGAATTGATGTCCATGCTCATCGGACACGGTGTATTGATGACCATAAACTTGAACCGTTTTTATCGAATGTTGTTTCATCGATATAAAACAAATTTGATCCACGGGTTTTGAAACCCATAGTGCTTCTTTCAGTAAACGGTTCTGCTGTACTATTATGGCACTGATCAACCAAACATATGGTATCATCCTTCGAGCATAAGATTCGCGGGTATCCCAAGTGTTTATCATGACGATATGTCACCACGATAATTTCGGTGATTCGAACAACAATGAATAAATCCTGACAGTCTGGCGCCTTTACCTTCCCCCGATTTCCAAACCGGGCCATGAATCTTCTAAAGAAATGTATTGGAGGATTCGCCCTTCAACAAATAAATGGTTCCTCGAAGCAGCCCCACCGTTACTGTATGGTAGAGTTGCTTGACCCATACCGTCCGGATCCGCGGTGTTTGTTTTGTTATCTAGGAATTGGTCCATGGTGTAATAAAAATACTCGTCATCCCTCAATGAGTCAAACCGTGTGATATTATTCATTGTCTCGAAAGACATCACCATTTGGCCCCTATGCGTATCACCGACCAATTGCCACGTGTGTGGCGGACCATCTCTGTTGTTGAACCTCAACGATGCCAACCGTTCACAAACCGCAGTAAAATATACCCGTGGTGTGATATCCTCACACCAACCTATGACCCTCTCCCATCCGAGTCTCTCGAACATTTGGACAATCCCAATTGTCCTGAAATCCTCCACATTCACAGTTCTTTCCGATACAACCCTCTATGGAATAGAAGTTTTGGCATTTACCATCTTCCACTTCCACAACTTTATTTCAAGACGTTTGTCATTAAACCTCGAGCATGGCCTCTTCTTGTTCTCTTCCCAAGGATCACCAACACTACTCTCTTTGAGCCTCTCTCAAACCCAATCTTGGCGGTATAACCTCCCATCATTCTCTTCCACATTACTTTGTTGTTGCCATTTTTTCTGAACTAACCCGGAAGCTGAACCGGCTCCCAAAGATGAACCTTGACCGGAAGTTTTGCTTCTCTTTCGGCTTGCCATGGCTACAAACAACAACACGAAGAATACAATCAATATAACTCAAAACCTCAAAACAACTCGAACTTTAAGCATAACTTATAGTGCTGAACATCAATTAACCTTTAGATATAAACTAGCCAATTTTGAACTTCCAAAGTAGCCAACTTTAACATCTAAAATCAAAATTTTCATGTTTGATCTTAAGTTCATAAGATTTTAACAATGTTCAACATCATATTCATGCTTAAACATGCCAACAAGTGGGTGTAATCACATCCCCACAATTGTTCCATGTTCAATCCCCTCCCAAATCAAGTCTTTACCCACTAATTCAAACTAATATATCATAACTATCATAAACAACCTACTCTCAAACAACAAGTTCAAATTTTCTAAAGAAATTAACAAAAAGTATGATAATAATGCTCAAATTTAGGTAAAATTCATACCTTTTGTGTTGAAGATGAAGAGAAACTAAAGAAAGATGAAAATCAAGAAACTTGAAGAACACCCTAACAAAAACTTGAAATTTGCAGCTCAAAAATCTTGCAAACTAGCAAGATTCGGTGAAAACTATGATGGGGGATTTGTAGCTCTAAAAAAACTACGCAACTTAGGCTCAAGAATCGTTCGATTTAGTGAGAGATTGAAGAAGTTATGGAAGCTTGAAGGTTTTAGGGTTCTTGGAGCTTTTTAGGAGAAGATGAAGTGAAAGGGTGAGATGGGATGTTAGAATGTAGGGATTTAATGGTTGAAAGACTTTTGTGGATCAGGTTTTGTAATTCCGGGTCAAATATGTTGTCAAAACTGAGTTTGGTTTGGGTTTGAATGGGTTTTATGGAGTTTGGGTTCGCATAGATGACCAAGGACCTAACCAGCGTCGGCTGGAGAAAGACAAGCCGTCAGTGACGGCCTGGGACCCCGTCACCGACGGCTCTTAGTTTTTCCCATTGCACCCGACGGTCTACCCTACTGTCTACGCTACATGCACACCCAAAGGCCCTCTATACGCAGCTTCGGCGATGGCTTGACGTCCCGCCGTCGATGGTTCCCCCTTCTTCACTTTTAAATTTTTCAAATTTTTCAGTTTTTTTTCATAAAACACGAGAGAAAACAAGCAATTTTTACAAAAAGACTCTATACTAGAAAAATTCCTCAAAAATATTAAAAATGTTTTTGTAAATTTTTATGGGTTTTATGTAAAAAACTAAAAATCGTTTAGCGATTCCAACCACCCCCTGAAAAGTCATGTATTGTCCCCAATACAAATAACGAATCTAAGACATACCTTACATCTTCATGACTCGTTCGCGATATGCGGAGCTTCACACATCAAAGAGGTTAATATGAAATGTAAACAATAAAAACAAGAACAATATGAAACAAACAATGAAAATATACAAAACTCTACATAAGTGTTACTGATCCTTAGTTGACCTCGTGCGTTGGAACGCTCGCCAAGAAGCTTACCAACTCCATGTTTGCACTTTCCTTATCTCCATTACCATCAAGAAATGGTTTTAAGACGATGTCCATTTACTGTTTTCTATGACCCATCCTTCGAGTCCTCGATAGTAACATCTCCCAATTTCTAGACCCGCGTAACCGCATACGGGCCGATCCACTTGCTCTGGAGCTTTCCAGGAAAGAACTTGAGCCTCGAGTTGTAGAGCCAAACCTTTTGACCCACAACGAACTCCTTTGTCTTCAACTTGGCATTGTGTGCTTGCTTCATGCCATCCTTGTACTTCGAAGCACAATCATATGCCTCCTCCCGTAGCTCTTCCAACTCGCATAGCTTCAACTTGTGTTCCTTACCTGCATCATCATATTTGACATTAACTTCTTTAATAGCCCAAAATGCATGATAAACAAATTCAACCGGTAAGTGATAATTTTCATCGTAAATTAAGTGGTAAGGTGTAGTGCCAATAGGTGTTTATGTGCCATTCGATAGGCCCATAAAGCATCGTTCAACTGCGTTGAGCAATCCTTACGGTCCGGTCGAACGGTCTTTTGCAAAATCTCTTTGATTTGCCTATTAGACACTTCCACCTAACCACTCGTTTGCGGGTGGTAGGGGTAGCAATTCGATGGTCAACACCATACCGTTTCAACAATTTCCCAAAATTATAATTCTGAAAATAAGATCCACCATCACTAATAATCACTCGGGGAACCCCAAATCGATAAATAATATTGGTTTACGCAAAGTTACAAACTAAAGTATGGTTGTTTGTTTTGGTGGCAATCACCTCGACCCATTTATACAATGGCCCCATGAAATCGAACCCCCACACTTCAAAAATATCAACAATGAGGATCGATTGCATGGGCATCTCATCTGGTTTGGAAATACCCCCCAACTTTTAACACTCGACGTAATTTTTAGCAAAGTTAAAAGCGTCCTTAAAAATAGTTGGCCAATAAAGCCCACTATGGAGCACTTTGTGCCCCGTTTTGTGACCACTAAAATGGCCTCCACAAGCAAATGAATGCGAGTGCTTCAAGACACTCGAAATGTCGTTGTCCAATACACGTCTTCTCACGACTTGATCCGAACATATCTTGAATAAATTTGGTTCTTCCAACGTGTAGCACTTGAACTGAAAGAGGAAATGCAATCTCCTCCTCCTATCCCAATGAGCTGGTAAGTCACCTATCACCAAATAATTAACAATATTAGCAAACCAAGGTAATACCAAAATTTTCAATATATGCTCAACTGGGAAAGTCTCGTTGATTTCCACATGGGAAGAACCCTCCTCTACTAACAACCGGGACAAATGGTTCGCGACCACATTCTCACTACCCTTTTTGTCCCGTATCTCTAGATCAAACTCTTGTAGCAAAAGAACCCATCGACTCAACCGCGGCTTTGCATCCTTCTTCTCCATGAGGTACCTGACAGCAATATGGTAAGAATAAATTATTACTTTGTTACCTGATGTGGTGCGAGTGTGTTATAATTTTTGTTATATTTTAATCACTTTTTACTCGTGGATCAAGTTTTAAATTTATAAAGCACGATATAATACTACCACTCTACACACGTTAGGGCAAGTGCACCCATCGTAGACGTAGTATAGTGATGGTAAGATACCAAGGTCGTCCAAGGAAACAAGAGCTTTTAATACCGGCTTATCGTTAATGTCTAATCTAACCAAATTTTGATAAAAGTTATTAAAGTTTTATAAGATAAAAATAAAAATAAGAACGTAAAGAAAAGAAAAAACAAGAAAGAATCACTTGGTTCCAACTCCTCTTTTATGTATCCTTTGATGATTTCCGCACTTTAGGCTTTTTAAGAGATTATCTTAGTTAGAGTAACATGCCCCTCTTGTGAAGGCGACGCTACCCTCAACTATATTGGTCTGAGTCAGCAGGGATACAGTCCCGTAAGGTCAGATTATTGAAAGATAATTAAATAAGTTATTAATACGAAAAGTGGTAGGCCCCTCTTGTGAAGGCGACGTTACCTCGGCCATATTGGTCTAAGTCAGCAGGGATACAGTCTTGCAAGGCCGGATAAATTTTTAATAGTAGTTTATTGATAAGGGTTCAATCCATTCTTACTTCCCCCAATTTGATACTATCTGCCTCAAGGCAAGTCTAATAAGCTTGAAAAAAGTCCTCGCAGGATCTATACACTGAACGAGGCAAGAACTTTACCCAAGCACCCTTCTAACCCCTTCAAGGTAGTTAACGCGCTTTATATAGACCTTAAAGACACGAATGAGTGAATGAACGAAACATGAAGGAATGTATAACCAAAATTCACTTTCAATATAGAAAACTAGTTAATAAAGTCATTAATACATAACCAATTAAAAAGTTGCCAAAGATTAGAAATCTAAAGTTATACATAAAAGATTTGTCTTACCAAGTGATGTAGAAGATTACCCAAGCATGGCCTTTGATTGACAAGAACTCTTACACTCGATCTTGGAACCCAAGACTATGACACACCCTAAAAGATGAAATATAGATGATGGTGATGGGTGTTGGTGTTGTAGTGGTGGTGGGCTGATGGCAAGTGTGAGAGAAGTGGTTTTCCAAGGGATACCTTTCTCTTAAACCAAGCACCCCTATTTATTGCGGAAACATAGGGCATGCACGGCCTCGTGCCCACCTTGCATGGCCCGTGGTCTTCTCTTTCTCTCCGTTCATTAACTACAGATGTCAGATCTTGTACCAACACGGCCCGTGGTGTTATGGTACGGCCCCGTGGTCACTGTACTTGCTACTATCACAGATTCTGCGAATCCTAGAGTTGACCATGGCCTATGTTGGGTTAGCAAGACCCCGTGTTGGCTTGTCTTTTGCTGTTGTCTTTTTCTGCAGGGAATCTTGACTGCGCACGACCCCATGCCTAGTAGGCACGACCCCGTGCCTAAGCTTCTGTCTTTGTTATTTTGTTGTTTTGAATGTGGATGGGGATTCGGCAAGTCGTGTCAATCCTTATTCTTTGTATATGTGTTGGTTTCTACTGTTAATTTGTTCCTTTTATTCGTTTAAGCTCTTTTGATCCTGTAATTTAAAAGTAAACAAATAAACATGCTTTCCAACATTACTACCGAAAAAGGGTTGATTTTATGCCTTGTTTGATGTAATTTATATGTTGCATTTTGTTCACATCATTAGCTCATATGTAAGACTGGAATTTATCCAATGCATATACCGCCGCGAGTAGCTCTTTCTTAGTAGCTGTGTAATTCAATTGAGCATCCGAAAGAGTCTTACTCATGTAGTAAATAGCAACAGGTTTCTTTTCTACCCTTTGACCAACACGGCCCGACCGCATAGTCACTTGCATCACACATAATTTCGAATGGTAAAGATGAATTTGGTGATTGCAAGATTGGGGCCTCAACCAATTTCTTTTTCAAAACATTAAAGGCATTTTGATAATCTTTATTAAAATCAAACGGTTGGTCTTTTAACAACAAGTTACATAATGGTTTCGTTATGTCACTAAACCCTTTAATGAACATTCTATAAAAACCCGCATGACCTAAAAATGACCTAACCCCTTAACGCTTGCGGGATAAGGCAAAGTTGAAATGACTTGCATCTTTTCACGGTCAACCTCTATCCCACGACTTAACACAACATGCCCCAACACAATCTCTTCCTTAACCATAAATTGGCTCTTCTCCTAACTCAAAACCAAATTTTTCTCAACACATCTTTTCAAAACTTTTTCGTGTTGGTTAAGGCATGCATCAAATGATGACCCTAATATTGGGAAATCATCCATGAAGATTTCTAGCGACTCCCCCACCATATCCGAGAAGATACTCATCATCGCACCTTTGAAAGGTTGCGGCGGCATTACATAACCCAAACTGTAACATCCGTAAAAAACCGGATTTACCAAACCCGCTTCGTTTATTAACCGAACAACCAGTTAAAAATTTCGTTGCATATTTAATGCCCAAATTAATTTTAAACGATACATAATTAATAAGTATATTAGAATATAAAATTTATATTTGAAAAGGTATTAAAAATAGTGAATTAAAAATAATATGCTGAAGCCGGGTTTCGAACCCGGGTCAGCCATAAAATCCTCCAAGACTTAACTCACACACTTATAACCACTCCGCCACTTGATCTTTTTGTGAGTTCTAGGAAGCAATTAAATCATATGTTCAACTTAGAATCAACCTGTTGCGCCAACTGAAACCGATATCGGCTTTCAAACCGACCAAAACGTTTGAGTGCTCGCGGAATCTTGATCATAACCGATAATACGACATCTTAAATCAATTCAGTCGTTAATGAACTTGAATTCAGGTGATGTTTGGTTTTTATAACCGAAAACATTCATTCTGGAATTATTTCAACAAAACACTCATCTCGCGATTCAATTACATTCCCAGAGCTTCTAATTTCACGTTTATTCTATTTTCTGGTCGTCAGAATTACTTTCTGATCATCGCCGGAATTCTCTGCAAGTCGCTAGAAAACCGAGACTCACCTCAAAACGGTAAAATACCTCGACTTTGCTGTTTCAATCAATTGTTAGAACATTACTAACACTAATCCATCACCCAGAATCAATCCCAGGCGACGTATTCGGATTTCCTGTTTTCGCCGGGAAATTTCTGAAATTCCAGAAACTTGCTGTTAAACGGTATGATCATTTTGAACCTACTGATAATCGTTACTCAGTAGTTCAATTTCACATCTAATCCCTCCAAACTGTTAATTGATTCTAATAGCCGAAGGTCACCAAAACAGAGCCGACGATCTTCGCCGGATTTTCTGAAGAAGACGATATGTTCGGTACTTTCTTTCCCCAAACTCTTCGGTTCAATACTTTTCAATTGTTCATCTTATTCATTAACCGAATTAATCAAGTAACAGTTAGTTAACCGATGTCTGTGTTTTGAACGAAGAAGACGAAGTTGTGTATGTTATAAGACTAATTAAAATCGATATTATGAACGGGTTAGACACACAGTCCAGCGGTGGACTGTGTGCAAACAATATGCACACGACGCGAGTTCGATTCCTATCACAACCATAACCTCTGTAATAAAAATGTTTTTTTTTAGAAACCGAACCGGGTTAACTCAGTAATATGTTAAGTATAATAAAAACTAGAATATTTACCAAGTTAGACACACAGTCTAGCGGTGGACTGTGTGCCAAACTAAACCACAGGTCCCGGGTTCGAGACCTGTGGCGAGCACGAGTCGGTACATTAAATCGTTTTTAAAATAAGTGATTTTCGGATTAATTTAATTAGTATATAAATATATTTAAAAACAGAAATATTTCGGGTTAGACACGTAGCTTAGTTGGTAGAGCTGCGTGCACCCGTACGAAAGGTCACGGGTTCGAGTCTCACCCAGCGCACACATATAACCGATCGAACCGGTCAACGGTCAACAAGTCAACGGTCAACGGTCAAAAATCAACATTTTTTTATTTATTTTATTTATTTATTTAAATTAAAAATCAATTAAAAATACTTAAAAATAACATTTTTAAAGTTAGAAAATAGCCTTAAACTCACAAAAGTATATCCAAAAATACTATTAAAATTGTTAATAAAATCCATTTATTTACCTTACTTTCTCGTTATTAATTAGGTTAGTTTTTCCTCGTCGATCAATCCTCTAAACTCGTGCGCATTCAACATCATCAACCGAACGCACCCACTGTGAGTGAATCTCTACAAATTCCCCGTTTTAATCACGTTTTTGGGGCGTATCATGTGTCTTACCATTTATTATATTTAAATCATTGTGCATACATCATATCATGAACAAATGTGTATTCAGCTTGTATAAACTGTTTGTGTGGTTATTGTTTAGATTTAATTTATTATTTTCAGTACATGCAATTTCATAGGCCGCCGCTCCCCATTACATTATGAGCGTTGAGCAGTTCCCCATTACATTATGAGCGTGAACCTGGCGTTGCCAACATACGATCGGCTCCGTTTGATTGAGCCTTGATCGCACAGACATTTATCATTTTCAGTACATGCAATACGATCGGCTCCGTTTGATTGAGCCTTGATCGCACAGTTTCATTCATATTATATATTCATGCAAGTTGATATGTTATTGTATGCTATTGGTTTGTTAATGTATGTTATTGTTTGTTGTTGTTTGATATCGTATGCTATTGGTTTGTTATTGTATGCTATTTGTTGTTATTGTATTTTTATTTACGTTTGTCATATATGAATATTGCACAATTTTTCCATATTAAATACAACAAGAAATAAATAATAAATGTTTTCTAACAAGGTTCACTTGCCAACTTTTTGTTGATCCAAAAACCATTTTTACATATGATACAGGTGAACAGGAAGAAGCAAGGAAAACATAGGAAATTGCCTTAGAAGAAAAATAATGAAGTTTAGAAGGATGAATAGAACATGTTGTATTTGTTTGATATGATTGTATGATCTCTTTTAAATTGAAATAATAAATATGAAACATTATAATAAATGTCATGAGCTTTGATGAAAACCCAATCATGCCCCGATCACCTTTTCCGCTGCGGGTCGGGTGTGACAGATTGGTATCAGAGCTTTTGACTATAGGGATATAGGATAGGTTATTAGACCCTTAGAGCCTATACTATAGTTGACTAGATTTTAATTGTTTATGTGGTTACATGCAAACTTATGATATTTATTTGTTTCATATTTATTACATACACAAATGCATGCAAACATTTCCAATATTACATTTTGTGATACATAGTGAATTATACTTATAGTCAAACATACATACTTACATACATATTCATCATACATGTTACAATATTCACATATTCAAATCATCTTCATACTTCCGTTATTCAAGATTTTGTCGCATTTTTCATTTTTCAAATCTCGTCAGAGTGAGTTCTGCGACGGGCATGTAGTAACTGTAAGGGTACAAGTACAGGTAGTCGGAACGTCCTGTCTAGGTTGGCATTCGTATAAATCCAATATAACGGACCAGTTTGCCTACCTGGGGACTAACGATGAGAGTACGAAGGACCTATTAGGCCAAAGCATGCCACACCAAACGTCGTTCGAACTAACCCCACTTTGAGGTGTCACCGTGTCCACACCTGGATACATTCCTAATATCATACGTTACATACATATTTCTTGATTTTCTCCGTTTTAGTGTACGTAACCAGGCTAACACATGCGAACCATATGAAAAACCCGGTAATCATGGGGGCCCACGTGATTACGAAGGTGAAGTATGGCGGCATGCAAGGCCCAATTACGAGCAAAGCCCAAGACATCATATGGATGTAGTAGATTTATTATGCTATGTTTATTTTATGAATGTTCATTCCTAAATACGACACATGATCCCAAAAACATCCAACTCATACTCTTCATATGTATTCCTTGTAGATGTCTTCTAATTCCGCTCGTAGGAAGATGAGAGCAGAAAAAGCTCGCGAGCGTATGGCTGCCCAAATCGCTCAACAAATGGCTGTCGTAATACCCAACATTGTAGTTCAAGTCCAACAAGCCCTTACCGCTAATCCCGTCAATCAAGAAGTTCAAAATGTTGTCAATCCTCCCCCAAAAACCACTAAATGCACCTACAAGCATTTCAAATCCTGCGATCCTCCAAAATACGAAGGAACTGAAGGTGTCACCGCTCTCCTCCATTGGTTTGAAGAAATGGAGAACACTTTTCTAAATTGCGATTGCCCCGATGATCGCAAAGTGCGATATGCTACTGGTCGTTTACTTGGGATAGCACTTACTTGGTGGAATACAAAGAAGGCTAAACGAGGTGTTGAAGATGCTATGACCTTGACTTGGGATGAGTTGAAGGAAATCATGACAAGACGGTTTTGCCCAAGGAGCGAAATCAAGAAATTAGAGGATGAGTTCTATTCGTTGAAACAAAAGGAAGGCGACCACACCACGTTCAACAAGAGATTCCTCGAGTTAAATCAAATGGTTCCCAATTTGTTCACTCCTCTCTACCGTTTGATCGAGCACTACATTCGAGGTCTTCCTTAAAAAATTCAAGACTCTGTAATAAGTACCACACCTGCAACTTTGGAAGCAGCAATGGAGATAGCTACAGAGCTCACCGAGAACCGTATACGGAATAAAGACTTCAAGGAGGAGAAGAAGAAAGATAAAGCATCAACTGAAACCTCCAACTCCACCCAAACCGAATCCCCTTCTCAACCCATTTCTAAGAGAAAACGAGATGGGCAACTTTTCGCTGTCACCCAACACAACCAACCAATTTCACAAGCCATACCCCTCCAAGCTATCCCAATCACTCAAGTAGCACCCAACTCAACTTACCCAAATAAGAAACCATACCTTGGACCTCACCCTCAATGCAATACCTGTTCTTATCACCATTCATTTACCTTACCTTGTCGACTATGTGCGAATTGTGGACGCTATGGTCATTCGAGCAAGGTTTGCCGCACCTCTCAAAGCCAAACCTTACCCCCTACTCAAAACATGATCCAAACATATCAACAACCCCAATACCCCATGTTACCTTATGTTCGAGCTTGCTTTAATTGTGGCGACCCTACCCATTATAGAAACACGTGCCCTCGATTAGTTAACATCATACACGCCCAAGCTCAAGCAAACCCAGTTAACCAAGCAAACCAAGAAAACCCAACCACTAGGCCACCAGCAAGAGGAAGAGTTTACAACGTCAACACCAATCCTGATGAAGATAATGACGGCCCAAACGAATCACCCAACTAGTCCCCTTCACCAAAAATCAAGATTCAACTCCAACCGCTTAGTTTTATGTTTTTCTTTATGTTATCTCAATTTTCACGTATCTCAATTTTAAATTGGAAATTTATCCAAGGATTTTAATGCAAATTACTATTTCAGTTTTGTTTTTATACTCATTGATTTAACATTCATATCATCATACCTCACGACATATCACAGTGTCATCATTTAAAGAAGTTGAGCTGTGTCTCACTTCTACATGGACTAACCTCTCCATCATAACAAACGAGAGAGGTACTGTCATCATTCAAACATGTATGCTATCAGAATTAAGACTCAAGCTTTGGTTGTTGTATTTATTTATGTTCTAGAGTCACATCATAGAACCAATCATAACTTACTGATAAAACCAATGAAAATTTGACGAGAATATGGTGGATACGCCGCTGGTACTTCCTATATATAAGTATTCTTGCCAAAGGATCAGAGGCATTGTCAGGCGGTTATGAGAAGTTCCATGTAGGTTTTAGTAGTAGAAGTTTTGTTTTAGGATATAACCTTATCTTTCCAAACATATCAAAACTCTTGCGCATGAAATCATATTTAGTCAATCAACTCTGTTTATCAATATTCATCATCTTAGGCATCAAAAAGCGATTCCTGTAGCAGGGTACTCAACCCTTACAAGGAACATTACCGCCTCAAACAAAATTTGAACTATTACTCCTTTCTAAGTATGTAACTGTCAAATTAAACACCATCCTTTTTAGACAAATATGTCACTACTTAAATTTCGGGACTAAAATTCTAAAAAGTAGGGGATACTGTAACATCCGTCAAAAACCGGATTTACCAAACCCGCTTCGTTTATTAACCGAACAACCAGTTAAAAATTTCGTTGCATATTTAATGCCTAAATTAATTTTAAACGATACATAATTAATAAGTATATTAGAATATAAAATTTATATTTGAAAAGGTATTAAAAATAATGAATTAAAAATAATATGCTGAAGCCGGGTTTCGAACCCGGGTCAGCCGTAAAATCCTCCAAGACTTAACTCACACACTTATAACCACTCCGCCACTTGATCTTTTTGTGAGTTCTAGGAAGCAATTAAATCATATGTTCAACTGAGAATCAACCTGTTGCGCCAACTAAAACCGATATCGGCTTTCAAACCGACCAAGACGTTTGAGTGCTCGCGGAATCTTGATCATAACCGATAAACCGACATCTTAAATCAATTCAATCGTTAATGAACTTGAATTCAGGTGACGTTTGGTTTTTATAACCTAAAACATTCATTCTGGAATTATTTCAACAAAACACTCATCTCGCGATTCAATTACATTCCCAGAGCTTCTAATTTCATGTTTATTCTATTTTCTGGTCGTCGGAATTACTTTCTGATCATCGCCGGAATTCTCTGCAAGTCGCCGGAAAACCGAGACTCACCTCAAAACGGTAAAATACCTCGACTTTGCTGTTTCAATCAATTGTTAGAACATTACTAACATTAATCCATC
Organism: Scalesia atractyloides; assembly: GCA_947069175.1. Taxonomy (NCBI): domain Eukaryota; kingdom Viridiplantae; phylum Streptophyta; class Magnoliopsida; order Asterales; family Asteraceae; genus Scalesia; species Scalesia atractyloides. Next base: position 36,796,201 of record CAMTDV010000116.1, read on the forward strand.
ACCCAGAATCAATCCTAGGCGAGGTATTCGGATTTCCTGTTTTCGCTGGGAAATTTATGAAATTCCAGAAACTTGCTGTTAAACGGTATGATCATTTTAAACCTACTGATAATCGTTACTCAGTAGTTCAATTTCACATCTAATCCCACCAAACTGTTAATTGATTCTAACAGCCGAAGGTCACCAAAACAAAGCCGACGATCTTCGCCGGATTTTCTAAAGAAGACGATCTGTTCGGTACTTTCTTTCCCCAAACTCTTCGGTTCAATACTTTTCAATTGTTCATCTTATTCATTAACCGAATTAATCAAGTAACAGTTAGTTAACCGATGTCTGTGTTTTGAACGAAGAAGACGAAGTTGTGTATGTTATAAGACTAATTAAAATCGATATTATGAACGGGTTAGACACACAGTCCAGCGGTGGACTGTGTCCAAACAATATGCACACGACGCGAGTTCGATTCCTATCACAACCATAACCTCTGTAATAAAAATGTTTTTTTTAGAAACCGAACCGGGTTAACTCAGTAATATGTTAAGTATAATAAAAACTAGGATATTTACCAAGTTAGACACACAGTCCAGTGGTGGACTGTGTGCCAAACTAAACCACAGGTCCCGGGTTCGAGACCTGTGGCGAGCACGAGTCAGTACATTAAATCGTTTTTAAAATAAGTGATTTTCGGATTAATTTAATTAGTATATAAATATAATTAAAAACAGAAATATTTCGGGTTAGACACGTAGCTCAGTTGGTAGAGCTGCGTGCACGCGTACGAGAGGTCACGGGTTCGAGTCTCACCCAGTGCACACATATAACCGATCGAACCGGTCAACGGTCAACGGTCAAAAATCAACATTTTTTATTTATTTTATTTATTTATTTAAATTAAAAATCAATTAAAAATACTTAAAAATAACATTTTTAAAGTTAGAAAATAGCCTTAAACTCACAAAAATAAATCCAAAAATACTATTAAAATTGTTAATAAAATCCATTTATTTACCTTACTTTCTCGTTATTAATTAGGTTAGTGTTTCCTCGTCGATCAATCCTCTAAACTCGTGCGCATTCAACATCATCAACCGAACGCACCCACTGTGAGTGAATCTCTACAAATTCCCCGTTTTAATCACGTTTTTGGGGCGTATCATGTGTCTTACCATTTATTATATTTAAATCATTGTGCATACATCATATCATGAACAAATGTGTATTCAGCTTGTATAAACTGTTTGTGTGGTTATTGTTTAGATTTAATTTATTATTTTCAGTACATGCAATTTCATAGGCCGCCGCTCCCCATTACATTATGAGCGTTGAGCAGTTCCCCATTACATTATGAGCGTGAACCTGGCGTTGCCAACATACGATCGGCTCCGTTTGATTGAGCCTTGATCGCACAGACATTTATCATTTTCAGTACATGCAATACGATCGGCTCCGTTTGATTGAGCCTTGATCGCACAGTTTCATTCATATTATATATTCATGCAAGTTAATATGTTATTGTATGCTATTGGTTTGTTAATGTATGTTATTGTTTGTTGTTGTTTGATATCGTATGCTATTGGTTTGTTATTGTATGCTATTTGTTGTTATTGTATGTTTATTTACGTTTGTCATATATGAATATTGCACAATTTTTCCATATTAAATACAACAAGAAATAAATAATAAATGTTTTCTAACAAGGTTCACTCGCCAACTTTTTGTTGATCCAAAAACCATTTTTACATATGATACAGGTGAACAGGAAGAAGCAAGGAAAACATAGGAAATTGCCTTAGAAGAAAAATAATGAAGTTTAGAAGGATGAATAGAACATGTTGTATTTGTTTGATATGATTGTATGATCTCTTTTAAATTGAAATAATAAATATGAAACATTATAATAAATGTCATGAACTTTGATGAAAACCCAATCATGCCCCGATCACCTTTTCCGCTGCGGGTCGGGGTGTGACACAAACGACATTCGCCTAACTGCAAAAGTGCTATGTGGGCAAATAAATTTGGTCTTAGCTTGATCTTCCGAATGGATAGCAATTTGATTGTAACCTGAATACCCATCAAAGAAACAATAAAACTTTTGACCTGCTAATTTCTCAACTATTTGGTCAATGAAAGGTAAAGGGAAATGGTCCTTGAAAGTTGCGTAATTCAACTTCCTATAATCAATGCAAATACGCCACCCGGTTACCGGCCGAGTGGCGACCTCTTCACCTGCGTCATTAGTGACGACTTGAATGCTCGCCTTTTTGTTAACGGTTTGTGTTAGGCTCACCCATTGGCTATCAGAAATGGGGTAATGATACCCGCATCTAGCCACTTCAAAACTTCCTTGTTGACCACATAACGCATGTTCGGATTCAACCTCCGCTGTGCGCCACGAGAAGGAGTAACACCATCTTTGGTGATGATCTTATGCATCACCACAGAGGGACTAATTCCCTTCAGATCCGCCATGGTCCACCCAATCGCAACTCTATTGGTGACCAAAACCGCCATAAATTTCCTTTCATGCTCCTCGGTCAAGTTCGATGCAATGATACCACATAAGTATACTTGAGATGCTTGGGCAACACCTTCAACTCCACAACCGGAGGCTCTTCTAGTGATGGCTTCAATTTGGTATTGATCTTCTTCGGAAGACTTTCCACTTGGTGTGTCAAAGGGGGTCTTCCTTCCTTTACCGCCATCACCTCCATCTTTCTTTCCTCCTCATCCATGCTCCGATTTGTCTCTGTTTGCAACCTGTCAAACATGAAGCATTCCTCTATTGTGGCTTCCCCCTCACCCATGTCGCAAATAGGTATAGACTCGTCAACAACATCCGCCATATATCATTCGTTGCTAACTAGAGGATCCGTTAATCCCGAAAAGACATTCAACCGCAACCGACGGTTACCAAAAGTCACGTCGACCATATCGTTTTACAATTAATTTGGGCATTTGATGTTGCAAAAAATGGTCGACCGAGAATAACTGTTGGTTGCTTAGTTCGGTCGAAAGAAACGTGACTATCCCATGGGGTAGTTTGGGTATCAAATCGGCTAACACCACAGTGGTGTTTGTCCGCTTGAAGTGGACCAAATTCGTATTGGTCATACAAACTACCCGGCAAGATACTCACACTCGGCCCAAGATCCAAAAGTTCCCGGGTCATTTTAAACTCATCCAATTGGATAGAAATAATGGGCGCCCCTGGATCTTGTAACTTTGGTGGAAGTGCACCTGAAAGAATCGAATTTACATTTTCGGTCAAATCAAGTTTCGTAGGAAACTTGTGAGTTCGCTTTTAGGTACATAGGTCCTTCAAGTACTTAGCCTATGAGGGTACTTGTTTGATGGCATTTATGAATGGCAACTTTATTTTAACTTGTTTGAAAATCTCCCACATCTCTTCTTGATGTGGACCATGTTCATTTATCACCTTCTTAGATAGTCCCAACAAAGCTTCGAGATAAGGGGTGGTATTAACCTCCATACCCTTTTCCTTAGCCTTTGGGACGAGAAGGCCACCACGTGGGTATTTTTCTCATTTTAGAAACAATTTTGTTTTGATCCGTTTGACCGTCATCAACCTCCTCATCACTAACATTCTCCACCACCCCTTCAACAAACTAGGGTGGTGATGACTTAATACCGGTATCAATGACTCGACCACTATGTAAAGAAATGTTATTAATTGGTACCTCACGTGTGTTCTTCGAGTTGGACCCTTGATGCTTAGGGTTCACCGTCGTGTCAGTTGGGAATCTTCCTCCACTTCCTCGCATTTGGGCCATTTCTTTCGCAAGTTGACTCACTTGCTTTTCCAACGCCTTATGTTAGTTGTCCCGTACCTCAAACTCTTTCTTCATCTCCATCTTGATCTCTTGATTTGAATCTCTAATAGCGTCCATGATTGCATCAAGTTTGGAGTTTAATGGGTCATTGCCACCCAATTGAGAGTTTGAATTACCACCCCCATTACCGCCTTGGTTGTAGCCCCGTTGGTAATTACTTTTAAGGTTTTGATATCCTTGGCCACTTCCTTGGTTATACTTCTTTAGTAACCCCCTCTGTTACTACTTTGGCGGTTTTGGTACGATGAGCCACCTTGATTTCCTGGTTGGAAATTCAGGTTCATTAGGTTCGAGGTGTCACCATACCTAAAATTAGGATGTTTCCTCAAACCCGGGTGATAAGTGTTGGAGTTCATGTCATATTGCTCCCTTTCTCTATACACTTGACTCACCTCTTCGGTGGTTTGTGCCATGTTCACTTGGACTCCTCGGTCCGATGACCAATATCTCCACAATCTTCACACACTTCAAACTGAACCACCCCCACATCCTTTTTCTTCATACAGGCCAACTCCCTCTCTAATGTGGCGATTCGATCATAGCACTCGAATCAAGATCTGGAAGAGATCGGGAAACGATATGCTCTTTGGCTCGGTTCGACATAGCAACCACCTTGGAATTTTTGCTCATTCTTTTCAAGAAGTCCCAATTATCTTCCTCCTGATTGTTCGACAGAGTTCCATTGCTTGCCGATTGCAAGTACTTATGATCTTCAGCGTCTACCCCGTATAAAGACTTCAACAATTCTCATCTAGGAATTTGATGGTGAGGGCATTTTCGAACCAACTCCTTGAATCAAATGAGGACCTCATGTAACAACTCTCCTGATAACTGTCGAAATGACTGAATCTCATCTCGTGCATCATCGGTCTTCGCTATCTAATAGTATTTGTCAAGGAATACTTGTTGCATTTCTGCCCAAGTACGAATACTGTTGGCCGAAAGTGTGAGTATATGACTTGTCATGTGTCCTACCATTGAAGTGGGGTAGGATGTTGATGTAGTTGGGTTTGCATTCAAACGATCTCATCCCTCGAGGTGTAGGAACAATGGATGAGTCCTTTTCAGTGACCACCGGCCTAAATCAACCATTTACACCTTGAGCCTCTTTTTGTTGCCGTTGACGTTGTAGAGGACCATTGACTTCTTGGTTAACCGGTCCTTGATTTCGCCTTCGGTCGATACCCCTATCATCACCTTGATTACCGCCACCCACGAATTTCGGAATCCGATTACGGTTGACATTGTATTGGTATTATAATTCCCATCAATCTGGTTCCATTGATTGTTGTTTCGTGGTTGACAGTTATTGTCATACCCGTCATTTCGACTATAATCATACCTATAACCTTCGTTTTTGTCCACATAACCCGAGCATTCTACAAATTCCCCACATTATCATCACCCCACACATCGTCTTCAACCCACTCGTTAAAGTTCCCGCCATGAACACTCACATGTTCTGGTGAATGATAACTATAATCATACCTATAACCTTCGTTGTTGTCCGAGTATTCCGAATGAACACTCACATGTTCTGGTGAATGATAACTAGGAACGCTATACGGTGCATCATCGGGAAATTATTTCTCAAATCATTGAGATTGAGAAACTGAGCTTTGTTCGTGGGAATTCCACGATTTTGGTTAACTCCAAGGTTGGCGTTAACATTTCGGTTGTTGAGGTTGAGTGGTAACGGGTTTCGGCAGTTTTGTGGAGGAGGTGGTTGTGTACGTTGGTTGTTGTTTAGGTTTTGGTCACAGGTTTGGAAAGGTGGTGTTAGTGGTCCCGCTTACCAGCCCCTAGTTGGTTATTGTCGGTGTTTGGGTTCGGCTGAGGGTATTCTTTGTCACACCTCGACCCGCAGCGGAAATAAAAGTCGGGGCATGATTGGGTTATCACCAAAGCTCATGATATTTTCTAATAAGTTTCATATTTATTAAATTTGAATTAAAACTTCAAATATTCAAACACAAGAATTCATACAAGCACAAACAAAACCATAACATTGTTCAGTACGTAGTAACTTTATTTAATCTTCTAAGGCCATTCCTATGTGTTTCTTTCTTCAGCTTGTTCACCTGTATAATGCGTAAAAACAAAAGATTTGGGTCAACAAAAGTTGGCGAGTGAACCTTAGTAAAACATTTAAACAGTTGAATTTTATTTGTTGTTAAAATAAAAATTGTGCATAAACCATACGTGAGCATAGGTATACAAATAACCAAATTACAAATCACATTATATCCACAATGAACACATGACATGATGAATGATGTACTTGAGATCAAGGCTCAATCAAACAGAGCCGATCTAATAAGGCACCTGATGCTCAACCCGTATCCCACGATGAACTGATGGGCCTAATGAAATGATTGTACTGAAATGATAAAAATGTCACCACACATAATCACACAACAACTATACACATTTGATCACGAGATGATGTTAGCACAAGTGTTTAAATAAATAATAGAAAAAATTATACGACACATGAGACACCCCAAAACATGATTAAAAAGGGGAATTCGTAGAGATTCACTCACAGTGGGTGCGTATTCTTGGTTGGTGATGAGTGCGCACGAGTTGAGAATTTGACCGATGAAAGAGTACTAACCTAAAAATAATAACGCGATATGTCGATAAATAAATAAATTAATATTTCGGTTGAAAACCTTTGTTTAGATTTTTAAGTTATTTTTTGTGATTTATTATTGATATTTTAAAACCTTTGAAATTATAGTTTTAAGCATTTTTAATTGATTTTCAGCTTAAATATTAATATAAATCCATAAAATAAGAAAATAAAAATAAAATAATATTTTAAAAAACTTGTCAGTCTGACAAGCTATGACAGACCGGTTCGATAGTAGGATTAGCATGCGTGTGTTGAGGCTCGAACCCGTGACCTCTCGGTTGCGTGCACGCAGCTCTTCCAACTGAGCTACGTGTCTAACCCGAAAGAATCTTGATTTTAATTATATTAATACACTCCTTAGTCTATTTCAGAAATTAATTAAATTTAAAAATAATTATCAGGATCGAACCGGTGTGCGCCAAGGGTCTCGAACCCGTGACCTTTCATGTGTTTCGCACCCAGCCTAACCAATTGGGATGGGTGTCTAACCCATTAAACTCTTGGATTTTATTATATTTGTTTACAGTTTAAATCATTTCTGGTTTAAGTAATTTAAAAAGATTTTTGAAATCTATCAAACCGCGTACCAAGAGGGTCTCGAACCCGTGTCCTGAAGTTGGTTTGCACCCGGCCCAACCAGTTGGGCTGGGTGCTTAACCCGATTATAATCCGAATTGTATTATATATACACACAGTGCACTTCATCTTTTTCGTTTAAAAGTTTACCCAGAACACGTTCTTGATTTCAAACTCAAATAAACTTGATTATTATACCGAAACGATTAACATGATATATGAAATAATATACAAACTAAATTAGAAGTTAAAGAAACTGTTACCGATCGGTCGTGGGTTTCAGGCGAGTTAATTCCGGCGATAGCTACGGGTTCCGGTGAAACAGGGGTTTGAGCAGAGTAATCTTGCGATTAAAGAAGAAAGAATTGAGCGAGTTGGTAGTGGGATTCGGATCACTATTTATAGATTAACAAGGGGGAATGCTTGATTTCAGTTTTAGTAATCCGAATTGGGTGATTGATTTCGTATAATTAAGATGGATTGAATCAAATTTGGAAACAATTAATACGGATTGACAGTTGGTGATGACCAGATTTCAAAAACGGGGACGAAATCGGCGATCTGCTGATTTAAACTTGCAGGCACATCCGGTTTCGTATATTTATATAAAATGATCTCCATTTCTAACCAAATAGTGTGTGTGTCTCGGTGGTGTTTGTGGTGTGTGTTTACCCGAGGGACCCAGGTTCGACTCCCGGTTTACCCTTTTTTTGGGATTTTATTTATTTTATCAAATCTATTTTAAGTTATGTGCTTATTATTAATTATAAATTGATTAATTATTTTATTCTATTATTAAGATCATTTTAATTTATTTGTTATTATTATTTTTATATTAAATTCTAATATATTAAACAATAAACAAGAAGCTAAAACCAAACGACATAAATATACACTTGATTAACAATTTGGCGCGGGTTTTCAAAACCCGTTTTACACAAATGTTACATTCTTGGTATTGAAATTGGTGTTGGTTTTGGTTGTTTGGTTGGTTGGTTGGAGTTTTGAGGATCCATTGGACTAGGCCCAATGGATGGTGTAGATGGCGAGTTGGTTTTGAGTGGATTAGAGACAAGGGTTGCCTCTAACCGGTTGGCTAAATTCCTTCTATCAACCCGCTCGATCTCCGGTTCGAACACTAACGATGAGGTCCTCGCGGAGTTTCTCGTATGCATGCACTACCTGTAACCTGCACAAGTAACACACCAGCGTAACAAGAAGATAGAGAAAGTTGCAAAAAGAAACAAGCACCTTAAATAGATAATCACGAAATAAACTAATATCCAAACGCAAAGTGCACGAACTCCCCGGCAACAGCGCCAAAATATGATCGGAGTGTCGCGCCCCAGTCAAAGATAATCTTTATATACCCGATTTACCCTTAACTATGAGTTAGTGGTTGTACGGGGTCGAACCACGAAGAGTTTGTGGTTTGCGATGGACATGATTGATTTTAAAGGTTGTCACAATTATGAAGTTTACAATTTGGTTGATTTGAATGTTTGTTTGAGAAAAAGAGTGTTAGGGATAACCAACAAATTTAATACTAAAGAGATTAACTACTAAAACTTGAATGTTTGTGGTTACACGAAAACTTGCTTAGAAGGGGTTTTAAACAATAATGGAGAACAAGGTTCACACTCATTTCGGTAATTGAAGTCCTAGGGTTTCTACATGTTTTAGATTCAATTCAATTGCAAATACGACTAACGAATTTAGTGTCGCGTGGCTTAGGTGCCAAGAGCTATCAACATCGTAGACGACGGACCGTAATGCACTTCGCTACCAAGAACATGTAAATTCTAACCTAGACAAGGCATAATTGCAGATAAACATTTTGCAAAGCCAAATTTAATCTTCACTCGACAATTTACGAATACGATACCAATGCAAGACAATTATCATAGGTTTCAAAATCAAATTACAATTTGTCACAAATCAAAACTCAAAACAATGTTTAACCCTAGAAACTTACAAAAACCTATACCGGGGTGAAACCCGAAGAGACTAGCCGCACATAGTGAACCGAACACATCGGATGATTGAGACTTGAGCACGAATATCTTGAAGCTTTGGAAGTGATGGAGAGGATGGTTAGGGTTTGGGACGGATGATGGTGATGGATGGTTTGGTGAGATGATTCAAAGGATGATGGTAGACCACTAGGTTTATGGATTATTCGGGTTTGATTGGATGATTGATGTGGAAGAAGGGTGAAGGTTGGGGTGTTCTTGGTTCCAAAGTGATGTTCCCAAACTCAAAAAACTTGTAACTCCTATCCAAGACCCCAAAAATGGGGTTATATCTCGTTTAAAATCGTCAAACAAACAAAATCAGTGAGGTAGTGCAGAAAGGATCGTCGCCGACGGCCCAATATGGCGTCGGCGACGACGTATCCTTGTTCGATTTTTATCCGACGATATATTCGACTGTGTACGGCCTTTTTCTCACGACGGCATTGCTGAGGGGCGTCGCTGACGACATCTCCAACTCTTGTTCTCTGTTTCGCCCGTTTCTCGCTCCCGGTTGGCCTGTTTTCTGCCCCAGTTCCCCCTATAGCGCCCGTTTCCGCCCCGGAAGCAGGTTTATCTTGATCCTTCAAGTGGACCTACAAGTGGTATCAGAGCTTTGGCTCTCTTCCTCGTTTAAAACCAAGCTTAGTGTTGTGTCTGAGCTAGTTGTGAGGGTTTCTTGAAGTGTTCTTGAACTTTCAACAGGAAACTTAAGTTTTTAAAAGATTACCAACTTAAAACTTAGTTAAAACTTGTTGTATCCAGAAAATTTTCATAAAAACCTTGTTAGAATACATGGAGACATGTTAGAATCTGGTTTTTCTTAAAATTTTCTATCAAGGTTCAGTTGGACATATTTTCAGGTGAAACATCTGGTGGAATATTCTTGTAGGGTTGACCAATTCTCTAGACTTGACTGTTTTAACTGAAAAGCTGATATGGAATGTTTGTCTTTTTAACCGAAATTGTGTAGACAACTGACCACTTTCGAACAAAGTCAAAACAAGTCTTTGTTAGAAAAGGAAATTTTCACCAAAACAAGTCTCTGTTAGAAAAGGAAATTTTCACCAACCAACTCTGCAAAAAGATTCCTCTCTTCAAAAAACCAAACTTCAACGAAAAACATCCGTGCGAATAACCCATCCGCACAAGAACAAGACTGTTCATGCGAAAGACCAAGTCATCCGCACGAAGCACAAGTCTGATCGCACGAAAGAGTGTCTCTCATACGAAGCACCTGGTTCGTACGAAGGACAGTCATTCGTACGAATCAATGATTCGTACGAAGAACAAGCTTGATCTGTTTTTCGTGTTCAGTTTTTTAAAACTTTGTGGTTTTTTCTTTTAATTGTGAACTTTAAAAGGAGACTGTTATTTTCAAAAATTAATCTTTAAACTTTTAAATTTTTGTAAACAAGAACATATAATGGGTACAAATCCTTGGGATTGGGGGTGTAGTTCAAGTTCAAGCCAAGATTCATCACAATCTAGCTCCGCAACCTCATGGGTAAAATCTTTAATACCTCCACAAACAATTACCGCTGGTCAATGGGCGTTTGTTATAAATCAAAATCAAAGCGTTCAAACTCTTCTCCTTAGCGAAAGTGAAACTGGAAGTAACAACCGTCCACCAAACTTAAATCATATGAACGATTATCCTTCATGGAAAAGTCGTTTTCATACGTATGTTCTTGGTTAGAATACCGAGTTTTGGACATGTTTTACCTCTCCGTACAAAGAATCTCTCGAAGAAGTTGTATCAAATTCAGCCACCTTATCCGAATTGGATGAGAATGATAAAAGGGCATATGATCTAGAAAAGAAAGCCTTTGCCATTCTTACGCAAGCACTTCACAAAGATATTTATCATCATTTTATGTATTGTACAACTATGAAGAACTTGTGGGATTTATTAAAAACAAGAGGAGAAGGAAATGCAACAATGAGAAAAGTTCGACATGATCTCTTAAAGAAAGAGTTTGAAGGGTTTCTGTTAATGAAAATGAAACACTAAATGATATGAAAACTCACTTCTATCATTTGCTTAGTGAGATATACTCATACAAGGTTATTGCATCATAACAGGAGATTGTTATGCGCTTTGCTGATGCCTTACCACCTAAGTGGAATCAATTTATTGAATTGCTAAAACAAACAGGTGTGATGGATGTGATCAGCATTTCCGAATTTGTTTAGAAACTTGAAAACAAAAATGAAGAAGAAATTCGCAAAGCAAAACGATTTCCAGTTCTACAAAACCCAGAAATGTATTTTGGAGGCATTAACCCAAGTATAAGAACAATTCAACAACCGAAGCTACAAACAACATTCATGTCAAATTCAAATCCTTTTCTGCCGCAAGTTAAACCAGATCAGCCTGTTGGTTCAAGTGCTCAAGTTTATGAACAAGTTTTTTATCCAAAAGCCTTTCTTCTTCTACCTCAAGATATTAGTTCAACTCCTCAAGCTTATGAACAAGCATTTGATCGAAAGGCATATCTTTCTCAACCACAAGTTGTTACACCACAAGTTCAACAACAAGCTTTCTATGGTAAAAACTTTCAACCCTCAAATTCCAACACTGCCAGACTTGATACATCAAACCTTTCTAAGGTGAGTGTGGAAGTTGTCCGGGAACACATCGAGCTTCTAAACACTTTGGTGAGCTCCTACTGTGGATTAGTAGCTGGACAAATTGGTAATATCAATTTAACTAATGAAGACTATGCACAAATCGATAAGGAGGAGATGGAGTTAATTGATATCAAATGGGCGTTTGCAAGTGCAGTGAGAAGGGCAAAAGATTTTATTTAGAAAACAGGAAGAAGTAATCTGGAAAGTAACAAGGATACTCCATACGGCTGTGACAAAAGGAAAGTTACTTGTTTCAACTGTAGAGAAAAGGGGCATTTTAAAAGAGAATGCACGAAGCCTCCACAGCAAGGGAATCAATATCCTTTTAACAGAAATCAAGTTACTAACAACGAAAGAGCAATGGTTCCTGCAAACAATTTCAACCGAGCATTAGTAGTTCAAGCAGATGAGGGCTGTGATTGGTTTGTTCAATTAGGAAACAATGGTGGAGGAGGAACTGCATACTATGCTGAAATTACAAAAAAAATAATAACGAAGGAGAATCGTCCAGAAATAATGACAGTTCATGGGATAGCAGCAGTTCAAATGAAGCAGAATCGACTTCTAGTGAAGAACGACCTGAAGATGTTAATGCTGAAGTAGATGAGGTAATTACTGAAACTGAATCGACGGATAACAGGGAAGAAGATTTGGAGCATGAAACTGAAGGATCAGCTGATGAGTTTTCCAAGCATCTCTCATCAATCGGATCTTCCACTCTTCGTGCAGCATTCATGACCCATTTGGATTGCCAATCCAGTCAGGTAAGTTTCGATAAACCCATTATGTCCAAGTGTTTTGAATGTATAGCTTCAAAAGGTAAATACTTAGAACTCGAAAGAAAATTTGATCACACAAAGAAGCATCATCAGAGTTTGATTGTAGATCTGACGAAGTGCACTAAGGCAAACACAACACTTAAGAAAAAATGAAAAAGAATTTAAAACAACAATTGAAACGTTAAAGAAAGATGTTTCTGAATCAACAAAGAATGTTTTGAGAAAACAAACATCCATTAACAATTATATTAACATGCTTGAAGAAACAAAAAAGGAGTTAGCCTGTGCAAAGTGTGAACATGATGCAATCAAACTCAAGTTGGACAGTTACTCCAACTCAAGATATGTTTTGGATCACATCATTGATGTTCAAAAGAAGAAAGGTGATGTGAAATGCATAGTTTATCAGGCTTGTCCCCCTCCAGTTAGGCACAATTACACCAAAATGCCAGAAGATGAAGATATGCCACAGTTTGAACCCACTGTTCCATTGGATCTAGATGAATTTACAGCTGGTCTAGGGTTCACTAAGGGCACATCTTCAAGTCAAGGTCAATCAGATAACATGAATGACTCAAAGTCTATGAATGATCAAAATTCTCCAATTATTGAGGATTATGATAGTTCAGATGACGAGTCAGATGAGGACAAACCTAAGCAATCAAATGCGATAACAAAAGAGGAAAATGTATCTCACAAAAATCACATTCTCTGTGATCCTTCAGCGAAACCATGTGTGCCAATGTCAAGCTTGTTGAAGCTCATGTTGAAACCTGTGAAAGCATGAACTTGTTTTATACGTTGATTGGTTCCGACAGAGTTTACTCAAACAAAGATTTTCCCATCAAAAATGTCAATCAATCCTTTGATAAAGTTTTCGAGGATTCTACCAGTAAGTTTTTGGGTAATTCAAGCCCAAAAGTTGTAGTGACTTAGTGTCTCCTCTCCTAAAAACCGAAGTTAGAAAGAAATACAGAAATAAAAAAAAATCAACTAAAGCAAAATCACGCTAACCAAGGAAATAGAAAAAGGAAAAAGAGCCATAAGAAGAAAACTCAAAATGTGAACTTCGTGAAATCCCGAGGGACTGATAAAATTGAATCTTTTGAAAACAAATCCAACACGGATTTTGTTAAACAAAATAAAATTTTAAAGAGAAACAGTCAGAACAACTATACACAACACACAAATTGTTGTAATGTAGGGCCACCTACCTCAAGATCACGAAGTTCATCATCAGGCTACCACATTTATAATACTCCGAGGTTTGTTGAGCGGAGATCATGCTTTGAGTGCGATAAGTATGGGCACATTGTCAAAACTGTCCATATCTCACAAAGGGAAAAGCAAAAATTGATGTGCCCCATGGTAAACGTTACCATACAAAATCTGTTTCGCCAAAACAGGACCCTCGTCTTGTTAAACAACGAGAAATGAAATAGAGAAAGAAACAACAAAAGGCTGTTGAAAAAGCTTTAAAACCAGAGTTTGTCCAAACACAATCAAATGATAAAATTGAGATAGAAAAACAGACTTGGAAACCAAAACCGATAATCATTTCAGGGGGAGCACAATTCATTCCGAATAATCGGGAAAACAAAGTTCAAATTCTCGATGATGTCGGACGACCCAAGTCAATGAAGGCTTGGGTCCCCATCTCCAACTAATCTTAAATGAATATGCAGGATGTTCTAGGAGGAACTATTGATAATCATGGAATTGTTGATAGTGGAGCATCTAGGCACAAGATCGGCAACACGCAGCTCCAAAACATCATTATATCCAGGAGTTGTTGCCTTTGTTGGAGAGAAAGAGAAGATAATGTCCGATGAGTGAAGAAAGTTTGGTAAATGAAGTCGATAACTTCGACAAGATGAAAAACGACCAACAATTTGTTTGTTTAAGGCTTGGATCGGATTCTCAGGATAGATTCAATTGAAGTGTACGCGCCTGCAGCACGTCAGAAGATTAGCAAAGATTCATGTCTTATATCCTCCACAAAAAATTCAAATCCTACAAGATGATCGTGCAGTGTACATTAAGCCACGTGTGTAATTGAAGAAAATGTGTTTGGTTGAACAAACCAACCGGGTGTGCGGATGCCTTGGCATGGTTTGAACAACCGCACACTACTTCTGAAGGAGAAATACGAAGACCTTCGCTGGTGCAAAAAATGTGGACAACATCATGTATGGACCGTCCAAAGATGATGTGTACAAGCTTCTCCACATGTTCTCTTGCTTCTTACCAGTCGGACCCAGAGGTTTATAATCTTGTTGCTATGAAGAGATTTCTGAAGTTATATGAAGTAGCTGCAAAATCGACCTTGAAATCCACACCCGGTGGATATCCAGTTGGGAGAGCACACATATTCCTGACAATGCACGGAGAAATTGCAGGATTACGGTTTAAATTTTCTAAATCTCTTCTATCTGTGTCGATATTTAAGCTGCTTTACAAATTTCTAAAATTTTGAACAGCACTCCAGATCAAACACATTGATCTCGAATATCACCTCACACGTGATTGTTTCAATATGAAACTCATCAACATTGTTTTGATCCACACCCATTATGCCAACTCATTTTCCCAAAATCTTGGAAAATCAGTTTTATTAAACAAATTTTAGTGAACGGCGTCGAGGTAAAACATCAGTTAATCCACATCGGGAAATCATTTTTGTAAATATTTTTCTTAAAGATAATCCAAAAAGATGTATTTAAAGGGTTAAATTTACTTTTTGCATTGTAGGGGGAGTAAATTACAATCCGAAAAATACAAAAACATTGCAAAACGTAAAAAATGACAAAAACATGAGAAAACAAAAATGAGTTTCCTGGCAAGAAAAAGAGAAAATGATAGTAAATTAGTGGTCTGTCAAAACCTCTTTGAACCTAAAATGAAAGATGATAAGGAGCTCTATATTCAATATATCGGTAGGCTCAAAATCTTTTTAAAGTGTGCACAGGGCGATATAAACATAATCGACTAATGACCAGGTGGGAACCATTCATTGGCATATGGTCTTGGTACTGAAATTTCGTTTGATAGTATGCCGAGGTTATGAGATATGCGGTCTGTATGGGTATCATGGTTGAATCTTTTACCAAAAAATAACGGGGACGCAAGTCTAGAATTTCCATGATACCATACATACGTGTAAATATTGCATACGGTCATCAATAAGTGATAAACATATCACATCCACTCAACAATAAGTGATAATATATCACAGCGTTATGCGGGAGCTAAGTTCGTCTCTTTGTCGGTACGATGGTACTAACCTGTTCACGGATTTACTCCTGTGCCCTGTATACATCTGAAAATCAAGTTCCTCATCAATAAGTGATTTTATCACATACGACTTGTTTTTCAATCAAAATAAGTGAGTATCTCACAATCTATACGTCAAAACAGATGATAAACCGTATACTCACCGGTAAGATTTTCTCTCGTGCATGTCTTGATACGGGAATGTGTCGTGAGTGGATGAACACCGGTCGGCAAGTATAAATCATACATTAATCGTATCCCCTAACCACGAGTACATCTGATAAGTTGAGCTTATATGGACAACAATACCGATAATTGTTGTAGAATACTTATCTAAATACTAATTAATCAAACAACAAGTGTGTTTTGGCATGACCGTCTACTAATATGATTCTCTTACCCTCGAAACTCGCAAAAAGAATGTCTGTAAATATTTATTTATTGCTTTCCGTCCTTACATTTAAAAATTGAAAAATGTCAAAAAGATTTTAGGTGAGTTTTAATATAAATTTTATAAAAGTCAAAAAGATTTTGCTTCTAGTTTATTTTTGATTGACCGATGTTGGAACTCGAGTCTATCCTACCTAAAAAATCCTGATTGTAAGCCTGAAAACAATTGCATCTTCATAAATGGTCGAAGTTGACAAGCTTTAAAGGTTAATGGATTAAAATTAAGCAATCTTAAATGTCACACCCCGACCCGCAGCGGAATAAGAGTCGGGGCATAATTGGGTTATCACCAAAGCTCATGATGTTTACTAAAATGTTTCATATTTATTAAATTCGAATTACAACTTCAATATTCAAAACAAGTTCATACAATTACAAGGAAAAAGAAACTAAGTAAAACAATCCAAAGCCTAAACTGATTTATTCTTCTAGGCCGTCCTATATGTTTCTTGCTTCAACTGGATCACCTGTATCATGTGTAAAAATGGGGGATTTTGGGTCAACAAAAGTTGGCGAGAGAACCTAGTTAAAAAATTTGCTATTGATTTCTTGTTGTATTTAATATGGAAAATTTGTGCAATAATCATATGTGAGCAAACGTAAATAAACAAACAAACACAAACCACCTTAAATGAGTATATGACATGAATGATAATGTATATGTTGGCAACGCCACGTTCCGCTCATAGGTAATGGGGAACATACGAGCCTATGATGATGTATGTGAGATCAAGGCTCAATCAAACGGAGCCGATCGTATGTTGGCAACGCCACGTTCCGCTCATAGGTAATGGGGAACAGACGAGCCTATGATGATGTATGTACTGAAAATGATAAATTTAATCTAAACATTAACCACACAAACAATTGATACATATTGGATACACATTTGATCATGGATATGATGGATGCACAAGTGTTTAAATGTAATAAATAATAAGCGACACATGATACACCCCAAAGTGTGATTAAAACGGGGAATTGGTAGAGATTCACTCACATTGGGTGCGTTCTCTTGGTGATGTTGAATGCGCACGAGTTTTGGGATTTGATCGACGAGGAAAGACTAACCTAAAATAATAACGAAATGGTACGGTAAATAAGTGGATTTTATTAACAATTTTAATAGGATTTTTAGATTTATTATTTTGTGAGTTTAAGGTCATTTTCTAACTTTAAAAATATTATTTTTAAGTATTTTTAATTGATTTTTAAATTAAATAAATAAATAAAATTAAATAAAAATAAATAAAAAATTTGACTTTTTGGTTGACCGTTGACCGGTCGGACAGTGGTGATTGGTGCACTGAGTGAGGTTCGAACCCGGGACCTCTCGTACGCGTGCACGCAGCTCTACCAACTGAGCTACGTGTCTAACCCGAAATATTCTATGTTTTAATTATATATATATACTAATTAAATGTTAATTTATTTGGTTTATATTAAAAGGATTTAAACTGGTTGAACCGGTTGCAGGGAAGCCAGATCGAACTCGGGTCCTTTGGTTTGTAAGCGCACAGCCCAACCAGTTGGGCTGTGTGTCTTATCTGTTTAACTTACGGTTTATATTAATCTTATAAACATATTGGGACCTGTTCTGATTCAGTTTTAAAAAAAATTGGTTTTAATTCGAAAAGTCGGTGCGTTTGTAAGGTTCGAACTCATGACGTGCGCTATGTGTTTGCACACAGTCCACCGCTGGACTGTGTGTCTAACCCGGTTTAATAAGTTGTTTTAATTAAACTTATACACAATGTTTGACTTCGTCTTCTTCATTCATGAACACAGACAACCGATATTCGACTGTTCTGGTTTAAATTATTCGTCGGACATATAAGTGGTTGAAATGTAATGGATAAAAAGAGTTAAGGAATCGAATGTACCGAATAGACTGTTTTTCTCAGAATTCCGTCAATGGTCGTCGGCTCTGATTTGTGAATTCCGTCTGATTGAATCAATTAACAGTTTTGATCGATGAGTTGTGAAATTGAGTTACTAAACAAAGATTATCAGAGGGTTTAGATGTTTGTACCGACTCACAGCGTGATTTCGGAAATTTTCAGAGATCGTCTGGGACCGATTCTGGTTTAAGGATTGAAGTTAGTATAAGTCTAACAATAGATTGAAAACGAAAGAATCGAGAAATTTACCGATTTGATGTATGTCTCGGTTTTCTTGCGAAAGTCCGGCAATACAGAATATCTCCGGCGAGTGTAATTTCTTCGAGAATTTGTGCGATTTTGAGCGAAAAGATTACCAGAGACTTGGGTGTGTATTAATAGGGAAGAATCATGATGAATTGAGTCCGAATTTAGTCTTGATTCATGGTCAAGGTTTTCTCCGGCGGTTATGACTGGGATCACGGGACTAGACATCGGTTATAACCGATGTCGAGGTTAATACACGCGTTCAGTCAAAGCAAACCGTCGATAATTAGCGAAATCGTCGGTAATTCCGGCGACTGCGAATTGGGCGCGCTGATGACTGAATTCGATTTCGAGTTTTATTATAAATGTTATTTGTTTTAATAAATATCACAAATGAGTCAAGTGGCGGAGTGGTTGGGTGTTGCTTGTTTCTTCCGGCTGACCCGGGTTCGAAACCCGGCAGCCTCTTTTCTTTTTTATTTTCTTTATTTTTACTTTTTAATAATTATAGTTTCTAAATTCTAAAATGTTTATTAATTATGTATTGTTTAAAATTAAAATTAATCATAAATACGCAACGAAATTTTATAACTTGATATTCGATTAATAAACGAAGCGGGTTTTGGAAACCCGTTTTTCGATGGATGTTACAGTATCCCCTACTTTTAGAAATTTCATCCCGAAATTTAAGTAGTAGTGGTAACAGGAAAAAGATGTGGGTATTTCTCGCGCATTGAGTCTTCATGTTCCCAAGTAAACTCAGGTCCTCGTTTCGACTCCCAGCGTACCCTGACAATTGGAATACGACTCCGTCTTAAACAATTCTCTCCGAAGTCCATAATTTCTACTGGTCTTTCAATGAAATGCATAGATTCATCGACTTGAATGTCTTCTAGAGGAATATGAAGGTTTTCATCGGCGAGGCACTTCTTCAAGTTTGATACGTGAAACGTGGGATGAATTATGTTGAGTTCTTCTGGTAGATCAAGCTTGTATGCTACAGGTCCTACTCTTTCGAGTATCTTGAAAGGTCCTACGTAGTGTGGTGCTAGCTTGCCCTTCTGGCCAAAACGAACCACTCCCTTCCACGGTGATACTTTTAAAAGTACTTGGTCACCAATGTTAAACTCCAAGGGCTTTCGTCGCTTGTCTGCATAACTCTTTTGACGACTTTGTGCCGCTAGAAGATTGTTTCGAATTTGATGGATCTTGTCTGTTGTTTCTTGAATTAATTCTGGACCGGTGATTTGTGCTTCTCCAATTTCATGCCAACATATTGGTGATCGGTACTTACGACCATATAAAGCTTCGAAAGGTGCCATGCCGATACTTGAATGATAGCTGTTGTTGTACGAAAATTCAACTAATGGTAGATGAGCGTCCCAATTCCCTTTGAAGTCTATGACACATGCTCGAAGCATGTCTTCAAGAGTTTGGTTGGTGCGTTCAGATTGCCCATCAGTTTGAGGATGAAAAGCGGTACTGAGGTCTAATCCTGTACCCAAAGCGGCTTGTACGGCTTGCCATGTTCGTGAAGTGAAACGACCATCACGGTCTGAAATAATGCTTAAAGGTACACCGTGACGGCTTACGATCTCGCTGATGTAGATACGAGCTAACTTCTCGTTCTTGAAGTCCTCGCGAATTGGAATGAAGTGAGCTGATTTGGTAAGACGATCAATGATTACCCATATTGTGTCATACCCACTGGAGGTGCGAGGTAACCCGGTAATGAAGTCCATGGTTATGTTTTCCCACTTCCATACAGGTATTTCAGGTTGGGTTAGGAGTCCTGAAGGTCTCTGATGTTCAGCTTTTACTTTGGAACAGGTAAGGCACTTGGATACAAAAACAGCAATATCCTTTTTCATTCCAGGCCACCAGTAGGTGTATCGAAGGTCTTGATACATCTTGCCGGCTCCTGGGTGTATAGAGTATCGTGTTTTGTGCGCCTCATTCATAAGGAAATCACGAAGGTTATTGTGATCGGGAATCCATATGCGATCTAGATAATACAGAATACCGTCGGATTTGGTTTCGATTTTAAGTTCTGCTCCACAAAACAGCTCATTGCGTACGTCGTTTTCTATTACAGAAACATGTTGGGCTTCTGGGATTTGATCTTTGATGTCGGTTATGATTTGCGAACATAGAAGACGAATGGAGTTCGCATAACCCTTTCGACTGAGCGCATCGGCCACCACGTTTGCCTTACCAGGATGATACTGAATTTCACAGTCGTAGTCATTAAGAAGTTCGACCCATCTTCGTTGCCTCGTATTCAACTCCTTTTGGTTAAAGATATGTTGGAGGCTCTTGTGGTCAATGTATATTTCACACTTGGTACCGTAGAGGTAATGTCTCCATATCATGAGAGCGAACACAACGGCTCCAAGTTCCAGGTCGTGGGTGGTGTAGTTCTTCTCATGAACTTTGAGTTGCCTAGAAGCATAGGCTATCACTTTTCCCCTTTGCATTAATACACAGCCTAGTCCTTGCCCTGATGCGTCGCAATATACTACAAAGTCATCGCAACCTTCGGGGAGTGTGAGGATAGGCGCGTCATAAAGCTTTTGCTTAAGGGTTTGGAAGGCTTCTTCTTGTTTAGGTCCCCATATGAAGGGTTTTCCTTTATGAGTCAAAGCCGTGAGTGGTACAGCAATACGGGAGAAATTTGCAATGAAGCGGCGATAGTAACCAGCCAAACCAAGAAATGATCTTACTTCGGTAGGGGTACGTGGCGCTTGCCATTCTTGTACTGCTTTGATCTTTGTGGGGTCAACATGTATTCCCTTGTCATTGACGACATGTCCAAGGAATTATACCTCTTTTAACCAGAATTCGCATTTGGAGAATTTGGCGTAGAGCTTTTCATTCCTTAAGAGCGTAAGGATGAGTCGAAGGTGTCGTTCATGATCAGATTTAGACTTTAAGTAGATGAGGATGTCGTCGATAAAGACTATGACAAAGCGGTCGAGGTAGGGTTTGCATACCCTATTCATTAGATCCATGAATACAGCTGGGGCGTTGGTTAATCCAAATGGCATGACCATGAATTCGTAATGACCATATCGAGTTCGGAAGGCGGTCTTTGGAACGTCTTCTTCATGTACTCTGAGTTGATGATATCCAGAACGAAGGTCGATTTTTGAAAAATAGGTGGCGCCCTGAAGTTGATCTAGAAGGTCATCGATGCGAGGTAATGGGTAGCGGTTCTTGACCGTTAACTTGTTGAGTTCTCTGTAGTCGATACACATGCGAAACGTTCCATCTTTCTTCTTCACAAACAAAACAGGTGCACCCCATGGCGATGAGCTAGGACGTATGAATCCTTTGTCAGTCAGCTCTTGCATTTCTGATGGGGCTAACCTGTAAGGAGATTTTGCGACTGGTGTAGCGCCAGGTATAAGATCAATGCGGAATTCGACTTCCCTCATGGGAGGAAGTCCTGAGATGTCGTCGGGAAAGACTTGTGGGAATTCTTTCACTACAGGTATATCTTCTAGTTTCTTCTCCTTGCTTTCCTTCTTGACGACGTGAGTTAGGAATGCGACATAGTTCTTGCGGAGATACTTTCGGGCTTGAAGGCAGGACATCAATTTGAGTCCTTTCGAAGGGGTTTCTCCAAAGATTCGTAGGGTTTGACCGTCTGCAAGAGGAATGCGAATGAACTTTTCGCGGCATACTACTTCAGCATGATGTTGGCTGAGCCAGTCCATACCGATTATAATGTCGAAACTTCCCAACTTCATAGGAATGAGGTCAACCGGAAAATCGTGATCGTTTAAAGTGAGGGTACAATTTCGTATAATAGCGTTTAATGAGACCGGTTTTCCGTCAGCGAATTCCACCGTTATGGATTCCATGAGATTATCACGAGTTTGGTTGAGGATGGGTTCAAATTCTAAGGACACAAAACTCTTATCCGCGCCAGTATCAAATAACATGGATGCATAACTGCCATTGATGAGAAACATACCGTTAACCACGTTGTTG
This sequence comes from Scalesia atractyloides, assembly GCA_947069175.1. Lineage (NCBI taxonomy): Eukaryota > Viridiplantae > Streptophyta > Magnoliopsida > Asterales > Asteraceae > Scalesia > Scalesia atractyloides. Next base: position 36,818,560 of record CAMTDV010000116.1, read on the forward strand.
TCAGCCCTAGCTTGATTGACGTTGATGTTGAAAGCTCTTCCTCTAGCAGGTGGAGGAGCTTGGTTAGCTTGGTTCACCGGATTTGCATGAGCTTGGGCATGAATGATGTTCACCAAGCGTGGACAAGTGTTTCTAAAGTGGTTTGGGTCTCCACAGTTGTAACAAGCCCGCATGGGTTGCATCATGGGGTAGTGGGGTTGGTAGTAGGATTGGATCGTATGTTGTGTAGGTGGTAGAAGTAAGGGTTGTTGGGCTTGACCCACTATCTGATGGTGGGTTTGGGTTGAGGGTTGGTTGCGGTTCATTCGCTGAAGTGTGCGACAGGTTTGGATGGTGTGACCTGCACGGCCACAGCTGGTGCAATGTTGGCAGGGGTGTTCAGGAAAGTGATGGTATTGGAAACGGTTGCATTTTGGGTATGGGCCGGAGTATGGCTTTTTATATGATGCAGATGAGGGGGCAATTTGGGTGATGGGTGCAGCAGTAATAGGGGGGTTTGTTTGTGTGACAGCAAAGTTTCTGTTGTTTCGCTTCCTTTTACCAGTAAACTTCGAAGAAGAGACAGAATGGTTTGAAGTTTGAGCCTCAATGGGGGCTTTCTTTTTCTCCTCCTTGAATTTACCGTTTCGGATGCGATTTTCGGTAAGTTCGGTAGCTAGTTCCATTGCGGCTTCAAGTGTCGCAGGCGAAGTGCTTAGAACTGAGTCTTGAATTTTCGAGGGGAGGCCTCGAATGTAGTGTTCAACCAATCGGTACACTGGGGTGAACAAGTTGGGAATCATTTGGTTCAACTCTAGAAACCTTTTGTTGTAGGAAGTATGATCTCCTTCCTTTTGCTTTAACGAGTGGAATTCATCTTCTAACTTTTTGATTTCGCTTCTTGGACAGAAGCGTCTTGTCATTATTTCCCTTAACTCTTCCCATGTTAAGGCCATTGCATCTTCGATTCCTCTCTTGCCCTTCTCTGTGTTCCACCAGGTCAGGGCTACCCCAAATAGTCTCCCGGTTGCGTAACGTACCTTGCGATCCTCGGGACAATCGCAATTGAGGAAAGTGTTCTCCATTTCCTCAAACCAGTGGAGGAGAGCAGTGACACCTTCGGTCCCTTCATACTTTGGGGGATCGCAAGACTTGAAATGTTTGTAGGAGCACTTTTTGGAGGGAGGGTTGTTGACGTTCTGGTCTTCTTGGTTTGGAGCGTTGATGGGATTCGCGGTGAGAGCTTGTTGGACTTGAATTACGATGTCAGGAAGCACCGCGGCCATTTGTTTTGCAATTTGGGTGGCCAAGCGTTCGTTTGACCTTCCTGACTTTCTACCTCCACGTAGTTGCCTAGCCGACATCTACAGGAACATACATAGGAAGATAGTGAGTTTAAGAAGTTTTTAGGTGTCATGTGTCGTTAAAAGTAATAAAATAACATAATCATAAATAATGCAACTACATCCATAGGATGTCTTGGGTTTGCTCATGTTTGGGCCTCCAATGTCCCCCATACCATCGCCTGTATAGTCATGTGGGCCCCCATGGCTATTGGCTTAGTAGGATTCACATTGGTGTTGGCGGTTTAACACTCGCATCACCCGAATGAAAACCATGAAATATGTTTGCGAGATGTATGGTAGGAGGGTGTCCAGGTATAGACACAATGACAACTCAAAGTGGGGTTAGCTCACACGACGTTTGGTATAGCATGCTTTGGCCTAATAGGTCCTTCGTACTCTCATCGTTAGTCCCCAGGTAGGCAAACTGGTCCTTTATTTTGGATTTATACGAATGCCAAGCCTAGACAGGACGTTCCGACTACCGGTACTCGTACCCTTCCAGTTACTACATGCTCGTCATGAGAACTCACTTTGATGTGATTTGAAAATACAAAAATCGTTGCAAAAATCATAGGAATTGTGAGGTGTGTGGTCTCATGGATATGGTATCATGGTTGAATCTTTTACCGAAAAATAACGGGGACGCAAGTCTAGAACTTCCATGATACCATACATACGTGTAAATATTGCATACGGTCATCAATAAGTGATAAACATATCACATCCACCCAACAATAAGTGATAAACATATCACGTCCACCCAACAATAAGTGATAATATATCACAGCTTTATGCGGGAGCTAAGTTCGTCTCTTTGTCGGTACGATGGTACTAACATGTTCACGGATTTACTCATGTGCCCTGTATACATCTGAAAATCAAGTTCCTCATCAATAAGTGATTTTATCACATAGGACTTGTTTTTCAATCAAAATAAGTGAGTATCTCACAATCTATACGTCAAAACAGATGATAAACCGTATACTCACCGGTAAGATTTTCTCTCGTGCATGTCTTGATACGGGAATGTGTCGTGAGTGGATGAACACCGGTCGGCAAGTATAAATCATACATTAATCGTATCCCCTAACCACGAGTACATCTGATAAGTTGAGCTTATATGGACAACAATACCGATAATTGTTGTAGAATACTTATCTAAATACTAATTAATCAAACAACAAGTGTGTTTTGGCATGACCGTCTACTAATATGATTCTCTTACCCTCGAAACTCGCAAAAAGAATGTCTGTAAATATTTATTTATTGCTTTCCGTCCTTACATTTAAAAATTGAAAAATGTCAAAAAGATTTTAGGTGAGTTTTAATATAAATTTTATAAAAGTCAAAAAGATTTTGCTTCTAGTTTATTTTTGATTGACCGATGTTGGAACTCGAGTCTATCCTACCTAAAAAATCCTGATTGTAAGCCTGAAAACAATTGCATCTTCATAAATGGTCGAAGTTGACAAGCTTTAAAGGTTAATGGATTAAAATTAAGCAATCTTAAATGTCACACCCCGACCCGCAGCGGAATAAGAGTCGGGGCATAATTGGGTTATCACCAAAGCTCATGATGTTTACTAAAATGTTTCATATTTATTAAATTCGAATTACAACTTCAATATTCAAAACAAGTTCATACAATTACAAGGAAAAAGAAACTAAGTAAAACAATCCAAAGCCTAAACTGATTTATTCTTCTAGGCCGTCCTATATGTTTCTTGCTTCAACTGGATCACCTGTATCATGTGTAAAAATGGGGGATTTTGGGTCAACAAAAGTTGGCGAGAGAACCTAGTTAAAAAATTTGCTATTGATTTCTTGTTGTATTTAATATGGAAAATTTGTGCAATAATCATATGTGAGCAAACGTAAATAAACAAACAAACACAAACCACCTTAAATGAGTATATGACATGAATGATAATGTATATGTTGGCAACGCCACGTTCCGCTCATAGGTAATGGGGAACATACGAGCCTATGATGATGTATGTGAGATCAAGGCTCAATCAAACGGAGCCGATCGTATGTTGGCAACGCCACGTTCCGCTCATAGGTAATGGGGAACAGACGAGCCTATGATGATGTATGTACTGAAAATGATAAATTTAATCTAAACATTAACCACACAAACAATTGATACATATTGGATACACATTTGATCATGGATATGATGGATGCACAAGTGTTTAAATGTAATAAATAATAAGCGACACATGATACACCCCAAAGTGTGATTAAAACGGGGAATTGGTAGAGATTCACTCACATTGGGTGCGTTCTCTTGGTGATGTTGAATGCGCACGAGTTTTGGGATTTGATCGACGAGGAAAGACTAACCTAAAATAATAACGAAATGGTACGGTAAATAAGTGGATTTTATTAACAATTTTAATAGGATTTTTAGATTTATTATTTTGTGAGTTTAAGGTCATTTTCTAACTTTAAAAATATTATTTTTAAGTATTTTTAATTGATTTTTAAATTAAATAAATAAATAAAATTAAATAAAAATAAATAAAAAATTTGACTTTTTGGTTGACCGTTGACTGGTCCGTTGACCGGTCGGACAGTGGTGATTGGTGCGCTGAGTGAGGTTCGAACCCGGGACCTCTCGTACGCGTGCACACAGCTCTACCAACTGAGCTACGTGTCTAACCCGAAATATTCTATGTTTTAATTATATATATATACTAATTAAATGTTAATTTATTTGGTTTATATTAAAAGGATTTAAACTGGTTGAACCGGTTGCAGGGAAGCCGGATCGAACTTGGGTCCTTTGGTTTGTAAGCGCACAGCCCAACCAGTTGGGCTGTGTGTCTTATCTGTTTAACTTACGGTTTATATTAATCTTATAAACATACTGGGACCTGTTCTGATTCAGTTTAAAAAAAATTGGTTTTAATTCGGAAAGTCGATGCGTTTGTAAGGTTCGAACTCATGACGTGCGCTATGTGTTTGCACACAGTCCACCGCTGGACTGTGTGTCTAACCCGGTTTAATAAATTGTTTTAATTAAACTTATACACAATGTTTGACTTCGTCTTCTTCATTCAAGAACACAGACAACCGATATTCGACTGTTCTGGTTTAAATTATTCGTCGGACATATAAGTGGTTGAAATGTAATGGACAAAAAGAGTTAAGGAATCGAATGTACCGAATAGACTGTTTTTCTCAGAATTCCGTCAATGGTCGTCGGCTCAGATTTGTGAATTCCGTCTGATTGAATCAATTAACAGTTTTGATCGATGAGTTGTGAAATTGAGTTACTAAACAAAGATTATCAGAGGGTTTAGATGTTTGTACCGACTCACAACGTGATTTTGGAAATTTTCAGAGATTTTCCGGCGAGTGCAGATTATCCGACAACGTCGTCTGGGACCGATTCTGGTTTAAGGATTGAAGTTAGTATAAGTCTAACAATGGATTGAAAACGAAAGAATCGAGAAATTTACCGATTTGATGTATGTCTCGGTTTTCCGGCGAAAGTCCGGCAATACAGAATATCTCCGGCGAGTGTAATTTCTTCGAGAATTTGTGCGATTTTGAGCGAAAAGATTACCAGAGACTTGGGTGTGTATTTATAGGGAAGAATCATGATGAATTGAGTCCGAATTTAGTCTTGATTCATGGTCATGGTTTTCTCCGGCTGTTATGACTGGGATCGCGGGACTAGACATCGGTTATAACCGATGTCGAGGTTAATACACGCGTTCAGTCAAAGGAAACCGTCGATAATTGGCGAAATCGTCGGTAATTCCGGCGACTGCGGATTGGGCGCGCTGATGACTGAATTCGATTTCGAGTTTTATTATAAATGTTATTTGTTTTAATAAATATCACAAATGAGTCAAGTGGCGGAGTGGTTGGGTGTTGCTTGTTTCTTCCGGCTGACCCGGGTTCGAAACCCGGCAGCCTCTTTTCTTTTTTATTTTCTTTATTTTTACTTTTTAATAATTATAGTTTCTAAATTCTAAAATGTTTATTAATTATGTATTGTTTAAAATTAAAATTAATCATAAATACGCAACGAAATTTTATAACTTGATATTCGATTAATAAACGAAGCTGGTTTTGGAAACCCGTTTTTCGACGGATGTTACATTAAAAACTCTTAAAGTATTGTCAGTTGGTAGTTGAATGTGAGTTGGTCTCATGTGTGTCCTTTGCTAATTTTGCTTAAAATCAATCCTTCGTGAAATTTTCAAATGAAAATTCTCTAAGGTTGATCAAATCTCTAGCGGTTGTTCTCATTACGCGTTTAGCTTTGTTGTGTGTGTAGATGTAATATTCAAGCAAGCTATAGGCAAAGAGGATGAGTTTGAAGAAAACAAGTTACGGGAGTAAAGACACCACATAAATGCAAGCCGTGAATCAAGAAGATCAACTCATCGCTGACCACTTATCAACACCACAAGATATATTCAAGGGGGGTTTGCTAATGCACCTCCTAACTGTGACGCGTGAAGACATCCGAAGAATCCGACAGTATGAAGAACGAACCATCACGAGCAGCATCCAAGGGAGAGTTTGTTGATTCATATTTGTGTGGATGCGACTCAGTTCGGTTCGGTTCGACTTAATTCGGTTTTCACGCAAGAAGCTCATAGTCCGAAGCAGACCATTAGAAATGAAGACCGAAGACCAAGCAACATCCAAGCGGGAGTTTTTTGATACACTTTTGTGTCTGTCGCTTATTCTTAGTTACGTCAGTAATTGTACAGTCTTTGTTTGTTGTGTCTGTAAAGTTTGGACATGTTGACCAAATCAAGATATCCTCCTATCTTGATTTGGTACGACGTTTAGTTAGTTCATGCGAGTGAAAGGTGATTCATACGAGCAAGGTGCTTGCTCGTACGAGTCACTACATGCTCATACAAGTCATTGTATGCTAGTACGAGTGTCTATGTTAACAAAAACATTGCTTGGTCGTACGAATGAGTTACTCATTCGTACGAGCCATAACCTGCTCGTATGAGCAACCATGTCTGAATGTTCTTCGTGTCTTTGTAGTGCTTCGTACACCTGTGACATTCTTCATATTGTTTCTTGGTGTTAGCACTATATAAATAGACATGCACTTCTCAGTAGAGTGGTAAGACACAAGGTGAGCAAAGAGAGAGAACACTGAGAGGGTATAGAGAGATTAGTAGTTTATCCAAGAGTCTATGTACTGAGTCTCTCTACAAATCTATATAGTGAACATTTGAAGATATATCTTTGTCATATTGATTGTGCTCTTGCTTTGGTTTGCATACACACTTGGATTCCGCACTCGTGTGTGTGTTACATAAACAAGGAAGCAGGTTTATCTTGGTCATCCATGTGGACCTACACCATTCCCATCCCCAAATCCAAAACAAAAACAAAAAAAAAAGTCACCCTCGAGGTTGAGATGCCAGAGGAACCTGCTGTAACAAAAAGGCAGCAAACATTTGTTGTTACTTCCTCAAAACAGATGTAAACATATCCACCTAGACAAACTCCTCACATATCCTCGCAAAATGATAGTGTTGTAAGCACAGGGGAACCAAGTCAATAGGGATATGATTCATTTGAACATTTATTCTCAACTTCTCTTTTCACTCCACCACCCACAAAACAATACCTCTCACATTCCAATCATTGCTTGATGCAATTGACAAAAATGACTTGTGCATACCTAGTTCCTCTCAACAACATATCACTGAGAGTATACAACAAGTGACTAGGGCAAGCTTAGAAGTCATTGCTAGCCCACAAGCAGAGGAGGCTACACCTCTTGTGTCCCAAGAGACAGTTAAATGTTTTTCAAGTGACACAACCACTAGAACTGTAGAGACAACAATCTCACAGCTAAACATTAGTTACATAGCTAAGACCTCCTTGAAGGCAACAATTGTTGAGTCTAGTACACTCTATAACAGTTGAAAGTCCCCAGTACCAAGCAAAATGGGCACTTGGTTCAAAACCAAGTAAAACAACCTCTGGTGGGAACTCAGACGATCCTATTAACTTAGGCGATGGTTTAAGATACTAGGAATTGATGGAGAGAGTAACCAAGATAGGGTCTTTGTTCATGAAATCAAGGATATGTTGAAGACCTTGGTACAAAACTCAAGAACTCCACCAACTATTGCAGAAATAGCAAAAGAAATGTAGGTGCATGCATAAATATATCTTCATCTTCAAAAGCAATCTGTAGGGGCAACACAAAACATGCAAATGGAGCTCATAAGAAATATGGTGGATGCTAAGTACAAAGAAACTCAAGCAGAGATTAAGACCATTAAAGACCATCTTCTTTGAACCACTGGCACAACTCTTATTCTCCCCAAATACATAAATGATGCTAAAAATGGGGAGAGTGATAACATGAGAAAGCTTCCACCTCTAGTCAAGAAAGCCCAAAAGAAGCATGATGCTTCTGAAGCCAAAAAGGCCAGACTAGAAGTAATTGAAAAGAAAAGAGGAGAAACACAAGATAAGCTAATGATATGTTGATTATGCAGGAGATCATAAAAAGAAAAAGAATTCAAGGAAACTAAGGCTCCTCAACAGAGATTCCTTGAAGCATTGTTTCAACAAAACCAACACCAACCACCAAAACTATTGCTTCCATTGCCCAAACATCTGTTGGCACTACAAAAGTGACAACATGTGTTACACCTACACTTTCACCAACACAAAAGACTCCTAAAGGTCTTCTCATCAAAAGAAAACTACCCACAAAAATTCCATTACCACCAACATAAACACCCACACCTCAAACCAGATCCAGAAGAGCCAAATTCATTATCCAAGACGATGATGAAGAAACACCTGATTCATCCACCATCAAAACCACTACTACCACAGCCTCTTCCACAACCACCACATCTATTACATCAACCACCACAACCATAACCATCTACTCACAACTATTGGAATTAGAGAATGTATCACAGAGATAGATTCTTTCTATTCCACAAAAGACCCATAACAACTCACTTTCCCATCTTTGTATAATCTTCCAAAGCCTGCAAATGTGAAAGAATATCTGAAGCTAAAGTTTAAACATGTAGAAGAGAGTGTAGTAGAAAAAAAAAGCAAAGGGAAAGGTGGTAAGGAGGCTAAACAAATTCCATCTGAAGAGTTCACTAAAGTGAACGAATTAGAAGATGTTGCCAAGGATGTCAGCAAAAAGGCTTCACAAGTCCCTGTAACTGACCCTAATTTCATAAGAGCTTTAAAGGAAGATTACATGGAGTATATAATGAAGAACAAGCCTTAAAAACACGCACACCTCAAACCAGATCCAGAAGAGCCAAATTCATTATCCAAGACGATGATGAAGAAACACCTGATTCATCACCCATCAAAACCGCTACTACCACAACATCTTCCACAACCACCAAATCTATTCCATCAACCTTACCATCAACCACCACAACCATAACCATCTACTCACTGCTATTGGAATTAGAGAATGTATCACAAGAGATACATTCTTTCTATTCCACAAAAGACCCATAACAACTCACTTTCCCATCTTTGCATAATCGTCCAAAGCCTGCAAATGTGAAAGAATATCTGAAGCTAAAGCTTAAACATGTAGAAGAGATTGTAGTAGAAAGAAGCTAAGGGAAAGGTGATAAGGAGGCTCAACAAATTCCATCTGAAGATTTCACTAAAGTGCACAGATTAGAAGATGTTGCCAAGGATGTCAGCAAAAAGGCTTCATAAGTCCATGTAAGTGACCCTAATCTCAGAAGAGCATTAAAGGAAGATTACATGGAGTATATAATGAAGAACAAGCCTTAAAAAGAAACAAGAGCCCAATTCTCTAGATTGTCTATAGAAAGCCCTCTTGAAGAAATTATGAGGATGAGAAGTTAAAACTCAATCCTGATATCAAACCCACTCATCCCAACTGGAGAGCAGGCAAAAGATTGTTGGAAAAAAGGCACTTCAATTGAAGAGAATGAAGGAGGAGATGGTAGAAACCAAATTTAGCTCTATGCAATCAACGACCAGACGGGATAAGCCAACAATCAAATAAAATACAAGAAACTTGAAGCATTAAGAGCAAAAGATCCCTCAGCTCCCAAAAGACCTAACTATGAAGAAGTAGACTTCCCTATCAATTCTCTGGTTGATCCCTTAAAAGCTACCTTAAAAGGCAAAAAAAGATGTCTGTAGAAAACATGAAGATGTAAGAAGATGAAATAAGGAAGGAAGGGACCAGAAATAAATTGTAATATGGGCATCCAGATGCAAAGCCAGAAGAAATGCTTAGTCAAGTCTTGGGAAAACAATTTCCCTCAACTCATCAAATAACATCTGCCCCAAGAAATCCATCCAACTCCAAAATTCTAAAATGGGCGTTTGATAGGGCAAGCCATGAACTAACAATAGTCAGAGCTAATGGGGAAGTGAAAAAAAATCAATGAATAGTGCCTTTGGGCTTAATGATAAAGATCTGCAAGACCAAACAAGTCTTCTACTTGAAAGGGATCCAGATGACTTTCTCTCTAAAAAGTTTGAGCTTTAGTTCAAAAGCCAAATCAGAGAGAAGCTGATGAAGAATAAAAGTTGATCCAATAAACATTTTTTTTGGCTTCATCTATTCTAAGGGGAGATTGTTGGACCTACAAAAGAATAAATGATATTGAAAAACCAAAACATGACATACGTATCAAGAAATAAACAATAGATGGATCATTCCCTTCCCAAAGATAGTGAATCTTAAACACTAATCAGACCATCTATCCAAGACATACTAACATCCATTCAAGCCTTGGAACAACTGTTGAAGAAGAACCAAACACTGATCAAATGGCCAAAGCCTAGTTGAAGAAAAGCTCTGTTCAAGAAGACCAAATATCTGTTTTGGCCAAACAGATGTTTGGAACAAAGCAACATCGGTTTGAATATCAGAGGTTTCATCAATACAACAATACTTGCTTTGTAACAGACTTTTCGTGTAATAGACCAGATGTTAGATCTCGGCAGATGTTTTCTAACATTTGTGAAATCTTTTCTGTCAGGAATGTTAGATGTCACTATCAAAGTGATTCGGTGTCAGCTGATTGCAGATAGACCTTTTGTACTTAGTATAAATAAATCTCACATGTTAGAGATTTATTTATCACTTTATCACATTCTCTTTTGTACGAATAGTTTTCGCGAGTGATCAGGCTCAGGGGTAGATTGTAAAATCATTTTCAACTGTAATTGTACTCTTGGGATTTCAATACAAAACAATTTCTGATATATCTTCCTGTTTGTGTGTTTATATTACTTGCACTTCAATTTATAAATTGTCTACTCTTATATTGTTTAAATACACAAGTTCCATAGACTCAGATCCTACAACACCACACCATACCACTCCACCACAAGCAACAACATACGTCGCTGGTGGTTATTGAAACCACCGCCAAGATGAAAGAGAGTGTGTTTGGTAAGGAGAATGTTTGTAAAGAGAGTGTAGAGAGAGAAACATGGTAGTGGCGTTTAGGTGGTAGTGGTGTAGTGGTGGCAGCTAGATCTAGGTTGCGATAAGGATCAGCAATGGTAGGAGGTGGAGATGGTTGTGTGGTGATGGTGTTGTGCGATTATGCTGGTTAGGTGGTGGTTAAGAGATCTCTGACTAATATCTAAGTGTCACAATAGCGAGATGGTGACAGTAAAAAACGGTGGTATGATAGACATAGTGGGATAGATATAGATAAGTAGAGTGAGAAGATAGGTGGATGCTTCAAATTTTCTCAATAAATCCCTTTTGCCTAAATAATCCCCAATTCATCCCCTTAAGCTTTTCAGAATGTGAAAACTTAGTCCTTTAGCTTTTCCACCCTAACAAAACTCAACCTAACCGTAAGTGACTAATATAACTTAGTAAACTTAAATGATTAATGGTAAACTTTTATATACCTACTACATATTTTAATATATTTAATAGTTTATTATTACTTTTTTAAGTTATGCAATTATTACACTTTTATGGGCTTACCATAAATGATTTATCTGAAGTACGTATATGATCACGAGCCCATAGCAACGTGCTAATCCTCTAAACTAGTTTCTTTTTTATTTTGCTATTCTCGTTAAAAAGGCCTTGTTATTTCTAAAACCCTTGTATATGTATTGATAATCGTTTATAAGTGACTAACCTCAAATGTTTTTTTACTTATAATTTAAGTAAACTGTAGTTTTACCTCCTGAGGTTTGGGAGCGCTGGCACTCTTACCTCATATTTTCAAAATTTGCTGCCTTACCACCTGTCTATTCCTAATTGTATCGATCTTGAACTCTGACCTCTAACTAGGGTTGAGCATTTGGTATCAGTACGGAACCGTACCGGTATATTTGGTACCGGTACCGGTTCCCATTTCCCCCTTTTTCGGTACTGGTACGGTACCGGTAATTACGGGTAAAACATCGGTAAGTACCGGTACCACTTTTCCCAGTTTTTTAGTACCATCTGTACCAAACGGGTACCGTGCTCATACCTACCTCTAACGCCGTTAAAGTCAACCATCTTGATAAAAGTCAAAGGTTATGTATGATGGGTGTATAATGGTAATTTCCTATGTCTTTATTTAATCAAGTTAATTACCAGCCTTCTATTTGTTAACCCAATTTTATTTTACACCCTAACCATCAACACCAAACCACTCTCCATCGTCATCATCTTCTCCGGCGATAGAGCAAGAATTCCGACACCTGCTGTGGTCTTCTTCGGTGAAGAATTCCAACATCGACCCACCTTCATCTCATTCCGAAATCATTCTGTAAACATGATAATGTGTCATAAATTAATGATCATAATTCATAACTATTTAAATACATATCACTTACTGTGAAAAAAAACAAAAAATCAAAACTAGAGGTAAGTAAACAATTACTTGCAGTAAGTATTTGTGAACAGAGCCCAACCAAATTATCATTGCAAAGAATGTATGAATAGGTGAAGCAAGATTTATGTGTCAGTCAAGCTTTGTGAACAGAGCCCATATTTGTGCACTTGGAGGATATCCATTTTATGTGTCACAGTCAAGATTTGTGAACAAAGCCCATATAAAGATTCAAACTTTGTGTTTTCTTATTAAATACATTTTGGGACATCGTGATTGATACTAGTAGCAACAAAGTAGGTATATAGTTAAGATAATTTATTTAGTATGAGGACGACCAATCCTTACCGTAAAGATTTAAAGCACTAGAAAGTCATGTTGGTGTTCGGTTGTTACATTATTCTTGCATGATTTTCTGTCTTTTCCAGAATCATGGTGTAAGTATCAAACGTCACTGTGGGATGGACGACCTGTTTCTGCATATTATAATCTTATATAACAATGTTTGATGTTTGGTAGGCAAATAGGCACCACAACTCTCCACAATTTAAAACAAAAATTACTCGGTGAATCATCTATACAACATTTGACGACAATGTTAACCCTAAAATCGAGTTATCTGACTACCAACCGCCCGCCGCCGACGTTCTGAAACCAAGAACCATTATCACCATTGTCGCCAGACTAAAACGGTCAGTTGTTACAAACTACAAGGTGTAAAAAGAAATGGTATAAATGTCATTTTACATCAAGGAGTAAAATGTTTAGTTGTTACAAGCATATGGTGTAAAAAGAAGGTATAAATGTCATTTCACATTTATAATAAGGGGTAAGAGTGTCAGTGCCCCCAAACCATAGGGGGTAAAACTGCAATTTATTCTATAATTTACGTAAACCATTTTACAAACCAAGTGTTTAACCGCAATATTCTCGTATTGATAATTGATTTGGTGATGGGTGACCTAGTTTCTTTCTTTATTATTTCACTTATTCGATAACCTCGTATTCAACTTTTCAGATAATGGGTTGACCCTTCGTAGCGTATTTTGTAATCTATTGAACTCGATTTTAATCTTAGTTCAGTTATGTTATATATTTCGGAATGTAATGTTTTTAATCTTAAAGTGTTAATGAGACTTATTTTATGGAGTCTCTATGTTTATTAAATGTTCTAGTTCCTTTTTTATCCTCACAAAGAATCAACTGTTGGAGTCAATACTCCAAGTAACCATCAAGTTAACTTAAGATAGTTAAATAACTCAAATCTTACTTGAAAGTAAGACTATGTGTTGTGAACAATTACCACATAATTGTTATGTAGGAATTTGAGCAATAGTTAAACATCCAATAATTAGGTGTAGTGAAATAACTAAACGTTCGTCCCTACTATTTGGTGGAGTGGCAAAGGCAAATGGAGATAAGAGCTAGGTCTCCTTTGGAGGTCACAAGTTCGAATTCGAGCCAACACGGGTTTTCGTCCCATCGTGGATAACACCAGAGAGTCTCGACTCTTGTGGCAGCGCAACGTCTGTCGAACGGCAGCCGATAGTATGGTTTTCCATGGGGACACAGTGAGGTCCCCGTAAGCCGGTAGTATGCCCCTTTATGGAAAAATCCGGTGGATTCTGATCCGGGGCCAGCCTCATAGCCGTGCTTGCGGCTGCCTAGTCCCAACCCCCCAATGGGTAGCATCTTGGGAATCACTATTCCAAAAAGAAAACTCTAAACACCCAATAACTAAACACTCTATAACTAAACAATTTATTTATTTTTTTAAAAAGAAAAGAAAACATGTGATTGGTTGGAGAAGATGATGACCCCATATCAAAGAGCTCTTCCCTTGTTAATGTGCTAGCCCAAAGGGGCACTTAGTCATTGGCGTCCCCCAATAACTAGTTGGAGCGGTGTTTATCTGTTAACATTCTGATGTGAAATGCTTAGTTATTCTATAACGGTCTGTCTAACTCACTCTCAACTTGGTTGTAAACAAGTCACCTTGCTCCGACTAATACAATTTCGGATGGCAATGGGTCAGGTTCGGGTCGAGTATTGGTAATCTCATACCCATACACATTTATAAAATCGTGTCTCATACCCAACCCAGTACTCGTCGAGTGTTTGTTGGTTAATTACCCTTCAGGTATCAGGCATTCGTCCCATTTGTGTCGGCTTTTAGGTATACCCATCAGCACGGATATTTTTGACATCCCTATTCTAAACAAGTCGAGGTTAGCATGGCTGGACCGAGTAAGATGTAATAATAATAGTATAATATAATTTCGGGTCGGGTAAACCCATGTGTGTTGGTCCACGATAGTCGGCACAGTGTTGAGTATCGACGTCGATTTAGTGATTGAAACGCCATTAATAATATTATCTTCTTCTGTTTCACTTTACCAATCGCCGACACTTTTCACTTCCCCACCATAATAATATATTATTACTACTTTATTCATTAATGCTTCATTGCACACATCTCTCCATTTCATCTCGTCTTCCTTCTCTCTATAAACAAACCAGCTTCAATATTACGCTAATTCGCCTTTAAGGTAACCTTTTTGATCGCCTGCTATTCAGTTTCATGAAATTGAAGTTTGAATCATGAGTTTTGTCGTATTCGACTTCTGTTTGAAATGAATTTGTATAACGAATTTTGATCGTTTTTTATTTATCTCCATATGTTTATTACGATCTAATAGCTGATTTTTATCCGTGTGTTATGATGATTCAGATCTGCTTGATATGATGATCAAATATGTTGTATATCTGTTATGAATCTAATTTGATGATTTGACTTATGTTTGCATAATTAGGGTTTAGTTATATCATTTAGATGTAATATGAATCTGCTTGATATTATTATTATAAAATTTGTTATGTATGATTCTGATTGATAATTTGACATATGTGTGTATGATTAGGGTTTGGTTTTGTTATTTGGATTAATTTGGTTAAACCTTGTCTGCTTTCAGGGTGATTTGAGATCTAAAATCTGTTATTGAGATGCTTAAGTTTGATGAGATGGGATTTTGTGACCAATTTGGTTTCTTTTGTGCTCAAAATGCACAAGGAGAGATGAATTCGGTCCCAGTCAATATGCCGGCTACGGTTGTGGATGATGATTTTTCTGATGAAGAGATTGATGTGGATGAACTTGAGAGACGAATGTGGAGGGATAAAATGAAGCTCAAAAAGCTTAAAGAGTCGTCGTCTTGTGCTAACGAAGGGGCCAACACGGCGAAACAGCAGCAGTCTCAGGAACAAGCAAGAAGGAAGAAGATGTCTAGAGCACAAGATGGGATATTGAAGTACATGTTGAAGATGATGGAAGTTTGCAAAGCTCAAGGTTTTGTGTACGGGATTATACCAGAGAAAGGAAAGCCCGTTGGTGGTGCTTCGGATAATCTCCGGGAATGGTGGAAGGAGAAAGTGAGGTTTGATCGTAATGGGCCTGCAGCCATAGCCAAGTTCCAAGCTGCTAACTCGGTTGCAGGAGACAACGAGGCTGCAGTTTCAATCGGGCCTACGCCACACACGTTGCAAGAGCTTCAAGACACGACTCTGGGCTCGTTGTTGTCGGCTCTTATGCAGCATTGTGATCCGCCACAGCGGCGGTTTCCTTTGGAAAAAGGGGTTCCGCCACCGTGGTGGCCAACTGGGAATGAAGAGTGGTGGCCGCAGTTAGGGCTGCAGAAGGATCAAGCAGGGCCTCCGCCATATAAGAAACCACATGATTTGAAAAAGGCTTGGAAAGTAGGTGTGTTGACTGCGGTGATTAAGCATATGTTTCCGGATATGTCTAAGATTAGGAAGCTCGTGAGACAGTCGAAGTGTTTACAGGATAAGATGACTGCGAAAGAGAGTGCAACGTGGCTAGCCGTGATTAATCAGGAGGAGGCGTTGGCTAGAGAACTTTACCCTGAATTATGCCCGCCAGTTATGTCGTCAGGATGGAGTGGTTCGTTTGCGGTTAATGATGATGCTGGTGAGTATGATGTTGAAGTAGTTCAACATGAACCGGAACCCAACTTTGACCTTGGCGATGTCAAACCAAATCTCGGGTTGTTGACTGATAGAAAGAGGAAAACCCCTCCGGCAAACCAAGTAGTTGAGCACAAGATCTACACTTGCGAGTTCTTGAATTGTCCTTATAACCAACCTCTTAATGGGTTTCTGGAACTACCCTCGAGAGATAATCATCAGATGAACTGTCCATATAGAGCCCGTGGCTCATCAGCTCAGTTTGTCGGGGTTCCCAACTTTAACTTCGTCCCGCCAAAGCAAGCTGGTGGTTCGTTAGTGGTCGAACCCGCACTTTCTCCTTTTGATTCGACGGTTCTTGGAGTACCTGAAGACGGGCAGAAGATGATTAACGATCTGATGTCGTTTTATGACAATAATATTCAAGAAAACAACACGAAACCTGACCCCAGAAATCATTCTGGCTCAAACGACCCGTTTCTTCAACAATCAAGCATCCAGTTTCAAGAAAACAACACGCATGACCCGTTTCTCCGACCATCAAACATCCAGTTTCAAGGAAATAACACAAATCCCAACCCGCAGAAAATTGCAAGATTAAACGACGCGTTTTGTGGTCAGTCAAGCATCCAGTTTCAAGAAAACAACTTTCTTCACCATGGATTTGAATCTAACATAACCCATACGCAACAAGCTCATCATTTCAATAACATTGGTCAGCAAGATTGTTTCAAAATGATGTTTGGGTCTTCTTTGGGTACGGATTACACAGAACTGAAGCAGGATGGGTCTGTCTGGTTCTAGTTGGAACCGAGATCATCGGAGTATTTGTAGAACTTGTAATGTTGTTCTCAGTCGATGAACTTGTGTAATTTTATTATGGTACTTGTATTTAAATAATGCATATTATATATAATGTCTTTTTGAGTGTAGTTAATTAGCTGGTCTTTTTAGCAGTTTATTTGGAGGGTTGTATATATATTGTCACATTTTCTCCAAAGAGCATAAAACTTGTGGTTTACTTTGAAGATTTATGATATTTTGTATCTTAGTGAACTATTTTGTTTGTTAGATGTTTTATTTTTATTAAAATTTTACTTGCTTGCGTCTCAGCTAGGAAGAAAAGATACAGAGAGTTTATGTACCAAGAAGACCAAGCTAATTGATTTATCTTCTCTCTATTTTTTGTTAAAAACGAAGAAGACTTTTTATCTTTCCCACAAGTTCTCTTGTGCCTTGAGTTGTATTGTCGAAAATTTTATGGTTTCAGCCTTTCCAAACCCACCACATACATACCTCCAGTGAATAGGATCATGCCTTTGGGAGATCAAGCGGCCTTTTTCCGTAACCTGGGACGCTTTACACCCACTTGTGGCCTCCCTTTATACTTTTCTAGCAAACCTGCAAGTTAGAAGGGCATGATTTGCACTCTCACCGGAATTCCCCTTGAGACTTTTTCTTTTAGTCGGAAGACGGCTTAAAGCTGCTGCCATCCAACCTAAGAAGGAAACTTGCAGCAATACGAAGTCTTCCTGGATGAACATTTTAAGCTGCACTAATTAACCGAGAAGGTCCCCATTTCATTGTCTATACCAGTGTTTTCATAACCGGACCAATCATCGAAACGGACGTTCTATTGGTTCACTAGTCGAACCGGATTTAATAACCGGATGACATTACAAAAACTTATAATTTCTAATATATCAAAGCATAGTTTGTGTATTCTTAATTTTTTACATGTATTGTAATAATATATCTAGAGCCCATTTTAATCTATATTTAAGCCTTTTTATAAAAGCCCAATCTTATTATCCTAAGTTTTGGTTGAACTTTCTATAAAAACCCAATTCACATTATTTTTTATTAGGGTCAAATCACTTTTAATATAATATGTTTTCTTGTACCTCCAGTAGTGTGCTGCCCTAATCCTAAGCTCTCCCCAGTCGCCGCCTATCAATTAAATATGCAAATTGAAGGATGTTTGTGAAGATGTTAGGCTGATCTCCCTTAGATTGAACGTGTTTTTTTAGCGAAGGCGTATGGAGCTGTTGGTTATTGAAGTTCTATGTTAGATCTGTGTGAATCGAAGTTTGAGTTCACTGTGTCTGGTTGAATCTCCGATCTCGTTTCGCCAGGTTAACCGTATATCGTTCCGAACCGGCCAGTTCTTTGTAAAGCGGTCTAACTAGCAGAATCGGACGGCCGCCATCGCCGATCTCCGGTCCGGTCCAGTCCGATCCGGCCACGAAAACACTGTACTATTTTGTTGTAAAAATAACGTTTAAATTTAACATTTTCAAAATTTAAAATATTGAAATTTTAAAGTTTCCCACCAACGATATATATTTAAATATTTTTGTATATTTTATTAAACTAATAACATTACTAATAAAAAAGTAATGATGTGGCAATGTTTTTGTAAATTGTTATTGTGTGGGTTTTTTAAGAATGGATGGTTTTTTGACGTGAAAGATTAGATGTATGTTTGTATGTTTTTAGCCCTATTATTGTGCAGAGCTGGCTCCATAGCTTGCAAACCTAGGCACGGGGTCTAGGGCAACCAAAAATTAAAGGCTTCTAAGTTTTTAGAAAGGTTTAATATACAGATGATGTGTAAGGCTCAAATAAGTACGTTTATTTCAAAACTAAACTAGTTTTTATTGGAGTCCAAAGTAAGTATTGTTTAGCAAAAGAAAGGCGCAGTTTCGAAGCCCATTTCTATTAATTTTCAGCTCTTAAAACACAACAACAACCATCTACCTAATCATCATTATTCAGCGGCCTAAATTACTTTATTGGTGAAATTATGGCCCTTACTTTGTAGTTCGCTTAGGGTCTCTAAAAATGTTGAAACGACCCTATTATTGTGGATGGTCTAAGTATCTAATTCACAATGCAAATTTCTAGCATTAGCCCCTTGTGTCCCCATGCCGAGTAGATTACTTTTATGGAAACTAACTGTTAGGTCTGAGGAGCACTTTAGGATATGGGTCAAGTTTGCAACCATTATCCCATAACTATTTTAGCTTGTTATTCGGCAGTTAAATCCCCAAAGTCATGTGCTTTTTGAATGACAACATGAAATGCTTTCATTACTAAGAAAGGTGATAGTAGGTCACCTTGCCTAAATCCCCCTTTTATTTTAAATTAAGGCATTGGTGACCCTTAACTAAAACCGCAGAACTAGCCAATGTAACACAACCACGAATCCATCTCCATAATTCAATGAAACTCGTTTATTAAAGAGTTAAATCCAAGAAGTCCTAATTTACCTAATCAAAAGCTTATTTAAAAAAACATGGCCTTCTTCTTAGAATATTTGGCTAGGATAAGAATTCGTTTATAAACAAAAGGCCATCTAAAATAATTTTTCCTGCAATGAATGTCTTTTGAGTATTGCTAACACCGATGCAGTTGCCTTTTTAATACATTTGCAATCACTTTATAAATACATCCGATAAGATCTATTGGTCTATAATCTTTTAAGGGTTAGATGGTATTTTACCTTTGACAACAAGAATATGGAAGAAGAAATACAACCTTGGTTTATACGTTCGGAAGTGAACAAATTCATCCATGACACATTTGAAATGTGTTGAATAAGTCCCAATATTTCTTTAAAAATTATGAAGTTGAAACCATCCGGCACAGGGGATTTGTCACTAGCACATTCCCACATTGCACCTTTGATCTTCTTAACTAAGAACGTAGAAGTAATCATACTGGCCTGATGGCCTCACTTGCTAATAGTTTTTTAAAACATCCATTGATTAGAGTTGGTCTTCCTGTTATGGGCTCACGATATGTAAAGTATTGTTTATATGTTTGAAAACTCCAAATTAAAAGGATTCGCTAACTTAATTACACACAATCAGCAAGTGTATCGGTCATTATGCAGTAAAATCGGTAAGACCGTGATCAATCTAAGGACACAATGTAACAACTCTTGATACTAAACCTCTATCGAGCCCTAGTCTAATGATGTTTAGTGGATGTTCAGTTTTTATAAACTACTAAAGCTAACTAAGAATGCAACTCACGCAACAAGCAATCAAACAACGATTATCAGCAAAATCATATAATGAGAAAGTAGCTACCTAGGCAAGAATCATGTTAACTCGCTCATAGCTCACATGATTGGATAATTGGATTTGGCTACCGGGATCTTAAAATACACTATATAGACCTAAACTTGATGTCAAATCACTCTTTAAACATAACGCAATCAAGAATATAGGGAAGTGTGTAAACTCATTGATTTCGGGTTCAAATAACCTCTCGATCTTTCTAAACAAATGCAACAGAACCCCAAATTTGGATATCCTATCAATCCCACTAGAAACAATACATTCGGGAAGTTTAAGGGATACAATGAGTAGTGATTCTATCAGGTTTCTAACATGATACGCTAAATACAGACACACTAGGGGTGACTCACTCTCGTGCACTCCACGGTCCCAAATATCTATAAACCTAGACACATCGACATCTAATCTCCTCTTGGATTCAAAAATTGTAGAATGCTAAATTACCAAATAAGTTAATTACTTGTTGAGTTAACTGCAATATTATCCCCTGACGAATGGGGGCGCTGACACTCTTACCCTCTATTTTCAAAATTTTGCTACCTTACCCCCCGACCAGTCCTAATTGCATCGATCTTGGACCCTGCTATTAAATGACATCAGATTTTTGTTAGTTGTGATGCGAAATGACATTTTTATACCTTGTTGTTTGTAACAACAAAACGGTTTACACCCCCCATAGCTCTTAATCATCCCCATCGTTCCCCAAATTAAAAGCCACCTTCCCCTTTCGTTCCCGGCGGTTCCACGCTGTTATAAGTCGCATTATGTATATATCATTGTACCCATTGATGAAGCTGTTAAAATTATACATGAATCGGCACCATTTGCTCAAATTGGGATCGTTGCTGCTCTCCTAGAACTACTATTACCAATCTGAGATCTTTTACGATGAAACCTAAAGCACAACAATTCGATTATGGCCAAAAGTGCTCCAGTTACAACCCCAATTGAATTCCCAACGATTAAACCTAATGATTTTGTGTTCATCTCTTTACAGACTCTTTAATATTTCCTATGCAAGAAATCAATCCATAAGACCTGTGAATCACAACTAGTAAGTAAATTTATTCAAATTTCTTTGGATTGTAAGTTGTAACCCTAAATACAAAAAGCAAAACCAAAATTCTTTGTTACAGCTTTATAGATAATCCAAAATCTTAACTAGATTAGAATCGTCGGCAAAGAATGGAAACATGTAACACACCACTTTCCCTAGATCAGCCCAATAAGAACAAAAGGTCAATCAAAAAGTGAAAGATTTATAAACAAAAAAAATAAGAATAAAATCACTGAATCCAGATCTGGATCCATAAAATCAAAACAAAAGGTTTAATAATTGCTTCAAGTTCATATGCTCAATTAAACCAAATAGCAAAACGATGAATGTAGAGACTAGAAATCAAAGAACAAGAAAATTCAAAGCAATACCATCATTGATATAATCAGTTGACGAAATTGATGCACCTTTTACTAACTCATATTTTATAATCTGATACAGTACAGACGATTCAAACAACCCTAAAAAGCTTGTCAACATCATTAATAAGTCATAGTTTATCATTTAAAGGAACAAAAGTACTTCACCGAAGAAGACGAGTTGTAGGTGCTCCAGTGGTTGAATAGTTCGCTGGATTGAGTAAAGGAATTAAAGGGTGTAAAAGTGAAAGGGTTAAGAAAAGGGGATGGGTGTAACTGTGATTGAGCAAAAGTGGCTGAAATTACCATTTTACCCTTTGACCGTTAGTGGATAACGATTGACCTTAACAGAGTTTCGGTCTATGGTCCAACATCGATGCAATTGGGACTAGTCGGAGGGTAAGGTAGCAAAATTTTGAAAATACGGGGTAAGAGTGTCAGCACCCCCATTTGTTAAGGGGTAAAATTGCAGTTTACTCTTACTTGTTTCTAGGATTTACTACGTCTAATAACCACAAGATATATATCGAAAACACAACGTCTTATGAAATCACTAAACCCTAGATCAATGAATACGCAATCAATATAACTAGAATTAAGTGAAACATGCAATAATTATCATTAATCAAGCACACATATACAAAAGAAACCTGATTAGAACACTCTACCAAAACATTAACCAAATCATCAATTATCCAAAACCAAAAACATGGTAGAAGTCAACAATCTCATAACCTAGGTAGCTAAGAAAAACTTAGCTACTCATGTCAAAACAAAAGGTAGTTCAAAACAAGCAATTCCATAATGTCAAAGTTTTAACAAACCGAAAACAATAAACTAAGTTCTAACCGCAAAGCACTTAACTTTAGCCAACCCGCTTCAATTCTCCACTTTCTCTTTGTAAAAAAAAAACTCTAAATCGCCTCTAGAATGTTCATGAATGCAAAAAGTATGGAAACTAGTTAGATAAGATGTTTATGTATGAATCAATCACAATTTTCTTGATAAGTGGCCCTCTCGCGTGTCGTGAGAGGGAACCCGTTAATGCCTAACGACACGTGAGGCTTATACAAGTAAAAGATGACGGGGTGGCATATCAGTAAATATCTTGAACTTCCAACCAATCTAGGCGTGTTGTAAGAGGAAACATCAACACGCCTCACAACGCGCCAACATCAGATTCTTCAACATTATCTCTTTACTCATCAATCTTCACCTTTGTGCTCATTTTTTCTTCATTCTTTCTCGCTAAAACTACATTTGCACACGTTCATATACAAAATACAACCATATCCAGGTACAAGCTAATAAAGACAAAAAACGACTCAGAAACTACCTAAAAACTATACAAAATACACGGATAAATAGATGTGTTATGCAACATACCATCTCGACATTTTTTTGTTTGAAGAATCTCGAAATCTCTTTTTTCGTCGTTCGAGGTTATTGGACCACATGCCATTGATAAATAGCCCGTTAATTATGTTCCGGCTTTGATTGTTTTTTTCCACCCATTTAACTTTAGCCTTTTTTCTTTAAGTCCATAATTTTTTCCTCTTCCAAAAATCATACATGTTTTTTAAATCTTTATGTCCTAACATTTTTTCTTCCACTTGAGTTCCAACTCTTCAATCTTAAGTTTGAGTTCAATAATTATTTTTGAATCTTTTCTTTCTTCATCGCTATCCACTGCTGAATCTCCTTCTTTATTTTCCTTAAATTTTAATGCCATTTTATGTCTAAAGGAACAACCCCCCTCCCCAAACCTAGAAAAAAATCAACTTTAGATGACCAAGATTCACATATGGTTTATTCTATTTACTTGTGGGTATATTCTATTTACCTACGGGTATGTAGTTTTTGTCATTATTATAACTTATATTTTCTGACAACTTTCATTATATTTTTTAACAACTTTCATTAATAAACACAAACACGGTTAGCAAGGGCTTACAACCACAAAAAAAAGAAGAAAATAGTTATACATAAAAAAGACTTCCTTCTAAGCCAATCTAAGGACATAGACTTCAAACGGTTGTTGATGCATAGATAGAAAAGCGACTTGATTTCCCCTCACTATATTTCAATCATAATCAACGCATTTGCAAATATGCACTTGTTTCTGGCTCGCCATATATACCATACAGTGACCAAGACAATTGTTTGAATTAATCTCCTTTTGTAGGGTTGGTCCGAAGCATGCCTATGTAGCTGAATATATCTTGAACCGAAAAAAGGAAAATCGGAGGTACTTTACACCACAAATTGATTTAATTCCATATAACTGATGCCATGAAAAAAATATAAAGATGTTACCAACTAATTTTCAAAAGGGATTAAAGGTTTACTTTGGGTGATTATGTGTGTTAAACAAAACATTGGGATAACACTCAAATTTGGCTACTAATGGTTGGCTTTGGGTAACTGGTAAACACAAATACTAACTACTCTGCATTTATGCACATGCAACATTATATTCCTCGTGATTGGTCTGTTGTACTTAGTGATTTTTTGATGTTTTTATTGTCAACAACACTCATCTTTGTCCTCTCAACTTGGGTAATGACATGTTTAACCCAAAGGTTTTTTTTAAACTTCATTATTTACACTTACACTTTATAATAATTATTTTGGCCCCACAACTTTTGTAATGACATTTTTAGTCCCTTACCTTTAAGAAAGTGTTCTCTTTTTATCTCCATTATTTACCCTTAAGCTTTATCATAGTTTCTATTTAGACCATCAATTTTAGTTTTTTTTTTATTACACCTTTATTACTATAAACTTTTAGTTTTTTCCTTTTACTTATTTTTTTCATTTACTTTTTAGTTTTTTTCTTATCATAATGTATTTCCTTTTAGTTTTTTTCTGAACATAATGTATTTATAAATTTCATATGTAATGTCGTAAGTAGGTTATTTTATTTTCATTCTAAACATTCGTCGTTATGGGATTAACGAGTGTTGATAGTATAACGAAATAAACCGATAGATTTTCAGTGACTTTTGATTATGCCGTCACGTCGTGGTTTTTTTATTGTCATGTCTATCGCGATTTGCTTATTTTTATCTACATTTCAAACCCAACGCAGAGCGCGAGTGATAACCTATTAGTTAACATTTATAACACAAATATTATCGGCCACATAATAATATAATTATTGTTGCATAAAATCATTTATATATTATCCAATAGCAACATATTGTTGCTTTAGGTTGTTGTACATCTAGCTTTGGTGGTGTCGTAAGCTTTTATTATTTGTACCTATGCCTTTATCGGTTGTACAAGGTTTTGGTACTTAAGATGGGTTTGCTTTTTGGGTTGCCTCATTTGCACCCCACTTCTTCCTGTTACACCCACTGGCCACCGTCGGTTCCATCGCATATGATTGTTGGCGACAAGTCAGTTGTAGTTCCTGTCTTCTCTGGCCTGCCTTTTATTTGCGAGAGGTAAATGATTGTGTTTTTTTCATTGAACCTAACCCATTTAGGGTTTTGTTATGGTCATATTTGACAGTTGTTTGTTTTGTTTGGATGTTTGGTTTACTTTTCTGATAGACCCACAAATTTGTGGTTGCATATTGTTTTCTGGATTATGGCCTTATGGCTTCGTTTCAGTGCCATTTTTGGCTTATGGCATGTCGGTTTCTTTTCCGGTGATAGGTTTGTCTGGCGTTTATTTTTTTGCCTGGATTCTGCTATCAATGACGAGGACACTATGTGTCAATATATTTTAGTTAATACAGATGCAATTTGTTTAATTATGTTAATATGAGATTTTTTTTGGGTAACGTAGATTCAATTTCTTTATAAACTATTAGTTGGTTAACGCATATTGTTGGAACTTTGGGTCTCGATGAAGATAGCTTCTTGCTCAACTGCGAGTGATTGCAACACGTGTGCATAATAGCGATGATGGTGGTTGTCATTTGGCATGACATTCTTTCATGCAACCATATCGAGCTTCTGAGCCTTCATATCTTCGCTTTTTTTACTTGGTTAAGGGCGTGAATACATGCTTAGTAATTGTAGCTGTTTTGGCATTTTGTTGTGGTACATTATGTGTGTATAAAGTGTTACCTGGTGAATGCCATATTGTTTGAAAGTTGGGTTTCGATCATGATGGCTTTATGCTTATTTGATAGTTATTGCAATGAATGTGTATAATGGCTAGGATGGTGCTTGTCATTTGGCATGGAAATCTTTGTTTTAACCATGTCACGTTTATCACACCCTGACCCATGGCGATTATCGGTCGGGACAAGATGATTGCCCAAAACTTACGACAACTATTAGAAGTTTAAATATTCAATTCATTTCCAATTTAAAAATGTCACATAAACAATTAAATTCCATATAATCCATACATCAATCAAAAACATAAAATATTAAATAAAATCTCGTTTACTAGACTAAGACATTCCTATGTGTCTTCATCATCGTCTCGTCAAACCTGATTTCCTGTATCATGCGTAAAATAGTTTTTTTTAGTCAACATAAGTTGGTGAGTAAATCTAATGTTTAACTAAAATTATTTATGTTTATTTGTTTAAAAATGTTAACATGCGATTCAACGGTAATTAAATGATAAAAATAAATAATACCAATAATTATATAAACCATAACCAAACAACCAACATGATAATGTGAAACTGCGATAAATATAATAAAATGGTAAATGCAAGACTCAAGCCCAACGACGAGCGAGTCTACATGTGGTGGCGATACCAGGCTACAACCCATAGCCGTAGGGAACTTAGTCAGCCGATGGATCAATGTGAATAATGATTAGTGATAATGGTTAGCGATACAAATAATAAACAAATCACAACTACCACATAATTAGACATTGAACTTTTGCATGTATTTATAAATGAAATACTTGAAGTAAATGAATTAATGCGATAAATGACACATGATAAACCCCAAAAAATTAAATTGTAAATTAGGTAAGATCTACTCACCTTCGGTAGCAAAGCAAATCAAACGAGCTGCTTGAAATAATATGTTGGGGGAATCCGAAAGTGTTATCCTAACATGATCAAAATATTATGTTCAATTGGTAAAGAACTTAGATCGAAGTCTAGAGCATGCTAAGACTCCACGGAACAAGGGATTCTTGACTTACATTGGGAATAACTAGGGTTTTGATTAAAGATTAGTGTGTTGAATATAAATACAGATGATTGATTATTTGTTTTCAACACATTGTTAAGTTTAGTTAATTTTCAGTAGTCAACTAATTACTCGTTTAGGTTTAATAGCAAAAATCATTAGTTATATTAATTATTTAAATGTTTCGAAATTTTATTCAAATAAATTAAAAAGGGAAAACTGATAAGTTTATCTAATTAAAGTAATTAGATAAAAGTAATAGATATGTTTAGTAAACAATCATTAAGTTTTATAAGGTTGTTAAATTTAAATAAGTTGGATAAGTGTATTTTATAATTTTTTTAAAGCAAACTGGCAATATGTTTTACGCCCTTTATACATATATAAAATTCGAGAGATAATAGAATATGAAAATGAGATGAAGAAATCCTACTCTTAGTTATTCATGGTTTGATAGGTTTTGAGAACGAAACCTAATTAAGAGAGTAGAGTTGTAACAACCCCTTTTGTAGAAAAACATATGGTTTAGCTTTTAGGTTTATAGTTTAGACGTTATGGTTTAACTTTAGGATTTAGGGGTTACCTTTAGGATTTATAGTCTAGATATTTGGGTATAGTCTTAGCGTTTAGCTTTGAGGTTTAGAATTAGAATTTAGTGTTTCTAGTCAGGGTTAGACGATATAGTTCTAACATTGCTGGAATGAGTTTAAACGAAGTTTATTTAAGCTAGTTACCCTCTTTTTTAGAGTTCTCAATAAACCACCTAACATATAATATTATACAAATTACATTTTTTTTCCTTTATTAAACTTTGTGTTAGGATCTGAGTTTGATATTGATATTGATGTGATTGTTTAGATAAAATCAATGTAAGATGATAGATAACAATAAAACAGTATAACGGAATTAAGTAAACTTTGAAATCACAACAATAGAAAGATTGATTTCAAGAACACGCTTTTGTAATTATAATCATGTATGCATGTAATTTATAAGGACCCCCAGCCTAAGATCACTCTCTTTGTTCGTACAGGCACCGTTCTAATTATAGTACATTTCAAACCACTTAGCATCTTAGGCTGACGTCACTATGAAAGTGACATTTAACAAACTAACAAACTCTAACCTCTGCTAGACCTAAACATTGTTACATTAATTACATAATAGACTCTGTTGAACAACAAATGTTGAGTGTTGGTCTTCAGCAGACCTTTGCTTTAACAGCCTTTATACTTCATTAGAGTTTCTCTCTAGCAGACCTTTGCTTCCAGCAAAGCTTTCCCTTTAACAAATCTTGTGAGTCTTTAAGTTTGAGCATAGTTTAGAGCAGTAGATCTTTATTAATGATCAGATGTTATAGATTGTTTTGGCTTTCCAATCATCTGTTCTTTTATAGGGTTCAATAGATCCAACAATCTTCCCTACAACAGATGATGCCAAAATCCTTTTTATTGCTGATCTTTATTTCTCAACATCAATTCCCTGATTTGCCCTTTGAACTGTAGTTCAAAGTTCATAGAGAACATGTCTTCAAAATCCTTTGGCAATTAAAGGTTTAATAAGTCTTGGAGGTCATCTGCATCTAGACCATATGCATCCTCCATTTTTAGCTTTTGAATCTTACCATTTGATCTGAGCAAAGTCAATACATGGGTGTTTGAGGATGACTTCTATTTTAGAATTTTTTAAATCATTTGGCTTTCCTAGGGGAAGACTTATTGTTGAGCTTGGTGGAAGTGATTTTCTTACAAGGTTAGAGATGGTTTCTTTCAGTTTCTCACTTGCAGCATCAGTGTGATAGAGTAGTTGATTCTTGATTCCCTCTTTTCTTTGTTCTTCAAAAAACTGCTCATCATCTTCAACCATCTTTTTTTGCCATTTTGCTTGGTTTAAGGCAAGTATGGATAAGACAGTGGTTGAAAATGATTTTTGAGTGTTTGGGTCTGTTGAGGGATAACCACTGTTGTTGGATAATCTGGCTTCTTTGGAACTGAAGGATATTTCTTTCTAAGCTCTTCTAGATTTTTGTACGTATCTATAACTTTGTTCTTAGACCATCTAGCAACTGACCTTGCACTACTATAGTTTGCAGCAACCAGTTCATGTTTCATTCTTTTAAGTTTCAAAGCTCTATTCGGATTCATCTGCCTGTTTTTCTTTCATTCAGGTGGTGTTGGCTTGTGTAAAGGATCTTTGAGCATTGCTTGTATTCTGTCAATTTCTTCTTTGAGATCGTTTGTTGACCAGTCTTTGAACTGTGCTCTGGTGCTTTGTAAGGTTTGTATTGCATGATGTGGTCAAGGTAATCCTGTTTCAGTTCTTCATCAAGCTCAATATTTACAGGCCTTTCTAACATAGACTTACTCAGATCTTTGGCAAAGTCTTCAATCTTTCTCACTTTACTCAGTTCATAAGACAAAATACCTTGAGTAGTCCTATTATCTTTCCATTTGCTCTTCTCTTTTGCTATGTTCTTAACCTATTTGGCTTTCAACTTTAGATATTCATCTAAATTTCTTGGCTTTCTGTATCCAAAGAGAGATGGGAAGTCTAGCTTTGAAGTATCCTCTAATGTGAAGAATGATTCAATTTCTTTTTGAACAACCATAAGTTCTAGAGGATATTTAGTAGCAAAAGGTGTGATGGATGATGGTTGATAAGTGGGTGGAAGAGAAGTGGTTCTTTATGAAGATGATGAGGATGGTGATGAAGTGATAGGTTTTGATGACAAAGGGATTGGTGATGGAATCTCTTCATCATCATCATCATCATCTTCAACAATAGAAGTTTTCCTTTTGCGTTGGAATTTGATTTGTGGTGAAGGTGGTCGTATTGAAATTCTTGGTGGTGTGGATAATGGCTGGGTTAAGATAGGAAATGTGATCATGGCAGAGGTTGAGGTAACATATGTTGATACATTTGATGTAACAACATTTGTTTGTTGGTTTAATGGTGGTGATGTAACATCTGTTGGTACATTCGTTGTACCAACATCTGTTGGTAGTGGAGATGATTTCTTTGGTGACGGTTTTTGTTTCTTTTGAGGTGGTGGTGTTGGTTTAGTTTTGATTGGAGCAGAGGATACACTTGTTGTAGGCATAAAGTGGTTTTAAGAGAGGTGTTTATTGGTTGTCTGACATTTCTTGTTGACTTTCTTCTTTTTGAAGTGCCAATGTCTTCTTTTTCCATCTTCTTAGCCTGTTCATATTCAATGAGTTGGGAAGCCTTGCTTTCCAGTGTATCTTGACTTTTCTACTTTTATACATCAATATCTTCTGCTAGTTTGTTCAGGGTCTCATCAATCCGTTTTTAAACTCTAGTATCTGATGCTTTAACAGAAGTGTAGTTTGTAGTAGTGGTTGTAGCAGACCTTGGTGTTTGTTGTTGCACCTTTGGTTTAGCTTGTGATGAAGGCTACAACTTTCTAAACTTATTATTCTCCCCCTTTTTGGCATCATCCTTTACTTCTTCTTGTAGAATTATTACAGGGGCAAAACCAATGGTCTTTATCAGATGTTCCTTAATGGCCTTGATGTCAGTTTGAGTGTCTTTGTAACTGGCGTCAACCATATTTCAGATTAGCTTCATGTGAGTTTCATGGTGGATGTCAGCCAAATTCCTTTGAGCTAGGATGATTGGTTACACAGATTTCCATAGCTCATTGGCAATTTGCTGTGAGGATGGTTGGCTTTGAGAATTTTGTAACATCTGCTTCATCGTGGTTTTTATTTCATCAATTGATGAATCCATGGATGTCATTCTCTCTGTCAATTCTTTGTATCTCAATTCATCACCTAATTTAATAGGATCATCTGAATTCCTACCAGAGATAGTTGTATTTGGATCATCAACAGGAGAAGTCTCCATGTTATCAGAACCAAATGCCCCTTTTTCTTGGTACTGGGGACTTCCAACTGGAGCAGAGGTTACAGTTGTAGCCTCAACAGTTGTTGCCTTTAACGAAGTCTTATTGATGTAACCACTGTCCAACTAAAACATTGTTGTGTTATCAGTTGTAGTAGCTGCTTCACTAAAATTACCACCAAGAGTTACTTGTAACTCATGGGGCGTAGCCTTCTCAGGAGGAGTTTGGCTTTTTGGTGGAGATTTTTCCAACTATTTTTAGTAAGTAACAACAGTGGTTTCAGGTGGCTTTTGTGATACCACAAGATTATCCTCTGGGATCTCATCTTCTAGAGTGGGTTTTTTTAGATTTGGAGAGTTTCTTTTTGAATTTTTCTTGTGTGGGTTTCACAACACTGGTTGTAGTGTCATGATCACCAGGAGTAGTGGGCTCAGCAACAGAGGTTTGAGCTTGAGATGTGGACTCATCTAAAATTTTCTCATCCCCTTTTGCTTTTGTTTAGAAACTTTTGACTCCATATTTTTTATTCTTGTAAAAGTTTCAGTAGTAAGACTCTTCATCTCAAAAACAACTCCTTGTTTAAAATCTTTTTCTGGAAGTTGTTGTTGTAGATAATAACTCAAAAGTCTAGGATAGAAGAGAAAAGCTTTATTTTTTGATATTTTATTATAATTTGCCACCAAATCCATAAACAAAACCTGGGATAAATAGAAATCAGATTTTGTCAAAATAGCATATCCTAGAAATTGAATATTTTGTGGAATCTCATTAAATAAGGTGTGCTTTGCTGAATGACATGTGAGTAAAGTATGGAAAAAGTATCTCATTTCAGCAGAAAAGTTTGGTTTGTAGATAGTAACACTAGTTAACTGACCCTCATACCCACGTTCTAAAAACTCAGCATGTAATTCTTGCTTGCAAAGTTTTACCTTTTAGGTCATTCAGAACAAATGTTGTGGAAATAGAGGATGGGGAAATTTGAATAAGAATTTATCTCACCTTGGAAGTGATAGCATATGGCTTCTTCTTTTGGGATTTTGATTTTTGCATTTGCCTAGAACTGTCAAAGTGTATCCACATAAATTGATGCATTTGCAAGCATAATGTCTTTGTACTTAGAGGATGTGAGAACATCAATTATTGGATGGAATGAAGTGTTATTGTCGGTTTTCTCGAAAGCGGGGAGGCAGTGGGAGTTTGATGTTTAGAGCCAGATCGGAGATCAAAGTAAGGAGGAATAGAGAAGACGAGAGTAATGGAAACTGCTTTTGAGAATTTTGAATTCGAGACGGTAAGTAAAAACTCTGTTTGGATGGAACAGTGAAATATAAAGGTAAAAAGTGATGCTGACGTGGCATCTGTTTCAAATATCTGATGGCTAACATTTGTCTACGTATGACCTCTAATGGATAATGGATGACGGTTGTTAGGGAAACCGCTGCTGGAAACCAGCAGCGGTTGGGAACAGTGGTCATTAACAGTGGAGATTTTATTCTATCACAGGATAGATATAAGTGGTTAGAGCAAAACAGTGGGTTAAAACCAACAGTGGCAAATGAGAACAGAGGATACACTTTTATCAGTGGATAATCGATAAGCGAAATAGAGTTTTTAGAGAAACAGTGGTTTAGACAAACTTTGAGGATTGTTGAAATTTTCAATTTTAGCTATTTTGAAGGATGGATTTTTGATTTTTTTGAAAACATTCTAATGCTTTTTATTCATGGAGAACAAAATGTTTGTTTTTATTCCATATTTAGCATGCCAATCCTAGAGATCAAGCTTTCAAAAGTACATGTGTCTAAAGCTTCTGTCATCTGCTAGCTGATCCATAGTTGGAACATGATTTAGAGAAATAAAAAATTTTCATAGCAATCCCTCACAAAGTGATGTCTAATATCAATGTGCTTGATTGTTGAATGTGATACTGGATTTTTAATGATATTTTTAGCTGCTTGACTATCAACATGAGAGGAGTCTTTAGAACAGTTACACCAAAATCTAGCAATTGATTTTGAAGCCATAGGAGTTGAACAGTGCAACTTGCCACAACAATATACTCGGCCTCAGTTGTTGATGCTGAAATTGCAGCTTGCTTTTTTGCTTTGCCAAGAAACTAAGCAATTGTCTAGAAATTGACAACCTCCTGAAGTTGACTTCCTTGTAGCATGGCAACCAGCAAAGTCACTATCTGAGTAACCTGAAAGCTCAATATTCGCATTAGCAGGATACCAAATACAAAGTGTGGGAGCACCTTTTATGTATATGAATATCCTTTTCACAACAATAAGATTTGACTTCCTAGGTGTTGACTGGGATCTGGCAAAAACACATGCAACAAACATGATATCTAGCCTAGATGCAGTTAGCAAACATGATTTCAAACTCTACTATCATGAGTTCTCTAAATTCTTCACACATAGGATTGCATGTGGATCCAAAAAAGATATCCACATAAATTTGGACAATCATCAAATCCTTCCCTCTCCATTTTAAAAACAAAGTTTTATCAATTTTACCTCTTGTAAAGTCTATCGATAAGAGAAAGGTGGAAAGAGTTTCATACTAGGCTCTAGGTGCTTGTTTCAAGCCATATAAAGCTTTGTTTAGCTTGTAAACATGATCTGGATAAAAAGCATATTCAAAACCAGGGGTTGGCATACATATACCTCTTCCTTGATCTTGCCATATAGGAATGCTCACTTGATTTCCATTTGATACAACTTGATGTTGTGGTTGGCAACAAAGGCTAAAAATAATCTGATGGCCTCCAGTCTTGCAACAAGAGCAAAAGTTTCATCATAATCAATGCCTTCTTTTTGTGCATAGCCTTGAACCACAAGCCTAGCTTTGTTTTTTCAAACAATGCCCCTTTCATCTGTTATGTTCTTGAAGACCCATTTTGTGCCTATGGGACATACATCCTGAGGCAATGGTACAAGTTCTCATACTTGTTGTATTTTGAATTGTAGGAGC
This sequence comes from Scalesia atractyloides, assembly GCA_947069175.1. Taxonomy (NCBI): domain Eukaryota; kingdom Viridiplantae; phylum Streptophyta; class Magnoliopsida; order Asterales; family Asteraceae; genus Scalesia; species Scalesia atractyloides. Next base: position 36,852,157 of record CAMTDV010000116.1, read on the forward strand.
TCTTCTTGCATGGCCTCTACCCAACTGTTGTCTTTAAGTGCCTCTTGGTACTTGACAGGTTGTGTGAGTGATAGAAAACCAACAAAAGACAAATGTTTTGGAATTGACTTCTTATGAGAACCCCTTTTTTGATGTTGCCAATAATTTGGCCGGATGGATGGTTTTTAAGGTAAATTAGATCTCCCTTATATGTAACAATGGCATTTTGAGGTGAACGCTGCAAATGGGAATCATCTGAGCTAACATTTGTTGGCAATTTTGAAGAGCCAACATCTGTTTGGAATGGAGGTGGAGGTATAGGTGGAATAGGGGTAAAGATGGGTTGAATTTTGTTCATAGAAAATGGACTTTTATTAACAGGGGTTTGACTAGATGAGCAGGCAGAGGTTTGAGGATCAACACTATTGATCCAGTAGTGACAGAGTTTTCACAGTTGTTAGTAACATTTGTTGCTCAGGTGGATTAAATGACTTTGTATTGCGGAATCACAATGTCATATCCATAATCTTGATGTGATGACTGTGGTGTACCTGCATTGTTAGCCTTGATAGACACATCTTCAAATTTAAATTTATCTAAATCAAACAGTTCAGCAGGATTTGCTGGGATTTTTAATGAAGAAAGTTCATTGAACTTTACATTCAAGGTCTCTTCCACACACCTGGTCCTAGAATTAAAAACTCTATAGGTTTTGGCAGTGGTTGAGTTTCCTAGAAAATAACCACAATCTACTTTGGCTGCAAATTTTGAAAATGACTCTTTTAAATTTAAATGAAACATGGCAGCCAAAGATTTTGAAATATGAGATTAGAGGTTTGATTTTGTACAGAATTTCATAAGCAGTCTTTTGATGCCTAAGGTTAATTAAAACTCTGTTCTATACATAGCAAGCAGTGTTTACAGCTTCTGCCCAAAAGGACAAGGGTAAACCTAAATCTGCAAGCATTGTTCTAGCAGCTTCAATCAAAGTTCTATTTATCCTTTCAAACCCCATTTTGTTCTGGTGTCCTTGGGATGCTGTGTTGCCTAACAATCTTTTTTGACACACAAAATCATCCAACTCCTTATTTTTAAACTCTGTTCCATTATCACTCCTGAAGACTTTTACTTGCAGGTCAAATTGCCTTTCAACTTGTTTTACAAAATTTTGCAAAATACCTGCAGTCTCATCTTTGGAGTGCATGAAGTAAGTCCATGCAAACCTTGAAAAATCATCAACTATGATAAGACAATATATCTTCTTTTTAAGACTCATGATTTTACAATGCCAAACAAGTCCATGTGTAGCAAATGCAAACACTAACTTGTTACTTCTATGATGTTTACCTTTTAAACAGGAAACATAATTTTCATCACATGTGAATTGTTTTGATGGAAAACCTCTACAAGACCTTGTTTGGAGAGTATAGTGATAGTTTTAAGATTTGTGTGACCAAGTCTTCTACGCCATAGTTCTCTCTTTGTTAGAAGCAACTGAGAACAGACATGCATTTGACATTGGATTATCTTTCAACATATCTACCGCGTACACATTGCCACTCCTGTGAGCAACAAGTTGTGTTTTGCTCTCAGCTATGACGTGATCAATCTTTTTAACAACTTCTGGCCCAACAATCTGACAAGTTTTCTTAGTGAAGAATGACCCATAGCCTTTGTCACTCATTTGAGATACACTAAGAAGATTAAATCTTAGATTGTCAATAAGAATGACAAGCTCAAACTTGAGTTTCCAACCTGGATTGTCGCTGACCATAACACCTTCCCTTTTGAATTGTTACCAAAAGATATATCACCCCCTCCATGTACCATGAAATCTTTGAGTAGGGCTCTACATCCTTTCTTGTGCCTAGAGCCGCCACTATCTACATACCATAAACTATCAAGGCAAGTAGAAACTCCCTACACATTAGTAAACAATTAGTTTAGGTGAGTTTCCAAACCAACGATGGCTTTGGATGGGGTCTGTTGGAATTGAACCTTACAAAAAAACACAGATGATAGAAATCCAAAATATACTACAACCTCTGATCCTAATAATAATATAACATCTGCCTGAGTCAAGCTCTACTGAAGGCTAAATGTCAAAGATCTGCCATAGAAAAACTCTGTTGAAGACAAAGCACTGTTGAAGTCTAAAGTTAAAGGTTTGCCAAGGCAAAGCTCTATTGAAGATTAAAGCTAAAGGTCTGCCAGGGCAAAGCTCTGCTGAAGACTAAAGCTAAGGTCTGCCAAGGCAAACCTCTCCTGAAGGCTAACAGAGGATGTCTCATCAGTGTTTTACTCTTAGTCTTTGTAATGTTGAGTTATAGCAGTGGTTAGCTTAGAAGATATTGTTTGTTTGTTAATTTTGTCAAGTGTCACTTTCATGCTGACATCATTATAAGATGCTCAGTGGTTAGGATTCTAGTATAAATAGAACAATGCCTGTACTGTTTTATTTGATCACTTTTCATCAATTATCAATCTATCATTCTTCTTTACATTCTGTACGAAAAAATCCGTGATCTTAGGCTGAGGGGGAGATTGTGATTTATATGCATGTGATTACAATCACTAAAAGCATAATAATGAAAAACAATCTCTCGGTTGTTATGAATTAAAGTTCATTATTCCGCTACCTTTACATCTGATTTATCATCTTTCATTTTTAGAACTTCCATAAAAGTTTCAAACTCATATCCTAACAATTGGTAATAGAGCCTGGTCAATCGAATATGATTTAACAATCAATTTGATTTGAATAGATGAGCTCTCACTGCTGATTCGGTTTGTTCGTTTTAATTGAAAAACACGTTTAATTTCATTCTCAAAGTTTTTAAACAAAAACTGTTTGTAAACAATCAGAATGTCACACACTTCACAAGATCCTCATAACACCGGAAACATGTTTAAACCACCGATCCTCGTCAGATCTGAGTATAATATCTGGCAAAGAAGGATTGGTCATGTCCTTGCTCAGCAAAATACCAGTTGCTGGAAGTTAGTCATCTTTGGACCTCATGTTCCAATGATACCGAGTACAGAGGACCCTAAAGTCCAAGTACCAAAGAATCCTGAAAATTATTCTGAGCAAGATTTTCAAAAAAATCGAGCTAGATGCAAAGGCATTTAGCATCGTTGCCTCTGCATTGCCAAATGATACCCTGTTTGTCACACCCCGTATTTCCAACCCCAAATCCATACACCGGTGGGCCCGAGTGGGGAGTATCGTGATGTCAGTTGATAACATCATTGTCAATTAAACACGGCACATCGGAAGTCTTGGAGTAAAATTACTATTACAAACCGAATGTTCAAAATAGAAAATAATATACAGGCTTGTCATAGAAGATCCACAGGCGGATCATAAAATGTACAATGAAAGAATATAAAACAGACTTTAGGGCAGATCTAAGGATTTGCAAGATCCTCTTATATCTCTACCGAGCAGCTTCCAACCTATTTCGTATTGTACCTGCAACTTAGTCTTTTGAAAATACGTTAGCTTTCGCTGGTAAATACACCCGACTGACTCATTCTGAAAATATTTGAAAATGATTTTAGGTGCACAAGGCACAAAATCTTTTATAACTTGGGAAAGTTGACCTTGCAACCTTGTTAACAGATTCACATGTTTGTCCTTACATACAGGGCCCAGTACAGAGACCGAGACATGATTAACGTACACACCACTTATGAACTCACGAAGGAGTTATCCCCAACAAGTGTGGGTAGTTGCATTTGAGCGTCTGTCAGGTGTATGCCTACACCCCGTGCTAAGGTCGTGGCCATTATCTAATGTAATGAGCCGAGGATATCCAGGACACGGTAGTTAACCCCTGATGTTTAAGTTATCAAACAAAACTGACTAAAACATAATATGCAGATTTACTAGCCACTAATCGGCATTGATTGATCCCATTTCCGACCAAGCGGTAATAATTTACCGTATCCCAAGCCCGTATAGGGTAAATAAGTCAAGAGTATTTACCTGAATTAGCCTTGTTTAAAATGCAAGATTATATTCCAGCCATATTTAAAATGAGCTAAGTGCAGATAGCATTTACCGGAAGGCTCTAGTCTGGATTATGGCATAAGCTAACCAATTAAATACTAACAGTCTTATTTAAGTCATAGACTTAGACCGAGTCGTGTAATGGATCAAAAACGGTACGCTTGATTAAGCGATGATTGGATAGAATGTAGTTTAAACCCGACAAGTACTTTGACTTGCATAATATGGGTAAACAATTAACATTCTGGATTTTGAGATTAAAATGATAAGGTTAAACTCGTTTCGTTTGAATTCCGTAAACTAGTTAAGTATAATTAACCGTATGCATATTAGCGATATCGGGTAACCGGATAAGTCATGGACAAGTTATATATGCCATTATATTTTAAATAAGTTAAAATATCAGTAGAATATCAACTTATATGCCCGTTAATTTTAAAACGAAACTATGCCTCATAAGGGCATTTCGGTAATTTCATACCGTATAAAAGGAACTTGAATATAATTTAATGTTACAACTATAATTCTGGAAAAATAGTTTATTTATGATATAATATCAGTAGGATATCAATTATATGTGTAATTTATCTTTTATGACCAAACTATGCACCGAAGGGACATTTTGGTCATTTTACACGTAGTTTATAAATTATTTGGGATTCTGAGTTTATAACATGTACCTACTGTTATGTTTAAAATAAGTTATAAAATCAGTAGGTAACAAGTCTTGGTCAATTAATATGGTTTAAAGCCATACTATGCGCCGAAACGGCACTTATATCGTAAAATGACGTCTTATGCGATGTTTAATGAAAACTGATGTTAAGGTCAGATTAAAATGTCTTAGATATGTTATTTAATATAATATATTAGTAGGTAAAATATTTACCTTGAAAAGATTTGATTAAAACCATTTTATGAGCCACAAGGGCTAAATCGTCATTCATCGACATAATTCAAGGACCTACTTGTAAACTCAGTTTATAACTTGGTTTAACATCCTAAATAATCCTACTTATAATATTACATCAGTAGAAAGCTTATTTTCAAGTTCATTATCATTAAAACCTTGTTTTATGCAAAAAGGACATTTTGGTCAAAGATGGCATAATTATGGAACTTGCGCATTAACTTGGATTCTGATTATGATCATGTAATATAACCTTAGAGGGTTATGCTACATTGTATTACAATCATAATGCAACTTTAGATCAGTAGCTAATCAATTGACCCGTGGTCAGAATCGAAAGTCAAAGCAAAAGTCAAACTTTGCGACTTTCGGTTGCGAAGCTGAACATGTTCGTACATGTTCTAATAATTATTACTAACTTGTTTAAGTGTCAAAACAGGTTTCATAACATATATAAGATCAATTTATGATTTTTCCGAAAAATGGCCTGTTTGACCTTTTAATATCATAACTTTGACCCGTCAATTGGTCTAGCAAACGTGATCTTCAGGAGGTGCCCTTTATAGGGATTAACACCTACCTTATTACGATCACTTAGCCATGTTCGTTATGAACAATGGATGGACCATAATGGTCTTAACCGAAAGTCAAAGCGTTTTTCGTAAAACGCTTGACTTTTGGGTATAAATGCCTATAAACGAAAATGCAAGAGCAAGGAACACTTACAAGAGGTTCCTAGAATGCAAGAGAACTAAGTTGGATGCTCCTTTCAGTTAAGAACTTCCAGAGGAGGGAGATAGAGTTGAAAATGAGAAAGGTGCATGTTCAAATGGTGAACTTGGACACCTATTTATAGTTGGAGAACTCAAAGGAGGTGATGCCAGGTGTTTAGGGGTGTAAGAGGAAGCTTACAAGTGTCCCAAAACGTGGCATAGCTGTTTGGGAAACCATGTTTTGAGAAAATGGTTTTTAGCACTTATGTGTGGAGGCCAAGCAAACTTTCTGCAGACACAGGCCTCTCGCGCCCCGCGAGAGGTCAAGGCCTTGCCTCTCGCGCCCTACGAGCGCCCCATGTCAGATTTCAAATTTTGTCATATTTAGTAAAACACTTTTTTAGCACTTTTAGCCCTCCGTAGCCAATACTTGGTATACCCAGGATTATTCCCGGACATTGTCGAGCTCTCGGTTCGTTAAAAGGTCACTCAGAGGTATAAATTAACATGTTGACACTTTTAATCCCTCCATTATCCAACTTTCATTAATTACGGATTCAATCCCTCTCGTCCAATAAATGGGACATATGAGAGTTAGGACTTCGTAAAGGATCACTCAGAGGCTTGTTAAGCATGTTGACTCCGATGTCACTCAGTGGCTGGGCATGTTGACACAACGGTCACTCAGAGGCCAAGTCTTTAAGCATGTTGACACCAACGGTCACTCAGAGGCTATGTTTCAAGCATGTTGACACTAATGGTCATTCAGAGGCTATATTTAAAGCATGTTGACACTAATGGTCACTCAGAGGCTCGGTTTATGCATGTTGACATCAGAAATCACTCAGAGACTTAGTTTGAGCATGTTGACACTTTTAGTTCCTGTTAGTCTTTAATAGACTAAAAATAAAATATAACACATGTTACTATACTATTGGACACGATTTTACAGGGTGTTACACTGTTGCATTGCAACAGTGCAAAGGAATTATGGGATGCTTTGAAAGAGCAATTCTGTGGGACTGAGGAAGTGATTGAAAACAACAGAGAGGTTTTAAATCAACAATATGAAATGTTTTATCATGTAAAAGGAGAGTCACTAACCCAACAGTTTGAAAGATTTAGCTGTCTCATTCGTGAGCTTAAACTAGTAAATGTTACATTTGCAAATTCGACTTTAAATAGTCGTTTTCTTAGATCATTACCAGACAAGTGGGACACTATAGCTTTTGTAACTAGAAATTCAGTTGGGTTCAAAGAAATGAGTCTTACTCAGCATCATTGTAGGCTCCTCACTTATGAGAGAGAGCTGAACCAGAAAAAGAAGTTACAAGAGTCTGGCAAAGTGGGTGATGACTATGCATTCAGTAGTACAACATTGTTTGGCCAAGAAGAAGTCACTAGTAGTAGTAAGAGTTATGATCATTTCATTGATATAACTTCTGGTGGAAATTTTAACTCTGACCCTTACACACCTAATTATGCATTTGCTGCTAATGGGGAAAGTTAAACTTCTGATAACTTATGCTTTGAGTTGAGTGACCTTCAACATTTTGATCCTTCAGATTTGGTAGAGATGGACATCTTGCACCAGTTGGCTCTATTAAGTGTTAGGGCTAACATATATTACAAGAGAATTGGTAGAAAGTTTTAAGAGTTACATGGGGGGACAAAAGTTGGGCTAGATAAGTCAAAGATTAAGTGTTATAAATGTAATAGGCTAGGACACTTTGCTAGAGAATGTAGGTCTCAATCAACTGGACCAATTATCACACATCCTAGCCCTAGACCTCAAAACATTGTCCATTATTCCCAATATACCCCTGCTCCTCATATGCAAAACACTGCTCATTTTGCACACCCTACTACCACTGTTCCTGTGCAATATGTTCAAACCACTGTTCCTCAAATTCAATATGTTCAAGCACCAGCTCCTCAGGTTCAAATGCAACCTGCACAACAAGTTACTCAAACCACTGCTCAGGCAGAGGTGAATCAACAAAGTTTCTATACTTAGGGCTTTGTTGATTGGAGTAGCTTGCCTGAGGATCTGACTGATGAAAACTTTGCTCCAATTGATGACACTGAAAAGAAACAAAATGTATTTTGCTTTATGGCATTAGAGTCTATAGTTGAGGGTGTTGAATTTGAGGAAGTGTAGTCTAAATCTGTTGGGTCTAATGTTCATGATGAAACAATTGTTACAAAAGAAAGTGTTGATGAAGATTTGAAATCTCTGTCTGACCCATGGGATGCTAGTGTTTGTGAAGGTGAATGTGATTGTACCATAATGGCTGCCACTAAGGTATCTCCTCAGGTCTTAAAAGATCTATGTTCAGATAAATGCATCATAGCTTTTGCTAACATAAAGAGGTGAATGAAAACCTTAGGAATAAGATATTGGATGATGAATTACAATTTGAAAAGCTTTCAAAAGAGTTAAAAACAAAATTGCTTGAAAAAGAATATGACATCAACAGCTTAAAACATGAAGCCATCATATAATAGAAAAATATCAAGTTTGCAAAAAGGACTTGGAATCCACCCAAATCACTTGTGAAAAATAGGTGGAATCCTGTAAAGGTTATGAGATTTTGCTAGAAAACTAGGTCAAAAGTAACATAAACTTTGGCATAGGATTCAAGAAAAATGACAAAGTTTCTGAAAATGTTTCTGAAATGATTCTAGTGTGGTTGAAATTGTTCCAACAAACTTGGCTGGTCAAGAAATTAAAGTCACTGATAAAAATGGAAATAAAATTGATTAGAAAGATATGAGGGATCCTCAACTTTTGAGGAGATTGAGAAATATCAATTTAAACCCATATGGTCTGATGAATGTGAAATTCTTGAAAATTTCAAGCCAATGGATTTTTCAACCATTGAAGGTGTCAAAGCACCAAAAGCAAGAATCATTCCCATAACAGATTTACCAGCAGATGTTACAGCATCTGCTGACAAAAAGTCTGAAAAGGGAAAAAGAAAGAAAAGATCAAAAACTTGGTTTGTGATTTTTGTGAAAAGAACCATGTTACCAAAAATTGTTTTCTTCTAAACGCTTATGACATCAACAAAATAAGTGAGATCATTGATTCTCCTGAATGCAAAATTTGTGAAAGAACAAATCATAAAACTCAACAGTGTGTTTATCTCAGAAACTTTGATGTGACAAAGAATGAGTTCAAATCAAAAACACTGGAGATTCAAAGACTAGTACTGCAAAAGGAAAGTTTAAACAGACCTTTATGCTTGTTGAAACACCTGTTACCAAAGCACTGCACAAAACCTCTGCTCCTAGAGAGGTGTAGGTAACAGATGCACCACCTGCCAACCAGTACTTGTGGGTCCCGTAATCCGTATAGATCTTCATAGAATCGTCTATCCAATCTAGAATGCAGAATCCTCTAGATCAGATTATCTCAGAAATATGAGTAATACGAGGAACACGAACAAAACTTTCAAACCGTTCTCTATTGATTATCCATCAAGAATGTTTACAATCAATTCAAGACTCCCAAGAAATCTCACAGATACTCTGTAGATTTCTCACACCTCTCTCTAAAGTGACTAACTGAGCCACCTCAACCCTAATACAAAACTCTGTTTATATAGAGACAGGTTTGCAACTGGACTAGGGTTTAACCACATGGGCTGCAAATTGGGCTAGGCCTTATTCGCCTATCACTCCCTATTATGTGGGTCTGGTTTGGCCCAACCACTTCTAATCAATTACTACAATACTAAACCCACTAACAATTATTGTTCTGCCAATTACAAGATATCCAAAGATCAAATCTAAGCTGTTGTCACAAATATGCACCAACAAACTCCCCCTTGACAATAGCTTCATAAAACAACTTTTTCTTCAGTCATCTTGCAATCTTCAACGTCTTTGGTCTTTGGATAGCTTCAGCTTTAATAGCTTCTGTCAGCAACAATCGAAGACTCCCCCTAAGTTGATGCATCCAATCACCAAATCTTCTAATCGTTAGCGTTTGAGTAAACTCCAGTTTAGCACTTGCATAGCAATCTTCAAACTCTTCAACTTTGTCTGCAATGTAGAAAGCAGGTTCTACCATGCATCCAAGTAAACTCCTCTTCACTAAACTTCTTAGCAACACACTACTACACTTTGTACACTATAAAACAAAACATCTCGAGAAACCATAAGAATTTTTAAACACAAGTTAAAAATTATTATTATTCAAGAAATGGTAAAATTGTATCACAGATTAAGCAATTTTCAACTCAAGCTACACATTTAAAATTTTAAGCACACTGAACCTGCAAGATTTTAAAATTTTGAACTCGCCTCCTAACACTGTCTCCCCCTATTGGTTACAACTCCTCCATGAACAACCATTTTCCGTACGTTAAGAATTTTCAAGAAAAAGAAATTTTTTTTTTGATTTATATATTTTCTGAAAGTAAAGAATTAAAAAAATAATAAACACTCTGTTTTATGAGAATCACCGGTAAGAATATCATATCAGCAACATCAAACTGTTTTCACACTATTAGATAATTCTATATGTAATTTTCATGAAAAGCAGTTCATTATGATTACCAGTATTGTTAATCCACTTAAACAACATATATGAACATATCAAGTACCATTACCTAGTGATATGTTAAGGTAGTATCAGACTGATATATTAGTGTGTCCTACTTCAAGACATACTCCCACGATCAAGGTATGCACAAAGATTCATCGTAGTAGGTGAGTATACTGAAGTTCATCCTTTTTGATTTATAACGTTAGATAATTGGTGATCAGGTCAGTACTTCCGTACAACAAAGAGACCAATATCCAACGAGGGTTAAGACAAATACCACCGATTTTGGTACGATTTATGCATTTTGCACATTTGAATGACTCTCTAGGAGAGCTTCTTCAATTTCTGGGATTTGGCATTCTAGCTCTTTTAAGATATCCTGGTTGTGCCTAGGTCAGCATATATCTAGATGCAGCAGAAGGACAACCCTGATACCCCGAATGAAATAACGATAGAAAGATCCAAAACCTCATATTTTAGCAATCTATCAATGCAAGATTTAAGGTTATAAAACCAAACGCCATTGATATGTTACCCACTCATACACAGTTCGTTATGTTTATATCACCTAGGTAAGTTGATTATTTCATGCTTTTTACCTACTGGTACATCATATGATGAAGCTGCTATCACACTTAAGCTATTTAATTTTAATTTCAGTGTGACTGTATAACTTACTGATGTACTATCATTTCTTCTTTTCCACACAGCGAAAACTCATTTTTGCTTTTCTATATTTTTATATTTTTTGTGATTTGCTATTTTTTATGTTTTGATTTTTGAAAAACAGCAACTTATTTACACAATTCTTATGAAAAACTGGTTATCAGGATTCCTCATCCCGTTGAGTTCGACTAGATGTTCAACACGAGCTCTATCAAAAGCTTTTGTGTAAAGATCTGCCAAGTTATCTAGTGTGTTGACTCGATGCAGTTATTAATTTCTTTTCAGCACAGTCCCGTATATAATGATGATGAATGTCAATATGTTTTGTGTGATTTTACGGGATTGTTTGTGATTGAAATAGTGGCATTATTGTCTATCATAATAGGAGTACGAGTGAAATTCAAACCGTAATCACGCATCTGATGTTGTATCCAGAGAACTTGAGAGCAACAGCTACCCGCAACAATATATTCAGCTTCACACGTAGAGGTAGACACGCAAGACTGCTTCTTGCATTACCATGACACGATCCTCCCTCCTAAGAATTAACAACCACCTGTGGTAGACTTTCTTGTTGATTTGCATCTTCCAAAGTCTAAATCAGTGAAAACAACAAACTTCAAATCACTAGCAGCTGGATACCATAACCCAAGTTTTAGTTTCCCCTTCAAGTAACGAAGAATCCGCTTCATCGCTTTCATATGTGACTCTTTTGGATTCGCTTGATATCTAGCACAAAGACACACTACGAACATGATGTATGGTCTTGAAGCGGTCAAGTACATTAGAGAACCAATCATTGCCCTATACTGAGTTGGATTCAACATTATCCACACTCTCATGATCTGGACCAAGATTGTGATTCTCACATATAGGGGTGTTGAAAGTAGCGCAATCCTCCATTTTGAAACGAGAAAAAACGTCATACACATACTTTGTCTGATGTGTAAACATCCCATCCTTCTTTTGTTCAACTTGCAATTCAAGAAAGTAGGATAGCTCACCCATTGCACTCATTTCAAACTTGTTCTTCATCACCTGCTCAAATTCATGACACATGCTCTCATCAGATGACCCAAAAATGATGTCATCAAGGTATACCTGTACCAGCAAAAAGTCTTCCTTCTTTCTCTTAATGAACAATGTACTGTCAATCTATCCTCTTTCAAAGCCATTCTTCAACAAATATTTTGACAATGTCTCATACCACACCCTGATCGCCTAATGTAATCCATATAATGCCTTATCAAGTCTTTACACTCGATCTTGATAGTCTCGATCAGTAAACCTATCTGGTTGTGAGACATACACCACTTCTTGGACTTTCCCATAAAGAAAAGCACTCTTCATGTCAAGTTGGTAAACTTTGAAGCCCTTGAATGACGCGAAGGCTAGGAACAACCGAATTGCTTCCAACCTTGCTACTTGTGCAAACACATCGTTGTAGTCAATCCCTTTTTGCTGATAGAACCCTTTCACCACTAACCGAGCCTTATTTCTCGTCACAATCCCTCGATCGTCTTTCTTGCACTTAAACACCCACTTGGTGCCTATTTCCTTTTCTCATTATGGCAAGTCGACTAGCTCCCAAACTTTCAATTTCCTGAATTGAGCTAACTCCTCTTGCATCGCTTCCACCCATGAATTATCTTTAAGAGTCATATGAATATTCTTCGGCTCCTCTTGGGCAATAAAACATCTATACAAACACTCGTTTATCATCCCAGTCTTCTGAATCGAAGTAATAAATAGGAACCTTCGATCACACCTCTTCTTGTCTGAACACCTGCAGCAACATCACCTATGATGTTCTCAATTGGATGATCTCTGTTTATGCGTGTAGTAGCAATGGTGTCAACAACTAAATTATCTCCCAGATTAGATCCAATCGCCCCCTGAATGTTCTCATTTGCGAACAGATTAGTAAAATCCTCCCCCTGATATGTTCAAAAACACTATCACTTGAATCATGTAGAGCTGCACTGGAGGAAATTTCTGGAGCATCTGTCATTGATATACTCGATCTAGGCATGAAGTCACCCTCTTCATTTTCACTGATCACAGTTTGAATCACTTGAGACTCATCTACACTGGAAAACTCAGGGATATTAAATGATTTAAAAACGCTATCATAATCATATAATATAGCAAGACCACTCTTTGATTGTTGAGCAGAATAAAAGCCCATGTTAAACATATAATATAAAAAGACCACTCGATCTAGGCATGAAGTCACCCTCTTCATTTTCACTGATCACAGTTTGAATCACTTGAGACTCATCTACACTGGAAAACTCAGGGATATTAAATGATTTAAAAACGCTATCATAATCATATAATATAGCAAGACCACTCTTTGATTGTTAACTAGTGATTTCCATGTTAAACACAACCTCAATTTTACCAGTTTTTAGATTAAAAGCCCTTTTATTCGGCGTTCCAGGTATATAACCTAGAAAGTATCCCTCTTCAGCTACCTCACTAAATTTTTGCTTATCTTTATTTCGTACAATGGTGTAGGATAATCCAAATGGTTCAAAGCCTTTCAAGTTTGGTTTCTTGTTAAACATAAGTTCGTGACATGTTTTGTTAAACCGTTTAACCGTTAAAACTTTGTTTAGGACGTAGCAAGCTGTATTCACAGCTTCTCCCTAGAAAAGAACTGGAAGCTTTAAATCAGAAATCATAGTCCTAGCGGCTTCAATCAACGTCCTATTTTTCCTCTCAGCGACTCCATTCTGTTAAGGTGTATAAGGAGCAGAATATTTATGTTCAATTCCCTTGCGAAGACAATACTGATCCAGAATCTGATTCTTGAACTCTATGCCATTATCATTCCTTATCCTCTAGATTTGTGCATCATGGACATTTTCCAATTTTGTAAAAAGATCTATCAGCATCTCCGCTGTCTCATCTTTTGTACCTAAAAAGTAAACCCATGAATACCGTGAGTAATCATCTGTGATAACCAAACAATAGTACGTTCCACCTATGCTCCTTACGTTCACTGGACCGAATAAATCCAAATGAAGTAATTCATAAGGGGCATATATGGAATTTACTGTTTTGGACTTGTGAGGTTTCTTATGTTGTTTTCCCTTTTGACATAAAAGACATTTATCTTCCACGTGAAACCTCTGCACTGGCACCCCTTCCACTAAACCATTTTTAATTATGTAATTCATTTTTTGATAGTGGATGTGGGCCATGCGCCTGTGCCACAACATTGACTATGCCTCGGATGCTTTTGACAATAAACATGCCACCACTGGAGAAGCATTCTTAGCACCATGTCCATGACATACGTGTCATTCCTCATTGGAGTTCTCACATTATCCAATCATTTGGTATTACCAAACCCGGTTTCAACACCAAAGCTTCAGACTTAGTAAAGTGGACTGAGTGACCCTTGTCGCAGACTTGAGACACGCTTATCAGATTGTGCTTCAGCTGCTCGACATAGTTCACTTCATCCAATGTGATCTTCCCCTTGGTCACTTTTCCTCGACCTGTAATGTGCCCTCCTTTAGCACCTGCAAAATTCACATAACCTCCATCTATGTTTTCAAACTCAGTCAACAACCTCGCATCCCCCATCATGTGCCTGGAGCAGCCACTATCAACATACCACAAGTTGATAATCAACCTTAGCAGCTCTTGCACAACCCAATAAAAATTAGTTAGATTGGGGGACCCAAGTCTTAATGGTATTGGGTCTTCAAGATTCATCAACCATTGGAACATCCATCCAATATCCATCACTCCTAACTGGTGTCTTGGATCGTAGACCTGTTGATGGAAATGTTTTTTGATTTCCACTAGGTCTCTGGTCCTGAGGTTTCCTATACTTGTTTAGACTCTGTGATCTTTGGAAATTTTGGTTTGATTCCATGAATTTCGATTGTGATAATTTCTAAAGCCGTTGTTATAAGAATTTCGACAATCAATATTCTGATTTCGAATTTGATATTGACCTTGACTTCTGAAATTACTTGATTTACCATTAAAGTTATTCATTCTTGGTGAACTACTTCTAGGTCTTTCATATCCGCCTGATGTAGATTCAGGCTGAAATCTTTGTTGATTTCTTTGAAAACGAGGAACTTGGCGAGTTCCTTTTTCAGCCTTATCTACACCAACCGCAACACTCTGACGCTTCGTAGCAGATGTCTTCGGTGAGTTAGAAACTTTCTACTCATAATCACCAATTTTTTATAGTAATTTATCTCTCTCTCTCTCTCTATCTCTATCACTTATGCTTCATTCTTTTTGTTAGGACATCAGCTAGCTACATGTCCCTTGTTGTGACATTTGAAGCACGATCCTCTAGCCGAAGAATTCTTAACTGAAGTCTTTGGTTTAGATCCATCAGGTGACGACGACGATGATGATGATGATGATGATGCCCTTGAAGGATCTTGTTTAGTTTGCTCAATTTTTGATTTTTCTGTGTTTTTATTTTTAGCAAACTGCACATTTGTCTCACTTTCAATAACAGTGGTCTCTTCTTTCATATCACTCTCTTTAACAAAATCAACTTTTAAACAAAAAAATGCTTTTTATTCTTAGGCTGTGCATTCTTTGTTTTCAAAACCGCTTCCCTGTTATTATCCTTATTGGCATGTTCAGTCACATCAACATTCCCTGATGTTGAACTACTAGGTGTAGTTGACATACAAAGTCTGTTAGATCTTCTTTGCCTGACAAGAAAGAATAGTCATGACCAAGAGATGGTGGAACTTCATTTAAACCTTTGAAGCCCACACTTGTTTTGTCATTACTTTTTTTCAAGCCATTCATCATGTGTTTCACAACAAAAGATGAATCTTTGAATTGATTCAATTTCTTTTCAAGTTCACAAATTTTCAGTTGTGCTTCTGACAACTCATTGCAATTTTCAAAAATCTCTTTTGTTTTCTCACTCATCGCATCATGAGCTAAGTCAATAATTTGAAGTTTTTCATTTAGTTTACAGGTTAAAATGTTGATTTCTTCTTCATAACCCTTAATTTTCTTCAAATATAATGACTCATTTCTTTTTACAAAAAAAATTGATTCTTTTACGCTCGAGAGCTCATTTACCAGACCTTGGTTTTGTTTTGTTAACCTGTCAACTTCACCTTGTAGTTCACGACATTTTAAGCAAACAGAACTACTAGAGTTAAAATGTACCTCTCCTGTTGATTTGCTTAGATCAACCATGAAAGCAGCAAAATCTGTAGCCATCTTCTTATCTGCAACATCCTGTTCTACATCAGACTTTTTGTTTTCTTCCTGAACTTCTATCGTCTGATCATCATCAACGTTTTCAGCTACAGTCTCTTGCTCTACCTCAGCATCAACCTTTTCTTCTGCATCGTAAACTAGGGCTATCTCAGCCAAGAACGCCTGTGTGGCATTGTCATCACCTTCCAGATGAACACTCCAATCATAAGGACCTTTTTAGCAGTAGATATCAAGGCGTTTGAACTAGTTTTAGTTGATGCATTCCTGTTGCTTGATCCATGACCACGAGAATCTTGAAATGATGAGTTAGAACGGGATTCAGTCTTAGGTCTTTGACATTCTCTAGCAAAGTGTCCGTAATTTTGACAATTGTAACATCTCATTTTAGACTTGTCAAAACCTACATTCTTTCCAACGACTTTCTTCTCGTCCTATTCATGAACCTGTTCACTCTTCTAGAGATCATGGCCATCTGCCATTGTAAATCCATCTCCTCTAGGTCATTAGGGTCAATCTGATCATAATCTTCATCAAAAGTAGCAGGATAAGATATTCTTCCAAGAATGTAGTTCTCATATGAAGCAACGAATGAAGCAAGTAGGGCCAGATGTTCTTCTGCGGCCTTCACACTCAGAGGCATGGACCTAGTATTGTTGTTATTATTGTTGGATTGTTATCTCTTTGCCCATGACGATCCTCCTAAAGCAACTACAAAACATACATCACCATCAGCATTTCTCACAACTTCTTCATTTTCACATGAGAGAAACGCAGTTGCTGAATCACTTGAATCATTATTGGAAGATGAAGATGGAATCCCTTTATAAATTTCTGGATCTTGAACCTGATCATATCCAGTTTCCTTCTTCTTCGTGTTGAGCTCATAAGCTCTCAGCTTCCCAACAACCTCTTTCAAGTCTTTATCTTCATAATCAGCTTTACCCTGTATCAAAACAATATAAAATCCCATTTGGCAGGTAAAATATCTAGCAACTTATCGTTTATCTCAACGTCCGTGTATCCCTCTATGTCATAATTGCCCATTTCCGACAGTAGATGATAGTATCTCGTGATGATATCTTCGAGGGACTCATTTCTCATGCCTTTAAAGATAGCAAATTGCTTCTTCAGCAAGTCAACTTTGTTTTTCTTCACATCAGGATTGCCCTCATACCTCTTCTCTAGAGCATCCCACAATTCCTTCGAAGTAGTATATCGCTTGAATGTATGTTTAATACCATCAAGTAACGACATCTTTATTGCAGCTATGTTGATGCACTTTATGGCCATCACTGTGTGAATAGGCTAGAAAGAGCGTGTATTGAATATTTTATAGATTAGATACGAACAGACAACCCAAGTGCGAATGAGTACTAGCCTCGTACGAATGACTTTGTTATTTGTACGAGTGATAACATCTCACTCTACGAATGACCCTTCGTACGAGTGACAACATGCTCGCTTCGCACGAGATGTCGTGTCTATAAATAGGAGAGAATCCACCAGCGTTTCCCTTAAGGGAACTTCCAAAACTTACAAACAATGAACACAGGACACCTATTTATAGACATGACATCTCGTGCTTGTGTAAAACCCTAACCGCGTAAAATAACGAACTGCGGCGGAAACATCGGGGAGTCATGTCACAGAACTATTGTTTCACAACTCATGGAATTTAAAATTTTGTTTTATTAAGTTAAATGTTTACATTATATTGGGATAAACAGAAAACACATAAATAAATTGTCTTTCATGTTTGAAGTCACTAAGGCCCGCATTCATTCCTACGCGAAGCATGCATCATATTATCAAGCATTAACTCCTGAAACATATGTGAAAAGAGAGTCAGCATAAAATGTCGGTGATTACATAGGTTTTGTGAGTGTGTCAAATTCGTGGCTTTGTATACATATTGCAACACATCGTCCGACTACAAGAGTCGTTAAGTGAAAACCTCATATCAAAAGTGTTTGATATTGCAATACAACTAACCAACTAAAACAAGTTGGTTAGAGTTGTAAAAACCTTATAGCCATGAATCTTGACCAAAATGTTTCTTTTGTAAAAACCTTGTAATAGATTGATTCAAAAGAAAACTCCATATGGTTTATATCTTTAAGTGAAAATCATTGCGTGACATTGTTCAAAACCATTTGTCCGTGTTATAAATCAATCGTCCGTGTCACAAACCAATTGTCCATGTCATAAACAAATCATCCGTGTTTTAATTGTGAAAACTTTTGATTGTTCTTTAATGAACACAATCAAACTTGTTTTGACTATACCACCAAAGGGTATCTTTAATAGACCACCAAAGGGTCTCTTTAACTAGACTAACAAATCAACAAATGATTTGTTAATCAGAAACAGTTTCTGTCATTACCTAAACTTCTACCAAATCCAGTGAACAGTCCGATAATGGGATTGTCAGTCCTATGGTACCATAACATACTACTGGTCGGCTCGGCCAAAGATAATGAATGTCATTCGTGTTATGGATAACGCATCAACAAGTTGTTAACCTTATTTAAATCGTATTGTTTTATATTATGGATAACGCATCAACAAGTTGTTAACCTTATTTAAATCGTATTGTTTTATATATAAACCATAGACATTGTTTTTGAAAACTTGAAAATGATTTAGCACATATGAGTCACCCCAAAACATTTGCAAAACGTAAAAGAGGGGAACTATGTACTCACTTTGAAAATCATTTTGTATATATAAACCATGTATATTGTTTTGAAATCTTGAAAATAATTATAGGCACATATGAATCACCCCAAAACATTTAAAAATGTAAAAGAGGGGGGGGGGGCTATGTACTCACTTGGGATTGCGAAAGTGTTCTTGATCAATGGAATAAATAAAGCTCAAACGTGTCCTAATGTGTCAGATAAATATGTTAGCGTGTCAGGAATACAAATGGGAGATCAGATAGAATGAAGTCTTATAAACCAAACGAGTGTTGGAACTCATGTGATATGGTTTACCAAACTTAACATTCTGATTTGGAAAGGATCCTAAGTGTTTTTGACCCATTATGACTCGTTAAGGTAGTTTATGCTACGTTAACGGGTCATTAGCGTAAACGCGTGATCATCCTATGATAAGTCTTAAATGCCCCAAACATGTTTCAAATGTTATAACATCAATTTATATGTTAAAAATTTGGTTACATGTGTTTAAAATGGATTTATGCGCAAAAGGGCATTTTGGTCATCATTTTTTTAAGAACATAGAAGTAACTTATCATAACACTAACCAAAAGACGTGACCATAAGGTATAACCTCAGTAGGTTATTCCCTATACAACTACGGTCACAAATATGTGTTTGTCGGATCCTAAGAGTGACCAAACAGGTCGGATTGGAAAGTCAAAGCGGTGGTCAAGACCGCTCGACTTACGACCCTAAATAAGCACTAAACTAGAAGTGACGAGTTAGACATGTCAAAATATGTCTAACTAAGTTTATAAAACAGATTTGGTATCAAAACTTGGTGTTTTGATACTCGAAAATAGTTTCGTCGTAAAATGCACATCATGCGCATTTTTTACCGAAACTTTGACTCGTCACTTCGACAAGTAAACATGGTAATCAGAAGGTAAAATCGTTAGGGATTATAACCTTCGTGATTACGATCATGTTTCAAAGTTCAGTTGAACTTTAACTTGACCAAATATGGTCAGAACCAAAAGTTAACCAGGTTGCCAAACTGTTCGACTTTTAGCTCAAAATAGCTAAAAAAATGAAAGAACTAGGAAGAGTACTTACTCGTGTTGAAGAACACTTTCGGAACTCAAGATAGGAGGCTTCCAATTGTGTGAAAAAAATGGAAGAATCATGAGTATTTATAGTATTTTAGGATTAAGGAGGTGATGACAAGTGTCCTCAGGTGTGGATTAGTGTCCTAACATGTGTCAACACCATATTAAGTGTGGCAAAGTGAGTGCTAGGTGTCAAAAATTGGAGATAGGTGGCAAACTTGGTGAAGAAGCAAAAATATTTATTATTTTTTTGACATTTTTGGCCCTTAGACTTGTATTTTCACCTATTTGCCATTTTTAACCCCTTTAACCTAATATTTAGGTTATATAAAGGTGTTAAGACATGTGTAACTTAGATTATGCTGAAAATGCCGTGGATGTTGGTTCCTTCGGTTGTACGGTTACATGTTTTGCAAAAATGCGTAAAACGCTTTAACGAACACGAAAATGATCGAAATTGTGCAACGATTGACATTTTTGCATTCTTATCAGTAAAATACAAGATTATTGAATACAAAAATATTTGGAAATAAAACACAGGGTTTCATTGAATATGAAATTGTTTGTAATTGTGCAATGATTAAAAAGGCACAAATGTTACAGCTTGATCTATAAATTTTCTCGAATAATCACCAGCTTGAAATTAAACAATGCAGCTTCTCTGTTTCGACGTTAACCATATCCGCGTTCGGTTTAGCGCACTCCCTTGATGCTCGATCCTCCGATCTTCAAAACCCAAGTGGCAATTGATAGAAACTTTGAAATACCACATCGAAAAACTTCAAACCAATATATATCCGCAAAAATGTTCTCAATTAGCAAATCATCACCGGAATCATACTATCGGGAACACATCGAATCTGAGAAACATTCTTCGGCAATCAGAATCACATTCTTTCTTTTTAGACATAATAACAGATGTATAGCTATCTCTTATGGAATGGGGCATCTGAAACTACAAGACATCCTTGTTTTCTGGTGGTTAGTCCAAAAAACAGTTCATTGGCCTTGCAGAGTTAAAGATAGGCAGTCGTATGTGCTTCCTATTCCACATCGGGGATCAGGTAGTTAGCCCTTGAGCATCAATCTAAATCATGATCTGAATTTTCTTAACATTCTTTGATCACACATTCCAAATGTATAGTCTATTTCGTGAATAGACTTAAACATTATTTCATCTCTAATGAATCTTCGATCCTTTGTGTTTCCCAGATAATCTGCAATCGGAACCACCCGGATACTGTTGCAGCATCACGAATTTCAAAAATGCCAGAATTTTTAAATATACGTGAAAATTTATATTCCCCCTTATTTTTGAAAATTCAGACGTCTTGTGTTCTTATGGGAATGAAGATTATGGTGCGATTGTAGCATATGGTACTCAAATTTTGCGGACAATTTCCCAAAATTGCAGTTTTGATCAAATGCTGACTAAACATTGAGACCCATTAATAATCACTACACCAGATGATCAACATTTTGCGCAGGTATCAGTGACTACCATATAATCTTCATCCTTTTGTGACCGTATCATCAAATATATCCTCTGAAGCTCTAGACGGTGTCCCCGAACAGCCCAAATTAGACGTTAAAATCTCGAAACTGGACACTCGTCTCGTCAATACGATCACTTCGTACGAGGTGCGTTTCGTACGAGTGGTGCTTCGTACGAGTGATGCTTCATACGAATGATGCTTCGTGCGAGTGACCAATTATCACTCGTACGAGCCACAGAGGCCCACTCGTACGGACGAAACTGGTAACGTCTTTTCGATCCAGAATCCTCATTTCTCTGAATTTCAACGTGATTTTTGCTCAGATCTGGTCGAAAATCAGTTTCTAACAATCCTATGGTTTCAATTTTACATTGTCCATGAATTGTTCGTTTTATTTGATGTTTTATGTCTAAAACCCTTGATACGCCCAAAATTCATGAGCGTAGGTGATTCGTCAACTGTTAGATTTAATTGATCGAACCCTGGCTCTGATACCAGTTGTGGTCCCGGTGGTGGCGGCGATTCTAGACGGAAGCTTTGGGGATAGTACAGATTCGGAAGAACAATATAAACAGGAAGTAGGAACAGAATCAACGAAAGCTTTTCATTTCATTCATTTAACCGAAAGAGTACCATGATTGGCTGGCAGAGTTCCTGGAGAGAATCCGCCAGCGTCTCCCTTAAGGGAACTTCCAAAACTTATAAAAATGAACACACAACACTTATTTATAGACATGACAGCTCGTGCAAAGTGAGCAGTACGAAGGGTCATTGGTACGAGGCACACTGTCATTCGTACGAGGCACATGTCACTCGTACGAGCCAGTACTCTTTCGCACTTGGGTCGTCTGTTCGTATCTAATCTATACAATATTCAATACAAGATCTTTCTAGCATATTCGCACAGTGACGACCGTAAAGTGCATCAACAAGCTAAGGCCTTCTTCTCAAACTCATACATTCTCTTATTTGCCTCTGACATGTTTGCATAGGCAGTGACATGTTGTCTGCCTTCAAAGTCATGAGTGGGGTTACGTACCCATCTTAAATACATATCCAAATCTGTGTGTCCTAATATTCAATGAACGACTGAAATCTATCCTTCCATGTAAGGTAATTCTCTACCTTCAACATCTTTGGTGGTTTTTTAGTCGTGCCTGCCTCATGCTCCATTCTCAGCAATTCCTTCAAGTTTGACACATTCGACATTTTTACCGAACATGCTCGCTAAAAAACGTTTACAAATTGTCTGAAATGTGTAATTACCAAATTGTACTGCCCGAGACCTTTTTAGGAATTCGAAACAGTGGTTCGAGATGCTAATCCGATATGCTATCCGAGATGATGATTCGAGATAGTGTTTATCCAAGATGATATTTATCCGAGATGATTCGAGGTCAACACCAATGATCCGAGATGCACTGTTCTGATCCGAAAGGTAACCTTTCTGATCCGAGATTCAAGCTTTCTATCCGAAATGCTTCACTTATGATCCGAGATGCAATCCTTTCTGATCCGAGATGCAAGCTTTCAATCCGAAATACTTCACTAATGATCTGAGATGCAAGCTTTCAATCTGAAATACTTCACTAATGATTTGAGATGCAATCCTTTTATCCGAGATCCTTGATGTTTATCCGAAACAGCAGTAGAAATCCTAGAACAGCCATCAAAACGTCCAAAAAAAACCCAACTTTTTCTGCAGTAACGATTCTGAACCAAGTAAAACAAGACCATAATGCTCTGATACCAATTGTAGGTCCCCTAATCCTTATGGATCTTCACAGGATCGTCTATCTAATCTAGAGTACGGAATCCCCTAGATCAGATTAGCACAGAAAACCGAACGATATCAAGAACACGAACAAACACTTTCAATCCGTCTTCTATTGATTATCCAACACGAATATTTACAATCAATTCAAGACTCACACGAATTCTCTCTCAACTCTCTCTGAAGTGACTAACTGAGCAACCTTAACTCTAATGTAAAACTCTCTTTATATGAGACAAGTTTGCAACTGGGCTAGGCTTTCACTACATGGGCTGCAAATTGGTCTAGGCCCAATTCGCCTACCACTCCTCATAATGTGGTATGGTTTAGCCCAATCACTATAACTAACTATTACAAAACTAAACCCGCTAACTGTTTATCGTTTTACTAATTACAAGATATCCAAAGTCCAAATCTAAGTTGTTGTCAAAAATATGCACCAACAAACTCCCCCTTGACAATAGCTTCGTAGAACAACTTTGTCTTCAGTCATCTTCCAATCTTCAACGTCTTTGGTCTTTGGATAGCTTCAGTTTTAATAGCTTCTGTCAGCAACAGACTTGTAAGTCACAATAACAGATCAAACAGGTATCACTAACCTAATCAGTAACGGAAATAATGATTAGGAAGAAGAACAACTATGACTTAAAATCAACTTGCATACACCAGCAAAGTGTTTGATACAACTTTTGTGAATACAACTCTCTAACCGTTTCACCTTGACCTAATACATCTATTTATAAGGATCACCAAGTCTACTATTTACAACCCTAGACCCATAAGGCACTAGGAAGCCCACAAAACATACTAAAGCCCAAAATAAGCCCTAATGTGTAAACCTTTAGCAATATAGGCCCAACAATCTCCCCCTAGGTTTACAACATCAGTACTTCGGTTGTGGGTCCACTCCAAGCCTTCCAGCGATAATCCCTGCAACAGCTGCAGTCCAGTCCTTCGCACACACTTCATATAGATCTGCAGGTCTGATTTGATGAGAAGCAAGAACCTGCAGGTCTTCGTCGTGAAAGCTCACCAAGTCTACCACATCATTCACTCTGAACGCCTTTTCTTTCGTCACAATTGCAATGCTGCCAACCTTGGGATCATATAACCAAAAGTTAAAATTCTTGAGAATCCCTCGTGGAAATGTAGGAGCAACCGGTATAACCAATTCTTTGTCAGTTGGTGGCCACATCACCGATTTAAACCGTTTCCCAGTATGCGCATCACGAACACCCTTTGCAGCTCTCAAATAGGGTTCGACAGTCTTCATTATTTTAAAACCACTTTTGACCTCACACTCCAGATTCTTGAAAAACCTCCATCCAGGGCCACGCTCGGTAGTATGATCGTCTGTATACAGAGCTCGCAATAAATCGGTAAGAGTAATCTTTGTCCACGTCTCAAACTATGATTCTTTTGAATAATACTCTCGAGTTCCATCTTGACGCACAATAATCCACATATTCTTTACGTGATCATATATCCAGCGTAGCACCCTGGATTTATTCCCTACTTTGCTGTAATAGCTGGAACCAAGCTCCATCACATAGCGTTCAGATTGATTCGTTGGATCTTTGAGCTGGAAGTTCTCGTCAAGAGGATTAACGTTCACATTCTTCATCAGTACCATCTTCTTCTGACTCGGTGCACGCTTCTGGCTTGCTGTAAATTTCTTACATGGATCGCCCCGATAATCGTCTAAACCAGCTTGGCGTTCAGCAGCCAACTGTTCAGCCGCCAGCCTTTCTACTTCAGTCTCCTCAGCCACTCGTTGTTGTGCAACACGATGGCTGTTCTCGATATTCATTGGGTCGTCTGTAGGATCAGAAAATTCCCTTCCGAACTTATTCTCTAGCTTGGCTTTCAAATCGAATACCAGGGTCATAAGCATAGTAAGATCTCCCTACAACTGATCTATAGTTTGATCTCTGACATCCAAACGAGTTTGCAGTGAGGCAATTTGAGCATCTTTCAATATAACTTCCGGCTCTAAGACGACCACCCTTTTCTTCAGATCCACAACATCGACTTCCACATCATCATCATCATCACTATCCATTCCGCCAAATTCAAACGCCCGCTTTTCTGACCTTCGCATATATTCTTCAGAAACATCATTACTACGACCTACACCACTTCCACCCACCTCAGGACCTCCTGCACCAGATGAACTTCCCCCAAACTCCATCATTTGTAGCACTGTGTCAGCAGGAATTGAGACAATAGTAGAATGCGTAGCAATAGGAGTGGTTGTCCGTTCAGATAAAGGAGGTGTATCAACTATAGGAGTATCGATAACGGATGCAGCAACCGGATGCAGCAACTGTAGACACAACGCTAGTAGACATCATCAATACAGATTCTTCAGCAATATCAACAACATGAACTTCAGATTGGTGTGATGGAACACTCGGATCGATTCTCCTCCTCTTAATTAGTGGAACCTCGTCCTCTTCATCTTCGTCATCGTCCTCAATCATATCAGTTGGAGCAACAACAGGTGGAATATCAAGTGGAGGATCACCCTACTTTTCCTGAATTTCCTTTAGATGAGCAATCAAGGCTTCCAAATTCTCTGAAGATAATTCTGGTAAAACTGGGGTCAAATTTTCATTGAACTCTATAAGATCATCGAGAAAAGCTTGTCCAGCATCGGCTTCGTCATCCGTAACCAGATCTTTGATCTCTATCTCTTTCTCTTTCACTGGTACATCATGTTCTTCGGCCACGATTGCATTGATAGGAGGAGGAGCTGGAACGTCCAAGCCAACAACCTCTGCAAACTTCCCAAATTTCTTTAACCCAAATCGACCATCAAACACGGTTTTGGATGTCGAATGTTTCTTCTTCATGGTACTAAAAATGGTTGGTCCCATCGGCTTCATGTTCAACAAGTTAGCATCTGAGGCGTCCTTTGCCAGGTCTGGGTAGCGAGCATCAAGAGTCAATTGAACAAAGCGCGGCTATAAAAGAAACATTTCTTCTTGGTCTGTTCCAAAATTTTCTTCATATTGTCGAAGATATAACCAGAGTAGTTATACTTCCAGTCCATAACCAAAGATACTATAGCAGATGTCTGAGCTTAGTTTGGCTGATCGAGACCTCCTTCGTTTTCCGAGACGCACTGCATAAACATATGAACCAGTAACCACCAGTACGCTGGAAACATCTTCTTAAGCAGCGGTGGGTACGATCCTTCATACCTCATCTCCATCAACACCGTTATCACCTTCTCTTTCGCATATATGGTTGGATCGCTAAAAGTATCAATAATCTGGAGCACCTCTCTGACACAAGCTTCATTCACCAATATCTCCTTTCCCTGTATCTGTGAACGAATGTACGGTCTCCCATCTGAGCCTCTTTGATGAAAACGCGCTCTCTTCTAGAAAGAATGCACTAAGTCTTTGTAGATGACTGGATTGGCTCGGAGAGCATAGGCAATCTTACAAGCGTTTAATCCCACAATCATATACTGGAACTCCTGATAGAACTCGGCTGAAGGGTCTGAAAGATATCCTGCTTGGTTGTGGATTGCTCCTCAACCAGTATAACAGCATCGAAAGCTTCTTCAACCATATGTGTCAAGATAACAACCAAGTTAAATTCCAACTAACAGAAGTTAACGGAGTTTACCAGAATGAAATTTACTAACTAGGTTGTTCAAGCAGATTTTAAGGTTTAAATATTTAAGAGTTCAAGTTAGTTTATGGGTTCAACAGTTGAAGAGGTTCAAAATAGATGAAAGGTTCAAAAACCACAAATCCGGATTACTGACATGTCAACACTAATCCGGATGAACCTTTTCATCAATCCGGATTAGCAGGAGGTCAACTGTATTTCGGGTAAGGTTGCAATCCGGATTACCAAACATTATCTCGGACATATCATCAATCCGGATGAAGATTATCCGAGATGAAATCCGAGTTCATCAATTCGGATGAATAACCATCCGGAATGAAATCCGAAATGCATATAACTTTGAAGATTTATCCGAGATGCTATCCAGAAAGCTTTAAGCATAAAAATTATCATCCAGATTACATGAGTTTAAGCCTTTTTACCTAATCCGGATAATTTTCCGAGATAAATAGTGCAAATATAGAGAGAATCAGAGAAGAAATCAGATTTTAGAAATTTGTGAATAATCCAAAATGAAGCTTCAGAGGCACATATATATTTTCCGAAATGGGCTTGGGCCTCAAATTTCAAATCCGGATTGGGCTTGTGTCAGGCCCAATCTAGGACAGTAATGGTCAGGTGGGCCTGCCCGGAAAAGCCCAATCCGAAACAGTAATCCAATTAGGCCTTTCCGGAAAAGCCCAATCCGGAACAGTTACCATTGGGCCTATCCAAAGAGCCCAATCCGCAATAGTATTCTGGTTTTCCAATTTTCTAAGACTTTTAACAATTTGTATTAGATTGGCCCAAATTTCGAAGCACACTGGGCAAGTCCAATATCCCTTGACAAAAACCATCTAAATAAAAGTCATCAAGTTAACTAACCAAGCACCCAAGCACCTTTTACCAATCTACAAAGAAAAACTGTTTAGCACACACGTAAATATTAACACCGCCTTGCTAAGGGATCAAATCGTTTCAAAGGTCAACTAAAGAACATTTTTCAGTATGAGCAGGGTCAATTGGTCTAAGCGATTGTCAATATACTTATCCATTTAAATCTAAAACTCAACCCTTCCAGTTCAAGCATTATGATACGCTTAAGGTAGTATTATACTATGATACTCATGTGTCCCATACCATGACATACCCCCGTGATCAAGGTAAGCACAACAATTTATCATAGCAGGTGAGTATACTGTAGTCGTCCTTTTTATTTTACAACATCAGGCTATTGGTGAACAGGTCAGTACTTCCGTACAGCAGAGAGACTAATAGTGACTGACGGGGGTTAGGCAAATACCTTATGTGGTACGTAAGAACTTATGGAATATTCTCATGAAGAAACTTCCGTTCTCTTAGGTTTTGGCCTTTCTATTTCGGCTCTTTTACAAAGATATCCTGACTGTGCCTAGGTCTGCATATAATCTTGATGCAACAGAAGGGCAACCAAGATATCCCCGGATGACTCAACAGCATAAAGACCCGAAACCTCAGACGTTGGCTGTCTATCAACACAAGATTTAAGACCATGAAATCATACGCCTATAGTAAGTGACCCACTGAGTACATAGTTCGTTATGTTTATATCATTTGGCTAACCCTGTCCGGTTGAGTTTTAGACCTACCGACACATCACCTTCAATCCAAACCTTTTCCCACTTCAACACCTTACATGTTAGTCAAACATTTTATCACGAAAAAGTATTTCATTTCCCCATCCTTGCAAAAACTGGGGTTTTTTTAGATAGATTTCCCCCTTAAATTTGTGCATACACATGAAGAAATTTACGAAACAATGAAAATAAAAGAAAAACAGTAAACGAGACAAAAAGACATAGGATGACTAGGTAGAAAACCGAATCATTTTGAGAAGATCCATAAGTACTTGAAAACGCGCGTTGCTAATGGGTTTCATGAACAAATCCGCCACATTTGCATCAGTGTGGATTTGCTCAAGCTTTACGGGACCCTTTTCATAGCAATCACGGATAAAATGAACTTTAATATTTATGCGCTTGGTTTTGGAGTGGAAACAGGGTTTTTTTTACGATTTGGATAGCGGCATCATTATCACCATAAATTGTTGTGTTTAGATAAGTCAAATCGTAATCTGCAAGCTGGTGTTGCATCCATAAAACCTGGGAGCAGCAAGGAGAGGCTACGACATATTCTGCTCCTGCAGTAGAAAGCGAGACCGTCTGTTGCTTCTTGCATTGCCACGAGATTAAGCGATCTCCCAGAAATTAACAACCAGCTGAAGTTGCGCATATCCCTATCTGTACCTCCAAGATTATTGTCAGAGAAAGCAAATAGTTCAAATCCAGAATTTTTAGGATACAAGAGGCCCAGTGATGGTGCCCTTTTGAGGTACCTAAAAATTCGTTAACAGCATGTAAATGAGAGAGTTTAGGAGTATCCTGATAACGTACACACTGGAAAACAACAAACATGATATCTGGCCGACTTGAAGTGAGATACATGAGTGATCCAATCATTGAGCGATACATAGTCGGATTAACAAGCGTTCCTACAGCGTCTTCATTTAGCAAAGGCCGTTCTGCTATAGGTGAAGCCATAGGCTTTGAATCTGTAAGCTTGAATTTTGCAAGAACATCATGGAAATATTTTCCTTGATGAATTAAGATACCCTGTGGGCTCTGACGAACTTAAAGTCCCAAAAATATGGTCATCTCCCCCAATGAGCTCATCTCAAATTTTTTCTTCATAATTTCTTCAAATTCGCGGCACAAACCATCATAGGTAGAACCAAAAATGATATCATCAACATAGATTTGAACAATAATAATGTCCTTACCAACGCGTTTTATGAACAGGGTTTGACCAATGGTTCCCCGAGTGTATCCATAAGCAAGCAGATGCTCTGTAAGAGTGGCGTACCATGCGCGAGGTGCTTAATGCAGCCCATACAAAGCTTTGTCTAGTTTTTGAGCATCGTCCGGCTTGTTAGGATCAGTAAAACCCGGTGGTTGTGCCACGTAGATTTCCTCTTTCACCGTGCCGTAGAGAAACGCAGTCTTGACATCCATTTGATATACAGTGAAATCCATGTAAGATGTATATGCCAAGAAAATGCGTATAGCCTCCAAATGCACGACAGGTGCATAGACCTCATCATAATCTAATCCTTCAATTTGTAAAAAACCCTGAACCACCTGTCGAGCTTTATTTCGAACGATAACTCTAGTGTCATCCTGCTTGTTACGAAAAACCTAACGAGTTCTGAGAGCACGTTTTCCTTGAGGCAGCTTCACCAATTGCCAGACACCAAGCTTCTCAAATTGATTGAGTTCTTCATGCATGGCATCCACCCAGCCTGGTTCCTGCAAGGAAACATCAATACTTTTAGGTTCAATTTGTGAAATGAAACAAGAGTAGAGACATGTATTGATATCCCTGGATTGGCTGCGGGTTCGAACAGCAGCGTTAACAGGACCAATAATATTTTCAATGGGGTGATCACGCTGTAGACGCTGCGGTATTGGTGTAGCGGGAACAAGAGCATCCGTTTGCAAGTTGGTGACACTTGCTGAAGCTACTCTAGATGACTCCCCCTCAACAGGTGCACCAGTAGAAGTAGTTGCAGAGGAATCAACCGAACAATCGAGCGGAGTAGGCTCAGGGAACAGAGAAGAACCCAAGACATCAGGAGTAGATCCTTCATGTGTCGTAAGAGGCTCTGAGTCAGAAACCGCAACATCAGGATGATCGTTCTGAGCAGGCGGATTAATAGCTGGCTTTTGAGATTGCGAAACGGAGGAAGAAGATGAGACAACATCATTAAATCCAGGAGGATCCACACTCAGCTGCTTTAAAGTCTCATGTAGCTGTGCAGCGTCAGCATCGTCTTCGATTGAAATGGGCTCTGTTGTAAGGTCAGAAATTGGACTTTTACCTGCAGACACATTGGAAGAAACATCAACATAGTTAAATAATGTGGAATAATCATACAGCCAGTCAGGACCAATGCGTGTGTCCTTGGGATTTTCCTCCAGCCAACCCACATTGTAGGTTTCAACTACCATTTTCTTGATCTTGTTATAAACACGGTATGATGTATTTTTAGAATATCAATGAAGATACAAGGGTCCCCGCGTGATTCAAACTTTCCTTTAGCGTCCATGAGCAGGAGAACACAAGGGTATCCGAACTTGCAAAAATGTTTGATCGAAGGTTTGCGACCTTCAACCAGTTCGTATGGAGTTTTCATGTGTCGTTTATTGATCAGGGCATGATTCTGAATATAACCTGCAGTATTGATTGCTTCTGCCCAGAAAATAAGAGGTAGCTCAGATTCTACCAGCATAGTGCGTGCAGCTTCAATTAGTGTTCGATTTCTGCGTTCTGCAACCCCATTTTGTTGTGGGGTTCTGGCTGCACTAAACTGTCGGTCAATCCCCTTGGAGGAATAGAAAGAATTTAAGGTAACATTCTTAAATTCATTCATGTTATCACACCGAATAACCTTCACAATAGTGTCTGTCTGGTTTTCCATAAGGGTGACGAACTATTTGACTAACTCAGCGGTTTCACTTTTATGTGTAAGAAAGAAAACCCAGATGAATCGTGAGTAGTCATCAATAATAACCAGATAGCAAGCCTTCCCGCCAATGCTCAGTATGTCTGTCGGACCAAAAAGAACCATATGTAGCAGTTCTAAGACTTGAGACGTGGAAGGAGCGGCTTTAGACTTGTGTGGCTGTCGATGTTGTTTCCCACGTGCACATGATTCACATTTTTCAATCTGCATGAAGTCATGAACTGGTAGATCTCTGACTAAACCACCTTTTGCGAGACGATTTAAGTTCTTCATGTTGATGTGTCCCAGTCTGCAATGCCATAGCATTGCATCATGTTTGGCTGTAGATGAGAAGAGGCAAGTGAGCTTGTCAGAAGGAGCCTTGTTCATATCAATACCATATGCATTTCCTTTTCGTGCAGCTTTAAGAAGAATCCAATCATCTGGAATAATTAGACCTGGTTTCAGCACATAACACCCTTTCTTGGTGAAAAGAACATCCAAATGATTGTCGCATAGTTAAGACACACTCAAAAGACTGTGCTTCAATTCTGGTATGTAATTAACATTCTTAAAGCTGAGGGCTCCGTTGCAAACAGTTCCTCTCATGGTAATCTTTCCGGTCTCACCACCTGTGAAAGAAACAAACCCGCCATCGAAAAATTGAATGTCATTCAACTGTGAGATGTCTCTGTTCATGTGCCTGGAACAACCACTGTCAATATACCATAGTCTGACAAGAGTTTCCCAGAGCTGTTCCTGCACATTTCAACATGTTTTAGTTAGAGGCTGCAACCCAGGCCATTGAAGATCTGGGCATGCCATTTGCATCATCGTAAGTAACCTCACGAAAAATTAAATTAGTTGAGGATGAGGTTGATGATGCTTTTGTTTGATTTGAAATGGGGGCAGAAGACTGAGTCTTGGCCAATGTCTTAGGCCTCCAGGTTACCGAATCAGACTTCTTCACAATCCTTGGAGTGCTAGAAGGACTCTGGGAACCTGAAGGTCTCAAGGGTTTGAAAGATTGTTTCTTGGCCAAGTTCCAGTCGTGATTAGAATACTTAGCCACAAATCGAGCCTGAGGTGGGCGATTAGGCATAGTCTTCTGATGTCGTGAATACAAAGTTTTAAACGAGGTAAAGGTCTTTTGACAATTTCGAGCAATGTGCCCAGGAATTCCACAATTGAAACAGGTATGCCTCTTCTGGAAGAAAACTATCCATTTAGCTTGGGAAATTCTGGGCAATTTGTCTGTCAGTTTCTTGCTTGCAGGTACTGACGGCTGATGCACGGTGTTGTTCTTGACTATGTCCTACGCACAACCATCAGCACACTTGTTAGTTTTATGATTTAAATTGGACAGTTTTGAACATGGAGATTTAGGCAAAATTTTAACGGATGTCTGTTCAGCTGGTTGCTTAACAGATTCAGTTTGCGACTGCTGACTCAATTTCTCAGAGTGATGAGGAGACTCAGCAGTTCCATTTCAGTTGTCGAAGACGCCTGTTTTGTTTTCTTCTTTTTAGATCAGCGTGTTCTCCGTTTCTTAATCTTACTCTTCAAATCACATTTCATGACAGATTTGTAGAGGACACGGGTGGCTCTACAGGGACATCCTTTCTGAAACTTCAGAATATGACCTCTAAACGCTACATGAAGGTGGAATCTCGCTATTTTGAAGAATTTGAGAATCTGATTCAGAATCAGGTTTAGGATTTTCATTTGAATCATTAGAAAAAGAGTGCTCATCATCTGCCGTTTCAGAATCAGTCCCTTGTGCTTGGTGGAAATAAGCTGAGTCGCCCGAATCTTCTAGAATTATGTCAACATCAACGTTCACAGGGTCGGTTAGTTGGTCGACTCTTGCACTGTCAACCCTGGGATACGCATCAACAGACGAAACCTCTGGAGAAGAACTTCCGGTCTCTTTAGTTGGAAATGATGAAACCAAATCATCTGTCGATGCTGGACCTGCAGCTAAATTCATGTTTTCGTCACAATAGTTATTCAGTTATTAGTATCATTCAAAACATCAGCATTCGATGAAAAACCAAAATTAAAACTGTCTAAGTTCTCAACACAACCAACATTGTTTGAGCATGTAAATTGTTCAGCAAGAAATTGATTTCTCTACCTCAGGCACTACTTTCTCCAAACCATCTGTACTACTAGAAGGATGATCACCAGTTTCATGTGAAAGTGGTGTAGAAGTAACGAAAACATCATCCCTCTGGAGTTCAGTTGGTTTAAAGAACTTTGGTTAATAGGGCGTCCATGGTTTAGATAGATAATCCGAAGGTTTACCATAGATCATTTTTTCACATTTTCTAAATCAGCCTCAGATTCAGGCATTCTAGTATAGTTATGATTATATGGGGGAGGGGCCCTGTTATACCCAAGACCTTTGGTAAAATTTTTCTGGTAGTTTAGCTGGAGGTCACATAAGTCCTTGACTAGTTTACTAGAAGTTTCAAATTTGTTAATGTTTATTTCATTTTCGTGAAGCTTCCTTGTCAAGGAATTTAGCTTGGCTAAGGCTGCTTGAAGTTCTACGTTCTTTTCAGCTAGTTTTAGCTTATAGTCGTAGACCCAACATTGCTGTTGGTTCAAGTCTAGCTTTAGCTGAGCTACATCTTGTTTCTGAGCTTTGACCTTTTCTATAAGAAGCTTATTCTTATGTTTAAGGGCGATGTTCTGTGACGCAGCTTGTTGGTATTCAACTACAAGAGTTGAATTATGGGCGCACATTTGAGATAATTTAAAATGACAACTATCAGAATAGAGAATTCGATTTACCGTTTCCGAAAGATCGGGCGTCTCAGTTGTCTCCGCCATCATGCAGTGGTTGCTGTTCTTGGAGAGATTTAATATTTCCATTTGAGCTGTAGCATCTGCCCAGTTAAAACCTTCGTGCTGTTGGGCCACCAATGTTGTTGACTTCCCACCCGAGCTGCTCGAGGGACTCGTAGTGGACTTTGAGGGAGAGATGGGGACCAGCTGTCTGTCACTGCTCTGTATGTCTGCCACCCTAGATGATACGTACCCGAATGGCGGCTTCTTGCATTCCCTGGCAAAGTGTCCTGGTTCGTAACATCTGTAGCATCTGAGTTTGTCCTTTGTGAGACCAGTCTTCAGATTTGACAAAGGTTGCCGTCCATACTTCTTCTGAAACTTGTTAACTCGAAAGGCAACCATTGCTAGGTTCCAGGACACATCGATCTCATCCAGGTCCTCCTCCATTATTTGATCAACTTTGGTTGGAAGAATGGATGGAGGAGTCAGATCACCTGCCAGAAAGGCGTTCAAGCTCTTGATCATCGAAGCAACAATAGCCAATTTTTCTTTGTTTTTTAGTGAGAAACGCAGAGTTGGACACAGGTTGTGCAGGTGCAGGCGCTGGAGCAACGGTTTGAGGAATGTTGCCTTGTTGAACTGCTTGAGGAATTACAGGACTGAACACCATGTTGGGTACTGGACATGGTACTGAGTCTAAAATTGAGCAGCTGAAACCATAGTGGGATTCTGAGATTGAAGACCATACACGTACTGGGTGTTCTGTGGCGTAGCAATAGGACTGTAAACCACGTTTGAGCCACCTGATGTTTGTGAATTTCCTTGCAGAGGGCTATAAATCAAATTTTGTGGCATCAACGCCGCATTTTTCCCTGTCATCCCGGCAGCCATCAAACTGCTCTGATGATTTATTTCTCTCTGCTTGTTATCAATCTCACATGATTTGATAGTGGCTACCATCTCTGTGAGAGTGACATCGTTCAAGTTCTTTGTCTTTTTTATCATTCCTACATCCGCGTCCCAACTCTTGGGCAGTGAGTTTAATAACTGTCTGTTCATGGCAGTGTTAGTGAGAGTAATCTTAGCTGAAATCATCTGGGAAACAAGCTTGACATAGCGACGAATCTGGTTTTCAATAGTTTCCCCATAGATGTGATTGAATGAGCTGAATTGCTAATTCAGCTGATTTACCCTGCTTGCCTTCATGTATGCATTTCCCTCGTAGAGGTTTTGCAGTTCACTCCAAACTTCCTTTGCGGTCTTACGGTTTCTAACCGCAATAGAAATATCAGGTCCAAGCACCATGGTTAGTGTCGCCGAGGCTTTCTCATCTTCCTCTATTATCTTAATATCTTCTGGAGTCCACAAGTGCATAGGCTTACGAATTTTTGTGTCCGGATCTTGCTCTGTACTTTAGACTATTGTTCTCGGACCATTCATGATGCATCTCCACACCCTAGGCTCTTTTGCCTTGCAATACTATTCGAAACGAAACTTCCATTCGTAATATTCGTCTCCATACAACAAACATGGCACTTTAGTGGAAGTGCCAATGACTTGATCCAGCTCTTGATGGAGGGCCAGAGTTTGTGATTATAGGCAGCCAGAGTGGCATTAGTCAAGTCTTGTGCAGTCATGTATCCGTTCATCATTATTAATTGATTAGAATTACCAAACCGATTTAAAATCAATTTATTTTAAGTTTTCTGTGCTGAACAGTACTTAATCCGAAATCGATCCGGAATTGTCAACTCTAAAGACAGATATGGTCAAATCCGGAGACTGAATCTGAAACTGAAATTGAATCTGAATTGAATGTTCGAAATGCAGAATCCGAAATGCAGAATCAAAATGAAGAATCCAAAATGATGAATCCGAAATGACGAATCCGAACTGAGAAGTCCGGAATAAAGAAATCCGAATTGAGAAGTCCGGAATAAAGAAATCCGAATTTGAGAAATCCTGAATAAAGAAATCCGAATTGAAAAATCTGGAACAGATAAGTCTGAATGCGAATCCGGAAGGAAGAGAATCCGGAATCCTTATCCTTATCTGATGGCAATAGTAATCCGACTTTTCTGCAACAGAAATCCGACTTTTCTGCAATAGAAATCCGACTTCCAAGGAACTGATAACCACCATAGTATCTCGGATCCAAAAAGTAGTAATCCGGATTGAACAACAATCCAGGATCAATCCGAGATGGATGATCTCCTTCGTGTTCTTTGGAATCCGGAACAGTAGCAGATCCGAAATACGAGAACCTTCTTCGAGTTCTTCGGAATTTGTAACAGTAACAGATCCGAAACCTTCAAATCTTCTTCGAGTTCTTCGGAACAGTAGCACTTCCGAAGACAAAAACAATGATTCTTCTGATCTTGAACAATAATCTGGAACAGTGACGATTCCGAGCAGCAGCAACACACTTCGAAACAACTTCTTCAATCAGCAATACCTAGAGCCTGTATTTGAATAGCAGGCTCTAATACCAATTGTAAGTCCCGATAATGGATCAAACAGGTATCACTAACCTAATCAGTAGCGGAAATAATGATTAGAAAGAAGAACAACTATGAATTAAAAATAACTTGCATACACCCGCAAAGTGTCTGATACAAGTTTTGTGAATACAACTCTCTAACCCTTTCACCTTGACCTAATACATCTATTTATAAGGATCACCAAGCCCACTAGTTACAACCCTAGGCCCATAAGGCACTAGGAAGCCCACAAAACATACTAAGCCCAAAATAAGCACTAATGTGTAAACCTTTAGCAATATAGGCCCAACAAGACTCCCCCTAAGCTGATGCATCCAATCACCAATCTTCTAAATCGTTAGTGTTTGAGTAAACTCCAGTTTAGCACTTGCGTAGCAATCTTCAAAAGTCTTCAACTTTGTCTGCAATGTAGAAAGGAGGTTCTTCCATGCAACCAAACAAACTCCTCTTCACCAAACTTCACAGCAACACACTGCTACAACCTGTATACTATAAAACACACGTCTCGAGAAACCATAAGAATTTTTCAACACAAGTTAACAAATTATTATTATTCAAGAGATGGTAAAACTGTATCACAGATTAAGCACTGCTCAACTCAAACCACACACTTCAAATTTTATACACATTGAACCTACAAGATTTTAAAATTTGAACTCATCTTCTAACACCGTCTCCCCCTATCGGTAACAACTCCTCGTGAACAACCATATTCCGTACACTTAAGAATTTACAAGAAAACGAAAATATTTATGGAGTTCTTTATTTTCTGAAAGCAAATAAATAAAAAAATAATAAACACTCTGTTTTTGTGAGAATCACCGGTAAAAAGATTATATCAGCAACATCAAACTATTTTCACACTATTAGATAAGTCTATATGTAATTTTCATGAAAAGCAGTTCAAGACGATTACCAGTATTATTTATCCACTTAAACAAAATACATGATCATTTCAAGTACCATTACCTAGTGATATGTTAAGATAATTTTATACTGATATACTAGTGTGTCCTACTTCAGGACATACCCCCACAATCAAGGTATGCACAAAGATTCCTCGTAGTAGGTGAGTATACCGAAATTCATCCTTTTGTATTTACAACGTTAGATAATTGGTGATCAGGTAAGAGACCAATATCCAACGAGTGTTAGGGCAAATACCAAAATTTTGGTATGATTAATGAAATTGGCACATTTGAATGACTCTCTAGGA
Source organism: Scalesia atractyloides (assembly GCA_947069175.1). Classification (NCBI taxonomy): domain Eukaryota; kingdom Viridiplantae; phylum Streptophyta; class Magnoliopsida; order Asterales; family Asteraceae; genus Scalesia; species Scalesia atractyloides. Next base: position 36,889,940 of record CAMTDV010000116.1, read on the forward strand.
GAGCTTCTTCAATTTCTGGGATTTGGCATTTTAGCTCTTTTAAGATATCCTGGTTGTGCCTAGGTCAGCATATATCTGGATGCAGCAGAAGGACAACCCTGATACCCCGAATGAAATAACGATATAAAGACCCAAAATCTCGGATTTTGGTAATCTATCAATGCAAGATTTAAGGTTATAAAAACCATACGCCACTAATGTGTTACCCACTCATACACAGTTCCTTATGTTTATATCACCAAGGTAAGTTGATTATTTCATGCCTTTTGCCTACTGGTACATCATATGATGAAGCTGCCATCACACTTAAGCAATTTTAATGTTAATTTCAGTGCGACAGTCTAACTTGCTGGTGTACTATCATTTCTTCTTTTCCACACAGTGAAAACTCATTTTTTTAGATTTTCTATTTTTTATGTTCTGATTTAAAAAAAACAATAAATTATTTAAATTTTTTTTTATGGAAAACTGGTTATTCAGGATTCCTCATCCCGTTGAGTTCAACTAAATGTTCAAAACGAGCCCTGTCAAATGCTTTTGTGTAAAGATCTGCTAGGTTATCTAGTGTGTCGACTCGATGTAGTTCAATCGATTTCTTTTCAGCACAATCCCATATAAAATGATGACGAATGTCAATATGTTTTATGCGACTGTGTTTTACGGGATTGTTTGTGATTAAAATAGTGGCATTATTGTCTACCCGCAACAATATATTCAGCTGTTGGATCCAGTGAAATTCAAATCGTAATAATAGGAGTACGAGTGAAATTCAAATCGTAATCGCGCATCTGCTGTTGGATCCAGAGAACCTGAGAGGAACAACTACCCGCAATAATATATTCAGCTTCACACGTAGAGGTAGACACGCAAGACTGCTTCTTGCATTGCCATGACACGATCCTCCCTCCTAAGAACTGACAACCACCTGTGGTAGACTTTCTGGTTGATTTGCATCCACCAAAGTCCGAATCAATGAAAGCAACAAACTTCAAATCACTAGCAGCTGGATACCATAACCTAAGTTTAGGTTTCCCCTTTAAGTAATGAAGAATCCGCTTCACCGCTTTCATATGTGACTCTTTTGGATTCGCTTGATATCCGGCATAAAGACACACTACGAACATGATGTTTGGTCTTAAAGCAGTCAAGTACATCAGAGAACCAATCATTGCCCTGTATTGAGTTGGATAAACATCCTCCACACTGTCATGATCAGGACCAAGATTGTGATTCTCGCAAATAGGTGTGTTGAAAGTAGCGCAATCCTCAATTTTGAAATGAGACAAAATGTCATACACATACTTCGTCTGATGCATAAACATCCCATCCTTCTTCTGTTCAACTTGAAAACCGAGAAAGTAAGACTATTCACCCATCACACTCATTTCGAACTTGCTCTTCATTACCTCCTCGAATTCATGACACATGTTCTCATCAGATGAGCCAAATTGATGTCATCCACGTATACCTGTACCAGCCGAAAGTCTTCCTTCTTCCTTTAATGAAAAGTACACTGTCAATACGACCTCTTTCAAAACCATTCTTTAAAGAATGTGCTGACAGTGTCTCATACCACACCCTAGGTGCCTGATGCAATCCATACAATGCCTTATCAAGTCGATAGAGTCGATCTGGATAATCTGGATCAGTAAACCCATCTGGTTGTGAGACATACACCACTTCTTGGACTTTCCTGTAAAGAAAGGCACTCTTCATGTCAAGTTGGTAAACTTTGAAGCCCTTGAATGAAGCAAAAGCTAGGAACAACCGAATGGCCTCCAACCTTGCTACTGGTGCAAACACATCATTGTAATCAATCCTCTCTTGCTGATTGAACCCTTTCACCACTAACTGAGCCTTATTCCTTATCACGATCCCTCGGTCGTCTTTCTTGCACTTAAACACCCACTTGGTGCCTATTTCCTTCTCTCATTCAGGCAAGTCAACTAGCTCCCACACCTTCAACTTCTTAAACTTAGATAGTTCCTCTTGCATAGCTTCAACCCAAGCCATGTGAACATTCTTCGGCTCCTCTTGGGAAATAAAGCAACTATACAAACACTCATGTATCATCCATGTCTTCTGAATCGAAGTAAATAAACAAGAACCTTTGATCACACCTCTTCTTGTCTGAACACTTGCAGCAGCATCACCTATGATGCTCTGAACTGGATGATCTTTGTTTGCGCGTGTAGTGGCAATGGTGTCAACAACTAAATTATCTCCCAGATTAGATCCAATCTCCCCCAGAATGTTCTTATTAGCAAACGGATTAGTAAAGTCCTCCCCCTGAATAGGTTCAGACTCACTATCACTTGAATCCTGTGGAGCTGCACTGGATGAAGTTCTAGGGCATATGTCATTGATATACTCGATCTAGGCATGAAGTCACCCTTGCCATCCTCACTGATCACAGTTTGAATGACTTGAGACTCATCTGCATTGAAAAATCAAGAATATTAAATGATTTAAAAATTCTATAATAATCATATAATATAGCAGGAACACTCGTTGATTGTTGAGGTGAAGAACTAGTGATTTCCATGTTAAATACAACCTCAATTTTACCAGTTTTAGATTAAAAACCCTTTTATTCGGTGTTCCAGACATATAACCTAGAAAGTAACCTCGTCAGCTACCTCACCGAATTTTTGCTTATCTTTATTTCGCACAATGGTGCAGGGTAATCCAAATGGTTCAAAGCCTTTCAAGTTTGGTTTTCAGTTAAACAATAGTTTGTGACATGTTTTGTTAAACCGTTTAACCTGTAGGTCCACTTAGAGGATCATGATAAACCTGCTTCCTTGTTTATACAACACAAATACGAGTGCGGAATCCTCGTATGAATGTAAACCAAAGAAATGTAAGAACACAGGATAACCAAAGATTCAATATCTTGATTAACTAAAGAGAACTGATACAAACATATACAAACAATGTTCATACACTCTCATGCAACACACTCTGTGCTCTTGCGTCTCTCTCTAGTTCACTAGTGTCTAACTCAAGACTGAGAGGTGCAGTCTGCTTATATAGTGTCCATACCTAGCAACAATACGAAGTATGTTGCTAGTCATACAAAACACCAAAAGACATGAAGAACATACTCCAAATATACTCGTACGAACAAGCTGGTTCGTATGAGCATCAACTAGCTCATACCAAACAAGCATGAGGCTTGTTTAGATGAAACTCATTCGTACGAATGGTAGGCGGCTCGTACGAGCAATATCTTGCTTGTACGAAGTATTCCCACTTGCACATAATTCTTCTTTGGATATCGTGTCACAGACATGACGCACACAAGACTCAACAGTATGTGCACATGCAACTGTTTTACACAGACAAACTAATTGTTGTACTAAACCAAGATACGAAGATATCTTGATTTGGTCGACCCGACCAAACTTTACAGACACAGTAAACAAAGACCGTACAATTATAGATGTAACTAAGAACAAGAGACAGACACAAATGTGTATCAACAAACTCCCCCTTGGCTGTTGCTTGGTCTTCGGTCTTCGGTCGTTGGTCTTTAGTCTCCATACTGAATGGCCTGGAGTATCAACAAACTCCCCCTGAAGATTTGCTATCCAATGTTGATAGAACATCAGGTTTTCAAAACTTTCCAGAAACATCAAACCTTTCCTGTTTCCTCTTGAGTAGCACTGGAGGTAACTTTATTGGTCACGATCTGCTGTGCATTAGACTTTACCACTGGAGTTGAAGCAGAAACCTTTGATTGCGAGGATGTGGCTGAAGCATCAGGATTGCCAGTGTCTTCACTAACCTAATCATGTTTTCGCTTGATCTCCTACGCTTGCATCTATCATTCCATAGAATGTTCACCCTCTTTCTGCTAAGTTCAATCACGTCTTTAATACCATTAAAGCCTTCAACCAGTGTAGCATTTCGAGAATGATACTATTCTCTCAAGTCGTTATGCTTAACAGTTAATGTTTCCGCAGATCGTTGTACAGCCGCACTACGTTCTTTCAGTCTGTTTATCTCAATCCCCCAAGAGTTATCAGCTACCCTCATCTGTTGTAGCTGAGTTGCTCTTTTAGCATCTGCAGTCTTCAGTCGCTCATTTTCTTTTCTTAACTGCGGAATTTCAGAATCCTGTTTTCTAACAGTCTCTTTCAAAGAATTTATCTCCAACTTTTGTTTGACAACTGAGTTCCGATTTGAAGATATATACTCTGAATGCTTGTTAATCTGGATTGTCACAGCTTGCAACTGGGAGAACAGAAAATCCACTTTCTCATCCTTTTCAATTTCAGAGAACAAACGACTGCTTCGTATTGTATTTTGATGAGATGTAGATTGGGATTGTTGAGCTGAATAAGTAGTAGGTTGCGGTTGAACTGGAGTATCTGCAGCCGAAGGTGTTTCAGCTGATGTGGTATTTGAAGGTTGTGGTTCAGGTATTGTAGTGGGTTCTGTTATTACAGGTTCAGTCTCCTATGTTGTAAAGGTAGACTGTACTCCTGCAACTGGTTCACTTGTACCATCATTACCAACATTATCACTGTCATCATCCTTATCCTTTCCCTTTTTATGACCAAACTTATCTTCGATCATCTTTTTCAAGATTGGTTCTTCATTATCTGAATCACTGTCATCATGGGCCACTTGTCGTTTTCTGGTGCAATATATTGATCATTTTCCAGAAAACCGATCAACTTACTAGGAGTGTGCTTTCCTTGTATCGTTTTACTGCCACACCCCTAAAGATCTTCAATGAGTGTTCCATCATAAATTCAACTTTTAAAACATCGTTTTCGTTCTTCGGAAGATTCGTATGTTGCATATTCAGGATCATTTGGAGAAAACGAGGATACATCCAAAACTTGTTTCCACCATAACCGGTTCTTATTAGGTTTTCCTTCATGTTAGCAAAAATATACTTTGAAACACTAAACGGTTTGTTCAATGTCAAAGCTATCATCATCATTCCAACCAAGTCGTTATTTGCCATGTCATAACAACTTCGTCTGTTGCTCAAACACTGAATTAAAACATGTAGAAAGAACTTGTATCGGAGTGGCAACCACACTTTGTTTAGTTGTCCCACGAGAAAATCTCCAACACATTTCATTCTAAGCAAACATCCACGTTGACACTTCAACGGTACTGAGAATGGAGCTTCAGGATCATCACCAAGTTGTAATATTGAGTTAATGGTTTCAACAGTGACATCTACGTTCAAGTCATTTACTTTCCTGCGGATAAGTTCCTGCCCATTCACTTCAACAACTTTAGTTGAATCCTAAAATTCCTTGATCAACGACTTGTATACTGTAGTCTTGTGCGTGATAGCATAATGTATCCTTGAGTCGCGCAAAAACTTCATTATACCGTTGTACTCAGCAAATTTGTCTTTCGGATCCAAGTAGGCCACCATGTTGTGTCTTGCTTCAGACATAATTTCCACTTCTGACTTGTCATTTTTCTTTGTTGCAGGTTTTCTTTTATGTTCCTTTTGTTGCATTCTGTTCACGTATAACAACTAGGATAAGAACACAAATATATTAGGGAATATACACAAAAAGTTTTATTCCAAACTTTCTGTATGTATATATTCCCTGAACAAGAACTATTGACTCATACGAATAACTATTTATTCGTATGAAGAACAACTCGATTACGAACTTTTGATTAAAACAAGAAACTGATTCATTCGTATGGATAGCTGACTCGTACGAACGATGAGTTATCCATGCGAATGATGTTTCATTCATACGAATCTAGTTCGTACAAACAACTTCAAAGGAAGTTACTTGTTTTTCGGTTAAAAATGATTCTTCACTTAAATTTTGTTGTTCAAGTCAGTCAAAGTCACATGGTCAGATAATATTTAAGTTGTTCAACTTCAAAGTATGCCAACATAGTCAAGTATACCTTAAAGAAATCAAATACAACTTAAGGAGAGGTGTAAAGATGACGTGAGCAAGGTGAAAGTGAGGTTCTACCAAAGAACTTCATCACCTTTTATACCACATCATGACACTCGTGTGAACAACCTTAGCTTTGTAAGAAGAGCTGATTCATACAAGACCCAATGGTCATTCGTACAAAGCACAATGGCTCATATGAAAGATCTCTGGTTCGTACGAGTCCAGGTTTTCACAAACTGGATTTTCAGTTCTTCAAGAACCTTAGGTTTTTCGCGGGCCTGTTTAGAACTTTGCACATATCCACACTAATCACAAGTTAAGTTAGGAGAAGTGCTTCTTAAACAGATTTTTGTTCCTTGAGATGAGTTTACCCATTGTAAGAAAGTACCTTTTATGAAGTTATGCTATCAAAACGAATGGTTTTTAGGGCGTACCTTGGTAGAAAACTTTTGAGCTTCAATTTTGACTAATTCAAAAAGAACTTTATTAAACAACAAAGTAAACTAAACTAAAATAACTACTAACAGATAAAAGTAAACTATATATTTACTAGATAATCTTTTTCAGAGTTTCAAGGTAAGAGAATCATACAAGCTTTTAATCTTGTCAAAAACGAGTTTTGTTTAAAACATCAAATTAAACAATTAAATAAGTATTCTACTATGATTGTCGGTATTGTTGTCCATGTAAGCTCAGCTTATCAGATGTAATCATGGTTAGGAGATATGATTAAGGTATGAATTATACTTACTAGCCGGTGTTCAACCGCTTCACGACACATTCCCGTATCAAGATATGCACGAGAGAAAATCTTACCGGTGAGTATACTGCTTATCATCTGTTTTGACGTATATGATGTGAGATACTCACTTATTTTGATTGAAAACAAGCCCTATGTGATTAAATCATTATTGATGAGGAACTTGAATTTCAAATGCATGCAGGGCACATGAGTAAGTCCGTGAACAAGTTAGTACCATCGTACCGACAAAGAGACGAACTTAGCTCCCACATAAAGTTGTGATATTTTATCACTTATTTTTGGGTGGATGTGATATGTTTATCACTTATTGAAGGTCGTATGCAATATTTACACGTATGTATGGTATCACGGAAGATCTAGACTTGTGTCACCGTTATGTTTTAGCAAAAGATTCAACCATGATACCCAGATGATAAGTCAGCATAAAGACCGCATATCTCAGATCTTCGGCATACTATCAAACAAAATTTCGGTACCAAGACCATATGCCAATGAATGGTTCCCACCTGACTTGCAGTTTGTTATTCTTATATCAACCTACACGTTTTAATCTGATTGTGAGCCTACCGATACATCATTAGTAAAGCTACTTATCAATTTTCATTTTGTGCTTTTGACTGTTTATGACAGATCACTGGTGCATTTCATCATCTTCACTTATCTATCCAAGAAACTCATTTTTGATTTTTGGTTTTCTATTGTTTTTGTATTTTTCCAAATTTTTCTCCTCCCTTAAATAAAGAAGGTAATCAAAACTTAAACTAAATAAAAGACAATTTTTGTATTTTTGTATTTTCTCATGTTTTTGTATTTTCTTGAAATATTCTCCCCCTAAATATAAAACGAAGAGAAAATAGAAAAGCTTTTTGTAGATTTTGAAGAAAATATTTACAAAAAATGATTAACCAAAGATGAATTACTCGGGTTTCACCTTGATGCCATTGACCAAAAGTAGATAATCAAAACGAGATTTATCAAAAGCTTTGTAAACAGGTCGGCGCGTTGGTGATCGGTGTGGATTTTAACAATATTGATAAGTTTCTTTCATAACAATCTCGTATGAAATGATACTTAATCTCAATGTGTTTGGTTTTTTAGTGCTGTACAGGATTACGAGTGATCTGTAAAGTAGTTTCGTTATCAACAAAAATAGGAGTAGTTAGAAATTCAAAACAATAGTCGCGCATTTGCTGTTGAATCCATAGAACCTGAGAGCAACAACTAGAAGCCGAAATATACTCAGCCTCACAGGTTGACGTAGCTACACAAGTCTGCTTTTTGCACTGCCACGTGACTAGGCGATTTCCCAAGAACTTACATCCTGTTGATGTTGATTTTGCATCGATCTTGCAGCCGCCATGATCAGAATCACTGAATGCTGTCAAATCAAAGTTATCATCCTTAGGGTACCATAGACCAGTGTCCATACAACCCTTCAAATAACGAAAGATTCTTTTCACAACCATCAAGTGAGAAACCTTCGGACTGGACAGGTAGCGAGCTAGAAGACATGTTGGGTACATTATATCGGGTCTTGAAGCATTAAGATACATGAGAGATCCAATCATAGCACGATAAAGAGATGGTTCCACATGTTCACCCATTCTGTCAGGAGTAATCCCATGATTTTGAGCTAATGGAGTTCCCAAAGGCTTTGAGTCTTCCATCTGAAATCGTTTGAGAATATACCCGACGTACTTGGTTTGATGGATGAAAATCCCTTCCTTAGATTGTTGAACCTACAAACCTAAAAAGAAAGTCATTTCTCGCATAGCATTCATCTCGAACTTCTCCTGCATGACCTGCTCAAATTATTTGCACAATTTCTCGTTGGTCGACCCAAAAATTATATCATCAACATACACCTGCCCAACAATAAGTCCTCATTATGTTCCTTGATGAAGAGAGTACAGTCAATCAATCCACATCGAAAACCATTCTTCAGAAAATAGGAAGACAACGTTTCATACGAAGCCCATGGAGCTTGATGAAGACCATATAACGCCTTGTTGAGAAGCCAAACCTTATCAGGATGGATTGGATCTTCAAAACCAGACGGTTGCTCAACATATACCTCTTCTTCAACCACACCATAAAGAAATGCACTCTTCACATCCATTTGATAAACGGTAAACTTCTTGTAGGACGCATAAGCCAAGAAGATTCTTGTGGCCTCAAGACGAGCTACCAGTCTGTAAACTTCATTGTAATCAATGCCTTCTACCTGATTAAAGCCCTGGACAACGAATCTTGCTTTGTTTCTCACAACAATACCTCGGTCATCCTTCTTACATTTGTAAACCCATCTTGTACCAATCTTCTTATAGTTGTCAGGCCTGTCAACCAATTTCCACATGCCTAACTTCTGAAACTGCTGAAGTTCTTCCTGCATAGCTTCAACCCATGGTCTTCTTTCATAGCCTCCTTCCAAGATTTTGGTTCAACTTGGCGGACATAGCAGGCAATAGACCAATCATTTTGTTCCCCAGATTCCCTAATAACTGAATACAAACTAGCATTCTAATTATTCCTTAGGTGATTACGAGTCTGTACACCACTTTAGACATCTCCTATAATATTCTACTGAGGATGGGTATTATGGAATCGAGTTTCAGGAACATCAGGAACTCGAGAATTTATACCCAAATTGTTGATATTCAAATCAACAGCTAATTCGTTTGCTGGATATGATGAGGATGTAGATGCATGACCTTTAGTAGTCCCTAGATTCTGAATATTTAACGTGACATCTGAAATTCCAGGAACCGGAGCAGAAGTAGCTTCATTTGCATCATGGAACTCATCATCTTCTGACGAAACATTGTAATCAGCAGCATCTTCGAATTCCTCATTCTGAACAAGATTGTTAACCGAAGTAGACACTTGAGGTTAACAATAATTGGTCGTACTAATGACGAGTCAACTGCAGTATCACTTTCTAGTAACATTTGAGCAGCTACAGAAGCATCATCAAAATTTGGCAGATTAAAGGAGTTAAATAGCCCATCATAGTCAAACATCCAAGGAGCACCCGGAGCACTAACTGATTCAGTGCATCTTTGAACCTTGACTTCACCCCATTCTTCAATCTTCTTTGATGATAAATTCCACACTCTGAAATTAGGAGTAGCATATCCAAGAAAGAAACCTTTGATAGCTTTCGGACCAAATTTACCATGAGGATCAATCATAGTGCATGGAGCTCCAAAAGATTCTAAGAAAGAAACATCCGGTTTACTTTTATGTAACAACTCGAAACATATCTTTTTGTGCCTCTTCACCGTAAGAACTCTATTCGCCGTGTAACATGTAGTAGCAACAGATTCTCCCCAAAATTGAACAGGAAGTTCTAATTCTAATAGCATAGTCTTGGTCCCCAATGGTGTTGTGGAGTGTATCGAGAACTATACTCATGCAAAATGCCTTTAGAAGAACAGAACTCATCCATAACTTGATTCTTGACTTCGGTACCATTGTCGCTTCTGATTCTCCTTATCTACAAATTGTACAAATTTTTAAGCAGAGTTAGGAGATTCTTGAGGATTTCAGGAACTTCACTCTTGTGTGCCAACATATTTACCCATGAAAATCTTGAGTAGTCATCAGTAACTACTAAACAATATGAATCACCAAAGGTAGTCTTGTGTTTCATAGGTCCAAAGAGGTCCATATGAAGACGTTCCAAAGGTACATAGCAGCCGATATCATCAAAATGAACCGTGAACTTCTTGTCACAGATTTGAGAAACGCTAAGAAGATTTTGATCAATTTGTTGCACATAATTGATCTTATCAAAACTCACAACACCATTGGAGACCATTCCTTCTCCAATGATGTATCCGCTCTTATCACCAGCAAAAGCAACATAACCACCCCTAATGCTTTTCACATCATAAAGGAGCCGTAAGTCGCCTGTCATGTGCCTCGATGCTCCACTGTCAACAATCCAATGACTATTCACAGTTCCTCCTGGAACACCCTGCATATTTCAAAAACCCGATCAATTTGAAATGGAGACCCAAGCCTTAGTGGTCTTGGGTCGACCCTTATCATCAAGAGATGTGATTTTGTAGGTCCACCTGCGGATGGTGTTAAACCTGTTCCTTGTTCATATAACACATACACAAGTGCAGAATCCAAGTGTGCATGCACCAAAGCAAAGTAAAGAACACGGGGTAACCAAAGATTCACTATCTTGATTAATGATTGAGAACATGTACAAACATATACACACAATGCTCGTATGACTCAAACAAACTTGCTGTGTTCTTGTGTCTTCGTCTTCACCAGAAATGCTGACTGAGAGATCCCACCAAAAGATCAATTTGTTAGTAGAGAGACTCAAAGGCTAAACCTCACTGAGAGGTGCATGTCTGCTTATATAGTGTCCATGATGGTCATCCGTACGAAATTGGTTCATGCGGAGCAACTGGTTTCGTACGAAGCAACCAATTTCGTATGAAGCAACTAGTTTCGTACGAAGCAACCACTTTCGTACAAAGCAACTGGTTTCGTACGAAGTAACCAATTTCGTACGAAGCAACAACGTACACAAGACTCAACGGTATGCACACATGCAACTGATTAACACAAACAAGCTAAGATGTCGTACTAAACCAAGATAGATGGATATCTTGATCTGTTTGACATGACCAAACTTATACAGACACTTGAGCAAAGACCGTACAATTACAACTGTAACTAAGAACAAGCGACAGACATAAAAGTGTATCAACAAACTCCCCCTTGGATGTTGCTTGGTCTTCGGTCTTTGGTCTTTGGTCTTCATATGTTGATCTTCACATTGAATAGTTTGGAGTATCAACAAACTCCCCATGAAGATTGCTATCCATTGATAGATCTGCTATCTAATGATTAGAGCATCAGGTCTTCGAACTTCTAAGAAACTTCAAATCTTTCTTGTTTCTTCTTCTGACTTGTCAGATTTCTTCGTTGCTGGTCTTTGTTCATGTTCTTTTTATATCAATCTATACTCATAAAACAAATATAATTAGAACACAAATTTATCAGGGAATACACATGAAAAACTTATCATAATTTCTTCGTATGATTGTATTCCTGAACGTACACACACTTGTATGAATTCCAGCAACAGATTTGAGAAAAACAGGTGATCAAGTCAATTCAAATGACTAGATTCGTTCGTATAAGATACACATACTCAAACGAATTTTAGATTTTGGTTTTCCTTAATGAGTTACTTGTTGCAAGATATTACTTTATGAAGTTGTGATATCAAACAAATGATTTTCTAGCGTATCTTGGTAGAAAACTTTCGAGTATCAACTTTGGCTAACTTTCAAAAAGTAATTTTATAAGCAACTAAGTAAACTAGGTTTAAAATCAAAATATACAGATAAACTATATATCTATTGGACCATCTTTTTCGAGTTTCAAGGTAAAGGAATCATACCAGCATTTTAATCTTTATCAAAAACGATATTTGGTTTAAACTTCAAAATTAAACAGATAAGTATTCAACTATGATTATCGGTATTGTTGTCCACGTCAGCTCAGACTTGTCAAATGTAATCATGATTAGGAGATATGATTAAGGTATGAATTATACTTACCAGCCGGTGTTCAACCACAACATGACACATTCCCGTATCAAGATATGCACGAGAGAAAATCTTACCGGTGAGTATACTGCTTTATCATCTGTTTTGACATATATATATGATGTGAGATACTCACTTATTTTTTATTGAAAACAAGCCCTTTGTGATTTAATCACTTATTGATGAGGAACTTGATTTTCATATGCATGCAGGGCACAGGAGTAAGTCCGTGAACAGGTTAGTACCATCGTACCGACAAAGAGACAAACTTAGCTCCCGCATAAAGCTGTGATATTTTATCACTTATTTTGGGGATGTGATATTTTTATCACTTATTTGATGGTCGTATGCAGTATGTACACGTATGTGTGATATCATGGAAGTTCTAGACTTGCGTCACCGTTATATTTCGGCAAAATATTCAACCATGATACCCAGATGATAAGAAAGCATAAAGACTGTATATCTCAGAACCTCGGCACTCTATCAAACGAAATTTCGGTACCAAGACCATACGCCAATGAACGGTTCCCACCTGGCGTTCTGTCTGTTAGGTTTATATCAACCTGCACATTTTAGTCTGATTGTGAGCCTACCGATACATCATTAGTAAAGCTACTTATCAATCTTCTTTCTATGCTTTTAACCATTTCTGACAGATTTACCGGTGTATTTCATCATCTTCAACTTATCCAACAAACTCAATTTGATTTTTCTATTGTTTTTGTATTTTTCTGAATTTCCTCCCCCTTAAATAAAAACGTAAATAAAAGGCATATTTTTGTATTTTCTTAAACTTACTCCCCTTAAAATATAAAACTGAAAATCTTTTTGTAGTTTTAGATTTTTAGAAAAGTATTTACAAAAATAGTTAGCCATGGTTGAGTTAATCGGGTTTCACCTTGATACCATTGACCAAAAGTAAATAATCAAAATGTGATTTATCAAAGGCTTTAGTAAAAAGGTCGACACGTTGGTGATCAGTGTGGATTTTAACAACATTGATAAGTTTCTTTTTATAACAATCTCATATGAAATGATACTTAATCTCAATGTGTTTTGCTTTTGAGTGCTGTACAGGATTCTGAGTGATCTGTAATGCAGCTTCGTTATCAACAAAAATAGGAGTAGTTAGAAATTCAAAACCATAGTCCCGCATTTGCTGTTGAATCCATAGAACCTGGGAGCAGCAACTAGAAGTTGAAATATACTCAGCCTCACATGTTGACGTAGCTATACAAGTCTGCTTTTTGCATTGCCATGTGACTAGGCAATTTCCCAAGAACTGACATCCTGCTATTGTTGACTTTGCATCGATTTTGCAGCCATCATGATTAGAATCACTGAATGCTGTCAGATCAAAGTTATCATCCTTATGGTACCATAGACTAGTGTCAGGGCGACCCTTTAGATAACGAAAGATCCTTTTCACAGCCATCAAGTGCGAAACCTTCGGACTAGACTGATAGCGGGCCAGAAGACATGTTGGGTACATTATGTGGGGTCTTGAAGCAGTAAGATACATGAGAGATCCGATCATAGCACAGTAGAGAGATGGTTCTACATGTTCACCCATTCCGTCTGGAGTAATCCCATGATTTTGAGCTAATGGAGTTCCCAAAGGCTTTGAGTCTTCCATCTGAAATCGTTTGAGAATATCTCCGACGTACTTGGTTTGATGGATAAAAATCCCTTCCTTTGATTGCTGAACCTGCAAACCTAAAAAGAAAGTCATTTCTCCCATTGCGCTCATCTCGAACTTCTCCTGCATAACCTGTTCAAATTCTTTGCACATTCGAGTGTTAGTAGACCCAAAAATAATATCATCAACATAAACCTGTACGAGCAGCAAGTCCTCATTCCTTTCCTTGATGAAGAGAGTATAGTCGATCAAGCCTCATCGAAAACCATTCTTCAACAGATAGGTAGACAACGTTTCATACCAAGCCCTCGGAGCTTGATGAAGACCATATAACGCCTTGTTGAGAAGCTAAACCTTGTCTGGGTTGAGTGGATCTTCAAAACCTGGCGGTTGCTCAACATATACTTCCTCTTATACCACACCATAAATAAATGCACACTTCACATCCATCTGATAAACGGTGAACTTCTTGAAGGACGCATAAGCCAAAAAGATTCTTATGGCCTCAAGTCGTGCAACCGGTGCACAAACTTCATTGTAATCAACACCTTCGACCTGATTAAAACCTTGAATAACCAATCGCGCTTTGTTCCTCACAACAACACATCGGTCATCCTTCTTGCATTTGTACACCCATCGTGTACCAATCTTCTTGTAGCTGTCAGGCCTGTCCACCAATTTCCAGACACCTAACTTCTTAAACTGCTAAAGTTCTTCCTGCATGGTTTCAACCCAAGAATCTTCTTTCATTGCCTCCTTCCAAGATTTTAGTTCTACTTGGCACACATAGTAGGCAAAAGACCAATCATTCTGCTCCCCTGATTCCCTAATTTCCGAATATAATCCAGCATTCTGGTTGTTTCGAAGCTGATTACGAGTCTGCACACCACTTTGGACATCTCCAATAATATTCTGCTGAAGATGGGTATTATAAAAATACGAGTTTCTGGCACATCAGGAACCCGAGAGTTGATACCCAAATTGTTGATATTCAGATCAACAGTTAAATCAAGAGCTGGATGTGATGAGGATGTAGAAGCATGACCTTCTGTCGTCTCTTGCGGTTGAATATGTGACATACCATCTGAAAATCCAGGAACCGCACCAGAGGTAGCTTCATTCGCATCATGAAACTCATCATCTTCTTATGAAACATTATAATTCGCAGCATCTTCAAATTCGTCATTTTGAACAAGATTGGAGTCGACACTTGAGGGTTAACAATAATTGGTCGAACTAGTGATGAGTCAATTGTTGTATCACTTTCTAGTAACATCTGAGCAGCAGCTGTTGCATCATCAAAAGTTGGCAGATTAAAGGAGTCAAACAGCCCATCGTAGTCGAACATCCAAGGAGCACCCAGAGCTCTGACTGCTTCTGTATATCTCTGAACCTTGACTTCACCCCATTCTTCAATCTTCTTTGAAGACAAATTCCACACTGTGAAATTTGGAGTAGCATATCCAAGAAAGAAACCTTCGATAGCCTTCGGACCAAACTTTCCATGTGGATCAATCGTAGTGCATGGAGCTCCAAAAGGTTCTAAGAAAGAAACATCCGGTTTCCTTTTATGTAACAACTCAAAGCATGTCTTCCCATGTCTCTTCACCGTCAGAACCCTATTCATCGTGTAGCACGCAGTAGCAACAGCTTCTCCCCAAAATTGAACAGGAAGTTCTGATTCTACTAACATGGTTCTTGCAGTTTCAATAAGAGTTCTATTCTTCCTCTCAGAGACACCATTCTGTTGTGGAGTATAGCGAGAACTGTACTCATGCAGAATGCCCTTTGAGGAACAGTACTCATCCATAACTTGATTCTTGAATTCCGTGCCATTGTCGCTTCTGATTCTCCTTACCTTCAGATTATACAGATTCTCCAATAGAGTTAGGAGATTCTTGAGGATAGTAGGAACTTCACTCTTGTGTGCCAACATGTTTACCCATGAAAATCTGGAATAGTCATCAGTAACTACCAGACAATAAGAATCACCAAAGGTTGTCTTGTGTTTCATAGGTCCAAAGAGGTCCATATGAAGACGTTCCAGTGGCATATTCACAGTGTTGATCTTCTTCATGGGATGGGATTTTCTCGCTTGCTTTCCCCTTTGGCATGATACACAAACATCTTGAAGATGAAAATTCTTAACTGGTACACCATTCACTAGATTGTTCTTCACCAAATAGTTCATTTTCCTAAGGTGAATGTGTCCCATACGTCTGTGTCAAGAGATTGATTCCTTCTCGGTGGCTTTGGAGACAAAACATGTGACTTGTGCAGATGTTGTAATAGCTTGGCTCATATCAAGAATATACAAATCATTAATTCTTGGAGCCCAGGAGAATCCATTCCTTGGGGATCTTGAATCCAGGCTTTAGCACATAACATCCGACATCATCAAAAAGTACCGTGAACTTCTTGTCGCAGATTTGAGAAACGCTAAGAAGATGGTGATCAATTTGCCGCACATAATTGATCTTGTCAAAGCTCACAACACCATTGGAGACCATTCCTTCTCCAGTGATGTATCCACCTTTGTCACCAGAAAAAGCAACATAACCACCCCTAATACTTTTCACATCATATAGGAGCCGCAAGTCGCCCGTCATGTGCCTTGATGCTCCACTGTCAACAATCCAATGACTGTTTACAGTTCCTCCTGGAACACCCTGCACATTTCACAAACAAGATTAGTTTGAGATGGGGACCCAAGCCTTAGTGGTCTTGGGTCGTCCCTTATCATCAAGAAATGTGATCTCTATTTCTTGATGATTGTCAAACTGAGTTCCTCCTCTTGAACTACTACCGGTCTTCTATTTCCAAGATCATCGATTATTACCAGATTGACTATTATTTACAGTTTTAACAGTTTCTGGTTTTTTATCTTTGAAGATCTTTGATTCTTTTCTGAAGAATCCGGTTTTAAAGCTTTTTCAATTGCTTTTACTTGTTTACGTTTTTGTTTCTCTTTTTTATCTTTAATAATTCATTATCTTGTGTTGGAGAAACAGATTTACGTTGGCAAGTTGGTTCATGAGGGGTTTTCTCAACAAATCTTGGTTTGGCTGGATTTTTACAATCTTTTATAATGTGGCCAAACTCTCCACATTTGAAACATGTTCTCCTTTCAACAAAACTAGGAGAGCGTGTTTCTTGGCTTGATGTAGAACTTGTGAGTCTTAAGGTACTGGGTTCATTTTCATTACATCCATCCGTGTGTTGGGTGTAATTATTTTGACTATTTCTTTTCAAAATCTCGACTTTCTTTACAAAATCTATATTAGATTTTCCTTGAAAAGTTTCGAATTTATCGGTACTTTTAGAACTCACAAATTTAACAGTTTTAGCCTTTTTATTGTAACGAGAGCCTTTTGATTCAACCTTCGGTTGACAAAATGTAGGCTTTTCAACTCACTTCCATTGTTTTTCTGTTGAAGCTAATAATGATTGTTGTTTGGTTGGCTTTTTCTTCTCTAGAAATTTGGTTTTTGACTTTTCAAACACCTGATCTATAGAGATTGGATTTACGTTTTTAATTAGAAAATCTTTGTTTGAATATATTTTCTTTTCTCCAACCAATGTGTACAACACATTATCTGCTTCATCTGTCGATACTTGTGTCTTGACAGATTTCTTAGGAGCTGTCTCTTGAATCTCAACAGATTGAGTACTAAGAGTAGCAGAAGATTCTACTCTTTTCCTCTCATCAAGAGGCTGATCCTAATCATCATTTCTTGATTCATCATCTGATGTATCATCTTCCTCTTCCTCAGAAGGATTTTGAACAACATTGGATGATGAATTTTCTGGCTTGCTTGATTCTTGAGAGGAATTCCCTAGTTTTAACCCTAACCCTGCTGCGAATTCTTTAGGATTCAAAGGTACAGAGGGTTCAAAATGAGGCATCTCCTCTTCATCAGGCATTCTGGTATAGTTGTGTTTCATTGGCAAGGGACACGACTTATACCCTATGCATTGAACATCTCCCTTTAGTTTTTGAACATCAATGATATGATCAAGCACATAGTGGGAATTGGAATAACTTTCCAATTTGCGCTTAGTCGAATCATATTCGCATTTGGCGATGGCTAACTCTTTCTTAGTTTCTATAGGAGATTAATGTAGTTATTAATTCCTGTCTATTTATTCAAAACTGTTTTTGTTAATTCAGAAATGCTTTTCTTTAGGATTTCCAATATAGATTTGAATTCTTTTTCATTTCTAGTTAGCGCCAAATTCGCCTCTTTGCATTTTGATAGTTCAAGAACTAAATTTTGATTATGACTGTTGATGGTTCATATTTTATTCTCAATTCAACACAGTCATTGCAAACAGTAGGAGGGTTAGAATTTACCTATTTTGAAGAACCTTCAACATTAGCCATAAAGGCAGTGTGATGAGGAAAAGCTGCATCATCTGTAGAGAGTGCCTCTGTCTCTTTCACCGCGGCTACTGCATTCCTCGTCATACCCACCTTTTCACCTTTTAGCATCTCAGCTTCACTCATCAACTTTTCAACCTCAGCATTACTTCCCTTCTTTACATCAGAATCAGATTCATCACCAGCTGAACTTAAACACTCTTCATTAGAACTACCAGCATACCCGAAAGTATCATCATTATCTAGAGTATTGATGTTGTGAACATGTTTGATTTGATCGACGATCTTCGCATAACATGTAGTTCTTCCGTTGTTCTCAGTTCCCAATTGTACTGACCAATCACATCCTTCATCATATTGAACTACCAAAGCTCTATGTGTGTTTGAAGGTCCTGATTGATTTGTATTGTTAGAGTTGAAAACAGCTACCATTCTCCTTTCATTGTTGAACTGAGCTGTGTTGGGTGGTTGAGACTGATTTCGAAAGGGGTTGTGATTTCCTTCCTTGCTGGGTCTTGTGCATTCCCGTTTGAAGTGACCTCTTTCTCCACAGTTAAAGCAAGTAACGGCTGATTTGTCAAAGCCGTATTTTGTATCTTTTTTGCTCTCTAAACTGGTTCTCCCTGTTCTTCGCATGTAGTCCTTTGCTCTTCTTACAACACTTGCAAAAGCCCACTTGATGTCCATTTCATCTCGGTCAGTTTGTCCATAGTCTTCGTTTGTCAAATTGATGTTCCCTATTTGTCCTGCAACTAAACCACAATATGCACTGACCATGGTATTTAGAAGTTCTGTATGTTCCTGTGCAACTTCTACGTTAATTTTGGAGAGATTGGATGTGTCAAGTTGGTCGGTGTTGGGATTTGCAGATTGGCAGTTGCTTCCATAGAAAGCTTGTTGAGGAGCTTGCTGTGGAGCTTTATGCACTAAATCCCTTGGCTATGGAAGGAAGGCTTTATACCTCCAAAATACATCTCAGAGTTTTGTGGAACGGTGACTCGTTGTGCCTTTTGGAGCTTTTCTTCATTCTTGTTCTCCAATTTCTGCACAAATTCATAAATACTTATTGAGTCCAAAACACCTGTATGTTTTAAAAGATCAATAAATTGACCCCATTTTGGTGGTAAAGCATCAGCAAATCGCATCACAATTTCTTGTGGTGTTGCCAACACTTTGTATGAGTACATCTCGCTGAGAAGATGATAAAACCGTGTGATCATATCATTCAAGGTTTCGTTCTCCATGAACATGAAACCTTCAAACTCTTTCTTGAGCAGATCATGTCGATCTTCCTGGTAGCAGCGTTACCTTCACCTCTTGCTTCCAAAGTGTCCCACAAATTTTTCGTTGTAGTACAGTACACAAACTGATGATAAATGTCTTTATGAAGAGCTTGTGTCAAGATAGCAAATGCCTTTTTCTCTAGATCATAAGCTTTCTTGTCGCTTTCATCTAGATTGGCTAATGAGGTTGGATTTGATCCAGCTTCTTCAAGTGACTCCTTGTAGGGTGTAGTAAAACACGTCCATAGATCTGTGTTTTGACCGAGAACATACGTATGAAAACAACTTTTCCATGAAGGATAATCGTTCATGTGATTTAACTTAGGCAGTCGGTTGTTACTCCCCGTTTCACTTTCGCTCATTAACAGAGTTTGGATGCTTTGATTTTGATTTGCAACACACGCCTACTGATTTGCAGAGATCATTGCTGTATGTTGACGCATCAAAGATTTTACCCATGAAGTTGCGGAGCTTTGCGAAGACTCCTGATTTGAGCTTGAACTACTCCAATCCCACGGGTTAGAACTCATTATATTTTCTTGTTTTATGAAAGTTTAAAGGTTTTAAAGTTTGAAACAGTTACCTTTTAAAAGTTCACAATTTTGAAAATATTTGAAAAGCACACAGCTTTGAAAATCTGAAGTACGAAAAACAAACAATAACGAAGATTATTCGAACGAACCAACTTCGTACGGATGAGTTCTTTCGTACGAACCAACTTCGTACGGATGAGTCCCTCCGTACGAAAACTTCGTACGGATGAGTTTCTTCGTACGAAAATTTCGTATGGATGAGTTCCTTAGTACGAAAACTTCGTACGGATGAGTTTTCTGGTGAATTTCTTCTACAAATGTGTACAACTTGAACAAAACAAAAGAAAATTTTAATGAAAACTTTCTGGATATAACAGATTTTAACCAAGTTTTAAGTTAGTTATCTATTCAAAACTTAAGTTTTCTGCTGGGAGTTCAAGAACACGTCAAGAAACCTTCAAACTAGCTCAGACACAACACTAAGCTTGGTTTTGAACAAGGAAAGAGCCAAAGCTCTAATACCACTTGTAGGTCCACCTGCGGATGGTGTTGAACCTGTTCCTTGTTCATATAACACACACACAAGTGCGGAATCCAAGTGTGCATGCAACCAAAGCAAAGTAAAGAACACGGGGTAACCAAAGATTCACTATCTTGATTAATGATTGAGAACAAGTACAAACATATACACACAATGCTCGTATGACCCAAACAAACTTGTTGTGTTCTTGTGTCTTTGTCTTCATCAGAAATGCTGACTGAGAGATCCCACCAAAAGATCAATTCGTCAGCAGAAAGACTCAAAGGCTAAACCTCACTGAGAGGTGCATGTCTGCTTATATAGTATCCATGTTGGTCATCCGTACAAAATGGTTCGTATGGAGCAACTGGTTTCGTACGAAGCAACCAATTTCGTACGAAGCAACTGGCTTCATACGAAGCAACCAATTTCGTATGAAGCAACGACGTACACAAGACTCAACGGTATGCACACATGCAACTGATTAACACAGACAAGCTAAGATGTCGTACTAAACCAAGATAGAAGGATATCTTGATCTGTTCGACATGACCAAACTTATACAGACACTTGAGCAAAGACCGTACAATTACAATTGTAACTTAGAACAAGCGACAGACACAAAAGTGTATCAACAGATTTCTATTTCTTGATGATTTGCAAATTATGTGCCTCCTCTTGAACCATCACCAGTCTTAGGTTTCCAAGATTTTTGAAATTTACCAGAATGACTATTATTTACAGTTTTAACAATTTCTGGTTTTATTAAATTTGAAGATCTTGGATTCCTTTCTGAAGAATCCAGTTTTAAAGCTTTTTTAATAACTTTTACTTGTTTACGTCTCTGTTTTTCTTCTTGTTCTTTAACAATCCGTTTGTCTTGTTTTGGAGAAACAGATCGACGTTGGCAAGTTTGTTTAGGAGGGGCTTTCTCAACAAATCTAGGCTTTGTTGGGTTTGTACAATTTTTGATAATGTGACCAAACTCTCCACATTTGAAACATGTTCTCCTTTCAATAAATTTAGGAGATCGTGTTCCATGACTTGATGTTGAACTTGTGGGTCTTGAGGTACTTGGTTCATTTTCATCACACCCATTTGTATGTTGGGTGTAGTTGTTTTCACTGTTACGTTTTAAAATCTTAACTTTGTTTACGAAATCTACATTAGACATGCCTTCAAAAGTCTCGACTTTATCAGTACTCGTAGAACTCACAAATTTAACATTTTTAAGCTTCTTCTTGTAGCGAGTGCCTTTTGTCTCAACCTTTGGTTGTGGGACCTTAAGCTTTTCAACTCGCTTTTCCATTTGTTTTTCTTTTAAAACAGATAATGGTTGTGATTTGATTGGGTTTTTCTTCTTCAAAAATTTGGTTGTTGAATTTTTAAAAACTTGATCAATAGATGTTGGATTTACATTTTTTATTGGAAAGTCTTTGTTAGAATAGATTTTCTTGTCTCCAACCAAAGTATACAACACATTATCTATTTCATATGTAGACACTTCTGTCTTGGCAGATTTCATAGGATCATTCTCTTGATTTTTGACAATTTTTACACCGAGAGTAGCAGACATTTCTATTCCCTTTTCCTCATCAAGAGATTAATCCTGATCAATTTTCTCTGACTCATCATCTGATGAATCATCCTCCTCTACTGTAGAGGGATTTTGATTAACAACTGATGATGAGTTCTCAGACTTTCTTGATTCAACCGAGGAATTGTCTAGCTTAAACCCTAAACCTGCTGCAAATTCTTCAGGATTAAGAGGTACGGAGGGTTCAAAGCGTGGCATTTCCTCTTCATCAGGCAATTTGGTATAGTTGTGTTTCATCGGGGATGGACACGACTTATACCAATGCATTTAACATCTCCTTTTAGTTTTTGAACATAAGCACATTTCAGGAGTTAGAATAACTGTCCAATTTTAACTTGATTGCATCATGTTCGCATTTGGCGATAGCTAACTCTTTCTTTGTTTCTTCTAGGAGATTAATGTAGTTATTAATTCCTGTCTGTTTATTCAAAAATGTCTTTGTCAATTCAGAAACGCTTTTCTTAAGGGTTTCTATTACGTATTTGAATTCTTTTTCATTTCGAGTTAAAGCCAATTTCGCCTCTTTGCATTTTGATAATTCAACAACTAAGTTTTGATTATGACTGTTAATTGTTTCAAATTTTGTTTTTAATTCAGCACAGTCATTGTTAGGAGAGTCGGAATTTACCTAACTTGTCGAACCGGCAACATTCGCCATGAAGGCAGTATGATGAGGGAAGGCTACACTATTTGTAAAGAATTTTTATGTTTCCTTTGATGCAGCTTTTGCTTTCTTCATCAAACCCACCTTTTCACTCTTCATCCTCTCGGCTTCTTTCAGCAACTTTCTGACCTCAGCATCACTACACTCTCTGATATCTGAATCAGATCCATAACCACCTGAACTTGAGCATTCTTCATCAGAACCACCATTATACCCCAAACTGTCATCATCATCAGAACTATCAATGTTGTGAACATGTTTGATTCGATTGATGATCTTGGCATAACATGCAGTTCCTCCATTATTCTCAGTCCCCAATTGTACTACCAATCGCATCCTTCATCAGATTGAACTACCAAAGCTCTGTGTGTTTTTTGAAGGTCTTGATTGGTTGGTGTTATTTGGGTTGCTCACAGCTACTATTCTTCTATCATTGTTGACTTGAGCTGTGTTGGATGGTTGAGATTGATTTCGGAAGGGGTTGTGATTTCCTTGTTTGCTGGGTCTTGTACACTCACGCTTGAAATGACCTTCTTTCACCGCAATTGAAGCAAGTAACGGCATTTTTATCAAAACCATATTTTGTATCTTTCTTGCTTTCCAAACTGGTTCTTCCTGTTCTGCTCATGTAATCCTTGGCTCTTCTCACTGCACTAGCAAACGCCCACTTGATATCTATTAGCTCCTTCTCATCTCTGTCTATTTGCTGGTAGTCTTCATTTGTCAAATTGATGTTTCCAATTTGACCAGCTACTAATCCGCAATAGGCACTAACCATGGTGTTTAGAAGTTCCATATGTTCTTGAGCAACTTCTACACTGACCTTGGAAAGATGTGATGTGTCAAGTCTAACTGTGTTGGGGTTTGCGGCTTGAAAGTTGTTTC
The DNA here is from genome assembly GCA_947069175.1 of Scalesia atractyloides. Lineage (NCBI taxonomy): Eukaryota > Viridiplantae > Streptophyta > Magnoliopsida > Asterales > Asteraceae > Scalesia > Scalesia atractyloides. Next base: position 36,913,690 of record CAMTDV010000116.1, read on the forward strand.
CATAGAAAGCTTGTTGAGGAGCTTATTGTGGAACTTGAGGTGCAAGATCTCGTGGTTGTGGTAGGATAGCTTTCGGATCAAAAACTTGTCCATAGGCTTGAGTACTTGAGCTTGAAGACTTGTTTGATTGAACAGGTTGTGGTAGAAAGGGATTCACATGTGACACAAACGCGGTTTGAAGCTTTGGTTGCTGACTTGTACTAATACATGTATTAATACCTCCGAAGTACATTTCAGGGTTTTGTGGAACAGTAACTCTTTGTGCCTTTCGAAGTTCCTCTTCATTCTTGTTCTCCAATTTCTGCACAAAATTATAAATACTGATTGAGTCCAAAACACCTGTATGTTTTAGTAAGTCAATAAATTGACCCCATTTTGGCGGTAATGCGTCAGCAAAGCGCATCATGATTTCTTGCGGAGATGCTAACACTTTGTATGAGTACATTCGTTGAGCAAATGGTAGAAACGTGTTGTCCCATCATTCAATGTTTCATTTTCCATGAACATGAAACCTTAAAACTCCTTCTTAAGCAGATCATGCTGAATTTTTCTGGTTGCAGTATTACCTCTCCTCTTGCTTCCAGGGTATCCCACAGATTTTTTGTGGTCGTACAGTACACAAACTGATGATAAATATCTTTATGGAGCACCTGTGTTAGGATAGCAAACGCCTTTTTCTCTAGATCGTAAGCCTTTTTATCGCCTTCATCTAGATTGGCTAAGGAGGTTGGGTTTGAACCTACCTCTTCGAGTGATTCTTTATAGGGTGTAGTAAAACATGTCCATAATTATGTGTTCTGTCCGAGAACATATGTGTGGAAATGACTTTTCCAGGATGGATAATCGTTCATATGGTTCAGTTTAGGTGGACGATTATTACTCCTGGTTTCACTTTCACTGATCAGAAGAGTCTGAATGCTCTGGTTCTAGTTTGGACACACGCCCATTGATTTACAGTAATCATGGCTGTATGTTGAGGCATCAATGATTTTACCCATGAGGTTGCGGAGCTTTGCGAAGAGTCTTGATTTGTGCTCGAACTACTACTCCAATCCCACGGATTAGTACTCATTATGTTTTATGTTTTTCTTGATTACAAAAAATTTAAAAGGTTTAAAGTTTAATTTTTGAAAATAATAGTGTCCCCTTTTAAAAATTCACAATTTTAGAAATCCCAATGTTTGAGAAATCACAAAGTTTGAAAAACTGAAACATGAAAAGCAGACTGAGTTGTTCTTCGTACGAACCACTATTCCATACGAGTGGTAGGTCCTTCTAACGAACTAAGTATTTCGTACGGAGGATACTTCTTCGTGCGAACAACTAAGTCTTTCGTGCGAACCTGGTTCTTCGTGCGGGTGAGTTATTCGCATAGATATTTTTTGCAGAGGAATCTTTTTGCAGGGCTGGTTGGTGAAAATTTTCCTTTTCTACACATACTGGTTTTCGAAAGTGTTATGTTGTCTACACAATTTTAGTTAAAAAAAGACAAACATTCCATCAGCCTTTCAGTTTTAACAGTTAAGTCCTGAATGTCAGAGATTTGGTCAACCCTACAACAATATTCCGGTGAGTTTCTCCTACAAGTGTGTTCAACTTAGATGAAAATTTTAAGAAAAACCAGATTTTAACATGTCTCCATGTGTTCTAACTAGGTTTTTATGAAAATTTTCTGGATACAACAAGTTTAACTAAGTTTTAGGTTGATTAACTTTCAAAAACTTAAGTTTTCTGCTGAAAGTTCAAGAACACTTCAAGAAACCCTCAAAACTAGCTCAGACACAACACTAAGCTTGGTTTTCAAACAAGGAAGAGAGCCAAAGCTCTGATACCACTTGTAGGTCCACTTGGAGGATCAAGATAAACCTGCTTCCTTATTTATACAACACAAATACGAGTGCGGAATCCTCGTATGAATGCAAACCAAAGCAAAGTAAGAACACAGGATAACCAAAGATTCAATATCTTTATTGACTGAAGAGAACTGATACAAACATATACAAACAATGTTCATACACTCTCATGCAACACACTCCATGCTCTTGCGTCTCTCTCTAATTCACTAGTGTCTAACTCTACACTAAGAGGTGCATGTCTGCTTATATAGTGTCCATACCTAGCAACAGTACGAAGTAGTGTTGGTCATACAAAACACCAAAAGACATGAAGAACATACTCCAAAGATACTCGTACGAACAAGCTGGTTCGTACGAGCATCAACTAGCTCGTACGAAACAAGCATGAGGCTTGTTTAGATGAAACTCATTCCTACGAATGGTAGGCGGCTCGTACAAGCAATATCTTGCTCGTATGAAGTATTCCCACTCGCATATAATTCTTCTTTGGATATCGTGCCACATACATGACGTACACAAGGCTCAACAGTATGCACACATGCAACTGATTTACACAGACAAACTAATTATCGTACTAAACCAAGATAGGAGGATATCTTGATTTGGTAGACAAGAACAAACTATACAGACACAGTAAACAAAGACCGTACGATTACAGACGTAACTAAGAACAAGCGACAGACACAAAAGTGTATCAAGATAACCGTCAAAACATTGTTTTGGACATAACAAGCTATGTTCACAGCTTCTTCTCCCCAGAAAAGAACTGGAAGCTTTGAATCAGAAAGCATAGTTCTCACGGCTTCAATCAACTTCCTGTTTTTCCTCTCAATGACTCCATTCTGTTGAGGTGTATAAGGAGCAGAATATTGATGTTCAATTCCCTTGCGAAGACAATAGAGATCCAGAATCTGGTTCTTGAACTTTGTGCCATTATCACTCCTTATCCTCTTGATCCATGAATTATGGACATTTTCCAATTTTGTAAAAAAGGTTTATCAGCATCTCTGCTGTCTCATCTTTTGTAACTAAAAAGTAAACCCATGAATATCGTGAGTAATCATCTATGACAACCAAACAATAGTACTTTCCACCTATGCTCCTTACGTTCACTGGACCGAATAGATCCATATGAAGTAATTCATAAGGGGCATCTTTGGATTACTGTTTTGGACTTGTGAGGTTTCTTATGTTGTTTTCCCTTTTGAAATGGAAGACATTTATCATCCACATGAAACCTCTGCACTTGCACCCCTTCCACTAAACCATATAATAATATAATTCATTTTTCTGTAGTGGATGTGGGCCATGCATCTGTGCCACAGCAATGACTCAGCCTCAGATGCTTTTGACAGTAAACACGCCACCACATTCGAAGAATCCTTAGCACCCATGTCCATGACATAAGTGTCATTTCTCCTTGGCGCTCTCATCACTATCCAGTCATCCGGTATCACCAAACCAGGTTTCAACACCAAAGCTTAAGACTTAGTAAAGTGGACCGAGTGACCCTTATCGCAGACTTGAGACATGCTCATCAGATAATGCTTCAGCTACTCAACAAAGTTTAGTTTTTCCAGTGTGATCTTCCCGTTGGTCACTTATCCTCGTCGTATAATGTGTCCTCCTTTAGCACCTGCAAAATATACATAACCTCTATCTCTCAAACTCAGTCAATAACCTCGCATCCCCCGTCATGTGCTTAGAGTAGCCACTATCAACATACCACAAGTTGATAATCCTCCTTAGAAGCTCCTACACAACCCAACAAAAATTAGTTAGATTGGGGGACCCAAGCCTTAATGGTCTTGGGTCTTCCAGATTCATCAACCATTGGAACATTCCTCCAATATCCATCACTCCTAACAGGAGTCTTGGATCTCAGACCTGTTGATGGAAATGGTTTTTTATTTCCACTAGGTCTCTGGTCCTGAGGGTTCCTAAACATGTTTGGACTCTGTGACCTTTGGAAAATTTGGTTTTGATTCCATGAATTTCCATTGTAATAATTTCTAAAGCCATTGTTATAAAAATTTCGACTACCAACATTTTGATATTGAGTTTGATATTGACATTGACTTCTGAAATTACTTGATTGACCATTAAATTTATTAATTCTTGGTGAACTACTTCTAGGTCTTTCATATATGCTTGATGTAGATTTAGGTTGAAATCTTTGTTGATTTCTTTGAAAACAAGGAACTTGGTGAGTTCCTTTTTCAGCCTTATCTACACCAACAGTAACACTCCGTCGCTTGGTACCAGATATCTTTGGTGAGTTTGAAACCTTTTGGCTCACCATCACCAATTTTCTCTGGTGATTTTTCTCTCTTTCTCTCAGACACTTTTGCTTCATTCTTTTTGTTAGGACAGCAACTAGCTACATGTCTCTTCTTGTGACATTTGAAGCATGATCTTTTAGCCGAAGACTTCTTAATTGAAGTCTCTGGTTTAGATTCATCATGTGACGATGATGACGATGACGATGATGATGATGATGATGATGATGATGATGATGATGATGATGATGATGATGCCTTTGAAGGATCTTGTTTAGTTTGCTCAATTTCTGATTTTTCTATGTTTTTATTTTTAGCAAATTGCACATTTGACTCTCTTGGAATAACAGTGGTCTCTTCTTTCATATCACTCCCATTAACAAAATCAATTTTTTTCACAAAAATTTGCTTTTTATTCTTAAGGTGTGTATTCTTTGTTTTCAAAACCGCTTCTCTGTTATTATCCTTCTTGCATTCTCAGATACATCAACATTCCCTGATGTGGAACTACTAGGTGTAGTTGACCCAAAGTTTGTTAGCTCTTCTTTGTCTGGCAAGAAAGAATAGTCATGACCAATAGGTGGTGGAACTTCATTGAAACCTTTGAAGCGCACACTTGTCATGTCATTACTCTTCTTCAAGTCATTCATCATGTGTTTCATAACAAAAGATGAATCTCTGAATTGATTCAATTTGTTTTCAAGTTCACAAATTTTCAGTTGTGCTTCTGACAACTCTTTGCATTTTTCATAAATCTCTTTTGTTTTGTCACTCATCGTATCATGAGCTAAGTCAATAATTTGAAGGTTTTCATTTAGTTTACAAGTTAAAATATTGATTTCTTCTTCATAACCCTTAATTTTCTTCAAATATAATGACTCATTTCTTTTTATGAAAAAGTTTGATTCTTTTACGCTCAAGAGCTCATTTACCACACTTTGGTTTTGTTTTGTTAACGTGTCAACTTCACTTTGCAGTTCACGACATTTTAAGCAAACAGAACTACCAGACTTAGAATGTACCGCTCCTGTTGATTTGCTTAGATCGGCCATGAAAGCAGTAAAATCAGCAGTCATCTTCTTATCTGCAGTATTCTGTTCTTCATTAGATTTCATGTATTCAGTCATCTGATCATCATCAACTTTTTCAGCTACCGTCTCTCGTTCTACCTCAGCATCAGCCTTCACTTCTTCATCATTAACTGGGCTATCTCAGCCATGAAGGCTTGTGTTGCATTGACATCACCTTCCAGATGAACACTCCAATCATAAGAACCTTCTCTAGCAGTAGAGATCAAGGCCTTTGATCCAGTGTTAGTTGATGCATTCCTGTTGCTAGAACCATGACCAGGAAAATCTTGAAAAGATGAGCTAGAACGAGATTTTGTCTTATGTCTTTGACACTCTCTAGCAAAGTGTACGTAATTTTGACAATTGTAACACCTCACTTTAGATTTGTCAAAACCTACATTCTTTCCAACAAACTTTCTGCATGTCCTCTTCATGAACCTCTTCACTCTTCTAGACATCATGGCCATCTACATTGTAAATCCATCTCGTCTAGGTCATCAGGGTCAATCTAATCATAATCTTCATCAAAAGTAGGAGGATCAGATATTCTTCCCTGTATGTAGTTCTCATACGAAGCAACGAATGAAGCAAGCAAGGCAAGATGATCTTCAGCAGCCTTGACACTCAGAGGCATAGACCTTGTACTGCTGTTATTATTGTTGGATTGTTGTCTCTTTGCCCCTGACGATCCTCCTAAAGCAGCTACAAAACATACTTCACCATCAACATTTGTCACAACTTGCTCATTTTCACATGAGAGAAATGCAGTTGCAGTATCACTTGAAGCATTGTTGGAAGATGAAGATGTAAGCCCTTTATAAATTCCCGAATCTTGAACCTGATCATATCCAGTTTCCTTCTTCTTCATGTTGAGCTCATAAGCTCTCAGTTTCCCAACAACCTCTTCCAAGTCTTTATCTACATAGTCAGCTTCACCCTTTATCATAAGAGTATAAATATCCCACTTGGCAGGTAAAGCATCGAGCAACTTATCATTTATCTCAACGTCTGTGTATCCCTCTATGTCATAATTGTCCATTTCTGACATTAGATGATAATATCTCGTGATAATATCTTCAAGAGACTCATTTCTCATACCATTAAAGACAGCATATTGTTTCTTCAGCAACTCAACCTTGTTCTTCTTCACATCAGGATTGCCCTCATACCTCTTCTCTAGAGCATCGCACATCTCCTTCGAATTGGTATATCGCTTGAATGTATGTTTGATGCCATCAGGTAACGAGATCTTTATAGCAGCTAAGGCCTTCTTCTCAGACTCATACATTCTCTTTTCAGCCTCTGACATGTTCACATAGGCAGTGACACGTTGTCTGCCTTCAAAGTCATGAGTTGGGTTAACATACCCATCTTGAATACAGATCCACATCTGTGTGTCGTGATACTCAATGAACGACTGAAACTATCCTTCATGTAAGGTAATTCTCTACCTTCAACATCTTTGGCGGTTTGTTAGTCGTGCCTGCCTCGTGCTCCATTCTCAACAATTCGTTCAAGTTAGACATATTCGACATTTTTACCGAACCGGCTCATTAAAAACGTTAAAAATTTCTGCGAAATGTGTTATCACCAAATTATACCTTTAGACTCGTCTCGATGATACGAACCAATGGTGTATAATGTCCGATAGTGATTTTAGGAATTTTTGTGCCTTTTTTCTTTCTTTTTTTTGTCCTAAAAATCGCATGAGCCTAACTGTGCAGTCGGTTTGTTAAGATTGTCTATGGATCAAATTCTGTGTAGGAAAACTTTTATCTCCAGTTACGTCAGCTGGTTAAGTTTCCACCTTTGTGAATACTACTCGGAACAGTACCGAATTCGAAACAGTAACTCGGAATGACAATACGAGATGGGAATTCAGTGACTCGAGATGCTAATCCGATATGGTGATTTGGAGCAGTGATCCGAGATGCACTGTTACAATCCGAGATGCTTCCTTGTTTATCCGAGATGCTTCCCAAATTATTCGAAATACACTTTGTTTATCCGAGATGCAATCCGAGATGAACACCTATGATCCGAGATGCATTGTTCTGATCCGAAATGCAAGTTTTCTGATCCGAGATGCTAATTCTCTGATCCGAGATGCTTATTCTTTTATCCGAGATGCTTCTCTTATGATCCGATATGCACTTCCTCTATTCGAGATGTCACTTCCTCTATTCGAGATCCTTGCTGTTTATCCGAAATAACAACAGAAACCCTAAAACAGTCGTCAAGACTTCGAACCAGCCTTCAAAAACGTCCAAAACTTCAACTTTTCCTGTTGTTACGATTCTAAACCAAGCAAAATGAGAGTCGAATGCTCTGATACCAATTGTAAGTCCCCTGATCCGTATGGATCTTCACAGAATCGTCTATCTAATATAGAGTGCGGAATCCACTAGATCAGATTAGCACAGATAACCGAACAATATCAAGAACATGAACAAACACTTTCAATCCGTCTTCTATTGATTATCCAACACGAATGTTACAATCAATTCAAGACTCACACGAATTCTCTCTCAACTCTCTCTGAAGTGACTAACGAAGCAACCTTAACCCTAATGCAAAACTCTCTTTATATAGAGATAAGTTTGCAACTGGGCTAGGGTTTCACCACAAGGGCTGCAAATTGGTCTAGGCCCAATTCGCCTACCACTCCTCATAATGTGGTCTGGTTTAGCCCAATCACTATAACTAACTATTACAAAACTAAACCCGCTAATTGTTTATCGTTTTACTAATTACAAGATATCTAAAGACCAAATCTACGTTGTTGTCACAAATATGCACCAACAGATATGTTGAAGGATAATCCAATGACTAATGCTTGTCTGTTCTCAACTGCTTCTAACAAAGAGATAAAACTATGGCACAGAAAACTTGGACACACAAATCTGACAACTATCACCACACTCTCTAAACAAGGCCTTGTAAGAGGCTTACCACAAAATTTTTTTACAAAAGAAGAACATTATGTTTCCTGTTTGAAAGGAAAACAACATAAAAGTTCTTACAAACCCATTGGTGAGTCCAAAACAAGTCAGTGTTTATAATAGTTACACATGGACTTGTTTGGCCCTGTAAAAATCATGAGTTTAAGTAAAAAACAAATATTGTCTTGTCATAGTTGATGATTTTTCAAGGTTTATATGGACTTACTTTTTGCACTCCAAGGATGAGACTGCATGTATCTTGCAACGATTTGTGAAACAAGCTGAAAAGCAATTTGACCTGCCAGGAAAAGTCTTCAGGAGTGACAATGGTACAGAGTTTAAAAATCAGGAGTTGGATGAGTTTTATGTGTCAAAAAGGAATTGTAAGGCAGTACAGCATTCCAAGAACACCAGGACAAAATGGGTGGTTGAAAGGAAAAACAAAACTTTAATTGAAGCTGCTAGAACCATGCTTGCAGATTCTGGTTTACCCTTGTCCTTTTGGGCAGAGGCTGTAAACATTGCTTGTTATGTTCAAAACAGAGTTTTGATCAACCCCAAGCATCAATCCATTGCTTAGAAACTCTGTTTAAGATCAAACCACTGATCTCATATTTTAAAATATTTGGCTGCCCATGCTTCATTTAAATCTAAAAGATTCAATTTCAAAATTTGTAGCCAAAGTAGACTATGGTTATTTTCTGGGAAACTCAACCACTACTAAAGCCTACAGAGTCTTTAATTCAAGGACTAGGTGTGTGGAAGAGACCTTTAATGTTAAGTTCAATGAACTTTCTTCATTAAAAATCCCAACAAATCCTGCTAAACTTTTTGATTTAGACAAATTGACATTTGAAGCTGTGTCTGTTAAGACTGACCCTGCAGGTACACCACAGTCTCCACAACAAGACTATGGATATCGCATTGTGATTCCACGTATAAAGCCACATCCACCACCAGAGTAGCAGATGTTATTAACAACTGTGAAAACTCTGCCACTGCTGGATTAACCACTGCTGATCCTCATCCTCTGCCATCTCATCAACTATAACCTAAATACCTGTTGATAAAAGTCCAACCACTTTGGATAAAAGTCATCATGTTTTACACCTCTCTCACCAATACCAATACCTCCATTCCAAACAGATGTTGGCTCTTCAAAATAGCCAACAGATGTTAGCTCAGATAATTTCCATCTGCATCCTTCACCTCGCCATTATTCCATATCAGGGAGATTTAATCTACCTTAAAAACCATCCATCTGACCATATCATTGGCAACATCAATGAAGGGGTGCTCACTAGAAGTCAATCCCAAAACATTTGTCTTTTTGCTGGTTTCCTATCTCTCACCCAACCTATCAAGTACCAAGAGGCACTAAAAGACAACAGTTGGGTAGAAGCCATGCAAGAAGAGCTCATTCAGTTTAAAAGGCAAGTATGGAAACTTGTACCATTGCCAAAGGATGTATGTCCAATTGGCACAAAATGGGTCTTCAAAAACAGAAGTGATGAAAAGGGTATTGTTGTCAAGTATAAATGCTAGGCTTGTGGTTCAAGGTTACAGACAAGAAGAAGGCATTGACTATGATGAAACCTTTGCTTCTGTAGCAAGATTAGAAGCCATCAGACTATTCTTAGCCTTTGCTGCTAACCACAACATCAAGGTGTTTCAAATGAATATCAAAAGTGCATTCTTGTATGGTAAGATCAAATAAGAGGTATATGTTTGTCAACCTCCTGGTTTTGAAGATGCATTTTATCTTGATCATGTCTACAAGCTTAACAAGGCTTTGTATGGCTTGAAACAAGCACCAAGAGCCTGGTATGAATTGACAAAGGGGTAAACTTGACATAACTTTATTTCTGAAATGGAGAGGAGAGGATTTGATGCTTGTCCAAATCTATGTGGATGACATCATTTTTGCATCCACGTGCAATGCCATATGTGAAGAGTTCAGACAACTCATGGCAGCAGAGTTTGAAATGAGTGCAATGGGTGAGCTTCAATGTTTTCTTAGTCTTCAAGTAAAACAATTGCAAAATGGTACATTCATTCACCAAAGTAAGTATGTCAAAGAACTACTTACAAAATTTGATATGAATGATTGTAAACCATGTAGCACACCCATGGCAACCACAAAGCTAGTCAATGTTGATGACAAAGATGACTTGGTTGATCAAACTCTTTATAGAAGCATGATAGGTTCTTTATTGTACCTAACTTCATGAAAAGCCAGACATCATGTTGCAACATGTGTTTGTGCCAGATCCCAGTCAGCACCTAGGAAGTCCAATCTCATTGCTGTAAAAGCATATTCAGATACATAAAAGGTGCTTCCACACTTGGTATCTGGTATCCAGCTAACGGAAATATTGAGTTTTTAGGTTATTCACACAGTGATTTTACTGGATATCACACCACAAGGAAGTCAACCTCAGGAGGATGTCAATTCCTAGGCAATTTCTTAGTGTCTTGGCAAAGCAAAAAGCAAGTTGCAGTTCAACATCCACAACAAAAGCTGAGTATATTGCTGCTGCAAGCTGCACTACTCAAATCCTATGGCTTCAAAATCAACTATAGCATTTTGGTGTAACTGCTTTAAAGACTCCTCTCATGTTAGATAGTCAAGCAGCTGAAAACATCATTAAAAATCTAGTATCTCATTCTACCACAAAGCACATTGATATCAGACATCACTTTGTGAGGGATTGCTATGAAAAAGGTTTAATTTCTCTGCATCATGTTCCAACTAAAGATCAACTGGCACATGTTCTAACAAAAGCATTAGATACATCTACCTTTGACAGTCTGATCACCAGAATTGGTATGCTAAACATGAAATAAAAAAAGCATTTGTATTCCGTGCATAAATAGCATTAAAATGTTTTCAGAAAATCAAAATCCATCCTTAAAAATAGCTAAAATTGAAATTTTTCAATAAATCTCTAAAGTATGTTCTTAACCACTGTTTCTCCAAACCTCTTCTTGGCATGAAAATCTATCCGTTGCTGAAAATGTATCCTCTGTTCTGCTGCCACTATTGATGAAACCACTGTTTTTCCAATCCACTGATGATCTATCCTCTGATAGTGTAAAATCACCACTGATCATTCATCTGTTCAGAACCACTGCTGGTATCCAGCAAAGGTTTCCAAACAACTGTCATCCATTAGCCAACAGAGTTTACACGTGCACAGATGTTAGCCATCGGATCTTTTGGAAACCGTTGCCACGTTAGCATTCACTTTTTCACTTTATAAACCCTGTTTCATCCAAACAGAGTTCCACTTGCCGTTTCGATTTCCAAACTTCTCCATAAAAATCTCCATTACTCTCATCTTCTTCAAAACCCTCAATAATCACTCTTTCACCGTGAATCTCATCATAAAAAGTCCCCATAACTACCTTCGATATTCGGAAAAACTAATAATAACACTGCGATTCACTCCATGATTGATGTTCTACAAACATCATCATACAAAGATGTGTTGCTGGCCAAGGCACCGATTTATGTTGACACCCTTCGCCAATTTTGGGCAAATGCTGAACTCGAGGTTCAAAACAAAAAGCCTTTTGCCATCACTTCAAAGATTGGGCAGTCACTTGTTCAAATCTCTCCATCAACTATCTCCACCACATTTGGTCTCAACAATCTTGATGACCCCACTTCTTTCCTAAAGAAAGATTTACATGCTGAATTCATTGAGCGAGGATATGAAGGTCACTTATCAGGTATTACCATTTTTAAACCTGAATTTCCCACTGACATGAATTTCTTTTTCCACACACTTTTATTATGTTTGTCAGCCAAAACAACTGCTTTTAACGAAATACCTTTAAATATTCGGTACCTAGGTTATGCTATTTTAACCAAATCAAAATTTAACTTTTCTCAGGTATTGTTTTCTGATTTGGTTGCAAATTTTAATAATATTAAAAAGGGTAAATCTTTTTTGATACACCCTAGGTTGTTGAGTTTCTATTTGCAAAAAACAAGTTTCTGAAACTGATTTTCAACAAGGTGTCATCTGTGAAGTTGGCAGCCTTAAACATGAAACTTTTACTAGACTCTCAACACAAAAACCAAAGGTGTTGAAAACAAAAGCAACAGAGACTGAGCATGTTTTGACTACTTCCACAACTTCTGCTCCTTCCTCTGATGTTGAGCCCACTGCTCCTGGTGAACATGGCACTACAACCAGTGCTGCGGAACCCCCACCAGAAAACCCAAAAAGAAACCCATCAAATCCAAGCAGCCCACCAAACACCTCAAAAAGGTAACTCTAGAAGATGAGATCCTGAATGTTTTACCTGTGACAGCACCAAAGTCACTTACAACCACTGCTACTTCCTCACAACAGTTGGTTCAAAGATCTCCACCATCACATGTCACACCCCGACCCGCAGCGGAATAAGAGTCGGGGCATAATTGGGTTATCACCAAAGCTCATGATATTTACTAATATGTTTCATATTTATTAAAGTCAAAATTACATTCCCAATAATCCAAACATGTTCATACAAATACAAAGAAAAATAACCAACTAAACAATTCCAAGCTCTAAATCATTTTATTCTTCTAGGCCAATCCTATGTGTTTCTTGCTGCAGCTGGTTCACCTGTATCATATGTAAAAATGGAGGTTTTTGGGTCAACATAAGTTGGCGAGTGAACCTTGTTAGATAAACATTTATTATTGATTTTATTGTTATTTTATCAAGGAAAAATTGTGCATAATCATAAGTGAGCAAATGTAAATAATCAATCAGTAACAATGACAATCACAAACTATAACATACAATAACATATAATAACATACAATAACATATAATAACATACAATAACATACCAACATTATACAATAAATAACATGAATGAAACTGTGCGATCAAGGCTCAATCAAACGGAGCCGATCGTATTGCATGTACTGAAAATGATAAATGTCTGTGCGATCAAGGCTCAATCAAACGGAGCCGATCGTATGTTGGCACGCCAGGTTCACGCTCATAATGTAATGGGGAACATGCTCAACGCTCATAATGTAATGGGGAGCGGCGGCCTATGAAATTTGCATGTACTGAAATAATAAATTAAATCTAACAATAATCACACAAACAGTTGAAACAAACTGAATACACATTTGTTCATGATATGATGTATGCACAATGATTTAAATATAATAAATAGCAAGACACATGATACACCCCAAAAACGTGATTAAAACGGGGAACTTGTAAAGATTCACTCACATTGGGTGCGTTGGATTGGAGATGGTGAGATGCGCACGAGCTGGAAGAGCTGAACAATGAGAATTAACTAACCTAAATAATAACGGAAAATATAGTAAATGAGTGGATTTTATTAAGGATTTTAATAGAATTTTTAGATATATTTTTGCGAGTTTAAGGTTATTTCCTATCTTTAAAACATTATTTTTAAGTATTTTTAATTGATTTTTAAATTAAATTAAATAATTAAAAATATAAAAATATGTTGACTTTTTGGGTTGACCGTTGACTTTTTGACTTTGACTGTTTGACCGGTTTATTGTGTAATGCATGCGCTGGGTGAGGCTCGAACCCGAGACCTCCCGTACGCGTGCACGCAGCTCTACCAACTGAGCTACGTGTCTAACCCGAAATAATTCTGTTTTTAATTATACTTATATATTAACTCAGCTTATCCAAAATTCTTTTATTTTCAAAAACATTTTAAATCATCGAACCGGTGTCACTAACACGTCTCGAACCCGGGACCTGTGCTTTAACGTTACACACAGTCCACCGCTGGACTATGTGTCTAACTTGGTTAATATACACATTTTTATTATACTTAACAACTAACGTAAGTTAACCCGGTTCAGTTAGAAAAATAAAACGTTTTTATTACAGAGAGGGTGCGTGTATCAGGGATCGAACTCGCGGCGTGCGCGTATTATTTGCACACAGTCCACCTCTGGACTGTGTGTCTAACCCGTTTAAAATACCAATCTTAATTATCCTTATAATGTTAGCACAGTTCATCTTCTCCGTTAATTTTTACAGACAGCAAATTACCCCTCTGTTTCTTGTTTTAAAACGATTAACACATTCATAAGACTGATATGAAATGACAAAGACGGTGTTGGAAACAAACATACCGGAGGAATAATTTAACTCAGAATTCCGGCAAGGCGTCGGCTCTGTTTTTACGAACTTCAACTGAGCAAGCAAATTATCCGTTTTGATTAGCTAATCATGGAATTGAAGTGGTAAACAAATGTTAACAGGGTGTTTAAATGTAACATCCGTCAAAAACGGATTTACCAAACCCGCTCCGTTTATCAGCCGAACAGTCAGTCAAAAATTTCCTTGCGAATTAAATGACCAAAATATTTTTAAACGATCCGTAATCAATTATTATACGGGAATATATATTTAGTTTTTGAAAAACTGTCAAAAATCGCAAAATAAAAATGATTTGTTTCTGCCGGGTTTCGAACCCGGGTCTGTACCGAATCAGCAAACGAACTTAACACATACACACAAACCACTGCGCCACTTATTCTGTTTGATGAATAATAGAATCATTTAATTCATAAAGGGACGTTACGAATTCAAAACCGGCGCCCAAACAGTTCAGTCGTCGGAATCCCGGAAATCTCGCGAGTCTTAACTACAATTTACGTTATAACGTAAACCATTAACCAGACATCGGTTATAACCGATGTTTGAAGTCCGCGACCAAAACCATAACCGCCGGGAAATTTAAATCAGTGAACACAGTCGGAAATCAGACCAGATTCTTCAACGATTTGCCTTATAAATTCACCCACAACCGACTTCAAACCTTTTCGCTCAAAAATACACCTCTTCTCGGCGTAATTCCACTCGCCGGAACTTTTATGTTCGTCGCCGGAAAACCGGTTTCCCCATTGCCGAGCCTTACTGAGCCCCTGAAGCTTATACCGGAGATACCCATACTTTTTCCAAGCCTTCCGGAGACTTGCTGCTGCAAGACACCTGACGCCGGAGTTGATTGCTGTCGCCGGAGTTCTGCCGGAAAACAGAGGGTCCAGTCGGTATACCTCTTTCGCTTATTTTCTTTATCTTTTCACCTTTATCTTACCTTAATGGACTGAAACACACTAATAAACTGATAAAAATCTTGAACCAGTCGATTTCCGATTTCTGGTTCTAACTGGATGAAGAAGACGATGTAATTCTGTATCATATAAGTATAATATAAATCATGAAATTAATCGGGTTAGACACACAGTCCAGCGGTGGACTGTGTGCACATATAAAACGCAAAACGTCTCAAGTTCGAATCCCGTCTCACACACGCTGCCTTAATAAAAACCATTTTTTTTTTGTTTACTGAACCGGAGTCGCCTTAGATATATGTTAAGTATATTAATAATCGGAATAATAACCAAGTTAAACACACAGTCCAGCGGTGGACTGTGTGTATGTTTAATCGCACGTCACAAGTTCGAGTCCGGTCTCCTACATCGACCCGGACAATGATTAACTTTTTAAATAGAGTCAGAAATGAAAGCAGATAATTTGTATTTAAGTATAATAAAAGTGGAAATATATAACATGTTAAACACACAGTCCAGCGGTGGACTGTGTGTTAGTTTAAACCACAGGTCCCGGGTTCGAGACCTGTGGAGTGCATGTCCGAGTCGCTTAAACTGTTTTTAAAATAAAAATAATTTTCGGTTTAAACTAATTAATATATATATGTAATTAAAATCAGATATATAACGGGTTAGACACGTAGCTCAGTTGGTAGAGCTGTGTGCACGCGTACGGGAGGTCTCGGGTTCGAGCCTCACCCAGCGCACAATAACGTGCCTTCCGAACCGGTCAACGGTCAGGACAACGGTCAGTCAAACGGTCAACGGTCAGAAAAAAAAAATTATTATTTTTATTTAATTATTTTAATTAAAAATCAATTAAAAATACTTAAAAATAACATTTTTAAGGTTAGAAAATAGCCTCAAACTAACAAAAATACACCCAACAATCCTACTAAAATAGATTAATAAAACCCGTTTACTTACCAAACCATAATGCGATTTATCTAGGTTAAATCTCACTCGTGGTTAAAACCACTTCGCGTGCATTCAACGTCATCAACCGAACGCACCCACTGTGAGTGAATCTTACAATTCCCCCTTTTAAATTACACGTTTTGGGGTGTGTCATGTGTTATGAAAATAATTAATTTATTTATTTAAACTTGTGCCATACCACATCATGACTTAAACTTAGATTGTTTTTATTGTTGTGATTACTTATATTCCTTTTGTCAAATTATATGAAACTCATACATTAAGCCCATCAGTTCCTCGTGGGAGACGAGTAGAACATCGCGTGCTTCAATTCAAATTCATTATTGTTCATGTGTGTATCATTGAGTTTATATTGTTTGTAGTTGTGTCATTCATATTATCATGTTTATGCAATTCATTCATCAGGCCCCTCAGTTCCTCGTGAGAGACGAGTTGAGCATCGCGTTCCTTTAATTGTTCCATTATTATTCATGAGTGTTTTCATTTAACATCTTATGATTGTCGATTAAGTTACATCTATTTTTACTCATGTTTGGTTGTGCACATATTTCATAATCAATTTAAATAAATTTGTTCAAATGTTTTCCATAGGATTCACTCGCCAACATTATGTTGATCCAAAAACCTTTTTACACATGATACAGGTTGAAGCAAGGAAAACATAGGATATGCCTTAGAAGAGAACAAAGAAGTTTAGATTGTTAGTTAGATCATGTTGTAGCAATCATTGTAAATTTCCATTTAATTTGTATTAATGAATATGAAACGCTTAATAAATGTCATGAGCTTTGATGATAACCCAATCATGCCCCGATCACCTTTTCCGCTGCGGGTCGGGGTGTTACATTAAATGTCCATACCGTTTCACAGCTGGAAATAAGGATTTCCAGATGTTTTCCGGCGAACTGGAATTATCCGATAGCAGCGTCTGAATTTGATTTCAATTGAAAGGTCTGAGTTAGAAATAGCTTAACAATTGATAGACCACGACGGTATTGATAGACTTACCGTTTTGATGGAGAATACGGTTTTCTGGCGACTTGCAGAAACTTTCCGGCGAGTAAAATTTGATTCTCCGGCGGACTGAAACTTGAGCGAAAATGTAATTGAGAGTCTGTAGATTATGTTTGAGTCGCGAAGGAGTACAAGGATGGAAGTAATACTGGAATTGAAGATTTTCGGTTATAAAAACCGATCCACTTCTAGAATTCAAGTTCATTCAAAGCAACTTGATTGAAAACGTCGGTATATCGGTTATACCCAGTGAACCGCGAGTACTCAAATCGTCTTTGAGCGTTTGATGACCGATTTCAGTTACAGTTGGCGTAACCGGTTGATTTATGTTTGTTTATAAGATTTATTTGTTTCCTAGAGTTGACAGAAAACAACAAGTGGCGGAGTGGTTATGCGTGTGTGTGTTAAGTCTTTGAGTTCTCTTCCGGCTGACCCGGGTTCGAGTCCCGGCAGCCTCATTTTATTTTTAATTATTTTATTTTTACTTTTTATCAATTATAACTTATATAGATTAGTTTGTCTATTAATTATGTATCATTAAAAATCAAAATAGGCATAAATACGCAACGAACATTTATAACTTGATATTCGATTACAAATGGAGCGGGTTTGGAAAACCCGTTTTCGACAAATGTTACAGTATCCCCTACTTTTAGGAATTTCGTCCCGAAATTTAAGTAGTATAAGTAGTAGGAAAAAGATGCGGGTATTTTTCACGCATTGAGTCTTCACGTTCCCAAGTAAACTCAGGTCCCCGTTTCGACTCCCAGCGTACCCTAACAATTGGAATGCGACTCCGTCGTAGACGTTTTTCTCCGAAGTCCATGATCTCTACCGATCTTTCAATAAAATGCATAGATTCATCAATCTGAATATCTTCCAGAGGAATATGAAGATTTTCATCAGCGAGGCACTTCTTCAAGTTTGATACGTGGAATGTGGGATGAATCCTGTTGAGTTCTTCTGGTAGATCAAGCTTGTATGCTACAGGTCCTACTCTTTCGAGTATCTTGAAGGTCCTACGTAGCGTGGTGCTAGCTTGCCTTTTTGACCAAAACGAACTACTCCCTTCCACGGTGATACTTTTAAAAGTACATAATCACCAATGTTAAACTCTAAAGGCTTCCGTCGTTTATCTGCATAACTCTTTTGACGACTTTGAGCCGCTAGAAGATTGTTTCGAGTTTGATGGATCTTGTCTGTGGTTTCTTGAATCAATTCCGGACCAGTGATTTGAGCTTCCCCAATTTCGTGCCAACATACTGGAGATCGGCACTTACGACCATATAAGGCTTCAAAAGGTGCCATGCCGATACGTGAATAATAGCTGTTGTTGTACGAAAATTCAACTGATGGTAGATGAGCGTCCCAATTTCCCTTGAAGTCTATGACACATGCTCGAAGCATATCTTCAAGAGTTTGTATGGTGCGTTCAGATTGCCCATCAGTTTGAGGATGATAAGCGGCACTGAGGTTTAATCGTGTACCCAAAGCGGCTTGTACGGCTTGCCATGTTCGTGAAGTAAAACGACCATCACGATCGGAAATAATGCTTAACGGTACACCATGACGGCTTACGATTTCACTGAGGTAGGTACGAGCTAACTTCTCGTTCTTGAAATCTTCGCGGGTCGGAATAAAGTGAGCTGATTTTGTAAGACGACCAATGATTACTCATATAGTGTCATACCCACCAGAAGTGCGAGGTAACCCGGTAATGAAGTCCATGGTTATGTTTTCCCACTTCCGTACAGGTATTTCAGGTTGGACCAGAAGTCCTGAGGGTCTTTGATGTTCAGCTTATATTTTGGAACATGAAAGGCACTTGGAAACAAAATCATCAATATCCTTTTTCATTCCAGGCCACCAGTAGGTGTATCGAAGGTCTTGATACCTCTTGTCGGCTCCTGGGTGTAAAGAATATCGTGTTTTGTGCGCCACATTCATAAGAAAATCACGAAGGTTATTGTGGTCAGGAATCCATAAGCGATCTAGACAGTATAGAATACCGTCGGATTTAGTTTCAAATTTTTTTTTATTTTATTTATTTATTTTTTTTTAGTTTAGCTCCACAAGACGGCTCCTTGCGTACGTCTCTTTTCTGTTACTGAAACATGCTGGGCTCCTCGGATTTGATCTTTGATGTCGCTTACGATTTTATGCATAATAGTTTTGAGGGAATTGATACGTTTTACATGATAAGGTATGTATCATAAAACAAAAACTTCAACCATGACGATATTTAAACCTACATGGAACTTCTCATAACCTCCTGATAATGCTTTTGATCCTTTGCCAAGAATACTTATATATAGGAAGTACCAGCGACGTATCCACCATATTCTTGTCAAATTTTCATTGGCTTTATCAGTAAATCATGATCAGTTCTATGTGACTCTTAAAACATAAACAAATACAACAACCACAGCTTGAGTCTCAATTCTGAAAGGATGCATGACTGAATGATGACAGTACCTCTCTCATTTGTTATGATGAAGGGGTCAGTTTATGTAAAAGTGTGACACAACCCAACTTCTTTTAATGATGAGATTGAGATACGTCGAGATGTATGATGATATGAATGTTAAATCAATGAGTATAGAACAAAACTGTAATAATCGCATTAAAATTCTTGGATACATAATTTCCAAATTTTACAACTAGGATACGGAAAGATTGAGATAACATAAAGAAAACATTAAAACTAGACGATTTGAGTTGAGTCTTGATTCTTGGTGAGGAAAAACTAGTTGGGTGATTCGTTTGGGCCGTTATTATTTTCAACAGTATTGGCGTTGATGTTATAAGCTCTTACCCTTGCAGGTGGTGGAGCTTGGTTAGCTTGATTCACCGGATTTGCTTGAGCTTGGGCATGAATGATGTTCACCAAACGTGGACAAGTGTTTCTAAAGTGGTTTGGGTCTCCACAGTTGTAACAAGCCCGCATAGGTTGCACCATGGGATAGTTGGGTTGGTAGTATGATTGGGCTAAATGTTGGGTAGGTGGTAGTAGTAGGGGTTGTTGGGCTTGACCCATTATTTGTTGGTGGGTTTGGGTTGAAGGCTGGTGGCGGTTCGTTCGCTGAGGTATGCGACAGGTTTGAACAGTATGACCTGCACGACCACAGCCGGTGCAATGTTGGCAGGGATGATCAGGAAAATGGTGGTATTGGCAACGGTTGCATTTTGGTAACGGGCCAGAGTATGGTCTTTTGTATGGTGCAGGTGAAGGGGCAACTTGAGTGATGGGTGCAGTAGGGATAGGGAAATTTGCTTGTGTGACAGCAAAGTTTTTTGTGTTTCGATTCCTTTTACCAGTAAACTTCGAAGAGGAACCAGAATGGTTTGAAGTTTGAGCCTCGATGGGGGCTTTCTTTTTCTCCTCTTTGAATTTACCGTTTCGAATACGATTTTCGGTGAGTTCGGTAGCTAGTTCGATCGCGGCTTCAAGTGTCGCAGGCGAAGTGCTTAGAACTGAGTCTTGAATTTTTTAGGGGAGACCTCGAATATAGTGTTCAACCAAGCGGTACACTGGGGTGAACAAGTTGGGGATCATTTGGTTCAACTCTAGGAACCTTTTGTTTTAGGTAGTATGATCTCCATCCTTTTGTTTTAACGAATGGAATTCATCTTCCAACTTCTTGATTTCGCTTCTTGGACAGAAATGTCTTGTCATTACTTCCCTTAACTCTTCCCATGTTAAGGCCATAGCATCTTCGACTCCTCTCTTACCCTTCTCTGTGTTCCACCAGGTCAGGGCTACTCCAAATAGTCTCCCGGTTGAGTAACGCACCTTGCGATCCTCGGGACAATCGCAACTGAGGAAAGTGTTTTCCATTTCCTCAAACCAGTGGAGGAGAGCAGTGACACCTTCGGTCCCTTCAAATTTCGGAGGATCGCAAGACTTGAAATGTTTATATGAGCACTTGTTGGTAGGAGGGTTGCCGATGTTCTGGTCTTCTTGCTGGGGAGGATTGGTGTGATTTGTGGCGAGAGCTTGTTGTACTTGAACCACAATGTCAGGAAGTACCGCGGCTATTTGTTTTGCGATTTGAGTGGCCAAGCGTTCGTGTGACCTTCCTGATTTTCTACCCCCTCGTTGTTGTCTAGATAACATCTATAGGAACATACATAATAAGATTGTGAGTTTATGGAGTCTTTTTAGGTGTCATGTGTCTCAAAGAAAATGAAAATAACATAAATATCAATAATGCAACTACATCCATAGGATGTCTTGGGTTTGCTCATGTTGGGCCTCAAATGTCCCCCATACCTTCACTTGTATAGTCATGTGGGCCCCCATGACTATTGGCTTGGTAGGATTCACATTAGTATTGGCGATTTAACAGTCGCATCACCCGAATGCAAACCACAAAATATGTTTACGAGATGTATGGTCGGAATGTGTCCAGGTGTAGACACAGTGACAACTCAAAGTGGGGTTAGTTCACACGACGTTTGGTATAGCATGCTTTGGCCTAATAGGTACTTCGTACTCTCATCGTTAGTCCCCAGGTAGGCAAACTGGTCCTTTATTTTGGATTTATACGAATGCCAGCCTAGACAGGACGTTCTGACTACCGGTACTGGTACCCTTCCAGTTACTACATGCCCGTCATGAGAACTCACTTTGATGAGATTTGAAAAACACAAAAATCATTGTAAAAGCAATCATGAAAATGATGTGGTGTGTGCTTTCATGGATATGATATGTTATGAGAATATGATTCATGATAGGCATTATATGATAATATATACTTATGAACATGCTTGCATAACATTGTATGTAACATGTAACATAAAACATATAAACATCATGAAATTTGGCATGTAAATCTTAAAAATTTCTAATCAACTATAGTATAGGCTCTAAGGGTCTAATAACCTATCCTATATCCCTATAGTCATGGCTCTTATACCAATCTGTCACACCCCGACCCGCAGCGGAATAAGAGTCGGAGCATAATTGGGTTATCACCAAAGCTCATGATATTTACTAATATGTTTCATATTTATTAAAGTCAAAATTACATTCCCAATAATGCAAACATGTTCATACAAATACAAAGAAAAATAACCAACTAAACAATTCCAAGCTCTAAATCATTTTATTCTTCTAAGCCAATCCTATGTGTTTCTTGCTGCAGCTGGTTCACCTGTATCATATGTAAAAATGGGGGTTTTTGGGTCAACATAAGTTGGCGAGTGAACCTTGTTAGATAAACATTTATTATTGATTTTATTGTTATTTTATCAAGGAAAAATTGTGCATAATCATAAGTGAGCAAATGTAAATAATCAATCAGTAACAATGACAATCACAAACTATAACATACAATAACATATAATAACATACAATAACATATAATAACATACAATAACATACCAACATTATAAAATTAATAACATGAATGAAACTGTGCGATCAAGGCTCAATCAAACGGAGCCGATCGTATTGCATGTACTGAAAATGATAAATGTCTGTGCGATTAAGGCTCAATCAAACGGAGCCGATCATATGTTGGCACGCCAGGTTCACGCTCATAATGTAATGGGGAACATGCTCAACGCTCATAATGTAATGGGGAGCGGCGGCCTATGAAATTTGCATGTACTGAAAATAATAAATTAAATCTAACAATAATCACACAAACAGTTGAAACAAACTGAATACACATTTGTTCATGATATGATGTATGCACAATGATTTAAATATAATAAATAGCAAGACACATGATACACCCCAAAAACGTGATTAAAACGGAGAACTTGTAAAGATTCACTCACATTGGGTGCGTTGGATTGGAGATGGTGAAATGTGCACGAGTTGGAAGAGCTGAACAACGAGAATTAACTAACCTAAATAATAACGGAAAATATAGTAAATGAGTGGATTTTATTAAGGATTTTAATAGAATTTTTAGATATATTTTTGCGAGTTTAAGGCTATTTCCTATCTTTAAAAACATTATTTTTAAGTATTTTTAATTGATTTTTAAATTAAATTAAATAATTAAAAATATAAAAATATGTTGACTTTTTGGGTTGACCGTTGACTTTTTGACTTTGACTGTTTGACCGGTTTATTGTGTAATTGCAATGCGCTGGGTGAGGCTCGAACCCGAGACCTCCCGTACGCGTGCACGCAGCTCTACCAACTGAGCTACGTGTCTAACCCGAAATAATTCTGTTTTTAATTATACTTATATATTAACTCAGCTTATCAAAATTCTTTTATTTTCAAAAACATTTTAAATCATCGAACCGATGTCACTAACAGGTCTCGAACCCGGGACCTGTGCTTTAACGTTACACACAGTCCACCACTGGACTGTGTGTCTAACTTGGTTAATATACACATTTTTATTATACTTAACAACTAACGTAAGTTAACCCGGTTCAGTTAGAAAAATAAAACGTTTTTTATTACAGAGAGGGTGCGTATATCAGGGATCGAACTCGCGGCGTGCGCGTATTATTTGCACACAGTCCACCGCTGGACTGTGTGTCTAACCCGTTTAAAATACCAATCTTAATTATCCTTATAATGTTAGCACAGTTCATATTCTCCCTTAATTTTTACAGACAGCAAATTACCCCTCTGTTTCTTGTTTTAAAACGATTAACACATTCATAAGACTAAGATGAAATGACAAAGACGGTGTTGGAAACAAACATACCGGAGGAATAATTTAACTCAGAATTCCGGCAAGGCGTCGGCTCTGTTTTTACGAACTTCAACTGAGCAAGCAAATTATCCGTTTTGATTAGCTAATCGTGGAATTGAAGTGCTAAACAAACGTTAACAGGGTGTTTAAATGTCCATACCGTTTCACAGCTCGAAATAAGGATTTCCAGAAGTTTTCCGGCGAACTGGAATTATCCGATAGCAGCGTCTGAATTTGATTTCAATTGAAAGGTCTGAGTTAGAAATAGCTTAACAATTGATAGACCACGACGGTATTGATAGACTTACCGTTTTGATGGAGAATACGGTTTTCCGGCGACTTGCAGAAACTTTCCGGCGAGTAAAATTTGATTCTCCGGCGGACTGAAACTTGAGCGAAAATGTAATTGAGAGTCTGTAGATTATGTTTGAGTCGCGAAGGAGTACAAGGATGGAAGTAATACTGGAATTGAAGATTTTCGGTTATAAAAACCGATCCACTTCTAGAATTCAAGTTCATTCAAAGCAACTTGGTTGAAAACGTCGGTATATCGGTTATACCCAGTGAACCGCGAGTACTCAAATCGTTTTTGAGCGTTTGATGACCGATTTCAGTTACAGTTGGTGTACCGGTTGATTTATGTTTGTTTATAAGATTTATTTGTTTCCTAGAGTTGACAGAAAACAACAAGTGGCGGAGTGGTTATGCGTGTGTGTGTTAAGTCTTTGAGTTCTCTTCCGGCTGACCCGGGTTCGAGTCCCGGCAGCCTCATTTTATTTTTAATTATTTTATTTTTACTTTTTATCAATTATAACTTTTATAGATTAGTTTGTTTATTAATTATGTATCATTAAAAATCAAAATAGGCATAAATACGCAACGAACATTTATAACTTGATATTCGATTACAAATGGAGCGGGTTTGGAAAACCCGTTTTCGACAAATGTTACATCACAAGCCCCTCTTATTTCCTCATAAAAGGAACAAGTTGTAAGTACAGGGACACCAAACTACGAGGCAGATGATTCAATTGAATATTTGTTCTCAAGCCCCTCTCCCAGGGCTATGTCTCTTTCTACTCCATTACCCAACTCTCCAATTCCTTCCACATTTTTACCTCTATTTCAAGCTATTGAGAAAACTCAGATTACAAGCAGTCCCTCTCAATCACCCATCACTGAGAGTTTAACTCCAGCATTGACTGATTCTGAGAAAACTGAATTAGCCAACCAAGAAACAGTTGAGGAGGTTACACCCCAGGAGTTACATGAAACTCTCAGTGGTAGTTCAAGTGAAACAACTACTACAATTGCTGCCATAACAGTGGCTCAGTTGGACAGTGGTTACATACATAAGACTTCCTTGAAGGCAACAACTGCTGAGGCTACAATTGTATCTTCTAAGCCAGTTAGAAGTCCCCAGTACCAAGAACAAGGGGCATTTGGTTCTGACAACATTGAGAGTCCTCATGTTACTGATCCAAATACAACTACTCTGGTAGGAATTTAGATGATCCTATTCATTTAGGTAATAAATTACAATACCAAGAATTGATGGAGAGAATGTTCACCATGGAATCATCTATTGATGAAATCAAATCCATGATGAAACAAATGCTCAAAAATTCTCAACCTCAACCATCTCCAACACATATTATTGAAGAGCTATGGAAGATTGTTCAACCAATCATCCTAGCTCAATGACTGTTGGCAAATATTCAGCATGAAACCCATATGAAGTTGATCTGCAATATGGTCGAGGCTCGCTGACATTAAAGCCATCAAAGACCACTTACTAAAAACTACTGGCTTTGCCCTGGTTATCATTCTTCAAGATGACAAAGAAGATGATGCCAAAAAAGGGGAGAAAGATCACATGAGAAAGTTGCAGCCTGACTCAAAAGTTAAATCAAAGGTGCAACAACAGCAAGCAACCACTACAACCACTGCTGAAGCATCTGAAGCTACTTTAGGAAAAGGAATTGATAAGACCCTAAACAAAGAAGCTGAAAGGATTGCTAATGAAAAGCAGCAAAGACAAGATACACTTGAAGAAAAAGCTTTGAAGCTCATTAAAGAAGAAAAACTAAGCAATTAGAAAAGGAAGATGTTGGTATCTCAAGACAAACAAAGTTTGCAAGAAAAGCAAGACAACCAACTCCCATCTCTTCTACAACCACTGCTGAAGCTACTACTATTGTATCCTCTGTCACCATAACCCCAACAGATGTTGTGACAGCAGATGCTGGAACAATAGATGTTCCAACAGATGTTACTTAAACCACTACCCTAATCACATTTCCAACATTAACCGAACCATTATCCATACCACCTCGAATTCCTACACATCCACCATCTCCAAAAATTAAATTCCAACGCAAAAGGAAAACTTTTGTTGATGATGATCATGATGAAGAGAGTCAATCACCACTCCCGGCATCATCACAATCCATTTCACAACCATCCTCATCACTGCCACATCCAGAAACCCCAATTCCACCCATGCACTTATCATCTTCATTCCTTCCAATGGTTGCACTATACCCTTTGGAAATTTTGTATTTAAAGGAGAGATAGAAGCTTTTTACAAGATAGAGGATCTGAAATAGAGAGAATTTCCATCCTTGTTGGGGTATCGAAAGCCTAAGAATCTTGATGAATATCTCAAGTTAAAGGTTAGACAAGCTGAGTCCATTGCAAAAGACAAACTAAAAGATAAAGATGATAGGACTTTACAAATCTCCTTGCAATTTCAACTGAGCAAAGTGAGAAACATTGAAGAATTTGTTAAGGAGTTGAGTAAGTATATGTCTGAAAATTCAACCACTAATGATCCTGAATTGTAAGAAGACTACCTTGATCATGTCATGAAGCACAAGCCTTACCAAGCAACAAGGGCTCATTTTAAAGACTGGTCGGAAAATGAGCTAAAAGAAGAAATTGAAAGAATTCATACAATGCTCAAGGATCCTTCAAAAAAGCCTACTCCTCCTACTTGGAAAAGGGCTAAACTTGAAATCTAAGACCATGCTCTAAAGATTAAAAGAATGAAGGACGAACTTGTTGATGCTCTATATGGAACAACAAGGCAAATTGCTAGGTGGTCAGAATCAAAAGTGGTAGATACCTACAGAAGATTGGAAGAGCTAAGAAAGAAATATCCTTTTGTCCTAAGAAAGCCAATCTATTCTCAACCAGCCACTTCTCCTCAACAGACTCATGCTCATAAAAGATCAACTTCAACCTCTGGCTTACCCACCATTGCCTTAAATCAATCAAAAAGGCAAAAGCAGATGGAAGAAGAGGAACAAATGATGCATGAAGAATTAAGAAAAGAGGGGATAAAGAATCAAATTTTGTACCACACAAATGCTAGAAGTGATAAACTTATAGCCACACTTTCTACACTTGTAAGCAGACCTATATCACCTAACTCATCACAAATAACCCTACTCCCAAGATAACCATCTGACTCAAAAATTCTAAAATGGAAGTCTTCCATAGACACCCATGAATTGACACTGCTCAGGTCACATGGTAAAGTTCAAAATATAAAAAGGGAGGATGCATATGGCCTGAATGCAGCTGACCTCCAAGGCTTGCTAAATTTTGAACTTGAAAGGGATGTAGATGATATGATTGCCCTGGACTTTGAACTTCAGTTTAAAGGACAAATAAGGGAATCATTGATGAGGAATAAAGATCAGTAATAAAGTTTTTGTTTTGGCATCATCTGTTCTAGGGGAGGTTGTTGGAATTGAACCTAACAAAAGAACAGATGATAGAAAGCCAAAATATACTACAACAGCTGATCCTAATAATAATATAACATATGCCTGAGTCAAGCCCTGCTGAAGACTAAATGTTAAAGGTCTACCATAGCAAAACTCTATTGAAGATGAAGCACTGCTGAAGTCTAAAGCTAAAGGTCTGCTAAGGCAAAGCTCTACAGAAGACTAAAGCTAAAGGTCTGCCAAGGCAAAGCTCTGCTGAAGGCCAACAGAGGATGTCTCATCAGTGTTTTACTATCAGTCTTTGTAATGTTTAGTTATAGCAGTGGTTAGCTTAGCATATGTTGTTAGTTTGTTAATTTTGTTAACTGTCACTTTCATGCTGACATCATCATAAGATGCTTAGTGGTTAGGATTCAAGTATAAATAGAACAATGCCTGTACTGTTCTATTTGATCACTTTTCATCAATTATCAATCTATCATTCTTCTTTACATTCTGTGCGAACAAATCAGTGATCTTAGGCTGAAGGGGAGATTGTGATTTATATGCATGTGATTACAATCACTAAAAGCATGATAATGAAAAACAATCTCTCGGTTGTTATGAATTAAAGTTCATCATTCCGCTGCATTTACATCTGATTTATCATCTTTCATTTTTAGAACTTTCATAACAGTTTAAAACTCAGATCCTAACAGGGTCACAGACATTGCGGCCTTAAGTCCAGGAATATGGTCAGGGTTTTGAGCAGATTTTGGTAACATCTGTTGTGAACCATTTCCTATCAAATGATCATAACCATGAGGATTCTTGTTAACTCTTGGTTTTTATTGTCTTTTGTAGACCTCATAGCCAAGTGGTACACTCTTGTAAGTAGGTTGGTCATATCCTCTTGGAAATTTATTGGCTAGTGGTGTAGCTGTTACTTGAACCTCTCTAGGAGCAGAGGCTATATGCTTTTATTGGTAACAGATGTTTGGACAGGGACAAAGGTTTGTTTAGTCTTTTCTTTTCTTAAACTCTTACGTGTTTTAGATTTATACTCATTTCTTTTGACTTCAAAATTTGAGATAAACACACTCTTGAGTTTTATGCTTTGTCTTGCCACAAATTGTGCAATTTGGTGAATCAATGCTCACACTTGTTTTGTTTATATCATAAGCTTTTAGAAGAAAGCAGTTTTAAGTAACATGATTCTTCTTTTCACAAAAATCACAAAACAAATTTGATATTTTCTCTCTTTTC
The DNA here is from genome assembly GCA_947069175.1 of Scalesia atractyloides. NCBI lineage: Eukaryota > Viridiplantae > Streptophyta > Magnoliopsida > Asterales > Asteraceae > Scalesia > Scalesia atractyloides. The sequence goes on from CAMTDV010000116.1 coordinate 36,942,563, forward strand.
TTCCCTTTTTCTGATTTCTTATCAACAGATGTTGTAACATCTATCTTTTAAGGGGATGATGATCTTGACTTGAGGTGTCTTTACACCTTCAATGGTTGAAAAATCCATTGGCTTAAAGTTGTTAAGAATGTCACACTCATCTGACCAAGTAGGTTTGAATTGATATTTTTCAATTTCTTCAAAAGTTGAGGATCCTTCTGGTCTTTCTAAAACAATTTTCTTTCTATTTGGTTCAGTGACTATAGTTTCTTGACTAGCCAAATTTGTTGGAATAATTCCAACTAACTCACAATCATTTACAACAGTGTTTTGGGAAACTTGGTCATGTTTTCTTAACCTAAACCAAATTTTACATTACTTTTGATTTGTGATTCTAACATCACTTCATAACCTTTAGAGGATTCTACCCACTTTTCACAAATGATTTGGGTAGATTCAAGCTCCTTTTTATAACTTTGATATTTTTCTATCATAGTTTGGAGTTGATCCTTGGTTATGCTTGACTCATTTTTTAGGCTACCGATTTCAGTTTTTTTTCAAACAGTTTTGTTTTTAACTCTTTTGCAAGTTTTTCAAACGGAATTCATCATCAGAAATTTTGTTTCTAAGGTTTTCATTCACCTCTTTTATGTTAGCAAAAGCAATAATGCATTTATCAGAACATAAGTCTTTAAGAACCTGAGGTGATACCTTAGCAGCAGCCATCATGGCACAATCACATTCACCATCACAAACATTGTTTCCCATGGGTGTGACAGATCACAGTTTCTTCACCAACCTTCTCTTCTGAAACATCTGCCACAACATTTTCACAAACATCATTAGATTTTAACACTATTTCCACAGACTCATTCCCTTCAAGTATTGTGTCTAGTGTCGTGAAACAAAAATCATCATGTTTCTTTTCAGTATTAGCAACTAGAGCAAAATTATCATCAGTCAGTTCTTCAGGTAAGCTACTCCAATCAATAAAACCTTGTGTAAAGATGCTATGTTGACTGGTCTCTGCAGGGGCAGAGGTTTGTGTAACTTGTGGTGCATGTTGCACTTGAACTTGAGGACTTGGGGCTTGAACATACTTTATTTGAGGAATAGTGGTTTGGACATACTGAACTGGAACAATGGTTACATGGTGTGCAAAATGAGCAGTGTTTTGCATGTGAGGAGCAAGCGTATATTGGGAATAATGGATAGTGTTTTTTGCGTTTTGAGGTCTAGGACTTGGGTGTGTGATAATTGGACCATTTGTTTGACTCCTACACTCACTAGCAAAATGACCTATCCTGTTACACTTGTAGCACTTAATCTTTGACTTATCCAACCCAACTTTTAACCCTCCATGCAACCGTGGAAATTTTCTACCGGTTCTTTATAAAACTTGTTGGTCCTAACACTCAGCAATGCTAGTTGGTGTAATCTATCCATTTCTTCTAAATCAGTTAGATCAAAATGTTGAAGATCATTTAGTTCAAAGGATAAGTTGTCAGAGACTTGTTTTTCCCCATTTCCAGCTAAAGCAAAATTGGGTGAGCAAGAATCAGAGTTAAAATTTCCACTAGATGTTATGTCAATAAAATGATCATAACTATGTTCCTTGCTACTACCAGAGGTTTCTTCTTGACCAAAGAGAGTTGTACTACCAAAAGCATAGTCATTAGCCACTTTTCCTGACTCTTGTAGCTTCTTTTTCTAGTTAAGCTCTCTCTCATGAGTGAGAAGTTTACCATGAAGCTGAGTAAAACTCATCTCTTTAAACCTAACAAAATTTCTGGTTATAAAGGCAATAGTGTCCCATTATCTAGTAGTGATCTAAGAAATCGACTAGTTAAAGTGGAATTTGCAAAATTAACATCTACGAGTTTTAACTCACTAATTAAACAACTAAACCTTTCAAATTGTTGAGTTAATGATTCTCCCTTCACATGACAAAATGTTTCGTATTGTTGGTTCAAAACTTCTTTGTTATTTTCAATAACTTTTTCAGTGCCACCGAATTGTTCTTTTAGAGAATCCTATAACTCCTTTGCACAGTTGCAATATAACAGGCCAGCATAGATATCATCAGGCAAAGCAGTTACCACTATGCTATAGGCCTTTGCATCTAGCTCAAATTTCTGAAAATCTTGGTCGGAGTAATATTTAGGACTCTTTGGAACTTGAACTTTTGGGTCTTCGGCACTCGGTACCATCGGAACATGTGGTCTGAAGATAACTGATTTCCAGCAACCCATGTTTTGTTGTGCAAGTATGTGACCCATCCAACGTTGCTTAATGTTATACTCCAATCGGACAAGCATTGGAGGTTTATACATGTGCCAGTGTTGTGTAGATCTTGTGGATTTGAGACATTCTGATTGTTTAGAAACAGGTTTTTGTTTAAAACTTTGAACGTAAATTAACTTTTACTCAGTTTTCAGTGCAAACGAACAAATGAATTAGCAGTGAGAGCTGACCACTTTATATCAAATTGATTGTTAAATAAAATTTGAACGACCAAGCTCTGATGACAATTGTTAGGATCTGAGTTTGATATTGATGTGGTTGTTTAGATGAAATCAATGTAAGATGATATATGACAATGAAACAGTGTAGCGGAATTAAGTAAACATTGAAATCGCAACAATAGAAAGATTGTTTTCAAGAACATGCTTTTGTAATTATAATCACGTATGCATGTAATTTACAAACTCCTCCTCAGCCTAAGATCACTCTCTTTGTTCTTACATATGTTTAGAAGAAAAGTAATAGATATAACAGTGCAAGCACTGTTCTATTTATAGTACATTTCAAACCACTAAGCATCTTACGCTAACGTTACTATGAAAGTGACATTTAACAAACTAACAAACTCTAACCTCTGCTAGACCTAAACACTGTTACATTAATTACATAATAGACTCTATTGAATAACAACTGCTGAGGTATCCTCTGTTGGTCTTCAGCAGACCTTTGATTCAACAGCCTTTATACTTCATCAGAGTTTTTCTCTAGCAGACCTTTGCTTCCAGCAGAGCTTTCCCTTTAATAGATCTTATGAACAGTCTTTAAGTTTGAGCATAGCTTAGAGCAGTATATCTTTATTAATGATCATATGTTGTAGATTGTTTTGGCTTTCCAATTATCTTTTCTTTTATAGGGTTCAATAGATCCAACACTTTGTTTCATTAATTATTCTTAATAAAATTTTTAATGAGCGAAAATAAAAGTACCATATCAATATTTGTTTTGCAATATCATTTATCATTACCAATGTGAATGAGATTGGAATATGTTGAATAAAAAAGATTTAGAGTAAATTGTTGTTTTGGTTCGTGTGCTTTAGTGGTTATTGCTATATTTTACAAAATCAAAATGTTTTGTAATTTTCATACCAAGGTTTTTATTTTATTGCAGTTTTGGTGCACCACAATAACACCATTCAACTTATAGTTAAGGGTTATTTACATTTATCCCCTTATTTAAGGGCCTTAATACATATTTACCCAACCTATAAATTTAATTACATATTTTCCCTTTTATATGAAATTACCAAATTACCCACATATATTTAAAATCCCATTTTTTTCAATCCACGTGTGTTGTAATAGTATTAACCAAATGATTAATGTAAGGATTCACGAATCAACCAAATGATCGAGTAGTTAATTTGGAATATTCAACATATATTATCTTATATTATCATAATCAATATATATAGATATATATATATATATATAGGTAGAGTTTCATGTGAGAAAAATTTAAAAGTGTGAGAAAGATAAGAAAGATTATGAAGATGACATGTGTCCCTTTTATTTTGGTAGTTTAAGGGTATAAGTGTAATTTAACGAATAAAATCTAATTATGGAATGAATATATGCAACCGATTTTTGGCAGTTATTATAGGGATTTTCGAATTTGAAATGACACCCTAACTCATAAAAACATCACAGCATGTATATTGAAGGCATACATCTTATAAAGAACAGAAATATAACTCATAAAAACACCCTAACTAATAAAAACACCCTAACTCATAAAAACACCACAGCATGTAAATTGAAGGCATACATCTTATAAAGAACAAAAATATAACAAAAATAACACCATAACTCATAAAAACACCACATCAGTTATATTGAAGGCACACATCTTATAAACAACACTCTAACATTGAATATAACTGAAATAACACAGTAATATAACACCAGTCAACACTTTAATCAAAATCAAAACAGAAATAACACCCTAAATATATAAAAACAGAAATAACTCTACATAGGTATATCAATATGGTACTCATATTAAAGATAAAAAAACACTCGTTATTATGGTGTAATTTTTTTAAAAAAGAGTTACGTATAAAAAGTTATTGATGTTTAAAAAAGAAGGGGGGAACTTTGCATGTGTATTAATGTTAGTTTCTTAATATAAAAATATTAAATTTACCTTTATACCCTTAATCTAGATAATTAGTTTAATAGTCAACATTATTTACAGAATTGGCACTATGATCTCAACCATTAGATTAAATATCTAATGGTTTAGATTCTTTCTTATCCTTCTCACACTTTTAAACTTTCTCAGAATAACCTCACCCTATATATATAATCTGAAAATGCTTATTCCCTCCATGATTGCACGCTTTTTCTTAGTGATGCAAACAAATCGAATACGAACATGATTTTGTTTGTGTGCGTTCGTTAAGAAAATAAATGTGTTCACTAACTATTCATTAATACTTACCGAACAAAACTTTCTGTTCAAGTTCTGTTGGGATCAGAGTTTGATATTGATGTGATTGTTTAGATGAAATCAATGTAAGATGATTAACAATAATGAAATAGTGCAGCAGAATTTCGTAAACTTTGAAATCACAACAATAGAAATATTGTTTTCAAGAACATGCTTTTGTAATTATAATGGCGTATGCATGCAATTTACAAACTCCCCTCGACCTAAGATCACTCTCTTTGTTCGTACAGAATATTTAGAAGAAAAGTTATGGATAGAACAGTACAGTACAAGCAGTGTTCCAATTATAGTACATTTCACACCACTGAGCACTTAGGCTGTCGTCACAATGAAAGTGACATTTAACAAACTAACAAACTCTAACCTCTGCTAGACCTAATTAATTACATAATAAACTCTATTGAACAACAACTGCTGAGGTATCCTCTGTTAGTCTTCAACAGACCTTTGTTTCAACAGCCTTTTAAACTTTATCAGAGTTTCTCTCTAGCAGACCTTTGCTTCCAACAGAGCTTTGCCTTTAACAGATCTTGTGAACAGTCTTTAAGTATGAGTAGAGTTTAAAGCAGCAGATCTTCTAAGGGTTATAATTAATGATCAAATGTTATAGATTGTTTTAGCTTTCCAAACATCTGTTCTTTTATAGGGTTCAATAGATTCAACAAACTCCCCCTAGAACAGATGATGCCAAAACCATTTTTATTATTGATCTTTATTTCCTTCCCTGATTTGCCATTTGAACTGTAGTTCAAAGTTCATAGAGAACATGTCTTCGAAATACATTGTCAATTCAAGGCTCAATAAGTCTTGAAGGTCATCTGCATCCAGACCATATGCATCCTCCATTTTTAGCTTTAAAATTTACTATTTTATCTGAGCAAAGTCAATTCATGGGTGTTTGAGGATGACTTATATTTTAGAATTTTTAAATCATTTGGCTTTCCTGGGGGAAGACTTATTGTTGAGCTTGGTGGAAGTGATTTTCTTACAAGGTTAGAGATTGTTTCTTTCAGTTTCTCACTTGCAGCATCAGTATGATAGAGTAGTTGATTCTAGATCCCCTCATTTTAGTGTTCTTCAAACAACTGCTCATCATCTTCAGCCATCTTCTTTTGCCATTTTGCTTGGTTTAAGGCAAGTATGGATAAGACAGTGGTTGAAAATGATTTTTGAGTGTTTGGGTCTGTTGAGGAATAACCACTGTTGTTGGATAATCTGGCTTCCTGGGAACTGAAGGATCTTTCTTTCTAAGCTCTTCTAGCTTTTTGTATGTATCTACAACTATGGACTCAGACCATCTAGCAACTGACCTTGCACTACCATAGTTTGCAGCAACCAGTTCTTGTTTCATTCTTTTAAGTTTCAAAGCTCTATTCTAATCCATCTGCCTATTTTTCTTCCATTCAAGTGGTGTTGGCTTGTGTAAAGGATCTTTGAGCATTGCTTGTATTTTGTCAATTTCTTCTTTGAGGTCATTCGTTGACCAGTCTTTGAACTGTGCTCCGGTAGCTTTGTAAGGTTTATATTGCATGATGTGTTCAAGGTAATACGGTTTCAGTTCTTCATCAAGCTCAGCATTGATAGGCCTTTCTGATATAGTCTTACTCATATCTTTGGCAAAATCTTTAATCTTTCTTACTTTGCTCAGTTCATAAGGTAAAATACCTTGAGTAGTCCTGTTATCTTTCCATTTGATCTTCTTTTTGGCTATATTCTCAGCATGTTTGGCTTTTAACATTAGATATTCATCTAATTTTCTTGGCTTTCTGTATCCAAAGATACAGGGAAGTCTAGCTTTGAAATATCCTCTGCTGTGAAGAATGATTCAATTTCTTTCTGAACATCCATTAGTTTTAGAGGATATTTAGTAGCAAAAGGTATGATAGATGGTGGTTGATAAATGGGTGGAAGTGAAGTGTATCTATATGAAGATGATAAGGATGGTGATAAAGTGATAGGCTTTGATGACAAAGGGATTGGTGATGGAATCTCTTCATCGTCATCTTCAATAATAGAAGTTTTTCTTTTGCGTTGGAATTTGATTGGTGGTGAAGGTGGTCGTATTGAAATTCTTGGTGGTGTGGATAATGGTTGGGTTAAAGTAGGAAATGTGATCATGGCAGAGGTTTGGTTTACATTTGCTGAACATTTGTTATACCATCATCAGGTGGGTGAGATAGTGACTTTGGAACATCTACAGGAACATCTGTTGTACCATTAGTTCTTTTGTCATTTGGTGGTGATTTTAATGGTGATGATGGTTTTCTTTTGAGTGATTTTTGTGGTGCAGGTTTGGTTTTGATTGGAACAGAGGATGCACTTGTTGTAAGCATAGTAGTGGCTTTAGGAGAGGTGGTTATTGGTTATCTGACATTTCTAGTTGACTTTCTTCTTTTTGAAGTGCCAATGTCTTCTTTTTCCATCTACTTAGCCTATTCATAGTCAATGGGTTGGGAAGCCTTGTTTTCTAGTGTATCTTGTCTTTTCTGCTTTTTTGCTACAATCTCTTCTGCTTGTTTGTTCAGGGTCTCATCAATCCCTTTTTGAACTATAGCATCTGATGCTTTAGCAAAAGTTGGGTTTGCAGCAATGGTTGTAACAGACCCTGGTGTTCGTTGTTGCACCTTTGGTTTAACTTGTGATGAAGGCTTAACCTTTCTAAGCTTATCATTCTCCTCCTTTTTTGGCATGATCCTCTACTTCTTCTTGTAGAGTTGTTGCAATGGCAGAACCAGTGGTCTTTACCTGATGCTTTCTAATGGCCTTGATATCAGCTCGAGTGTCTTTGTATCTGACCTCAACCATATTTCAAATTAGCTTCATGTGAGTTACATGGTGGATGTCAGCCAAATTCCTTTTAGCTATAATGATTGGTTGCAAAGATTCCCATAGCTCATTGCTAATTTGTTGTGGGGATGGGTTGGCTTTGAGAATTTTGTAACATCTGCTTCATCATGGTTTTATTTCATCAATTGATGACTCCATGGATGTCATTCTCTCCGTCAATTCTTTGTATCTCAACTCATTACCTAATTTAATAGGATCATCTGAATTCCTACCAGATGTAGTTGTTGGATCATCAACAGGAGAAGTCTCCATGTTATCAGAACCAAATGCCCATGTTTCTTGGTACTTGGGACTTCCAACTGGAGCAGAGGTTACAATTGTAGCCTCAACAGTTGTTGCCTTTAAGGAAGTCTTATGGATGTAACCGCTGTCCAACTAAAACACTTTTGTGTCATCAGTTGTAGTAGCTGCTTCACTTAAATTACCACCAAAAGTTACTTGTAACTCATGGGGTGTAGCCTTCTCAGCTATTTCTGAGTTAGCAATAAGATTTGTCTCAGACTTAGTCACATGTGGGGGTGTACTCTCATGAACAGGTGATTGAGAGGAGCTGATTTGTGTCTGAGTTATCTTCATTGCACGAAACAGAGGTATAATAGTAGGTGGAATTGAGGGAGATGGTTGTGGGGTAGAAAGAGAATTTGCCCTGGGAAAGGGGCTTTGAAACAAAGATTCAAGGGAATCATCTGCTTCATAATGAGGTGTCCCTGTGCTTACAACCGGTTCCTTTTGTGAGGAAGCAGGATAAGTTTGGCTTTTTGGTGGAGATCTTTCCAACTATTGTTAGTAAGTAACAACAATGGTTTCAGGTGGCTTTTGTGATACCACTAGGTTATCATCTGGGAACTCATCTTTCAGAGGTGCTTGTTTATGTATTTTGGTCTAGGTGGGCTTTTTGGATTTGGAGAGTTTCTTTTTGGATTTATCTGGTGTGGGTTTCACAACACCCGTTGTAGTGACATGATCACCAGGAGCAATGGGCTCAGCAACAGAGGTCTGAGCTTGTGATGTGGACTCATCCAAAAAGTTCTCATCCCCTTTTGCTTTTGTTTTAGAAACTTCTGACTCCATATTTTTATTCTTGTAAAGTTTTAGTAGTAAGACTCTTCATTTCAAAAATAACACATTATTAAAATCTTTTTTCTAGAAGTTGTTTCTGTAGATAATAGCTCAAGAGTCTAGGATACAAAAGAAAAGCTTTATATTTTGGTATTTTATTATAATTTAATACCAAGTCCATAAACAATACCTAGGATAGATTGAAACCAGATTTTGGCAAAATAGCATATCCCAAAAATTGAATATTTTGTGGAATCTCATTAAATGAGGTGGTCTTTGCTGAAAGACATGTGAGTTACGTATGGAAAAAGTATCTCATCTCAGCATGAAAATTTGGTTTGTAGATAGTAACACTAGTTAACTGACCCTCATACCCACATCCTATAAAATCAGCATGTAATTCTTGCTTGTAACATCCGTAAAAAAAAACCGGATTTATCAAACCCGCTCCGTTTATTAACCGAACAATCAGTTAAAAATTTCGTTGCATATTTAATGCCCAAATTAATTTTAAACGATACATAATTAATAAGTATATTGGATTATAAAAGTTTTATTTGAAAAAGTATTAAAATTAATGAAATAAAAATAAATTAATGCTGCCGGGTTTCGAACCCGGGTCAGCTGGTAAACAACAAAGCATTAAAACACACGCGCTCAACCACTCCGCCACTTTGGGTTTTTGTTAAGATACCGAAACAATTAATTCAAATAATGAAAACAGAAATCAAATCCAGTCAACTGACGCGCCCAAATCCGTTGACACCGGAAAATCCGACGATTTCGTCAAACGGCGTCGGTTATCAATGACTTAACGTAAACATTAAATACTACATCGGTTATAACCGATGTCCAGTCCACGACACAAGTTATAACCGCCAGAAAATCTTTCATTGACGAATCAAGAGGGAAATCGGACTAAATTCGTCAATGTTCTGCCCTATAAATACCCCCCTCTAACCTCTGTTAGCTTTTTCGCTCACAATCACACTCTTTCCCGACATAATTTCACTCGCCGGAGAACTTCTGCAACTCGCCGGAAAACCGAACCTTTCACCTCTGTGCCTTACTGAACCCCCAGAGCTCATACCGAAGCCACCCACACTCATCTCAAGCTCCCTGAAGACCCTCTGCCGCAGGACACACGTCGCCGGAATAACCTGCTGACATCGGAGTTCCGCCAGAGAAATAGAGGAGTCCAGTTCGGTATACCTTACACTTAATCTCTCATTCTTTTTATTAATCTCACATACAATTAATCACACGCACTAAAGAACATGATTAAGTCGTCAAACCAGTCAGACTCCGTTTCTGGTTGAGTCCAACGAAGAAGATGAAGTTTCAGTAGTATATATGTTTAATTAAAATCAAGATATAACTCGGGTTAGACACACAGTCCAGCGGTTGACTGTGTGCAAATAAAACACGCATACGTTCCGAGTTCGATTCTTGTCCCACGCACACTCGCCTTAATAAAAATGTTCCTTTTTTTAACCGAACCGGATTCACTGCAATAGATGTTAAGTTTAATAAAAACCGGAATAATAACCAATATAGACACACAGTCCAGTGGTGGACTGTGTGAACGTTTAATCACACGTCACGAGTTCGAGTCCGGACTACCGCATCGGTTCGGGCAATTATCAAACTTTTTATATATAAACAGAAATGAAATTATTTAGTTTGTATATAAGTATAATAAAAATCAGAGTATTTACCAAGTTAGACACACAGTCCAGCGGTGGACTGTGTGTTAACCTAAACCACAGGTCCCGGGTTCGAGACCTGTGGAGAACACCGGTTCGATGCATTAAAATCGTTTTTAAAAATAAATGATTTTCTGTTTAATTCAATTAGTATATAAATATAATTAAAAACAGAAATATTTCAGGTTAGACACGTAGCTCAGTTGGTAGAGCTGCGTGCACACGAACGGGAGGTCTCGAGTTCAAGCCTCACCCGGCGCACACAATTACACAGTCTGACCGGTCAACAAGTCAACGGTCAACGGTCGCAAAAAGTCAACATTTTTTTATTATTTTTATTTATTTATTTTATTTAAAAATCAATTAAAAATACTTAAACATAACGTTTTTAAAGTTAGAAAATAGCCTTAAACTCACAAAAATATATCCAATCATCCTACTAAAAATGATTAATAAAATCCGTTTATTTACCAAACCATTATGTTATTATCTAGGTTAGTTTCACTCGTGGTTAAATCCAACTTCGTACGTATTCAACATCAACGCACCCAATGTGAGTGAATCTTACAACTCCCCTTTTTGATTACACGTTTTGGGGTGTGTCATGTGTCACTAAAATTAACTTGTTTATTTAAACTTGTGCCATACCATATTGTGATCTAAACTTAGATTGTATATATTGTTTGTAGTTATGTATTTCATATTGTCAAGTTATATGCAATTCATTCATTAGGCCCATCAGTTCCTCGTGGGAGACGAGTTGAGCAACGTGTGCCTCAAAACAAATCCATTATTGTTCATGTGTGCATTATTTAATATTAAATGATTGGTGAATAAGTTTACATCTATTTTTACTCATGTGTGGTTGTGCACTTTATTTTATAATCGATTAAATAAACTTGTTCAAATGTTTTTCATAGGATTCACTCGCCAACTTTTTGTTGATCCAAAAACCATTTTTACACATGATACAGGTAAACAGGATGAAGCAAGGAAAACACAGGAAATGCCTTAGAAGAAAACAATGAAGCCTAGAATGATGTTTAGGATATGATGTAATTATGATTGTATATTTCCCATTAAATTGTATTAATGAATATAACGTTATAATAAATGTCATGAGCTTTGATGATAACCCAATCATGCCTCGATCACCTTTTCCGCTGCGGGTCGGGGTGTGACAGATTGGTATCAGAGCCATGACTATAGGGATATAGGATAGGTTATTAGACCCTTAGAGCCTATACTATAGTTGCCTAAATTTTAATTGTTTAGGTGGTTACATACAAACTTATGATGTTTATTTGTTTCATATTTGTTTATACTTACAGTCAAACATACATACTTACATACACATTCATCATACATATTTCAATGTTCATATATTCAAATCATCTTCATACATTTGTTATTCAAAGATTTTGTCGCAATTTTCAAATCTCATCAAAGTAAGTTCTGCGACGGGCATGTAGTAACTGGAAGGGTACAAGTACCGGTAGTCGGAACGTCCTGTCTAGGTTGGCATTCGTATAAATCCAATATAACGACCAGTTTGCCTACCTGGGGACTAACGATGAGAGTACGAAGGACCTATTAGGCCAAAGCATGCCACACCAAACGTCGTTCGAACTAACCCCACTTTGAGGTGTCACCGTGTCCACACCTGGACACATTCCGAATATCATACGTTATATACATATTTCTCGATTTTCTCCGGGTTTTAGTGTGCGTAACCAGGCTAACACATGCGAACCATATGAAAAACCCGGTATTCATGGGGGCCCACATGATTACGAAGGTGAAGTATGGCGGCATGCAAGGCCCAATGACGAGCAAAGCCCAAGACATCCTATGGATGTAGTAGATTTATTTTTCTATATTTATTTTATGAATGTTCATTCCTAAATACGACCCATGATCCCAAAAACATCCAACTCATACTCATGATACGTATTCCTTGTAGATGTCTTCTAGCCTCGCCCGTAGGAAGATGAGAGCAGGAAAAGCCCGCGAGCGCATGGCTGCCCTAATCGCTCAACAAATGGCTGCCGTAATACCCAACATTGTAATCCAAGTCCAACAAGCACTTACCGCTAATCCTGTCAACCAAGAAGATCAAAACGTTATTAACCCTCCCCCAAATACCACTAAATGCACCTACAAGCATTTCAAATCCTGCGACCCTCCAACATACGAAGGGACTGAAGGTGTCACCGCTCTCCTCCATTGGTTTGAAGAAATGGAGAACACTTTTCTAAATTGCGATTGCCCCGATGATCGCAAAGTGCGATATGCTACCGGTCATTTATATGGAATAGCACTTACTTGGTGGAATACAGAGAAGGCCAAACGAGGCGTTGACGATGCTATGACTTTGACTTGGGAAGAGTTGAAGGAAATCATGACAAGACGGTTTTGCCCAAGGAGCGAAATCAAGAAATTAGAAGATGAGTTCTATTCGTTGAAGCAAAAGGAAGGCGACCACACCACCTACAACAAAAGATTCCTCGAGTTAAATCAAATGGTTCCTAACTTGTTCACTCCCCTCTACCATTTGATCGAGCACTACATTCGAGGTCTTCCGTCAAAAATTCAAGACTCTGTAATAAGTACCACGCTGCAACTTTGGAAGCAACAATGGAGTTAGCTACAGAGCTCACCGAGAACCGAATCCGGAACAAAGACTTCAAGGAGGAGAAGAAGAAGGATAAAGCATCAACTGAAACTTCAAACTCCACCCAAACCGAATCCCCTTCTCAACCCATTTCTAAGAGAAAAAGAGACGGGCAACTTTTCGCTACTATCCAACGTAATCAACCAATTTCACACGCCATACCCATCCAAGCTATCCCAATCACTCAAGTAGCACCCAACTCAACTTACCCAAATAAGAAACCATACCTTGGACCTCACCCTCGATGTAACACCTGTTTTTATCACCATCCCTTTACCGTACCTTGTCGACTATGTGCGAATTGTGGACGCCATGGTCATTTGAGCAAGGTTTGCCGCACCCCTCAAAACCAAACCACACCCCCTACTCAAAATATGATCCAAACATATCAACAACCCCAATACCCCATGTTCCCATATGTTCGAGCTTGTTTCAATTGTGGCGACCCTACCCACTTTAGAAACACGTGCCCTCGATTGGTTAGCATCATAAACGCTCAAGCTCAATCAAACCCAGTTAACCAAGTAAATCAAGAAAACCCAATCACTAGGCCACCAGCAAGAGGAAGAGTTTTCAACATCAACGCCAATCCTGTTGAAGATAATGACGGCCCAAACGAAACCACCCAACTAGTCCTCTTCACCGAAAATCAAGATTCAACTCCAATCGTTTAGTTTTATGTTTTTCTTTATGTTTTAGAATCACATAGAACCAATCATAACTTAAGGATAAAGCCAACGAAAATTTGACAAGAATATGGTGGATACGCCGCTGGTATTTCCTATATATAAGTATTCTTGTCAAAGGATCGGAGGCATTATCTGGCGGTTATGAGAAGTTCCATGTATAAACTATTTGTGTGATTATTGTTTAGATTAAATTTATTATTTTCAAGTACATGCAATTTCATAGGCCGCCGCTCCCCATTACATTATGAGCGTTGAGCATGTTCCCCATTACATTATGAGCGTGAACCTGGCGTGCCAACATACGATCGGCTCCGTTTGATTGAGCCTTGATCGCACAGACATTTTTCATTTTCAGTACATGCAATACGATCGGCTCCGTTTGATTGAGCCTTGATCGCACAGACATTTTTCATTTTCAGTACATGCAATACGATCTTTTGGTTGTTGTGTTTGTTGTAGAGTCACATAGAACCAATCATAACTCACTGATAAAACCAATGAAAAATTGACAAGAATATGGTGGATACGCCACTGGTACTTCCTATATATAAGTATTCTTGTCAAAGGATCAGAGGCATTGTCAGGCGGTTATGAGAAGTTCTATGTAGGATTTAGTAATTTCTTGGTAACTAATCATAACTTGCGGATAAAACCAACGAAAATTTGACAAGAATATGGTGGATACGCCGCTGGTACTTCCTATATATAAGTATTCTTGCCAAAGGATCAGAGGCATTATCAGGCGGTTATGAGAAGTTCCATGTAGGATTTAGTATTGTCTTGGTTGAAATTTGTGTTACATTTATATCATCTCGCCATTTAAAGAAATTGGATTGTGTTCTATTTCTACATAAACTAGCCTCTCCATCATAACAAACGAGAGAGGAACTGTCACCATTCAAACATGTATGCTATTAGAATGTGGACTCAAATATTGGTTGTTGTGTTTATTTATGTTCTAGAGTTACATCATAGAACCAATCATAACTCACTGATAAAACCAATGAAAATTTGACAAGAATATGGTGGATACGCCGCTGGTACTTCCTATATATAAGTATTCTTGTCAAAGGATCAGAGGCATTGTCAGGCGGTTATGAGAAGTTCTATGTAGGATTTAGTAATTTCTTGGTACATTGGTTGTGGCGTTTATTTATGTTTAGAGTCACATCATAGAACCAATCATAACTTACTGATAAAACCAATGAAAATTTGACAAGAATATGGTGGATACGCCGCTGGTACTTCCTATATATAAGTATTCTTGTCAAAGGATCAGAGGCATTATTAGACAGTTATGGGAAGTTCCATGTAGGTTGTAGTTTTAGAAATTTTGTTTTAGGATATAACCCTATCCTTCCAAACATATCAAAACTCTTACGCATGATATCATATTTAGTGAATCAACTCTGCTTATCAATATTTTTACCGTAGGCAACAAAAAGCGATTCCTGTAACAGGGTACTTAACCCTTACAAGAGACGTTACCGCCTCAAACAAAAACTTAAACTTTTACTTTTTTCTAAGCATGTGACTGTCAAACTAAACACCATCCTTTTTAGACAAATATGTCACTACTTAAATTTCGGGACGAAATTTCTAAAAAGCAGGGGATACTGTAACATCCGTCAAAAAAAACCGGATTTATCAAACCCGCTCCGTTTATTAACCGAACAATCAGTTAAAAATTTCGTTGCGTATTTAATGCCCAAATTAATTTTAAACGATACATAATTAATAAGTATATTGGATTATAAAAGTTTTATTTGAAAAAGTATTAAAATTAATGAAATAAAAATAAATTAATGCTGCCGGGTTTCGAACCCGGGTCAGCTGGTAAACAACAAAGCATTAACACACACGCGCTCAACCACTCCGCCACTTTGGGTTTTTGTTAAGATACCGAAACAATTAATTCAAATAATGAAAACAGAAATCAAATCCAGCCAACTGACCCGCCCAAATCCGTTGACGCCGGAAAATCCGACGATTTCGTCAAACGGCGTCGGTTATCAATGACTTAACGTAAACATTAACTACTACATCGGTTATAACCGATGTCCAGTCCGCGACACAAGTTATAACCGCCGAAAAATCTTTAACCGACGAATCAAGACGGAAATTGGACTAAATTCGTCAATGTTCTGCCCTATAAATACCCCCTCTAACCTCTGTTAGCTTTTTCGCTCACAATCACACTCTTTCCCGACATAATTTCACTCGCCGGAGAACTTCTGCAACTCGCCGGAAAACCGAACCTTTCACCTCTGTGCCTTACTGAACCCCCAGAGCTCATACCGAAGCCACCCACACTCATCTCAAGCTCCCTGAAGACCCTCTGCCGCAGGACACACGTCGCCGGAATAACCTGCTGACATCGGAGTTCCGCCGGAGAAACAGAGGAGTCCAGTTCGGTATACCTTACACTTAATCTCTCATTCTTTTTATTAATCTCACATACAATTAATCGCAACGCACTAAAGAACATGATTAAGTTGTCGAACCAGTCAGACTCCGTTTCTGGTTGAGTCCAACGAAGAAGATGAGGTTTCAGTAGTATATATGTTTAATTAAAATCAAGATATAACTCGGGTTAGACACACAGTCCAGCGGTGGACTGTGTGCAAATAAAACACGCATACGTTTCGAGTTCGATTCTTGTCCCACGCACACTCGCCTTAATAAAAATGTTCCTTTTTTTTAACCGAACCGGATTCACTGCAATAGATGTTAAGTTTAATAAAAACCGGAATAATAACCAAGATAGACACACAGTCCAGTGGTGGACTGTGTGAACGTTTAATCACACGTCATGAGTTCGAGTCCGGACTACCGCATCGGTTCGGGCAATTATCAAAGTTTTTATATAAAACAGAAATGAAATTATTTAGTTTGTATATAAGTATAATAAAAATCAGAGTATTTACCAAGTTAGACACACAGTCCAGCGGTGGACTGTGTGTTAACCTAAACCACAGGTCCCGGGTTCGAGACCTGTGGAGAACACCGGTTCGATGCATTAAAATCGTTTTTAAAAATAAATGATTTTCGATTTAATTCAATTAGTATATAAATATAATTAAAAACAGAAATATTTCAGGTTAGACACGTAGCTCAGTTGGTAGAGCTGCGTGCACACGAACGGGAGGTCTCGAGTTCGAGCCTCACCCGGCGCACACAATTACACAGTCTGACCGGTCAACAAGTCAACGGTCAACGGTCGCAAAAAGTCAACATTTTTTTATTATTTTTATTTATTTATTTTATTTAAAAATCAATTAAAAATACTTAAACATAACGTTTTTAAGGTTAGAAAATAGCCTTAAACTCACAAAAATATATCCAATCATCCTACTAAAATTGATTAATAAAATCCGCTTATTTACCAAACCATTATGTTATTATCTAGGTTAGTTTCACTCGTGGTTAAATCCAACTTCGTGCGTATTCAACATCATCAACCGAACGCACCCAATGTGAGTGAATCTTACAACTCCCCTTTTTAATTACACGTTTTGGGGTGTGTCATGTGTCACTAAAATTAACTTGTTTATTTAAACTTGTGCCATACCATATTGTGATCTAAACTTAGATTGTATATATTGTTTGTAGTTATGTATTTCATATTGTCAAGTTATATGCAATTCATTCATTAGGCCCATCAGTTCCATGTGGGAGACGAGTTGAGCAACACGTGCCTCAAAACAAATCCATTATTGTTCGTGTGTGCATTATTTAATAATAAATGATTGGTGAATAAGTTTACATCTATTTTTACTCAGGTGTGGTTGTGCACTTTATTTTATAATCGATTAAATAAACTTGTTCAAATGTTTTTCATAGGATTCACTCGCCAACTTTTTGTTGATGCAAAAACCATTTTTACACATGATACAGGTGAACAGGATGAAGCAAGGAAAACATAGGAAATGCCTTAGAAGAAAACAATGAAGCCTAGAATGATGTTTAGGATATGATGTAATTTAGATTGTATATTTCCCATTAAATTGTATTAATGAATATGAAACGTTATAATAAATGTCATGAGCTTTGATGATAACCCAATCATGCCTCGATCACCTTTTCCGCTGCGGGTCGGGGTGTGACATTGCTTGCCAAAAAAGTTTTACCTTCTATGTCATTCAGACCAAATGTTGTAGAAATTGAGGATGGGGAAATTTGAACAAGGGTTTCTCCGACCGTGGAAGTGATAGCATATGGTTTCTTCTTGGTATTTGATTTTTGCATTTGCCTAGAACTGTCGAAGTGTATCCACATAAATTGGTGCATTTGCAAGCATAATGTCTTTGTACTTAGAGGATGTGAGAACATCAATTATTAGATGGAATGAAGTGTTATTGTCGGTTTTCTCGAAAGTGGGGAGGCAGTTATGTGGGAGTTTGATGTTTAGAGCCATGATCGGACATGAAAGTAAGGAGGAATAAAGAAGATGAGAGTAATAGAAACCGCTTTTGAGAATTTTGAATTCGAGACGGGAAGTAAAAACTCTGTTTGAATGGAATAGTGAAATATAAAGGGAAAAAATGATGCTGACGTGGCATCTGTTTCAAATATCTAATGGCTAACATTTGTCTACGTGTAACCTCTAATGGATAATGGATGACAGTTGTTAGGGAAACCGCTGCTAGAGGATGCACTTTTATCAGTGGATAAAACCGGTAAGTGAAACAGCGTTTTTAGAGAAACAGTGGTGAAGACAGACTTTGAGGATTGTTGAAATTTTCAATTTTAGCTATTTTGAAGGATGGATTTTGATTTTTTTTGAAAACATTCTAATGCTTTTTATTCACCGAGAACAAAATGTTTGTTTTTATTCCATGTTTAGCATGCCAATCGTAGAGATCAAGTTTTCAAAAGTACATGTGTCTAAAGCTTTTGTTAGAACATCTGCTAGTTGATCCTTAGTTGGAACATGTTGTAGAGAAATTAAACCTTTTTCATAGCAATCCCTCATAAAGTGATGTCTAATGTCAATGTGCTTGGTTGTTGAATGTGAGACTGGATTTTTAATGATATTTTTAGCTTCTTAACTATCTAACATGAGAGAAGTCTTTAGAGCAGTTACACCAAAATCCAGCAACTGATTTTGAAGCCATAGGAGTTGAGCAGTGCAACTTGTAGCAACAATATACTCACCCTCAGCTGTTATGTTGAAACTGCAGCTTGCTTTTTGCTTTGCCAAGAAACTAAGAAATTCCTAGAAATTGACAACCTCCTGAAGTTGACTTCCTTGTAGCATGACAACCAGCAAAGTCACTGTGTGAGTAACCTGAAAGCTCAATATTCGCATTAGCAGGATACCAAATACAAAGTTTGGGAGCACCTTTTATGTATCTAAATATCCTTTTCAAAGCAATAAGATTTGACTTCCTAGGTGCTGACTGGGATCTGGCACAAACACATGTAGCAAACATGATATCTTGCCTAGATGCAGTTAGGTACAATAAAGACCCAATCATGCTTCTATACAGAGTTTGATCAACCAAGTCATCATTGTCATCAATAGTGACCAGCTTTGAGGTAGCCATGGGTGTACTACATGGTTTACAGTCATTCATATCAAATTTGGTAAGTAGTTATTTGACATACTTACTTTGATTATTGGAAGTACCATTTTGCAATTGTTTAACTTGGAGACCAAGAAAGCATTGGAGTTCGCCCATAGCACTCATTTCAAACTCTACTGTCATGAGTTCTCTAAACTTTTCACACATAGCATTGCATGTGGATCCAAAAATGATGTCATCCACATAAATTTGGACAAGCATCAAATCCTTTCCTCTGCATTTTAAAAACAAAGTTTTATCAATTTCACCTCTTGTAAAGCCTATGGATAAGAGAAAGGTGGAAAGAGTTTCATACAAGGCTCTAGGTTCTTGTTTCAAGTCATATAAAGCTTTGTTTAGCTTGTAAACATGATCTGGATAAAAGCATCTTCAAAACCAGCGGGTTGGTATACATATACCTCTTCCTTGATCTTGCCATATAGGAATGCAAACTTGATATCCATTCGATACACCTTGATGTTGTGGTTGGCAGCAAAGGCTAAAAACAATCTGATGGACTCCAGTCTTGCGACAAGAGCAAAAGTTACATCATAATCATTGCCTTCTTCTTGTCTATAGCCTTGAACCACAAGCCTAGCTTTGTTTTTTACATCAATGCCACTTCTATTTGTTTTGTTCTTGAAGACCCATTTTGTGCCTACGGGATATACATCCTGAGGCAATGGTATAAGTTCCCATACTTGTTGTATTTTGAACTGTAGGAGCTCTTTTTGCATGGCCTCTACCCAACTGTTGTCTTTAAGTGCCTCTTGGTACTTGACAGGTTGTGTGAGTGATAGAAAACCAGCAAAAAGACAAATGTTTTGGAATTGACTTCTTGTGACAACCCCTTTATTGATGTTGCCAATAATTTGGTTGGATGGATGGTTTTTAAGGTAGATTAGATCTCCCTTATATGAAACAATGGCATTTTGAGGTGAACGCTGCAGATGAGAATCATCTGAGCTAACATCTCTTGGCAATTTTGAAGAGCTAACATATGTTTGGAATGGAGGTGGGGTATAAGTGGAATAAGGGTAAAGATGGGTTGACTTTTGTTTACAGAAAATGGACTTTTGTCAATAGGGGTTTGACTAGATGAGCTGGCAGAGGTTTGAGGATCAACAACTGTTGATCCAGCAGTGGCAGAGTTTTCATAATTGCTAGTAACATCTGTTGCTCTGGTGGATGAAATGACTTTGTATTGTGGAATCACAATGTCATATCCATAATCTTGATGTGAAGACTCTAGTGTACCTGCATTGTTAATCTTGATAGACACATCTTCAAATGTAAAGTTATCCAAATCAAATAGTTCAGTAGGGTTTGCTGGGATTTTTAATAAAGAAAGTTCATTGAACTTACATTCAAGGTCTCTTCTACACACCTGGTCCTAGAATTAAAAACTCTGTAGGTTTTAGCAGTGGTTGAGTGCCCTAGAAATAACCACAATCTACTTTGGCTGCAAATTTTGAAATTGAATCTTTTAAATTTAAAATGAAACATGGGCAGCCAAAGATTTTGAAATATGAGATTAGAGATTTGGATTTGTACAAAATTTCATAAGCAGTCTTTTGATGCATGGGGTTAATTAAAACTTTGCTTTATACATAGCAAGCAATGTTTACATCCTCTTCCCAGAAGGACAAGGGTAAACCTGAATCTGCAAGCATTGTTCTAGCAGCTTCAATCAAAGTTTTATTTTTCCTTTCAACCACCCCATTTTGTTCTGGTGTCCTTGCGATGCTGTGTTGCCTATCTTTTTTGACACATAAAAACATCCAACTCCATATTTTTTAACTCTGTTCCGTTGTAACTCCTGAAGACTTTTACTTGCAGGTCAAATTGCCTTTCAACTTGTTTTACAAAATTTTGCAAATACCTGCAGTCTCATCTTTGGAGTGCATGAAGTAAGTCCATGTAAACCTTGAAAAATCAACTATGACAAGACAATATCTCTTCTTTTTAAGACTCATGATTTTACAGTGCCAAACAAGTCCATGTGTAGCAATTGCAAACACTGGCTTGTTTTGGACTCTTCAATTGATTTGAATGAACTTTTATGTCGTGTACCTTTTAAACAAGAAACACAATGTTCATCACAGGTGAATTGTTTTAATGGAAGACCTCTTACAAGACCTTGTTTGGAGAGTATAGTGATAGTTTTAAGATTTGTGTGACCAAGTATTCTACGCCATAGTTCTGTCTCTTTGTTAGAAGTAACTGAGAACAGACATGCATTTGACATTGGATTATCTTTCAACATATCAACCACATACATATTGCCACTCCTGTGAGCAACAAGCTGTGTTTTGCTCTCAGCTATGATTTGATCAATTTTGTTAACCACTTATGGCCCAACAATCTGACAAGTTTTCTTAGTAAAGAATGACCCATAGCCTTTATCACTTATTTGAGATACATTAAGAAGATTAAATTTCAGACTGTCAATAAGATTGAAATGCTAAAACTTACTTCCCAGTCACGACTGTCCCTGACCCTAACACCTTCCCTTTTGAGTTGTTCCAAAGGATATATCACCCCCTCCATGTGCCATGAAATCTTTTAGTAGGGCTCTACATCCTGTCATGTGTCTGGAGCCTCGACTATCTACGTACCATAAACTATCAAGGCAAGTAGAAGCTCCCTGCACATCAGTAAACAATTAGTTTAGGTGAGTTTCCAAAGCAAGGATGGCTTTGGATGGGGTCATAGACATTCCAGCCTCAAGTCCAGGAATATGGTCTGTGTTTTAAACAGATTCGGTAGCATATGTTGTGAACCATTTCCTATCAAATGATCATAACCATGAGGATGCCTGTTAACTATTAGTTTTGATGGTCTTTTGTAAACCTCATAGCCAAGTGGTACATTCTTGTAAGCAGGTAGGCCATATCCTATTGGAAATTTATTTGCTGGTGGTGTAGCTGTTACCCGAACCTCTTTAGGAGCAAAGGTTATATGCAATTGTTTGGTAACAGATGTTTGGACAGGGACAAAGGTTTGTTTAGTCTATTCTTTTCTTGAACTCTCAAATGTTTTAGATTTATACTCATTTCTTTTGACTTCAAATTTTTTGAGAAAACACACTCTTGAGTTTTGTGCTTTGTTCTGCCACAAATGGTGCAATTTTGTGAATCAATGATCACACTTGTTTTGTTTATATCATAAGCTTTTAGAAGAAAGCAGTTTTTAGTGACATGATTCTTCTTTTCACAAAAATCACAAAACAAATTTGATATTTCTCTCTTTTCTTCCTTTTTTTTTGATTTCTTATCAACAGATGTTGTAACATCTGCTGTAAGATCTTTTAATGGAATGATCTTGACTTGAGGTGTCTTTACACCTTCAATGGTTGAAAAATCCATTGGTTTAAAGTTGTCAAGAATGTCACACTCATCTGACCAGGTAGGTTTGAATTGATATTTTTCAATTTTCTCAAAAGTTGAGGATCCTTCTGGTCTTTCTAAAACAATTTTCTTTCCATTTGGTTCAGTGACTTTAGTTTCTTGACCAGCCAAATTTGTTGGAATAATTTCAACCAACTCACAATCATTTACAACGGTGTTTTGGGAAACTTGGTCATATTTTCTAAAACATACACCAAATTTTACATTGCTTTTGATTTGTGATTCTAACATCAGCTCATAACCTTTGCGGTATTCTACCCACTTTTCACAAGTGATTGGGCTAGATTCGGGCTCCTTTTTACAACTTTGATATTTTTCTATCATAGTTTGGAGTTGATCCTTGGTTATGCTTGACTCATGTTTGAGGCTACTGATTTCAGATTCTTTTTCAATCAATTTAGTTTTTAACTCTTTTGCAAGTTTTTCAAACTGAATTTCATCATCCAAAAATTTATTTCTAAGGTTTTCATTTACCTCTTTTATGTTAGCAAAAGCAATAATACATTTGTCTAAACATAGGTCTTTAAGAACCTAAGGTGATACCTTAGCTGCAGTCATCGTGGCACAGTCACATTCCCATTCACAAACACTGGTTTCCCATGGGTCTGACACTGAGATCACCGTTTCTTCACCAATTTTCTCTTCTAAAACATCTGCCACAACATTATCACAAACATCATTAGAATTTAACACTACTTCCAGAGACTCATTCCCTTCAAGTATTGTGTCTAGTGTCGTGAAACAAAAATCATCATGTTTCTTTTCAGTATTAGCAACTAGAGCGAAATTCTCATCAGTCAGTTCTTCAGGTAAGCTACTCCAATCAATAAAACCTGTTGACTGGTCTCTGTAGTAACAGAGGTTTGTGTAACATGTGGTGCAGCTTGCACTTGAAACCTGAGGACTTAGAGCTTGAAAATACTGTATCTGAGGAACAGTGGTTTGGACATACTGAACTGGAACAGTGGTTGCAAGGTGTGCAAAATGAGCAATGTTTTACATGTGAGGAGCAGTGGTATATTGGAAATAATGGACAGTGTTTTGTATGTGTTGAGGGCTAAGACTTGGGTGTGTAATAATTGGACCATTTGTTTGACTGCTACATTCCCTAGCAAAATGACTAGCCTATTACACTTGTAGCACTTAATCTTTGACTTATCCAACCCAACTTTTTACCCTCCATGCAACCGTGGAAATTTTCTACCGGTTCTTTTATAAAACTTGTTGGTCCTAACACTCAGCAATGCTAGTTGGTGTAATCTATCCATTTCTTCTAAATCAGTTGGATCAAAATGTTGAAGATCATTTAGTTCAAAGGATAAGTTGTCAGAGACTTGTTTTTTCCCCATTTCCAGCTAAAGCAAAATTGGGTGAGCAAGAATCAGAGTTAAAATTTTCACTAGATGTTATGTCAATAAAATGATCATAACTATGTTCCTTGCTACTACCAGAGGTTTCTTCTTGACCAAAAAGGGCTGTACTACCAAAGCATAGTCATCAGCCACTTTTCCTGACTCTTGTAGCTTCTTTTTCTGGTTAAGCTCTCTCTCATGAGTGAGAAGTTTACCATGAAGCTGAGTCAAACTCATTTCTTTAGACCCAACAAAATTTTTGGTTACAAAGGCAATAGTGTCTGATTTTTTTGGTAGTGATCTAAGAAATCGGCTAATTAAAGTGGAATTCGCAAAATTAACATCTACGAGTTTTAACTCACTAATTAGACAACTAAACCTTTCAAATTGTTGAGTTAATGATTCTACTTTCACATGACAAAATGTTTCGTACTGTTGGTTCAAAACTTCTTTTTTGTTTTCCATAACTTTTTCAGTGCCACCGAATTGTTCTTCCAGAGCATCCTATAACTCCTTTGCACTATTGCAATACAACATGCCAGCATAGAAATCATTAGGCAAAGTAGTTGCCATGATGCTAAATGCTTTTGCATCTTGCTCCATTTTCTTTAAATCTTGTTCGGAGTAATGTTCATAACTCTTTGAAACTTGAACTTTTGGGCCTTCGGCACTCGGTACCATTAGAACATGTGGTCCGAAGATAACCGATTTCCAGCATCCTGTGTCCGAAGATAACCGATTTACATTTATCCCCTTATTTAAGGGCCTTATTACATATTTACCCAACCTATAAATTCGATTACATATTTTCCATTTCACATGAAATTAACAAATTAGCCATATATATTTAAAATCCCATTTTTTTCAATCCACGTGTGTTGTAATAGTATTAACCAAATGATTAATGTAAGGATTCACGAATATCGAGTAGTTAATTTTGAGTAACATATATTATCTTATATTATCATAATCAATATATATATATATAAACAGAAAATGCTTATTACCTCCATGATTGAACACTTTTTCTTAGTGATGCAAACAAATCGAATACGAACATGATTTTGTTTGTGTGCGTTCGTTAAGAAAATAAATGTGTTCACTAACTATTCATTAATACTTACCGAACAAAACTTTTGTTCATGTTCTGTTGGGATCTGAGTTTGATATTGATGTGATTGTTTAGATGAAATCAATGTAAGATGATTAACAATAATGAAACACTGCAGTAGAATTTAGTAAACTTTGAAATCACAACAATAAAAATATTATTTTCAAGAACATGCTTTTGTAATTATAATCATGTATGCATGCAATTTACAAACTCTCCCTCGGCCTAAGATCACTCTTTTTGTTCATACAGAATGTTTAGAAGAAAAGTTATGGATAGAACAGTACAGTACAGGCATTGTTCTATTTATAGTACATTTCAAACCATTGAGCACTTAGGATGTCGTCACAATGAAAGTGACATTTAACAAACTAACAAACTCTAACCTCTGCTAGACCTAAACACTGTTACATTAATTACATAATAAACTCTGTTGAACAACAACTGATGAGGTATCCTCTGTTAGTCTTCAACAGACCTTTGTTTCAACAGTCTTTTAAACTTTATCAGAGTTTCTCTCTAGCAGACCTTTGCTTCCAGCAGAGCTTTGCCTTTAACATATCTTGTGAACATTCTTTAAGTATGAGCAGAGTTTAGAGTAGCATGTCTTCTAAGGGTTATAATTAATGATCATATGTTATAGATTGTTTTGGCTTTCCAATTATCTGTTCTTTTATAGGGTTCATGTAACAGCCTAGTGTCACCGCACCATGATATTATCCGTTTTGGCAGCCAGCACGCCCTCAGCGCCTGCCCCTCACGGTTTTAAAATGCGTCATGATGGTGATGGTATCAAGCCCCTTATAAGGAAGCCTTCATTCCCCTTCACAACCGATGTGTGATATCACAATGATGTAACACCTCGTAAAATTATGTCCAATAGTATAGTGACATATGCTGTATTTTTATTTTAGTCTATGAAAGACTAATAGGGACTAAAGGTGTCAACATGCTCAAACTAAGCCTCTGAGTGGCCTTCCGATGTCAACATGCATAAACTTAGAATCTGAGTGACTGATATGTCAACATGCTTAAACTTGGCCTCTGAGTGACTGATATGTCAACATGCCCAGCCTCTGAGTGACATCAGAGTCAGCATGCTTCTAATGAGCCTCTGAGTGATCCTTTATGAAGTCATAACTCTCATACGTGCCACTTGTTGGACGAGAGAGGTTAATTCTGTAAATATGTGAAAGTTAGATAATTGAGGGGTTAAAAGTGTCAACATGTTAATTTATACCTCTGAGTGACCATTTAACGAACCGGGAGCTCGACAATGTCCAAACATACTCCCAGGTATGCCAAATATTGGTTACGGAGGGCTAAATATGCTCTAAAGGTGTTTTAGGAGGTTTTATAAGTTAAGGGCTAAACATGACAAACTTTGAAAGTGGCCTTGGGGCGCTCGTGAGAGGCCAGGCTTGTGCCTCTCGCGGCCCGCCAAAAGGCTGTATCTGTAGAATTTTTGCTTGGCCTCCACACATGTTGCCAAAAACCATTGTTTCGAAACCATGGACTTCCAAACAGTTATGCCACGTTTTAGGACACTTGTAAGCTCCCTCTAACACCCCTTAACACCTGGCATCACCTCTTTCAAGCACTCCAACTATAAATAGGTGCAATGCTTCACCATTTGAACTTGCACCATTCTCATTTATCACTCTATCTCCCTCCTCTGGAAGTTCCTAACTGAAAGGAGCAACCAACTTAGTTTTATTGCATCCTAGGGATCACTTGTAAGTGTTCCTTTTGTAACATTTGTCATAAAACGGGTCCTAAATCCCGCTCCATTTTGTTAATGCAAATATATGTTATGATGTTCGTAACTCGCTTATGTTAAGCATTTTAAATTTTTTTTAAATAATAAATAATAATAATAAAGTAAATAAATAATAAAGTTTAAATAAATAAAAAATAATAATAACATAAACGAAAATTAAACAATAAAATTAAAACAGAAAAAGGGGTGTGGACGGCGGGTATCAAACCCGGGTCTCCACCCAACTCAAACATGCATTACACCACTACACTGCACACATACATCGGTTATATTCCAAATCAAACACTATTTATAACAAAATAGTTATTGAAATCAGATTCAAAGAAAACCCGCTCAGTAACGGCTAAGATCTTTATAGCCATTATCAATTTCAGTTCTCTTGCGAATTTAATTGGTGATACAGTTTCTAATCACGAATTGGACTCAATAATTGGATTAATAAATTCAATCAGTACCCAATTATAGCCACATTTAAGATTTTTTGACCAAAATCCTTTTTGAAACCGAAACCCACATTCAACCAGCTTTCATCTGTAAATAGGGACCCTTGCACCTCAGTTGAACTCGCTCACACCCTCAAACACCACTCTAAACTCTCAGAAGAATCCTCTACGTTCGAAACACTTTCGCCGGAAAATATTTGTCGCCGGAAACATCACCGGAGGTCACCCTTGATCGGCATAATCATCTCGAATCCTTCTCTTTTTATTTATTATATTGACATATTGGAGTAAAACAATCCAGTACGCATTTGCAAATTTACAATCGAGTTTTGTCAAAACTGTATATAAAATGGAGAAGATGAAGTTGAAAACGAGTATTAATATAATTAAAATCGGATATTATACCGGGTTAGACACACAGTCCAGTGATGGATTGTATGCAATTTAAACATACCGACCCAGGTTCGAGTCATACCTACGCTGCCGATTTCCTGATTAAAATCAACCTTCTTAAATACTGATATATATTAACATTCAGTAAGTGTATAAATATAATATAAATCACATATTATCCAGGTTAGTCACACAGCCCAACTGGTCGGGCTATGTGCAACACGGAGCCTTGGTCACGCTTTAGAATCCGGTTAGTTACACCGCCCCTGAAATATCTCAAACCTTTTTAATTTGAGCAGTATATAGTTGATCTAGTTTGTGTCTATATAATTAAAATAGGATATACTCCCAGTTAGACACGTAGCTCAGTTGGTAGAGCTGCGTGCACGCAAATGAGAGGTCACGAGTTCGATCCCCACACGCTGCCAAAAATCCTTAAACCAGACCGGTTCGACCCGCTGTAAGGGCATACTTTTTTAAATAAAACTTTTCTTTATTTGATCCAAAATCCCTAAAAATATATATAAATAAGATTTTTTAGAATAAAATTTGTAATAAATACTATAAAAATGATCTAAAAAGCCTAATAAAAGGCATTAAATAAAAATATTAATTGCAAACAAAAGAAATATATCTACCAAATTATTACGTGATTATTTAGGTTAGTTTTTCTCGTCGGGTGGAATCTATAATCATGCGTGTTCATTATCAACTCAAGAAACGAACCCACTGTGAGTGAATTCTTACAAACTTCCACTTTTTATTCATGTTTTGGGGTGTATCATGTGTCGTTTTACTTTATCACTTATTCAAATCTCGTGCTATCACCATTACATGATCTAACGTGCTATGTGACATGTTTGTTTATTGTTATTGTGGTTATACTTTCTCATTTCAGTCAAGTATTCACATTAGGCCCATCAGTTCCCAGTATAGACGGGTAGAGCATCGCGTGCCTAATTAGATCGGCTCCGTTTGATTGAGCCTTGATCTCAAGTTCATCATTTATCATGTTCACGTGTACTTTGCTAGATGATTATATGGTTTGTGGATTGTTTACATATACGTTTATTCATATTTGGTTTATGCACATTTTTATTAAATTAATCAACACATCATTTCTTTCTAATGTTTAAACCGGATTCACTCGCCAACTTTTGTTGACCCAAAAACTTTATTTTTACACATGATACAGGTGATCAGGTTGAAGCAAGGAACACATAGGATTGGGCCTTATAAGAAGAATAAATTGTTACTTGAATGTCTTGTATAGAACAAATTTATGCTTGTATGATTTATGTGTTAGTTGGAATTTTTCCTTTTAAATTGAAATAATAAATATGAAATATTATTATAGTAAATGTCATGAGCTTTGATGAAAACCCAATCATGCCCCGACTACCATTTTCGCTGCGGGTCAGGGTGTGACAGATTAGTATCAGAGCTTTTGACTATAGGGATATAGGATAGGTTATTAGACCCTTAGAGCCTATACTATAGTCGATTAGATTTTAAATGCTTACGTGTTAATTGGTTACATGCAAACTCATGATATTTACTTGTTTTACATTTAGCTCACACACAAATGCATGCAAGCACTCCCACTACTCCATAATTTGTGTGATATTCAATATACATATTGTTAACATAACATGCTTACATATATACGCATCACGAACATTTCAATTCTCACATATTTAAACATTTTCATACTTCTTTTCTCAAAGTGTTGGGATATTTTCAATTTTCAATCTCATCAAATTGAGTTCTACGACGGGCATTTAGTAACTGGAAGGGTACAAGTACCGGTAATCGAAACGTCCTGTCTAGGATTGGCATTCGTATAAATCCAAAATAACAGATCAGTTTGCTTACCTGGGATTAACGATGAGAGTACGAAGGACCTATTACGCCAAAGCATGCGACACCAAACGTCATGTGAACTAACCCCACTTTGAGTTGTCACTGTGTCTACACCAGGACACCTTCTAACCTCATACTTCGCAATCATGTTTTACAATTTTCTTTCAGGTGGTGCAAATGTTAAACATGCCAAAACCAATGTGAACCCTACAAGAGCCCAATAGTCATGGGGTCCCACATGACTATCTAGGCCAAGTATGGGGGACATATGGAGGCCCAAACATGAGCAAGGCCCAAAACATCCTATGGATATAGTGAATTTATTTTTCTCATTTGTTTTATGGATGTTAATTTCTAAATACAACACATGACACCTAAAACGCCAAACTCATCATCTCGTTACGTATTTCCTGTAGATGACTGCTAGGCATCCTCGTAGAGGTAGGAGATCAGGAAAATCCGGCGAGCGCATGGCTGCTCAAATAGCCCAACAAATGGCCTCTGTGATTCCCGATATCGTGATTCAAGTTCAACAAGCTCTAGCCGCTAAACCTATCAACCCAATCAATCGAGATGAACAAAATACTGCCAACCTTCCCACAAACACCACCAAGTGCACTTACAAGCACTTCAACTCATATGACCCTCCAAAGTATGAGGGAACTAAAGGAGTCACTGCTCTCCTACGATGGTTTGAGGAAATGGAGAGTAATTTTCTCAATTGTGACTGCCCCAACGAACGTAAGGTTCGTCATAATACTGGTCGTCTATTTGGGGTAGCACTCACTTGGTTGAATGCCGAAAAGGGCAGAAGAGGCGCCGAAGCCGCAGTAGCCCTAACTTGGGAAGAACTTCGAGAACTTATGACAAGACGCTTCTGCCCAAGAAGCGAAATTAAGAAACTGGAGGATGAGTTCTACTTTTGAAACAGAAAGAGGGAGATCATATAACCTACAACAAGAGGTTTCTCGAGTTGAACCATGGTTCCAAATTTGTTCACTCCTCTCTACCGTCTGATCGAGCATTACATTTGGGGTCTTCCTTTGAAGATTCAGGATTCCGTAATGAGTACCGTGCCCGCAACTCTGGAAGCAGCAATAGAGCTAGCCACTGAGCTCACTGAAAACCACATCAGGAATGGAGATTTCAAGAATGAGAAGAAGGAGGAAGAAAGTAGCAAAACACCAACTGAAACCCCCAACCCAACTCATGCCAAATCCTCTTCCCAACTCAAGAGAAAATGAAGCGGGAAAAATTTTGATGTCACTCAAACCAGTCATCCAACTTTACAAGCCACCCCCCTCCAAGCTATCCCAATCACCCAAGTGACAGCCAACCTAGCATACCCAATCAAGAAACCTTACACTGGTCCCCACCCTTAATGCAACACCTGCCATTAATACCATTAATCCACCGTACCCTGCCGACTGTGTGCCAAATGTGGACGTTATGGTCATTTGAGTAACACTTGTTGTACTTCTCAAAACCAAGCTCCACTCCATGCCCTAAACATGATTCAACCCTATCAACAACTTCAATATCCCATGGTTCCATATGTTCGAGCTTGCTTTAATTGTGGTGACCCTACCCACTTTAGAAACACGTGCCCTAGGTTAGTTAATATCATTAACGCTCAAGCCCAAGCAAACCCAGCACCTCCACCAGCAAGAAGGAGAGCCTACAACATCAACACAAACCCAGTAGAGGTTAACACCGGTGCGAATGAACAACCTAACTAAGCCTTCCTCCCATCATGAAGACTCAAGACTTTACTTCATTTGTTTATTTTAATCCCAATCCAAGTTTAAATAAATTACCATTTCTTGCTATGATTATTCAAGTTACCATCGTTTTCAATTTGGGTAATAATGTATCAAAATTTTAATGCCATTAACGCAATTTATATGACAAGTTGTTTCATTACATGTCTTTGTTCATCGATTAAAATTCATGTCATCATACATCACGATGAACCTCGTCATCATTTAAAGAAGTTAGGTCGTGTCTCACTTTTTCATAGACTGACCACTTCCTCATAACACACGATAGAGTTAGCGCTGTCATTCAGTCTTGTATCCCTCAGATTTGAGAACTCAAGCATTGGCTGTTGTGTTTGGTTATGTTTTGTAGATTTTAGAACGAGTCACATAGAACTAATCGTGACTTGCTGACAAAGCCAATAAAAATTTGACAAGGATATGGTGGATACGCCGCTGGTACTTCCTATATATAAGTATTCTTGTCAAGTGATCAAAAGCATTGTTAGACAGTTATGAGAAGTTCCGTATAGATCTTAATTTGGATAACAAAGTGGTTAAAGACTTCGTTTTGTGTGGTAATTTTATTTTTTTGACGCTTCGTTTTTCTCAAAACCCTTTATCATGAGACTATATCCAGTTAGTCATCTCCGAGTGACAACTCTTTTTCACTTCTACGTCTCCGGCATCAAAAAGCGATTCCTGTAGTAGGGTATTCAACCCTTACTAGGACGTTACCGCCTCCATCAAAATCAAAACATCACCCACCTGGTTATGTATACCCTTAGCATCATCTCAGAATGAGATGGGCGTTTTATTTCCTTAACACGGCAAGACGTGCAATCAGCGTTAGGCACTCACTTAGATCCTAGCACCTCGCTATGTTGGACCATTAAGAAACGCAAAGACTCAATGCACAAATTAAAAAAATACCCTCACCTCTTTCAAATCAAACCTATCACTACTTAAATTTCGGGACGAAATTTCTAAAAGCAGGGGATACTGTAACATTTGTCATTAAACGGGTCCTAAAACCCGCTCCGTTTTGTTAATGCAGGTATATGTTATGATGTTCGTTACGCGTTTATGTTAAGCATTCTAATATTTTTTAATAATAATAATAATAATAATAATAAAGTAAATAAATAATAAAATAATAATAACATAAACACAAATTAAACAATAAAATTAAAATAGAAAAAGGGGTGTGGACCACGGTATCGAACCCGGGTCTCCACCCAACTCAAACACACATTACACCACTACACTGCACACACACATCGGTTATATTCCAAATCAAACACTATTTATAACAAAATATTTATTGAAATCAGATTCAAAGAAAACCCGCTCAGTAACGTCTAAGGTCTTCATAGCCATCATCAATTTCAGTTTCTCTAGGGAATTTAATTGGGGATACAGTTTCTAATCTCGAATTGGACTTAATAATTGGATTAATAACATTCAATCAGTACCCAATTATAGCCACATTTAAGATTTTTGACCAAAATCCTTTTTGAAACCGAAACCCACATTCAACCAGCTTTCATCTATAAATAAGGACCCTTGCACCTCAGTTGAACTCGCTCACACCCTCAAACACCACTCTAAACTCTCAGAAGAATCCTCTGTGTTCGAAACACACTTTCGCCGGAAATTTTTTGTCGCCGGAAACATCACCGGAGGTCACCCCTGATCGGTATAATCATCTCGAATCCTTCTCTTTTTATTTATTATATTGACATATTGGAGTAAAACAATCCAATAAGCATTTGCAAATTTACAATCGGGTTTTGTCAAAACTGTATATAAAATGGAGAAGATGAAGTTGAAAACGAGTATTAATATAACTAAAATCAGATATTATACCGGGTTAGACACACAGTCCAGTGGTGGACTGTGTGCAATTTAAACATACCGGCCCGGGTTCGAGTCATACCTACGTTGTCGATTTCCTGATTAAAATCAACCTTTTTAAATACTGATATATATTAACAATCAGTAAGGGTATAAATATAATAGAAATCACATAT
The DNA here is from genome assembly GCA_947069175.1 of Scalesia atractyloides. Classification (NCBI taxonomy): domain Eukaryota; kingdom Viridiplantae; phylum Streptophyta; class Magnoliopsida; order Asterales; family Asteraceae; genus Scalesia; species Scalesia atractyloides. Next base: position 36,975,981 of record CAMTDV010000116.1, read on the forward strand.
TATCCGGGTTAGTCACACAACCCAAATGGTCGAGCTGTGTGCAACACGGAGCCTTGGTCACGCTTTCGAATCCGGTTAATTACACCGCCCCTGAAATATATCAAACCTTTTTAATTTTAGCAGTATATAGTTGATCTAGTCTGCGTATATATATAATTAAAATAGGATATACTCCGGTTAGACACGTAGCTCAGTTGGTAGAGCTACGTGCACGCAAACGAGAGGTCACGAGTTCGATCCCACACGCTGCCAAAAATCCTTAAACCAGACCGGTTCAACCCGTTGTAAGGGCATACTTTTTTAAATAAAACTTTTATTTATTTTTATCCAAAATCCCCAAAAATATATTAAAATTAAGATTTTTTTAGCATAAAATTTGTAATAAATACTATAAAAATGGTCTAAAAAGCCTAATAAAAGGCATTAAATAAAAATATTAATTGCAAATATAAGAAATATATTTACCGAATTATTACGTGATTATTTAGGTTAGTTTTTCTCATCGGTTGAAATCTATAATTATGCGCGTTCGTTATCAACTCAAGAAATGCACCCACTGTGAGTGAATTTTTACAAACTTCCCCTTTTTATTTCATGTTTTGGGTGTATCATGTGTCATTTTACTTTTATCACTTATTCAAATCTCGTGCTATCACCATTATATGATCTAACGTGCTATCTGCCATGTCTGTTTATTGTTATTGTGGTTATACTTTCTCATTTCAGTCAAGTATTCACATTAGGCTCATCAGTTCCCTGTATAGACGGGTAGAGCATCGCGTGCCTAATTAGATCGGCTCTGTTTGATTGAGCCTTGATCTCACAGTTCATCATTTATCATGCTCACGTGTACTTTGCTAGATGATTAAGTGGTTTGTTTATTGTTTACATATACGTTTATTCATATTTGGTTTATGCACATTTTTATTAACTTAATCAACACATCATTTATATCTAATGTTTAAACGGGATTCACTCGCCAATTTTTGTTGACCCAAAACTCTATTTTTACACATGATACAGGTGATCAGGTTGAAGCAAGGAACACATAGGATTGGGCCTTAGAAGAAGAATAAATCGTTACTTGAATGTCTTGTATAGAACAAATTTATGCTTGTATGATTTATGTGTTAGTTGGAATTTTTCCTTTTAAATTGAAATAATAAATATGAAATATTATTATAATAAATGTCATGAGATTTGATTAAAACCCAATCATGCCCCGACTACCATTTCCGCTGCGGGTCAGGGTGTGACACCTTTCTCTTGCATTTTCGTTTATAGGCTTTTATAGCCAAAAGTCAAGCGTTTTACGGAAAATGCCTTGACTTTCGGTTAAGACCATTATGGTCCAGCCATTGTTCATAACGAACATCACTAAGTGATCGTAATAGGGTAGGTGTTAATCCCTGTAAAGGGCACCTCCTGAAGATCACGTTTGCTAGACCAATTGACGGGTCAAAGTTATTATATTAAAAAGTCAAACAGTCCATTTTTCGGAAATGTTATAATCTGAGTGTATATATGTTATGAAACATATTTTGACACTTAAACAAGTTGGTAATAATTATTAGAACATGTAAGAACATGTTCGGGTCGTCAATTTCAGTTTAGGGTCGGTTCGCAACCGAAAGTCGCAAAATTTGACTTCTGCTTTGACTTTTGATTTTGACCCGATTTAGATTAGTTAGCTACTGATCTAAGGTTGCATTATGATCGTAATATAATGTAACATAACCCCTTGAGGTTATATTACAAGTTCATAATCAGAATCTGAGTTTATGCACAAGTTCCATAATTGTGTCATTTTGATAAAAATGCCCTTTTTACATAAAACAAGGTTTAATCGATAATAAACTTGAAAATGAATTACCTACTGATGAAATATCATAAGTAGGATTAATTGGGATGTCAAAACAAATTATAAACTTAGTTTATGAACAAGTCCTTGTATTATGTCGATAAATGATGATAAAGCCCTTGTGGCTCATAAAACGATTTTAATCATACCTTTTCAAAGTAAATCTTTTTCCTACTGATATGTTATACTAAATAACATATCTAAGACATGTTAACCTAACCTTAACATCAGTTTACATTAAACAGCGCATAAATCGTCATTTTACGACATAAGCGCCGTTTCGACGCATAGTATGGTTTTAGACCATATTTATCAACCAAGACTTGTTACCTACTGATTTTAAAACTTATTTTAAATATCTTTACAGTAGGTACATTATATAAACTCGGAAACCCAAATAAATTATAAAACTATGTGTAAAATTACCGAAACGCCCTTATGAGGCATAGTTTTGTTTTATAACCTTAACGGGCGTATAAGTTGATATCTTACTGATATTACAACTTATTTAAAGTATAACGGCATATAGAACTTGTCCATGACTTATCCGGTTACCCGATACCGCTAATATGCGTACGGTTAAGTATATGTAACTAGTTTACAGAAATTAACCGAAACGGGTCCAACCTTGTCATTTAAGTCTCAAAATCTAGAATGTTTATAGTTCATCTATATTATACAAGTCAAAGTACTTGTTGGGTTTAAACTACATTATATCCGATCATCGTTTAATCTAGCGTTATACGTTCTGATCATGTACGCTAGTCGGTCTAAGTCTATGACTTAAATAAGACCGTTAGTATTTAATTGGTTAGCTTATGCCATAATCCAAACTAGAGACTTCCGGTAAATGCTATATGCACTTAGTTCATTTGGTGTACGGTTGAGTTATTAAATCTTGCGTTTAAACGAAGACTAGCTCAGGTAAATACTCTCGACTTATTTCCCCTATACGGGCTTGGGTTACGGTAAATTATTACTGCTTGGTCAAGAATGGGATCAATTGAATGCCGGATTGTGGCTAGTAAATCCGCGTATTCTGTTTTAATCAATTTTTTTGATAACTTAAACATCAGGGGTTATCTACCGTGTCCTGGATATCCTCGGCTTATTACATTAGATAATGGCCACGACTTTAGCACAGGTGTAGGTATACACCCGATAAACGCTCAAAATGCATTACCCACAAAGTTGGGGAATAACTCCTTCATGAGTTCAAAGTGGTGAGTACGTTAATCATGTCTCGATCTCCGTATCGGGCGTTGTATGTATGGACAAACATGTGAATCTATTAACAAGGTTACAATGTTGACTTTCCCACGTTATAAAAGATTTTGTGCTAAAGTGAACTTAAAACATTTTTAAAATGTTTTCAAAATGAGTAGTTGTATGTGTTTACCAGTGAAAGCTGACGTATTTTCAAAAGACTAAGCTTGCAGGTACAATACGAAAATAGGCTGGAAGTGCTCGGTAGTGATAAAAGTATCTTGCAAATCCTAGATCTGCCTAAAGTCTATTATACACTTTTGTACATTTTATGATCCACTGTGGATCTACTATTACGAGCCGTCTGTATATTATTTTGTATTTTTGAACATTTGGTTTGTAATAGTAATTTAATTCCAAGACTTTCGCTGTGCCGTGTTTAATTGACTATGATGTATCAACTTACGTCACGATATTCCCCACCCAGGCCCACCGGTGTTTGGATTTAGATTGTGGAAATCCGGAATGTGATAGGTTGGTATCAAAGCCAACGTTTGAGAGAATTAAACACTAACCTTCTTGTGTTTAAACTTATACAAGCACATTCCTTAGACTTCCGAGTCTTGGCTTTGACCTAGGATTACTCATTTCATTATTAAGTTATTAGTAGTGATTTTGAATTGATTTTTAACAGGAAATGCCGCCAAGAGTAAGAGGAAGAGGTAAAGGACAAATGAGGGGAGGACCTTCAGGACATATTCCCTCACATCCCCATCACTCGAACCCCTATGAGGATTCGGGGATTCATGGCCGTTATCGCAACATTCACCTTCTCATACCCAAAACTCGCACCATTCATATCATTCACATTATTCACACCACTCCCACCACTCTCATCATTCTTATCATGATGAGTTTAACCCCAACCAATAACTTTAACACACCCCCAACTGATCAGAATCAGTTGGATCAACCCAACCCAATGGATGAGGACTCCGATCCAAAAATACCACCATCAGGATCACACACCCATCCCATCGAAATCTCAAGCGATTCGAACTCTTATGCCGGATCGCCATACCAAGGTCCCAACGAGTGGGACCAATATTGGAACCAATTTACCTTCACAAACACTCCTTCCCATCACTCCCTAGCACCTCTGATACAAGAAGATGTCCACATAGAACCGGTGGAACAACCCCAACCGCCACCTGAACCGCCAAGGAGGAAAAGAGGAGCACGTATGTCGGTACGTGCGGGCCAACGGTCGGGATCGCTGCCACCTTTGCCTAAACCTTACCCTACCATTCATGAGGACCCACAAATGGGTGGATCCTCCAATGATTCACCTGTGGAGGAACCAACACCATCACCAGTAGGTCATCCACCACCATCGGGTTATAATAACCCTATCCCAACATATCTGGATACATCTGGATATGATCCTTTTAACCCATCTACGCCAGTAGATTACCAAGCATTATCGCATGACCCTTACATGCAAGCGGTCATGCATAACGCATTTACCCGTCTCCTTTCCCACCTGTTTATCCACCTACTGGATATCCAAGTTATGGGTACCAGTATCCTGTTATGCCACAACCACAACCATAACCTCCGCTGCCACTTGAGGTCATCAATGAGGCCTTGGAACGAATGAAAGAAATGCAACAAACAGGCGGAGAAAACGGAGAAAAAGACAAACAAGTTCTTCAAGAAATTCTCCAAGTTGGTTAAGGGAAAGAAGGACGAGTGAAGTCCCTTCTAATAATATATTTTAGTCCCTGTGATGACATTTTTATTTCTTTAATCCCTGCGTGGACATTTTCATTTCTTTATTCCTTGCATGGACAGTTTGTTTCATTTATTTCTAGTATTTTACTTCCTTATCTGGCATTTAATGAATTACTTTGGAATTATATATATGTATTCATCCTCTTCAAGCGAACATCTCGATTTTACTCGTAATTTATGCTCTGCTATATAATTCCAAAATGATCTTAATGGTTTTCATAATGCCAAGTGGCACAGACCACATATTGGCCAAGAAATGATAGTTAAGGATAAACGGCCTTCTATTAGGATAGTTAAGGGAAGTTATCCTTCTATCCATAGGTGGTGCACTAGGTTCAAGCCTCCAAGGTCGTTAAGGTCCAAGGTGACCAGGACCATTAATCAACCACTAAGGTACTCTTATGTTAACATTTCATACTCCTGGTAGTGTGATTTGTAGAACCACACTAGCCGTCTAGGTAAAAGGACTACGTCCTAAAGACCTATTATATAGCCTATGTGATGATTGTGATCCCGGCTAATGTCATCAATGTGATGACAAATGACATGGTAACGTGCCATAATTTGTCCAAGGTGACAGGCCAATGTGCCATAATTTGTCCAAGGTGCCATAATTTGTCCAAGGTGATAGGCCAATGTGCCATAATTTGTCCAAGGTGCCATAATTTTTCCAAGGTAACAGGCCAAGGTGCCATAATTTGTCCAAGGTGACAGGCCAAGGTGCCATAATTTGTCCAAGGTAACAGGCCAAGGTGCCATAATTTGTCCAAGATAGCATGCCTATTATATAGCCTATGTGATCAATGTAATCCCGGCTAATGTCATCAATGATGACAAATGACAGGGCAACGTGCCATAATTTGTCCAAGGTGACAGGCCAATGTGCCATAATTTGTCCAAGGTAACAGGCCGAGATGCCATAATTTGTCCAATGTGACAGGCCAAGGTGCCATAATTTGTCCAAGGTAACAGGCCAAGGTGCCATAAATTGTCCAAGGTAACAGGCCAAGGTGCCATAATTTGTCCAATAGTGACAGGCCAATGTGCCATAATTTGTCCAAGGTGACAAGCCAAGGTGCCATAATTTGTCCACTAGTGACCGGCCAATGTGCCATAATTATCTGTCCAAATTGGGACAGGCCAATGAGCCATGTTTTAATGTCCTTTGTGACAAGCTTATGAGCTATATGTAATTGTAAATGACAATGACAGTTGTGATATTACGATCCACTGTCTAATAATATATGGACTATGTCCAGATTGTAATTTGCCTTTGATGGTCCTACTGAGACCTAGGCCAAATATAGATATGATAAGCCTAAGAGTTGTGATGTTATTCACACTAGCTTAAATAGGCGATGGATTACTATATCCAATGTTAAAGCCAATATGGTTATTAATACTATGGCTAAGAGAAAATTTATTTGGTATTTAGAACCAAAGCTCCAAGAATGGCTAACTCGGACGAGGCGCAAAGTAGCCACCAGGATATTAACACTAACAATGCTGAAAATATAGCCATTAATAACCATGACTTCCAAGCTCGCATAGATGCAGCTGTGGGAAAGGCCATGGAAAAGGCCATAGAAAAACTTAGGGAGTCGAGTGCTACTCGCTCCAGACCTTTATCAATTCCACCATCCTCAGCTCGTAAGGGGAGCTCAGTTCACTCTTTAAATGCGAGGAGTGAACCAAGGAAACTAGAATTTATTGATAGGTCCCATTCTTCTAAAGAAGGATGTACCTATAAATATTTCGTTCCTGCAAGCCCCGGGATTTTAATGGGAAAAAAGGAGCAGTAGAAGCCCTGAAATGGCTTGATGAAATGGAAACGATTGTTGATATCAGTGGATGTGTTGATAAGGATGTGATAAAGTATGGTTCACGGTCCTTCAAGGACAATGCCCTAATTTGGTGGAAAGCTATGATCCAATCTACAGGTAAGGTACACCTGTATAACTTAGGATGGTCTAAGTTTGTCGATTTAGTCAAGGAAACATACTGCCCACCTCATGAGGTGGAGAAATTAGAGACAGACTTTCTGACTCTTACAATGAAGAACCTAGATTGTCGGAAGTATGTTTTTGACTTTAATTCCCTGTCTAGGTTAGTTTCCTACTTAATCACCCCTGAACCCAAACGCATTGCGCGTTTCATTAATGGGTTAGCGCCCGAGATAAAGGGTATGGTAAAGACTGCTCAGCCTAGTACCTATAGGTCCGCTGTAGACCTATCTCTCTCCCTCACCTTAGATTTAGTGAGGCAAAAGTCAGTTAGGACTGAAATTAACGGAAAAGGAAAACGGGAGGATGATAACTCCCAAAGGTTCAAAAAGAAAGGAAATTTTGGGTTCAAGAAGAACCAGCACACGTCAAATGACAAACCTCTATGCAAGAACTGTAACTACAGACATTGAGGACAGTGTAGTGTTAGTCCACAGATTAAACCCTGTGGTATCTGTAAGAAAAAGGGACAAAAGACCCTAGAGTGTAAGGATCTTAAGAATGCCGTTTGCTACGGCTGTAATGAAAAATGGCATATTAAGTTTAATTGCCCCAAGAACCCCAAAGGTAATGATGCAAAGCCTGGAGAGGCTAAGAAAGGTAATGCTCGTGCCTTCCAAATGAATGCCAGGGAGGCCGTTAATGACAACAACGTCATAACATGTACATTCCTCATCAATGACATATTTGCTAGAGTTCTTTTTGATTCGGCTGCAGATAAATCTTTTGTTGACCGTAAGTTTAGTAAAGTATTAAACTTGCCCATTAGAACTCTAGACATAACCTATGAGGTAGAACTCGCCGATGGAACATTAGAGACAGCATCTTCCATTCTTGATGGATGTTTTATATCCATTAAGAATCATTATATCCCTATTTTTTTACAATAAAATTAGCAGGGTTCGATGTAGTCTTAGGCATGGATTGGTTATCCCATAACCAAGCCCGCATTGCCTATGATAAGAAACTCATCGAGATTAAAACACATCTGGTGAAATGATCACCATCCCTGGAGATTCACACTACGGATTGCCAGACAAGGTGTCGTTATTTAAGGCATCCAAGTGTTTGGGGAGAGGTTGGGTCATTTACATGGCACAAGTAACTATCAACGAGACTACGCCAAATATTGAAGACCTTCCAGTTATTTTAGAGTATTCCGATGTCTTTCCTGAAGAATTATCAGGCCTACCTCCAGATAGGTAAGTGGAGTTTAGAATTGATATCCTGTCAGGATCAGCACCTGTTGCTAGATCTCCATATCGATTGGCACCAACAGAAATGAAGGAATTGAGAATTCAGTTACATGAACTTTTAGAGAAAGGTTTCATACAACCTAATTCATCACCTTGGGGAGCTCCTATTCTCTTTGTTAAAAAGAAGGACGGTTCAATGCGGACATGCATTGATTAACGTGAGCTAAATAATATAACGATCAAGAATCGTTATCATTTGCCCAGAATTGACGATTTGTTCGATCAACTTCAAGGTGCTAGCTATTTCTCCAAGATCGATTTGAGATCAGGATATCATCAACTAAAGGTTAGGAACGATGATGTTCCTAAGACTGTCTTTAGGACCCGCTATGGTCATTATGAATTCTTGGTGATGCCTTTTTGGCTCACAAATACACCTGCAGAATTCATGGATCTCATGAATAGAGTCTACAAGCCGTATCTAGATAAGTTTGTCATAGTCTTCATAGACGACATACTTATCTATTCTCGTAATCAAGTTGATCATGAGAAACACCTTCGGTGCATCTTTGAATTACTAAGACAATAGAAGTTTTATGCTAAATTTTCTAAGTGTGAATTTTGGCTTAGATAAGTCCAATTCCTTGGACATGTTGTAAGTGAGCGTGGTCCAAATAGATCCCGCCAAGATAGAATCCATAATGAATTGGGAAGTACCCAAAACCCCATCGGAGATTCGTAGTTTCTTAGGATTGGCTGGATACTATAGGAGGTTCATTGAGAACTTTTCAAGGATAGCCACTCCTTTAACTACCTTGACCCGTAAGAATGTCAAGTTTGTTTGGGGTCCAAAACAACAAGAATCTTTTGAGATTCTAAAACACAAGTTGAGCAATGCTCCTATGTTATCTCTACCTGAGGGTGTTGAGGATTTGTAGTTTATTGTGATGCCTCGCACACTGGCATGGGATGTGTACTAATGCAAAAAAGGCAAGGTGATTTCTTATGCATCACGACAATTAAAGGTGCACGAAAGAAATTACACCACTCATGATTTGGAATTGGGTGCCGTTGTATTTGCACTAAAGTTATGGAGACATTACTTATATGGCACAAAGTGTATTATATACATTGACCATAAGAGTTTCCAGCATTTGTTCAATCAAAAAGAATTGAACATGCGACAACGGCGTTGGATGGAAACACTTAATGATTATGATTGCGAAATTTGCTATCATCCCGGCAAGGAAAATGTCGTTGCTGACGCCTTAAATCGCAAGGAAACGGTTAAACCTATTAGGATTAACGCAAAGAGCATTGAGATCAGAAATAGCTTAAATGAGAAGCTATTAGATGCACAAAAGGAAGCCCTGTTAGAGGCTAATATTCCTAATGAGGGATTAGGCGGAACTCTTGATTAATTAATGCCTGGAAAGGATGGAATCCTTAGATTTAATGAAAGAATCTGGGATCCAAACTTTGGAGGACTTAGAGATCTAATCCTCCAAGAAGCGCATAATACAAAATACTCAGTTCACCCAGGTGGTGACAAAATGTATCAAGATCTGAAAAAGAATTATTGGTGGATGGGTTTGAAGAAATCCATAGCCACTTATGTAGCCAAGTGCCTGACGTGTTCACAAGTTAAAGCTGAACATTCTACAACAACTTGAGATTCCCACTTGGAAATAGGAAATGATAACGATGGATTTGATTACCAAGTTACCAAAGACCAAACGTGGTAATGACACGATTTGGGTCATTGTAGATCGGGTTACTAATTCAGCGCATTTCTTGCCAATTAAAGAAACGTATAATTCAGACAAATTGGCTAAGCTGTATGTGGACAAAATTGTGTCCCTACACGGTGTGCCGATATCTATTGTATCTGACAGAGATACTAGATATACATCTCATTTTTGGAAAAGCTTCCAACAATCCTTAGGCACAAGATTAAACTTTAGTACGGCTTACCACCCGCAGACTGATGGTCAGAGTGAGCGTACTATTCAGACTTTGGAAGACATGCTTAGAGCATGTGTGATTAATCTAGGTGGAAGTTGGGATGACCACTTACCCCTAATAGAATTCTCCTATAATAATAGTTATCATACGAGAATCAAGGCTGCTCCTTATGAAGCGTTGTATTGGAGAAAATGTCAAACGCCCGTGTGTTAGGCAGAAGTTGGGGAAGCCTAACTATCAGGACCTGAGATTGTCCTGGAGAGCACGGATAAGATCATGCAAATCCGTGATCGTCTCAAATCTGCCCAAGATAGGCAGAAGAGCTATGCTGACAAGAGGCGTAAACCTCTTAAGTTCCAAGTAGGGGACAAAGTTAGGCTGAAAGTATCACCTTGGAAAGGTGTAATGAGATTTGGAAAGAAGGGAAAGTTAAGCCCAAGATATATAGGACCATTCGAGATAATCGAATATGTCGGCACTGTGGCTTATAAACTTAAGCTGCCAGAGGAGCTTAGTGGAATTCATGATGTGTTCCACATCAGTAAACTTAAGAAGTGTCTAGCCGATGAGTCGCTAGCAATGTCACATCATGATGTGCAAATTGATGAAAACCTGAGGTTCATTGAGAAACCAATTTCGATCAAGGACCGACAGGTTAAGAAGCTCCGAAGGAAATTGATACCTATAGTTAAGGTAAAGTGGGATGCCCTTAGAGGTCCTGAGTATACATGGGAGGTTGAGTCCACGATGCGACAAAAGTACCCCCATCTTTTTGAATAAAATCTCGAGGACAAGATTTCTTTTAAGGGGGTGAGTATGCAATACCTCGTAAAATCAGGTCCAATAGTATAGTGACATATGCTGTATTTTTATTTTAGTCTATTAAAGACTAATAGGGACTAAAGGTGTCAACATGCTCAAACTGAGCCTCTGAGTGACCTTCTGATGTCAACATGCATAAACTTAGAATCTGAGTGACTGATATGTCAACATGCCCAGCCTCTGAGTGACATCAGAGTCAGCATGCTTATAATGAGACTCTGAGTGATCCTTTACGAAGTCCTAACTCTCATACGTGCCACTTGTTGAACGAGAGAGGAAAATTCTGTAAATATGTGAAAGTCGGATAATGGAGGGGTTAAAAGTGTCAACATATTAATTTATACCTCTGAGTGACCTTTTAATGAACCGAGAGCTCGGCAATGTCCGAGCATACTCCCGGGTATGCCAAATATTGGTTACGAATGGTTAAACATGCTATAAAGGTGTTTTAGGAGGTTTTATAAGTTAAGTGGCTAAACATGACAAACTTTGAAAGTGGCCTTGGGGCGCTCGTGAGAGGCCAGGCTTGTGCCTCTCGCGGCCCGCCAGAAGGCTGTATCTGTAGAATTTTTGCTTGGCCTCCACACATGTTGTCAAAAACCATTGTTTCGAAACCATGGACTTCCAAACAGCTATGCCACATTTTTGGACACTTGTAAGCTCCCTCTAACACCCCTTAACACCTAGCATCACCTCCTTCAAGCTCTCTAACTATAAATAGGTGCAATGCTTCACTCTATCTCCCTCCTCTGGAAGTTCCTAACTGAAAGGAGCATCCAACTTAGTTCTATTGCATCCTAGGGATCACTTCTAAGTGTTCCATTCTCTTGCATTTTCGTTTATAGGCTTTTATAGCCAAAAGTCAAGCGTTTTACGGAAAACGCCTTGACTTTCGGTTAAGACCATTATGGTCAAGCCATTGTTCCTAACGAACACAGCTAAGTGATCGTAATAAGGTAGGTGTTAATCCCTATAAATGGCACCTCCTGAAGATCACGTTTGCTAGACCAATTGACAGGTCAAAGTTATTATATTAAAAAATCAACCAAGCCATTTTTTGGAAATGTTATAATCTGAGTTTATATATGTTATGAAAAATGTTTTGACACTTAAACAAGTTGGTAACAATTATCAGAACATATAAGAACATGTTCGGCTCGTCAATTTCAGTTCTAGGGTCGGTTTGCAAACGGACGTCGCAAAGTTTGATTTCTGCTTTGACTTTTGATTCTGACCCAATTGAGATTAGTTAGCTACTAATCTAAGGTTTCATTATGATCGTAATATAATGTAGCATAACCCCTGAGGTTATATTACAAGATCATAATCAAAATCTGAGTTTATGCACAAGTTCCATAATTGTGCCATTTTGACAAAAATGCCCTTTTTACGTAAAACAAGGTTTAATCGATAATGAACTTGAAAATGAATTACCTACTGATGTAATATCATAATTAGGATAATTGGGATGTCAAAACAAATTATAAACTGACTTTATGAACAAATCCTTGTATTATGTCGATAAATGACGATAAAGCCCTTGTGGCTCATAAAACGGTTTTAATCATACCTTTCCAAAGTAAATCTTTTACCTACTGATATGTTATACTAAATAACATATCTAAGACATGTGGACCTAACCTTAACATCAGTTTACATTAAACATCGCCTAAATCGTCATTTTACGACATAAGCGCCGTTTCGGCGCATAGTATGGTTTTAGACCATATTTATCAACCAAGACTTGTTACCTACTGATTTTAAAAGTTATTTTAAATATCTTTACAGTACATTATATAAACTCAGAATCCCAAATAAATTATAAAACTATGTGTAAAATTACCAAAACGCCCTTATGAGACATATTTTTGTTTTAAAATCTTAACGGGCTTATAAGTTGATATCTTACTGATATTACAACTTATTTAAAGTATAACAGCATATAGAACTTGTCCATGACTTATCCGGTTACCCGATATCGTTGATATGCGTACGGTTAAGTATATGTAACTAGTTTACGGAAATTAACCGAAACAGGTCCAACCTTGTCATTTAAGTCTCAAAATCCAGAATGTTTATAGTTTATCCATATTATACAAGTCAAAGTACTTGTTGGATTTAAACTACATCTATCCGATCATCGTTTAATCTAGCATTATACGTTCTGATCATGTACGCTAGTCGGTCTAAGTCTATGACTTAAATAAGACCGTTACTATTTAGTTGGTTAGCTTATGCCATAATCCATACTAGAGACTTTCGGTAAATGCTATCTGCACTTAGTTCATTTTGTGTACGAATGAGATATTAAATCTTGCGTTTTAATGAAGACTAGCTCAGGTAAATACTCTCGACTTATTTCCCCTATACGGGCTTGGGTTACGGTAAATTATTACCGCTTGGTCAGAAATGGGATCAATCGAATGCCGGATTGTGGCTAGTAAATCCGCATATTCCGTTTTAATCAGTTTTGTTTGATAACTTAAATATTGGGGTATCTACTGTGTCATGGATATCCTCGGCTCATTACTTTAGATAATGGCCACGAACTTAGCGTGGGTGTAGGCATACACCCGATAAATGCTCAAAATGCATTACCCACAAAGTTGGGGGAATAACTCTTTCGTGAGTTCAAAGTGGTGAGTACGTTAATCATGTCTCGGTCTCCATACCTGGCCCTGTATGTGTGGACAAACATGTGAATCTGTTAACAATGTTACAAGGCTGACTTTCCCAAGTTATAAAAGATTTTGTGCTAAAGTGCACTTAAAACATTTTTAAAATGTTTTCAAAATGAGTAGTTGGGTGTATTTACCAGCGAAAGCTGGCGTATTTTCAAAAGACTAAGCTTGAAGGTACAATAAGAAAATAGGCTGGAAGTGCTCGGTAGTGATAAGAGGATCTCGCAAATCCTAGATCTGCCCAAAGTCTGTTATACACTTTTGTACATTTTATGATCCGCCTGTGGATCTTCTATTACGAGCCGTCTGTATATTATTTTGTATTTTTGAACATTTGGTTTGTAATAGTAATTTAATTCCAAGACTTTCGCTGTGTCGTGTTTAATTGACTATGAGGATATCAACTTACGTCACGATATTCCCCACCCGGGCCCACCGGTGTTTGGATTTGGATTGTGGAAATCCGGGGTGTAACAGTTCAATAGATCCAACATCGTTCATTAAGGAGATGAATGAATAGGTGCGTGTTCGTTTGTGTTCATTTGTTACTTTTAAGCAACGAACACAAATAAACACAAACGAACTCAAACAAGTATTCATGAACAATAATGAACACAAACATATATAAAAAGGTATGTAATATACAATGCACTAGTATTTATCAAATATTTTCTAAAATTTGAAGTATTAAAACAAAAAAACTAAAAATCCTAATGAACTATCGAACTAACATGAACACAAACGGACATTAACAAAACATAAATGAACTCATTACCGTACGTTCACGAACATAAATGAACGAACGTGACCTTTATTCATTTATTTAACTACATGAACGAAATTTCTTGTGCGTGTTGGTTCAATGAACAAGCATAAACAAACTTTCAGCCAAATAGTTTAGAAACTATTTGCTGAACGTTCAATTCATTTACTAACACCAGTTTTTATTTATTCTATCACGTTCTTTTATAATGGCTTACTTTCTTCACTTGCGTGTAGCCTTAAAAATCCATGTATTGTCATTTGCTTGCACACATTACATATTTGCTTATAAGTTAAACTACAAACTTTAACTAAACTAGGTTTATCACCGTTGCCGCGTTACAGCGAACTTTTTTTTGTTAATTAGTTTGTGTTTACATGTGTTTCGAAATCACTACGAGCGCGTTGCGCACGGAATCGCTGACAATAATAAAAAGAAAATGTATAAAAAAACACTAAAAGATAACGGAAAGAAAATCAACCAAAAATGTTGTATGGTAATGAGGTTGTTCGTATGAAACCGTGGTTAGAGATGAGCAAATGGTACTGGGTACCGGTACCAAATTTCCCGAACCGAAAAATCATAAGTACCAATTTGGTATCAACTTTTGGCATTCCTGGTACTAGTTCGCTATTGGTTTTTACCTGCATATACCGGTACCGTAACCGGTATTTTTGGTATCGGTTAGCACCGAGCTCATCTATCACAACCCCCGAACAAACCCTTGGCGGGAGCCGTGAACCAATTACTAGTGGTATCGGTGTTTATTAAATTGGCAACGGAATTTATCATCAGGATCGTAGTTAGGAAATATTTCAGAGTTTGTAAAAACACCAAAGTTTAATATTAAGCAAATGGGATAAAACCCATATTTCATTCAAATATTTTTATAGGGATAAACCCTAGTTGATAAAACATAAATTTCTTCTTTTATTCCGGTAGTCATAGCCACTTTATTTAAGCCTTCAGTGCTCCATAGCAGGCTTCTATTACTTTCACAATAAGTTACCTGAAACGCATTAAAAACATTTTATCAAGGAAAAATACTAGCGAGTTCATTCATATTTATAAAAAGACACCATTGTTATAATTACAGTATCATGGGTGATTACTTTGTTTTTATCTATCAAATACTCAATTAGTATTTGTCACTCGGTGGCAGTTCCGATGTGACGGTGGTCATATCACTCATTGGCTAACTTTTGTCCAATAGTAAGTAGTGTACACAAAACCCCACATACCGGTAGTAATTTCATAATACAAAAACTTAATCACTGTAAGTTTAACTGAAAAACATTTTAGGATTTTGTAAAGCATTTGGTAAAACAAAAGAATGACTCACATTGTAGTTTTAGAGTTTTAACTTAAAGCTTCCTGGTGCTAATCCTAGGTTCCTAATAAAAATACAATGCAACACGTGTTAGTGTAACACCCCAACTTAAACTTTAACGATACATCACGAGACAAAACCCCAATGTAGTTTACAAAGTATAGCCTTATACATACAGCACTTTGACATCTGTTGATGGGTTTCAGATCAATCGGACAAGGTATCGTACCAGTGATCAGGGTTAAAACACTTACTACAGAGCATAGTTTAGGGTATCGGGTATAAAAGCAACAGAGCAGAGAGAGCGAGAAAGAAAGAAAAGTGTGAGCAAATTTTAAAAAGCTACTATCAGCCCTATATATATAAACGAAGGCATGCCCGCAGCTCTGACCCTTCATCGTACTTTTAGTCAAGCTCAGCCTATCCAAATTAGGATTAGCCTCTTTCCGCTTACAATTTTCAACTGGAAAGTCAAGGCCATCGATTTTATTCTTTCTGATCCTTTCTACATTCATACGTGTAACACGACATCTATATCAACAATTCATATGTTAAGTGTAATTTTATTATATATATATAATTAGTTTACCTACTTCACCCGTTTATCATTTATAACTTCTAAAATGTAACGTTTTATAAAACGATGAATATGTCACTAAACCATATTTTTATCTACATTTTGACATAAGTTTCATTAAAAACGGAGTAAGGTCAATTATAATAATATATTTTATTATTAATTATTAAATGGTTTCCATAAAAGTATATGTTCGTCTAGATACCTCATATTTCTAACTGTCAACTTACTCGTCATCTACCCATTTAATAATAATATAAGTTTTATATACTTTATTTATTTATTTATTATGATTATTTATTTATTTATTTTTTAATGGAATGTTACATCATCTATACCCCTAAAACTAAAAGAAATTATTAAAAGTTGAAGAAAGTTAACAAAAAAAAGTTGTACGATACCGTTGTTCGTACGGTATCCGTGATCAGGGATGAGCAAATGGTACAAGGTAGCAGTACCGAATTTCCCGAACTAAAAGAATTTCATTATCAATTCGGTACCGACTTTTGTTGTTTTCTGTACTAGATTGTTGCTGATTTTTACCTTTATGTACCGATACCGAAAAGGACTATACCGGAAAAAAACAATAAAAAAAAGTTTTTAAGAACCAAGCAACTATCCATTGACTTGTTATTTTAATGTATTGATGATGGTAATGCTCCAACCGGGATAGAGCAAATTTTAATCACTCATTCTCCGTTAATGACCATGTTGTGAATTTCCTGAAAATATGTTTAATTAGTGAACAATGCTAAAAACGTAAAAGATTTTCCTTTTTATTACATAGTTATATTTATTAAGACTAAGATGATTATGTTACTTGTAACTCCCACCCACAATGTTTAAGCGATGTAATACTGTGTTTTTAAATTTTATATTCTCTACAGTAAAAAAAGCATGATATTCTTTTATGATTAGGTTGTTTCACACCAACTTTATGTTTTTATTTAATGAATACTATTGTCATATATTACAATTTCATTTACATAAATTGTTTCCTTTTTTATTTTTATTTATTTATTTTTAAACGATGAATTTCTTTTAATTATTGTCATCTCTGAAACTTAAACTTAATAACTTTCTCTCTTAAACTTAAGTGTCTAAAGGATTTGTATTTATCAATGTACCATTATATTACCTTTTATAAATTTTTATTTCACCGTTTATATATAATTAAATATATTAAATTTTTGTTTCACTGGTTTTTCTTAATAAAGTTTTTAACTTGAATCCCCTACTTGTGGTCTAATGGTAGAAGGTTTGGATTTTCCAATAGAGACTCAAATTCAATTTCTACTTGTATCATATTGGGGTGAATATATGCAATGAAGGATTTGGACTAGACCTCGTGTGCGGTTGTCAGTTCGATTCCCAAGCCCAACCGGGTTGTCGTCCCACCGTGTGTTAGGCTAGAGAGTTTTGCTCTTGTGGTGGCACAAAGACTGTCAAGTGGCAGCCGGCGGTATGGTTCCCGGGGGAACGCCCGAAAAAGCCAAACTTTGAACCAACAGAGCCCGATTAAAATAACATAGTCTGGCCAAAGTGGGACAATACGAGGCTCTCCGATTTGAAAAGTGTGATAACCTTATACATAAAGTTCACCGATCAAGAAAAAAGAAACCACGCATTGATACGCGTACAATTGAAATCATTACTAGTATTTACTTTTATAATTTTTGATCGACGAGTCGATATTCTTATTGTTTTTAGTTTGTTAGAGTCGATTAAGCCGTTGCAACACGCTAACCTGTATTTTAATTTAATATATTATTCTCTTTATTGAAGAAATAAAAGCATTAAGAAACAAATTACTAAAAACAAGTTAACGGGTAACAGAAGATTATGGCATCGTCACTCCTATCTAATTTGTTTTCACCATAAATACACTTGTACAACACACACACCCCATCGAACACACTCTCTCTCCTCTCTCGCTCTAGAGAGGACACATTTTAGGGTTTCTCCGCTCGTGTTCTTCCTCATTTTCGCTACAAATTAGGTATAATCTCATCTTTTTTCTCTAATTCTTACATGTTTTACTACGATTATCGTTCACCTGCTTCCGATTCGGTGTTTTTCTCGTTGAAAACCCTAAAATCGAACCAATGTTGGTAGGTTTTTGAGTAAACCGAGACCGTACGGATGATGATGTTTAGTTAGTGAAGTGTTTGTTGAATTTTTTTTGTTTTCTTTTACCGAATTGACTTTTTTAGTTTGATTCTTTTGTGGAAGTTAGGTTTTTTTTTTGAGAATTTTAGGGGAAATATGTTTTGTTGCTTTGATTTGTGTCAGAACTGCAGCTACTGCTTGTTTTTTATTTTACAGTTCTACAGTTTGAAGGGATTTGTGAGATTCTTGATCTCTAGAAGTACAGTTGATATTTTACTGTTTTTTTTTTATTTTGATTTTGATTTTGATTTTTGCTGTTGGTTATTTTTTAGGCTTTTGTATGATGTGAATGTTGAGGTGTTTTTGCTCTTCTTGGTGGATTTAGGCTTCGTGTAGACTCCTTTTGGTATTTTGTTAAATTTATATTGTAGGTAGTAGTTTGATCTGTTATTATGTTTCTTTTACTTCAAAAATAAATATTCCCAGATTTAGGTCTGCATATGTCATTTCTTTATTTTCTTTCACCTACTTTTTGCCTTGCTATGTTTTAACTTTTACTTTTGTGTCTCGAGTGATTTTTACTTTTTGTAACCATAAAAATATTCCTTGTTATTATTTTTTCTTTTTTCCTTTTGGTTTATTTTGTGATATAACGGCCAGATCTTTTGAATTTTATGAACTAATTATTTAATATTTTTTGGTTTCTTCTTTTAGCAAGATTTTAGCTTTTAATTTGGTTGTTAGTTCATGTGAAAAAACTGGCAGATCTTTTAAATTTCATGAACTAAAATTATTCATTTTTTTGGTTTCTTGTTTTAGCAAGATTTTAGTTGCTTTTAGTTTGATTGTTAGTTCATGTGAATATGCTGAGAAGTGTATAGTTTTATGTGAGCTGATAATGAGTTAAATTATTTTTTACACAGGAACTAGACATGGATTCACATGAAAACGATGGTAATGGAGTAGCCAGTGAGGAGGCCCTACCTCCTCCTCCACCTGTTCCAGAGGATGTGGTCCCTGAACAAGTTCCTGAACCCGCTAAGAAGAAGGTGATGCGCGTGCCTATGGCTCGTCGCGGTTTAGCCACTAAGGGCCAGAAGATTCAGCTTTTGACTAATCACTTCAAAGTCAACGTGTCTAATGTTGATGGACACTTCTTTCACTACAGTGTATGTACTTTGTTTTTGCAGGTCATGATTATTAGTTCAAACTCTTTACAAATTGTTTAATTTCACTGCATTGGATCAAACAGGTTGCTTTGTTCTATGAAGATGGCCGCCCAGTGGATGGAAAAGGTGTAGGAAGAAAGGTTCTTGATCGAGTTCATGAAACATATGGTAGTGAACTAGCAGGAAAAGAATTTGCTTATGATGGCGAGAAAAGTTTGTTCACCATTGGCTCACTTCCAAGGAACAAGCATGAGTTCACTGTCGTCTTGGAGGATGTCACATCAAACAGGTATATCATAATATCGATTTGGGTTGCATTTAACAGCTCTATGGGCTAAAAATATCTGATGTTTAACAAATATTACATCTTCAGAAATAATGGAAATGCTAGCCCTGAAAATGAAGACAGAAAAAGAATGCGTCGCCAGTATCAATCAAAAACATTCAAAGTGGAGTTGAGTTTTGCAGCCAAGATTCCTATGCAATCAATTGCACAAGCTCTACGTGGTCAAGAATCAGAGAACTCTCAAGAAGCACTAAGGGTTCTTGACATTATTCTCAGGCAACATGCTGCGAAGAAGTAAGTTGTATTGTAATTATTTTAATATAGCTATTCATTAGTCTTTTTGGCTGACATTATTTAATTATTTAATTTAATTCATATGGCAGAGGCTGTCTACTTGTTCGCCAATCGTTCTTCCACAATGATGTGAAAAACTTTGCAGATGTTGGTGGTGGTGTTCTGGGTTGCAGAGGTTTTCATTCAAGTTTTCGTGCTTCTCAGGGTGGCCTTTCCCTAAATATTGGTATTTTCAGATGTTCCTGCGTTTGTATATTTTACTCTTTGTGTTGAGGTGGCACAAGGGGTGATTGGTTGAAATGGGTCAATTTGTGGACGGGTTTGGTTTACCTGAGTGAAATAACTAGTGTGTTCAAATATCATAATAATCTAATCATGGAGCAAGGCTATATAAGATGTTTATGCATCAAACATAATCCACTTTGAACTACTTTTGACTCATTGCCATTTTTTCCACTTACAACATAATATGTATCGGCCCATTCATAAGTGAATTGAGTTGAGGCTGTCAAATTTTCTTGTTAACCATTTACTGCCGTTGACAGATGTATCTACCACCATGATCATCCAGCCTGGGCCAGTGGTCGATTTTCTTATCAACAACCAAAATGTGAAAGATCCTTACTCAATTGACTGGGCTAAGGTAATGTTGTAAAATTCCCTACTTTATTGGACCACTTATTTTCTGTTTTGATGGCGCATTGTTAATATTTTGTCTTTACATCAGGCAAAGCGGACCCTAAAAAACCTTAGGGTCAAGGCCAGCCCGACTAATACAGAGTACAAGATTACTGGTCTGAGTGAGAAGCCCTGCAACGAACAACTGTATGTTTTTTCTTTTATTTTTCCAAATTTGTTGTTTGTTGATCATTATATAACAATTAAATTCTCATTGGTGGTTCTAGGTTTTCGTTGAAACAAAAGACCAAAGATGAGAATGGGGAACCTGAAACATTAGAAGTCACTGTTTATGATTATTTTGTGAACTACCGGAAGATTGATTTACGTTATTCTGGTGAACTTCCATGCATCAATGTTGGGAGGCCGAAGCGACCAACATACATCCCCCTTGAGGTAGTATTAAAACATCGCAGATCTGAGAATTAATCTGCTTATAATTTATTTTCTTGTAAAATAACGAGTTCATATTTTGTTTGGATGTTTCTAGCTGTGTTCGTTGGTGTCGTTACAACGATATACAAAGTCCCTAACTACTCTGCAACGGTCTTCATTGGTTGAGAAATCAAGGCAGAAGCCTCAAGAGCGAATGCGGGTTTTGAGTGATGTAGGTTTTCTTGAGAAGTTGTATTTTCTTTTTTATATTTGAAAACAAAATATTAATATCGTTGAGTACTTTTGAAGGCATTGAAGCTCAATGACTATGATTCTGAGCCTCTGTTGAAGTCCTGTGGCATCTCAATAAATAGCAATTTTACACAAGTTGACGGACGTGTCCTACAAGCCCCAAAGGTACTTCTATTTTCCGGTTTTATGTTATTTTATTAATCTATTAATCATTAATATCTATGTTTCATTTATGCTTATTATCTGGTTTATCTTATTACAGTTAAAGGCAGGCGGTGGGGAAGACTTCTTTGCACGGAATGGGCGGTGGAATTTTAACAATAGGGTGCGTGTGATGTACTCATATTTTCTTGATTCTTTCTACATCAAAATCTACACAATACTTGCATTTTCTGTAATCAATAATGACATTTGTCATATGATAATGTAGAAATTTGTGGATCCCACAAAGATCGAGAAGTGGGCTGTGGCTAACTTTTCTGCACGATGTGACATTCGCAATCTTGTTAAGGATTTGATCAAATGTGGAGGAATGAAGGGAATTGTATGTCTTGATTTCTTCGTTTTTTATCATTATTTGCTAAATATACTAAAGATTTACTGACATGCTTTTCTAAAATGTGTAGAAAATTGATGAGCCGTTTGATGTGTTTGAAGAAAGCCCCCAGAACAGGCGGGCCCCACCTGTTGTTAGGGTTGAGAAGATGTTCGATTTTATCCAGTCAAAACTTCCTGGTGCCCCACAGTTCCTTCTTTGCTTGCTCCCTGAGAGGAAGAATTCTGACCTTTATGGTTGGTAGTACCGCATATGTTACTTTTTTTAATTTTTAATGTTTGTTCTTAGCTAATAATACATCTTATTTAAAGGTCCCTGGAAGAAAAAATGTCTTGCCGACTTTGGAATCGTCACACAGTGTATTGCACCCATGCGGGTTAACGATCAATATTTGACCAATGTTCTTCTTAAGATAAATGCCAAGGTGAGATTTTTATATACAATCAACAAAATTTTAAAAAGGTTTACAAAAACGCAAATATGTTAATTGGTTGTTTGCAGCTTGGAGGTTTGAATTCTATGTTAGCAGTGGAGCACACACCATCAATTCCATTGGTATCAAAGGCTCCAACAATTATTCTGGGAATGGATGTATCACATGGTTCTCCAGGCCAATCTGATATTCCGTCTATTGCTGCTGTAACTTTTTCTGCTGTTTAATTATCAAATAATTATAATAATAAGAATTAGCCTCATTATATTGTTTATGAATATGAATTTCAGGTGGTTAGTTCTAGGCACTGGCCTCTAATCTCTCGCTACCGAGCCTCTGTAAGAACTCAGTCTCCCAAAGTGGAGATGATCGACTCCCTTTTCAAGAAGGTTTCAGACTCCCAAGATGATGGGATCATGAGGTGCGATTCAATATGCTCTTATTATTCGGAGTTTATGAACTATTGAAACTGAGATGTTGAAAATCAATTAAAATCAAAATGTTGTATGTTTGCTTCTGGCAGGGAGTTACTTCTTGACTTCTATGTGAGCTCAGGTAAAAGAAAGCCTGATCAGATCATCATTTTCAGGTAAACTCTAATTTTATATCGGCTTTCTCCATGATTATTATGGAGAGTGATGAGATTTTATTTCTTGGTTTCTAGGGACGGTGTGAGTGAATCCCAGTTTAATCAAGTTCTCAACATTGAGCTTGATCAGATCATCGAGGTTTGTTAATTTTATAGCGCATTGACTTGTTTTTTCAGTGAGATGTGTGTTTGGTATGCATTTTTCTTTTTCAAATTGGTGCAGGCCTGCAAGTTTCTGGACGACAAATGGTGCCCAAGTTCCTTGTGATCATTGCTCAGAAAAACCATCATACCAAGTTCTTCCAGCCTGGGTCCCCTGACAACGTTCCACCTGGTAATTCAATTTTAAGATAATGTCATATTTAATTACTTCTCCAACTAAAAAAAGAATAATATACAAAATACCCATTTAAAAACTTTTAAAATCTCATATTTACCCCGTTTCTTTAAATTAATTTTTTAGTACGCTCTCACTCATATTCTAATGATAAATGTCTTGCATGAAATGTAAATTGTTATTGAAAATAAGTGCTTATCGAAGTTACCCATGGGTTTTTTTTTCCAATATAACACAGGTACCGTGATCGACAACAAAGTGTGCCATCCCAGGAACAATGATTTCTACATGTGCGCACATGCAGGAATGATAGTGAGTTTTTTGATTTTTTTTTTTCGGTTATGCATTTGAAGCAAAATTTTTCCAGTTTTTTTTTGTTTTTTAGTACATGAAATTTCGAAAGTGTTGGCTAATTGCACGATTGAAACAGGGCACAACTAGACCAACACATTACCATATTTTGTATGATGAAATTGGCTTCTCAGCGGATGATTTGCAGGAGCTTGTTCATAATCTCTCTTATGTGTAAGTTTCTTTGCGTTCTTGGCTATCATAAAAGCAAAATTTTTTAATCAATTGCTTGCTTGACTGCAGTTACCAGCGCAGTACTACCGCAATATCCGTAGGTAAGTGTTGATATACTTTCATAAATTCCATATCCCTGAGATTTTGCCTGAAATCTAATTATTGGCGGTGTGTGATGCAGTTGCGCCTATATGCTATGCTCATCTTGCTGCCACTCAGGTAGGGCAGTTCATGAAGTTTGAGGACCGCTCCGAAACTAGCTCTAGCCATGGTGGAACAGGAGTGACATCAGCGGGTGCGGTACCTGTCCCTCAGCTCCCGAGGCTGCAGGAAAATGTGTCCAACTCGATGTTCTTTTGTTGAACTCGAGTCTTTTAGTACTGGTGTTATGTTGTTTTGGTACTTTATGGTATGTATTAGGATTTCTGGTAAAAGTCGTTATCTATGTATGAATGTTTAGGATGCTGGTTATCATGTTTGCCGGAAGTTAGGTTTGTTTTATGACTTGAAACTTGTTTTTTCTGCTACATTAGATAAAACTTTGTGATGTCAGTAATATAAGTAATGTTTTGTCCTACCAAATGGTATAATAGCTTTATACATATTAATTCATTCACTACAATTTGATTTGATCTTCAAAACGGAAAATAGCTACTTAGAAACAGTGTTTTTGAAAAATCAACTTTTGTAGACCTCTACTTTCCATCAGATCGGTTTTTGGACCGGTTTCAAATTCAGAATTTTGTAGACCTCTACGGGCATGGTTATAGAAATCACTAGTCAGCCGGTGGGTTGGAAGACTAGGGATTAATCGGGATTAACGGGGAATTAATCGGTGTCTAGTCGGTATTTTTACAATAAAGTCTATTTTAAGCCGCTATGCTAATTTGCTAAAAGTCCATTGGTTGTATTTTGTTTTAGGAGATAACATACCGAAGTGTTATAATGGCAAACCTGGGTCATGTAAGTAATTTATTTTGTTTTTCACTTGTATGCAGGGGTGGGTCTACATTAGGCGAAGCTACCCCTTGGTGTTCTGGCATAGTGTAAATTTTGGAAAAATTTGACATTTTTTTGATGTTTTTTCGATTTCGTTACCTTTTTTTTATAAAACGTTACCCCTACGAATATTTTCTAGATTCGCCACTGCTATGTTTGGAGTGTTTTGTCTTCTAAGGTTTTTATTATATGTTCATTATCAATCTGTTGGCATATATGTCAATACTTAAATTATTTGTAAATTTCTTGGCATGTATGTTTAACAACCGTACATTAGACTAATCCAATACTAGTGCTGCAAACAAACACAAACAAGGAAGTTATGTGTTCACAAACTGTTTATAAACACTTATTGAACGAGATTTTTTGTTCATGTTCGTTTATTAAGGAAATGAACATGTTCATGTTCATTTGTTAAGTTTAGGTAAAGAACGCGAACGGGCGTTCATGAACATAAATGAACACAAACGAACGAACGCTCATAAATAAAAATGAACACAACCGAACACAGCAAGAAGGAACATGTATTAAATTTTGAATAAAATCGGCATCTTTCATCACAAATATTACGTATAATTTTTATTAAATAATTTAAAGAAAATACAACACACTGTTATTTATAAAATATTTTGTTAGTGTGAATTTTGAAGTATTTATATATTATAAATTACAAAAAATTAAAACCCTAATGAACTATCAAACCCAAACGAACAAGTTACCTGTCACACCCCGACCCGCAGCGGAATAAGAGTCGGAGCATAATTGGGTTATCACCAAAGCTCATGATGTTTACTAATATGGTTTCATATTTATTAAATCCAAATTACATTTCAATATTCCAAGTCAAATTCATACAATACAAGGGAAGGAAAAATTTAACTAAAACAAATCCATAATCTAAACTGGTTTATTCTTCTAAGTCGCCCTATATGTTTCTTGCTTCGACTTGATCACCTGTATCATGTGTAAAAATGGGAAATTTTGGGTCAACAAAAGTTGGCGAGTGAACCTTGTTAAAAACATTTGTTATCAATTCATTATTGTAATTTATTTAGGAAAATTGTGCAATAATCATATATGAACAAATGTATGTAAACATAACAATCACAAACCACCTTGCTTAAACATGAAATAAGAATGACAATGTATATGTTGGCAACGTCCCGTTCACGCTCATAGGTAATGGGGAACGGACAGCCTATACTAATGTATGTGAGATCAAGGCTCAATCAAACTGAGCCGATCTTATGTTGCCAACGCCTGGTTCACGCTCATAGGTAATGGGGAACAGCTCACGCTCATAGGTAATGGGGAGCGGCGGCCTATGGAATGTATGTACTGAAATGATAAAATTAATCTAAACTTCAACCACACAAACAATGGATACACATTGAATACACATTTGGTCATGAACATGATGGATGCACAAATGTTTAATTATAATAAATAAATGACGACACATGATACACCCCAAAATGTGATTAAAACGGGGAATTGGTAGAGATTCACTCACATTGGGTGCGTTTGTTTGAAGGTGTTGAATGCGCACGAGTTTAGAGGATTGATCGACGAGAGATAACTAACCAAATAAAATAACGAAAAGGTACGGTAAGTATTTGGATTTTATTAACTATTTTAATAGGATTTTTGGGTATATTTTTGTGAGTTTAAGGCTACTTTCTATCTTTAAAAACGTTATTTTTAAGTATTTTAATTGATTTTTAAAATAAATAAATAAATAAAAATAATAAAGAAAAATTGATTTTTTTGACCGTTGACCAAACCCGTTGACCGTTGACCAGTCGGTCGATTATATATACGCGCTGGGTGAGACTCGAACCCGTGACCTCCCGTACGCGTGCACGCAGCTTTACCAACTGAGCTACGTGTCTAACCCGAAATAATTCTGTTTTTAATTATACTTATATACTATTTAATTAAATCCGAAAATTATTTATTTTTAAAAATGTTTTTAACGTATCGGACCGGTGCTGACCACAGGTCTCGAACCCGGGACCTGTGGGTTGGCGTACACACATTCCACCGCTGGACTGTGTGTCTCGCCTGATTATTAACTTGGTTTTTATTATACTTAACATGGTTTGTGAGTCAACCCGGTTTAGTTAAAAAGGCAAATTTTTATTTCGATAGAGTAAAGCTGGGACAGGATTCGAACTCGCGTCGTATGTGTGTTTGTTGCACACAGTCCACCGCTGGACTGTGTGTCTAACCCGTTAATTATACCGATTTTAATTAATCTTATGATACAACCCGACTTCGTCTTCTTCGTTAGATTTTACCCAGAAAAACAAGGTCCGACTGTTTGGTCTGGTTTATGCCTTATCTGGCTTTTAAACTTTATAAGAAACTTAAAGGTAACGAATGGAGAGGGTTTGGGAGAAAAAGATATACCGATCAGGGTTATTCACATAATTCCGGCAGAGTCCGTCGGTTCTGAAAGTGAACTCCGGCTGTCGACATCAATTAACAATTTCTGCTCGATTATTACGAAGTTGAGATACTTAATCAAAGTTTAATAGAAGTTGGAAGGATCATACCAGCTCTCAGTGTGATTTCGGAAGTTTCAGAAATCTTCCGGCGAAGGTAGGGATTTCGACGAACGTTGACTGGGATTGCTTCTGATGGTGGAGTTGTGTTAGTGACAGATTACTCGAATGATTGAAACAGAAAGAGTCGAAAGAATTACCGTGTGGATGTGAGTCTCGGTTTTCCGGCGACTTACAGATGTTTTCCGGCGATTGAATTTTCGTCGAGAAGAGATGCGATTTGTGAGCGAAAAGGTTTCCGGTGGATTTTGGGTGAATTTATAGGGTAGTATCGAGATGTATGGGGTCTGAATTCGGTCTCAATTCGAAGTCAGCCGTTCTCCGGCGGTTACGACTGATGTCGCGGGTTCAGACGTCGGTTATAACCGTCGTTAGAGTTAATTCTTCGGTTATCTTGAACGGAAACGTAAATTATCGGCGAAGTCGTCGGGATTTCCGACGACTGCTATTTGGGCGCGTTTTGACTGAATTTAACTTCCGCGATTCATCTTTTTAATTAATTGTTTTGGTATATTAACAAACAATCAAAGTGGCGGAGCAGTTGATGGTGTGAAGGTTAAGTCTTTGGGGATTTCCGGTTGACCCGGGTTCGACTCTCGGCAGCCGGTTTTCCTTTTTAATTAATTTATTTTTATTTTTTTACAATTATAATTTATATCATCTAATTTGTTTATTAATTATGTATCGTTTTAAATTAAAATAAGCCATAAATGAACAACAAAAATTTAAAACTGATTGTTCGGTTATTAAACGAAGCGGGTTTCGAAAACCCGTTTTTCGACAAATGTTACAGTATCCCCTACTTTTAGTGGTAGTTACAGGAAAAAGGTGTGGGTATTTATCGCGCATTGAGTCTTCACGTTCCCAAGTAAACTCAGGTCCTCGTTTCGACTCCCAGCGTACCCTGACAATTGGGATGCGGCTTCTGTGATATCCCGGGTTTTTCGGATAACTTACACGTGACACATGCCGAATAATGTATATGCTAAGTATTAAACATGCACGAGTTAAATGAATACGTGTTGTGTGTTGTGTGATTGTTTTAGTTATAGAATAATTACAGTAGATATGTACACGAACTGAACCGAACTGCGACGCGAACCAACTTCGATTCATTGTGACTCTAGGAGTAACAAGTTTTAAACTTTAACTCAAGTCAAGTCCTCGGCCAAGATCAAATCCAAACCGAGAGCAAACCTAAACCCTAAACCAAAACACTCTCGGCCGAGATCAAGTTCAAAACCGCGGATTTATTGAGTTCAAACCCAAACCGAACTCACCCTAGTCCTTGGCCGCGAGATCAAGTCCAAACCAAACTAACTCACCCTAGTTCCTCGGCCACGACTCTAGCCAAAACCGTGATCCTCATCTTGTTGCGCCTATATATACAACACCCATACATACTCTTTCACAATTCGAAAACCCTAACAAACAAGACAGCCGTCGGCTGCCTTACTCATGCTTTCTTCTCGGTCGCAGCAAGCAGCAGCCGAAGCCTTCATCATCTCAGTCGCAAAACAGCCCTTTTACTTGTTCCTTGGATCGCCAGTTCAGCCTTGATACACTTCATCTAGATCACAAACAGCTTAGTCTCATTCCTCGGTCGCGAAATCAGCTTTTCCTTCCTCCCGGTCGCAACAGTCCTCGCCATCTCAGTCTTCGGCAGCGATTTTTGTTGATCATCGGTTTCTTATCTAAATCACGGTTCGTTTACTCTACCGTTAAAAGACTCGAATTTGTCATATCATCTTCGGAACACATGTGTTTGATTGTATTGTTTTCAGATTATGTGAGTGTTAAGTAATCGGCTGTTTTGATTGTTGATTCATGTGCATGATTGTTTCTGGATATCATAAGTTTGCAAGTGTGTTTTGTTTGTAAAAACTAGAAGTAAGAACTAGGGTTTGCATGGATAAGTTGTTAGTAGTAAACTATGATTAAAAATCGGTTCTTGCTCGCTTAGGTTGATCAATAGGAACGGTTTATGTAAGTTGTAATAATAATATGCTGAAACAGGATGCTGATTAAAAGTTACAGCCGATTTCATCTGGCTGTAACTCGGTCGATAGTTGTCGAAAAACGGATTTTCTGATGTCTAGAACGTAGAGATTTGAATAAGGAATCTAATGGCGCTGGATTCATAATTTTCTGAAGTCGTTTGATATTTTTAAAGGGCTAAATAAGTTCAGTAACTAAAACTGTGAAAATCCTGAAATTTTGCTAGTTGTTTGTCAAGCTAGATTCTAAAATCAGTAGGGAGTTGAGTCATGATTTTTGTACAGCAACTAGGTATAGAAATTTCCGGGCAACTCCAACTGGAATTTTGTTAATCGGACGATCAGTGATTTTTAAATAAATTCTTCCGTGGACTGCAGTCAGAAAGCGGTAAATCTGACTGCAGCTTAGTGAATTAATATTTATAGTTAATTGGTAAAGATTTAGGACTTGGGAAAATTATATAAATTTCTATGGTATAAATGTCACCTACTGTAAAAATATTGGAATTTTTGGAATGTTAGAACTATTTTATAAAAATCCTAGAAAACAGCTGAATAATTGAGTGTTAAGCAGAAAGTTGATAACTTGTGATTTTATGCATTAAAGTGTTGCATGGATTTGGAATATGTTCATGATAAGTTGTTTGATTACTATGATCACATGAGAATACTTGCATGCATGTTTGAGTGTTAGATATGTTGTTTGTGTGTATCACTTTGTGAGTAAATTGCGTGTGGAATTTGTATTGGTGTGATTTCACACTGACGTGTAATTAATTGGTTTGTTAGGACGCAACTAGCGGTCCCATCTCTTATAACATCTTTGCTACACTAACCGAGCAAATAAAGGTGAGTTCACGGCCCCTAACTTTATCCGGTTTTTAAACAACAGGGGGAGAAACATGTATACACTCTCAAACTCAATCTCTTTACGTTATACGAATTTAACGTCACATAACTATACGGTAACTAAGTTAATGTTAATGTAATGTTATGGTCACTAAGCAGCTTTATCACTTAAGTCCTCGACAATCTCCTCGGATCGTTAGTATTTGGGTTAAATAGCGGGGGAATTATAAGTAGTACTACTGGGCCCGACAAGCCCCATCCGAGCTAGTCGCGCTAGCCGACCTGGTATGGTCAACGGGTGAATAATTGGCCTAACACCGCCATGGTCATGTGATAGGCCTGGCAAAACGGAGGCACAACAGTCAGCTTCGATCGCGAACTCTTACGTGACATGACTTTAGGCTAGCTACCTATATATATTAACATTGAACTTAATTACGAATCAACTTAATATTCCGGGATGGGAATATTGGAAGCAACAACTTATTATTCCGGGATTGGAATAATGGAACCGATACGTTATCCCGGGTTGGGGATAACGGAGTAATTAAACTATAACCGAACAAACGAATTTATGAAAACCTGTGAACTCACTCATCTTTAATGTTGACACTTGTTTCTTTACATGTTTCTCAGGACGCTAGGAGCTCTAGGTGCACGCACATGCATTGAACAAGACATCATTATCGAGTCTTATTTATTAATATTGTTTTGGGATTTTTCATTTGTTTTGGCGTTTGTGTTGGCGCCCGCATCACTACTTACTTATGCTTCCGCTCAAACTTTAAAACTAATGCTCTGCTAAATATTGGTAATTGATATAAAATCTACAAAGAACGATTTTGGAAAACGTATAATCAGATCATGTAGAGTCGTTCGACGTACTAGTGTTTCAGATTCTGGTTTGTTCACACGCCTCGCGGTAAAACTCCGCAAGTGGAAATTGAGGGTGTGACAGATTGGTATCAGAGCCACTAGCTATAGAGAAACAGGTTTGCATTAGAAGTAGACCTAAACTATAGCTGATATCACGACACTAGACTTAGTTTGGCACCGAATTATTATATCTTGTTATGCAATATGCCACAATCGTGTTTGGTAGATTATACCTTCATAATAAGAAATGAAAACAACTCGTAACTAACTACACAACCTAACAGGCAATGTCATCATCCTCATCGTCATCATCGTCCGACAGACTTACGCCACCAAGGGCACCAGGAAAGGCACCAATGGTGGAACCCATACCACCTTATGGCGTGGAGACACGCTCAGCAGCGAGGAAAAGGCTCGCTCTAGGGGAGGAGTCGTCGTTACGCCCAACTATTGCTGTACCGGTTGAACCGGTTAATCCTGTAGAAATAGGAGTTGACATGCTTAGAATCCTGGTGCATACACAACAAAAACAGCTAGAAAGAATGCAGGAAACCATCCTGGCACAAGGATGGATGATCCGACACCTTACCGGGAAGACCGACTCGCTCGAAGAAGAGCATCGTACGAGCAAGATAGCTCGTAACACCATAGCCAGAGATCTGCGTGCTGAGCAGATAAGAGCCGACTGGCTGGAGGACAGAGTCCTGGAAAATAGTTGGAACATTCAGGAACTGCAAAATCAAGCACTTGCACCAGCACAGGCCCCTCCAGTGCCGGTAGAGGAGGATCCAGAAGAGGATCCAGAGGAGGATCCTGAAGAGGATCCGGAGGAGGACCCAGCTGAAGAAGCTGGAAATGCCGCACAGGATGACGGCAACGACAGTGACTTGGGGAATGGAGACGTAGACGACTGACACGTCTCGTTTATATTATTTGTTTTCCTTCAGTTTATTTATTTTCCCACTTTGTGTTTAAACTTGAGACTTTATAGTGAATTCGTATGTGTGATTTGCACTTTTGTAAGACGTTGAAATTTCAGTTAATCAAGTATTTCTTTTGATTATTTAACATATTGAGTTGACATAACTTACTAATTATTAAAGTACGAAGTAGGATAACTATATTGGATATATAGACTAATCGGGGTGTGCTTGTGTTGTGTTTCGAAGATCTAAATGGCGACTGGAAGACGTGGAAACCTTAACTTGACGCCCGAAGAGCTAGCTGCCATGATCCAGGAGCATGTGAACGCAGCTTTAGCGGGTGTTCAGAACCAGCCGGCAGGTAACCATTATTAAATTTTCGCGTGAGAATCTAATAGTGAGGCTAGTAAAATTCCTTGCTGACTTCCTGTCCTCTGTCAGCAGGAGGGGGCTTTAACCCCTACAAGATGTTCCTTGACGCAAAGCCTAGCAAATTCTCGGGGGCGGAAGGACCCATTGGACTGGTCCGCTGGATCAAAAAATCGGAATCTGTTTTTGAAATTTGCAACTGCCTCGAGGCCAACAAAGTCAAATATGCAGCCTCAACACTGGAAGATGGGGCACTGACATGGTGGAATGCCCAAGTCCAAACACGTGGGCTTATAGCTGCGAATGCAATGGCATGGACTGAGTTCAAGGCCCTGATTAAAGAGGAGTACTGTCCACGAGACAGAGTGCAACAATTGGAGCAAGCTCTATGGAACCACAAGATGGTGGGATCGGAAATTGAAGCTTACACCGCAAAACACCATGACTTGGTACTTCTGTGTCCTGAATTGGCTAACACGGTGGAGAAAAGACTCGAGTTCTATATCGGGGGTCTGGTTCCGGAAATTCAGGGTATGGTGATGTCTAGTAACCCTGTAACTGAACATCAAGCAATCCGATTGGCTCACAAACTCACCGATAAGGCGGTGGAACAGAAGAAACTGCCAGCACGGGGTACAACTGAAGTTGCCCCGGACAACAAAAGAAAGTTTGAAGACTCCACCATTCGACAGTCTTCGTCATCTTATCCACAGCAAGGGAACCAGAAACGGTTCAATCACTATCACAGCCATCGGGGTCATCAAAACCAGCCCGCCAACAACAACAACAACAACACCCCGAATGCAAGCGGATATGCGGGTCGAAAGCCGTAGTGCAACCGCTGTAATCTCCACCATAACGGCCCTTGTGCCGGAAGTCGCTGCCAAAGATGTGGCAAGGTGGGACATGCAGCAAAGGATTGTCGTGGGGAAATCATGTCCCGACAAAATCAGAATCAGCCCCAGGGTCAGCAGCAGGGTATAAACCGGGGATGCTATCAGTGTGGTAGCACTGCTCATTTTAGAAGAGACTGCCCACAGTTGCGCAACAACAACAATAATGGTGAAAACAACCACAACCACAATAACCACAACAACAATAATAACAACAACAATGGGAACGGTGGCACAGGAGGTGCCAAAGGTCGTGCATTTACATTGGGCCGCGGAGAGGCCAGAAACGACACGAACGTGGTCACCGGTAAGTTTCCCCTTAATGAACATTTTGCTACTGTGCTTTTTGATACGGGTGCGGATAGGAGTTTTATATCTGAGTCTTTTAGGAAGAACCTAAATCTCACGCTTAAACCATTAGAGACCCCTTATGTGATAGAATTAGCCAATGGTAAATCGGTAGATGTGACCCAAATCGTATCCGGCTGTCAACTCAAACTCGCGGGCCACACTTTTACCATTGATCTGATGACAACTACCCTGGGTAGTTTTGACGTGGTAGTCGGAATGGACTGGCTATCCGACGTCCGGGCTGAAGTTCTCTGCTTCGAAAAGTCTATCCGTATTCCACTCTCGAACGACGAAATCCTGACAGTACAAGGCGATAAGGCAAGCGCCGTCACCAACATCATCTCATACATGCAAGCGTAGAAGTATCTTCGGAAAAAGAATTCCTTCGCTTTACTCTCACTAATTACCGAACAGCCTAAGGACGAGAAACGTATAGAAGACATCCCTGTCGTCCGTGATTTTTCCGATGTATTCCCAGAAGAACTACCTGGTCTTCCACCACATCGACAATTGGAGTTTGAAATCGAATTGGCAAGCAATGCAATCCTATCGCCAAGGCTCCATACCGCCTAGCTCCATCCGAGCTGCAGGAGCTGTCTACCCAACTTCAAGAGCTGCTAGAAAAAGGATTTATCCGACCAAGCGTTTCGCCATGGGGAGCTCCAGTCCTGTTTGTCAAGAAGAAGGACGGGACTTTCCGCATGTGCATCGACTATAGGGAACTCAACAAGGTTACAGTCAAGAACCGATACCCGTTACCTCGCATCGACGATCTATTCGACCAACTGCAAGGGTCAAGTTACTACTCTAAGAATGATTTACGGTCCGGTTATCATCAGCTACGCGTCAGGGAGGAGGATATCGCCAAGACGGCATTTCGCACTCGGTATGGCCATTACGAGTTCTTGGTCATGCCATTCGGTCTCACCAACGCACCCGCGGTATTCATGGACCTCATGAACCGCGTGTGTAAACCATACCTCGACAAGTTTGTCATTGTGTTCATCGATGACATACTCATCTACTCCAAAAGTGAAGAAGAACATGCGGAACACCTACGATTACTGCTAGGGCTGCTTCAACAGAAAAAACTATATGCCAAGCTTTCGAAGTGTGATTTCTGGATTCGGGAAGTTCAGTTTCTCGGGCACGTCGTGAATGAAAAGGGTATCCACGTAGACCCTGCCAAGATTGAAGCCATCAAAAACTGGGAAGCACCTAAGACACCGACGGAGATCCGCCAATTTTTGGGATTGGCTGGTTACTACAGACGCTTCATCGAGGGATTTTCAAAGATTGCACAGCCGCTTACTACCCTCACCCAGAAAGGCATCAAGTATGCTTGGGGTGAAAAGCAAGAAGCAGCATTTCAATTGCTGAAGCAGAAACTTTGCAGTGCACCCATTCTGTCCTTGCCGGAAGGGACAGATGACTTTGTAGTGTATTGTGATGCTTCCATTCAGGGTTGGGATGCGTACTCATGCAACGCGATAAGGTCATCGCGTATGCGTCACGACAGCTGAAAGTTCACGAGAAAAACTACACGACGCATGACCTGGAATTGGGAGCAGTAGTGTTTGCACTTAAGATTTGGAGACACTACCTCTATGGAACCAAGTGCACAATCTTCACAGACCACAAAAGCCTCCAACACATCTTTGATCAGAAGGAGTTGAACATGCGACAGCGTCGCTGGGTCGAACTCTTGAACGATTATGAGTGTGCCATTCGGTATCACCCGGGTAAAGCTAACGTGGTAGCTGATGCACTCAGTAGGAAGGAACACTTGAAACCTCGTCGCGTACGAGCACTACAACTCACTATTCATTCGGGGCTACCCGATCAAATACGCGACGCCCAGTTAGAAGCAGTTAAGGAGGAACACATCAAAGCCGAATCAGTGGGAAAAATGGAACGCGATTGGGAAGTAAAGCCCAATGGAGCCCGGTATTTCATGAATCGCATATGGGTACCTCTCTACGGAAACCTCAGAGAGCTAGTCATGGACGAAGCTCACAAATCTAGATACTCTGTCCATCCGGGTTCGGATAAGATGTATCAAGACCTTAAAGCTGCGTATTGGTGGCCCAACATGAAAGCCGATATAGCCACCTACGTGAGTAAATGTTTGACTTGTGCAAAAGTCAAGGTGGAGTATCAAAAGCCATCGGGGCTACTCCAACAACCTGAGATCCCAGTGTGGAAGTGGGATCAGATCTCAATGGATTTCATCACTAAACTCCCGCGAACCTTGGGTGGTTGCGATACCATCTGGGTGATCGTGGATCGTTTAACTAAGTCCGCACACTTCCTAGCTATTAAAGAAACAGATAAGATGGAGAAGTTGACTCGCATCTACATTAAGGAAGTAGTTTCTCGGCACGGAGTGCCAACATCCATCATCTCAGACAGAGATGCTCGCTTCACGTCGAACTTCTGGCAGTCACTCCAGAAAGCGTTGGGAACCCGCTTAGATATGAGCACAGCTTATCACCCTCAGACTGATGGTCAAAGCGAAAGGACCATACAAACCTTGGAAGACATGCTTAGGGCATGCGTGGTGGACTTCGGAAATAATTGGGAGATTCACCTGCCTCTAGTAGAATTCTCATATAACAATAGCTATCATACGAGTATCTCGGCAGCACCATTTGAAGCATTATACGGTCGTAAATGTAGATCACCGGTCTGCTGGGCAGAAGTCGGTGACAGTCAACTCACAGGCCCTGAATTAATACTTGAGGCTACTGAAAAGATTGTACAAATCAGAAACCGCATGGCGGCGGCACGAGATCGACAGAAAAGCTACGCTGATCAACGACGCAAACCGCTCGAATTTCAAGTAGGCGACCGCGTCCTACTAAAGGTGTCACCCTGGAAGGGTGTAATCCACTTTGGAAAACGGGGCAAACTTAACCCACGGTACGTAGGCCCGTTTGTAATCTTGAAACGTATCGGACCCGTAGCTTACCAATTAGACCTTCCTGCCGAACTCAGTGGAGTTCACAATGTATTTCACGTTTCAAATCTGAAGAAGTGCCTATCAGATGAAACTTTAGTTATTCCATTGGATGAGATCCAAGTGGATGAACAACTACACTTCGTGGAAAAGCCTATTGAGATCATGGATCGTGAGATCAAGACTCGAAGGCACAGCAAGATTCCAATCGTTAAAGTTCGTTGGGACTCTAAGCGGGGACCGGAGTTCACGTGGGAAAGAGAGGACCAAATGAAAAGCAAATACCCACACCTCTTCGCAACTGAGCAGCAAACTAACGATACCAGTAACTAAATTTTCGGGACGAAAATTCTTTCAACAAGGGGATGATGTGACAACCTGGAAATTTCTCATACTTTCGTGTACTATTGTTGACTAAATTCTTGTGCATGGCACTTGGAAATCTTTGTGTATGACACTTGGGAACTTCTTGTAACGTTGCGTACCATTATAAACGAACTAACTCTTTGTGCGTGGCACTCTAAACATGTACGTTACATGCTAAACCGCGTTTACTCAATTTTCGGGACGAAAATTCTTTCAACATGGGGATAATGTGATATCCCGGGTTTTTCGGATAACTTACACGTGACACATGCCGAATAATGTATATGCTAAGTATTAAACATGCACGAGTTAAATGAATACGTGTTGTGTGTTGTGTGATTGTTTTAGTTATAGAATAATTACAGTAGATATGTACACGAACTGAACCGAACTGCGACGCGAACCAACTTCGATTCATTGTGACTCTAGGAGTAACAAGTTTTAAACTTTAACTCAAGTCAAGTCCTCGGCCAAGATCAAATCCAAACCGAGAGCAAACCTAAACCCTAAACCAAAACACTCTCGGCCGAGATCAAGTTCAAAACCGCGGATTTATTGAGTTCAAACCCAAACCGAACTCACCCTAGTCCTTGGCCGCGAGATCAAGTCCAAACCAAACTAACTCACCCTAGTTCCTCGGCCACGACTCTAGCCAAAACCGTGATCCTCATCTTGTTGCGCCTATATATACAACACCCATACATACTCTTTCACAATTCGAAAACCCTAACAAACAAGACAGCCGTCGGCTGCCTTACTCATGCTTTCTTCTCGGTCGCAGCAAGCAGCAGCCGAAGCCTTCATCATCTCAGTCGCAAAACAGCCCTTTTACTTGTTCCTTGGATCGCCAGTTCAGCCTTGATACACTTCATCTAGATCACAAACAGCTTAGTCTCATTCCTCGGTCGCGAAATCAGCTTTTCCTTCCTCCCGGTCGCAACAGTCCTCGCCATCTCAGTCTTCGGCAGCGATTTTTGTTGATCATCGGTTTCTTATCTAAATCACGGTTCGTTTACTCTACCGTTAAAAGACTCGAATTTGTCATATCATCTTCGGAACACATGTGTTTGATTGTATTGTTTTCAGATTATGTGAGTGTTAAGTAATCGGCTGTTTTGATTGTTGATTCATGTGCATGATTGTTTCTGGATATCATAAGTTTGCAAGTGTGTTTTGTTTGTAAAAACTAGAAGTAAGAACTAGGGTTTGCATGGATAAGTTGTTAGTAGTAAACTATGATTAAAAATCGGTTCTTGCTCGCTTAGGTTGATCAATAGGAACGGTTTATGTAAGTTGTAATAATAATATGCTGAAACAGGATGCTGATTAAAAGTTACAGCCGATTTCATCTGGCTGTAACTCGGTCGATAGTTGTCGAAAAACGGATTTTCTGATGTCTAGAACGTAGAGATTTGAATAAGGAATCTAATGGCGCTGGATTCATAATTTTCTGAAGTCGTTTGATATTTTTAAAGGGCTAAATAAGTTCAGTAACTAAAACTGTGAAAATCCTGAAATTTTGCTAGTTGTTTGTCAAGCTAGATTCTAAAATCAGTAGGGAGTTGAGTCATGATTTTTGTACAGCAACTAGGTATAGAAATTTCCGGGCAACTCCAACTGGAATTTTGTTAATCGGACGATCAGTGATTTTTAAATAAATTCTTCCGTGGACTGCAGTCAGAAAGCGGTAAATCTGACTGCAGCTTAGTGAATTAATATTTATAGTTAATTGGTAAAGATTTAGGACTTGGGAAAATTATATAAATTTCTATGGTATAAATGTCACCTACTGTAAAAATATTGGAATTTTTGGAATGTTAGAACTATTTTATAAAAATCCTAGAAAACAGCTGAATAATTGAGTGTTAAGCAGAAAGTTGATAACTTGTGATTTTATGCATTAAAGTGTTGCATGGATTTGGAATATGTTCATGATAAGTTGTTTGATTACTATGATCACATGAGAATACTTGCATGCATGTTTGAGTGTTAGATATGTTGTTTGTGTGTATCACTTTGTGAGTAAATTGCGTGTGGAATTTGTATTGGTGTGATTTCACACTGACGTGTAATTAATTGGTTTGTTAGGACGCAACTAGCGGTCCCATCTCTTATAACATCTTTGCTACACTAACCGAGCAAATAAAGGTGAGTTCACGGCCCCTAACTTTATCCGGTTTTTAAACAACAGGGGGAGAAACATGTATACACTCTCAAACTCAATCTCTTTACGTTATACGAATTTAACGTCACATAACTATACGGTAACTAAGTTAATGTTAATGTAATGTTATGGTCACTAAGCAGCTTTATCACTTAAGTCCTCGACAATCTCCTCGGATCGTTAGTATTTGGGTTAAATAGCGGGGGAATTATAAGTAGTACTACTGGGCCCGACAAGCCCCATCCGAGCTAGTCGCGCTAGCCGACCTGGTATGGTCAACGGGTGAATAATTGGCCTAACACCGCCATGGTCATGTGATAGGCCTGGCAAAACGGAGGCACAACAGTCAGCTTCGATCGCGAACTCTTACGTGACATGACTTTAGGCTAGCTACCTATATATATTAACATTGAACTTAATTACGAATCAACTTAATATTCCGGGATGGGAATATTGGAAGCAACAACTTATTATTCCGGGATTGGAATAATGGAACCGATACGTTATCCCGGGTTGGGGATAACGGAGTAATTAAACTATAACCGAACAAACGAATTTATGAAAACCTGTGAACTCACTCATCTTTAATGTTGACACTTGTTTCTTTACATGTTTCTCAGGACGCTAGGAGCTCTAGGTGCACGCACATGCATTGAACAAGACATCATTATCGAGTCTTATTTATTAATATTGTTTTGGGATTTTTCATTTGTTTTGGCGTTTGTGTTGGCGCCCGCATCACTACTTACTTATGCTTCCGCTCAAACTTTAAAACTAATGCTCTGCTAAATATTGGTAATTGATAAAAATCTACAAAGAACGATTTTGGAAAACGTATAATCAGATCATGTAGAGTCGTTCGACGTACTAGTGTTTCAGATTCTGGTTTGTTCACACGCCTCGCGGTAAAACTCCGCAAGTGGAAATTGAGGGTGTGACAGCTTCTTCTTAAACGTTTTTCCCCGAAGTCCATAATTTCTACTGGTCTTTCAATAAAATGTATAGATTCATCGACTTGAATGTCTTCTAGAGGAATATGGAGATTTTCATCGGCGAGGCACTTCTTCAAGTTCGATACGTGGAAAGTGGGATGGATTCTGTTGAGTTCCTCCGGTAGGTCAAGCTTGTAGGCTACAGGTCCTACCCTTTCGAGTATCTTGAAAGGACCTACGTAACGTGGTGCTAGCTTGCCTTTTTGGCCAAAGCGAACTACTCCCTTCCACGGCGATACTTTTAAAAGTACTTGATCGCCAACGTTAAACTCCAAAGGCTTTCGTCGCTTGTCAGCATAGCTCTTTTGACGACTTTGTGCCGCTAAAAGGTTGTTTCGGATTAGATGAATCTTGTCAGTTGTTTCTTGTATTAATTCTGGACCGGTGATTTGAGCTTCTCCAATCTCGTGCCAACATATTGGTGATCGGCACTTACGACCATATAATGCTTCGAAAGGTGCCATGCCGATACTTGAATGAAAGCTGTTGTTATACGAAGATTCAACTAATGGTAGGTGAGCGTCCCAATTCCCTTTGAAATCTATGACACATGCCCGAAGCATATCTTCAAGAGTTTGAATGGTGCGTTCAGATTGACCATCAGTTTGGGGGTGATAAGTGGTGCTGAGATCTAATCGTGTACCCAAAGCGGCTTGTACAGCTTGCCATGTTCGTGAAGTGAAACGACCATCACGATCTGATATAATGCTTAACGGTACACCATGACGGCTTACGATTTCACTAATGTAGATGCGAGCTAGTTTCTCATTTTTGAAGTCTTCTCGAATCGGAATCAAGTGAGCTGATTTTGTAAGACGATCAATGATTACCCATATTGTGTCGTACCCACCAGGAGTGCGAGGTAACCCGGTAATGAAGTCCATGGTTATATTTTCCCACTTCCATACGGGTATTTCAGGTTGGAGCAGAAGTCCTGAGGGTCTTTGGTGTTCAGCTTTCACTTTTGAACAGGTAAGGCACTTGAAAACGAAAACAGCAATATCCTTCTTCATGCCAGGCCACCAGTAGGTGTATCGAAGGTCCTGATACATCTTGTCGGCTCCTGGATGTACGGAGTATCGTGTTTTGTGAGCCTCTTTCATAAGAGTATCGCGAAGGTTAATGTGATCAGGAATCCATATACGATC
The DNA here is from genome assembly GCA_947069175.1 of Scalesia atractyloides. Taxonomy (NCBI): domain Eukaryota; kingdom Viridiplantae; phylum Streptophyta; class Magnoliopsida; order Asterales; family Asteraceae; genus Scalesia; species Scalesia atractyloides. The sequence continues at coordinate 37,017,235 of CAMTDV010000116.1, forward strand.
TAGATAATACAGAATGCCGTCAGATTTTGTTTCGAGTTTAAGTTCTGCTCCACAAGATAACTCGTTGCTTATGTCGTATTCTGTTATGGAAACATGTTGAGCTTCTCGGATTTGGTCTTTGATGTTGGTAATGATTTGCGAACATAGAAGACGAAAGGAGTTCGCATAACCCTTTCGACTGAGTGCATCGGCCACGACATTTGCTTTGCCAGGATGATACCGAATTTCACAGTCGTAGTCATTAAGAAGTTCGACCCATCTTCGTTGCCTCATGTTCAGCTCCTTTTGGTTAAAGATATGTTGGAGGCTCTTGTGATCAGTGTAAATTTCACACTTGGTACCATAGAGGTAATGTCTCCATATCTTAAGAGCGAACACAACGGCTCCAAGTTCTAGGTCGTGAGTAGTGTAGTTCTTTTCATGAGTTTTGAGCTGCCTAGAAGCATAGGCTATCACTTTTCCCCTTTGCATTAAAACACAGCCTAATCCCTGTCCTGATGCGTCGCAATACACTACAAAGTCATCGCATCCTTCGGGGAGTGTGAGGATAGGAGTGTCACAAAGCTTTTGCTTAAGGGTTTGGAAGGCTTCTTCTTGTTTAGGTCCCCATATGAAGGGTTTTCCTTTATGTGTCAAAGCCGAGAGTGGTACAGCGATGCGAGAGAAATTTGATATGAAACGACGGTAATACCCAGCCAAACCAAGGAAAGATCTTACTTCGGTTGGGGTACGTGGCGCTTGCCATTCTTGTACTGCTTTGATCTTTGCGGGGTCGACATGAATTCCCTTGTCATTGACGACATGACCAAGGAACTGTACTTCTTTTAACCAAAATTCGCATTTGGAGAATTTAGCGTAAAGCTGTTCGGTCTTCAAGAGTGTGAGGATGAGTCGAAGGTGTCGTTCATGATCAGTTTTAGACTTTGAGTAAATGAGAATATCGTCGATGAAGACTATAACAAAGCGATCAAGATAGGGTTTGCAAACTCTGTTCATTAAGTCCATGAAGATGGCTGGAGCGTTGGTTAGACCAAATGGCATAACCATGAATTCATAGTGACCATATCGAGTTCGGAAGGCGGTCTTTGGGACGTCTTCTTCATGTACTCTGAGTTGGTGATAGCCGGAACGAAGGTCGATCTTTGAAAAACAAGAGGCACCCTGGAGTTGGTCTAGAAGATCATCGATGCGAGGTAAAGGATAGCGATTTTTGATCGTTAATTTGTTGAGTTCCCTGTAATCGATACACATGCGAAAGGTCCCATCTTTCTTCTTTACAAACAGGACAGGTGCACCCCAATGCGATGAGCTAGGACGTATGAATCCTTTGTCGGTCAGTTCTTGCAATTGACTGGCCAGCTCTTGCATCTCGGATGGGGCTAACCTATAAGGAGATTTCGCGACGGGTGTAGCGCCAGGTATAAGGTCGATGCGGAATTCGACTTCTCTCTTGGGAGGAAGTCCTGCGATGTCGTCGGGAAAAACTTGCGGGAATTCTTTCACTACGGGTATATCTTCGAGTTTCTTCTCTTTATCTCCCTTCTTAACAACGTGGGTTAGAAATGCTACATAATTCTTGCGGAGATATTTTCGGGCTTGAAGACAGGACATCAGCTTGAGTCCTTTCGAAGGGGTTTCTCCAAAGATTCGTAGAGTTTGACCGTCTGCGAGAGGAATGCGAATGAACTTCTCACGGCATACTACTTCAGCCTGATGTTGGCTGAGCCAGTCCATGCCGATTATAATGTCAAAACTTCCCAACTTCATAGGAATGAGGTCAACAGGAAAATCGTGATCGTTTAGAGTAAAGATGCAGTTTCGGATAATGGAGTTTAATGAGACCGGTTTTCCGTCAGCAACTTCTACCGTTATGGATTCCATAAGTTTGTCACGAGTTTGATTGAGGATGGGTTCAAATTCTAAGGACACAAAACTCTTATCCGCGCCAGTATCAAATAACACGGATGCATAACTACCATTGACGAAAAACGTACCGTTAACCACGTTGTTGTCGGCCCTAGCTTGGTTGGCGTTAATGTTAAATGCTCTTCCTCTAGCAGGTGGAGGAGCTTGGTTAGTTTGGTTCACCGGATTCGCTTGAGCTTGAGCATGTATGATGTTCACCAAGCGTGGACACGTGTTTCTAAAGTGGTTTGGGTCTCCACAATTGTAGCAAGCCCGCATGGGTTGCATCATGGGGTAGTTAGGTTGATAGTAGGTTTTGGTTGTATGTTGTGTAGGTGGTGGTAGTAGGGGTTGTTGGGCTTGACCCATTATTTGATGGTGGGTTTGAGTTGTGGGTTGGTTGCGGTTCATTCGTTGTAGTGAGCGGCAGGCTTGGATGGTGTGACCTGCATGGCCACAGCCGGTGCAATATTGACAAGGGTAGTCGGGGGAGTGATGGTATTGACAATGGGTACACTTTGGGTAAGGGCCAGAGTATTGCCTTTTGTATGGTGCGGGTGAAGGAGCAACTCGTGTGATGGGTGCAGCAGGGATTGGGAAATTTGTTTGGGTGACGGCAAAATTTCTGGTATTTCGCTTCCTCTTGTTTGAAAATTTTGAGGAGGAGGTGAAATGGTTTGAAGTTTGGCCCTCAACGGGGGCTTTCTTTTTCTCCTCTTTGAATTTACCGTTTCTGATGCGGTTCTCGGTAAGTTCGGTGGCTAATTCCATGGCGGCTTCGAGGGTTGCAGGCGAAGTGCTGAGGACTGAGTCTTGAATCTTCGAGGGAAGGCCTCGAATATAGTGTTCCACCAAACGGTACACGGGGGTGAACAAGTTAGGAACCATCTGGTTCAGCTCAAGAAATCTTTTGTTGTAGGAAGTGTGATCCCCTTTCTTTTGCTTCAGCGAGTGGAATTCGTCTTCCAACTTCTTGAGTTCGCTTCTTGGGCAGAAGCGTTTTGTCATCATTTCCCTTAACTCTTCCCAGGTTAAGGCCATGACGTCTTCAATTCCTCTTTTACCCTTCTCGGTGTTCCACCAGGTCAGGGCTACCCCAAATAATCTCCCGGTTGCGTAACGTACCTTGCGATCCTCGGGACAATCACAATTTAGGAAAGTGTTTTCCATTTCCTCAAACCAGTGGAGGAGAGCGGTGACACCTTCGGTCCCTTCGAACTTTGGGGGATCGCAAGACTTAAAGTGCTTGTAGGAGCACTTCTTGGAGGAAGGGTTGTCAATGATTTGATCCTCTTGATTGGGTGGGTTGACAGGATTCGCGGTGAGAGCTTGCTGGACTTGAATTACAATATCAGGAAGCACCGCGGCCATCTGTTTCATAATCTGAGTGGCCAAGCGTTCGTTTGACCTTCCTGTCTTTCGTCCTCCACGTAACTGCCTAGCCGACATCTACATGAACATACATAGGAAAGATTGTGAGTTTATGGAGTGTTTAGGGGTCATGTGTCTTAAAAAAATTGAAATTAACATAAATATCAATAATGCAACCACATCCATAGGATGTCTTGGGTTAGCTCATGTTGGGCCTCAAATGTCCCCCATACCTTCACCTGTATAGTCATGTGGGCCCCCATGACTATTGGCTTGATAGGATTCACATTAGTATTGGCGATTTAACACTCGCATGACCCGAATGAAAACCACAAAATATGTTTACAAGATGTATGGTCGGAATGTGTCCAGGTGTAGACACAATGACAACTCAAAGTGGGGTTAGCTCACACGACGGTTGGTATAGCATGCTTTGGCCTAATAGGTACTTCGTACTCTCATCGTTAGTCCCCAGGTAGGCAAACTGGTCCTTTATTTTGGATTTATACGAATGCCAAGCCTAGACAGGATGTTCCGACTACCGGTACTGGTACCCTTCCAGTTACTACATGCCCGTCATGAGAACTCACTTTGATGAGATTTAAAAATACAAAAATCATTGTAAAGCAATCATGAAAATGATGTGGTGTGTGCTTTCATGGATATGATATGTTATAAGAATATGGTTCATGATAAGCATTATATGTTAATATATACTTATGAATATGCTTGCATAACATTGAATGTAACAATAAACATAAAGCATATAAACATCATGAATTTTGCATGTAACACACAAAAATTTAAAATTTCTAAGCAACTATAGTATAGGCTCTAAGGGTCTAATAACCTATCCTATATCCCTATAGTCATGGCTCTGATACCAATCTGTCACACCCCGACCCGCAGCGGAATAAGAGTCGGAGCATAATTGGGTTATCACCAAAGCTCATGATGTTTACTAATATGGTTTCATATTTATTAAATCCAAATTACATTTCAATATTCCAAGTCAAATTCATACAATACAAGGGAAGGAAAAATTTAACTAAAACAAATCCATAATCTAAACTGGTTTATTCTTCTAAGCCGCCCTATATGTTTCTTGCTTCGACTTGATCACCTGTATCATGTGTAAAAATGGGAAATTTTGGGTCAACAAAAGTTGGCGAGTGAACCTTGTTAAAAACATTTGTTATCAATTCATTATTGTAATTTATTTAGGAAAATTGTGCAATAATCATATATGAACAAATGTATGTAAACATAATGATCACAAACCACCTTGCTTAAACATGAAATAAGAATGACAATGTATATGTTGGCAACGTCCCGTTCACGCTCATAGGTAATGGGGAACGGACGGCCTATGCTAATGTATGTGAGATCAAGGCTCAATCAAACGGAGCCGATCTTATGTTGGCAACGCCTGGTTCACGCTCATAGGTAATGGGGAACAGCTCACGCTCATAGGTAATGGGAGCGGCGGCCTATGAAATGTATGTACTGAAATGATAAAATTAATCTAAACTTCAACCACACAAACAATGGATACACATTGAATACACATTTGGTCATGAACATGATGGATGCACAAATGTTTAATTATAATAAATAAATAACGACACATGATACACCCCAAAATGTGATTAAAACGGGGAATTGGTAGAGATTCAGTCACATTGGGTGCGTTTGTTTGAAGGTGTTGAATGCGCACGAGTTTAGAGGATTGATCGACGAGAGATAACTAACCAAATAAAATAACGAAAAGGTACGGTAAGTATGTGGATTTTATTAACTATTTTAATAGGATTTTTTGGTATATTTTTGTGAGTTTAAGGCTACTTTCTATCTTTAAAAACGTTATTTTTAAGTATTTTTAATTGATTTTTAAATTAAATAAATAAATAAAAATAATAAAGAAAAATTGATTTTTTTGACCGTTGACCAAACCCGTTGACCGTTGACCGGTCGGTCGATTATATATACGCGCTGGGTGAGACTCAAACCCGTGACCTCCCGTACGCGTGCACGCAGCTTTACCAACTGAGCTACGTGTCTAACCCGAAATAATTCTGTTTTTAGTTATACTTATATACTATTTAATTAAATCCGAAAATTATTTATTTTTAAAAATGTTTTTAACGTATCGGACCGGTGCTGACCACAGGTCTCGAACCCGGGACCTGTGGGTTGGCGTACACACATTCCACCACTGGACTGTGTGTCTCGCCTGATTATTAACTTGGTTTTTATTATACTTAACATGGTTTGTGAATCAACCCGATTTAGTTAAAAAGGCAAATTTTTATTTCGATAGAGTAAAGCTGGGACAGGATTCGAACTCGCGTCGTATGTGTGTTTGTTGCACACAGTCCACCGCTGGACTGTGTGTCTAACCCGTTAATTATACCGATTTTAATTAATCTTATGATACAACCCGACTTCGTCTTCTTCGTTAGATTTTACCCAGAAAAACAAGGTCCGACTGTTTGGTCTGGTTTATGCCTTATCTGGTTTTTAAACTTTATAAGAAACTTAAAGGTAACGAATGGAGAGGGTTTGGGAGAAAAAGATATACCGATCAGGGTTATTCACAGAATTCCGGCAGAGTCCGTCGGTTCTGAAAGTGAACTCCGGCTGTCGACATCAATTAACAATTTCTGCTCGATTATTACGAAGTTGAGATACTTAATCAAAGTTTAATAGAAGTTGGAAGGATCATACCAGCTCTCAGTGTGATTTCGGAAGTTTCAGAAATCTTCCGGCGAAGGTAGGGATTTCGACGAACGTTGACTGGGATTGCTTCTGATGGTGGAGTTGTGTTAGTGACAGATTACTCGAATGATTGAAACAGAAAGAGTCGAAAGAATTACCATGTGGATGTGAGTCTCGGTTTTCCGGCGACTTACAGATGTTTTCCGGCGATTGAATTTTCGTCGAGAAGAGATGCGATTTGTGAGCAAAAAGGTTTCCGGTGGATTGTGGGTGAATTTATAGGGTAGTATCGAGATGTATGGGGTCTGAATTCGGTCTCAATTCGAAGTCAGCGTTCTCCGGCGGTTACGACTGATGTCGCGGGTTCAGACGTCGGTTATAACCGTCGTTAGAGTTAATTCTTCGGTTATCTTGAACGGAAACGTAAATTATCGGCGAAGTCGTCGGGATTTCCGACGACTGCTATTTGGGCGCGTTTTGACTGAATTTAACTTATGCGATTCATCTTTTTAATTAATTGTTTTGGTATATTAACAAACAACCAAAGTGGCGGAGCGGTTGATGGTGTGAAGGTTAAGTCTTTGGGGATTTCCGGCTGACCCGGGTTCGACTCCCGGCAGCCGGTTTTCCTTTTTAATTAATGTATTTTTATTTTTTTACAATTATAATTTATATCATCTAATTTGTTTATTAATTATGTATCGTTTAAAATTAAAATAAGCCATAAATGAACAACAAAAATTTAAAACTGATTGTTCGGTTATTAAACGAAGCGGGTTTCGAAAACCCGTTTTTCGACAAATGTTACATTACCGAACGTTCACGAACATAAACGAACGGACACGATCTCTGTTCATGTTCATTCATTTAACCAAACGAACGAAATTTCTTGTTCGTGTTCGTTCATTTATTAAACGAACGAACAAAGTAACTTCCCGCCGAACGGTTCACAAACTGTTTGCTGAATGTTTCGTTCATTTGCACCACTATCCAATACTATAATTTGGCATAATTCTACGAGGCCGGAGCTGCATTACTTTCTTTTTTGCAGAGTTGCAGTTTGAACGTGAGGAGGTTCATCTCATCATTGACTACAATTCTGCGATTAGGATAAAAAAAAACTAAGAGACTGAGGATGTCGACTGACGTTTCAACTATTCATTCTAGTGTGAGAGGCGTTTTTCTTCACTTCCTTGATGGGTCATTAGACCTTGACACAATGCGAGTTTGTGTGTTATTTTTATGAAAGGAGGAACTCATGGCGCGAAAAAATAAAGATGGTAGTCGATGAGATTATTTTACCACTTGTAGATGGGATGCCGTGTAAGAATAACTAAATAACATGCTTATCATACATACTACTATCATGCATCTATGTCGTAAGGTAAAATGCCCAAGTATTTGATATATGGTTTTATCTCGGCCTTTAAGAAATAACTAGTATTTTGTCCTCCGCGCGTTGCGGCGGCACTCGGGGTGGAAACATGCAATCAGGCAACGCGATTCGTAAAACACAATTACAAAAAAAAGAAAATAAAACACAAAGGTAAACATGAAGTGTAAAACATAATAACTATGCCATTTTGTAAAACAAAGTGTATTAGTATTTGCAAAGTAGGAGTAGTAATCTAGGGTTTAAAATAGAGTAATATTGCAAGAGATAAAAACACAAAGTCTAAAATATGAGGGAAAATAAAAGTAGTGGGGTAAAAATGGAAAGTACAAAAGTAGAGGAGTGGTGGCGGAAAGGGCAATGTGTAAGAGTAGAGGGGTGGTGGCAGAATTGTGTAAAAGATGGGGGTGGTATAAATGAAAATGTAAAGGGTTGGTGACGTAAATACGTAAAAGTTGAGGGGGATATGATGAAAAAGCAAAGTAGAGAGGTGATGATAGCAAAGTTTAAAAAGTGAGGGGTAGATTGTGAAAATTCAGGGTAAAGGGGGCGATCGTGGCAAAGTATGAAAGTAGGGGTGTCGGTGGCGTAAAAGCCACCGACTTTCTACTTTAAGATAGTTATGAATATGTATATACATATATATATATATATATATATTTTATTGCTGTTACTTATATTTAGTTTCTTTTTTATTTAAACATTAGTCCAGATATTAGCTCTTGGTGGTTTTGACATCGAATCCTTTAGAGAGGGACATCGATTAGTGGAAGGCTTGGTTGATGCTTCTTTGATACCATTGACGAAGATGGAACGATTTTCATCACACAATAGCCCGTCATGAAAGTTCTTGTTATAGGTACATGGACCATGTTTAAAATTGCATATCTTTTGGTGAAAATAAAAAGAAAACCAAAAAATATGTCAACACCTTAATTACGAATGATCACATGTTCACAATCTATCGTAATGACAACACAACAGGGTGAATTTTGACATGGCACATACTTATAACGGAATTCATGAATTTGGATTTAGTCTTAAGTTCAAGTTAATTTGTTGTTGAACACGTTTAGCTAAGGGTTGGGTTCGGTGATGGGTTCGCAAGTTGATCGTTTCAACTATTTATGTTGTGTTTTTTTTTTCAAGTTTTAAAAATTAAAAGAGAAATGAGCATCACTTATTATTATTATATATATATATTAAAACACATGATGTTATCATCTCAGGTACATTGTTTTTTTAGGTTTTGAACACTAGCTAATCATGTATTAAAGAACAAGTAGGAATGTAATATACTTTTTTTCTCCAACACTTATGTTTTCTTATTTTTTACTTTTAACTCACATTTATTTTTATATAAAGAAATCTTAGTATCTATTTTTATTATAGAATATTTGAAATATTCATTTAACTAATAATTACATAATTTAAAATTTTTAATGTTTTTATCGGTACGGTATTCGTAACATACTTCTTTCATCTATAAAGTTAATTAATTTTAGTTTTTTAATGGTTTATGTTCGTTAACCCCTTTTTCAAACTATAGTATTTTTTGGTATCTTAATTTATGCGAGTGCCACTATCTTGACAAACCGGTTCTAACCGATATTTATTATTATGGTTTTTAATCAATTTAAAATACGTGCATATCAAGATTTTATGTTATGGTGTTTATTTAAGTTGTTATAACGAGTGCCATTACGGTAAAAAAACCGAATGGATACTGACCGAACTTCCGCAGCGTAGTGCGGGGGTATCCAACTAGTTATAGTACAAAAGATATTGTTTAATACATATTTGCACCGTTTTGCTGTAAATGTGTAATTTTATGATAATATGTAAAAAATCTGATTAAATTTGGTCACCCCATGAATACACATGTCGTGTTTGAGTTCTTGTATGTAGCATGTAAGAAGTTCAACTTTGTGCCAAAAAAAACCAAAAAATCCGCAAACACTGCCGTTTTAACACCCCTACCTCTTGGTGTCATAAACATAAGACATACACAAATGACAAAAGATCGATACAAAACTATGTTGCAAAGATGCATTGTCTGGTCATGGAACTACCATGTAATATAATGTGTAGTCAGTCAGGTTCAAACATGATTTGCCACTGGTCAAGTTTGCATGATTTAAGAACATGAGAAAAGGCGGTCGATATCATATTCAATGAATCAAGGGACTTTAGAACCACCCTCAATCGATGAACATATTGACCGCGGGTCTACCGAAAAAGCTTTAATTAGTTGTCTAACTTCAAATTTTCAAGCTAATTAACGAAGTCAATATAGCATATTGAAATTGAGTGAAAAATCAAATATAAAGCGAATCAACAGTCAACAACTTAACAGAGTCTTATAAATCAAAATGAGAGTTAACAAAACTGAAATGTTATAAATTATTTGAAACTTGGCATTTTTATAAACACGTTAAATGTTTTACTACATATGCAATAGAGTGTAATTGTGAAGTTTCTGAATACATAATCCACACACATTAATCTAGAATTGACTCTTATGATAATGACATAAGTTTTTGTTCGTCTAACATATATACCAAGTTGTTGCCTTTTAGGATGCTAGAGATTCCTTCCTTTGTTCAATGTAAAAACTTTTCAAAGTAAAGCATTAATAACAAAAGACGCAGTAAACGGTCAATCTCACATACTAATCGTCGACTCTTTCGAACTTTTGGTCTATGCATATATATTCAAGACTTTTCTTCTCACTCGCAATCAACAATTTGAAAGTTCCGAAATAATAACTTTACCATTATATTCAAACGTAAATAGGTTCAAAAAGGGTGGTCTTGTAACATTTATTATCGTGTGCTTGTAGCCGATGATCACTATCAAACTTGTGGGAAGAGAAAAGACGGTTTGTATACAGTCATTTTACCAATTTACAAGGAGATTGTGAAGAAAAGTTGTTGATTAAAGACCAAGAGTGAAAGTGATGTTTATATTTCATCTAAGCCACTATATATACATCGGATATCTTTTAATTACTCAATGCATATTTCACTGCATTTCCAAGTATCATGACCGCATGTTTTCTTAACAAGTCAATAGTTTTAAAAGAGTAAAAGAAAAATCCATTCACTCTTCTCTAGGTTCTTAAAATGTCTCTATCGAGTAACGCCGCCACCACCACCACCATGTTGATTGATCACAGTGGATGGCGGATATGGATAAGCGAATATCGATAGTGGATGTTTATGAAAGTTGTACATCAATTACCACCTTCGAAATAATTGTCTTGCATTGCCCATTTGTCAGTCGATAATCCATATTATCCAACTTTTGGAAGTCAAGGAGAATTGGTGACATCTAAAATAATTGTTTGGCTAGCTTACTTGGGGAGGGACCACTATTGGGACAGCTAGACATGGCTGGTTTAGACTAAAAGTCAATATTTATACATTGTCAAGTTTATTATATTTGAATGCTTTCACTTTTGTGATGTTTGGCTAGTTTTAATTTATTAGATGGAAAATAAATTTATTATCAAAATAATGTTTGGCTGTACCCAACCGGCATGATAACTACCTACTAAAATTAAAAGTCCAAATCAAAATCAAACTTTGAATTATTTGAATTGATTTGCATGGTCAAGATCAAATTAATTAATTAATTATGGTTAGATCGAATTAATTGATAAATTGAAAAGTAGCTGTCTTTTTATTTAGATAAAGTGTGTATATGTTAGGTTAAATTGTACTTTTTATCCTTTATGTTTGAACGTTTTATTAGGCAGTATCCTTTAACTATCAAAATTACATTACACCGACTGTCTTTTAAGTTTACACTTGTCAACAGATAGTGTCCTTTCTCCATAACTTAGTTAATTTTTTTTATTAAGTTTGCTCATGTGCAAAACACGTGGGGGCAATTTCATCCTTCTTTTCATGATCCAATTAAAAATATAATATTGTTTTTTAGATATGATTTTTATACAGGTGGCCCCACTTCTTGTCTCTATATTCATTAACCTATCACCACCATCACCACCATCACCACCTGTCAAAACCTATCACCGCCATCCTCACAACCTATCACCGCAACCTATCACCACCACACCATATCACAACCTATCACCACCACCATCCGTCACAACCTATCACCGCCACCACCACATCACAACCTATCACCACCAACACCACCCTGTCACAACCTATCACCACCACCATCAAATCTAAGCACCATCACCATCAAATCGAACACCACACCACTAGCTCCATACCATCACAAACCTATCACTCGCCGGAGAACATTTTTTTAACTTATTAGCTTTTTGAAAAAAGCCAATAAAATCCTAAGGATAGACCTATTTCTTGGTATATTTCAGGGTTAATTATTTTACAAAGGATAAAATAAATAAGAGGAGTGAGAAGCTACAAGAAAGTAACAAGTGTCTAATGGAAAAATACGTAGGAAGGGTAGTTTCGTCCAAGAGAAAAACTCAGTATGGACATGCTAGGAAACATGCACATGCAATCACATGTTGTTTCCCCCTATTTTTTTAACATCCTTAACTTTTTTTTAATACAAGTGCCATATTGTTAGACTTTTCAAAAAAAAATCGAAAACTCAATTGCATATTACACAATGGACATAACGTAAAACAACATAAGTATCAAACTAAAAACACAATCGATGACAACAGATAAAAGACACAATGGATAGAAAATTAAATCAAACTAAAAACGCAATTGAAAGTAGAAAAAAACACAATTGATGACAACAGAAAAATACACAATGCACAACAGATAAAAAAACATAATGAATACCAAACTAAAACACAATAAACAACACACTAAAAATAAAATGAACAGCAAATTAAAACACACTAAAAATACAATGAAAAACAAATTAAAACACAATAGACAAAAAAAAAACAATGGACAATACATTAAAACATAATGGATAACAGACTAAACATAATGATCAGAACTATAACATAATGTATATAAAACCTACCTAGTTGAAAAACACAATAACCAGAACCAATAACACAATGCATAAAAACCCCATAAATAGTATCATCTTCATTGTATCATACATTATAGGGGTGTTTACGGTCCAGTTTTAAGGTTTTTAGGTCAAACTATAAACCAAACCATTAACGATTTTTAGTTATTGAAATCCAAAACCAAAATATTAAAATTTAAAACCAAACCGAACCCGTTAGTAATGATTTAGTTTTACGGTTTGAGCTTTATTGAGCCCAATATATAAAATGCATAACATACAAAATAAAAATGAGAAACTAAAGTTGTCTACAAGGTTAAAACATTTTAGCATCTTACATAATAAGTAGAACAAGTATACAAAAAGCTGCCTAGCCTCCATAACAAGACTGGAAGTGATGTCTAGATTACAAACTCAAACCAAAACACCTAAAAGCTTAGAAGTAGTTTTCTAGCTGTTGTACAAAATAGATTTTCTCATATAATAAAAATAAAATAAAACTTAACAAATACACGTAAACAAATATGTATGATATGAAATATCTGTCAAAATAAACATATAAATAAACCTTCGAGTTTTATACGGCCGGTTTTAGGTATAAACCAGAAACCAAACTGTTTGTTACCGTTTCAAAAACTTGAAACCAACCGATTGAAAGTTAAACAAAAAACCGACCACGAAATCAAACCGATAACCGGTTTAGACAGTTTCACAATTTGAAACCAAATCGTGACCACCCCAATATATTGTGTTATAGGCTCTGATAAAAACGCAATGAACAAACCCAAATTAACATTGTGTTATAAGGTTTAATAATAACATAATGCATAGAAACCCTAGTAAAAGCGTGATGACCAAAACACAGTTGAAAGGCACAGTGACTATAACCTTTAACACAATGCAAAAAAACCTAGTAAAAATGAATTTTTTTTAATTTTATTTTTATATAGCAATATCACACTCATATCAAAGATAAAAAACGCTTATTATTATGATGATTTAAAAAAATGCCGTATGAAAAAGTTATGGATGTTTTAAATTGATGGGGGAAATTGACATGTGTCATGTATGTGGAGAGAGAACGTCAATAAATATAGGATTTCTTTTATGGCATTCAACTATTTTCTTTTACCGTTCTTATTTATTTAAGACTTTGTATTTGATCATAATCCTATGTTTAAGCAACGGTTGCATGATCAAAATTCATCAAACCTATTTCTTGGTTATATGATGCATTACTTACTTGTCTTGTATTGGACGCCATGAGAAAAAGCTAAATGAGAAAAACGTTAAACTATTTTCAATCACTATATAAGCCTATCATGAATGTTCTTGTTAATTACGCATACATGGATCATGTTCAAAATTGCATATCATTTTGTTGAAGTATTGAAACGGAAAAAATAATTAAGCGGGTGGTGCCCATGTCGTGTTATGGTATTTGTGTAAAAATTTCAGGCTAGTGTAAACAGTAAAATTTTTAAGTTTACGTCGGATTCAACTAAGTAATCCATGAACACTACTCATATAACACCACTATCACTTGACGTCATAAACATAAATGACAAACGATCGATACACAACTATGCACTAAAGATGCGTTACTGGATCATGGAATGACCATGTATTGCCTAGTCAAGTCCAAACACGACCTACCACTTGCGAGTCAAGTTTGCATGATTTGAGAATAATAGAAAGGCTGTCGAATCGTAAAACACAGTGAGTTGAACGAATTCAATGAATAAGAGACTTAAGAATTCTCCACAACATGTGATGAACATATCACCTATGGGTCTACCTTGTCATGAATGTCAAGAATGGAAAACTTAAACATTTGAACTTTAATAATTCAATTTAATCAACAAAGTAAAAAAAGTAGATTGAAAAATGAATGAAAAATCAAGTAAAACAATGTACAAATGACAAAGTATTTAAATCTTCAATCAATTAAATAAATAAAAAAATTTGTTTGCATGACATGTTTTAAGCATCCTTGTCCACATGGCATGTTCTAATCACCCCTTTTAAGTTTTAGGAGAATAATGGTTGCCTAATATTCAAACACGTGTCATGCTATGGTTAAAAGTTTATTGTTTAGAAAAAATTAGTTATTTGTTAAAGGGTTTAGATATTCACACATCCATCTGTCTATTTCCACACTTTCAAGATGGGTCGTCTAGACCTAGACGGGGCGTCTAGGGTTCCTTTCTCTAACCACATTCCTGCCCTCGTACAAAGTCAAATTTGTCACATCAGACGGGACGTCTAGCCCTAGACGGAGCCGAAAGACGACCTGCCTGAGACGGGTCGTCTAGGCCTAGACGACCCGTCTTGCAGGTTGATTTTGACTTTGGTGGTCTACATGCATGTGAGTAAAGTAGTAAAGTGATACGACCCGTCTATGTAACGCCTCACTTTTTCGTACTTTCCTTAATTAGAAAGTATAATCGTATTTCTATTCATGGAAACTCGTATTCGTATTTCTTTTTCCAATTTTGTAATCCGAGACTTGAATCGTAATAAAAATTCATACTTGTTATATATACATGCCTTACATGCATTCAATCGTTTAAACTGATACTTGTTATACGTGCAAAGACTCATACATTAACACTCAATACCAAATCATACTTATATGCGTTATAAATGCAAAAATGACAAGTTATAGCATGAAATGAAAGATAAACTAAGTTCAAGGACTAAAAATGGCATAATCCAGAGAAAATGGTTTCTAGCCCATGGATTGGTACAATTTGTGTTTTCTGCATTAAATGCACTCAACCAACAACCTCTCTAACCTCAACTATAAATACCCACCTCCTCCCACTCTCATTTCACACCTCAAACACTTCTCTCTTTCTCTCTAAAGCTCTCTCTCCATCTGAAAGTTCAAGACTTTCAAAGTGAGTTCTAACTCACCCTTACCTCCATTCTTTGATTTTTCTTCATTTCTTAACACTTGAATCACCTCTAGGAATGTTTCCATAGGTTCTCTATGAAAAACCAACTTGGAACATCACCATATTTGAGGTCACAAGTGTAAGAACTTTCCATTTTAATAGGGTTTTAACCCACAAGTGTTGTATCCTTCCAAGCTTGTACTTGAAGCAAGATTTGAGTTGGTAGTGTGTGATTACTTAGAAGCCTTGGCTATCCTACCTTTAATCCACTACCTCACTTGATGATTTTGAATATTTTATGTCTTTCAATTTTTATTTTCATTTTAACTTATTCATGACCATGCTTGTTGTCCTTGTGACAACTTGTGCATTGGTGAACTATACGAAAGAGGTTAAAGGAATGTTATCCTCCTACCTCCATGCATGACTTCTATGAACTTCCATGATATTATGATCTACTTATTATGTATACTATATAATATATATATATATACACACACTAACCGAACCCTTGATGATAATCGAATGATTGTCCGTCATGGTACTAGGTTACTTCACCTAAGTACTTAACTTCTTGTTACGATTCTAATGGTATCTTAACCCATGAAAACACATCAACCCGAACGGGCATCATAGTGTCAAAACGAGTATTAGGTCTAGGTGGTTATTTTCTCATATACATACTTTGGTGTATTTAAATTCCTAATCCTCCGTTATCATCCGAATACTTACCAACCCACATTTTCCTATTGTAGGATAACTCGGTGATCCTCCAACTCTCCAAACTCTTCAAGGAAATTACCAAGTGGAAGCTTGCAAAACCGTGAGTACACTTGACCCATTTCCCTTTTTTACACAATTTGGGTTATAACATGTTAACTTACAAAATACACGAATACACACACTACATGCGTTATACACTCGATCCGTTATACATGCTTATTTTTATGCTTAGGTTCATGCTAGATTCATACATGCTTCTTGTCATTAACTTGACTAGCCCCAACTTAACATATATAGCGCTATAGGAGTAGTACACCGCCCATCGGGGTATTGTTAAGTATTAAGCTGATTCATTCTTAATTCATACTTTAGTCTCGTTACTTCGTGTGATGAAGGACACGTTCATTCTTGTGGACACTTGGGTTTGACAATTAGTATTGCATGCTAGCTTACCTTGTATACAATTACCATGTGGATTTGAGTAAATTCTTTTATACTTATGCTATGTACTTAAACTTGTATACTCGCCAATACTTTTTGTATTGAACTATACTTTTAACATGTTGTAGGTTAAAGATGTTGAATATGACGGATCTAGTAGGGACGACATAGAAACGCACCTACAATGTTAGGCCTTTTATGACAATTTGATATATGAAATGAAATGAATTTTTGATTTAAATATTGTCGTAAATGGTGTTATGATGCCTTGAGCAATCTATTTCGTCTCACTCAGATGTTTCCGCCATCGTTGGGGTGTGACAGTCTAGGCCTAGACAGGGCATATATTTCTTTGTTAAATAGAGCCATGCAGAGCATTTGATGTCACAACCAATTTGCACTTCATCGGAATTTTCCGCGTCTTCTTCTTTGGCTTATATTACTTCATCTGATATCATTCAAAGGTGGTGAAATGTCATCATACTAGGACGGCAACTATTTCTTTGGGCCGTATTCAGGCGAGTAATGGGTGCCTGAAGCCAATCCGGTAATAGTTATTAGGTTAAACTACTTGTTGTTTTAATTATTTACTAATGATGATACCGTTGTTAGGGGGAGACCGCCGTTCCGATTCTAACGAGCAAGAGGAGGTTGTGTGAAGTGTACAAGGAAATCAAAACAGACTGTTTCTATTGAACGAGCTTCCTCCCGTTGATGAAATATCCCATGTAGACGACTTGTACCAAGTTGATGCACCATGTTATCATGCGCAACATGGGTTTCCGGATTATGGATACGGGTGTGAATATTCGTACGTGCAACAACACGGTCCGGATGGATACGGAGGAGACGATTACGAAAGTTACAATGCAACACAATCTTTGTACGGTCAAGAAGTCTATCCTGATGGTGGAGGTTATGGTGGTGAGGCACCCCCATGCGCAGACAATCCGTACCTCACAGAGATGGTATCAAAACTTATTTATTTATGTTGGGCAGTTGAGTAAACATAAAATCTAGCATAACACTATCGATGTCACAAGTTTTCAACTCTCTAGATGAGCTAAAAAACTGGGCACAGGAAATGGCAAGGCGGATGGTTTCGTTATTATGACCCGACGATCAAAGAAAATTGGTGGAAGGACGGGGAGGGTATGGCTTGAATGTGACCGTGGTGGTGAGCCCCATTCTACAGCAACGGTTAGAAAAGCTAGAAGCAAGAAAACCGGTTGCCCGTTTTACCTGGTGGCTGTGCGAGACCATCCGTATGAAACATGGGGGATAAAAGGGGGAAAGACGGAACATAACCACCAGCTCTGTGAGGACCTGTCGGCCATACGTTTGTGCAAAGGTTTACTCCTAACGAATACAGATTGATCGAGCAGTTGACAGCTCAAAACATGGAGCCGCGCAGAATTTTTCAAACGATAAGGAAGTAGTTTCCCGACAGTTTCCATGTTCAGAAAAACGTTCAAAACGCATTTCAGAAGATTAGGGCCGAACAAAGATACGGACTGACTCCCATGCAGTCGCTATAAAACATCCTTATTACAAACGAATTTATTTACGAGATACGGGAGGAACCCAAAACAGAGATCATTACAGAGATCTTCTTTGCTCATCCCTACTCAAGTGAAATATGGCGTGCGTTCCCGCACGTTTTGCTGATCGATTCCACGTACAAGACGAACGTATACAACATGCCATTTGTCTAGATAGTTGGTATGACGCCCAACAACTATTTGTTTTGTATCGTGCATGCTGCTATCTGCAAATAACGTAGTGATAACTTTGTATGGGTGCTTGAGAGGATCAGGTTGATGTTGGACGAATGTATGGAGCCACGTGTGATTGTAACGGATAGAGACCTGGCCCTAATTAACGCATGTGCTAAGGTTTTTCCAAACGCCTCTCGATATCTTTGCAGGTTTCACATACAACAGAATATTTGTAAGCACTGCAAGAGCGCATTCACAGGAGAAGACTGACAAAATTTTTTGTCATCTTGGGGGAGATTGTGTGAGTCTCCATCAATACCCATATACGAGTACAACTTGCGCAACCTGCAAAAGCGACTTGTGGAGTGCAAACGTTCAAGTAAGTTTTTGTAATAAAATGTGACCTACCTATGTACATTTAACTAATTATTGATATATTTTAGGGGTGTTTACGTATGTGTATGATAACTGGCTGAAAGACTACAAGGAAATGTTCATCTTTGCATGGACTTATCAGAGTCGCAACTTCGGGTAGCGTACCACAAACAGAGTTGAGAGTCAACACGCGGATTTAAAGAGATACGTCCAAGATAGGAGCTCGCTGGACCGTATAGTAGGTTGTGTCAAGGATATAGTTGAAACACAATACGTTGAAGTAAGGAGGAGCTTTCGAGAAAGCATCGAAAAGAAAAAATAATAAACCACCACAAAAGCCCGTTATTTGACAACCTACGTGGAAAAATTTCCCATACAGCGCTTGACTTGTTGAGTGGAGAGCTACTTAGGAAATTAGACGTGTTACAGCGCTTGCATTCATCTTGTGGATGTCAGATATGATACAACTGTGGGTTGCCGTGTGCTTGTAGGCTGGAAAAGTAAGTACGTGTAGGTAATACTTGCTAAACGTGAAGCGATGTGTGTTTTATATGTCCGCTATTCATGTGACTTTAAACAGTGCATTGTTTTAACTGTGCAGAGCATCCGATTCAACTCGAAGACGTAGACATCTTCTGGCAGAAACTTAACTTTCAGCCATGTAAATTAATACCGGATGACGTTGACGTGGTAGAAGGAACATTGTTCGGCAACAGTTAGAGTCACACCCCCCTGCTCAGAAAAAAAGCTTATTGGGAAAGATTAAAGCGGTGTTGCCTCCAACCAAATCCACCAAGAAACCACAGGTTGTCCAACAAAATACTCATGGACGACCAACAACAAAGCAAGCACAACTTTGTTCCATCCCAGGGTTCCCAACAAAGTACATACGATGCCCCCCGCCACAGCTCGTACGTTCGTCGCAGGCCACTCAACAGTCGGTCATAAAGTCTCAAAAACCCAGAGCGGGGCGAAGCCGTTCAACGACTTCTAAACAAAGAGAGATTCGAGACGATAACGGTTTTCCGTTGATAGTGGGTGACGATTATGTGTCAACAATCAAACGGTTTAAGTCTCTCCTTCCAACATTGTTTCACCCGTACATCTCGTGCATACAAGATGTGAGGCCAGACGGTCATTGTGGGTTTCGGTCTGTGGCTGTGGGCTTGGGTATGGGAGAACGTGCGTGGAGCTACATTCGAAAAGACCTTCTACAGGAGATGGATCAGAACGCATCGATCTGGGCGCCAATATTTGAAGCATGGGAGGAATGATACTTTTACATGCATCGTCAGAGCCTAATCTGGGATTCAGTGGAGCGTTGTCCCCCCACATACTGGATGGACTTCCCCCACGCAAGGCTTCTTATCGCACAAAGGTACGGTATAGTGGTTCACCTGTTAAGCATCGATGGTTTTCCACATTCTTCTCGATAATGAATCCTCCGACGGATCGAGAACCACGAACGATAACGCTTGCACATGTTAACAATAACCACTTCATACATATTAAGCTGGAAGGCCAGTTTCCAATGCCGACGGTAAACGGACTATGGTTGACCTACCGAAGCGCCGCTGCAGAACAATGGCTATATACATGAATCCCCCACCAAATCCAAATCCGAGTATTAATTACGTCGACAGTGAATCAGAAGAATGAGGTTTTTTGTATACCTAAGACGATTTTTTGTATACTTAATACGATTTTTTTGTAGAATTAATACGATTTTTTTAATTAATACGAATTTTTGTATACTTGATACAAAGTTTTTTTATATAATTAATAAGTTTTTTTGTATAATTAATAAGATTTTTTATAATTAATATGAATTTTTATAAGTTTGTTTATAATTAATGTGATTTTCTATGAAAAAGAAAAGACAAAAAATGGGATATACGATTTGTCTAGATCTAGACAAGCAGTCTTTTTTTGCCACAAGACATTTTTACCCCTAGATTACACTCCGTCTAGGCCTAAACCAGGGGCAAAAGGGTAATATTGTCGAATTAACGACCCGTCTAGTCCTAGACGCTGCGTACCATTTGAGCGGCAACTTTGAAACTGACAACTTTTTGAATTTTAAAGGGAAATGCTTAATTACCATTTTACCCCTGAATTGCCACCCGTCTAGCCCTAATTCATGGGTAAAATGGTAATTTACCACTCTCAGCTGTAAAGGACCCAGGTGGTTAATTACCATTTTGCCCATGAATTAGGCCTAGATGGGTGGCAATTCAGGGGTAAAATAGTAATTAACCATTGGACTAGCAGAGACGTCTAGACCTGTACGTCACGTCTATGGTTAATTACCATTTTACCCCTAAATTGCTACCCGTATAGGCCTAATTTAGGGGTAAAATGGTAATTAACCACCTGAGTCCTTTACAGCTCAGAGTGGTTAATTACCATTTTACCCCTAAATTAGGCCTAGACTGTAACATCCGTCAAAAACCGGGTTAACCAAACCCGTTTCGTTTATTAACCGAACAATCAGTTAAAAATTTCGTTGCGTATTTATTGCTCAAATTAATTTTAAACGAAACATAATTAATGAGGATATTAGAATATAAAATTATATTTGAAAATCTATTAAAAATAATGAAATAAAAATATAATACTGATGCCGGGTTTCGAACCCGGGTCAGCCGAGGATCATGCAAAGCTTTAACTCACATCCTTCCAACCGCTCCGCCACTTGTGTTGTTTGTTAACATATTGAAACAATTAATACATAAAATGAATCTGGAAAACAAACCCAGTTACACAGCGCGCCCAAATCCGCTCTCGCAGGAAATCCCGACAATTTCGTCAAACTTTGCCGTTTTCTTTGGTCATAACGGATACGTTTACACCCACGCCGGTTATAACTGAAAGACATTAATGGCACTCATTCAAATTATCGGACCATAACCGAGAAGCGTTGAATTCGAAACCGGAAATACACTGAAACCTGAGTTATACTTTATCCATCAGTGAGCTCGCGAGTTTATCAAGATTACACTCTTCTTTTCGCTCAGAAAACCTCGCCGGAATTCTCTGTAAATTAACCGGAAAGTTTCGCCGGAAAACCGAATTCATTCCATCCCGTCTGCTTACCCAAGAAATAAGATCTTAGAGCTCATACTGACATCACCCACACTCACCTTAAACCTCTGAAGAATCTCTGTCGCAAGAAATTTCACTCGCCGGAACTCTCTGCAAGTCACCGGAAAACCGGGACTTTCATCTACACGGTAATTACCTCGACTTTTCTGTTTCATTCCATTATTGGACAAATTCTAATATCAATCCCTCACCCAGAATCTATTCCAGACGACGTTGCCAGATTTTCTGTTTTCGCCGGAAAATTTCTGAAATTCCAGAAACTTGCTGTTAACCGGTATGATCATTTAAACCTACTGATAATCGTTACTCAGTAGTTCAATTACACATTTAATCCCTCCAAACTGTTAATTGATTCTAACAGCCGAAGGTCACCAAAACAGAGCCGACGATCTTTGCCGGATTTCTGAAGAAGACGATCTGTTCGGTACTTTCTTTCCCCAAACTCTTCTGTTCAATACTTTTCACTTGTTCATATTATTCATTAACCGAATTAATCAAGTAACAGTTAGTTAACCGATGTCTGTGTTTTAAACGAAGAAGACGAAGTTGTGTATGTTATAAGATTAATTAAAATCGATATTATGAACGTTAGACACACAGTCCAGCGGTGGACTGTGTGCAGACAATATGCATACGACGCGAGTTCGATTCCTATCACAACCATAACCTCTGTAATAAAAATGTTTTTTTTAGAAACTGAACTGGGTTAACTCAGTAATATGTTAAGTATAATAAAAACTAGAATATTTACCAAGTTGGACACACAGTCCAGCGGTGGACTGTGTGCCAAACTAAACCACAGGTCCCGGGTTCGAGACCTGTGGAGAGCACCGAGTCGATACATTAAATCTTTATTTTAAAATAAGTGATTTTCGGATTAACTTAATTAGTATATAAATATAATTAAAAACAGAAATATTTCGGGTTAGACACGTAGCTCAGTTGGTAGAGCTGCGTGCACGCGTACGGGAGGTCTCGGGTTCGAGTCCTGCCCGGTGCATACTTACACACAAATAAACCGGTCAAACAGTCAAACGCTTATGGTCAAACAGTCAACACTTATGGTCAACGGTCAAAAGTCAACATTTTTTTTATTATTTTTATTTATTTATTTAAATTAAAAATCAATTAAAAATACTTAAAAATAACATTCCTAAAGTTAGAAAATAGCCTAAAACTCACAAAAATATATCCAATAATCCTATTAAAATTGTTAATAAAATCCATTTATTTACCTTACTTTTTCGTTATTAATTAGGTTAGTTTTTCCTCGTCGATCAATCCTCTAAACTCGTGCGCATTCAACATCATCAACCGAACGCACCCACTGTGAGTGAATCTCTACAAATTCCCCGTTTTAATCACGTTTTTGGGGTGTATCATGTGTCTTACCATTTATTATATTTAAATCATTGTGCGTACATCATATCATGAACAAATGTGTATTCAGTTTGTATCAACTGTTTGTGTGGTTATTGTTTAGATTTAATTTATTATTTTTAATACATGCAATTTCATAGGACGCCGCTCCCCATTACATTATGAGCGTTGAGCAGTTCCCCATTACATTATGAGCGTGAACCGGGCGTTGCCAACATACGATCGGCTCCGTTTGATTGAGCCTTGATCGCACAGACATTCATCATAGGCCGTCAGTTCCCCATTACATTATGAGCGTGAACGTGACGTTGCCAACATATACAGTTTCATTCATGTTATATATTCATGCAAGTTCATATGTTATTGTATGTTATTGTATGTTATTGTTTGTTGTTGTTTGTTATGGTATGCTATTGGGTTGTTATTGTATGCTAATTGTTTGTTATTGTATGTTTATTTACGTTTGTTCATATAGGAATATTGCACAATTTTTCCGTATTAAATACAATAAGAAATAAACAATAAATGTTTTCTAACAAGGTTCACTCGCCAACTTTTGTTGATCCAAAAACCATTTTTACATATGATACAGGTGAACAGGATGAAGCAAGGAAAACATAGGAAATTGCCTTAGAAGAAAAATAATGAAGTTTAGAAGGATGAATAGAACATGTTGTATTTGTTTGATATGATTGTATGATCTCTTTTAAATTGAAATAATAAATATGAAACATTATAATAAATGTCATGAGCTTTGATGAAAACCCAATCATGCCCCGATCACCTTTTCCGCTGCGGGTCGGGGTGTGACAGGTTGGTATCAGAGCTTTTGACTATAGGGATATAGGATAGGTTATTAGACCCTTAGAGCCTATACTATAGTTGATTAGATTTTAATTGTTTATGTGGTTATATGCAAACTCATGATGTTTATTTCTTTCATATTTATTTCATACACAAATGCATGCAAATACTTCCGATACTACCTTTTGTGATACATAGCGAATTATACTTACAGACAAACATACATGATTACATACACATTCATCATACATATTTCCATGCTCATATATCCAAATCATCTTCATACTTCCGTTATTCAAATTGTTTTTTGCATTTTTCATTTTTCAAATCTCATCAAAATGAGTTCTGTGACGGGCATTAGTAACTGTAAGGGTACAAGTACCGGTAGTCGGAACGTCCTGTCTAGGTTGGCATTCGTATAAATCCAATATAACGGACCAGTTTGCCTACCTGGGGACTAACGATGAGAGTACAAAGGACCTATTAGGCCAAAGCATGCCACACCAAACGTCGTTTGAACTAACCCCACTTTGAGGTGTCACCGTGTCCACACCGGGATACATTCCGAATATCATACGTTACATACATATTTCTCGATTTTCTCCGGGTTTTAGTGTACGTAACCAGGCTAACACATGCGAACCATATGAAAAACCCGGTAATCATGGGGGCCCACATGATTACGAAGGTGAAGTATGGCGGCATGCAAGGCCCAATTACGAGCAAAGCCCAAGACATCCTATGGATGTAGTAGATTTATTATGCTATGTTTATTTTATGAATGTTCATTCCTAAATACGACACATGATCCCAAAAACATCCAACTCATACTCTTCATATGTATTCCTTGTAGATGTCTTCTAATTCCGCTCGTAGGAAGATGAGAGCAGGAAAAGCTCGCGAGCGTATGGCTGCCCAAATCGCTCAACAAATGGCTGCCGTAATACCCAACATTGTAGTTCAAGTCCAACAAGCCCTTACCGCTAATCCCGTCAATCAAGAAGTTCAAAATGTTGTCAACCCTCCCCCAAATACCACTAAATGCACCTACAAGCATTTCAAATCCTGCGACCCTACAAAATACGAAGGGACTGAAGGTGTCACCGCTCTTCTCTATTGGTTTGAAGAATGGAAAACATTTTTCTAAATTGCGATTGCCCCGATGATCGTAAAGTGCGATATGCTACTGGTCGTTTATTTGGAATAACACTTACTTGGTGGAATACAGAGAAGGCCAAACGAGGTGTTGAAGATACTATGACTTTGACTTGGGAAGAGTTGAAAGAAATCATGACAAGACGGTTTTGCCCAAGGAGCGAAATCAAGAAATTAGAGGATGAATTCTATTCGTTGAAACAAAAGGAAGGCGACCACACCACATACAACAAGAGATTCCTCGAGTTAAATCAAATGGTTCCCAACTTGTTCACTCCCCTCTACCGTTTGATCGAGCACTACATTCGAGGTCTTCTTTCAAAGATTCAAGACTCTGTAATAAGTACCACGCCTGCAACTTTGGAAGCAGCAATGGAGTTAGCCACAGAGCTCACCGAGAACCGTATATGGAATAAAGACTTCAAGGAGGAGAAGAAGAAGAAGGATAAAGCATCAACTGAAACTTCAAACTCCACCCAAACCGAATCCCCTTCTCAACCCATTTCCAAGAGAAAGCGAGATGGACAACTTTTCACTGCCACCCAACGCAACCAACCAGCCTCACAAGCCGTACCCCTCCAAGCTATCCCAATCACTCAAGTAGCACCCAACTCAACCTACCCAAATAAGAAACCTTACCTTGGACCTCACCCTCAATGTAACACCTGTTTTTATCACCATCCATCTACCTTACTTTGTCGACTATGTGCGAATTGTGGACGCTATGGTCATTTGAGCAAGGTTTGCCGCACCCCTCAAAACCAAACCTCACCCCCTACTCAAAACATGATCCAAACATATCAACAACCCCAATACCCCATGTTACCTTATGTTCGAGCTTGTTTTAATTGTGGCGACCCTACCCATTATAGAAACACGTGCCCTCGATTGGTTAACATCATAAACGCCCAAGCTCAAGCAAACCCAGTTAACCGAGCAAATCAAGAAAACCCAACCACTAGGCCACCAGCAAGAGGAAGAGTTTTCAACATCAACGCCCATCCTGTTGAAGATAATGACGGCCCAAACGAAACCACCCAACTAGTCCCCTTCACCAAGAATCAAGATTCAACTCCAACCGCTTAGTTTTATGTTTTTCTTTATGTTATCTCAATTTTCACGTGTCTCAATTTTAAATTGGAAATTTATCCAAGGATCTAAATGCGAATTACTATTTCAGTTTTGTTTTTATACTCATTGATTTAACATTCATATCATCATACCTCATGACACATCACAGTGTCATCATTTAAAGAAGTTGAGCTGTGTCTCACTTCTACATGGACTAACCTCTCCATCATAACAAACGAGAGAGGTACTGTCATCATTCAAACATGTATGCTATCAGAATTAAGACTCAAGCTTTGGTTGATTGTGTTTGTTTATGTTTTAGAGTCACATAGAACTAATCATAACTTACGGTTAAAGCCAATGAAAATTTGACAAGAATATGGTGGATACGCCGCTGGTACTTCCTATATATAAGTATTCTTGCCAAAGGATCAGAGGCATTGTCAGGCGGTTATGAGAAGTTCCATGTAGGATTTAGTAATGTATTGGTTGAAATTTGTTTTATACTCACTGATTTAGCATTCATATCATCTCATCATTTAAAGAAATTGGATACTGTCATCATTCAAACATGTTTACTATCAGAATTAGGACTCAGACATTGGTTGTTGTGTTTATTTATGTTCTAGAGTCACATCATAGAACCAATCATAACTTACTGATAAAACCAATGAAAATTTGACGAGAATATGGTGGATACGCCGCTGGTACTTCCTATATATAAGTATTCTTGCCAAAGGATCAGAGGCATTATCAGGCGGTTATGAGAAGTTCTATGTAGGTTTTAGTAGTAGAAGTTTTGTTTTAGGATATAACCTTATCTTTCCAAACATATCAAAACTCTTGCGCATGAAATCATATTTAGTCAATCAACTCTGTTTATCAATATTCATTATCTTAGGCATCAAAAAGCGATTCCTGTAGCAGGGTACTCAACCCTTACAAGGAACGTTACCGCCTCAAACAAAATTTGAACTCTTACTCCTTTCTAAGTATGTAACTGTCAAATTAAAACACCATCCTTTTTAGTCAAACATGCCACTACTTAAATTTCGGGACGAAATTTCTAAAAGTAGGGGATACTGTAACATCCGTCAAAAACCGGGTTAACCAAACCCGTTTCGTTTATTAACCGAACAATCAGTTAAAAATTTCGTTGCGTATTTATTGCTCAAATTAATTTTAAACGATACATAATTAATAAGGATATTAGAATATAAAATTTATATTTGAAAATCTATTAAAAATAATGAAATAAAAATATAATACTGATGCCGGGTTTCGAACCCGGGTCAGCCGAGGATCATGCAAAGCTTTAACTCACATCCTTCCAACCGCTCCGCCACTTGTGTTGTTTGTTAACATATTGAAACAATTAATACATAAAATGAATCTGGAAAACAAACCCAGTTACACAACGCGCCCAAATCCGCTCTCGCCGGAAATCCCGACAATTTCGTCAAACTTTGCCGTTTTCTTTTGTCATAACGGATACGTTTACACCCACGCCGGTTATAACTGAAAGACATTAATGGCACTCATTCAAATCATCGGACCATAACCGAAAAGTGTTGAATTCGAAACCGAAAATACACTGAAACCTGAGTTATACTTTATCCATCAGTGAGCTCGCGAGTTTATCAAGATTACACTCTTCTTTTCGCTCAGAAAACCTCGCCGGAATTCTCTGTAAATTAACCGGAAAGTTTCGCCTGAAAACCGAATTCATTCCATCCCGTCTGCTTACACAAGAAATAAGATCTTAGAGCTCAAACAGTCAACGCTTATGGTCAACGGTCAAAAGTCAACATTTTTTTTATTTATTTATTTAAATTAAAAATCAATTAAAAATACTTAAAAATAACATTCCTAAAGTTAGAAAATAGCCTAAAACTCACAAAAATATATCCAATAATCCTATTAAAATTGTTAATAAAATCCATTTATTTACCTTACTTTTCCGTTATTAATTACGTTAGTTTTTCATCGTCGATCAATCCTCTAAACTCGTGCGCATTCAACATCATCAACCGAACGTACCCACTGTGAGTGAATCTCTACAAATTCCCCGTTTTCATCACGTTTTTGGGGTGTATCATGTGTCTTACCATTTATTATATTTAAATCATTGTGCATACATCATATCATGAACAAATGTGTATTCAATTTGTATCAACTGTTTGTGTGGTTATTGTTTAGATTTAATTTATTATTTTCAGTACATGCAATTTCATAGGCCGCCGCTCCCCATTACATTATGAGCGTTGAGCAGTTCCCCATTACATTATGAGCGTGAACCGGGCGTTGCCAACATACGATCGGCTCCGTTTGATTGAGCCTTGATCGCACATACATTCATCATAGGCCTTCAGTTCCTCATTACATTATGAGCGTGAATGTGACGTTGCCAACATATACAGTTTCATTCATGTTATATATTCATGCAAGTTCATATGTTATTGTATGTTATTGTATGTTATTGTTTGTTGTTGTTTGTTATGGTATGCTATTGGGTTGTTATTGTATGCTAATTGTTTGTTATTGTATGTTTATTTACGTTTGTTCATATAGGAATATTGCACAATTTTTCCGTATTAAATACAATAAGAAATAAACAATAAATGTTTTATAACAAGGTTCACTCGCAAACTTTTGTTGATCCAAAAACCATTTTTACATATGATACAGGTGAACAGGATGAAGCAAGGAAAACATAGGAAATTGCCTTAGAAGAAAAATAATGAAGTTTAGAAGGATGAATAGAACATGTTGTATTTGTTTGATATGATTGTATGATCTCTTTTAAATTGAAATAATAAATATGAAAAATTATAATAAATGTCATGAGCTTTGATGAAAACCCAATCATGCCCCGATCACCTTTTCCGCTGCGGGTCGGGCTGTGACATAGACGGGTGGTAGTTCAGGGGTAAAATAGTCTTTCACCACTTATTCCATACGGGTCGTCTAGACCTAGACGACCCGTCTATGCCTCGTATATGACTGGCTAGCCTAGACGACCAGCCACATACGACCAACAACCACATACACACTCAAACACACACACGCATACGTATTCTAGTTGTTTGACAGTATTTGGAGCGTATTTTTGGTGAAACCAAGCATCTCTTGTATGTATTTTCACCTAAACTTCATTAATCTTCAATGTATTATGCATTTATACCGTAGGTTGTGTGTGAATTTCATGATTTTTGTGGTTTAGGGGCTGTGATGTTCATGTATATGGGTTTTTCGTTAAACAAGACGGGGCGTCTATCCCTAGACGACCCCAAGAGACGACCAAAATATTTGTTTTCTTTTATTTAACTTATATAATTTATTGTTTTAATATTATTTTTTATTATTTGGTTTATTGTTATTATTTGTGTTATATTGTTATTATTATCACAGATTAGTTATGGACGAGATTGTAGATCCGATACACGGGGACCCACATCCGCATGGTCCGCGACGGGCTCTGCCAGCGACGACGGATCTGCTACACGGCCACCCCTATCTTGAGTTCCCGCCCGACACCGAGGCTGCCCGTTTTTGCAGGAAGCTACGCTGGATGCACGTCGGATCGCATGCGGCAGTCGACTGGGATGCGATTGAGGCGATTGGTGAGACGCCGAGACTGCGTTTTTTCGTTCCCGTTGATTCCCCGTGACACCGTCTGTTTGACTTGGCTGGCACGCCGAGTTATAGGGAGCTGCTCATCGAGTTCCTGTCGACATTCATGTTTCACCCTCCACGGGTCGACCTGCCGCCTCCCTAGCCACAAGCTTCTCCCCCTTCGCCTGAGGTTTCATTTAGGCTTGCCGGTGTGTGGCGTTCGATGACGCTTGCTGAGTTTGCCGTTCATAGCGGTATATACCTGCAGGAGGAGATTGCTACGGATGTTTATACGGAGGGCTAGTGGTGGTGGATAGACCCACTCTTTTCGGATTTTGGGAGGTGGTCGCAGGGCATGACACTTGGGAGCATGTCAGGGCGAATGGGAGGATTTCACACGTTGCCGACCCGTTATATAGGTACGTACATTTATTACAATAATTATTTGATTATTATTGCTATGAATTAATTTTCATATTTCGCTAATATTATGTGCAGGTATCTACATCGGATGCCCGCTGCGTCTATACCGCTCGCGGACACAGCCGTGAGTGTAGACGAGCACCGATTTATTTTTCTACTATTGCGTATTGTATAGGAGGCCGTGCGCACTTGCGCACGGTCTCGCCCAGTACTTCATCTCCACCCATCACTGGTAGAAGCGAGACTTTTTGTACGGCGGGGCGTACGTCACCGTGAATGCTCGGTCGTTAGGTCATCTGCCGGAGACAGACCCACACATGCAGCCGGCCATACCGTCGACGCGGATGGGTTTTCAAACCTTGCGGGGGATGAAGCTGGTGAAGAGGTTCAGCGTGCTAGGCGGGCGGTTTAAAACCCACGCAGGTTAGCTATGGATTCCGGAGCCGCTGCTAGATCAGTTTGATCCAGTCTATCCGCCGACAGATGAGGCATCGGTCGTCCAGGAGCCTCCGGTGGATTTAGACGGACCGGCACCGGCACCGCCACCACCACCTCAAGGGGCGCCCCAGTTTCCGCAGCACGTTATTCCAGGTCATGCCCCGGGAGGTGCAGCATACACGTGCTTACGAGCCGACGTCGACATGCTTATGGATCTCATGGGCTGGATTGTTTGGGAGTAACAGGATAGACGAGAGAGAGACGGATTACCTCCCATACCGCTCCCACCACATCATCAGCAGTAGCTAGATCCCGACCTCGACTCCACTCGTATGCATAGACGTTTTGTATTTAGTATTCAGCTGTACAGATACATATTGTTATGGATGTACAAAGTTATGTTATATATGTTATATCTATTATATCTAACTTTGTTTTCCGTTATTCGATTACTTGATGGTTGTTTGTGTTAAATCGACATTGAAATGTAATATGGAAACAACATATAGTACTTGGATTCTTCTTAAAATGTTGAAAACAGTATTAAATTTAAATATTATATTTAAAAAATAAAATGTAAAAACAATTAAATATTTAAATGATCGAAAACGCTAACTTATTTTTATACAATAAACAAAACTTTTTAAAAATCTCAAATTACACCATCAAAAAAACATCAACCTCCAACAACAACCAATTTACCCCACCAAACACCACTTTTTCAACCTCCAACAACAACCAATTTATCCCACCAAAACACCCATTTTCCAACTAAAAAAAACCATGGTCCTAGACGGGTCGTTTAGGTCTAGACGGCCCGTCTACACACATAAATTTCTACGCACTTCCATGCACCTGCTGACCCCTAAAAATCAGTGCCTAGACGGGTCGTTTAGCCCTATACGACCCGTCTAGGGCCCAAGGGTGTCCAAATAGACGGCATGAATATCCGGATAGATTGAGCCTTGTTAAATAAGGATATTTAACAATGATTAAATTTTCTTTTTAAAAAATGTTTCAAACGTAGCAATGTATACAAGGCATGTATATCAAAAATTAATATTAAAATATAAAGTTCAAATCTTTATTTTTTTAATATGTTATTTAAATAAAAAAGGTACGAATTTCCATGTTAAACTCATTTCACCTTTGTAAGTAATAACTGATTTTTAACTTACGATTAATAACAAAAAATGAAAAATGTACAATAAATCTAATGAAAGTAACTTTCGTAATTGATAGTTATTAATAAAATATAATTTACATCATCTAAATAACTAACATGTTGGTGCATAGAGGTGTTGTACCCTATGTTTAGAGGACTTTAAAAAAAAAAAGTTAACATTACATTTTTAACCCGAAACTACTTGAGATTTTTTACTTTTAGCTCAACGTTTTACGTTTTGTTCTAGATTTTGTGAGTTAACATAGTGTAACGTGCGTGTGTGTTCAACGTTTTTATGTTTCGTTTTAAATTTTGCGAGTTAACATGGCACAACATGCGTGTGTGGCTCAACTATTTTTACGTAGTCTATTTTTCCCGTCTGACATGTTCACCGCAACACGCTTGTCCTAAATGGACTTACTTATTATTTTATATTGTTTTACGTTTTAGTCTAATTTCTTCGCATTAACACACCACAACTTTAATATTGGTGGTTGTTGGCGGTGATGTGACATTGGTGCTATGTCACAGTTTTACACCCCTATCGCAACGCGAGAGGCTTAATACTAGTTTAGTTATTAATTCTTAAGTTAATTTTTTTATTTAAATTAAATTTATTTTCGGTAATAAAAAAATAAAATAATGAAAAACAAACAATAAATTCAATCAAAGTAAATTTCGCAATTATAAATGAAAATATTATGTTTCCCAATTTTAATTGTAAGAAACATTAATGGTTTCGTCAAATATTATGCCACCTTTATTTTCATAAAATATAAAACGAGTGTTTAAACCTATCAGGTTATCAGGTCACTCGGTATGAGGTCGTCCAGACCCGGCGACAACTCCCAACACTGTCCCGGGTGGTTGGTCGTCGTCGTGGGCATCCGCAGGGAGACGTTGGAGACGGGGCTTAAAATTTAAATATTTAGCCGTTGAACGGCTATTAGGTTAATAATTTTTTTAAATTAATAAATTTACCTATAAATACACCAATACCATCCCACTTTTTTACACACTTTATCCACCTCTATCTCTCAGATTTATAAAATCATTCCTATTTCTTTACAATTCTTCAACCTTTTATAAAATCATCCAGCTTTCGCCATGAATCAATACAACCTGAACAACCCGAACCCGAACCCAAACCCGAACCAAAACATTTTCTCGGTACCCAGCTACTATCCTAGTATGGAATCGAGTTGGTCATCCTCGCAATTTTCGTACAACACATTGGGGGCCCAACACGTTTTCACAAATGAGCCAACTGCAATCAATGCAACAAATGCAGTCGGTGCAACAAATGATGATGCGAAACTTGTTCAATTCGCAATTTCCATCCCAACCACAATATTCCCCAACACCGGAGTCTTTCCAACCACAATCCGAAGCAGATGACGTTCAAGAATTTGTGCCAGAGACCCAACCGCAATCGTCTAAACGAAAAAAATGGAAGCAACATATGGTTGAGAAAGATCAACCTTCAAAAGGAAAGACAAAACTTTGGACGAAGATGGAGGAGGAGGCGTTAGCCAAGGCGTGGGTTAGCACTTCCAAAAGCCCCATTATCAGTATATAAAAATATATAAATTTTATACCAAAAATTTATAGATTATTCTTTTTTTATATATCGTTTGCTACATTTTAAAAATATAGGTAACAACCAAATCGGTGAAGGGTTTTGGAAAAGAAATACTATCGAAGTTTCTTGCGATAATGGAACAAAGTCATTATCGCGACATCGATTCCGTCGCTTCGAAGTGGCGAAAGATGCATCCGGTCGTTAACCGGTTTTCGACGATTTATAATAACTTGTATACTGGTCGCCGTAGTGGGTTGAGTGATGAAGACGTTTTTAAAGAGGCGATGCGTAGATACGAAGATACGCATCAGACCGTTTTCCCCCACCTACGTGCTTGGGAAGTTTTGCGAACCAGTAACAAGTGGGCGCCAGTTCCGAATGAGGTTGCAACGGCTAAACGAACAAAAACCTCGGAGACCGGTAGTTATAGTGCGGGGGGCTCGGACGCACGATGCCAAATAAATATAAACGACGAGTCCGAATTTGATGATGAAGAGTTTTAGGTTCGAGAGGAGGAACGTCCCGCGGGCAGGGACAAATCCAAAAAGGCGGCAGCTGCAAAAAAATAAGCCGTGATGGGAGGCAGTTCCAAAATGGACGAGTTTATGGCTCAGTTCAAAGCGTTCACCGAGGTCATGGCCCAAAAGGCAAAAGGCGAAGGAACGTGAGGTCGAAGAACGGGTTCGGTTGAAGCATGAGAAAAACGAGTATAAAGAGTGGGAGATCATGACAGCCGACATAAACTCGTATCCGGAATAAGATCGACCGATTTTGCGAAGAATGAAAGAAAAAACCGCAAAAAAATGGAGTTCATAGGATTTTTTTAGGTTATGTTTTTTATTTTTTTCGGTTATTATTTTTAAAGTTTTTTTAGGTTATGTAATATGTGGTTTTTAATACTAATGATTTTATTTTATATTAGTAAATGTTAAAAACTAGTTTAATTAAAAAAATAAATAAATTAACTAGGTGGGGTCGGTCGTCACCCATTTCCTTGCTTCCATCCTTGGAGGGGCATTCTCCAAGGATTCTGATGTGGATGCTGACATGACGGATCGTTCTCCAGAGAGGCCCGTCACCCACACCGAGTAGGCTCATGTAAACGATTATTTTTCTTTATTAGGTAGGAGGATAGGATTACAATTTTATTTGAGCTTATTGTTTAAACATAAATTTATTAATTTATTAATTGCAGCATCATTACTCCCTTCTTTAATTTGACCACCGTGTAAAATTTTGTTTATAAAAAGCCATATACATTTAAGGTGTGGATTAACTTGCATTGAAAAAAACTGTATTACTATTTTGTATATTCACAAAATCCCATCCATGTTTGAATATGGTATATTCAAGAGCCGGGTTTTTTTTTCATAACAAAAATCAAATACAATATCAAAGATCCACAACTATGTTAAAAATATCAAACTCATAATGTCGGTTATTTTTGAATGTTATAATTTAGTGCTACTTCAATTTGTAACTCTACTCCATATATATAGAAGATTAGTTTTTATTTATTACATCTTTTCATAATTCAATCCTTCTAAAACTGTTGTTTGTATTTTATTTTGTTATAAATTATTATGATTTGTAATACTTTCTATACACTCATAATATACAAGGATATGTCTTAAAAAGCAAAAGATCAATCTTCATCTTCATAAAAAGTTGCTAGCACAGGTACGTGATAATTTTAATTTTAAAATGTTTAATTTTGATCGTATCTTAATTGAATGTAAAGTTACTTTTCACAACTAATAACTTCTTAATTATTTTTGTAGGCGATGTCGCAAAAAATTCCATTATCTGGCATTTCAAATGGTACGAAACATCTTACATTGTTAATTAATATAATTTTATATATTTAAAAAATAACACACTATAGAGTTCGTTTGTATTTAAAGCACCCGTTTTCAATTATGGACAAATGTATGTAGCATAATAAAGAGTAAATAGTAGAGATGAAGATAGCCAATGATTTTATAGCATAGTGACATTTTAGGGGTAAGATAAGGTTTTGGGACTAATAGATTCTAAGTTTGATTCTTATAACACGGTTTTTTCCCATATTTATTGGGTTTCATCCTAAATGGTGTATAGACATTGCGAAGTGGAGATGTATATGATTGGGTGGTTGCGCTAATGACACGATAATACTTCAGTGATTCGTCAGTGATTCAAATTTGCCGTTCAAAGAAAAAGTAGAGATGAAGTTAAGATGCTAATAATAGATACATATGATAAAGTTATAAATAAAACAACATCTAATGTTGTATACAAAGAAATTTTTAAAAATTTATAATTTATTTTTAAGTTTATGAATTAATATTGTAATCTAGTTTTTTCCTTATTTAATATAATACATATGATTTTATATACATATTTGTGAATTATATCCTTTAAAATTTTCAACCCATTTACCTAATCTAGTGATATATAAAGAAAGACAACTTAAGAAAGCCTATAATTTAAAATGAGGTGTTATTTAACTACAATCTTTATAATGTCATACGTAGTAGGCATTATAGGGGCATATAATTGTTTAATAATGTCTTCAACATCGTTCCTGTAAATATTATAGAGACATAGAAAGAGAAAAATATTTCTAAAATCATGTTTAAAAAGAAAAATAATAGAAAGCAATAAATGAAATAGTTATTTTACCCTTACACATTTTTTGAAGAAGTATTATGATGATGATGTGACGAAAATCACGTACTATTACCCATGTTCTAAAACAAATTTCAAGCTTTGCATTAAATATGCAAGTGAGTTTATTTGTGAAGTTTTGAATGCAGAACCCGCACGCAATAATGAAGAGTTGACTTTTCCAATAATGGCACTAAGTTTTCGTTTGTCTAACTTACCAAGGTAATGCATTTTATTATGCCTTAAATTCATTTGTGAATACTTTTAAAGTTAAAACGTTATAAAAAAGTTAAGAGTAAAGTTTCGTTTTGCTTCCTTAGTTATGATCGTTTTAACGATTTTATCTCAATCATTTAAAAACGATCATTTTTCTTCAATGAGTTAAGTTCACGTACAAAGAGCTTTATCGTACAAAATGTACGAAGGCATAACAAAGCAAAAAAAAGCAATGATATTTTCATAATTATTTGTTAGTAGGGTAATTATTAGAATTACTCTACAAATGATCTTGTAGGGTATTTTTGTAAAATAGTCTTATAGGGTAATTATCAAAATTACCCTACAAGTGTATTAAACAACATACAATTCAAAATTACTTTACAAGATCATTTGTAGATTAATTATGATACTCTATAAAATTACCCTGCAAAATCAAAATTATCTTACAAGATCAAAATTACCATATACGATCATTTGTAGAGTAATTATGATACTCTACAAAATTAATCTACAAGATCAAAATTACCCTACAAGAACATTTTACAAAATTACCCTACAAGATCAAAATTGTCCTACAGGAACATTTTACAAAATTACCCTACAAGATCATTTGTAGGGTAATTTTGATAATTACTCTACGAGTGAATAATTACGAAAATACCACCGCATTTTTTACCTTTTCACCCTATTCGTACCTTTTGTATGTTAAGGGTATTTATATTTGTATTTGATATTTTGTCTTCCTTCAATAGTTTAGTATGTTTTTTCTCATTTTACTCTTCGCCTCTAACTTCAAATATAAAACTAAGGCTATTTTAGTAAAACTACAAATAAAGATTATATTATATAATAATATATAGCAAAACCCATAAACTGATAATCTCTTCTCTCTCTCTACCCTATTTCTTCTCTCTCTACACTCTCTCTCTTCTCCATTACCAACAATCACCACCAACAACCGTCACAACCTTCACCGCCTACCATAGAGCAACTACAACAATCATTCCTGTCGTCACTCTCTCATCCTTCCCCCTCTCTCTGACCCTCCTCCCTTCTCTTAGAATTGCCACCATCACCCCGTCATAGGACCACTACCTCACGAAACCCAACCAATATTCAAGAGAAGCGTAAAAGCTAAATCACCAACGTTGCCATCAACACTGAATCGGAACTACCACCATTACGTTGCCATCAACGAAACCCTAGCTACCGCCTCTTAACTGTTGTTAGGGTAATGACTGGAGGACTTTGTCGGTTGATAATATTGAGGTACAAAGTAAGATAACTTCTGGGTGGTCTTCGCTAGGAGATTTGGAAGGGACGCCGGAGGCGGAGGGGTTTGGAGGGATGGGGGTGTGGTTGTGTCGGCGTATGGGGGAGGTTAGGTGGCGGGTGTGGTGGGAGGAAGGTGTGGTGGTGGGTAGAGAATTTGGATGTGGTCGGAGAAATGGTGAGCATTTTCAGATGAGGGTTTTGGGTTTTCTAGCAAGGGTTTTGGGTTTTTCGATGAGGGTTGACTGGTGTTTGTGTTTGACGGAGGCGGAACTGGAGGTTTGGTTTTGTTTTAAAATGTTGAATGGGACGAAGCGGTGACTAATGATAGGGGTTAGGTGGCGGTTGGAGGGGGAGGTGGTGGTAAGGTGGCAGTTAGATATGGTGGTGTTGGTAGAGAATATGTACAGAGTGAAAGGGATGAGAGAGATGAAGAGACTCTTTCTTTTATATTTAATATACATGTATTTATATAAATCAAATAATTAATTAAATAATAAGATTTAAAATTACTGAAATACTCTTAGTTTTATACTTGAAGTTACCAAAATACCCTTTCAGTTAACAAACAATTTGGATGGAGTTAGAGATGGGGGCAAAATGGGAAAAACATAGTAAGCTATGGAGGAAAATGGCCGTTTTTGAAAGCCCAGGATCCGGCGGTTCTAGACGAAAGTTTGGTCATAATATCACTAATTCGGTAGAATGTTACTAAGAAAGTAGTAGAAACAGAATCAGCGGAAGCTTCATTCATTCATACTGAAAGAGTATACATCTTGTCAAGCTAGTGAAATTCTGGAGAAATTTCGCTAGCGTTTCCCCTCTGGGAACTCCAAAACTTACATCATAATGAACACACAGCACTATTAATAGACACCATTTACCCTCGTGCAAAGATAGGATACTACCTTCGTACAAAGATAACTATTACCTTCGTGCGAAGTGAGCTATCACTTCGTACGAAGTGACATTACAAAACCGTTCTCGTTCGCACTTGGGTCGTGTGTTTGTATCTATTCTATTCAATATTCAACACATACTCTATCTAGCTTATTCGTACAGTGACGGACACAAAGTGCATCAACAATTTCCCCCTTGGACGTCACTGTCGAAGCTTGATCTTGGTCTTGAAATATGAGAGCCGTGCTTACATATTCTGCAACTTCAATCAAGGTATCTGCCGATGTCGTAGAACGCGTCAACAAATTCCCCCTTGATTGATGATTCGGGTTTGCAATTTCTTCAATACATTCTCCCTGAAATAATTTCTCTAGTTTAGGTCTTTGTTTGCACGATTTCCAACCTCCTCTGATTTGCTTGATCGACAATTCTTCTTGAATAATCACTAACTCGAAATTAATTAATGCAGCTTCTCCGTTTCAACTTTAACCACATCCGCGTTCGGTTTAGCGCACTCCTCCTGTGCTCGGACCTGTGGTCTTCAAAACCCAACCGACAATTGATAGAAACTTCGAATTACCATAACGATAAACTTCAAATTAATGAATATTCGCAAAAATCTGAAATCTCAATTTCCATAATCACATTTAAGCATACTTCTGAAAGATTGATTAGCAAATCGGTAATTTTCTCAATTAGCAATCTTCATCGGAATCAAATCATTTGATAACGCACATTAATCTTCTCTTCTTCGTTCAAGATCAAACATGTAATCTTCGTCTTTCATAACAATCTCAAATATATAGTCAATTTCGTGAGCAACTAGTATACTTCTTTATTTAAAAGATCCATTATATCATCTTCTATAGTCATGAATTGCAAGTATATAGTATTCCTCGTTAGTCCCGACGCAACTGAAACCACAGTACATCCTTATTTCCTGGCGGTTAGTCCGGAAAACAATTCATTTGCCTTGCAGAGTTAAATTGGATACTTTGTACCACTAAGCAGCCGTGTATGCAACCGGCTTGTACGAAGACTCAAGCATCAACGTGACCACGACAACAGAATCCGATAAAAAACTCCTCCAAGACTCAGTTATGCACCCCACTTTTATGAAAAGTAGACATCAACTTGATCTCATCACTAATGAACTCATACTACTTTGTTCTCGTACTATAAAAATCCAAGACACACTGTATCAACAAATAATTTACAGTCGTAACCACCCGAATGCAGTTGCATGGTCATGAAGTTCAACAATGCCGGAATCTTCATATATACGTGAAATTTATATTCACCCGAATTTTTGCAATTTCTGACCTTACCAAATTTTTCAAATCTGGAAAATTCAGTTTTCATCAAATGCGGATTTTATGTTAAGGCCCATTGATAGTCACTATACCAAATGATCATCATTCTGCACAGGTATCTTTGACTACCCCGTTATCTTCAACATTTTGTGACGGTATCATCAAATCTATTCTCTGAAGCTCCAAACAGTGTCCCCGAACAACCCGAATCAGTCATTAAATCCCGAAAAAATTCTTATCACAAAATTTTTCTTGGACACTCATCTCATCAATACGATTAACAAAATTTTTCAATGCCTTCTTTTTTTAGGCATTCTAGGTTACCTTTGTATGAGGGTAACTACCTTCGTGCGAAGATAGTACTTTTGTGCGAAGATAATCCATGATGAACACATTTTACAATCCAAAATCTTTATTTTATGAATTTCAAGATGAGCCTGGCATAGATCTAGTCAAAAATGATTTTCTAACAATCCTGTAAGTTCCATTTTACTTTCTGTCTGTGGATTGTCTGTTTATTTGATGTTTTACGTCTAAAACCTTCCTAAGTCCATAATTTATGAGTGTAGGTGAAAACCATAGCTCTGATACCAATTGAAGTCCAGGATCCGATGGTTCTAGATGGAAGTTTGGGCATAATATCACTAATTCAGTAGAATGTTATTAAGAAAGGAGTAGAAACAGAATCAGCGGAAGCTTCATTCATTCATACCGAAAGAGTATACATCTTGTCAAGCTGGCGAAATTCTGGAGAAATTTCACCAGCATTTTCCCTTTGGGAACTCTAAAACTTATAAAACAATGAACACACGACACTATTTATAGACACGTTTTACCCTCGTGTGAAGTGAGGAAATTATCTTCATGCGAAGGTAGCTTACCTTCGTACGAAAATAAGAATTACCTTCATACGAAGTGACATATATGTACCTCTCACGTTCATACTTGGGTCGTGTGTTCGTATCTAATCTATACAATATTCAACACACGCTCTATGTAGCCTATTCGTAGAGTGACAGACACAAAGTGCATCAACAGTTTTAAATGACTGGGGCAAGACCGTTAAAGCAAACTAACCACAGGGAGCAAAACAGATGTTTACTCAAAAGGTAATATGAGGCTAGCTCACTTAGTTGAGGCATTTTTTCTGAACGACAAATTTTGGATCACTGACAGACCACTAGAGTATCATCGTGCAACCAGTGTAACCACGTGATCATATCCATCAGGCTATAATGCCTATAGACCAATTCAGGAGGAAACCCAATAAATCTGGGAAAACCCCCCTTGTGGGAATCTAACTCAGGACCTAATAGTCTCTAAGTCTTATCCCACCCCAAGATGCCATTAGGCATTTTCCTCTTTAAGGAGATGTCCTAGGTTCAAACCTGACAAGACAAGTATTTTGTATTATTTGGTGTGAAGTATAATAGAGTAACACATTTGACGTTAAAAAATAACTTTATGAAAAGAACGATAAAGAGCAAAAATTCAGACTCACTTTCCAACTTTTGGTTTATGTTAGAGTTCTTTTTAATTTGTAATCAAATTCTAAGGGTTTTTTAAATTAAAACTAAATTTGAGGGGCCTTTTTCAAATGGGTCTTTTTGAAAATATCCATAATCCTATCTTCGTCTTCCTTCGACCTTCTTCAACCTGCAAAATAAAGAAACAACATTCTTCAACCGACAAAATAAAGAAAAAGAGTAAACAAGAAGCAAAAAAAATAAACATCAAGAGAGAGAGAGAGAGATAGAGAGATAACCTCCTTCGGGGAGAACGGGAGTGAGGCACCGGTAGCACCGACGGGACAATGGGGGGTGGGGGGTGTTCCCGGTTAGGACCCCTTCCATGTCTTCATCCCGTGACCTTTGCCAGACCCACACCCCACGTCTAACAATTATCACCAGCACCATGCTGACCACCCCCTCTATAAACACGGTGGATGGCGAATATGGATAAGCAAATATCAGTAATAAATGATAATGAAGTTGTACAACATTTATGACCTTCAAAATAATTGTTTAGCTACTTTATGAAGGAGACATGGGTCCATACTAACTTTTGGGAACATTATTAGGAGAAATAAACG
The DNA here is from genome assembly GCA_947069175.1 of Scalesia atractyloides. Classification (NCBI taxonomy): domain Eukaryota; kingdom Viridiplantae; phylum Streptophyta; class Magnoliopsida; order Asterales; family Asteraceae; genus Scalesia; species Scalesia atractyloides. Next base: position 37,058,936 of record CAMTDV010000116.1, read on the forward strand.
ATGGTTGGTTCACAGTTAGTCAATATTTATACAATGTTTTAAGTAAAGTTAGCTTTCATTTTAAAAATCAATATTAAAAAAGCCTATGACATAATCAATTAGGATTTTATTGATTACGTATTTAAACAAATGGGGTTCCCAGGGATGTCGAGAAAATGGAAGAGGAGTATTTTGGCCTCCTCCCGTGCATCAGTACTAATAAATGGGTCTCCCACACTTGAGTTCCAATGTTAGGGGGGGGGGGGTTACGCCAAGGCGACCATCTTTCGCCTTTTATTTAATCACCATGGAAGCCTGACCGGGTTTTATTTCCAAAGTGGTTTCGTTAGGGAAAGTCAAAGATATTCATCTGCTGAATAATGGGCCGGTCCAAACACACTTAATGGGTGAGTGGGATGAAATTTCTATACTCAATATAACATGGATTATGAGGGTTTTTACTTTATATCATTGCTGAAATTAAGTAATATTAAATCAAATTTAATTGGACTTGGGGTGGGTGAAAGCTTGGTAAGTCGGATGGCAAACTCCATACATTGTAAAGTGGGGAAATTACATTGTAAATACCTTGGGATCCTTGTGGGTGCAAACATGAATCAAAATTAGGTATTAAAAGGGTATCATAGATTGCTTAAAGGCTCGGTTGTCCCTTTGGAAATCAAAGATGTTGTCGACGGGTGGGAGACTAACACTTTTGAAGTCGGTTTTGGATAGCTTGCCATTATATTTTTCTCATTGTTTAAGGCTACGAAGGGAGTCTTAGAGGTATTCAAGGCACTTAGAAGACGCTACTTTTCATAGGTAACTAAGAAAGGTCGTAAACCGGTTGGGTATGTTGGGAAAAGTGACTGGACCGTGTGAAAAAGGGACTCGGGTTGGGTTCTTTACGTGACATGAATGTTAACATATTTTTATAATGGTGGTGGAGGTACAAACTCGAAAAGGGCAAACTTTGATGAAGAACAATTACGGCTTTACATTATCATCGTAATTCATTTTCATACTTACCTATCAAAGAAGGCTTGGCAGGAAATTGGAATGGAATACACAAAATAGAAAAGATATGGATCTTTTAAATGTGCGAGTGGGTAATCAATTCATAAGTGTAGTAGGAAACGTGATGTGCAATTTTGGGTAGATCATTGGGCTGGAGATAGTATTTTTAAGGACTTAGTTCTGGATCTATCCGAGTTGGAAAAATAGAAGACTACATGATTTTCAACAAGACTAGTAGGGTGGGCCTAGCAACATATTCCGAGTACGAGCATCGAGTAAGATCAATATGGCAGACTGCTAGATTTATTCCGGGGTGGGTACCAGGTTCAGATGGCCAATTCTAGATACGCGGTTCTGTACTACTCTTTCAAGTGGAACAAATAGGTGCTGAAAAAAAGTGAATATTTTTGCATGGCGCAGGGTACAAGAACGAATTTCAACACATAACGACCTAAAAAAGAGGTATCCTTCACGGGTCGGCTGCATGTAAGTTGTGTAGCGAATACAAGGAAGATGCAGACCACCTTTTTACATCTTGTTACATGACTTCGATAGTGTGGCAAAAGGTGAGTACATGGTGTGAAATTCCGTAAGGTTTTGCTTTTTCAATGAAAGACTTAGTGGAGCTTCACATCCTCAAATTCCACCTGCGGGGTTCCATTGCGAGCCTTTTGACAAACAAGGATCACATGTATTAGTCATATTGAATGACCCTTATATGAGTTTAAACATACCACTGTTTGCTCACTCTCAAAAAAATATTGTTTAAACATTTGAGTTGCGGGAAGCGTAAATACATATAAAACCAAATTAATTAAAGCTAAGTCAAAATGTTTGATAAAACCAATGTGACTCCATGATGCATCCTACTCCTAGTGTGTACTTAGCAACCTGAGAACAAACATGCTTAAAGTGTCAACACAAGGTTGGTGAGTTCATAAGTTTCATTAGTAATAAAAGCGTAACATATAATGTAAAGTTCAGTATATATCCCGTAAACATCTTCAACCTGACAGTTGTTCCTATTAACTGCGAAATGGGTTTAACGATACCAACCAGCCGCTAAGCGAGGTACGAGAATTCTACTGATAATGAAAATCTTAAATATGAAATTCACTTATTAGAACAATTTTATACCACACACTACATTTCACAAGGATTCACATACATCACAAATTACTATTACGTGTGCACCATAACAATAATTTGGTTTGCATGCTCACCCTAGTTCCTCCTGTCTTGTGTTAAAATGTCCCTCAGATTGGCTTGTCGAGGACGAGGTGTTGCCAAAGATGAAAAAGGTCATCATCAAAAAGCTTAGTCATCAACCATATGCTAATCAACTAGGAGTTATATCAGAAAAAGTAGTCAGGAATCGTTTGATCCGAGTATTCACTCAAGTTTAAACACACTACGAGAGTCCAATCCAACAAATTGTAGATGGAAACATGCACATTAGAAAACATCCACATGAAATGTGACTCAAGAGATGAAACTGGTTCATTGACACAAGCTACTAGAAGAAGAAAAATAGCTTTGGAGCGGATGACTCATCCGTGCGGATGAGTCCTCATCCATGCAAAGGAGCACTCGTCCTCTCCAAAGTGTCATGTGTTCAAATCTAACTCTCAACTATACAATATTCAACACACGTTCTATCTAGTCTATTCGTACAGTGGCGGACACACATAATATGCACTAACAATTTCCCCCTTGTACGTCACTGTCGAATCTTGATCTTCAAATATGTAATATGTGTCTGAATATTCTGCCACTCCAATCAAGCATTTTATATCCTCAAAAAATCCCCTTTGATTGACGATTCGGGTTTGCATTATATCCAAAATATTCCCCCTGAAATGAATCCACACTCCAGGTCTCTATTTGCATAGTTCCTGACCTCCTCTAATTTGTTTAACTGCAATCTTCACGAATAATCACCAGCATGAAACTAATCAATGCAACATCTCCATATCAATGTTAACCACACCCACATTCGGTTTTTGATTTACCATTTTAGCTCAATCTCTTAATCTTCAAAAACCCAACCTGCAAATGATAGAAATTTCAAATACCACACTGGTAAACTTCAAGTCTATGAACACCCATGAAAATCTGAAATCCCGTCTTCAGTAACCATCGTTATGCACAACCAATCTTCAAATACTAGTTAGTGTAAATAGGTTCTTCATAATCAACAAAACTTCATCAGATAACAAATCATATGGTAACACATTGTGATCTAAGAAACATTCTTCCATGATCAAATTCACATTCATCCTCTTCAGTGTAACACCTCGTAAAATTCACGTCTGGTAATATACCGACACGTGTACACACCCTCGGATGAAGCCACAATTGATTTAGTCGCTCAACTCGCACAAACATGTCAAATTCACAAAATTTTCATATACCGGCCGTAAGCTATGGTCCAAACCGTAAGCTACGGTTGGGCATTGCTGACCAAAGTTTAAACCTAATCGTAACCTACGGTCAAGGACCGTAAGTTACGGTCTAAACTTGCTGAATTGTTTTTATACTTACCGTAAGCTACGGTCTAGTGACCGTAGCCTACGGTAAGGCCTGATATCCTTTATTTTTCATTATTTTAACTTTCAACAAATGACCCGGAGGCCCCTAGACTTCATTATTTTCATACTTCTTACATAATCAAGCTATCTTTCAACCCAAATGACTCTCGGTTGAGGTGATATCTTTTGATTTACCAACCTTAAGTGTTCCACATTATCACTGAACCTTTAACTTTACTAATTTAGGTAATTTAGCCTGCAAAACCATAAGAACTCGTATTTGTCGCGTTCAAAGCTAGTAACCAATTATAAGTCACTAAAAGCACATAGTATAACACACGTTAACGTCCGGTTATTCGTACTCTTCTTCAATCACTACGTGTTGAACGAAAAGAACTAGTTGTGTCATTATGTCATTGAATATAAGTCAAGGGAAAATTCATGACAATTCATAAAACTATTTTTTGAGGGACTAAATGTACAAAAACTCCAAATTTATGTCAAGATGCCACATATCCTCTAAATTGCCACTCTCTTGCAGCTCTGGACACCTATCTAGCCACTTGTATTAATCACAACACCTCTAACACCTGGCATCATCCTCATTCACCTTCTTGCACTATAAATAGCCCACCAAGTTCACTTCATTCCTTGCTCATTTCCTTTTCTCCTCTCTATTACACTCTTGGAAGTTCCTGGTCATCTGGAAGCATCCATTTGAGTTCTAAACTTCCTCTAGGATCACTTGTAGGTGTTCCATCTCTGCTCTTTTCTTTTATAGGCTTTTAATAGCCAAAAGTCAAGCATTTTTGATAAATGCTTTGACTTTCGGTCAAGACCATTATGGTCTAGCCATTGTTCAAGATAAACATGGCTAAGTGATCGTAATTAGGAAGGTACTAGTCCCTTAAAAGGGCACCAACTAAGAATCACGTTTACCAGGTCAATTGACGGGTCAAAGTTTATGTCTTAAAAAGTCAAACGGGTCAAATTTTATAAATATTATAATCTGAGCTTTAAATGTTATAAATATGTTTTTGACACTTAAACTAGATGGTAATTGTTAGAACATGTAAGAACATCTTCGGCTCGTCAATTTCAGTCCTAGGGTCGGTTCGCAACCGAAAGTCACAAAGTTTGACTTCTTCTTTGACTTTCGATTCTGACCCGACTTAGATTAGTTTACTACTGACTTATGGCTGCATTATGATCGTAATATAGTATAGCATAACCCCTTAGGTTATATTACATGATCATAATCATAATCTGAGTTTATGGGCAAGTTCCGATAATATGTCGAATTTTGACTAAAATGCCCTTTTTACATAAAACAAGGTTTTTATCAACAACGAACTTGAAAATGAATTTCCTACTGATATGTTAATATAATTAACATATTATGATGTTATTATTCTGATCAGAAACTAAATTTTATTATAATATCATAATTTATGCTTTTAAAAGACCAAAATGCCCTTTCGGTGCATAATTTGGTCCTAAACCATAAACCACACTTATGTGTGACATCTTACTGATACTATATCAAAAATTAAGTATTTTTCCAAAATGTTTATGATCATAACATTAGAATATATATATGCAAGTTCCTTTTTACGTCATAGAAATAATCAAAACGCCTTATAAGGTATAGTTTCGTTTTAAAACCTCAACGGGCACATAAGTTGATATCCTACTGATATTACAACATATTTAAAGTATAATAACGTATAGAACTTGTTCGTGACTCACCTGGTTACCCGATATCGTTTATATGCGTACGGTTAAGTACATGTAACTAGTTTACGAAAATTAACCGAAACGGGTTTAAGCTTATCATTTTAATCTCAAATTCTAGAATGTTAATTGTTTACCCATGTCATAAAAGTCTTAGTACTTGTTGGGTTTAAACAACATTCTATCTGGTCATCGCTTAATCTATCGAATCGTACCGTTTTGATCCTTTAAGCTAGTTGGTCTAAGTCTATGACTTAAATGGGACCATTAGCATTATAATTGGTTAGCTTATGCCATCATTCCAGACTAGAAGCCTTCCAGTAAATGCTATCCGCACTTATCTATTGATTAAATGGCTAAGTTAATATACACTTTGCATTAAAAGTCAAGTACAAGCTCAGGTAAATACTCTTAACTTATTTTCCCTAGACGGGCTTGGGATACGGTAAATTATTACCACTTGGTCAGGAATGAGATAAATCGAATGCCGGATTGTGGCTAGTAAATTCAAATATTTCGTTTTCATCAGTTTTGTTTGATAACTTAAACATTGGGGGTTAACGACCGTGTCTTGGATATCCTCGGCTCATTTAAGTTACTAATGGCCATGACTAAAGCACGGGGTGTAGGCATACACCTGACAGATGCGAATGCCAAAATATATTTTACCCACAAGTTGGGGATAACGCCTTCGTGGGTTCATAAGTGGCGTGTCAGTTAATCATGTCTCGGTTTCTATACTGGGCCCTATATGTATTGACAAACATGTGAATCTGTATACAAGGTTAAAAGCTTAACTTTCCCAAGTTATAAAAAGATTTTTATGTGCCTTGTGCATTTAAATCAGATTTTGAAATGTTTTCAAAACGAGTCAGTTAATTGTATTTACCAGTGAAAGCTGACGTATTTTCAAAAGATTAAGTTGCAAGTACAATACGAAATAGTCTGGAAGCTGCTTGGTAGTGATATAAGAGGATCTTGCAAATCTGTAGATCTGCCTAAAAGTCTGTTGTTCATCTTTTGTATATTTTATGATCCGCCAGTGGATCTTTAGTTACAAACCGTCAGTATATTATTTTCGAACTTTGGAAATTTTGGTTTGTAATAGTATTTTAAACTCCTAGACTTCCGTTGTGCTGTGTTAATTGACTATGATAATATCAACTTACGTCACGATATTCCCCACTCGGGCCCACCGAGATTTGGTTGGAAATTTAGGGTGTGACAGGTTGGTATCAGAGCCAACGTTTGAGAGAATTAAACACTAGCCTTTTGTGTTTAATCTCAAACTTACACAATAGCACATTCCTTAGACTTCTGAGTCTAGGCATTGACCTAGGATTACTCATTTCATTATTAAGTTATTATTGTTGTTTTTGACTTGATTTTAACAGGAAAATGCCACCAAGATTCAGAGGACACAGTGGAAGAGGAAAAGGTCCAATGAGGGGAGGACCATCGGGGCGCATCCCTTCACAACCTCACAACTTAAATTCTTATCAAGATTCGGGAGATTCTTCTCCTTGGCAACCAGCAAGACACTCTATATCTCATAAATATTCTCCCCCACACTCCCAAAATTCTTGCTATTCACACCACTCTCACCACTCCCATCATTCACACCACTCTCACCACTCCCATCATTCCCATTCACATTCATACCATGAAGAATTTAAGCCAGACCTTTATTTTAACCCACCTCCAGCTGATCAGAATCAGTTGGATCAACTAAATGCTATGGACGAGGACTCCGACCCGGAGATGCCACCATCAGGATCACATAGACACCCCATTGAAATTTCTAGCGGTTCTAACTCTTATGCAGGATCACCTTATTAAGGTCCTAATGAATGGGACCAGTGTTGGAGTCAATTTACTTTTATTAACACTCCTTTGTACCATTCTCCAACACCGCATCCTACACAGGAAGACATCCAAATGGAACCGGTGGAGCAACCTCAGCCAGCACCTGAGCCACCAAGATGGAAACGCGGAGCACGTACGGGACAACGATCGGGTTCGCTACCACCATTGCCCAAAACCTACCCTACCATTCCTGAGGACCCACAAATGGGTGGACCCTCAAATACTTCACATGTGGTGGAACCAACACCACCACCTGTGGTTCAACCATCACAGTTGTGTTTTAATAACCCTATCCGTACATATCCAGATACAACTGAATATAATCCTTTAACTCGACTACGCCAATGAACTTAGACTATCAGGCACTATCACATGACCAATATATGCAAGCGGTCATGCATAATGCACTTTACCCATCTCCTTTCCCACCTGCTTATCCACCTACTGGATACCAAAGTTATGGGTACTAGTATCCGGTTGTTCCTAAACCACAAACACAACCTCCGCCATCGCTTGAGGTTATTAATGAAGCTTTGGAGCGGATGAAAGAAATACAACAACAGGCTGAGATGTGACATTTGTGCCTTTTCAATCATTGCAATTACAAACAATTTCGTATTCAATGAAACCCAGTGTTTTATTTCCAAATATTTTTGTATTCAATAAAATCTTGTATTTTATTAATGTGAATGCAAAAATGTCAATCGTTGCACAATTTCGATCATTTTCGTGTTCGTTAAAGCGTTTTACGCATTTTTGCGAAACGCGTAACCGTACAACCGAACGAACCGACATCCATGACATTTTCGGGTATAATCCAAGTTACACATGTCTTAACACCTTTATATAAACAAAATATTAGGTTAAAGGGGTTAAAAATGGCAAACAAATGAAAATACAAGTCCAAGGGCCAAAAATGTCAACAAAATAATAAATATTTTTGCTTCTTCACCAAGTTTGCCACCTATCTCCAATTTTTGACACCTAGCACTCACTTTTCCACACTTAATATGGTGTTGACACTTTTTAGGACACTAATCCACACTTGAGGACACTTGTCATCACCTCCTTAATCCTAAAATACTATAAATACCCCATGATTCTTCCATTTTTTCACACCACTTCAAAACACTTCAAAGCAAAGTGTGAAGTTCTTCTTTATATCCTTCTTGGAGCTTGGTTCTAGCCTTTTGAAGCCTCCTATCTTGAGTTCCAAAAGTGTTCTTCAACACGAGTAAGTACTCTTCCTAGTTCTTTCATTATTTTAGCTATTTTTAGCTAAAAGTCGAATACTTTGGCTTCCTGATTGACTTTGGGTTCTGACCATATTTGGTAAGTCAAAGTTCAATTGAACTTTGCAACGTGATCGTAATCACGAAGGTTATAATCCCTAACGATTTCACCTTCTGATTACCACGTTTACTAGTCGAAGTGACGAGTTAAAGTTTCGGTCAAAAATGCGCATGATGTGCATTTTACGACGAAACTATTTTCGGGTATCAAAACACCAAATTTTGATACCAAATCAGTTTTATAAACTTATTTAGACATATTTTGACATGTCTAACTCGTCACTTCTAGTTCACTGCTTATTTAGGGTCGTAAGTCGATCAGTCTTGACCACCGCTTTGACTTTCCAATCTGACCTATTTGGTCGATCATAGGATCCGACCAAACACATATTTGTGACCATAGTTGTATAGGGAATAACCTACTGAGGTTATACCTTATGGTCACGACGTTTGGTTAGTGTTATGATAAGTTACTTCTATGTTCTTAAAAAAATGATGACTAAAATGCCCTTTTGCGTATAAATCCATTTTAAACACATGTAACCAAATTTTTGACATATAAACTGATGTTATAACATTTTCAAACATGTTTGGGCATTTAAAACTTATCATAGGACATGTTTAACCATCCGATCAAGCGTTTACGCTAATGACCAGTTAAAGTAGCATAAACTACCTTAACGAGTCATAATGGGTCAAAAGCACTTAGGATACTTTCCAAACCAGAATGTTAAGTTTGTTAAACCATATCACATGAGTTCCAACACTCGTTTGGTTTATAAGACTTCATTCTATCCGATCTCCCGTTTGTAGTCCTGACACGCTAATTTATTTATCTGACACATTAGGACACATTTGAGCTTTGTTTATTCCGTTGATCAAGAACACTTTCGCAATCCCATGTGAGTACATAGTTCCCCTCTTTTACGTTTCCTAATGTTTTGAGGTGATTCATATGTGCCTATAATTATTTTCAAGATATCAAAACAATATACATGGTTTATATATACAAAATGATTTTCAAAGTGAGTACATAGTTCCCCTCTTTTACGTTTTGCAAATGTTTTTGGGTGATTCATATGTGCCTATAATTATTTTCAAGATTTCAAAACAATATACATGGTTTATATATACAAAATGATTTTCAAAGTGAGTACATAGTTCCCATCTTTTACATTTTGCAAATGTTTTGGGGTGATTCATATGTGCCTATAATTATTTTCATGATTCAAAACAATATACATGTTTTATATACAAAATGTTTCAAAGTGAGTACATAGTTCCCCTCTTTTACATTTTCTAAATGTTTTTGGGTGATTCATATGTGACTATAATTATTTTCAAGATTTCAAAACAATATACATGGTTTATATATACAAAATGATTTTCAAAGTGAGTACATAGTTCCCCTCTTTTACGTTTTGCAAATGTTTTGGGGTGATTCATATGTGCTAAAATCATTTTCAAGTTTTCAAAAACAGTATCTATAGTTTATATATAAAACAATACGATTTCAATAATGTGAACAACTTGTGGATGCGTTACCCATAACACGAATGACATTCATTAGCTTTGACGAGCCGACCAGTAGTATGTTATGGTACCATAGGACTGACAATCTCATTATCGGACTATTCACTGGATTTGGTGGAAGTTTGGGTAGTGACAGAAACTGTTTCTGATTAACAAATCATTTGTTGATTTGTTAGTCTAGTTAAAGAGACCCTTTGGTGGTATATTAAAGATACCCTTTGGTGGTATAGTCAACAAAGGTTTGAATGTGTTCATTAAAGAACGATAAAAAATTTTCACACTTAAAAAAACAGACGATTTGTTTATGACATGGATAATTGGTTTATGACACGGGCAATTGATTTATAACACGGACGAATGGTTTATAACACGGACAAATGGTTTTGAACAATGTCACGCAATGATTTTCACTTAAAGATATAAACCATACGAAGTTTTTCTTTTGAATCAATCTATTACAAGGTTTTTACAAAAGAAACGTTTTGGTCAAGATTCATGGCTATAAGGTTTTCACAACTCTAACCAACTTGTTTTAGTTGCTTAATTGTATTGCAATATCAAACACTTTTGATACGAGGCTTTCACTTAACGACTCTTGTAGTCGGACGAGGTGTTGCAGTATGTATACAAAGCCACGAATTTGACACACTCACAAAACCTATGTATTCGTCGGCATTTTTATGCTGACTCTCTTTTCACTTATGTTTTAGGAGTCAATGCTTGATAATATGATGCATGCTTCACGTAGGAATGGACGCGGGCCTTAGTGACTTAAAACAGAAAGACAATTTATTTACGTGTTGTTTCTGTTTATCCTAAGACAATGTAAACATTTAACTTAATAAAACAAAATATTAAATTTCAAGAGTTGTGAAACAATAGTTCTGTGAAATGACTCCCCGATGTTTCTGTCGCGGTTCGTTGTTTTACGCGGTCAGGGTGTTACATGAGAAGACAGAGAAGAAGACAAATAAGTTATTCAAGAAACTTTCCAAATTAGTCAAAGGAAAGAAGGACGAGGAAATTTCTTCTATTTCTATGATTTGTAATTTTTCCTTTAAGTCCTTGTGTGGACATTGTTAATTTCTTCAGTCCCTACGTGGACATGTTATTTCTTTTGTCCCTACGTGGACATGTTTCTTTTAGTCCCTGCAAGGACAATCAGTTTAATTTATTTCAAGTATTGTAGTTTTCTATTGTTATTTAATGAAATATTTGGGATTTTATATATATATATATATATATGTAATCATTACGTGCTCTTTAAGCGACCATCTTGATTTTAACTCGAAATTTATGATCCGCTATATAATTCCAAAAGATCTTCTTAATGGTTTTGATTAGCCAAATGGCAAAGTCCTTATTAATTGGCAAATTATAAAAGATAGTTAAGGATGGATAGCCCTTCTATCATGATAGTTAAGGAAAATTATCCCTTTTATCTAGAGGTGGTGAACTATATTCAAGCCTCCAAGTCGTTAAGGTTAAATGCGACCATGACTGTTGTTAATCAACCATTAAGATAATTTTGTGTTAACATTCAAACAATGTTAATACTCCTGGTAGTGTGACTTGAGGAACCACACTAACCGTCTAGGTGATGGACTACGTCCTGGCCTTATAGTCTATGTGATCAAATTTGATCCCTGCTAATCATTTGATGATAATAATTAAACATCCATTAGTGATGAAGTGCCTACGGGCTATGATTAAACATCCATTAGTGATGAAGTGCCTACGGGCTATGATTAAACATCCATTAGTGATGAAGTGCCTACGAGCTATGATTAAACATCCATTAGTGATGAAGGGCCTACTTGCTATGATTAAACACCCATTAGTGATGAAGTGCCTACGGGCTATGATTAAACATCCATTAGTGATGAAGTGCCTACCGGCTATGATTAAACATCCATTAGTAATGAAGTGCCTACGGGTTATGATTAAACATCTATTAGTGATGAAATGCCTACGGGCTATGATTTAACATCCGTTAGTGATGACTTGCCTACGAGCAATACTTTATTGTCAATTAAGAAAATGACAGTTGTAATCTTATGATTCCCTGTCCAAGGTGGTGAGTTATACTCAAGCCTCATAGTCTATATGATCAATAAGATCATGACTAATATCATCAGTATGATGATTATCTATCTTAACATCTTAGATAATGTTAATTGATTCGCCTACAAGCCATATTATATTGTCAAATATGACAATGACAGTTGTGACTTTATGATCCACTGTCCAATAATATATGGACTACGTTCAAAATTTAAAAAGCCTTTTTGATGGTCTCTTTGAGACCTAGGCCAATTATACCTAAATATCTCAAAGAATATTCATTTAAAATATTAAGCCTGACAGTTGTGATTCTATGCCCACTAGTTCAAATAGGCAATGGATCTATATATCCAAACTTTATAGCCGATATGGTTATTAATGCCATGGCTAATATATGTTTAATTTAATATTTAGTACCAAAACATTTGAGATGGCTAATTTAGATGAGGCACAAAGTAGTCGCCGTGATAATAATACTAACATTGCTAAAAACATAGCCATCAATGCTGATGATTTCCAAGCTCGTATTGATGCAGCTGTTGGAAAGGCCATGGAAAAATTTAAGGAATCAAGTGCTACTTGGTCCAAACCTTTATCTATTCCACCATCATCAACTCGAAAGGAGAACTCTGTTCACTCATCGAATGCGAAGAGTGAACCAAAGAAACTAGAGTTTCATGATAGGTCCCGTTCTTCCAAAGACAGATGTACCTATAAATACTTTGTCTCCTACAAGCCCTGAGACTTTAACAGAGAAAAAGGAGCTATAGAAGCCTTAAGATGACTTGATGAAATGGAAACTATTGTAGATATCAGCGGTTGTGCTGATAAGGATATGGTGAAGTTTGTGTCCAAATCCTTTAAGGGTGATGCCTTAATATGGTGGAAGGCTATGGTCCAGTCCACAGGAAAGGTACACCTGTATAACTTGGGATGGTCCAAGTTTGCGGATCTTGTTAAGGAAGCATACTGCCCACCTCATGAGGTGGAGAAAATAGAGTCAGATTTTCTGACTCTTACAATGAAAAATATGGATTGCCGGAAGTATGTTACCGACTTTAATTCCCTATCCTGATTGCTATCTTATCTGATTTCTCCTGAACCCAAATGCATTGCGCGTTTCATAAATGGGTTAGCGCCTGAGATTAAAGGCATGGTGAAGGCTGCTCAACTTACTACTTATAGGTCTGCTGTTGACCTATCTCTCTCTCTCTCTCTCTCTCTCTCTCTCTTTCTCTGTCTCACCTTAGATTTGGTGAGATAAAAGTCTGTCAAGACTGAGACTGATGGGAAGAGGAAGAGAGAGGATGATAACTCCCATAGATCAAACAAGAAGAATAAGGGGAGATTCGGGTTCAGAAGGAACCAAGATAGGTCGGCGAGAAGCCGATATGTAAAACTTGCAACCGCAGGCACTGGGACAGTGCAATTCTGACCCACAGGCTAAACCCTGTGGTATCTGCGAGAAAAAAAAAGTGCATAAGACCCTAGAATGCAAGGATCTTAAGGATGCCATCTGCTACGGCTATAAGGAAAAAGGGAATATTAAGACTAACTGCCCTAAGAATCCCAAGAGTAACAATGGAAAACCTAGAGAGGCTAAGAAAGGAAATGCACGTGCCTTTCAGATGAATGCTAGAGAGACTGTTAATGACAACAACGTCATAACAGGTACATTCCTCATCAATGACATATATGCTAGAGTTCTTTTTTATTCGGGTGCGGATAAGTCATTTGTAGACCATAAGTTTGGCAAACTATGAAACTTACCCATAAGAACTCTAGACATAACTTATGAGGCAGAACTTACTGACGGAACCTTAGAAACAACATCTTCCATTCTTGATGGATGTTTTATATCCATTAAGAATCATTCAATTCCTATATCTCCTCTACCAATGAAATTGGCGGGGTTTGATGTAGTCTTAGGCTTGGATTGGTTATCACATAACCAAGCCCGCATTTCCTGTGATAAGAAACTCATCGAAGTCAAAACCCCATCTAGTGAAATGCTCACCAGCGACTCACACTATGGATTGCCAAACAAAGTGTCATTGCTTAAGGCATCCAAGTGTCTAAGGAAAGGTTGTGTCATTTACATGGCACAAGTAACTATTAACGAGCCAAAGCCAAAGATTGAAGACCTTTCAGTCATTTCTAAATATCCTGATGTCTTCCCTGAAGAATTACCAGGACTGCCTCCAGATAGACAAGTGGAATTTAGGATTGACATCCTACCAGGAACGACACCTGTTGCAAGAGCTTCGTATCGGCTAGCATCGACAGAATTGAAGGAATTGAGAATACAATTAGACGAACTTTTAGAGAAGGGCTTCATTCAGCCTAGTTCCTCACTTTGGAGAGCTCCTATTCTTTTCGTTAAGAAAAAGGATGGTTTAATGCGGATGTGCATTGATTACCGTGAACTAAACAAGATAACGATCAAGAATCGTTATCCTCTGCCCAGGATCGATGACCAGTTCGATCAACTCCAAGGGGCTAGTTATTTCTCTAAAATTAACTTAAGATTAGGATATCATCAACTGAAGGTTAGAAGTGAGGATGTTCCCAAAACTGCCTTCAGAACTCGTTATGGTCATTAGGAATTTCTGGTGATGCCTTATGGGCTCACAAATGCACCTGCATCATTCATGGATCTCATAAATAAAGTCTGCAAACCTTATCTGGATAAGTTTGTCATTGTCTTTATAGACGACATACTTATCTACTCTTGTAATCAAATGGATCACGAGAAACATCTTCGGTACATCCTAGAATTGCTAAGACAAGAGAAGCTTTATGCTAAGTTCTCTAAGTGCGAATTTTGGCTTAAAGAAGTCCAGTTTCTTGGACATGTTGTAAGTGAGCATGGTATCCAAGTGGATCCCACCAAGATTGAAGCCATAATGAATTGGAAAGTACCCAAAACTCCATCGAAGATTCGTAGTTTCTTAGGATTGGCCGGTTATTATAGGAGGTTCATTGAGAACTTTTCGAGGATATCCACTCCTTTAACTACCTTAACCTGTAAGAATGTCAAGTTTGACTGCAGTCCAAAACAACAAGAATCTTTTGAAATTCTAAAACACAAGTTGAGTAATGCTCCTGTGTTATCTCTACCTGAGGGTATTGAATATTTTGTTGTCTATTGTGATGCCTCGCTGTCACACCCCGGCTTTCCACAGCCAAATCCAAACACCGGTGGGTCCGGGTGGGGAATATCGTGACGTAAGTTGATATCATCATAGTTAATTAAACACGACGCAACAGAAGTCTTGGAATAAAATTACTATTACAAACCAAATGTTCAAAGTACAAAATAATATACAGACGGTTTGTAATAGAAGATGGCGGATCGCAAATTGTACAAAAGTGTATAACAGACTTTAGGCCAATCTATGATTTGCAAGATCCTCTTATCACTACCGAGCAGCTTCCAGCCTGTTTTCGTATTGTACCTGCAGGCTAAGTCTTTTGAAAATATGTCAGCTTTCGCTGGTAAGTACACCCAACTGACTCATTTTGAAAACCTTTGAAAGTGGTGTAAGTGCACATGGCACAAAATCTTTTATAACTTGGGAAAGTCAGCCTTGTAACCTTGTTAACAGATTCACTTGTTTATCCATACATACAGGGCCTGTACGGAGACCGAGACATGATTAACGTACTCACCACTTAAGAAGTAATGAAGGAGTTATCCCCAACCTTGTGGGTAAAGTTTTAAGTATGAGCGCTTGTCGGGTGTATACCTACACCTTGCGCTTAGGTCATGGCCAATATCTAATGTAATGAGCCGAGGATATCCAGGACACGGTAGTTATACCCTGATGTTTAAGTTACAAAACTGATTAAAACAGAATATGCGGATTTACTAGCCACAATCCGGCATTCGATTGATCCCATTTCCGACCAAGCGGTAGTATTTTGCCGTAACCCAAGCCCGCATAGAGGAAATAAGTCGAGATTATTTACCTGAGCTAGTCTTTGCTTATACGCAAGATTTAATAAATCAGCCGTACACAAAATAAACTAAGTGCAGATAGCATTTACCGGAAGGCTCTAGTCTAGATTATGGCATATCCTAACCAATTAAAATGCTAACGGTCTTATTTAAGTCATAGACTTAGACCGACTAGCGTACAGGAACAAAATGTATAATACGCTAGATTAAGCGATGATCGGATAGAATGTAGTTTAAACCCAACAAGTACTTTGACTTGTATAATATGGGTAAACCATAAAAATTCTGGATTTTGAGACTTAAATGACAAGGTTAAACCCATTTCGGTTAATTTCCGTAAATTAGTTATATATATATTTAACCGTACGCATATCAGCGATATCGGGTAACTGGGTAAGTCATGGACAAGTTCTATATGCCATTATACTTTAAATAAGTTGTAATATCAGTAAGGTATCAACTTTCATGCCCGTAAAGGTTTTAAAAGAAAACTATGCCTCATAAGGCGTTTCGATAATTATATGCCGTATAAAACGAGCTTAAACATATTTTAATGTTACGATCATAAGTATTCTGGAAAAAATAATTTATTTATGATATAAAATCAGTAGGAACATGATAATATGTGTAATTTACCATTTATGACCAAACTATGCACCGAAAGGGGCATTTTGGTCATTTACACATAGTTTTATATATTATTTGGGATTCTACCTACTGTAAAAATATTTAAAATAAGTTTTAAAATCAGTAGGTAACAAGCCTTGTTTGATATATATGGTTTAAAATCATACTATATGCCGAAACGGCGCTTATGTTGTAAAATGACGAATGTGCGATGTTTAATGAGAACTGATGTTAAAATCAGGTTTATATGTTTTAGATATGTTATTTAATATAACATATCAGTAGGTAAAAACTTTGATATGAAAAGGTATGATTAAAACCGTTTTATTAGCCACAAGGGCGTTATCGTCATTCATCGACGTAATACAAGAACCTGTTCATAAACTCAGTTGACATCCCAACTAATCCTACTTATGATATTACATCAGTAGGAAATTCATTTTCAAGTTCATTATTATTTAAACCTCATTTTATGCAAAAAGGGCATTTTAGTCAAAATGGCATAATTACGGAACTTGTGCATAAACTCAGATTCTGATTATGATCGTGTAATATAACCTCGGCGGGTTATGCTACATTATATTATGATCATAATGCAACCTCAGATCAGTAGCTAACTAATATAAATCGGGCCAGAATTGAAAGTCAAAGCAGAAGTTAAACTATGCGACTTTCGGTTGCGAACCGACCCTAGAACTGAAATTGACGAGCAGAACATGTTCTTACATGTTCTAATAATTATTACCAACTTGTTTGAGTGTCAAAACATGTTTCATAAATATAAAGCTCAGATTATTGCATTTCCGGAAAATGGCTTGTTTGACTCTTTAATATTATAACTTTGACCCGTCAATTGGTCTAGCAAACGTGATCTTCAGGAGGTGCCCTTTTTAGGGAATAACACCTACCTTATAACGATCACTTAGCCATGTTCGTTACGAACAATGGCAGGACCATAATGGTCTTAACCGAAAGTCAAGGCATTTTTAGTAAAACGCTTGACTTTTGGCTATAAAAGCCTATAAACGAAAATGCAAGAGAAAGGAACACTTACAAGTGATTCCTAGGATGCAATAGAACTAAATTGGATGCTCCTTTCAGTTAGGAACTTTTTGAGGAGGGAGATAGAGTGATAAATGAGAATGGAGCAAGTTGAAATGGTGAAGAATTGCACCTATTTATAGTTGGAGAGCTTGAAGGAGGTGATGCCAGGTGTTAAGGGGTGTTAGAGGGAGCTTACAAGATTCCTAAAATGTGGAATAGCGGTTTGAAAGTCCCTAGTTTCGAATCAAATGGTTTTTGGCAACATGTGTGGAGGCCAAGCAAAATTTCTGCAGATACAGCCTTCTTGCGGGCCGCGAGACGCCAGGCCTATGCCTCTCGCTCCCGGCGAGCGCCCTATGGTAACTTTCCAAACTTGTCACATTTAGTCCCTCAACTTATAAAACCTCCTAAAACACCTTTATAGCATATTTAGCCCTCCGTAACCAATATTTGGCGTACCCAGGAATATGCTCAGACATTGTCGAGCTCTCTGTTCATTAAAAGGTCACTCGGAGGTATAAATTAATATGTTGACACTTTTAGCCCCTCCATTATCCAACTTTCACATATTTACAGAATTAACCTCTCTTGTCCAACAAGTGGCAAGTATGAGAGTTACGACTTCGTAAAGGATCACTCAAAGGCTCATTTAAGCATGTTGACTCCGATGTCACTCGGAGGTTGGGCATGTTGACACAAATGGTCACTCAGAGGCCAAGTTTAAGCATGTTGACACTACTGGTTACTTAGAGGCTATGTTTTAAGCATGTTGACACTAATGGTCACTCAGAGGCTCGGTTTATGCATGTTGACATTAGAAGGTCACTTAGAGGCTTCATTTAAGCATGTTGACACCTTTAGTCCTTATTAGTCTTTGATAGATTTATAATAAAAATACAACACGTGTCACTATATTATTGGACACGATTTTACGAAGTGTTACATCCTCACCCCCTTAAAAGAAATCTCAACCTCGAGATTTTATTCAAAAAGATGGGGGTACTTTTGTCGCATAGTGGACTCAACCTCTCATGTATACTCGAGACCACGAAGGGCATCCCACTTAACCTTTACTATAGGTATCAATTTCCTTCGGAGCTTCTTAACCTGTCGATCCTCGATCGAAATAGGTTTTTCCACGAACCTCAGGTTTTCATCGATTTGCACATCATGATGTGACATTTCCAGCGACTCATCGGCTAGACATTTCTTAAGATTACTGATGTGGAACACATCATGAATTCCACTAAGCTCCTTGGGCATCAGAGAGAGACGAACTAGATTGCTCGAGACAATTAACAACCCATTTCATTTCATAGCATCAAAATTGTCAAGGTTACACTGAATATTCGAATACAAGAAATAACAAAAAAAACAAGTTCAACAATAACATAATGATTAACTTAGTGTTCTACGCATGTTTCAATGCCATTCCTACTAAGTTCAATCATAATAACTTCATCAACCTGCAACATGTTAAAAGGTATAGTTCAATAACAAGTATTGGCGAGTACACAAGTTTAATATCATAGCATAAGTATAAAATCCGTTTAAACAAATCCACATGAATAGCTAGCATACAAGATAAGTGTAAACAAGGCATGTGATTCTACAAGTCAATCCTCTAGTGTACCACAAAATAGATTAAAACTTAACATTGACCACAAGAATACGGCGGTTCGTTACTCCTATAGTGCTATACATGTTAAGGGAGGCTCGATCAAAGTTAATGACATTAAATCACATAAGAATATACCAAGTAACAATTCAAGTAGCATAATACTAAAGCATGTTGATGGATTGTTTGTGTATAGAATAAAGTGTGATTTAGTGTAGTTTTAGTAAATTAATCATGTTGCACCCAAGTAGTGGAAAGCGTAAAAGGGGTCGAGTGTACTCACGGTTTTGCAAAGTAATATCCATGAGAGAGTTAGGTTGATTTAGGGGATGGAACACCAAGTTTATCCTACACAAGGCAATGTAAGTGTGTGAGTATTAGATTGACGGGAGAGTTTAATGAGTTTAGGAATTTACAATATGCAAAGAAAGTATATATAAACGAAAGTATTTATCTAGACATTAACGCTCGTTTTTGACACTAATAAGCCCCGAAGGGTAATTGTGTTCTTATGGGTCATGCCCAATAGAATCGTAACGATTGTTAGGTCTAAGATAAAATAAGCTACTTTTAGGACAAATAACCATTTGGTCATGGTCAAAGGTTCGGTTATATTAAGTATTTACATATAGTTATAATATTACTAATTTATCATATAGTTTATGTATTTCATAGATATCATGTAAGTCATATAAGTCATGCATGGAGGTAGGAGGATAACCATCCTAAACCTCTTTCATAAGATTCACCATTACACAAGATTGACACAAGAACAATCCGGATGGTCAAGAATTATGAAAATCATCAAGTGAGGGGTGGATTGAATAGTTGAATGGCCAAGGCTTTCATGTAATCACACCTACACCTACACAAGCTTGTAAGCTTGGATGGCTCAACACTTGTGGTTTGAAACCCTAGTAAAAACCACATGTTTAGAGACATGTTATGCCTCTTGATTGTATGTGAACAAGTCTAGCTTAACAAACTAACCATAAACTTGGTTAGTGGTATAAGTAGTATAGATTTGTTATGTTAAAAATAAGTTCGAAAAAGTTTTATAAGTTATCTTCCAAAACAGAAAGTTTGGCCCCCAAAATGGTGTGATTCCACCTTGGTTTTCCATGGAAAACCTATGGTAACATACCATAGGGCTTAGCAAACAATGTTGAGGAAGAAAACATGAAGAAAACTTTGAAAATATTAAAGTTTAAAAAGATAAAAATGGGCAGAAAATTTATGGCACTTTGGACCTCAAAAATGGTGAGGTTTCACCTTAGTATGCCAAAGCAAACTTGTGAAAACCTTCCTAGAGGTTATCCAAGTGTTTTAGAAGAAGAAATAAGGAAGTTTTAGTTGAAGAAGTGAGTTAGAACTCACAAAAAACTCAAATATGGCTGCTGCGTTTTTTGAATATGTGAGGGACTTTGAGAGTGTTTTTGAAGTGTTTGGAGGCTTGTAAAAGTGGGAAATGGATGGGGGAAAGGTGGTTTATATAGGGAAGGGATTAGGGTTTCAATGGGCTGGGCTTTGTACAAGATTAGTGGGTGTTTAAACTTGAAACAAGCCCAAAACATCAACATACGACAACCCCCTTTTTTTGTTTTTTTTGTTAATTAATTTATATTAATGGTTTTAATTGTTATATGAATAATGTATTTTATATGTAAATCAAGTGTGAAGTGTTTTGGAAGATTAAAACATGACTAAAGGTGTTACATAATCCTATACATGTCTTGCAAATAATTAACTTATGTGTGACAAGAATCATGGTGCCAATAGTCTATGCATTTTGGTTTAACTTGTTGATTGCTTGCTTGATTAGAAACGTTTAAATTTCATGAATATATGATAAGAATATGCAAGTTGATTTGAAGCTATATATTGTGTAAAAAATGTGTGTATGATCATAGATATAAATGCGTATAAAGATTGCGAATTGCGTATAATCGATCAATTTGATTACAATCAAAGCCTTAGATTTACATTGATTCAGAAATGAAATACTATTACAAGGTTTGGAATTTCCAAAAATAGAAACACGAAGCGATCTTACTAAAAACAAAAAGATACAAATGCGAAGCGTTACAGTCTCCCCTCCTTTAGGGAATTTCGTCCCGAAATTTAGGAAGACGCAACGAACAAATGCGGATGCTTAGACTTCATGTCGCTTTCAAGTTCCCAAGTAAACTCAGCGCCACTTTTTCCTTCCCATCGAACCTTCACGATAGGAATTCGACTGCGCCTTAGCTGTTTAGTCCCTCGGTCCATGATTATGACTGGTTTTTCCACGAAAAGCAAAGTCTCATTGATCTGAAGATCTTCTAGCGGAACTTAGAGTCCTTTTTCAGCGAGACATCTTTTTAAGTTTGAGACGTGGAAGGTAGGATGAACGTTGTTGAGCTCTTGTGGTAGTTCCAATCGGTAGGCTACCTTGCCAATCCTTTCAAGATTCTTGAAAGGACCTACGTAGCGAGGAGCGAGCTTTCCCTTTTTCCCGAAATGAACCACACCCTTCCAAGGGGATACCTTGAGAAGTACAAAGTCACCAACGTGGAATTCCAAGGGCTTGCGTCTTTTATCTGCGTAACTCTTTTGTCGGCTTCTAGCTTTCAGCAAGTTGTCCCGAATCTGCAAAATCTTGTCCGTCGTCTATTGTATAAGTTCAGGACTGGTGATTTGGGCTTCCCCAATCTCGTGCCAACAAATAGGCGATCGACACCTGCGTCCATACAATGCCTCGAATGGTGCCATTTGAATACTCGCGTGGTAACTGTTATTGTACGAAAATTCGACCAAAGGCAAGGGCATGTCCCAGTTGCCACCAAAATCAATTACGCAAGAACGAAGCATGTTCTCTAGAGTTTGGATAGTACGCACGGTTTGACCATCGAAATGATGATGGAAAGCAGTACTAAGATTGAGCTGAGTGCCAAGGGCTTTTTGAAACGATTGCCAAAGGCGAGAAGTGAAGCGAGCATCACGGTCAGAGATAATGTCAGCGGGGACACCGTGACGATAGATGATTTCATCCGTGTAGATACGACCCAGTTTCTCAACTCGGTAGTCTTCACGTATGGGAAGGAAATGAGCAGACTTGGTCAAACGGTCGATGATTACCCAAATACTATCGTGACCAGACGATGTACGAGGGAGCTTCGTTATGAAATCCATAGCAATACTCTCCCATTTCCAAACAGGAATTTTTGGTTGTTCAAGTAAGCCAGAGGGTCTTTGATGCTCGGCCTTTACCTTGGAGCAAGTAAGGCACTTCGAAACGTAGCAGTGGATATCTTTCTTCATTCCAGGCCACCAATATGATGCTCGGAGGTCGTGATACATCTTATCGGCGCCATGATGAATAGAATACCGAGATTTATGAGCTTCGCTCATCAAGAGGTCACGAAGATTATCACGGTTAGGAATCCAAATACGGTCAAGATAACACATGATGCCATCGGGTTTGGTCACAAGTTGGTTTTCAACACCACACTTCAACTCATTATCGAGGTTACCCTCATTAACGGTCGAGTATTATGCCTCACGAATCATCTCTTGAAGCTTTCCCAAAGTTTGATAGCAACATACACTCTTAACATGAGTTTTCCGACTAAGTGCGTCGGCCACAACATTCGCTTTACTTGGGTGATAGCAGATATCGCAGTCGTAGTCGTTCAATAGTTCTACCCAACGACGCTGACGCATGTTGAGTTCTTTTTTATTAAAGATGTGCTGAAGGCTCTTATGGTCAGTGAAGACCGTACACTTTGTACCATAAAGGTAGTGTCACCATATCTTTAACGCAAAAACAGCTGCACCAAGTTCAAGGTCGTGTGTAGTATAATTTTTCTCATGAATTTTGAGTTGTCGTGACGCGTAAGCGATAACCTTGTCTCGTTGCATAAGAACTCAACCAAGACCTTGTCTTGAGGCATCGCAATACACGACAAAATCATCGTTACCATTAGGAAGGGTTAGGATAGGAGCATTGCAAAGCATGTCCTTGAGCGTTTGAAAAGACTCCTCTTGTTCGGAACCCCAAACAAAAGGTTTATCCTTTTGAGTCAAGGAAGTGAGAGGCACAACAATTTTTGAAAAGTTCGAAATGACACGACGGTAATAACCGGCTAAGCCGAGAGACGAACGAATTTAGGACGGAGTCTTGCGCGCAATCTAATTTTTCACCGCCTTGATTTTCGCGGGGTCAACGTGAATACCAAGTTCGTTGACGACATGACCAAGAAATTGAACCTCTTTTAACAAAAATTTACACTTGGAAAACTTGGCGTAGAGACATTAAGTTCGCAACAGCTGACGGATAAGACGCAAGTGTCGCTCATGCTCTTCTCGCGTCTTGGAATAGATTTGGGTATCGTCAATAAAGATGATCATGAATCGGTCAAGATAAAGCTTACACACGCGATTCATCAAATGCATAAACACGACGGGTGCGTTGGTCAGACCAAATGGCATGACTACGAACTCGTAATGCCCATAACGTGTGCGAAACACGGTTTTGGGTATATCTTCTTCGAGGACCCGAAGTTGATGATAACCAGAGCGAAGGTCGATTTTAGAGAAACAAGTCGCGCCTTGAAGCTGATCGAAAAGGTCGTCGAAGCGAGGAAGAAGGTATCGGTTCTTGGCTATAAGCTTGTTGAGCTCACCATAGTCAATGTACATGCGAAAGGATCCGTCTTTCTTTTCGACGAATAGAACGGGAGCGCCCCAAGGAGTTGTGCTAGGTCGTATGAAGCCCTTATCAAGAAGCTCTTGAAGTTGACTAGATAGCTCTTGCATCTCCGAGGGTGCTAGACGATAGGGGGATTTTGCGATCGGAGTTGCACCAGGGATGAGGTCAATGCGAAAATCAACAGAGCGAGCAGGAGGAGGACCAGGAAGATCCTCGGGAAAGATGTCAGGGAATTCGCGCACAACGGGAACTTCACTCATGCTTGGACCCTTCTCCTTCTTTTCAACAATGTGGGCAAGAAAGGCGAAGTATTCCTTACGCAAGTACTTGTTCGCTTGAATACACGACATAAGCTTGAGACCTTTGGAAGGTTTCTCGCCATAGACGTGCAAGGAATCATTATTGGGAAGGGGAAGGCGAATGCATTTTTCCGAATAAACAACTTCAGCACGGACTCGCCCTAGCCAATCCATGCCTACTATGATATCAAAACTACCCATTGGCATGGGTATGGGGTCAATAGAAAACGTATGACCGTTGAGATTTAAAGAACAATTAGAAAGGACATAATCGATGGTGACAGATTTCCCGTCAGCACTTCGACTTCGAATGATTCAGGCAACTTAGAACGACTACACATAAGCAAAGGTTCGAATTCAATGGATACAAAACTTTTATCCACACTAGTATCAAATAAACACGTAGCGTAAATGTTGTTAACAAGGAACGTACCCGATATGACATCGTTTGAGTTTTGAGCTTGAGCGGCCGTGATGATAAAGGCGGCCGCGAGCTTGCTGCTGCTGCTGATTGTTGTTGTTACGCTGCGGGCAATTGTCGGTGAAGTGATTTGGGTCCCCGCATCTGAAGCAGGCACGAGTGGTAGGAGCAAGGGGTCGGTTTTGGTTGCCGGTAGGGTTTTGAGGAGGTGTGGTGGTCATAGCTCGGGCTTGGTTGATGGGGCTTGCTGAGCATTCCGACACTGTTGGGCTAAGTGCCCATACCTATTGCAGATCGTGTATAGGCGGCATGGGGCGGTAACCGGGGGTGAAAGGGACATGTGTTGCACTTGGGATGAGGTTCGGTGTATGCTTTCTTGATGGGTTCGGGTGCGGGCAAAGCTGGCTGGTTGGGGTTTGGCGGAGTGACTATCGCGCAAATCGGGCTCGAAGCCTTCCGCTTCTTGCCTTTGGTGTTGCTTCTTGGGGCTTTGGGTGAGGCAGGTTTGTAATGGATTTGGTGGTTGCTTGGTGGGCTTTCCTTGGTGGAGCCTTGGCGGTTTCACGAAGGACTTGGCGGTTGTTCAAGCGAGCAGCCAGCTGAAAAGCTTCCTCGAGGGTGTTGGGGGAGGTGGTATCGACCAGGTCAGCGAGGTTAGGAGGAAGGCAATGTATGTATTTTGTGACCGCCTTCTTAGTAGTGCCGACTTGACTTGGGCAAATTGCGCTCAGTTGATTAAAACGGGCCTTGAGGCCAGCGTTGTCATTCCCCACTTGCCGGAGGTTCCAAAACTCAGTCTCGAGTCGTTGGATTTCGTGAGGGGGGAAAAACTCACTTTCCATTAACTTCTTGAGCTCGGCCTAAAGGAGGGTGTGGGCGACCACGTTGCCACGAGCGCTACGCTTGGAAGTCCACCAATCAAGGGCTCTCGATCGGAACACTCCCGTGGCGTTCAAGGTGCGCAAGTGGTCGGGGCAACCACTTTGGATGAAGGTGAGTTCAATGGCGTCAAACCATTGTAGCAGTTTAGTGGCGTCCCCTTCGCCGGTGAAGGGTAAGGGATTGCAAGAACATAATTGCTTATGGGTGAAGGTGGTTTTGGGTGGTTCGGCTTTGGAGTCGGCAGAGGTATGAGGTGATTAGGCGTTAGGTGGGGGCTGGACCTTGCTGATTAATTCAGGGATGACCTTAGCCATGTGTTCAGCCATTTGCTCAGCCATGAATTTCATGCAGTCCTTCTTTGACATGGAGTCGGATTGGGACCTCGACTTGGACTTTGACTTCCTTCTTCCCATAACGCTTTGAGAGAAAGACATCTAAAGGGTTTGACAATAAAAGATAGATTTAGGCTTTGATTGTAAAGTGTTGGTATAAAGAAAAGTATATGTTTTGAGCACATAAGCATCATGTAACACGTATAATTTCACATAGATAGCATAAGCATGTTGGCATTCAAAAGCATAAACATGTATGATTTGCATAAAGGAGTATAAATTTAGTTGATTCACGAGAATCATTATTATTGTTTTTGGTTAAGAAAGGCGTGTGAACTGTGCATCGGGTTCGAAATGAACGAGATAACAAGTATTAAAACACATAGAAATTGAGATAGGATAAAAGATAGGCTCAATAAAATATTTGAGTGTTTCGGGTTGAGAAACATTGACTATTCCAAAGTGAATCGAGATCCTTTCAAATTAGAGAAACGTACTTTGGCCTATAGGTATAATGCTCTCGTCGAGAAGCGATTAACGGCACTTTACCCTTCCAGTTACTACACGTCTCTAACCGATCAAAAAATTGAAACTTTGGCGAGATTGAAAATCGAGGAATCGGACTAGTTGACAAGGTGCGGGTTTCACCCCTAACCTGACAACATTGTACCCTAAGTGTGGTTGGTACTTACCAACGAGGAGCGTATTCCGACTCGTTGGTAAGGGTCCACTAGAGTATGAAACGGAAATTCCCATCAAGATGTGGATTTCACTCCTAACTTGATGGTGTAATTTCATGCAAAAATCAAATTTCGCCGATTGAGAGTGATCACCAAAGTGCGGGTTTCACCCCTATTTTGGTGAGATCGTCTCGTTTGTAGTTTGAGTGTCTTCAAGTGTGTAAATTGTGTAAGTGTCTTAGGAAAAAACACACACACACACACACACACATATATATATATATTTAAGACAAAATAAATAGGAAGAAGCAAATAGGAAGAATTAACATTTTATTCATGAAGCAAGAAAAGTCAAGTTGGTCACTTAAACTATATACCAGGTCGAACATGGCAATTCTACCTAATTCCCTATAGTTATGCTCTGATACCAATCTGTCACACCCCAACCGATGGCGGAAACATCTGAGTGAGACGAACTAGATTGCTCGAGACATCATAACGCTATTTGCGACAATATTTAAATTAACAACCCATTTCATTTCATAGCATCAAAATTGTCAAGGTTACACCGAATATTCGAATACAAGAAATAACAACAAAACAAGTTCAACAATAACATAATGATTAACTTAGTGTTCTACGCGTGTTTCTATGCCATTGCTACTAAGTTCCGTTATAACAACTTCATCAACCTGCAACATGTTAAAAGGTATAGTTCAATAAGAAGTATTGGTGAGTACACAAGTTTAATATCATAGCATAAGTATAAAATCCGTTTAAACAAATCCACATGAATAGCTAGCATACAAGATAAGTGTAAACAAGGCATGTGAATATACAAGTCAATCCTCTAGTGTACCACAAAATAGATTAGAACTTAACATTGACCACAAGAATATGGGCGGTGCGTTACTCCTATAGCGGTATACATGTTAAGGGAGGCTCAATCAAAGTTAATGACATTTAGATCACATAAGAATATACCAAGTAACAATTCAAGTAGCATAAGACTAAAGCATGTTGATGGATTGTTTGTGTATAGAATAAAGTGTGATTTAGTGTAGTTTTAGTAAATTAATCATGTTGCACCCAAGTAGTGGAAAGCGTAAAAGGGGTCGAGTGTACTCACGGTTTTGCAAAGTAATATCCGTGAGAGAGTTAGTTGATTTAGGGGTGGAACACCAAGTTTATCCTACACAAGGCAACGTAGGTGTGTGAGTATTAGATTGACGGGGGAGTTTAATGATTTTAGGAATTTACAATATGTAAAGAAAGTATATATAAACGAAAGTATTTATCTAGACACTAACGCTCGTATTTGACACTAATAAGCCCCGAAGGGTAATTGTGTTCTTATGGGTCATGCCCAATAGAATCGTAACGATTGTTAGGTCTAAGATAAAATAACCTACTTTTAGGACAAATAACCATTTGGTCATGGTCAAAGGTTCGATTATATTAAGTATTTACATATAGTTATAATATTACTAATTTATCATATAGTTTATGTATTTCATAGATATCATGTAAGTCATATAAGTCATGCATGGAGGTAGGAGGATAACCATCCTAAACCTCTTTCATAAGATTCACCATTACACAAGATTGACACAAGAACAATCCAGATGGTCAAGAATTATGGAAATCATCAAGTGAGGGGTTGATTGAATAGTTGAATGGCCAAGGCCTTCATGTAATCACACCTACACCAACACAAGCTTGTAAGCTTGGATGGCTCAACACTTGTGGGTTTGAAACCTAGTAAAACCCACATGTTTAGAGACATGTTATGCGTCTTGATTGTATGTGAACAAGTCTAGCTTAACACACTAACCATAAGCTTGGTTAGTGGTATAAGTAGCATATATTTGTTATGTTAAAAATAAGTTCGAAAAAGTTTTATAAGTTATCTTCCAAAACAGAAAGTTTGGCCCCAAAAATGGTGTGATTCCACCTTGGTTTTCCATGAAAAACCTATGGTAACATCCCATAGGGCTTAGCAAACAATGTTGAGGAAGAAAACATGAAAAAAACTTTGAAAATATTAAAGTTTAAAAAGATAAAAATGGGCAGAAAATTTATGGCACTTTGGACCTCAAATATGGTGAGGTTTCACCTTAGTTTGCCCAAGCAAACTTGTGAAAACCTTCCTAGAGGTTAACCAAGTGTTTTAGAAGAAGAAATAAGGAAGAATTAGTTGAAGAAGTGAGTTAGAACTCACAAAAAACTCAAATATGGCTGCTGCGTATTTTGAATATGTAAGGGTCTTTGAGAGTGTTTTTGAAGTGTTTGGAGGCTTGTAAAAGTGGGAAATGGATGGGGGGAAGTTGGTTTATATAGGGAAGGGATTAGGGTTTCAATGGGTTGGGCTTTGGACAAGATTAGTGGGTGTTTAAACTTGAAACAAGCCCAAAACATCAACATATGGCAGCCCTTTTTTTGTTTTTTTTGTTAATTAGTTCATATTAATGGTTTTAATTGTTATATAAATAATGTATTTTATATGTATATCAAGTGTGAAGTGTTTTGGAAGATTAAAACATGATTAAAGGTGTTACATAATCCTAAACATGTCTTGCAAATAATTAACTTAAGTGTGACAAGAATCATGGTGCCAAAAGTCTATGCATTTTGGGTTTAACTTGTTGATTGCTTGCTTGATTAGAAACGTTTAACTTTCATGAATATATGATAAGAATATGCAAGTTGATTCGAAGCTATATATTGCGTAACGAATGTGTGTATGATCATAGATATAAATGCGTATAAAATTGCAAATTGCGTATAATCCATCAATTTGATTACAATCAAAGCCTTAGATTTACAATGATTCGAAAATGAAATATGATTACAAGGTTTGGAATTTCCAAAAATAGAAACACGAAGCGATGTTACTAAAAACGAAAAGATACAAATGTGAAGTGTTACATTTATGCATCTAATAGCTTCTTATTCAAGCTATTTCTAAGCTCAATGCTCTTGGAGTTAATCCTAATAGGTTTAACCCTTTCCGTGCGACTCAAGGCATCAGCAACGACATCTGCCTTGCCCGGATGATAGCATATTTTGCAATCATAATCATTAAGTGTTTCCATCCAACGACGTTGTCGCATGTTCAAATCCTTTTGATTGAACAAATGCTGGACACTCTTATGGTCAGTGTATATAATACACTTTGTGCCATATAAGTAATGTCTCCACAATTTAAGTGCAAATACAACGGCACCCAATTCCAAATCATGGGTGGTGAATTCCTTTCGTGCACCTTTAATTTCCATGATGCATAAGCAATTACTTTGCCTTTTTTGCATAAGCACACAACCCATGCTAGTGTGCGAGGCATCACAGTAAACTACAAAATCCTCAATACCCTCAAGTAGAGATAACAAAGGAGCATTGCTCAACTTGTATTTTAGAACCTTAAAAGATTCTTGTTGTTTTGGACCCCAGTCAAACTTGACATTCTTACGGGTCAAGGTAGTTAAAGGAGTGGCTATTCTTGAAAAGTTCTCAATGAACCTCCTATAATAACCAGCCAATCCTAAGAAGCTACGAATCTCCGATGGAGTTTTCGGTACTTCTCAATTCATTATGGCTTCTATCTTGGCGGGATCCACTTGGATACCACGCTCGCTTACAACATGTCCAAGAAATTGGATTTCTCCAAGCCAAAATTCACACTTAGAGAATTTAGCATAAAGCTTCTCTTGTCTTAGCAATTCTAGGATGCACCAAATGTTCTTCTTGTGATCAACTTGATTACAAGAATAGATAAGTATGTTTCCTATGAAGACTATGACAAACTTATCTAGATACGGCTTGCAGACTCTATTCATGAGATCCATGAATGCTGCAGGTGCATTTGTGAGCACAAAAGGCATCACCAAGAATTCATAATGACCATATCGGGTCCTAAAGGCAGTCTTAGGAACATCCTTGTTCCTAACCTTTAGCTGATGATACCCTGATCCTAAATCGATCTTGGAGAAATAACTAGCACCTTGAAGTTGATTGAACAAGTCGTCGATCCTGGGCAAAGGATAACGATTCTTGATCGTTATCTTATTTAGCTCACGGTAATCAACGCACATCCGCATTGAGCCGTCCATTTTTCTTAACGAAAAGAATTGGAGCGCCGCAAGGTGAGGAACTAGGCTGAATAAAGCCTTTCTCTAAAAGCTCATCTAATTGAATTCTCAATTCCTTCATTTTTGTCGGTGCTAACCGATATGGAGCTATGGCTACCGGTGCTGATCGAGGTAGGATATCAGTTCTAAACTCCACTTGCCTATCTGGAGGTTAACCTGGTAATTCTTCAGGAAAGACATTGGAATACTCCGAGATAACTATAAGGTCTTTAATATCTGGTTTAGGCTCATTGATAGTTACTTATGCCAGGTAAATGACATAACATTTTCTCAGACACCTGGATGCCTTGCGTAACGACACCTTTAGCAATCCATAGTG
This sequence comes from Scalesia atractyloides, assembly GCA_947069175.1. Taxonomy (NCBI): domain Eukaryota; kingdom Viridiplantae; phylum Streptophyta; class Magnoliopsida; order Asterales; family Asteraceae; genus Scalesia; species Scalesia atractyloides. The sequence goes on from CAMTDV010000116.1 coordinate 37,089,973, forward strand.
TATATCTCCTAGAATGGTAGCTATTTCACCAGATGGGGTTTTAATCTCGATGAGTTTCTTATCGCAGGCAATGCGGGCTTGGTTATGGGATAACCAATCCATGCCTAAAACTACATCGAACCCTGCCAATTTCATTGGCAAAAGAGAGATAGGGATAGAATGATTCTTAATAGATATAAAAGATCCATCAAGAATGGAAGATGATGTTTCTAAAGTTCCATCAGCAAGTTCTACCACATAAGTTATGTCTAGAGTTCTTATGGGCAAGTTTAATAGTTTACTAAACTTATGGTCAACAAAAGATTTATCTGCACCCGAATAAAAAAAACGTGAGCATATATGTCATTGATGAGGAATGGACCTGTTATGACGTTGTTATCATTAACGGCCTTCCTGGCATTCATCTGGAAGGCACGGGCATTCACTTTCTTAGCCTCTCTAGGCTTTGCATCATTATTTCTAGGGTTGTTAGGGCAATTAAACTTAATATGCCCCTTTTCGTTACAGCCGTAGCAGACGACATTCTTAAGATCATTGCACTCTAGGGTCTTATGCCTCTTTTTCTTACAGATACCACATGGTTTAGTATGTGGATTAAAACTACACTGTCCCCAATGCCTGTAGTTACAGTTCTTGCACAGAGGTTTATCATTAGACGGGTGCTGGTTCTTCTTGAACCTGAATTTCCCTTTCTTTTTGAACCTTTGGGAGTTATCCTCCTCCCATTTCCTTTTTCCGTCAGTTTCAGTCCTAACTGACTTTTGCCTCACTAAATCTATAGGTACTAGGCTGAGCAGCCTTTACCATGCCTTTTATCTCGGGCGCTAACCCATTAATGAAACGCACAATGCGTTTGGGTTCTGGGGTGATTAAGTAAGTGACTAACCTAGACAGGGAATTGCAGTCAGAAACATACTTCCGACAGTCTATGTTTTCCATTGTGAGAGTCAGAAAGTCTGACTCTAATTTCTCCACCTCATGAGGTGGGCAGTAAGTTTCCTTGACTAGGTCAACAAACTTAGACCATCCTAAGTTGTACAAGTGTACCTTACCTGTAGATTGCACCATAGCCTTCCACCAAATAAGGGGATCACCCTTGAAGGATTGTGATACATACTTTACCACATCCTTATCAGCACAACCGCTTAGATCCACAATCGTATCCATTTCATCCAGCCATTTCAAGGCTTCTACTGCTCCTTTTTCCCCATTAAAATCTCGGGGCTTGCAGGAGACGAAATATTTGTAGGTACATCCGTCTTTAGAAGAACGAGACCTATCAGCAAATTCTAATTTCTTTGGTTCACTCTTCGCATTTGAAGAGTGAACTGAGCTCTCCTTACGAGCTGAGGATTGTGGAATTGATAAAGGTCTGGAGCGAGTAGCGCTCGACTCCTTAAGTTTTTCTATTGCCTTCTCCATGGCCTTTCCAACAGCTGCATCTATGCGAGCTTGGAAATCATCGTTACTAATGGCTATGTTTTTGGCGTTGTTAGAGTTAACATCCCGGTGGCTACTTTATGCCTCGTCCCAGTTAGCGATTCTTGAAGCTTTGGTTCTAATCACCAAATAAAACTTCTATTTGCCATGGTATTAATAACCATATTGGCTTTAAACATTGGATATGCAAATCCATCACCTAATCAAACTAGTGCGAATTAATCACAACTCTTAGGCTTATCATATCTATATTTGTCCTAGGTCTCAAAAGGACCATCAAAGACAAATTACAATCTGGACGTAGTCCGTATATCACTAGACAATGGATTGTAATGTCACAACTGTCACTATTATTTAGACAATTATATATAGCTCACAGGCTTGTCACGAAGGACATTAAAACATGGCTCATTAGCCTGTCCCATAAAATACAACACATAGGCCTGTCACTAATGTACATAAAGTATGGCTTGTTGGCCTGTCACTAATGGACAAATTATGGTACCTTGGCCTGTCGCTATTGTGTTGATACACTTTTACGTCTGTCGCTTGTTCTTAGTTATGTCTGTAATTGTACGGTCTTTGTTTGCAGTATCTGTATAGTTTGGTCGTGTCGACCAAATCAAGATATCCTCCTATCTTGGTTTAGTATGACATTTAGTTTGTTTGTTTAAAACAGTTGCATGTGTGCATGTTGTGGAGTCTTGTGTACGTGATGTCTGTGACACGTTCTCCGAAGAAGACTTCTATGTGCAAGTGGGAATGCTTCGTACGAGCAAGATATTACTCGTACGAGCCACCTACCATTCGTACGAGTAAGTACATCTAAACAAGCATCCTGTTTGTTTCGTATGAGCAAAGTCATGATTCTTGCGAGACAGTTCAATCGTACGAGTATCTTTGGAGAGTGACTTTCGTGTCTTTTGGTGTTTTATACAACCAGCAACATACTTCGTACAGTTGCTAGACGAGGACACTATATAAGCAGACATGCACTTCTCAGTATGGAGTTAGAAAAAGTGTGTTACCTTCAGAGAGACTAGAGCTATACTAGAGAGAGAAACAAGAGCACAGAGTGTGTTGCATGAGTCTGTATGAACATTGTATTTATGTGTTTGTACTAGTTCTCTTCTGTTAATCAAGATATTGAATCTTTGGTTATCCTGTGTTCTTACTTTGCTTTGGTTTGCATACTTACGAGGATTCCGCACTCGTATTTGTGTTGTATAAACAAGGAAGTAGGTTAATCTTGATCCTCCAAGTGGACCTACAAGTGGTATTAGAGCTTTGGCTCTCTTCCTTGTTTTAAAACCAAGCTTAGTGTTGTGTCTGAGCTAGTTTTGAGGGTTTCTTGAAGTGTTCTTGAACTTTCAGCAGGAAACTTAAGTTTTTAAAAGATAACCAACCTAAAACTTAATTAAAACTTGTTGTATCTAGAAAATTTTCATAAAAACCTTGTTAGAACACATGGAGACATGTTAAAATCTGGTTTTTCTTAAAATTTTATTCTGTTCAAGTTGAACACATTTGCAGGAGAAACTCGCCGGAATATTGTTGTAGGGTTGACCAAATCTCTGACATTCTGGATTTGACTGTTTTAACTGAAATAAAGCTGATATGGAATGTTTGTCTTTTTAACCAAAATTGTGTACACAACAGACCACTTTCGAAAACCAGTCTGTGCTAGAAAGGGAAATTTTTCACCAACCAGCCCTGAAAAAGATTTCTCTGCGGAAAACATATGTGCGAATAAACCATCCGCACAAAGAACTAGACTGTTCGTGCGAAAGACCAGTCATCCGCATGAAGAATCCTATTCGCACAAAAGATAAGTTAGTTCGCACGAAGAAGTGCCTTTCGTACGAAATACCAGGTTCATACGAAGGACTCTCATTCGTATGAAACATTGGTCCATACGAAGAACAACTTAATCTATTTTCATGTTTCAGTTTTTCAAACTTTGTGATTTTTAAAAATTGTGAACGTTTAAAGGACACCGTTATTTTCAAAAATAAGACTTTAAACCTTTTAATTTTCATAATGAAGCAAATATAATGAGTACTAATTTGTGGGATTGGAGTAGTAGTTCAAGCACAAGTCAAGACTCTTCACAAAACTCCGCAACCTCATGGGTTAAATCATTAATGCCTCAACATACAGCCATGATTACCGTAAATCAATGGGTGTGTGTCGCAAATCAGAACCAGAGCATTGAGACTCTTCTTATAAGCGAGAGTGAAATTAGTACTAATAACCGTCGACCTAAACTGAACCATAAGAACGATTATCCTTCGTGGAAAAGTCGTTTCCATACATATGTTCTCGGAAAAAATACAGAATTATGACATGTTTTACTACACCCTATAAGGAATCACTCGAAGAAGCTGGATCGAATCCAACCTCCTTAGCCAATCTAGATGAAGGCGATAAAAAGGCTTACGATCTAGAGAAAAAGGCGTTTGCTATCCTTACACAAGCACTCCATAAAGATATTTATCATCAGTTTGTGTACTGTACGACCACCAATAATCTGTGAGATACCCTGGAAGCAAGAGGAGAGGGTAATGTTGCAACCAGAAAAATACGGCATGATCTGCTAAAGAAAGATTTTGAAGGTTTCATGTTCATGGAAAATGAAACACTGAATGCTATGACAACACGTTTCTACCATCTGCTCAGCGAAATGTACTCCTACAAAGTGTTAGCATCTCCACAAGAAATCGTGATGCGCTTTGCTGACGCATTACCGCTAAAGGGGTCAATTTATTGACTTATTAAAGCATACAGGTGTTTTGGATCCAATCAGTATTTACACATAGTTTTATAAATTATTTGGGATTCTGTTGATGCACTTTATGGCGGCCACTATGCGAATAGGCTAGAAAGAGTGTGTATTGATTATTGTATAGATTAGATACGAACACACGACCCAAGTACGAACGAGTACTGTCTCATACGAGTGACATGTGCCACGTACGAGTGACAATGTGCTTCGTACGAGTGACTTTGTTACTCGTACGAGTGATAACATCTCACTTATACGAATGACCCTTCGTACGAGTGACAACCTGCTCGTTTTGCAAGAGCTGTCATGTCTATAAATAGGTGTTGTGTGTTCATTGTTTGTTAAGTATTGGAAGTTCTCCGAGGGGAAACGCTGGCATATTCTCTCTAGGAACTCCGCCAGCCTGAAAAGATGTATACTCTTTCGGTTGAATGAATGAAACGAAAAGCTTCCGCTGATTCTGGTCCTACTCCCTGTTTATATCGTTATGCCGAATATGTACTATCCCCAAAGCTTCCTTCTAGAACCGCCATTGCCCACAGGACCCACAACTGGTATCAGAGCTACGGTACCGATTCATTCAATCTAGCAGTTGATGAATCACCTACACTCATGAATTTTGGACGTATGAGGGGGTTTAGACGTAAAACATCAAATAATCGGACAATCTACGGACATAATGTAAAATTGAAACCATAGGATTATTAGAAACTGATTTTCGACTAGATCTGTTAAAAATCATGTTAAAATTCGAAGAGATGAAGATTTTGGATCAAAAAACATATTAAGTTTCGTTCGTACGAGCGAGCCTCTATGGCTCGTATGAGTGACACTTTGTCACTCGTACGAAGCATCACTCGTACAAAGCACCATTCGTACGAAGCGCAACTCGTACGAAGTGGTAAAAAAAAAAAGCTTAAGCTACTCGTACGAAGCGCAACTCGTACAAAGGCATTTTTTGATCGTATTGACGAGACGAGTGTACAGATAAAATTTGGTGATTACAATTTTTTCGAGATTTTAACGTCTAATCCGAGTTTTTCGGGGACACCATCTAGAGCTTAAAAGTATAGAATTGATGATACGAACACAAAAGGATGAAGATTTTGGGGTAGTCACTGAAACTTGCGCAAAATGTTGATCATCTGATGTAGTGACTATTAATGGACCTTAACGTTTAGCCTGCATTTGAACTAAACTACAATTTTGAGAAATTTTCCGCAAAATTTTAGTACCAGATATACAATAAAAATTTGCAAAAATAAGGGAGAATAAAAATTTTCACGTATATGTTAAAGTTCCGGCATTTTTGTGAGATTCATTGTTTTGGTACAACCATGGGTGCCTTTTGTTTCACATCTTTGATAGATATCTAAAAGTTAGAAACAGGTTTCGACTATTATTGTGAGCAATATCGTGCAATATGCCTAACATTTTTACACTTGTAGCACATCCTACTGTCCTTTTGAATAGAGGAATCCAACACTTGTTTCCTACTCTCTTTTTCTTTTTTGAATTCATCATTGGATTGTGTACCAATGATCTCTTTTTCCTTTTCTGTCGTTGTCCCAAAAAATTGATTTTCTTTGTGAAGTTTAGTTTTTGGGACTTGTTGTTCGTTCTTCGCTTTTGAAAACCCAAACTAGCCCTCCTGTTCTCCGGATAATCTTTGTTTCTTTGATGGTAGGGTTTGTTAACACATTTTGATTTAGAATAAAATGTTGCATCATGTTTTTCTAAATAAGAATAGCTTGAACAATTTATTAGATTGACATTCTGGATAGGAAAATCTTCATCAGAATATAGTTTATTAGATCCATGTATTTTATAGACGATAACATTTGGATCAGTGTTTAAACTATTTTATGATGTTTCAACATCCGATTCAGATTTCTCAGACTCTCTTCAAAACACTTTCAACCACTGTTTTAACCACATCAGAATCACATTCACTTTCAGAATTTGTGTAAGTTACATCAATGTTCGTAGGCAGCTCGTATGACTGTTCGGTTTTCAATTTTAAGTTGAGAGCCTTTTCCACCCCTGATGGCATTTTACAAGCATAGCTATTCCACATTAGTGGTGGAACTCAATCGTAACTTGCACCTTTGTTATCACCATTTTTAGATTCTTCTTTGTTTTCGATCTTTGGTAGAATGTGATCAATGACGTATGAACTTGTAGAATAACTGATTAACAATTTGTTAACCCATTTGGTTTCAATTTTCATTTTCTCAAGTTCACTTTTTAGCTCAGCGATTGTGTTTAAATGAATGTTAATGGCCATCTGTTTGTCCATCACAGTCGCTTTAAGCATAGAAAGTGTTCCGTCATTTTCTCTGAGCACTTTTTCATATTGGTTAACAGATTTTCTTAATTTGTCGTAAGCCTCTTTAGTTGATTTATAGTCACTTGACCAATTATCTGTTATACATTTGAGCTCATTATATCGTGTGTCTTTTACAACACATTCACTACATGGCTCGTTGCATTTAAGCACGGTTTATCTATCACAGACTCACTTTTCGACACATTTACCTCTTTCACATTTTCCATACAAGCTTTGTTGGTCTCATCAGTTGGTTTTTCCAACTCTTCATCAACTCTCTTTGCTTCAACTTCCGGCTTTTTCTTTTCTTCACAAGATGATGGATGGCTTGGCTCAAAATAACCTTCAAAAGTTTTAAGAATATCATTAGGTAGGAGATGTTTAAAAGCATTGTTTAACAATTCCTCTTCTTCTAACGATGTGTGATAATAATCTTCTGGAGATTCGTCAAAAGATGCCTTTGAATATTCTTCAGGTTCTTCGATGATTTCTGCGACCAACGCCAAACTCTCATTCTTGGAGATGTACTTGTTCCAGTTGAAGCCTTCGTCTTCTTGAGTTACGACCAACGCTTTGTCTTTGGATTCTGGCTGTCTATCTTCAATTTGCACCATTCTTGTTCTTGGTTAAGGACAATGATAGATGGCTTTCTTGTAGTAGTCGTCGGCAAACGATGTTGCTTGGCGGTGTTCTCGTTGAAGTTTTGTGCATTCTGGAAATCAACAACGATATTACACTGTAGTACCCTTTGAGTGGAATTTGATTGATTGTTCTAGTTGATTTGGAGATTGCTCGAACCATGTGATGATTGTGGGCTTTGAGGCGTGTTAAGGTTGACCGAAGCAAAGGATTGAAAACCACTGTGTTGATTTGATGGTGTGCTAGGAGTATTGTAAGCGCTGAAGGCAGTTTGGATCTTTGGATATTGTATCTGAGCAGAAAAACTTCCTTTGTAATATAGATTTACGTCTTGTTGCATTTGGGCGCCTTTGTTCTTCACCATTTTTTGCATCTCAAGTTCGTATCCCTCCAATCTCTCAATGAATCGTGGTAATGAGAAATTACCATATTCAGTACCTTTCTTCAGAATAGTCAAACAGGTAGACCATTCGCCTTGTGGTAAGGAATCCGCGAATTTATCAACTAATTCTTCATTCGTCTTTATGATTCACATTCGCTTCATTTGCACAACCAGATGACAGTATCTTTCAGTCAGTTGTTTCACTGTCTCTCCTTTGATCAAAGTATAGATGTCAAATTCTTTACTTAACAACGCCCTCTTCCCTTTTGCAACCGTGCACTTCCTTGGAATTTCAATCGAACAACTCAAGACGTCAGAATTTGCAAAAATGAAGGGGAATACAAATTTTCACGTATATGTTAAAATTATGGCATTTTTTAAATTCATGATGCAGTAACAGTGTCGGGGTGGTTCTGACTGCAGATTATCTAGGATTCACAGAGGATCGAATATACATTTGGAATGTCGGGATCAAAAGAATGTTCTGAATTTTCAGATCATGTTACAAATTGATGCTCAAGGGCTAAATACCTGATCCCCGATGTGGAATTGGAAGCACATACGGCTGCCTATCTTTAACTCTGCAAGGCAAATGAACTGTTTTTCAGACTAACCGCCAGAAAACAAGGATGTCTTGTAGTTTCAGATTCCCCATTCCATCAGAGATAGCTATATATCTGTTATTGTGACTAAAAAGGAAGAATGTGATTCTGATTGCCAAATAATGTTTCTCAGATTCGATGTGTTACCAGATAGTATGATTCCGATGATGATTTGCTGATTGAGAAGATTATCGATTTGTTGATTAATCATGATCACGAAAATCGGGATTTCCGATTTTTGTTGTTCATTGATTTGAAGTTTTTCGTTGTGGTAATTCGAAGTTTCTATCAATTTACGGTTGTGTTTTGAAGATCAGAGGATCAAGCATCAAAGGAGTGCGCTAAACCGAACGTGGATATGGTTAATGTCGAAACGGAGAAGCTGCATTGTTTAATTTCAAGTTAGTGATTATTCGAGAAAATTTGTAGATCAAGCAAATTAGAGGAGGTCTTGAACCATGCAAACAACGACCTGAAGATTAATTTCTGGAGAAAATTATTTCAGGGGGAATGTTGCTTAAACGTAGATAATGCAAACCCAGATCTTCAACCAAGGGGGAATTACGACGTCAACAGGATTGAAGTTGCAGAATATTCAAACACAGCTCTCAGATTTCAAGTTCAAGTTCAAGCTTCGATAGTGACATCCAAGGGGGAAATTGTTTATGCACTTTATGGCCGTCACTGTGTGAATAGGCTAGAAAGAGTGTGTATTGAATATTGTATAGATTAGATACGAACACACGACCCAAGTGCGAGCAGTACTTGCTCGTACGAGTGACATGTGCATCGTACGAGTGACAATGTGCTTCATACGAGTGACTTTGTTACTCGTTCGAGTGATAACATCTCACTCGTACGAATGTCCCTTCGTACGAGTGACAACCTGCTCGTTTCGCATGAGTTGTCATGTCTATAAATAGGTGTTGTGTGTTCATTGTTTGTTAAGTTTTGGAAGTTCCCTGAGGGGAAACGCTGGCGGATTCTCTACAGGAACTCCGCCAGCCAGACAAGATGTATACTCTTTCGGTTGAATGAATGAAATGAAAAGCTTACGCTGATTCTGTTCCTACTCCCTTTTTATATCGTTCGGTCGAATCTGTACTATCCCCAATGCTTCCGTCTGGAACCGCCGCCGTCGACGGGACCCACATATCTGAGTTCATATCATATACCTATTGTAAAACTATTTAAAATAAATTTTAAAATCAGTAGGTAACAAGCCTTGGTTGATATATATGGTTTAATATCATACTATGCACCGAAACGACGCTTATGTAGTAAATGACAAATGTGCGATGTTTAATGAGAACTGATGTTAAAATTTGGTTTATATGTTTTAGATATGTTATGAAAAGGTACGTTTAAAACCGTTTTATGAGCCACAAGGGCGTTATCGCCATTTATCGACATAATACAAGGACTTATTCATAAACTCAGTTTATAATCTGATTTGACATCCTAAATAATCATACTTATGATATTACATCAGTAGGTAATTCATTTTCAAGTTCACTATCGTTTAAACCTTATTTTACATAAAAAGGGCATTTTTGTCAAAATGGCATAATTATAGAACTTGTGCATAAACTCAGATTCTGATTATGATCTTGTAATACATTATATTACAATCATAATGCAACCTTAAATCAGTAGCTAACTAATCTAAATCGGGTCGGAATCGAAAGTCAAAGCAGAAGTCAAACTTTGCGACTTTCGGTTGCGAACTGACCCTAGAACTGAAATGACGAGTCGAACATGTTCTTACATGTTGTAATAATTATTACCAACTTGTTTAAGTGTCAAAACATGTTTCATAACATATATAAGCTCAGATTATAGCATTTCCAGAAAATGGCCTGTTTAACTTTTTAATATGATAACTTTGGCCCCTCAATTGGTCTAGCAAACGTGATCTTCAGGAGGGGCCCTTTATAGGGATTAACACCTACCTTATTACGATCACTTATCCATGTTCATTACGAACAATGGCAGGACCATAATTGTCTTAACCGAAAGTCAAGGTGTTTTTCGTAAAAAGATTGACTTTTGGCTATAAAAGCCTATAAACGAAAATGCAAGAGAAAGGAACACTTACAAGTGATTCCTAGGATGTGATAGAACTAAGTTGGATGCTCCATTAAGTTAGGAACTTCCAGAGGAGGGAGATAGAGTGATAAATTAGAATGGTGGAAGTTCAAATGGTAAAGCATTGAACCTATTTATAGTTGGAGAGCTTGAAGGAGGTGATGTCAGGTGTTAAGGGGTGTTAGAGGGAGCTTACAAGTGTCCTAAAATGTGGCATAGCTGTTTGAAAGTCTCTAGTTTCGAATCAAATGGTTTTTGGCAACATGTGTGGAGACCAAGCAACAATTCTACAGATACAACCTTCTAGCGGGCCGCGAGAGGCCATGCCTGTGCCTCTCGCGCCCGGCGAGCGCCCTATGGTAACTTTCCAAACTTGTCACATTTAGTCCCTCAACTTATAAAACCTCCTAAAACACCTTTATAACATATTTAGCCCTCCGTAACCAATATTTGGCGTACCCGGGAGTATGCTCGGACATTGTCGAGCTCTCGGTTCGTTAGAAGGTCACGCAGAGGTATAAATTAACATGTTGACACTTTTAACCCCTCCATTATCCAACTTTCACATATTTATAGAATTAACCTCTCTCGTCCAACAAGTGGCAAGTATGAATTTATTATATTGTTATTAGTATTTAATAATAAATAAGATAATAAAGTTAAAATAATAATGTTAATAAATAAAATATCAAAAAGTGTAGACTGCGGGTATCGAACCCGGGTCTCCACCCAAACAACACACTCAACACACCACTACACCACACACACATACTTGTTATAATCTTAAATCAAATAAATTATATATGAAAACAGCGCATGAATTCAAAATTCAAAACAAAGCTGTAACAGCTGGAGATTTACTCCAGCAATCAAAGATCCCTTTTCGGTTTCAATTAACTAATGAAACCGCTTATCATGAGAATTAACTGAAATCTTGAATCAATTCATCAGGAACAGTTACGCAATCATCAATCTTGATTGAAACCGAAAACATTGAAATCATAACTGCCTCCCTCTCTATAAATAGCGATCCTAAACCCCTTCTGAAACTCGCTCACACTCTCAAAACCTCTATAAATTCTTAGAAGATCCTCTGTGTTCAAAACACACTTTGCTGGAGATTTGTTCGTCGCTGGAACTTTACGGAGATCACCCTGTTTTGGTATATTCGCACTTGAATCCTTCTTGTTTATTTATTTTATTGTCAGTTGAAGTAAAACTAATCCAATAAGCATTATCAAATTGACAATCGGGTTTTGTCAAAAACTGGTTTTCTGAATTGAAGAAGATGAAGTTGGAAATGAGTATAAAAAGAATTAAAACCGGTGTTTATACCGGGTTAGACACACAGTCCAGTGGTGGACTGTGTGCATCTTTAACAAAGTGTCCCGGGTTCGAGTCTTAACACGTTGCCGAATTTCCTAAATATTGCAAACCTTTTTTATAACATATATATAAAACAGTTCAATTAGTATATAAAAGTAATTAAAATGGTATATACTTCGGGTTAGTCATACAGCCCAATTGGTCAGGCTGTGTGCAACACGAAGCAAGGGGCGAGGGTTCGAGTCTGGTTATACGCAAGGTTCTTATAATTATCCAAAACCTTTTTAATTAATCAAAAATAAGATTTGTTTCAATGAGTGTATACATATAATTCAATTCAGATATATTTTGGGTTAGACACGTAGCTCAGTTGGTAGAGCTGTGTGCGCGTAAGCGGAAGGTCACATGTTCGAATCTCACACGCTGCCTCGCTATGACCGGTTCGAATCTCACACGCTGCTACCTATGACCGGTTCAACCCCTTAAAGGGGTATATTTTTTAATTAACCTTTTTCTTTGTTTTTCTTCAAAATCTATAAAAATATATAATAAAATAAGTCCTTTTTAAATATAAAAATTAGTAATAAATACTATAAATTTATCTAAAAAGTCTAATAAAATCCAATAAATAAAAATACTAATCTTAAATAAAAGAAATATATTTACCGAATTATTACGTGAAAATTTAGGTTAGTTTTCTCATCGGTTGGAATCTTTAAATCGTGCGCGCTCGTTATCAAATCAAGAACGCACCCACTGTGAGTAAATTCCTACAAACTACCCATTTATTCATGTTTTTGGGGTGTATCATGTGTCGTTTTATTTATATCATTTATTCAACACTCGTGCTACTACCATTATATGAGCTAACGTGCTATGTGATATTTGGTTTATTGTAATTTGTGATTATACTTTCTCATTTCAGTCAAGCTTTCACATTAGGTCCATCAGTTCCCCGTTTCATATGGGTAGAGCATCGCGTTGCCTAATTAGATCGGCTCTGTTTGATTGAGCCTGATCTCACAACACATCGCTTATCATGTTCACATATACATTGCTAGATGATTGTGTGGTTTGTGGATAGATTACATATACATATGCTCATATTTGGTTTATGCACATTTTACTTAATTAATAAACATAACATTTATTTTTAATGTATAAACGGGATTCACTCGCCAACTTTTGTTGACCCAAATTTCTATTTTTACACATGATACAGGTGATCAGGTTGAAGCAAGGAACACATAGGATTGGGCCTTAGAAGAAGAATAAAACGTTACTTGAATGTCTTGTTTAGAACATTTGGTGTTTTGTATGGTTTGTGTGTTGATTGGAATATTTCTTTTAATTTGAAATAATAAATATGAAACTTTATTATAGTAAATGTCATGAGCTTAATGAAAACCCAATCATGCCCCGACTACCATATCCGCTGCGGGTCGGGGTGTGACAATGTTGACACCTTTAGTCCTTATTAGTCATTAATAGACTTATAATAAAAATACAACATGTGTCACTATATTATTACACATGATTTTACGAGGTGTTACACTCGCACACTGGCATGGGCTGTGTGCTAATGTAAAGAGGCAAAGTGATTGCTTATGCAGCACGACAATTAAAGGTGCATGAAAGGAATTACACCACCAATGACTTGGAATTGGGTACTGTTGTATTTGCACTTAAGTTGTGGAGACATTACTTATATGGTACAAAGTGTATTATATACACTGACCATAAGAGTCTCCAACATCTGTTCAATCAAACGGATTTGAACATGCGATAATGCCGCTGGATGGAAACGATTAATGATTATGATTGTGAAATTCGCTATCAACCCAGCAAGGCAAATGTCATTGCTGATGCCTTGAGTCGCAAGGAAAGAATTAAGCCTATTAGGATTAACGCCAAGAGCATTGAACTCAGAAATAGCTTAAATGAGAAGCTATTAAATACAAAAAAACAAGCCCTGTTAGAGGCTAATATTTCTGAAGAAGGATTAGGCGAAACTATTGATCAGTTAGTGCATGGAAAAGATAGAATCCTTAGATTTAATGGCAGAATCTGGGTTCTAATCTTTGGAGGACTTAGGGATCTAATCCTCCAGGAAGCGCATAATTTGAGATACTCAGTTCACCCGGTGGTGACAAAATGTATCAAGATTTGAAGAAGAATTATTGGTGGATGGTTTTGAAGAAACCCATAGCTACTTACGTAGCTAAGTGTCTGACGTGTTCCCAGGTTAAATCCGAACATCAGGAACCGTCAGGACTTTTACAACAGCTTGAGATTCCCATTTGGGTAACTATGGATTTGATTACCAAGTTACCTAAGACCAAATGTGGTAATGACATCATTTGGGTCATTGTAGATAGGCTGACTAAGTCAGCACATTTCTTGCCAACTAAAGAGAATTATAATTCTGACAAGTTGGCTAAGCTATACGTGGACAAGATTATGTCCCTACATGGCGTATCGGTATCTATTGTATCTGATAGAGATACTAGATATACATCTCACTTTTGGAAAAGTTTCCAACAACGATTAGGCACAAGATTAAACTTTAGTATGGCTTACCAGCCAGACTGATGGACAGAGTGAGCGTACTATCCAGACTTTGGAAGACATGCTTAGAACATGTGTGATTGATTTAGGCGTATTTTGGGATGACCACTTACCCCTAATATGTCACACCCCGACCCGCAGCGGAATAAGAGTCGGGGCATAATTGGGTTATCACCAAAGCTCATGATATTTACTAATATGTTTCATATTTATTAAATTCAAAATTACATCCTCAATATTCCAAACATGTTCATACAAATACAAAGAAAGTTAATCAACTAAGCAATCCAAAGTCTAAACCAGTTTATTCTTCTAAGCCATCCTATGTGTTTCTTGCTGCAGCTAGATCACCTGTATCATGTGTAAAAATGGGGGTTTTGGGTCAACATAAGTTGGCGAGTGAACCTTGTTAGAAAAACATTTATTATTGATCTCTTGTTATCTTTATCATGGAAAAGTGTGCAATAATCATATGTGAGCAAACGTAAATAATCATACAATAACGACATCAACAAAATAATAACATACAATAACAAACCAACCTGCATGAATATATAACATGAATGAAACTGTATATGTTGGCAACGTCACGTTCAAGCTCATAGGTAATGGGGAACGGACGACCTATGATAAATGTCTGTGCGATCAGGGCTCAATCAAACGGAGCCGATCGTATGTTGGCAACGCCTGGTTCACGCTCATAATGTAATGGGGAACAGCTCAACGCTCATATGTAATGGGGAGCGGCGGCCTATGATAATGTATTTACTGAAAATGATAAATTTAATCTAAACAATAACCACACAAACAGTTGATACATGTTGAATACACATTTGTTCATGGATATGATAGATGCACAATAGTTTAAATGTGATAAATAATAAGACACATGATACACCCAAAAAACATGATTAAAACGGGGAATTTGTAGAGATTCACTCACATTGGGTGCGTTCGGTTGAAAATGTTGAATGCGCACGAGTTTAGAGGGTTGATCGACGAGGATTAACTAACCTAAATAATAACGAAAGGTATGGTAAATGAGTGGATTTTATTAATAATTTTAATAGGATTTTTAGATATATTTTTTTGAGTTTAAGGCTATTTTCTAACTTTAAAAACATTATTTTTAAGTATTTTTAATTGTTTTTGAATTAAATAAATAAATAAAACTATAAAAAAAATGTTGACTTTTTCTGGGTTTGACCGTTGACTTTTTGACTTTGACTTGTTGACCAGTTCGGTCGTTTATAATGTTTGCACTGAGTGAGGTTCGAACTCGTGACCTCCCGTACGCGTGCACGCAGCTCTACCAACTGAGCTACGTGTCTAACCCGAAATAACTCTGTTTTTAATTATATTTATATACTGTTTTAGTTTATTCAAAATTCTTTTATTTTTAAAAAAGATTTTAATCATCGAACCGGCGTGCGTAACAGGTCTCGAACCCGGGACCTGTGGGTTAGTGTTGTACACAGTCCACCGCTGGACCGTGTGTCTAACCTGGTTAATATACTGATTTTTATTATACTTAACATCTTCAGTGAGTTAATCCGGTTCAGTTAAAAAAAAGAAACATCTTTTTTACAGAGAATACGATTGTCAAGGATCGAACTCGCCGCGTGTGATATATGTGCGCACACAGTCCACCGCTGGACTGTGTGTCTAACCCGAGATATAATCAAATTTATATTAAACTTATACACAAACTAACTTCATCTTCTTCGTTACAATATCTCAGACAACGATTACCCTACTGTTCTTGTTTAATTCGATTGACAAACATTCAAGTCATTAAAATGAAATGGCAGGGAAGATTTTGGGAGTAAACATACCGGAAAAATGATCTTTCTCAGAATTCCGGCGAAGTCGTCGGCTCTGTTTTTATGGGCTTCGTCTGAGCAGACCAATTAACAGTTTTGATTAGCTAGATGTGGAATTGAAGTACTGAACAAGAGTTATCAGAAGGTTTAAAGGTTTATACCGTTTCACAGCGAATTCTAGAAATTCTCAGAAATTTTCCGGCGAGTGATGATTATCCGATATCGTCGCCTGGAACTGATTCTGATTGAAGGGTTTGAGTTAGCAAAAGCTTAACAACTGTTAGAAGATGGAAGAATTGAGAAACTTACTGTTTTGATGGAAGACACGGTTTTCCGGCGAAAGTCCGGCGAGTTCAAAAAGTGATTCCGACGATCAGAAATTAGAGTAAAAGTGAAATTAGAAGTTCTGTGAATGCTAGTGAGTCGCGAGATGGTGATTTTGATGGAGTAATTCAGAAAGTGAAGATTTTCGGTTATTAAAACCGATCATCACATGAATTCAAGTCCATTCAAGACTGAATTGATTAAAAATGTCGGTTTATCGGTTATAATCAAAAATCCGCGATCACTCAAACGTCTTGGATGTTTGGAAGCCGATAAAGGTTTCAGTTGGCGTAAACAGGTCGATTCATGGTTGAAGTTATGTTTTAATTGTTTCCTACATTTCACAAAGGCAACTAGTGGCGGAGTGGTTATATGTGCGCGAGTTAAGACTAGACTAACCCGGCTGACCCGGGTTCGAATCCCGGCAGCCGGTTTTTCTTTTTATTTATTTTATTTTCACTTTTTATTAATTATAGTTTTTAAATTCTAATTTGTTTATTAATTATGCATCGTTTAAAATTAAAATAAACATAAATACGCAACGAAAAATTTATAACTTGATATTCGATTACAAACGAAGAGGGTTTGGAAAACCCGTTTTTTGACAAATGTTACATAATAGAATTCAACTATAATAATAGTTATCATACAAGTATCAAGGCTACTCCTTTTGAAGCCTTGTATGGAAGAAAATGTAGAGCGTCTGTTTGTGGGGCTGAAGTTGGGGAAGCGCAACTGTCTGGACCTAAAATTATCCTAGAGACCACGGATAAGATAATACAAATCCGTGATCTTTTCAAAGCTTCCTGTGATAGGCAAAAAAGTTATGCAGACAAGAGGCGAAAACCTCTTAAGTTCCAAGTAGGGGACACAGTCTTATTGAAAGTATCACTTTGGAAAGGTGTGATGCTTCGGAAAGAAGGGCAAGTTGAGCCCGAGATATATTAGACCATTCGAGGTAATCGAATGTATCGGTTATGTAGCTTATAAGCTTAAGCTACCTGAGGAGCTTAGTGGAATTCCTGATTTGTTCCACATATCTAATCTAAAGAAATATCTAGCCGATGAGTCGCTAGCAATGTCACATCAAGATGTGCAAATTGATAAAAACCTGAGGTTCATTGAGAAACCAATTTCGATCGAGGATCGACATGTTAAATCAAAGGAAGTTTATACCTATTGTAAAGATTAAATGGGATGCCCTCCAAGGCCCCGAATATACATGGGAGGTTGAGTCCACTATGCGACAAAAATACCCCCATCTTTTTTAATATCCCCAGGTTTCTTGCTACTACAATAGCTTTCATCGGTTATACTTACTTAATGAATCAATTACGTCATGCTATTTTACTATTACTTGCTTAATAATTATTTACTTAACTTCGTTTGGCTTTTCGAAGGTTCAACTGTAAATACATTCTTATCTATGTTTTATCAATTACTCAACGACCCGTTAGGAGGCATTTCGCATTCAAACTCGTGTCTCCTACTTTTCATCAAAATTTTCGTTACATCTTTCAACACTACTTCCTTGATAGTGGCTTATGCTAGAAAACCTTTATATTCCAATTTTACCCTTCAATAAGACATTAGACTAAAATGACCGTCAACAAAAATTACTAGATGCATTTCACTTGGGTTAGTCTATAACCCAATATTGACACATCCCACTCTATTCTAGCCATAAACTTCTACCGAAAGCATAACCTTTTATTCATATCTGACGCAAGTCCAAAATCATTGCCTCGTTATCCACACCTTGCGTTGGTTATTTTTTTCCAATTTGTGGCAATGCATGTCAATTCATTACGCTTATCTATAAGCATAAACTTGACAAAACAAAACATTAAATACCGGGTTCAAATGGCGATCACCATTTGACCCGCATGACTCGTTTGTCCTTTTAACCATTCTTTCAACACTTGACCCGCATGACTCGTGTCTCCTACTTTTCATCAAAAGTTTTGTTACATCTTTCAACACTACTTCCTTCATAGTGGCTTATGCCAGAAAACCTTTATATTCCAATTTTACCCTTCGATAAGACATTAGACTAAAATGACCGTCAACCTAAATTACTAGATGCATTTCACTTGGGTTAGTCTATAACCCAATATTGACACATCCCACTCTAGTCTAGCCATAAACTTCTACCGAAAGCATAACCTTTTATTCATATCTGACGCAAGTCCAAAATCATTGCCTCGTTATCCACACCTTGCGTTGGTTATATCTTTCCAGTTTGTGGCAATGCATGTCAATTCATTACGCTTATCTATAAGCATAAACTTGACAAAACAAAACATTAAGTACCGGGTTCAAATGGCGATCACCATTTGACCCGCATGACTCGTTTATCCTTTTAACCATTCTTGCATACAAACATATTTGCATATATATATATATATATATATATATATATAGAGAGAGAGAGAGAGAGAGATAACATAACTTGAATATTATCTATTTTAAGAAATATTTACTTGTTTAGCCCGAGCTTACAGTTCCAAACATTTCAATTCTTATCATACGTTCTTACTGGTTTGGTCCGTACTTACTTACGGATTCGAACATTGTCATTCTCATTATACATTCTTACTTGTTTGATCCGTACTTACTTACGGATTCAAACATTTCCATTCTCATAATATATTCTTACTTGTTTGATCCATACTTACTTACGGATTCAAAGCATTTTCATTCTCATCATATATTCTTACTTGTTTAATCCGTACTTACTTACGGATTCAAACATTTTCATTCTTATAGATTGCTCTCCATTTCTTGAGAGTCTAATAACTCTGTTCATCCACACGTCAAACTACTTCCCAACTCTATCGGACATACATGTGATGATTATTATGGTCTCACGAGGGTCATATGCTTTTTGCGCACTAGTCAGGCGCGCAATTCACATACTAGTTTCGTGCCTTCATGTAATCATCACCTTATATCCGAAAAAAGTGGGTTTCGGTTCGTGCAACATCTTTAAAACGTTACCAAGACAATAGCATTGTATTTTGTTTAATATTTACCAGGCGAAGGAGATTTTCCTTTTTTTCTTGTAACACCGGTACCCATATATACATATATTAATATTGTGTACCTGGGGTCCATCTGTCTTATTACATGCTTTGCTATTCATCCTAGATCGTATTCTCGGATCATTCTCCTCAATCCCTTAAGCTTACCTTGCATATACAATTCAGTTAGTTTCTTTATATGATACACATACACATGCTTACATTCATTTACACATTTGGATCTTGATCGAGTCTTGGATTGTACGGGTCCTTATCACAAGAGCACACGGGTTTGAGTTCAAGTACTTACCTTCTTGTACTTGATTTCAATTAAACCATGGCTCTGATACCAACTTGAAAACACCCTAATACATTTTGACCATAAGTGACACAGCGGAAATACCGACTCAAAATTATTTATTTATTGACCATATAACATACTTGAAGGTTCATTTATAAAATGTTGGACACTTTCTTGGAAGGTTTTATAACATTCATTCTTGATTAACTCGTTAAATGTAATACATGAATACAAGCTATGAGTCCGCTTTTCCCGTACAATCCTTGCTCTTCGACTCGGTCTTCAACCCTTTAAATTCCATAGTAATGATAATTCCTTGCAAGCTGCAATCACCACATGCATCCGCATTATTAATATTTGGTGACATCATTCATAATTTTAAACATTTATAATTAAATGATCACTCCACAATCTTTCTATTCATGAAGATCGTTTTGATTATCTTTCCGTGTATGATCTTGCATCCCAATTGTCAATCTTCATAAGTCAACAATAGTAAACCTGCACTTTCATTTCATTCTCAGGATAATAATTAGTAACTTTAATGCTCATACATATTGAATTCGTGTATACATACATATATACAAGCCCTTACATACCACTTACATTCCCATAAAAATATACTAACATATCCTAGTCACAACATTCACAAAAAATAAGTCTTATACATACGAACCTGTGCACATGCTTACTTCTATTCATGCGTACCTAAGGACTCCACCACTAACATATAGGTTAGCCATACACATACATGCTTACATACTTAATTATCTCCGACAATCATTATCACAGTTTGATAAGTTCACATAACTCTCTATCCGTTATTTTCACTTTTCGGGGTTCATTGAGGGTTACAGAAAGTATTGGGAGATACGAAACTCACGGTGCGAATAACTAACAAAACAGCTTGTCAGGTTTGTGAGAAGCGTTAGCAATGCCCTTCTATAGCGTCGGCGACGCCTTCCGGAAATGTTACGTCGGTCCTGATTTGCGTAGACAGTTGATTAGAGCGTTGGGAGAAGTGGGCAGCGTTGGCGATGGCTAGGGAGGCCGTTGGCGACGCCCCCTCTGTGATGCCGACACTGTCTTTCCTTGTTTATACTTACACAACCCATTTCCTATTCCTGTTCCAACCAGAACTGACTCAAAATGTCCCATAACATCCCATAACCAGTATCCTCCCGTAATATCCCGAATCATTTAAACATTTAACCTCATGTCCTTATAATCAAGTCTATACTTCTATCATAGTTTCTTGATTTTGACCCGTTTGATTATACCAAGTTATTTCTGATGTAGCTAACTATTTATGGCCAGCTTACAATAATACTTGCCTTAGTACTATGATTACTTAAATATTCTTACATGATTCCAGAACCATAATCATTCAAACCCCATACCCGACACGTAATTTCTACATCTTGACCCGTTCACTTTTATCATGAGTTCCAAACATAGATGACTTCCTGTGACTTACCACAACCATACGTACCTTGATTCATACCCTTACCCATAATTTCTTACACGATTCCCTGTATTTTACATAATAATCTTCATTTATAAAAGAAGAAGTGATTCCGAAAATCACTTACCTTATGTGTCGGTATTCGTATCCGCTTCCTTGCCTCCTCTTGACCCGTTAGCCTTTCGTGCTTGAGTCCACCTTGACATGACTCCACACTTTTGTTCATGTCACCACAATCATATCATGGTTAGCATATTTATAATCATATATACTAACATTCATTACTTTCCATTCATATATTTCTTGCCTTGTATTAGTCAACCATCGCATATATTGACATGTACTAATGACCGCCTTATTTCACGTTCTCACAACTCAATTATCACTCGTACGAGCGAGATGTTTATCACTCGTACAAATGACATTGTCACTCGTACGAGTCATTTGTCACTCGTACGAGTCACGTGTCACTCGTACGAGTCACTTATATAACATACACATAATTCATTTATACACATGCTAATACTTTCATAATTCTACATTTGACAACCACATACAAAGTTAGTCACTTTAATATAATCACATCATCATTCATCGCTAGTGAGTCCGTATGCTATGGACATAGTACACTTTCACTTTCACTTCTTGATTTCAACTAACAATCAATCAAATACAAGATGAACATCACACTATCCAAGCACATGGTA
Source organism: Scalesia atractyloides (assembly GCA_947069175.1). Taxonomy (NCBI): domain Eukaryota; kingdom Viridiplantae; phylum Streptophyta; class Magnoliopsida; order Asterales; family Asteraceae; genus Scalesia; species Scalesia atractyloides. Next base: position 37,111,775 of record CAMTDV010000116.1, read on the forward strand.
CAAGCTCCTAATGCATGAACTTACCTAAAACATACATTCAACCCGAATTCTTGTATGAGTTCCATTTATAGCACATTCTTCAAATTAGTTTACTACTAATTACATCATTAACATATTTCATTCATATATGTCAAGCCACATCATTCAATTTCACATCCTAACTTCACTTAGACATTTTATCATACACTTGGCGTACATACCACTTTTGTGAGTTCTGGTGACGGCGGTTCTAGACGGAAGTTTGGGCGTAAGATAATACCGATTCGGTAGAATGTGATAGAGAGGGAGTAGAAATAGAATCAGCGGAAGCTTTGGTAGTAACATCTTGTCTGGCTGGCGGAAATTCCTGGAGAGAATCCGCCAGCGTTTCCCTTTGGGGAACTTCCAAAACTTTCAAACAGTGAACACACCTCACATATATATAGGCGTGAGCATTTCGTACAAGTGAGATGTTTATCATTCGTACGAATGACATTGTCACTCATATGAGTCACTTGTCACTCGCACGAGTCACTTGTCACTCGCACGAGTCAGTTCTTGTTCGCACTTGGACTGTGTTTTCATATCTAATCTATACAATATTCAATACACACACACATACTGAACTTTCTAGTTATTCTTATGTCACCAATAACACTAATTTTCATTCTCTTGTTACTTAACTAACTATTTAACTAAGTTAAATATCTTGATTATTTTATTCTATGCAATCACACAAAGAAACATACTAGTCAATTAAAATTTGTGATTTTGGGGGCGTTACACGTAAGTTACGGTCTAAACTTGCTGAATTGTTTTTATACTAACCGTAAGCTACGGTCTAGTGACCGTAGCCTACGGCGAGGCCTGATATCCTTTATTTTTCATTATTTTAAATTTCAACAAATGACCCAGAGGCCCCTAGATTTTCATTATTTTCATACTTCATACATAATCAAGCTATCTTTCGACCCAAATGATTCTCGGTTGAGGTGATATCTTTTGATTTACCAACCTTAAGTGTTCCACATTATCTCCAAATCTTTAACTTTACTAATTTAGATAATTTAGCCTATAAAACCATAAGAACTCATATTTATCGCGTTCTAAGCTAGTAACCAATTATAAGTCACTAAAACAACATAGTATAACACACGTTAACGTCCGGTTATTCATACTCTTCTTCAATACACCACGTGTTGAACGAAAAGAACTAGTGTGTCATTATGTCATTAAATATAAGTCAAGGGACAATTCATAAAACTATTTTTGAGGGACTAAATGTGTCAAAACTCCAAATTTCTGTCAAGATGCCACATATCCTGCAAATTGCCACTCTTAGCTCTGGACACCTATCTAGCCACTTGTATTAACCCTACAACACCTCTTACACCTGGCATCATCCTCATTCACCTTCTTGCACTATAAATAGCCCACCAAGTTCACTTCATTCCTTGCTCATTTCCTTTTCTCCTCTCTATTACACTCTTGGAAGTTCCTGGTCATCTAGGAGCATCCCTTTGAGTTCTAAACTCCTCTAGGATCACTTGTAAGTGTTCCATCTCTGTCTTTTCTTTTATAGGCTTTTAATAGCCAAAAGTCAAGCATTTTTTATAAATGCTTTGACTTTCAGTCAAGACCATTATGGTATAACCATTGTTCAAGATGAACATGGCTAAGTGATCGTAATTAGGTAGGCACTAGTCCCTTAAAAGGGCACCTCCTAAGAATCACGTTTACTAGCTCAATTGACGGGTCAAAGTTTATGTTTTACAAAGTCAAACGGGTCAGATTTTATAAATATTATAATCTGAGCTTTTAAATATTATAAATATTTTTTTGACACTTAAACAATATGGTAATTATTAGAACATGTAAGAACATGTTCGGCTCGTCAGTTTCAGTCCTAGGGTCGGTTCGCAACCGAAAGTCACAAAGTTTGACTTCTGCTTTGACTTTCGATTCTGACCCGACTTAGATTAGTTTACTACTGACATATGGTTGCATTATGATCATAATATAGTATAGCATAACCCTCTGAGGTTATACGCAAGTTCCGATAATATGTCGAATTTTGACTAAAATGCCCATTTTACATAAAACAAGGTTTTTATCAACAACGAACTTGCAAATGAATTACCTACTGATATGTTAATATAATTAACATATTATGATGTTAATATTCTGATCATAAACTAAATTTTATTATAATATCATAATTTATGCTTTTAAAAGACCAAAATGCCCTTTTGGTGCATAGTTTGGTCCTAAACCATAAACCACACTTATGTGTGACATCTTACTGATAATATATCACAAATTAAGTATTTTTCCAAAATGTTTATGATCATAACATTAGAATATACATGCAAGTTCCTTTTTATGTCATATAAATAATCAACATGCCTTATAAGGTATAGTTTCGTTTTAAAACCTAAACGGGCACATAAGTTGATATCCTACTTATATTACAACTTATTTATAGTATAATGACATATAGAACTTGTTCATGACTCACCTGGTTACCCGATATCGCTTATATGTGTACGGTTAAGTACATGTAACTAGTTTACGAAAATTAACCGAAACGGATTGAACCTTATCATTTTAATCTCAAATTCCAGAATGTTAATTGTTTAGCCATGTCATACAAGTCTTAGTACTTGTTGATTTTAAACTACATTCTATCCGGTCACCGCTAAATCTAGCAAATCGTACCGTTTTGATCCTTTAAGCTAGTCGGTCTAAGTCTATGACATAAATGGGACCGTTAGCATTCTAATTGGTTAGCTTATGCCATCATTCCAGACTAGAAGCCTTCTAGTAAATGCTATTTGCACTTATCTATTGATTAAACGGCTGAGTTAATATAAACTTTGCATTTAAAAGTCAAGTACAAGCTCATGTAAATACTCTTAACTTATTTTCCTTATACGGGTTTGGGATAGGTAAATTATTACCGCTTGGTCGGGATGGGATCAAATGAATGCCGGATTGTGGCTAGTAAATCCGCATATTCAGTTTGATCAGTTTTGTTTGATAACTTAAACATTGGGAGTTAACGACTGTGTCCTGGATATCCTCGGCTCATTTAAGTTACGAACGGCCACGATCAAAGCACGAGGTGTAGGCATACACCTGACAGATGCGAATGCCAGAATATATTTTACCCACAAGTTAGGGATAACTCATTCATGGGTTCATAAGTGGTGTGTCAGTTAATCATGTCTCGGTTTCTATACTGGGCCTCATATGTATTGAAAAACATGTGAATCAGTATACAAGGTTAAAAGCTTAACTTTCCCAAGTTATAAAAAGATTTTTATGTGCCTTGTGCACTTAAATCAGATTTGAAATGTTTTCAAAACGAGTCAGTTAATTGTATTTACCAGCAAAAGCTGACGTATTTTCAAAAGATTAAGTTTTAGGTACAATACGAAATATATAAGAGGATTTTGCAAATCCTTAGATCTGCCTAAAAGTCTGTTGTTCATCTTTTGTATATTTTACGATCCGCCTGTGATCTTTAGTTACAAACCGCTTGTATATTATTTTCGAACTTTGGAGATTTTGGTTTATAATAGTATTTTAAACTCCAAGACTTCCGCTGTGCTGTGTTAATTGACTATGATGATATCAACTTACGTTACGATATTCCCCATCGGGCCCACCTAGATTTGGTTGGAAATTTGGGGTGTGACATTCAGTCACTATAACAGATGTATAGGCTTCCCCGTTAGTCCTGACAACAACTTAATCAACAAACATCATTATTCTCCAACGGTTAGTCCAGAAAACAACTCATCTGCTCGAAGATTAACCATTCTGACACTATAGACTATCCCAGAACTATTAGGTAAATGTTTTAAATTCCTCTAATATCTTTTAAGTATCGACAATACTGATGCATCCTCCTGATGGTAATCCTGCTAACCGGCTTGTACGAAGACTCAGGACTCAAACCCTTAAACCCGTATTTGACATTAATATCTCGAAAAAAAATTCAATCACTAGATTTTTTTGACACTTGTCTCGCCATAACGATCAAAAAATGCCTTTTTCTGCTCCACAAAAATCTGTTAACTTATTAGCGAGTGATAGTCCTCGACCGGATGACTCTTTCGTGCAGTTGACTCCTTCTTGCGGTTGACTTGATAGATTTGGAACGAATTAAGCTAGTTCATGCGGATGTGGTCTGGTTCGTGCAGATGAATGCTTATCCATGCAGATGAAAGATGATTCGTGCAAATGGCTGACTAGTAATGTCCTGCGCACGAATATGGCACTCCTGCGCTCGAAACTGTCTCATCCGCTCGTAAGTTGTTCAAAACTTTTCGATCCAAAAATCTTTATTTCTTCGAATTTGATAATGATTCTTCCACAAACATGAACAAAAATCAATTCTGAATATAATGATGTCTTCAATTTCAAATTCACCTGAGAATTGATCTTCAATTTGATGTTTTACGACTAAAACCCATAAATTATGAGCATAAGTGATCCAATCAACTTTTAGATTGATTGAATTGGTACCGTAGCTCTGATACCAATTGAAAGTTCTGGATTTGATGGGTTTAGATAGAAGGTTGGAAAAGATAAAGCTAATTCGGTAGAAACCTTGTCAGAATAATCAAAAGTAGAAAGCTTCCATTAATACTGAAAGAGCATACATCATTTTACAAGCTGGAGAGAAATATGAGGTCTCACCAGCATTTCACCAAAACTTATGAGCTTCTAACACATGACAGCCTATTTATAGACATGATGTTAGCTTTGGAGCGAATGACTCATCCCTGCGGATGAGTCCTCACTCGTACGAGCGAGCACTCGTCTTCTCCAAAGTGTCATGTGTTCGAATCTAACTCTCAACTATACAATATTAAACACACGCTCTATCTAGCTTATTCGTACATTCGCGAATACACTGTACAAACAATACGGACATATACACTCATTGTAACATCTGACGTAAAGCAGGTTCTTAAACCCGCTCCGTTTTTTGTAAATATATGTTATAATCTTTTGTTTTGAACTTAAGTTAGTCATTTAAAAAATATTGTGTTATTAATAAAATAAATAATAATAATAATAATAAAGATAATAAATAATAATAATAAATAAAATAAATAGATATAAAACTTATTAAATTAAAAAAAACAAATAAGGAGTGGGCTGCGGATCGAACCCGGGTCTCCACTCAAGCAGCACACACTACACACCGCTACAGCACACACAACATTTTAACAAGTCCAATGCATAAATCTTTTAAACTATCTTAATCAAGTCACCTTCTTGAATCACCGCCCTGTAACAGCCGCTTAAATCAAGCAATCATCAAATGATCTGTTTTTTCCTTTGCAATTAACAGGTGTAACCGTTATAATCATGCGACTAAACTCAATTATAGAATCAATTCATCAAGATCGGGTATACAATCATTTTGGCGGTAAAACCTTGACCGAAACTCTCGACACCGAAAGTTTAAATCAAGCTACAGCTTTCCTCTATAAATAGGGATTTTAGAACTCAACTAGAACACGCAAACACTCATTCAAACTTTCTGAAATCCTCTGTTCATCAAGGAAACTTCGCCGTAACTTATATCCAGCCGCCAGAAATCCTCGCCGGAGATCTGAAAACATCCCTAATTGGTATATCATACACTCAATCCTTTTTCTTATTTCATTTTAATCTCATCAGTTGAAGTATAAAAGTTTAATTGTTAAACATAACAAACAAATCGGGTTTCACCATTTCTGTATTTTGAAATGAAAAGATGAAGTAGAGTTTGTGTTTAAATGGATTTAAAACGGTATTTAAACCAGGTTAGACACACAGTCCAGTGGTGGACTGTGTGCATATGAACTACATGGTCACTAGTTCGAGTCTTATATACTTTTCCGATTCCCATATTATTACAAACATATTTATAACTTATAAATGAAACGACATAGTATGTGTATAAGATTAATATAAATCTTATAATCTTCGGGTTAGACAGACAGCCCAATTGGTCGAACTGTGTGCAACACGAAGCCTAGGTCACGAGTTCGAATCCGGTTCTGTGCACTGTCCCTTAAATTATCCAAACCTTTTAAATTAAATAAAAATTTGTTAAGCTGTAGTAAGTATATAAATATAATTAAATCTTGATATATTCCGGGTTAGACACGTAGCTCAGTTGGTAGAGCTGCGTGCACGTAAACGAGAGGTTAGGAGTTCGATCCTCACACGCTGCGAATAATCGGCCGGTTCGATCCGAAAAAGGAACATATTTTTTAATTAAACTTTTGATTATTGTCTCATAAATACTATAATAAAATATAATCAAATGATATCTTTTTAAGTAAATAAACTTAGTGATAAATACAATAAAATTATCTAAAATATCTAATGTTTAAGCAATTAATTAATCAAAAATACTAATTTTAAGCCAAAAGAAATATATACTTTCCAATTTATTACGTGAATATTTAGATTAGCTTTTTCTCGTCGTTTAGTATCTCAAACGTTTAATCATGTGCGATCTCCATCTTCATAAACGCACCCACTGTGAGTGAATTCTAACAACTCCCCTTTTTATTCATATTTTTGGGGTGTGTCATGTGTCTCTTTTGTTTATCTCACTAATTCAAAACTCGTGCTATTACCATATGTGATTTGACGTGTTATGTGATATTGTTACTTATTGTTATTTGTGTTTATATTTCTCATTACAGTCAAGCTCTCACAGTAGGTCCATTTGTTCCCCGTTGTTAACGGGTGGAGCGTCGCGTCGCCTAATATATTAGATCGGCTCCGTTCGATTGAGCCTTGATCTCACAACACATCGCTTATCGTGCTCACATATACATTGCTAGTTGATTGTGTGGTTTGTGAATTAGATTGCATATACGTTCTCATATTTGGTTTATGCACATTTTATTAAAGATAATAAAACATATCATTTTTCTTAATGATTATATGAGATTCACTCGCCAACTTATGTTGACCCAAAACTCTATTTTGACACATGATACAGGTGAATAGGTTTGAAACATTAGATCACATAAGACATAAGAAAATAAAAATGTTATTTGTAAGCTTGTTGGAACATTATAGTGTTTGTATGAATTATGTGTTGATTGGAATGTTTTATTTAAATTTGGAATAATAAATATAAAACTTTTATAATAGTAAATGTCATGAGCTTTGATGAAAAACCAATCATGCTCTGACTACTATATCTGCTGTAAGTCAGGGTGTGACACTCATATTGCTCATGCCTACCAAAGTTAATGATTACAATTCAAGGACACTTAGTTTGTGATAATGATTAGATCTCATGTGACTACTAATGTTTCACGCTTGTACCCAAGATAAGCCTTTCCAATGATTCCCTTGCTTCCAAATAAAAATACAAGAAATGTGTTTATTTGTTTCAATTGGCATTTAAATCCTCATTTCTAGCATGTTTTCTCCCTCGAGTGTTATAAACAAAAACATTTAAAAGAGGGGCACTAAGACTCACCTAGTGAAGCAAAAGCTAATACAAATAACAAAGTCCGTATATGTGTGAATCGACCTACTCAATCCTTAATACATAAAGACACCTAGAAGGTCTATGACCTCAGCAATTAAGGTGGTCATGCATCAAAATTCACCCACCTAGCTAGTTTCGAAGATGTATCTAGTTTCGTAATGAATACATACTTTGAAATAACTTTGTATTTGTGTATAAATAATATATATTATATTTCTACACTCATATTCACATTGAATACTATACTTGTAGAAAAAGATGGACATTTTGCTTCTTGGTCTCATATAAATATACATGTCATAAATATATTTGTACGTCGCATAAATACTCGTAAAAATACCCGTAAAAATACAACTATATATTTTGGGGTTTTCTAATCTTAACAACTTCAAAAATATTTAAAATAAATATTTAAAGTAATAAACTGATTTCTTGAACTCATAACCTTTAACTAAATCAAATATATAATTTAACCATATATATAGGGGAGGGTTTAAATGAGAACGCTAAATATCGTGAGAACCGTGAGAACGAATGAAAAAACCACTAGAAATTATCAAAAACAAGTGAAATTCAAAAAAAAAAATTTACACTTGTCATTATTATTTGAATACAATTCTAGAAATTTAATTTACACATTTAAATTAACGTGAATTTGGAAATAAAGAATATTTACACATGTGTGAGTTTGCCATTTACGCATGTGTAGATTTGTTATATTTACACATATGTAAAAAGTCTATAAGAATGATTTGCCATTATACGTTTGTATTCGTGTTGCACTAACCGTGTATGACAAATAAAAAATAAAATCTATGTGACAAAAACTTCAAACGAATATATATATATATATATTATATATATATATATATATATATATATATATATATATATATATATATTAGTATTAAACACATAATAATACTTTAAAATGTTTCCCAAGCATATGGACAATTAGCACCAACTTTAGTGCGTGTCGGGTTAACTTGTGTATGACCTAATAAATTCCAAAAATTACTAAATTTGAAATGTGACGCGAATGAACATTGCCATGTATATGAATTCAAATTAATAAAAATTAAATTAAATCTAATACATAGATCATGATGTGTGAGAGATTTGGGTTAGCATAGACGTTAGCCTGGATTTATCGGTTGTCAAACAAGCCATGGGAACAATGTAAAAAAAAGAAAAGTAGTTGGATGTAACTAACTCATGCTTAGGGGATTGTTCCTTATAAAGAACCTTCTTCTAAGATTAAGCAACGAATTATCTTTAATCGGTTCTAATTCTCTTTAACCTTAAAGTTACATCTTGTAAATGTAATAAAAGTTCGTCGGTAACCTTAGCTAGGAGCCGGGCTTTTGAGTTAATTAACCTTACCACTTGCCAATAACTTAACTATGATTTATCCCAAGTGTATTAAAAAATCCAAAGCAACACTCTTCATGCTCTTAATATTCTTTACTAATTCTCTATTAGTTGCTTTTATTTTCTGGTTCTAATATAAAAATAGCAACAGATTTTTAATAGACTAGTTGGTAATTTAAAGATAACTATTAAAAAACCGTATCCTTTGGGTTCGATCCTTGTTTCTTACATAAACTTTACTACAAATGATAAGTGCACTTGCCTATTATGTGTGTTTAGTCTAGGTAAAATTCTTTTCTTATAAATTTAAAACTAGATAAAAATGTTTTAAAAGTTATTAAGTTAACCCACCTAATCCGTGCTACGAGTTATTAAATTAACTAGACCAACACACTTAAACACGACACACTATCACGTTTTTGGCACCACTTGAGCAATTACCACCAACACCCTCACTTTTTCCTCGCAATCCTCATAATGAAATACACCACATTGAAAACTTACCACTATATTTTCTACCACAATCATTTTCTTACCTACCACACACCCTAAATGAGTCGAGACTCGACCCGTTACCTTACATACCATCACCACTCGCTTCACCTTTTTCACCCACCATCATCACCTAGCCCACCTTCTATTCCCAAACTCGATTCATGGAGCTCGGCCAAGTCATTAAAACATTAAAACATTGGAGGTAATAAAAATCTAACTATAACGTATGTGTGAGGCCGGCCCCATGATGAAGAACAACCTACTCAATCACCAAATCTCTACTCGTCTTTAGAAATCGACTCATGGAGTCCAAACAAGTCAATTTGTTATTTGGAAGAAATAAATAACGATCTCACAAGGCTTTACTCAAACAGTCCATGGAGTCCAAACAAGTCACTTTGTTAATTGGATGAAAGAAAGAAACATTTCACAAGGCTTTACTCAAGTCAAGGTCAAAATGATTCTTAAAATATTATGGACCCTCCAAAGGAAGATATACAAGTATGTTCGGCCAAAGAAGAAATTTCCAACCATCCTTGCACGCCCGTGCCCAATGATAGGCACGATCGTGCACACCCTCCAAACAACGGGTCTTTACTGATTAAAGAATGGTACTTAAAGCTCAGATCATCGAGTTTTATAAGATAAGGGAGGAACCTGCCCATTTCACACATATAGATCAAGTTCTTCCACAATATCAAGAAAAAATTCAAGAAACCACCACCAATCAAAGTGGTGGTTTCAAACTTGGGGAGATGGTATTTAGGCATCAAGATGCTTTTGATAGAACTCCCTGTTTGATGCTCTCCACAAACAGTATGAAGAACAAGTTAGCCTTAATGAAGTAGATTTCACAAGTCACCAAGCATCACTCAAGGTGACGAAACTCAAGACGGCTAATGGTTGAAATCTCGTGTGAAGAACACAAGGGTATGAATGAGTTGGTAGATGCATCAAGTATTAGGTTGATGGATAAATTAAATTGTAAAAAGATGGTCAATAGCTGTTAAGAAGCTCTTTATAGTTAGTGTAGTAATTCATTTATTTTTTATTCAATGTAATTACCATGGTTTTAACCTTTAATTGTTGATATCTATTATACTTAGCTAGAGGTTAATGGATTAAAAAATAATTACCTTCATTAATGACCTTGATGTGTTAAAAGATAATTACATGCTTAAGGTCGTGGAAACCACCTGACCTGCTCAAACCCTAAGTTTTTGCGGATCATTGTTGCTTCTATAAGGTGTATTTTTTTTTGCTTAGAGATTTAAGAGTGCTAATTCTACGTTTACCCTATAGAAATAGCCATTTACCTTTAGAAATTTCTTAATGTATGATGATCCAAACAACTTACAATCACTTCATTTCTAATCTTGGTCACCGACTTTAATAATTACGATAAATATTGTTCTTTGTTGCACATTATGCATATATAAAAGTTAATCTTGAGATTCTACTTGGCCTTTTCTTGAATTATCTCAAGGTGCAACTCGAAGAGTCTTGGAGGATTTGGCTCATGTGAAAGGCATTATATGTGGTACAACACTAATATAAGAAAGTTGTTCAGGTAATAAAAATCTGGCCGATTTCAAAGGATAATTAGTTAGCTGCTTTTTTCATCCTCGCAGACACGGAGAATGACCTGACAACTTACTAATGCTACAGGTTTCATTTTATACATGTGCGTCCGTACAAAGATCTTGGATTGCGAAAACACAAGACGCCAGATGCTTGAGTCACATGGTATGTTTTTTTTTTTTGACATCCTTTAATCTTCGAAGTAGTTTTTGTTTTTACACTGTTTGGTTGTCTGCTAAAAAGATATGAGGGAGGTGTACAAGAAATGTTCAAAATGACTCCTCATAATAATCATGTTTAATCTACATTGTCGTTTTTATATATCAGGTTGAAGTTGTTGAACGTGCATAAGGCATCTGAAAATAGTATTTTAGAGCTTAACACCATATGGTTTAATTGATTGGACCTTTATTCCAGATGTTTTTCCCTTTATTTGGTTCACAATTCACAAGTAAAAAAGAAATGGTTTTTGTTTATTTTGATTTGAGTACTTTACATGACTGTTTGTTTTAATTTCCTTTTTTTTCTTTTGTTATTGTGAGCAACAATACCCATTTGATATTCCTATAGTAGCCTTTTCATTTGAGATATGTAAACAACCTATCGTAGCGGTTCAATCTTGTGTTATGCATTTGCAGGTTTGTCTTTAATATGTTCATTTGTTTGTAGCTGTTAATATATGAGATAATTTTTATTTCATTCATTATTTTGTGCAGGTATATAGTGGAGTTGCGACTTGTGTAGGTGATATGGGCCCATACAAATGGGATACCTCAAAATGGAGATATCTGAATGTACTTGTCAACTGCGTCTAATACTAGAAGATTTATGTTTGGCTTATGTAAGATCTCAAATAATTCAATTTGTTTTACTTTTAATACTACAAAAATCTCAATTTTTATATATCTTTCATGGCAGCTTATTCAGTGTGGGTGTTTTGTTTCAAAGTATCTTCATGAATGTATTGAAATGGGAGGAATATCATGCATACAATGCATGAGAGCTAGGCCACTAGGGGAACAGTCCTAAAACCAATCCTGGTAATCAATCTTTTAACTCGAACCTTAAGGAGAATAGCAACTTAAATGTTTAAAAACCATTGTCACTAAAAAAATATAAAATTTCTAGCTTTCTGTAACATGTTTAATTAGAAGATGAAATATATTGAATACTTAACTTTTTAGGATGAAATTTTCTCAGGTAAATTTACCAATTTTAGTAGCATGTAATATTAAAACTTGTGTCATTTCTGATGATTAGTGACTATTTGCGTAAATTTGACCCATTAACTTATAAATGGGTTGATTGGGGTTATGTTAAATCTCCAACAGGTCCAACATGATGATAATATAAAATTAGCTTAAAAGAAAACATGTCAAATGGGTCAAATAGGTCAAAAGACATCCAAAATGTATATCTCCAAAACCTTAAACCTCCTAAGTCTTCGTAATAAAAATAATTAGATAATTATTGAAATAAATTTAACGCACTAATTTGTCTTTCTAATAAAAATTTAAAGTAAGTGCAAAAAATATTTTAAAGATTGTATTAAAATAACATTTACACCCGTTCACCCAGTTTGACCCTGACCTGAACCCTTTGCAAGACCCACCCGCATGAATGGTGGTGCTATAGTTGATAACGGAAAACTCACACTATTAACTAAAATCTATAGGGAAACAACAGTTCATTCCTTCACCAATTTAAACATATTTTTTTTTTCAGAATTGAACATTGGGATTTTGAATAGTATATGGGCTGTTACAATGGAAAGTACGGTTTTTAATTCTCATTCGTTGATGTTAGGTTTTTATTAAACAAGAATGTGACATTTATTTTCTATTGAGAAGGTCAAAAGCATGTGCGGTTGCTCGACATGTTGTAAATGAAGAAGCATATGAAGTATGTTTAGATACACATAGTTGTTCTGACGGGCCCACAACAGGGAGGCTAAGAGGCTAATTGTAATTTAACTTGTTTTTACCTAATGTAAAATTTAATTTCGTTTATAAAAGTTGTATACAGAAGTATGAATTATATATTTTATAGTGTTCAACCCGTATAGTAATAAAAAATATTTTAGAGACATCTGATTGAGTTTATTTGTTTGTGAATTAATTGTGATATAAAGGTCTACATTTTTAATGCAAAATTACTTTCATTACAAAATATTATATTTACAGACTTATAACTTTGTTGATGAGTTCCATCTCAACTCCAACTATACGATTCATTTTAACAATGACATGGCATGTGACATAGTCATTTAGGGAAAAGTTAGTGATAGTACTTGGTATATTGCTGCTTTAAAGGTGACTTATGTACAGTAATAAGAAGCAAAATTGAAGTGAATTTGGAGGTTCAGTTGCGTTCTCTTTTCTCATCATTTATGCAGTGATGAACAGCTGTTTTAGTTAGCTGTTAGCCTTTTTTGTATATCTTTGTAGGTTCATTTGCAATCATATATTCTTGCGAATGCTTGCAATGATTGGGAGGCCATTTTGAGGCTGCTTTTGATGCGGGTAATTTATATTTTCAACAAAAGGGAAAGAGTGTTTCTGAAGATCGTTTATTAAGCAAGTATATCCGAAGAACACGAGGGTTGCTCGTGTAATTATGTTTCTTATGTTTATTTGTTATTGGGTCAAAACAATTAAGTCCAGTATGGTTTTATTATCACTGTTTGCTGTTTGTGTTGGGCTGCAGGCCACACAAAACAGTTGGGTCGAACATATTAGAAGTCCATTAGGTTTTAAGTATGTGGGTCATGATATTTGGGCCGGTACACAATCGAACAGGTGCGACACAAACAAAACGGCAGGAACGGTTATTCAGGAAGAGACGTACCTCTTCGCTGAATCAACTATATGATCGCACCCCTTCACAGAACGACGTGACTGTTTCTTCGTGTCTGTTCGTTGTGTATAAATACTCGCTCCAAATCAGTTTGTAAACACTTTTTGCAATTCAGTTTTATGCAATGAAGTTTCAAGTTTGTTTGTGGCTTTTATGTATATGATTGTTCCCATGTTCTTCTGCAAATGCATTGGTCCTGGGAACCCGAACGTAATGATACCACCAACATTGGTATCAGAGCCGAAGGTTCAGCGAATGCGGAGAACAGTGGTGATTTTACTGGAAATCATATGAGGGGAAGAAAGAGTAAGGCGGTTACGACTGATTCAAGTGATAGGGATGATTGTGGGAGAGTTAGCGGCCGGGCAGCGGCAAGTTGGAAGAATAGCGCGCAAGGGAAGCAACCTACACGATCATGGAAATCACCAATCAAAAACTTTCCCAAGAAGATGATTCCAAAGGTTTCGCAAAGAAATTTAACATGAAGAAAAACACTCCGGCCGGAAGGCCGAGAAAGCCGGGAATTCGATGCTTTAAGTGCAAACAGTTCGGACACATTGCATCTATATGCCCAAGTAAGTTTGTCAGTTTAACTCCGTTATCCATTGAAAACGATTATATAGTTAACGACACTTGCGGAGGGGATTGGGATTCGATATGGGCGGTCGATCCTAATTACAAGATGCACATGTCCGGAAATAAAAAATTGTTCAAGAACTTCAAGAGACATTTCGGTTTGATCATGGAAGAGAGGGTGAAAGATTACTCGTTTGTTCACGGTGTGGGAGAAGTGAAAGTCCCGGTGGACGGGAAAAATAAAACAATCCCGTGTGTTGCATATGCTCCTAGACTCAAAAAGAACGTATTGAGTTTAGAGCAATTGCTACTTCAAGGGATTGAAACTCTCACGACTGGGGACACTTGTGTATTGAAGAAAATGTTTGGAAGGAAGACAAAAGGGTTCGATATTTTCGAGAACAAGTCCGAGTTCGATCTCGAACAAGAATACCTAGATACTTTTTATGATAATCTCGACATCGATAATGGTTACAAGCATGAAAAGGAGAAACTTCGGGAATGTGTTGAGGATTATTATGAAAAAGAATTCAAGAAGGAGAGAGAAAAGAACGCTAACGGAGAAGGCACATCGGGAACAAAGAAGTTGGATGTTGTTTATTCAAAAAAGATGAAGGCCGGTTTTAGAATCTACATGGAAGGGTTGAAAGACAATCCCTACCAATCAAAGGAGGAGTTAAAGGAACGAGCGGTGGTACTATCTCAATTTGAGGACGATGTCATTGAAAACGATCTTATCATGGAAAGTTTCCGCGAGACTCTTGATCTCATCAAGTTACATGAAGATTTGGAGAATTACCAAAACTTCTATGATGCCACTTTTGATGAAATCATTATTTGGTTTATACCATGCTTCCTTGGCATAGTTAAACCAAAGACCATGCCACCAACTTTGCTCGACGGGCGTGAAATAAACTTGTTAACTCTCTATCGGTTGGTTCAAGAGTACGGTGGATTCAAGAAGGTTTTAGAGAATGACACTTGGGATGAAATCGCATTTCATTATGGTTATCATCCGGACGATGCTCAAGAAGTGAAGACGGCATATGTTTATTATATAGAGTTGGTCGAGTGGTACTTCGACTACATGAAAAGAAAGCAAGAAGCAAAAGCAAAAGATGCCGAAGAAGCACCAAAGGAAGCTACTCCCAGATGGATTGAAGATGAAACAAGCGACGATGAATTGGTGATAATTGTGGAGGTCACCGACAACACGAAAGGCAAGTGATTGAAGACGACGCTTCGGAGATACTCGCTTAAGGGGGAGAACGAAGATCGTTTATTAAGCAAGTATATCCGAAGAACACGAGGGTTGCTCGTGTAATTATGTTTCTTATGTTTATTTGTTATTGGGTCAAAACAGTTAAGTCTAGTATGGTTTTATTATTACTGTTTGCTCTTTGTGTTGGGCTGCAGGCCACACAAAACAGTTGGGTCGAACATATTAGAAGTCCATTAGGTTTTAAGTATGTGGGTCATGATATTTGGGCCGGCACACAATCAAACAGGTGCGACACAAACAAAACGGCAGGAACGGTTATTCAGGAAGAGACGTACCTCTTCGCTGAATCAACTGTATGATCGCACCCCTTAACAGAACGACGTGACTGTTTCTTCGTGTCTGTTCGTTGTGTATAAATACTCGCTCCAAATCAATTTGTAAACACTTTTTTGCAATTCAGTTTTATGCAATCAAGTTTCAAGTTTGTTTGTGGCTTTTATGTGTATGATTGTTCCCATGTTCTTCCGCAAACGCATTGGTCCTGGGAACCCGAACGTAATGATACCACCAACAGTTTCAAGAAATTATTTGTTATAAAGCTGTGAATTTAAGTAGTGTGAAGTTACTGTTGGTCTATAAATGTTTGATCAGATTCAGTTGTAGTTGAATGGAAATTTTCTTTTCTAGAGCTACCTCTATAGTTTTGCTGAACGTTGCAGTTGATGGCTTATATGAAGGACAAACATGTCATCCACATATTGTGGATCCATCAGTTGATAATGAATCGCCATTTTGCTAATAATTTAGTTCATTCTATACCGAGAAATGATACTTTAGGGATGACACTTTTGTCCCAAACAATGTTTCTATTGGTGGCTCTAATAAGGCCAGATTTATCCTACTTACTAGTCCTAACAAGGGTGGAAAGTCAACTCTTCTTCATCAAGTTTACTTTAGTTCCTACTTTAGTGCTGAAAGCTTTAAGATGTCTCCAGTTGATCGTGTTTTTGTCAAGATGGGAGCAAAAGAAAGAGTGAAAGACCAAATTTCAAACTAATATTACCTATTTGTCCTTTATCATCACAATGACTTCATGGTAGATTTTGAGGGTCCATTTACATTAAGTATTGGAGCCTTTTAAAAATGGACAAATTAGTCAAATGGTTTATGAGCGCGGTCAAATTAGATAAGCTAGCTAAAGATAAATGTTGTACCGTCGCTGATAAGGTTGTACCTGTCACACCCCGACCCGCAGCGGAAAAGGTGATCGGGGCATGATTGGGTTATCATCAAAGCTCATGACATTTATTTTAACGTTTCATATTCATTAATACAATTTAATGGAAATTTACAAACATAATTAAATCATGACCTAAACATCAATCTAAGCTTCTTTGTTTTCTTCTAAGGCATTTCCTATGTTTTCCTTGCTTCATCCTGTTCACCTGTATCATGTGTAAAAAGGGTTTTTGGATCAACAAAAAGTTGGCGAGTGAATCCTATGGAAAACATTTGAACAAGTTTATTTATTTAATTATAAAATAAAGTGCACAACCACACATGAGTAAAAATAGATGTAAAATTATTCACCAATCAATTTAATATTAAACAATACACACATGAACAATAATGGATCGTATAGAGGCACGCGTTGCTCAACTCGTCTCTCACGAGGAACTGATGGGCCTAATGAATGAATTGCATAAACTTGACAATATGAAATACATAACTACAAACAATATAAACTCAATAATACACACATGAACAATAATGGATTTGTTTTGCGGCACGCGTTGCTCAACTCGTCTACCACGAGGAACTGATGGGCTTAATGAATGACTTTCATATAAGTTGACAAAATGAAATACATAACCACAACAATATAAACAATCTAAGTTTAGATCACAATATGATATGGCACAAGTTTAAATAAACGAGTTAATTATTTTGTGACACATGACACACCCCAAAACGTGTAATTAAAAAGGGGGAGTTGTAAGATTCACTCACAGTGGGTGCGTTCGGTTGATGATGTTGAATGCACGCGAAGTGGTTTTAACCACGAGTGAAATTAACCTAGATAATGGCATAATGTTTTGGTAAGTAAACGGATTTTATTAATCCATTTTAGTAGGATTGTTGGTTGTATTTTTGTGAGTTTAAGGCTATTTTCTAACCTTAAAAATGTTATTTTTAAGTATTTTTAATTGATTTTTAATTAAAATAAATAAATAAAAATAATAAAAAATGTTGACTTTTTTGACCGTTGACCGTTGACCATTGACCTTGACTGTTTGACCGGTTCGTATGAGTGTAAGTGTGCGCTGGGTGAGGCTCGAACCCGAGACCTCCCGTACGCGTGCACGCAGCTCTACCAACTGAGTTACGTGTCTAACCCGAAATATTTCTGTTTTTAATTATATTTATATACTAATTAGATTAAACAGAAAATCCTTTATTTTTAAAAACGATTTTAATCCAAAGACTCGGTGCGCTCCACAGGTCTCGAACCCGGGACCTGTGGGTTGAGTTAACACACAGTCCACCGCTGGACTGTGTGTTTAACTTGTTAAATAATCCGATTTATATTATACTTATGAACAAACTTCATTATTTCATTTCTGCCTTATTTTAAAAAGTTAGATAATTGTCCGAATCGGTGCAGTAGACCGGACTCGAACTCGTGACGTGTGTTTAAACATTCACACAGTCCACCGCTGGACTGTGTGTATATCTTGGTTATTATTCCGGAGATGATGCTTTTAAAGAGACCCCTGACTTTACAACAAAACACCAAAGATGTATAAAAGAAGTATTTAAAACGTAACATAGAAGAATAGAGGCAAACATAACCTCAAGGACAACATTATAGACCTACCAACAAAGTCCCCTAAAATGAAAGAAGTAGTGAAAGCAAAACATAGAAGAACAATCAAAAGTAGAGACCGCCTAAAGTGTAGAAAAAAAATCTACACCTCTACTAACAAAGCTAAGACACAAAAGTAAATTCTCCTTAGCCTTAATCCTACATCTTTATGAAATCCTATCCTGGATCATGTCCTTAAGAGGTGCAACTCTAGTAAATCCTGCCTAATCCGCCAATCTCAAGTAAATTCGGGTCTGCCTCTACCCATCTTTGTAACATCCGTCAAAATCTCACCTTTGAAATCCAACCCAGATCGGATAACTGGACCCTTTGGAATTGAAAAAAAAATGAGAAATATACGAATTTCTATTTATTTTTTATAAATACATTATTTTATTTTATTTACGTCATGTATCACGTTGGATAAATATTGGACTAAGAACGTTAGTATAATAAAGGATTTCAGTTAGTTAAGTTAGCTTTATCAAAGACATAAATAACAAAGTTAACGTATAAAAGTTAACTTAGTTAGTAAATCTAATTATTAGAATTACAAAGCAAAAAGGGCCAAAAGTACGAAGGCTGGAAGTATTTGAATGAGAATGAAGAAAGTATAAAGTACTTCACCTCACCAGGTGTACTCTATCTTACTTAGTTCTTATCCACAAGGCTCTAAGTGTTAACTATTATAATAAGAATGAAGAACTATATATAGAAGGAGAGGACGACTGGTGACGTCACCATAAAAGCAACCTAAACAACTCATTTAATTATGTAAATGCCACCAATTGATAAATTGTTGGATAGTTACACTGCTACACTGGACTACCACTTCTAAAGAGATACA
Organism: Scalesia atractyloides; assembly: GCA_947069175.1. Lineage (NCBI taxonomy): Eukaryota > Viridiplantae > Streptophyta > Magnoliopsida > Asterales > Asteraceae > Scalesia > Scalesia atractyloides. Next base: position 37,131,090 of record CAMTDV010000116.1, read on the forward strand.
GTGAGAACTGTTTGTTGAGAACCAACACTTCTATAAATCCAAAACTTCTAGTCTTTGACTTGTTGACTTGATCTTCTAGCCTTTAGTCTCAACTTTGGTTGACTTTACTGTTAACTTGTTGACCAGTACTTTGAGAATTCAGCACTTTGTTATTCTATTCTCTATTCTCAAAGGCAACAGTTGTATGTAGCAGTAGTCTGGGCTGCTGTTTTGGAAAGCCTTCACGGGGGGGGGGGGGGGGGGGGGGGGGTCTTGTGATTGTAGCTTAACTTTGTAGTACCTTGAAAAATGAACTAAGCAAAAATTATATTTATTGCAAAGCCCAACTGAAAAACTAATTTTAGAATACAAAAATGGCCCAATTCCAACTCCAATTAATATGCAGTTTGTCTTTAATTTAGGCCTCCATCGTAATTCTCGCTAATTGTAATGTCACGCGTGCTCATTTCACTCAATGGCGTCACTGATTGGGTAGAAATCAGAGGTGAAATTAGGGAAATTTTTTGGTTTCGCAAGGATAATCTAGATTGGTTAATTCCTATTTTCTATAGTGATCTCTATGTATTGTGATTGAGACTGTGCTTACGAAATTGCAATTGAGACTTGGAAAGTCGAACCAATGTTTTCTTTAAACCAATCCAAAAGGGCCCCAACTTTGTAGTACCTTCAAAAATGTTGAACCAACCTTGATCGGCATATCTGTCCATTTCATTCGTTGAGTTAAGAATATCAAAGTTACACGTTGTCACTTAATATCTAATTTGTTTTCTCCCCAGAGGCTTAATTGTAGAGCGTTATGTCGTCTTACTTTGGAGTATTGATCTCTTCGTCGGTTTTTAACCTTATTGGTTTACTTCATCTATCTTCAATCTCGTCGTGTTAGCTTCTACCCTTTCAAATTACTATTGCTAATATGAATTTTTGTTATAGTTGTAGGATAATGAATGTAGTGTATAATTGAGCTTGACTGTAGAATGCGCTAATTGTTTTATAGCTGAAATTATTGATAATTAGTTTTATAAATTTAATAGGTTTATTCGAACCACAAAGTCATGCTTTTTTTACTTATGATTTCGTTAAATAAATAAACATGGTGGGAAATTCTTGATCAGTATCGTGGTTACGATGATGATATGTAGAATTGGTGTCCATATGAAATTTTAAAGCTACCGATTTATGTTTCGAGTCATCTAAAGTCTAAGTTAGATCTTTTTTACTTTTAAAAATATTGGATATACATTACTTTGCATTCGTTTACGTTCGTTCGTCTTTGTTTTATATATTAAAATATTAATATTAATGAGTAACATAAAGAAACAAAAACAAATATAATCAAACATTAAGATCTTCTTAACTGATGAATATGTAAGAAGATAAATTTGGACATGTTCAACTTTTTAAAGAACGAACACGATGTTGATTACGTGTTCATGTCCATTTATTTATTCGATTAAAGTTAACTGGATCAATAAAAACATAGATCAAGGTGAGATATAGGTGAAGAGACGGTGTCTACATACAAATATTTTTTTAGTTGACAGCAGTCAAAGGGAGATGGGCAGGGCTGCAGACCACATACCCAAACATATTAGGTTTAAGTTTATTTTTTATTCAGTTTCTTTGTTTATTTATTTTTTTATTTCATTTGACATTCTATAGTGTTGTTCACTGTTTGACTAAATTGTGTTGCTTTGAGTATTTTCTGTTACCATCCATCATGAAAGTATATGAATTATGAAAAATTATGAAATAGATGACCATACCAGAACAGACATGTTAATATTTACCGGAATATGAAATAAAAATAGAAAAAAAAAGAAAAAAGAATCAATAGTGTTGCAAATACATGTCTTTTATGTATCCTTTTGATTTCTTTATCAAATAGTTCAAGAGCTTAACCGCATATCAATGTGGAAAAAGTTACTTGAAAAGAGAGTGAAAACGCAATTTAGATTGCATATGCATGCAAAACAAAGTAGTAGATTGTAGCTCACATCACAAATCTTCTCCAATTGATCTTTCATCTATCTATATATTGGTGACTTAGCTTCAATCTAACTTTAGGTACTATAAAAAAAGTTTGGGCCCTGAAGCAAGGGCGTTTTTAGGTAATGCTTAGGGCTGACCAAGGTAATAAAAGTCAAATTTTGTATGTTCAGTTTTTTTTTTTTACTTTTGTGTCTGTATGAGGCTGCTGATATACTGATATTTACATGTTCAATTATGGTAATTATGTATTCTACCTATTTAGAGTATCTTTACAACCCGTGGCGGACCTATAATTTATTTTCTAAGAGGGCGATCGAGGGGTTTATCCTAACTTTTAAGGGGGACGATCGAGATTTTTGCCTACAAATTACACTGAACCCGTGGCGGATCTAAAATTTATTTTCTGAGAAGGCGATCGAGGGGTTTATCCTAACTTTTAAGGGAGACGATCGAGATTTTTGACTACAAATTACACAGAATTTCATTTTTTAAGGGGGTAATCGCCTCCTTAGATAGTATGTAGGTCCGCCACTGTTTGTGATGAAAGATATATACAACTTGCTTAGTAAAATTTAAAAGATAACAAATTTAAACATAGAGTTTATGGTGGATGCCACACATCGACCATCAAATGTACTAAATAAAAGTTCCAAAGTTTAATTTGGAACATCCTTTCAAAGTAAAGATTAAAAAAGTCAGAAAGCTTAATCAAATAAAAGAATCAACTGGACATGATTTTAACAACTTATGTGAGTTTCAGTTTGTTTATACCATATACGTTTCAATCTACAAACAAAACTTTTTTACTTAGTTTGGATATAAATAGGCAAACATGGAGAATTGTTCCATACATTAGAATGCAACCTCAATATTTCTCTTGCTTTTTTCTTTATATAAGGTGCATAGTCCACTTGAAGCACCATACACAGCTTCGACACGGCCCCAACTCGCAACAACTCGGCCACAACTTCATCTGTAGCCGAAAACCTTCCAATCAAAAGAAGTATGTGAACCGCCCGATCATCTGTCCCGGGCGAAACCCTAAACATTCTCTTAGCCACCACTGCAATACCACATGCATGCTTTAGCAACTGTGCTCTCCCATCAGCACATGAACACAACTGAGCCAACAGCCCAAATACTAACTCGGACACATTCTTTTCAAGCCCGTTTAACTCTAGCTCGACTAGTTCAAAAATCTCCCCAGCTTCTGTAATCTTCATCCGGTTCCTTCCCCACGGGCATACGTCGATTAGCATTCGTAGGGCCGCTTTCACCGCTTGTGGTGATGTTCTTTTCCTTATCACATTCACAGTTTGCTTGAAAAACTCAAACTTTAGTCTCTCTAAAACACTTGTACTTGATATTTCCATGAACATTCCGAGCACCGAGATGGCTCGAGTTTGGACCTCGACAACAACATCGTCTTCGACATGTTGTTGGACGCTAAAACCCATAGTAAAGAATCAATAAACTGATCATGGTCTTGTTTAAATTCCGCTGATTTTTTTCTCTCCGGGACATTTTGCCAAGTAAGATGGAGAATACCGAGTGCCTGACCGAGGCCGACAAGCTTTTTGGTGCTATTTTCTTTGCATAACTTTGTTATGAAAGAAATCATCGCACCAGTAGTGCCTGACTCGGTCAGACACTGTCTGTTCTTCTCATTCTCGCTCGTGATCAAACGTAACGCGTTTAGCGAGATGAGATACAACTCCGGTGACTTTAGGTTACGCAGAAGTTTCATAACATGTGATTTAGTTACAACTGATTTTGGGGTTGGGATTCGATCAACACCGTAGCTTGCATTAGTCACACACCATGCTTGGATGAGCCGACGAACTGTGTTGTTCGGGGTCAAGTCGGAATCTTTCATCAGCGACTGCTTGGTTACCGGACACTGGGCCACCTCCGCCGTGGACAGCCAGTGTTCTATGCTGTCCCGGTTGTATGTTATACCGGTGACCGCAGTAACTGGATCTTTCATGATCTGAAGTGAAATAGGGCAGATGAAGAAACGGGGTACTTCCACCATATCATCTTCCATTTTATGGATATTGAAAGTTGAAACACAAATATTTTGAATTTTGGAAAGAGAAAGTACCTGTTGTTTGTTTATATTCAGAGATTTAATGGTGAAAAAAGAATTAATATACATGTATGAGGGTTTGAAAGTTTGAATTCAATGAAAAATGGTGGCTGCAAAGTTTGAAATGTTCTAGATAATTGTATGTATAACATGTATCAGTCAAACCCTAATAAACTTTCTGAAAACGGTGGTCAGACAAACATGCAAAATAAGCCAAGAAAAGTCGGAGTTTTTTCTAAAAGAGTATTGGTAAAAAAAATATTTACCGGTGATTTGAAAAATAATTAATAAAATGTGTGTTTTTCTATGTTTCTTTATTTTTAACTAATCGATTTTAATTCTTGTATTTTTATTTAATCAACCTATCACATTTATATTCATTTATTCGATCTCATTATATAGATCTTTAACTAACTTATTAATTATTATATTTTTTATATAATGAAACCACGTTAAAATAAATTAAAAGCGTTGAATTCATTTAATTTTTAAATGCTAATGCCTCTCATCTACTATCCTAATATAATATTTTTAAGGGTAATTTTTCATATTTACTATTGTCTGTGTAGTTTATTACCGATTCAAATGAAAACCCATAATATAGTGTTTCCTATAATTACATAAATTTTATTAACAATCAGTGGGCAAAATATTTAGATAGATTAATTGGTTCATAATTTTATTGGCCAACTTGATACTGTATTATTATTTTTTATGATCAACTTATTTTTTAATGGTCACAAACAACATTTATTTCATTCAGTTAATGTAAACATGAATACATGTCTTGTTTACGAAAAAGAAAACCATATTTGTGTTCGATTATTTGTTCGGTTAAAGTTAAATAAATAAACATGAATGTGCTAATTTAGTGATTGTTTACATCTCTAAAACTCTAGGAGTAAACTTTATATTAGAGTTATTTAGCTTATATAAATGTAAAATGAAATAAAAGAAAAAGCGTTAAAAAAAAATTATATTTTGGTTAGTTAAAAAAGTAAATAAAATATAACGGAGTAATTTGTTTTGGAGAAAAATAAATTAAAAACATATTAGGTTAACTGAAAAAAAAAATATAACAATTTAGTTAATAATAAAGAAATAAGAAAAAAAACACTCATTTTAATAATATTTTTTAAAATCACCCATTTTGGTAAATATTTTTTCCATCTCACCAATTTGAGAAAAAAATCATTGCAAAACACCTATTTTAGTAATTATTTTTCATATTATCTATTTTGGTAAATAACTTTTCCACCAAAACTCTTTTAGGAAAAAACTCGAAAAGTCTTGTATTGAAATTTCAACTTGATCAAGTGGAAGGTCAACGGTTTTAAACTCTGGATCCAAAATGGATCAATTTAATGGGTTTGAACTTTGTATATATATTTATCATATGTTTCAAAGTATATAATTTTAAGATTTGATTTAACTAATAACGTATAAACACTACTTTCTGAAATTAAATTGGGCACAACATGATTTAATCACCAATGCAGTTCTTTCAGTACAGACCTTCACCGACGACACATTTTTCACGAATCAGACCATCCATCGGGGATAATAATAATTCATTGTGTGGTAAGATATATATTTGACTTTGCGGGGTAGTCAATATGGCACAGAACGATAGTAACTAGTAAGCAAATCAGGTATATTTTAGCAGTGATTAGCTAAGGAGGTCTTCTTATATTTGGCATGTTTCAATTCTGATACAGAAACCTAAATAACTCAGATCAACTCTGCACACTGAAATGGAAATCCTAACTTTAATGTGATATAATATAGGAAAAAAAAAACTTTTAAATTTAAAAAAGAGACCATCTATAAAACCATAGAATAAAATTTTAAAAAGAGACCATCTTTAGAAGAAATCGTTTTATTTATTTATTTATTTTTTTATTGGAAAACAATGTTTTATGTTCTTTTTTTAATTTTTGTTGTATTATTATTGTTATTATTATTATTATTATTATTATTATTATTATTATTATTATTATTATTATTAATCTAGATATGAACATTTAATTTAACTTAATAATAATACAACATATAAAAATACATAATTTTTAAAAGAATAAAATATACCTAACAATCACTACTAGAAAATCAAGTCTTTTCTCACAACGTATTTTGTGGCAAATTTGTGGGGAACAAGTAGTAGTAACAATTTCCCACGAAATTTTTTGGTGTGAAAAAACTTCGTCGGAAATGGCATGAGCAACAATTTTCCTACAAAATTTATGGCAATGTTCCCACAAACCAAACTCATCGCAAGATTTGCATCAACATTCCCACAAAGTTTGTTTTAAACTTTTTCTATCTATTTAACGAAAAATTTGTCACAAAATATATATTTTAATATAATTTAAATATTTTAATTTGGCAACAAAATTTACGGTTTTGAAATAAATGTTATGAGAATTCCCACGGTTTTTAAATTTACTTTTGCGACAAAATTCCCACGGTTTAAAAAAATAAAATAACTTCTTTTAAACATACCGAAAAAAACCCCATTATTTTATAAATCAAATTAATATTTATTTTAAGTCAAAAAAATTGAAAACTAAATTCTTTTAAATGAATTGTAGAAAATCCTAAAAGATTCCAAAAAAAACATGTTTACAATCTTAGAATAAAAAAAACAAAATGCACGTTTTTTAACAAAACTAACACGATCTTTAACATACAAAAAAAATTACATTTTTCGAAACTTATTAAACTTTGCTTCCATGTATTTTGCCATCGAGCATGTTCGGTCCGCTCTCGTTCATGTTCAACACCTTCTTGTTCCCGCTTTCGTTCACGTTCAACCCTTTCTTGTTCCCACTCTTATTCAAATTGTTCAAAACGGGCTTCTATGTTTTGTCGAACCTCTCGTTCCTTTTCTAGTTCTGCTTGAACTTTTTGGAGCTAAAGTTTGTCAAAACGAATATAATTAGCACATATTAACAAGTAACGCGTCAATCCAAAAAAATGACTCAAACAAACATACATGTATATATCAGATAGCACACACACCAATCAGATACATTCGTACATATATATACGCATATATATAACAAGAACATGCATTTATGTGTATATATATATATATATATATATATATATATATATATATATATATATATATATATATATATATATATAAAGCAGCGTTAACCATTTACCACAACTGAACAAGGGTTTATAAACATAGAAGATTGCTTAATCTAATATACCATCATATGACCCACAAATAATATTTTGTCATAATTATGTACCAAGGAATCTAAATAACAATCTGAATGTAAAAAATGCAAAAGATAAAACGTTCCATGGAATAGCCTAAATGTGAAAAACACCCTCACTAATGGGTGAAAACCTGATCTCCCTATCTAACGTCGTCACTTAAATCGATTAACGCTTAAAATCCTATATGATCCATAAATTTTTGTTTACAACCATCGCCACTTCATATATTTAAATAGTGTTACACCTAGTATACAATCATTTAGAACACACATACAACAATCATTCCTACACACAATCACATAAATTATTCAGAACACACACATACATGCAGACACATTCTTTGCGATGTCTAAAAAACAATGGTTCCCTAAACCGGTCCGACTAGCCCGAACACAACATTGGTTAAACAATAATAACTAAACATAACAGTAACAATACCTCAAGCGATTTTCGGGTATCTGACACACTAGCTGTGGAAGAAGTTGTTCCGGTCATCACAATATTTGGATCAGAAGATCCTACCATGAACAACTGAGGACCCTGACACTCGGGATGCATACTCTCCCACACTTCCATATCATCGCAATCCGTGTTCCCATACATATTTTCAAGTTTTTTCACTTAGGAGACCTACAATTTATCATAACAAATGGCTTGATATTGTACAAAAAGTTGATACAATAATTATAATAAATGATAAAAAATACTTACATATGAATGTTTTGAACGGTCGGTAACAACTCTAACTTATCATAATCATTTGCATTGATCTCCCCATCATTTAATCTCTCTTTACACTCTTTGGTGGCGTGGGTATGTAGTAATACTTCCATGAATCCAACCTTTTTACCCTTTATTTTTTCCTACATAAAAAGAAGCAATGTAATTTATAAGTTTTAAGTGTGCATGTAGGTTTATAAAAGTAATAATTATGATTAGCTTACCAAGTTGCGGCGGTGTTCGTCCAACCCTATGTACTTGCCTGTATGACGACATAAGTCATTCTTCCGGTTTTCTCTCCCTGCCTTGGACTTCTTTTCCCAATCTTCGTGTTCCAAGACTATAGTTGTAAAAAATATTTATATATAATACATAAAAATAATTAAGACAAAAAAATGTAAATTACTAAAACCCTTACCATACACATACGTTTCTAGGTAAATATAGTATACAATATGAGACTTTCTAGTTGAAGGGTATATTCTTAAATCCTGCGCCGACTAAACAAGTAAACCTTTGGTTGCGCACGACACCATACCTAATATACGTCATAATGATGACTTCTGAGACCTCACACCGACTACACAGACATTTCACGAGTCGTGCGTGGGGTCAAGACTAATACAAGGGCAACCCTAATACTTAGTCTTCTAGAAAAGGAACCTGTTTCCTTTGACCTTGCACCGATTACCCAGATGTTCCTTAAGTAGCGCGAAAAGAAGAACCGCAAGGTAACACTAAACAAGTACGAAAGGTACGAGTGGCAGAGCCGTGGGCCAATAAGCGCTCAACAGGCTGTATTGGATCATGCTGCACGATAAGCAATCGTGTAGGAGACATGAAGTACATAAGGACGTACACGTGGCACCAACCAGCTCGCGTCGACCACTACCGCAGGATCTCCATTAACCGCTGATGACAGACCAGACAACAAGGACAATGGTCAGGACACGTGTATCCATTCACCATGCGCCAAGCACCCTTCTCGTCAGGGATCACTTATGGTCCTGGTAGAAGGGGCAGAATGGATATTCCGTGTCAACAACCTCAGGCCCAAGCCCATCAGCCCATCTCCTTCATGAATCTCTTCGGCTAAAAACAAAGGACTTCACCTCTAGGTTTAGGCATCGCTTCCTTGCTCTCTCACTTTATACACATATTATTATCCTCAAAATGAATACTTATTCTCACGCCAGAGGGTAGTTACAAGGAGAACTCCCCTATCCTCCTCCTTGTAACGAGCTTATGGTGTGTTGTTAGTTTTGAAGGACTCTCACGGTTGATATTGGTGAGACAAAAGAAGATTAACCTTTATTTGTCGAGACACTTACCACAAACTAATCATCACTAGATTAGTTTGTTGTTTCTTCATTGGCGCCAACCGATTTTTTAAAATCACTTCATCTTCTATTTGAGCTGATACTCTGATCCGATGGTTGATCAGGGTACTATGTTTCCGACTTACAGCACTAACTCTCAAATAGGGACGGTTGCGGACACCGAGCACGTCCAAAAGCATCCTATTGTCGAGAACGCCGAAAGAGGATACATTGAGGCTGGCGTTATCCACGCGAGTGGCCCTCGTGCCACCCAAACGGTGACCCCAACGATTCACGTAGCTGGTTCTTCTGCTCTTGCCATGTCAGGGTTACTAGAAGGAGAAACCCCGTGTCTTGGTTCGTAAAAAGTCAAGCAACTTTGTCATTTACGCACAACTGTGCGCGCAACAGGGGCAAGCGCCAGCTCAAACTCAACAGACTCCGATGGTGGCACCGATGCCTAGACAATTAAACTTGAAACACCGCATCAAGAACATGCGCAAAACAACACGTCTATAGACCAGTGTCATCAAGAATATAGAGCGTTCACACCGCACGTGACGTTCACAATGACTCAGAAAGTTACTTCTACACACACACACAGAGTCCAGGCAGTGCACTCTGATCAGTAGCCGGCTTGGGTCGCGCAACATTCTGAACACTGAATGGAAGACCAATACCGATGAATCCGACCCAACTTACCAATAGGAAGTCACTTCAGTTTTCAGTCGCCTTCCAAAGAATCATGAGGCTTACAAGCCAAGGACGCGTGTGGCGTACAACCTATCGGTAGAACACGATTACAGCTTAGTGTACATGCCAGCAGCTGCAGCAGAGCAGTCAAAGTTCATACGCGAGATTGCCCTCGCGCCATTAGAAATGGCAAAGCTTTCACAAACTATTGGAAAGTTCAACGACTTATCAAGACGATCACATACAACTTTTCATAAGTGTTGGAGTAGTAGGAGGATGGACCACGCCTATGTGGTGCCATCTATTTGTGCAAACCCTCACAGGAGCTGCTCGCGCATTGTTCGACAGCCTCCCCGCGAGGAAAATCAAATCATGGCCAAAATTTCAAGAGAAGTTTCTTACGCACTTTAGCCAGCAGAGACGCTACAAGCGCGACAAGTTGGAGGTCATGAACATTTGGAGGCGCGATAATGAAGGGTTTGAAGATTTCATCACTCGTATCAACAAAGAGTGCCTGGAAATTGGTAACATAAGCAAAGACATCATGTGCGCTCATTTCAAGAAGGTTATTCGATGTGATACCTTGATCAGGACTATCACTAGCAAAGACGGAATGCTAGAAGAATGGGATAAGTTGATGGCAGCAGCCAAAGTAGTCGAGCAGATTGAAGAGTCTCTGACTGGAGGCAGATCGAGCCACTATTCAGATGATCCATATTTAAGAACAAACGCGCATGAGTCTAGTAGGCGTAGAAGAAAGAACAAAGGCTCCGGTTGGAGATCAAACCAGTCCGGTAGCTACGATGAGAGGCCTCGTTATGATGACAGATCTAGATATCAAGAGGATGCTCGCGCTGCAATCGACAAGATTGGATACAAGAAAGCGGTCAAAAATGAAAACAGAGAAAAACACTGGACTCCATTGTCTAAGACACCTAAATAGGTTCTTATGATAGAGAATCATGATTTCAAGGCCCCGCCTCAGATGAAAAACAAAAAGGGTCAAGACCCAAACCTATATTGTGATTTTCACAGAGAAGCCGGCCATGTGACTGATGATTGCATCATGCTGCGTGTTGAAATGAGAAACCCTTCAAGAGTAGAAAACTCAGTCAATTGGTAAAGAATGTGCGTAAAGAGGCACGACAGATACAAAGAACTAACGATGGGGGACAGAAGAAGGTCCGCCTTTTGGATACGCATATGGTTAACGGGGGACCACCGCAAAGAAGTGCAAAAAGCAAAGGCAAACGCCTAATCGATGAAACATGGCATGAACAACAGATGATTTTCCCGGTGGTACGCGGAGGGCCCTGCGCCACACTCTCCATCGTAATCACAGGCATCATAGGTCACTATGAGATAGACTACTTGTTCATCGATCCATGGAGCACAACAGATATCATATTCGAACAGTGCTTCAACCAATTCGATCCAGAAGATAAAGCATGATTGGAACCTGTGGATTACCCTTTGTCAGGTTTTTGCAACGAAACCGTGTTCCCGCTTGGCCAAATATCCTTCTTGGTCATGCTGACTGACGGGAAGCACTCAAGGACGATCGAGGTAAATTTCATGGCGTCTTGATTGGTAGAGAGACTCAAGGTCAATTGAGCATGGTGACATCCACCCCACATTCTACAATCGGGTTTCTTACGGAAACAAGGGTGGCAATCATCTATGCAAAGAAAGAGGTAATGGCAGTTGACGAAGCCCCGCAAGCAAAGAAAAATATGCAAACTCCGCGCACTGAGCCGGAGAAGTGGGTTCTGAATCGGAAGTATCTCGAGCAAACTGTGACACTTGGCCCAGTAATGTCAGAAAACATTCGTTTCTGAAGTAGTTGCTTTTCAAGAATATGGATATCTTCGCTTGGTCACCGGCTGACATGACCAGTTGCTGAACACTATTTAAACACCTTCCCATCTGTTGAGCCAATAGTACAAAGGAAGTGCAGCCTCGGGTCAGCAAAGGCCAAGGAAATGAATGAGTAGGTCTTTGAGTTGTTGGCCGCTAGTATACTCTGAGAAGTCCAATATCAGACATGGGTAACAAACCCAGTAATGGTGGAGAAGTCGAATGGAGGGTGGTGCATGTGCGTCGATTATAAAGATCTCAACAAAGCATGCCCTAATGATTGCTATTCTCTCCCAGAGATAGATAAAAAATCGATTCTCTCGCTCCATTTCGATGCAAATTCTTTCATGATTGCTACAAAGGTGACCATCAGGTGCAGATGGCACTGCAAGATGAAAATAAAATAGCCTTCCGCACGGAATGGGTATCTTCTGCTACATAAAAATGCCTTTCGGCTTATGTAATGCAGGGCTACATATCAGCGCTTGATGGACCAGACTTTCAGAGATGATATGGGTAAGCATGTCGAAGTGTACATCCTGATCTGGTGATTATGAGCCCAGAGGAAGTTCAGATGTTGAAAGACATTAACAAAACCTTCAAATCATTGCGCAACGTTAACATGAAACTCAATCCGAGCAAGTGTTCGTTCGGAATGAGGAGGGTAAATTTTTGGGATTTATGGTCACGATGAATGGTTTTAAAGTGAACCAGGAAAAGATACAAGCTATAGAGCACATGCCGTCTCCAAAGAGTATCAAGGACATGCAACGACTAGCCGGCCTACTGGCCGCGCTAAACTGTTTTCTTCACGCTGCGAAATCTTTGTCGTTCATAAGCACACTTTACAATTGTGTGAAGAAGAGTGAGTTTAAATGGACGGTGGAAGAAGAAAACGCTTCCAAGGAGATGAAGGAATGTTTGATACAACTCCCAACTTTAACAGCTTTGCACGAGGAGGAACCACGCGTCCTGTACTTGTCTGCTTTGGACAAGGCAGTTGGCGTAGTGCTACTTGTGGAAAGGGAAGGGATTCAAACCCCAGTTTACTACACAGCAGCTTTCTTAACCATCTTCACAGGTTCTTCAACAACCTTCTCAGCCCCTTTTACATGCTCTTCAATGGGTTTTTCAACCCCCGCGGTCAATACTGTTTCTATTCCAACGGGTTTTCCAACCTTAACTGACCCAACAATCTACTCGCTTATCACATCAGTGCGTAACTCAGTCGTCTTCCCTCTCGCCACCTCGAATGTACCCCCACCTCTTGGGTTGCGCCAACAGGTGGAGGAGGAGGCGGAGGTACCTGAGAACCAGACTTAGAGTGCATGAACTTGAATTTCAGCATAACCTTCTTCCGTTCTAGACAATACCCGCAAGTTAAGAAGATTAGGCAAGATATACAATAAGGCAACAAATAAAAGACAAGGAAAACTTACCAAGGGAAATCGCAGACATCAAGGAGCCAAGGTTACCTTTCTTCCCTATAACAGGTTTGCTGAAAGCAACCTTTTTAGGCGAAGGCGTAGTTTTCTCACCTTCACTGCGTGACCTCTTGCAGGCATTCTTCCTTGTCAATTTAGGGAATGGGTCGGCCTCCACTTCCTCTTCCGTAGGAATCGAAGTGGGGGTCGCGCCCAGAAAATGTTCCTTAGAACTTGCGCCGGTAGCTCCACCAGTTTTCCCTTGCCCTCCTAAAAGTGCAACGCAGCCATCGAATCAGCAACAAGTAGTTAATCATCTAAGCTACGTTGTTGAGAGCGAGTCGTACCTTTGCATGACGTAACATCAGAAGTGGCCATAGTTGGTTCTACCTTCACAGGGCGCGCCTCCTTAACAACGACAACTTTCTTATTTCTACTTTGCCTCTTAGGCTTCTGCTCTTAGGGATATGCCCTGAGATTGCCCAAACTACCTACAAACGTCAAAGGGTGGATGTTTAGTCCATGATCTGAAAAGGCAATACACTCCCTGCTGGAAAGCAAGACAACATCGTCCCCAGCAGGAGTTATAGCCTGACAAGGCGTAGGGTTGAGTATGTGCGCACCTTCGGTCGTTGCAGGTGGCGTAGCAAATGATCCGGCGGGAGAATAAACAAAATTGTATTGAATCTTGTCATACAAGAGGTCTTCATCTTCATGTAATGGCTTGACCCCCATCACACCGGCGTGGACGGCAAATGCCCAGTGATAAAGCACAACATCTACACAGGTTCATAAAAGAATAGCGTGAATCACTATTAATCAAAGAGGCACATAGATTTATAAAAAGTAAAGATTACCTTTGTCACACCCCGACCCGCAGCGGAATAAGAGTCGGGGCGTAATTGGGTTATCACCAAAGCTCATGATGTTTACTAATATGTTTCATATTTATTAAATTCAAATTACAACTTAAATATCCAAAACAAAATTCATATAATTACAAGAAAATGAAACTATATAATTATTCCAAAGCTTAAACATGTTTATTCTTCTAGGCCTTCCTATGTGTTTCTTGTCTCAGCTGGATCACCTGTATCATGTGTAAAACGGGGGAGGTTTTGGGTCAACAAAAGTTGGCGAGTGAACCTTGATAAAACATTATTACTAATTTCTTGTTTTATTTAATAAGGAAAATTTGTGCAATAATCACATGTGAGCAAACATATATAGATAAACAAACACAAACCACTTTGGATGAGTATATGATATGAATGATGATGTATGTGAGATCAAGGCTCAATCAAACGGAGCCGATCTAATGAGGCACCTGATGCTCAACCCGTCTCCCACGGGGAACTGATGGGCCTAATGAAATGCGTGCACTGAAAATGATAAATCCAATCTACATATAATTCACACAACAATTGATACATATTTGATACACATTTGATACACATTTGATCACGGATATGATGTATGCATAAGTGTTTAATAAAATAAAAGGATTATACGACACATGATACACCCCAAAACATGATTAAAACGGGGAATTGGTAGATATTCACTCACAATGGGTGCGTTCTTTGATGACGATGAGTGCGCACGAATTTATGATTCAATCGACGAGGGAAGAACTAACCTAGATAATAACAAAATGATTCGATAAATAAATGGTTTTTATTTGAGATTAATATTTTTAATTAGTGCTCTTAATGGGATTTTTAGATTTATTTTTGTGAGTTTAAGGAAATTTTCTAACTTTAAAAATCTTATTTTTAAGTATTTTTAAATGATTTTTCTATTAAATAAATAATTAAAAAGAAATAAAAAAAGTTGACTTTTGACCGTTGACCGGGTCTTGACCGGTCAGACTGTGTTTCTTTATGCGCTGAGTGAGGTTCGAACTCGGGACCTCTCGTATACGTGCACGCAACTCTACCAACTGAGCTACGTGTCTAACCCGAAATATTCTCTGTTTTAATTATATTTATATACTAATTAATTTTAAACTTATTTGGTTTTTATTAAAAATGATTTATATGGCCGAACCGGTTGCAGGGACCCGGAGTCGAACTCGGGTCCTTCGGTTCGAGTGCGCACAGCCCAACCAGTTGGGCTGTGTGTCTAATCTGTTTAACTAATGGATTATATTACTCTTATAAACATTCTGTGACTTGTTCTGATTCAGTTCTAAAAATGTTGGTTTTAATTCTGAAAGTCGGTACGTGTGCGATTCGAACTCGGGACGTGTGTATTTTTTGTACACACAGTCCACCGCTGGACTGTGTGTCTAACCCGTTTGAATATCTGATTTTAATTATACTAATACTTATTTGCGACTTCATCTTCTTCGTTTATAAGAACACAGAACAGTGAAATCCGACTGTTCTTGTTTAATCGTTCACGACTTATACTTGATTGAAATGGACAGAAAAATTAAATGATATGGTATACCAGAACAACGGGTTTGCTTCGGTTTTCCGGCAAGTGTCGTCGGCTCTGATTTGTGATTTCCGGCGGTATGAACTGTTTTAACAGTTTCCATTATTGGGTTGAACAATTAAAGTATAAATTAAGGGATAGCAGGAGAAGTTTAGATGATTATACCGTCTGATGAACGGACGCGGTTTTCTGATCAGGGATTTCCGGCGATGTTCCGGCGAAATTGGAAATTTCCGGCGACGAGCTTTTGAGAAATTTCAACTTCGAAAAAGTGTGCGGTTCTGAGCGAAAGGATTTCCGGAAGATTGAGTGGGTATTTATAGGGAAGAACTGGATGAATTGTGTCCGATTTTGAGTCTTGATTCGCGGTCAAAGGTTTTCAGGCGGTTATGACCGAAATTGACGGTCGGCAACGGTTATGATTGATGTCGTGATCGGTTATCGCGTTTTAGTCAAGAGGGAAATGGCCAAAATCGAGGATTGCCGGATTTTCCGGTGATTGCGAGTTCTGAGTGCGCGGTGATCTCTGGTTTTGAATTCGGGTTTTACTTCAAGTATTATTTATTTCAGTATTGTCACAAAGAAGGCGTGTGGCGGAGTGGTGTGTTGTGTGTTTGTTCATGTGGGTGACCCGGGTTCGAAACCCGGCGTCTCCATTTATTTTTTTATTCATTATTTATTATTAATTATAAATTATGGTTTTTAAATTCTAATATATTTATTAATTATGTATTGTTTAAAATTAATATGAACCATAAATACGCAACGAAATTTATAACTGAATATTTGATTGATAAACGAAGCGGGTTTTGAAACCTGTTTTTCGACGAATGTTACAACCTTGATCGTTTAAGAGGAGCACATGAACGCTCGTACTAGTTATTGGCCATTTATCGCTCATTCCCTTCGCCACTAGTACCTGCTCACCAAATGCTTGGTTTGGCAACGAATCTAACTTATCATACGAGGCTACGCCCTTAGGGATTTTAAGATCCTCCTTGGGGATCAGCGCAGGGTCGCGAAATTCCATGGCAATAGGAATCACCTACTCACAAATATAATTTTTTTTCCTTTCCAGTCATGGAAACTCTTGGGGGGGGGGGGGGTTGATAAGCAACCGTTTCGCCCCACAGGTAGAGAAAGAAAAGAATTCAAGATTTGATTGTAACCGGTAGAAGGCGTGGAACTTCTCTACTGTCGGTTCCTCACTTTGGGCGCGAAGGCAAAATTCAAAGTGGCGTATCCTCACCATACCAAGGGGACTCAGTTGAGAAATATGGAAGTGATAATGCGACAATACTCCAATGAAAAAAATGAGTGATGGGTAGTTGGAAGTTACCCTCTTAAAAAATCAGCGAATAGGGTGATGTATCCGGGTGGCGCGTTAACGGCCGTCTGACCTTTGGCCGGATACTGAGCATCCCACTCGGTGGCGAACTGGTGGCCTCGTACCACCTGTTCTAAAAATGACTCCTCCCACTTCAACAGTGGCATAATACCACTGATTTCTTCCACTTCAACGTTTCTACTCGATCAGACATGGCGTTGTATGATGATAATCAAGAAATCAGGGATAAAACTGGAAGAACACTTAAAGGTATGCAACAATTTTTGGGGAAAAACTGGAAGATCTCCAAGAACACTTTGAAGATTTGAAGATTCAAAGAAGAGATGAGAGACAACTCGAAGAGAAAGTGTTCCTCTCATATGCTTCATCGACTATTTATACCATCGCATTTAATGCGATAGGTAACCGTGCAAGACAACGTGTGGTACGTTTCCAATAAGAGCACAACACGTCAGGCGGCAAAACCAGAGTGATGGTTTCCACACACACTGGGCCTCACTCGCCTGACACCAGCCAAAACGACAATGATGACACAGTGACGCCATGCCTCCTACTGTGTCATCAGTCCCATCAAACATCGCTATCTCCACCAACCTGTCAGCAAGTGTTCATTTTCAAATTTCGAGATTCTCCCACTCAAATACAAGAGATTACTTCATAAGCAAGTCAATTGGTTGCGCCACAAAAGTTCTAGCACGAAACGCACACGCAACTCATTTGAGACAGTCGTTAATTTCCTGAGTATACTATCAAAGCGCAGAGACTTAATATTTTATTCTAGTCTAGAGCTCCAACCACTTACTTCACGCATGGAAGCATCACTGGACTGGGGGGACTTGAAGGGGTAGGGTCCCAAATCCTGTGCCGACCAAATGAGTAAACCTCAAGTCGCCCGCGAGACCATACCCAAGATACGTCATAATGATATCTTCTAAGACCTGACGCCGACTCCACAGACATTTCATGAGTCGTGCGTGGGGTCAAGACTAATACGAGGGCAATCCTAATATTTAGTCTTTTAGAAAAGGAACCTATTTCATTTGACCTTGCGTCGACTACATGGATGTTCCTTAAGTAGCACGAAAGGAAGAAGCGCAAGGTAACACTAAACAAGTACGAAAGGTACGAGTGGCAGAGCTGTGGGCCAATAGGCGCTCAAAAGGCTATACTGGATCATGCTGCACGATGAGAAATCGTGCAGGAGACAGGAAGTACACAAGGACGTACACGTGGCACCAATCAGCTCGCGCCGACCACTGCCCCACTATCTTCATTAACCGCCGATGACAGACCATACAACAAGGACAACGGTCAGGACACGTGGATCCATTCACCATGCGCCAAGCACCCTTCTCGTCAGGGATCACTAACGGTCATGGTAGAAGGGGCAGAATGGATATTCTGTGTCAACAACCTCAGGCCCAAGCCCATCAGCCCATCTCTTTCATGAATCTCTTCGGCTATAAACAAAGGACTTCACCTCTAGGTTTAGGCATCGCTCCCTTGCTCTCTCATTTTATACACACACTATTATCCTCAAAACGAATGCTTATTCTTATGCCGAAGGGTGGTTACAAGGAGAACTCCATATTGTCCTCCTTGTAACGAGCTTACGATATGTTGTTAGTTTTGCAGGACTCTCACGGTTGATATTGGCGAGACGAAAGAAGATTAACCTTTATTTATGGAGACACTTACCACAAACTAATCATCACTAGATCAGTTTGGTGTTTCTTCACTAGTAGACCTTAAAATTAATGCACAATTTGTCCAAAGCTGGCTGTTTTGATGCAACATCTGTCCAAAGTTGACAGCTTTGACATTCAGTTTTGCAAAAAGTTTTTCGGGGCTCAAATGGTATTAAAATGTTACAAACTTTGTGGGTGAATAATCCGCTCAAAGTATTACATTTTAGGGTAAAACCCGCTCAAAAAAAGGTTTTGAAATGACCAAGATATGGCCTCTTAAAGTAGGTTTTAAATTCTGCAGCATTGTTTCAAAACGTTGTGTCATCTTTTGACTTGATCTTTACATATAATTCATGGATTTAGTGAAAACGACATACACCAAACATAAGGCATTCAGTTTTGTTTTTATTTAATTGTTAATTTTGAAACTTAATTCACAATAGGTTCTAACAAGAATCATTTACACTGGTTCTGAACCTAATCGGTTTTTAAACGATCCGGTTCTTATATTTAGCGTTACACGGTTCCCAATTCAGTCCGGTTCGAAACCGCTGCACAACCCTACTACCAATACTAGTTTATAACATCAACAAACAATATAAATTAAATTCGTAAAACTAGAAACATACTTTTTCCCGTTGTTTTGTATGAGTTGCCTCTCATCACCATCACCACCACCGTCGAAGTCGTCACCACCACCCTCAAAGTCGTCACCATCATAGCCATCATCACCAGCGTTGTCACCATTGTCACCAATGTCATCATCTAAAAAGTTCAAAATAATAATTAAAAAAAATGATAACTAATAAAAAGATTAGTAATTTTTATTGATTACCATTGTCACCATCATACAGGATATCACATGACAAATCTTGTAACATTGTACCGTCCCTATCATCAAGAATATCTGCTGACAAACTATGTAACGTCCCAGCTAAATCAGCCATTGGATCACCCTCACCCATACGACTATAACTGCCATCTACACCTTACGTATGAAATTGAAGGACCTTTTGAGGTCGTACCATCAAATACGGCCCTCTAGTCCATAGAGTAGCTTTCTCAACAATTGCCTTCCCATTGGGATGTTTTTTATCCGACTTTTGGGATCTTTGTCTCCCAGAAGCAGCAAATCATCTCCTCTACTACGGTTAAACTCCCGAATAACAAGGCCATAACCAATACGTTTTCGTGCAACTTGCTTTGTCTCTCCTCCACGTAGACCACTACCACCACCAGGACCACCACCACGACTTGTATTATCTTAACCAGCATTCATATTGTATATAGCCTGCATTTAATTGAATAGATTTGGTTAAATAACATATATAAGATTGACAAACTCTATGATAGGAAAAAAATATACAATGTACATACCATATGATAAATCTCAAATAATAATAAGTATACAACAACAAACAATTTATGTTCCTAACAATCATGTTCATCTTCATCTAAAAAGTGGTCAGAATAAACATTGGCATCATCGTCATCACAACCATCATCATCATGAAATGTAACCCGGTCTAAGGGATCACTCATAGTTACCACATTCGGTAACTCAAACCGTTCACCAGTCTGAAGAAAATCGTGTGATGTTGTGTTATCATCATTCGTGGCATCAGTTTCAGGTGTAGTGATATCATAAGTGTGACAGGATTTTGTCTTGACAACCGGCCATAGATGTTTTGTATCATGTGTCACGGTAGGGTATGAAGTGAAAAACACTTGTTCTGCCTGTGATGCCAAGATAAACTTGTCATTACCAGGAAGTTGAAACTTGTGTTCAACATCAACAAGCTTATTTTTGTTAAATATTACACCCAGGTTGTTATCAAACCATGTGCATTTAAACACTACCACAATTTGGAGTTCCTTGCCATTATACTTAAGTTCTAATATCTCGTCCACTAAGCCGTAGTAGTCAAACTCTTCCATGTCATACGTTTCCCTTCTCACGCATACACCATAGTTTGAGGTCACAAGTCCCTTACTATACTTCTAGGTGTGAAACTTATAACCATTTACAAAGTACCCATTGTGAGATTGAGTGTACATTGATGGTTATCTTGCTAAAATTTCCAAAGGTCGAGTGCTTCCATCAATTAAGCCATTCATTACCTACAATGAAAAAAACACACGGAACATGTTGGTAACGATGCACTAACATCAATCTTAAAGATTTAATTGGCTTTACTTGCTAAAATTTCCAAAGGTCGAGTGCTTCCATCAAGTCATCTACATGCAACGATTTTGAGCATAAGACTTGAAAGCACATGTACAACTCTGTTACAGCCTCATATGTCTCTTTTGAGACAAAAACCTCTGATAGCGAGTGGAAGCAACCGCTGCACAAACACATGACAAACATGGCTTTTAAAACCATGAAAAGTGTTGTCTTTCATGTTTACACAACTCCCTGTATTTGATGCATACCCATTTGGAAATTTTAGCTTCTTCAACCAAGCACACACTTATTTAATGTCATCTTTTCATAGAGTTTAATTTCCCCTATTTTTAGTCATCTACAGCCTCATATGTCTCTTTTGAGATAAAACCTCTGATAGCGAGTGGAAGCAACCGCTGCACAAACACATGACAAACATGGCTTTTAAAACCATGAAAAGTGTTGTCTTTCATGTTTACACAACTCCCTGTATTTGATGCATACCCGTTTGGAAATTTTAGCTTCTTCAACCAAGCACACACTTATTTAATGTCATCTTTTCATAGAGTTTAATTTCCCCTATTTTTAGTCATCTTCCTATTGCTATCACATGCGGGGTTTAAATGAAATTGGTCACAAGTACGCTCAATGTCTTGCCTTGCCTTCATATTGTCTTTATCTTTGGATGTGTTGGTGCCCATGATTGTGTGAAACAGATTGTCAACTACATTCTTCTCGATACGCATCATGTGGAGGTTATGTCGGATTAACAACTTACTCCAATATCGGAGTTCCAAAAAGATGCTTCTTTTTACCAATTATGTGTAATCCCAAAACCTGGCGGTTTTTCATATCTTTCAATACCATAGGGCTTACCATCATAAACAATGGGAAAATATTTTATAACCTGCCATATTTCTTCTCCGGTTGGCTCTAGAATATCTCTTACGCGCGAAACCATTTTGTTTTTTCGAAAGTTAGTCTTATCTTTTCGAAAACAATGTTTTGCGGGAAGATGTTGTCTATGGTAGTCAAACCAACATGGTTTCCCTCCAAACAGAAGTTGGAAAGATCACGATTCATTCGAGCATTATCGGCAAGCTAACTTACCATGTCTGCTCCATCCGGACAACATCGCATAAGTAGGGAAGTCACTTACGGCCATAAAAGTACGACCTTCATTTTGAATTCTCACATCAATGGGCATCATAAGTTTCAATGCCATGTGTGAACAACTGTTTTAGCTCGTCTACCAAAGGTTGTAGAAAAAGTCAATATTTTGTCGGAGATTATTTGGATAGGGAATGATTAAAGGAACTTGTACATATTGATCTTACAAGGCCAACCAAGGAGGTAGGTTGTAAACCATGATAAACGCTGGCCAACATGAATACTTTTCCCCGCTTGCATTATTTGGACTAAATCCATCTATACACAATCCAAGAAGAATATTGCGTGTCTCTTTTGCAAAATAAAAAAATGAGTTAAAATGGTGCCAGGCTCGACCATCACTAGGATGAGTCATCTTTTCGGACGGACTACCATCTGCGTGCCAAGTCATATGTTGGGCTATCTTTTTTTAATAGAACAATCTTTGAAGTCTTGGTCGATAGGCATGTAAGTCATCAACAACTTAGGCACTTTTTCCCTCTTTCCTTGTATCTATATTCATTACATACTATACAACAACCAAATCAAAATGCGGCCAATTGAATAACATGCAATAGTTTTGGCATACATGAATCGGGATGGCAACTCTAGAGGCTTCAGTATCTTCTTGGTCTCATAAAATTTTTCTAGGTAGCTTGTTATCATCATGTAGAATGTCTTTGATTATCGGAAGTAGTTTATCAAATGCGAGTCTGAAATATTACAGTCCGATTTCCAATTCAATAAACTGGTGGTGATAGAGAGTGTGCTAGCATCTTTACACCCCTTCCATAAAGGCTCATTAACTTACTCTAACATATTGTAGAATGCATGTGCCTCTTGATTTGGATCTTGGTGCATGCATTCCATGACCATTTGAACATATTCGGTATATTCACCAAGATCTTCAACAACATCCTGACCCACATGCTGCGACGGTATGGGGTTTAAACATTGGTCCACGTCCATCGGCTCTTTAGATTCACCATGTGCGCACCATAGCTTATAATCTTTCATAAATCATAGTGAAGTTAGATGACAATCAACAACGTATCTCATCTTGTAGTAACGGTTTTTGCATTTACTACACGAGCATCTAATTAGTAACATCTAGACCCCTTTATAGTTTTCTCCTCAATGTTCGTTGCGTGTTCGTATGCATAATCCAGAAAATAATCAACACGTTGTTGAAATTGCATATTTAAAGTGCCATCTTTATTGAATCTCATCCCGTACATCCATGCTCTATCCGATGACATTTTTATAGATCTGTAACTCAAATCCAACAAGTATTAGAGCTTAACACACAAAGAACACACAGACATGCACATATACATACTAGCAAATATCATGAGTTATTAAACAAAAAAAGGACTATTGGATTTTATTAATCTTAACTTTCACCCATTAGACGACATTAATCCCAACTTAAAAAATTCCCTCTGTCAATCGCAACTTGTAAGAAATTAGCCCCTATCAATCCTTTTCTAACTAACAATTAATTTTTCCTGACGTGGCAACTTACGTGGTAGAAACCTAGTTATTTGTTGATGTAGCTACTTATTTTTATGTTTTATAGCACAAACCTAGTTATTGGATTTTAATAATCCTAACTTTCACCACTATCAACAACCACCCACCACCACCATCAACAACCACTACCACCATCAACAATCACCACCGTCAGACGCCACCACCACCCCACCATCAACAACCACCACCAGCCGCCACCACCCCACCATCAACAACCACCACCACCAGCCGCCATGGTAGTGATTGTTGACGGTGGTGGTGGTGGTGACTGATGGTGGTGGATGGTGGTGGTGGGTGATGGTGGTGGAAGTGGTGGCTAACAGTGCGGTTGTTGATGGTGGTGGTGAAAGTTAGGATTATTAAAATCTAATAATTAGGTTTGTGCCACGTAAACATACACAGGGGTCACATAAACCTAATGTTTTGTGCCACATAACCACATCAGCCAATAATTAGGTTTGTGCCACGTTAGAAAAAAGGATTTATGGGGTCAAATTCGTACAAGTTCGAAATGTTAGAGGGAATTTTTTTAAGTTAAGACTTATGTAGATCAATGAGTGAAAGTTAACTCTAAACAATGTTTTGTGGAAAAATGGTCACAAGTTGCGACAACTTTGCAGTGATTTAAGATTTTTAGTGTGTAAAATTGTTTCTTATATCGTATGAACAAATAACATGAGTTATAAATAAAAAGATAATAATGTTTTGTGGGAAAATGTGGCAAGCTGCGGCAAATTTGTCACATATTTTGATATTTTAGTTTTTAAATATGTTTTATTTTAATTCTACTAACAATTAACAACCAAAGAGTCTTTGGCGTAGCCGTATCAAACTGTTGGATAAGGCTTTTTCTTTTCATATGAAAGAGGATTCGAATCCCATTAACAAAAATTAAGCCATTCAAAAATAGATAAATGAATTAAATTTTGTGGGAAAATAGTTGCAAGTTGCCACAAATTTGCCACTGTTTTGAATTTTTTATTTTTTATTTTTTTAGTTTTATAAATTGCACTAACTAATAATAAAAGTTAATAAATGAAAAAGAAACAAAGTTTTGTGAGAACATTGTTAGAAACATAGTTAACTTTGTGACGAAATTGCCACAAAACACAGGTTTGATGACTATCTTGTTGAAAAATTGTGGGAAAATTTATGGTTTTTAATATTTGTCTAAAATTTGTTGGAAATTTGCCACTGTTTTGAATTTTTTTTAGTTTATAAATTGCTCTAACTAATAATAATTAATAAATGAAAAAAAACAAAGTTTTGTGGGAACATTGTTGGAAACATAGTTAACTTTGTGACGAAATTGCCACAAATATAGGTTTGGTGACTATGTTAAGTTGTGGGAAATTTGTCAAAAAGTTTTGTAGAAAAAAAAAAGCAATTTTCTAGTAGTGAATTTCAGGTATGGAAATAACTTTACATACATAAGTGATCAAAAGATATATTTGTGTTTTCAAAAGATGATGCGGTTCTTATGTAACCGCATCTTTTGGGTGTTTTGAAAAAAAATCAAGAGGCAAAAGATATGGTTCTAAAACCATATCTCTTGATATAAGGGTAATAAAGAAAATATTAATAACAAAAAAAAGTATTAAGTAAATACTAGTATTGCTTAATAAATAAAAACTAATTGTAATAAATAAGTAAATACTAAATGTATATCTATGATTGATTTTTCTTTTATTAATGATACTAAATAACAAAATATATAAAAAGGTTTTTATATATAGTATTTTTAATAATTAATAAATACCTATCTTATGATAAAAAATACCTCTTTATGATATCTCTTATGATTAAATAATTAATTTTTTTATTGATTTATTGTGTATGCATTTATTTATATGTATTATGTATGTATATTTGCACGTATCACGTATCATTTAATGATTAATAAAAAAGGTTTAAACATATAGTGTGGATTACTTGCATGTTGTTTAAACATAGAGTTAAGATGGTCAGCTAAGAGCATTCACATTGGAGCATTCATCTCCATTTATATAAAACACACATTTCTCTAAATTTTGTTAATTTTTTAAAAACATCTAACATCTAACTCTGTTTCTCTATCTATTCCTTACTCACAAACAATTATTTTAGTGTTATTTTTTTGCATTCCTACACAATCACAATATAAATGTAAAGGGTTGAATATAAATATCTAAATATAAATGTGTACTTTACTTTCTATATATTTTTCTCTATTATTGAGATTTCAATTCAGTGGTGTTTTTGTTGTTTTCTCTATTATTCACTCTATATTAAATAGAATAGAGGCTCTAATGTGAATGCTCTAACGTTGTTCATGCTACATTTTGTCAATGAAGGGCGCTTAGGATGATTAATGGTCCATTAGGACGACCAAAAGTCAATTAGGGATAGTCGTTGTCAACCAAGGGTTGTTCATGCTCCATTTTTTTATCAACGAAGGGCGTCAAGAATGATCAGTGGTCCACTAGGATGATTGACGGACCGATTAGGGCCAGTAACGATCAGCTAGGGTTGTTCATGCTACATCAGTGTTAATGAAGGTTGTTTAGGATGATTGATATATCATTAGAATAGTGGTTGTCAACTAGGGTTGTTCACGCTACATTTTTTGTAATGAAGGACGTTTCTGATGATTAGTGGTCCATTAGGATGATTGATAGGTTAACTAGGGCCAGGGGTGGTCATTTGGGTTGTTCATGTTCCATTATTGTCAACGGAGGGTGTTTAAGATGCTCAATAGTCTTTCAGGATGATTGATGGCCCAATTAGGCTCGTGATGGTCAAGTAGGGATGTTCATGCTACATTTTAGTCAATGAAGGGAGCAAGGATGACCAATGTCCACTAGGATGATTAATGGACCAATTAGGTCGGTAATGGTCAACTAGGGTTGTTCATGCTCCATTAGTGTCAATGAAGGTTGTTTAGGATGATTAACGGTCCATTAAGATGATTGATAAATCAATTAGGGATAGTGGTGGTTAACTAGGGTTGTTCATGTTGCAATTTTATTAATGAATGACGTTTAGGATGATTAGTGGTCCATTAGGATGATTGGTAGGTCACTTAAGGCCAATGGTGGTCAACTAGGGTTGTTCATGTTCCGTTATTGTCAATGACGGGTGTTTAGAATGATCAATGGTCCATTTGGATGGTTAACGTACCAACTACGGCCAATGATGATTAACTAGGGTTATTCATGCCCCATTTTTGTCAATGAATGGCATTAAGGACGATCAATGGTCTATTAGGATGATTGATGAACTAATTAATGCCAATAATGGTCAACTGAAATTGTTCAAGATACATATTGTCAATGAAGGTTGTTTAGGATGATTAATGATCCATTTTGATGATTGTTAACTCAATTTGAGACAGTAGTAGTCAACTAGGGTTGTTCATGCTACATTTTTCGTTAATAAAGGATGTTTAAAATGATTAGTGGTCCATTAGGATAATTCATAGGTTAGTTAGGGCCGCTAGTGATCAACTAGGGTTGTTCATGTTCCATTACTATAAATAAAGGGTGTTCAAAATGATCAAATGTCCATTAGGATGATTAATGGGTCAACTAGGGCCAATGATGGCCAACTAGGGTTGTTCATGTTCCATTATTGTCAATGAAGGGCATTTAAGATAATCAATGGTCTAGTAGGATGATTTATGGGCCAATTATAGCTTGTGATGGTCCACTAAGGTTGTTCATGCTTCACTAGTGTCAATGAATGTTGTTTAGGATGAATAATGGTCCATTATGATGATTGATATATCAATTAGAATAATGGTGGTCACTTATGGTTGTTCATGCTACATTTTTTTAAATGAAGGACGTTTAGAATGAGTAGTGGTCCATTAGGATGATTAATAGGTTAATTAGGGCCAATGGTACTTAACCTAGGTTGTTCATGTTTCATCATTGTCAACGAAGGGCGTTTAAGATGCTTAATGGTCTATTAGGACGATTGTTGGGCCAATTAGGGAAGTGATAGTTTTTAGTAGGGTTGTTCATGCTACACGTTTGTTAATGAAGGACTTATAGGATGATTAGTGGTCCATTAGAATGATTGATATGTCGAATAGGGCCAATGGTGGTCAACTATGATTATTCATGTCCCTTTTTTGTCAATGAAGGGCCTTTAGGATGATCAATGGTTCATTGGGACGATTAATGGGCTAATTGGGGCCAATGATGTTCAACTAGGATTAATGTATTTCATATTTAACTTATACTGCGCAATCAAATTGTTTTAGTGGTATTTAATGTTTAAATAATATTTTTTTATATTAAAATAAATAGTAGGATTGATGTAGTAATACTTGAAATTCGTCTCAAAAGGTTGATAAGATCGTGTTATGATGATTTATACTATATCATTAACGCATAATATGGTCCATTGGTCCACTAAGACATTGAGACATGTATGATACATTACTTAACAATATATGTAATATTTGTGTTAAACGAGTTCCAAAAACCCGCTCCGTTTGAAATTATATGCATGTATTTAATGTTTCGTTATGCATTGGTTAGTATTAATTAATTTTTTTATAAATGAAATACATACTTAAAATATTAATCAACAAAGGAAAAATAATTATATCTTTATATAACAAAATATAAAAATAAAAGAGGGGTAACCGGAATCGAACTCGGGTTCCCCATGAACCCACACACTCACAACACCACTGCACTACACACACTATATGTTTAAGACTCAAATCATATAAAACTTATACTCAATCCAACCCTTTAACCTGCACATCAAACAATGAAACCGCCAAATCTATTTAAGGGTTTTTAAGCATACGTTTTGAATTAAGATGGGCAAATTGTAACTGAGCAAAAATCCGTTTCAATCATCACGAAATCGAACCCCAAAATATGCGAAATTTAAAACCCATAATTTGGATGTTGTAACCAAAGATTCAAATGATTTTAATCATCCACTATAAATACAGATGATCCACATCATTGTAACTCGCTCCTTACCTTCGAACTTCTAATTGCAGCCCTCTGCTCAAGCTTTCTGTCCTCTCCGGAAATCAAGTACTGTTCGCCGGAATCCCTCGCCGGAAAACCGAGATCGTCGTTCTGTTGGTAAAACGTTCACTTAACCTTTGTAATTAGTTTCTAGTCTGTCTAATCGTTAATCGCATAGCAATGGTTTTTGTTCTGTTATGGCGCGATCAAGATTTCAGTTTGGGTTTATTTTAAACGAATAAGATGATATTCATAACAATGTAAATATAATATAAATCGGGTATATAACCGTGTTAGACACACAGTCCAGTGGTGGACTATGTGCAATTTTAAAGGGTATGTTCCGAGTTCGAATCTTGTTTACATCAGTTTTAGTGGAGATAAAAACCGGCTTTTTTTTAATCAAAATACACCAAATTGCAGTAGTTGTTAAGTATAATAAGAAATCTATATTTAATGGGTTAAACACCCAGCCCAGTTGGTTGGGCTGGGTGCAACCCAAATCCAAGATTGTGGGTTCGATACCAGCGAATGTCTCCGGTTCGCTCATTTAAATTCTTTTTAAATAAAATAAATTCAGATATCTCCTAAGAAGCATATAAGGGTAATTAAAACTGGTTTCCTTACGGGTTAGACACGTAGCTCAGTTGGAAGAGTTGCGTGCATATAAGCGAGAGGTCACAAGTTCGAGTCTCACAAGCACTCTGCCAACACCACTATCGTACCGGTCAGACCCCCCTGGTCAGGTCTGACAAGGTTTTAATTTTTTTTATCCAATATTTTGTATTTATTTATGGTTATAAATCAATTAAAAACAATTAAAAACAAGATTATTTAGATTTAAAAATCTCAATAAATACCACAAAACAACCTAAAATCTAACAAAAGGTATTAAATAAAAATATTAATTTTTATATATTTATCGAATTATTTTGCGTTATTATTTAGGTTAGTCTTTTTCGTCGTTTAATCCTCAATTCATGCGCACTCTTCATCAATCAAGGAAACGCACCCACTGTGAGTGAATCCTTACAAATTCCTCTTTTTAATCATGCTTTGGGGTGTATCATGTGTCGTTACATTTTTTTTATTAAACACTTGTGCTAACACCATTATGTGATCTAATGTGTATATTTTGTTTGTGTGGTTATGTGTGGATACATTTTATCATTTCAGTGCTATCATTCATTTAAGGCTCATCAGTTTCTCGTGGAATACGAGTTGAGCATCAGGTGCCTCATTAGACCGGCTCCGTTTGATTGAGTCTTGATCTCAAGTTCATCATGCATCTTGTTCATATGTTCATCATTATTATTGTGTGGGTTGTGATCTAATGACATATACATAAGTTCATATATGGTTCATGCATATTTTTATTACAATAACTAATATATTAAACTATTAAATTGTTAAATTTCGATTCACTCGCCAACTTTTGTTGACCCAAACTTTTGTTTTACACATAATACAAGTGGACAGGCTGAGGAGAGGAACACATAGGAATGACCTTAGAAGATAAATAAAATACAGCTTGTTTAGAACGATGTTTTTCTTGTGCTTATATGTTTCCTTGTGTTTAGATATTTTTTTTTTGAAAAATCTAAACTTTTTTTTTAATAAATAATAGATTTCTTCCACTTCATGTCTGAAAGCTTCCTTTGAATTGTGGCATTCTCGCTTGGGACATGTCAATTTTGATGTTATAAATATGTTAAAGTCTGGTGGACTTTAAATTCAGAAAACTTGCCAAGTTACATCAAAACAGAAGGTAGCCGGGCAACAAGCTGCGCCGCCAATCCTTTCTGAATTGCAAACCCTAACCTTCCAAATACAAACCCTTGCCCACTTGGGGTTGAACAATTGCTTTAGACGACCCGTTGAACCCTCGTCAAGAAGTGGATAGCTTCTGGCGCTAGGGAGCCAAAAGTATCAAAGGCAAAAGGGACAAAGACATGCTAGTTCTTTGCGCAAGCTTTAGCGTGCTTATCCACTTTCTTTGATTCTGCCTTTCTTGCCGCTTGTCCAGCTACAAACCCGTTTTCCCTTAAACCAACAAAAGGGGAAACCCCCGTGAGGTCTACACAAGCATGTTTCCCCCAGCCCAGCCAAAGACGAGCAGATCCGCTGGTCGCAGAATAGATCTCCCCTCCATAGGGTCCGTGAGGAAATTCACAGGGGCCTCTTTCTTAGCCGAAATCCCAGCTCTCCTTAAGATGTCCCACAAAGCATCACGCACCCAGTCGTGCCGATATTTGAACCCAGGGAGCTCTTTACAGTGAACTGCATGCTCCCCGTATTTATCCATACAAGCTTTACGACATATCGGGCAAGTTTCATCTTCCGGGTACATAGGGATCATCAATCGGTATTTGAGAATGGCTCTATATTCTACTGCAGACATATATTGTCCCAACCTCTCAATTGGTATAACGGTCAAAATTCCTGAGCATGGGGACCTTTCAGGCACTCAAACACCGCCTTCTGGCGGGATGACAAATTAAAAGCTTCTCCCAGGCTTTGAGGGATTTTGCTAAACAGAGCATTCGCCAAAGTTTTTTGTGGCTTCGAGGGGGCGGTGTACTTATTAGAAAAACCGCCAATATCCAAGTCTGGGAGAGAGACATTTAAGCGTTCAAGCGCCTGCTGATAGTCCGGGTCAAGCCCGACGACCTCACAGTTTCGAAGGATATGATCCTGTAGTTCCCAAGACTGAGCTCTAGACGCCACAAAGGCATAAGCCCCAACATCTCGAGCTGAGAAGAGGCCCAAACCACCTAGACGCATTGGCAAAGATGCCAGACGCCACTGGAGGTCATCAAAGAAGGGGCCGCCACCCACTACTATGTCTTCTATAGCCTCTCTAAGGCCATCATCAAACCGAGATACTGCATCCTCCATAAAATGCGGTTGACAAGTCCGCAACCCAAAAAGTAACTTAGCGACCCCCATGCACGACCTTAGCAGAAGGAGTTCACATTGGGGATCTCTCAGGCAGGGTAAGAGTTTCATGAGGTCAACCGCCCCCGAGGCTTGCCTGTGATATCCCGGGTTTTTCGGATAACTTACACGTGACACATGCCGAATAATGTATATGCTAAGTATTAAACATGCACGAGTTAAATGAATACGTGTTGTGTGTTGTGTGATTGTTTTAGTTATAGAATAATTACAGTAGATATGTACACGAACTGAACCGAACTGCGACGCGAACCAACTTCGATTCATTGTGACTCTAGGAGTAACAAGTTTTAAACTTTAACTCAAGTCAAGTCCTCGGCCAAGATCAAATCCAAACCGAGAGCAAACCTAAACCCTAAACCAAAACACTCTCGGCCGAGATCAAGTTCAAAACCGCGGATTTAATGAGTTCAAACCCAAACCGAACTCACCCTAGTCCTTGGCCGCGAGATCAAGTCCAAACCAAACTAACTCACCCTAGTTCCTCGGCCACGACTCTAGCCAAAACCGTGATCCTCATCTTGTTGCGCCTATATATACAACACCCATACATACTCTTTCACAATTCGAAAACCCTAACAAACAAGACAGCCGTCGGCTGCCTTACTCATGCTTTCTTCTCGGTCGCAGCAAGCAGCAGCCGAAGCCTTCATCATCTCAGTCGCAAAACAGCCCTTTTACTTGTTCCTTGGATCGCCAGTTCAGCCTTGATACACTTCATCTAGATCACAAACAGCTTAGTCTCATTCCTCGGTCGCGAAATCAGCTTTTCCTTCCTCCCGGTCGCAACAGTCCTCGCCATCTCAGTCTTCGGCAGCGATTTTTGTTGATCATCGGTTTCTTATCTAAATCATGGTTCGTTTACTCTACCGTTAAAAGACTCGAATTTGTCATATCATCTTCGGAACACATGTGTTTGATTGTATTGTTTGCAGATTATGTGAGTGTTAAGTAATCGGCTGTTTTGATTGTTGATTCATGTGCATGATTGTTTCTGGATATCATAAGTTTGCAAGTGTGTTTTGTTTGTAAAAACTAGAAGTAAGAACTAGGGTTTGCATGGATAAGTTGTTAGTAGTAAACTATGATTAAAAATCGGTTCTTGCTCGCTTAGGTTGATCAATAGGAACGGTTTATGTAAGTTGTAATAATAATATGCCGAAACAGGATGCTGATTAAAAGTTACAGCCGATTTCATTTGGCTGTAACTCGGTCGATAGTTGTCGAAAAACGGATTTTTTGATATCTAGAACGTAGAGATTTGAATAAGTAATCTAATGGCGCTGGATTCATAATTTTCTGAAGTCGTTTGATATTTTTAAAGTGCTAAATAAGTTCAGTAACTAAAACTGTGAAAATCCTGAAATTTTGCTAGTTGTTTGTCAAGCTAGATTCTAAAATCAGTAGGGAGTTGAGTCATGATTTTTGTACAGAAACTAGGTATAGAAATTTCCGGGCAACTCCAACTGGAATTTTGTTAATCGGACAATCAGTGATTTTTAAATAAATTCTTCCGTGGACTGCAGTCAGAAAGCGGTAAATCTGACTGCAGCTTAGTGAATTAATATTTATGGTTAATTGGTAAAGATTTAGGACTTGGGAAAATTATATAAATTTCTATGGTATAAATTTCACCTACTGTAAAAATATTGGAATTTTTGGAATGTTAGAACTATTTTATAAAAATCCTAGAAAACAGCTGAATAATTGAGTGTTAAGCAGAAAGTTGATAACTTGTGATTTTATGCATTAAAGTGTTGCATGGATTTGGAATATGCTCATGATAAGTTGTTTGATTACTATGATCACATGAGAATACTTGCATGCATGTTTGAGTGTTAGATATGTTGTTTGTGTGTATCACTTTGTGAGTAAATTGCGTGTGGAATTTGTATTGGTGTGATTTCACACTGACGTGTAATTAATTGGTTTGTTAGGACGCAACTAGCGGTCCCATCTCTTATAACATCTTTGCTACACTAACCGAGCAAATAAAGGTGAGTTCACGGCCCCTAACTTTATCCGGTTTTTAAACAACAGGGGGAGAAACATGTATACACTCTCAAACTCAATCTCTTTACGTTATACGAATTTAACGTCACATAACTATACGGTAACTAAGTTAATGTTAATGTAAGGTTATGGTCACTAAGCAGCTTTATCACTTAAGTCCTCGACAATCTCCTCGGATCGTTAGTATTTGGGTTAAATAGCGGGGGAATTATAAGTAGTACTACTGGGCCCGACAAGCCCCATCCGAGCTAGTCGCGCTAGCCGACCTAGTATGGTCAACGGGTGAATAATTGGCCTAACACCGCCATGGTCATGTGATAGGCCTGGCAAAACGGAGGCACAACAGTCAGCTTCGATCGCGAACTCTTACGTGACATGACTTTAGGCTAGCTACCTATATATATTAACATTGAACTTAATTACGAATCAACTTAATATTCCGGGTTTGGAATATTGGAAACATCAACTTATTATCCCGGGTTGGGGATAATGGAAATAACAACTTAATATTCCGGGATGGGAATATTGGAAGCAACAACTTATTATTCCAGGATTGGAATAATGGAACCGATACGTTATCCCGGGTTGGGGATAACAGAGTAATTAAACTATAACCGAACAAACGAATTTATGAAAACCTGTGAACTCACTCATCTTTAATGTTGACACTTGTTTCTTTACATGTTTCTCAGGACGCTAGGAGCTCTAGGTGCACGCACATGCATTGAACAAGACATCATTATCGAGTCTTATTTATTTATATTGTTTTGGGATTTTTCATTTGTTTTGGCGTTTGTGTTGGCGCCCGCATCACTACTTACTTATGCTTCCGCTCAAACTTTAAAACTAATGCTCTGCTAAATATTGGTAATTGATATAAAATCTACAAAGAACGATTTTGGAAAACGTATAATCAAATCATGTAGAGTCGTTCGACGTACTAGTGTTTCTGATTCTGGTTTGTTCACACGCCTCGCGGTAAAACTCCGCAAGTGGAAATTGAGGGTGTGACAGATTGGTATCAGAGCCACTAGCTATAGAGAACCAGGTTTGAATTAGAAGTAGACCTAAACTATAGCTGATATCACGACACTAGACTTAGTTTGGCACCGAATTATTATATCTTGTTATGCAATATGCCACAATCGTGTTTGGTAGATTATGCCTTCATAATAAGAAATGAAAACAACTCGTAACTAACTACACGACCTAACAGGCAATGTCATCATCCTCATCGTCATCATCGTCCGACAGACTTACGCCACCAAGGGCACCAGGAAAGGCACCAATGGTGGAACCCATACCACCTTATGGCGTGGAGACACGCTCAGCAGCGAGGAAAAGGCTCGCTCTGGGGGAGGAGTCGTCGTTACGCCCAACTATTGCTGTACCGGTTGAACCGGTTAATCCTGTAGAAATAGGAGTTGACATGCTTAGAATCCTGGTGCATACACAACAAAAACAGCTAGAAAGAATGCAGGAAACCATCCTGGCACAAGGATGGATGATCCGACACCTTACCGGGAAGACCGACTCGCTCGAAGAAGAGCATCGTACGAGCAAGATAGCTCGTAACACCATAGCCAGAGATCTGCGTGCTGAGCAGATAAGAGCCGACTGGCTGGAGGACAGAGTCCTGGAAAATAGTTGGAACATTCAGGAACTGCAAAATCAAGCACTTGCACCAGCACAGGCCCCTCCAGTGCCGGTAGAGGAGGATCCAGAAGAGGATCCAGAGGAGGATCCTGAAGAGGATCCGGAGGAGGACCCAGCTGAAGAAGCTGGAAATGCCGCACAGGATGACGGCAACGACAGTGACTTGGGGAATGGAGACGTAGACGACTGACACGTCTCGTTTATATTATTTGTTTTCCTTCAGTTTATTTATTTTCCCACTTGTGTTTAAACTTGAGACTTTATAGTGAATTCGTATGTGTGATTTGCACTTTTGTAAGACGTTGAAATTTTAGTTAATCAAGTATTTCTTTTGATTATTTAACATATTGAGTTGACATAACTTACTAATTATTAAAGTACGAAGTAGGATAACTATATTGGATATATAGACTGATCGGGGTGTGCTTGTGTTGTGTTTCGAAGATCTAAATGGCGACTGGAAGACGTGGAAACCTTAACTTGACGCCCGAAGAGCTAGCTGCCATGATCCAGGAGCATGTGAACGCAGCTTTAGCGGGTGTTCAGAACCAGCCGGCAGGAGGGGGCTTTAACCCCTACAAGATGTTCCTTGACGCAAAGCCTAGCAAATCACCGATAAGGCGGTGGAACAGAAGAAACTGCCAGCACGGGGTACAACTGAAGTTGCCCTGGACAACAAAAGAAAGTTTGAAGACTCCACCATTCGACAGTCTTCGTCATCTTATCCACAGCAAGGTAACCAGAAACGGTTCAATCACTATCACAGCCATCGGGGTCATCAAAACCAGCCCGCCAACAACAACAACAACAACACCCCGAATGCAAGCGGATATGCGGGTCGAAAGCCGCAGTGCAGCCGCTGTAATCTCCACCATAACGGCCCTTGTGCCGGAAGTCGCTGCCAAAGATGTGGCAAGGTGGGACATGCAGCAAAGGATTGTCGCGGGGAAATCATGTCCCGACAAAATCAGAATCAGCCCCAGGGTCAGCAGCAGGGTATAAACCGGGGATGCTATCAGTGTGGTAGCACTGCTCATTTCAGAAGAGACTGCCCACAGTTGCGCAACAACAACAATAATGGTGGAAACAACCACAACCACAATAACCACAACAACAATAATAACAACAACAATGGGAACGGTGGCACAGGAGGTGCCAAAGGTCGTGCATTTACATTGGGCCGCGGAGAGGCCAGAAACGACACGAACGTGGTCACCGGTAAGTTTCCCCTTAATGAACATTTTGCTACTGTGCTTTTTGATACGGGTGCGGATAGGAGTTTTATATCTGAGTCTTTTAGGAAGAACCTAAATCTCACGCTTAAACCATTAGAGACCCCTTATGTGATAGAATTAGCCAATGGTAAATCGGTAGATGTGACCCAAATCGTATCCGGCTGTCAACTCAAACTCGCGGGCCACACTTTTACCATTGATCTGATGAAAACTACCCTGGGTAGTTTTGACGTGGGAGTCGGAATGGACTGGCTATCCGACGTCCGGGCTGAAGTTCTCTGCTTCGAAAAGTCTATCCGTATTCCACTCTCGAACGACAAAATCCTGACAGTACAAGGCGATAAGGCAAGCGCCGTCACCAACATCATCTCATACATGCAAGCGCAGAAGTATCTTTGGAAAAAGAATTCCTTCGCTTTACTCGCACTAATTACCGAACAGCCTAAGGACGAGAAACGTATAGAAGACATCCCTGTCGTCCGTGATTTTTCCGATGTATTCCCAGAAGAACTACCTGGTCTTCCACCACATCGACAATTGGAGTTTGAAATCGAATTGGCAAGCAATGCAACTCCTATCGCCAAGGCTCCATACCGCCTAGCTCCAGCCGAGCTGCAGGAGCTGTCTACCCAACTTCAAGAGCTGCTAGAAAAAGGATTTATCCGACCAAGCGTTTCGCCATGGGGAGCTCCAGTCCTGTTTGTCAAGAAGAAGGACGGGACTTTCCGTATGTGCATCGACTATAGGGAACTCAACAAGGTTACAGTCAAGAACCGATACCCGTTACCTCGCATCGACGATCTATTCGACCAACTGCAAGGGTCAAGTTACTACTCTAAGATTGATTTACGGTCCGGTTATCATCAGCTACGCGTCAGGGAGGAGGATATCGCCAAGACGGCATTTCGCACTCGGTATGGCCATTATGAGTTCTTGGTCATGCCATTCGGTCTCACCAACGCACCCGCGGTATTCATGGACCTCATGAACCGCGTGTGTAAACCATACCTCGACAAGTTTGTCATTGTGTTCATCGATGACATACTCATATACTCCAAAAGTGAAGAAGAACATGCGGAACACCTACGATTACTGCTAGGGCTGCTTCAACAGGAAAAACTATATGCCAAGCTTTCGAAGTGTGATTTCTGGATTCGGGAAGTTCAGTTTCTCGGACATATCATAAATGAAAAGGGTATCCACGTAGACCCTGCCAAGATTGAAGCCATCAAAAACTGGGAAGCACCTAAGACACCGACGGAGATCCGCCAATTTTTGGGATTGGCTGGTTACTACAGACGCTTCATCGAGGGATTTTCAAAGATTGCACAGCCGCTTACTACCCTCACCCAGAAAGGCATCAAGTATGCTTGGGGTGAAAAGCAAGAAGCAGCATTTCAATTGCTGAAGCAGAAACTTTGCAGTGCACCCATTCTGTCCTTGCCGGAAGGGACATATGACTTTGTAGTGTATTGTGATGCTTCCATTCAGGGGTTGGGATGCGTACTCATGCAACGCGATAAGGTCATCGCGTATGCGTCACGATAGCTGAAAGTTCACGAGAAAAACTACACGACGCATGACCTGGAATTGGGAGCAGTAGTGTTTGCACTTAAGATTTGGAGACACTACCTCTATGGAACCAAGTGCACAATCTTCACAGACCACAAAAGCCTCCAACACATCTTTGATCAGAAGGAGTTGAACATGCGACAGCGTCGCTGGGTCGAACTCTTGAACGATTATGAGTGTGCCATTCGGTACCACCCGGGTAAAGCTAACGTGGTAGCTGATGCCCTCAGTAGGAAGGAACACCTAAAACCTCGTCGTGTACGAGCATTACAACTCACTATTCATTCGGGGCTACCCGATCAAATACGCGACGCCCAGTTAGAAGCAGTTAAGGAGAAAAACATCAAAGCCGAATCAGTGGGAAAAATGGAACGCGATTGGGAAGTAAAGCCCAATGGAGCCCGGTATTTCATGAATCGCATATGGGTACCTCTCTACGGAAACCTTAGAGAGCTAGTCATAGATGAAGCTCACAAATCTCGATACTCTGTCCATCGGGTTCGGATAAGATGTATCAAGACCTTAAAGCTACGTATTGGTGGCCTAACATGAAAGCCGATATAGCCACCTACGTGAGTAGATGTTTGACTTGTGCAAAAGTCAAGGTGGAGTATCAAAAGCCATCGGGGCTACTCCAACAACCTGAGATCCCAGTGTGGAAGTGGGATCAGATCTCAATGGATTTCATCACTAAACTCCCGCGAACCTTGGGTGGTTGCGATACCATCTGGGTGATCGTGGATCGTTTAACTAAGTCCGCACACTTCCTAGCTATTAAAGAAACAGATAAGATGGAGAAGTTGACTCGCATCTACATTAAGGAAGTAGTTTCTCGGCACGGAGTGCCAACATCCATCATCTCAGACAGAGATGCTCGCTTCACGTCGAACTTCTGGCAGTCACTCCAGAAAGCGTTGGGAACCCGCTTAGATATGAGCACATCTTATCACCCTCAGACTGATGGTCAAAGCGAAAGGACCATACAAACCTTGGAAGACATGCTTAGGGCATGCGTGGTGGACTTCGGAAATAATTGGGAGATTCACCTGCCTCTAGTAGAATTCTCATATAACAACAGCTATCATACGAGTATCTCGGCAGCACCGTTTGAAGCATTATACGGTCGTAAATGTAGATCACCGGTCTGCTGGGCAGAAATCTGTGATAGTCAACTCACAGGCCCTGAATTAATACTTGAGGCTACTGAAAAGATTGTACAAATCAGAAACCGCATGGCGGCGGCACGAGATCGACAGAAAAGCTACGCTGATCAACGACGCAAACCGCTCGAATTTCAAGTAGGCGACCGCGTCCTACTAAAGGTATCACCCTGGAAGGGTGTAATCCGCTTTGGAAAACGGGGCAAACTTAACCCACGGTACGTAGGCCCGTTTGTAATCTTGAAACGTATCGGACCCGTAGCTTACCAATTAGACCTTCCTGCCGAACTCAGTGGAGTTCACAATGTATTTCACGTTTCAAATCTGAAGAAGTGCCTATCAGATGAAACTTTAGTTATTCCATTGGATGAGATCCAAGTGGATGAACAACTACACTTCGTGGAAAAGCCTATTGAGATCATGGATCGTGAGATCAAGACTCGAAGGCACAGCAAGATTCCAATCGTTAAAGTTCGTTGGGACTCTAAGCGGGGCGGAGTTCACGTGGGAAAGAGAGGACCAAATGAAAAGCAAATACCCACACCTCTTCGCAACTGAGCAGCAAACTAACGATACCAGTAACTAAATTTTCGGGACGAAAATTCTTTCAACAAGGGGATGATGTGACAACCTGGAAATTTCTCATACTTTCGTGTACTATTGTTGACTAAATTCTTGTGCATGGCACTTGGAAATCTTTGTGTATGACACTTGGGAACTTCTTGTAACGTTGCGTACCATTATAAACGAACTAACTCTTTGTGCGTGGCACTCTAAACATGTACGTTACATGCTAAACCGCGTTTACTCAATTTTCGGGACGAAAATTCTTTCAACATGGGGATAATGTGATATCCCGGGTTTTTCGGATAACTTACACGTGACACATGCCGAATAATGTATATGCTAAGTATTAAACATGCACGAGTTAAATGAATACGTGTTGTGTGTTGTGTGATTGTTTTAGTTATAGAATAATTACAGTAGATATGTACACGAACTGAACTGAACTGCGACGCGAACCAACTTCGATTCATTGTGACTCTAGGAGTAACAAGTTTTAAACTTTAACTCAAGTCAAGTCCTCGGCCAAGATCAAATCCAAACCGAGAGCAAACCTAAACCCTAAACCAAAACACTCTCGGCCGAGATCAAGTTCAAAAACCGCGGATTTATTGAGTTCAAACCCAAACCGAACTCACCCTAGTCCTTGGCCGCGAGATCAAGTCCAAACCAAGCTAACTCACCCTAGTTCCTCGGCCAGACTCTAGCCAAAACCGTGATCCTCATCTTGTTGCGCCTATATATACAACACCCATACATACTCTTTCACAATTCGAAAACCCTAACAAACAAGACAGCCGTCGGCTGCCTTACTCATGCTTTCTTCTCGGTCGCAGCAAGCAGCAGCCGAAGCCTTCATCATCTCAGTCGCAAAACAGCCTTTTTACTTGTTCCTTGGATCGCCAGTTCAGCCTTGATACACTTCATCTAGATCACAAACAGCTTAGTCTCATTCCTCGGTCGCGAAATCAGCTTTTACTTCCTCCCGGTCGCAACAGTCCTCGCCATCTCAGTCTTCGGCAGCGATTTTTGTTGATCAACGGTTTCTTATCTAAATCACGGTTCGTTTACTCTACCGTTAAAAGACTCGAATTTGTCATATCATCTTCGGAACACATGTGTTTGATTGTATTGTTTGCAGATTATGTGAGTGTTAAGTAATCGGCTGTTTTGATTGTTGATTCATGTGCATGATTGTTTCTGGATATCATAAGTTTGCAAGTGTGTTTTGTTTGTAAAAACTAGAAGTAAGAACTAGGGTTTGCATGGATAAGTTGTTAGTAGTAAACTATGATTAAAAATCGGTTCTTGCTCGCTTAGGTTGATCAATAGGAACGGTTTATGTAAGTTGTAATAATAATATGCCGAAACAGGATGCTGATTAAAAGTTACAGCCGATTTCATTTGGCTGTAACTCGGTCGATAGTTGTCGAAAAACGGATTTTTTGATATCTAGAACGTAGAGATTTGAATAAGTAATCTAATGGCGCTGGATTCATAATTTTCTGAAGTCGTTTGATATTTTTAAAGGGCTAAATAAGTTCAGTAACTAAAACTGTGAAAATCCTGAAATTTTGCTAGTTGTTTGTCAAGCTAGATTCTAAAATCAGTAGGGAGTTGAGTCATGATTTTTGTACAGAAACTAGGTATAGAAATTTCCGGGCAACTCCAACTGGAATTTTGTTAATCGGACAATCAGTGATTTTTAAATAAATTCTTCCGTGGACTGCAGTCAGAAAGCGGTAAATCTGACTGCAGCTTAGTGAATTAATATTTATGGTTAATTGGTAAAGATTTAGGACTTGGGAAAATTATATAAATTTCTATGGTATAAATTTCACCTACTGTAAAAATATTGGAATTTTTGGAATGTTAGAACTATTTTATAAAAATCCTAGAAAACAGCTGAATAATTGAGTGTTAAGCAGAAAGTTGATAACTTGTGATTTTATGCATTAAAGTGTTGCATGGATTTGGAATATGCTCATGATAAGTTGTTTGATTACTATGATCACATGAGAATACTTGCATGCATGTTTGAGTGTTAGATATGTTGTTTGTGTGTATCACTTTGTGAGTAAATTGCGTGTGGAATTTGTATTGGTGTGATTTCACACTGACGTGTAATTAATTGGTTTGTTAGGACGCAACTAGCGGTCCCATCTCTTATAACATCTTTGCTACACTAACCGAGCAAATAAAGGTGAGTTCACGGCCCCTAACTTTATCCGGTTTTTAAACAACAGGGGGAGAAACATGTATACACTCTCAAACTCAATCTCTTTACGTTATACGAATTTAACGTCACATAACTATACGGTAACTAAGTTAATGTTAATGTAATGTTATGGTCACTAAGCAGCTTTATCACTTAAGTCCTCGACAATCTCCTCGGATCGTTAGTATTTGGGTTAAATAGCGGGGGAATTATAAGTAGTACTACTGGGCCCGACAAGCCCCATCCGAGCTAGTCGCGCTAGCCGACCTGGTATGGTCAACGGGTGAATAATTGGCCTAACACCGCCATGGTCATGTGATAGGCCTGGCAAAACGGAGGCACAACAGTCAGCTTCGATCGCGAACTCTTACGTGACATGACTTTAGGCTAGCTACCTATATATATTAACATTGAACTTAATTACGAATCAACTTAATATTCCGGGTTTGGAATATTGGAAACATCAACTTATTATCCCGGGTTGGGGATAATGGAAATAACAACTTAATATTCCGGGATGGGAATATTGGAAGCAACAACTTATTATTCCGGGATTGGAATAATGGAACCGATACGTTATCCCGGGTTGGGGATAACGGAGTAATTAAACTATAACCGAACAAACGAATTTATGAAAACCTGTGAACTCACTCATCTTTAATGTTGACACTTGTTTCTTTACATGTTTCTCAGGACGCTAGGAGCTCTAGGTGCACGCACATGCATTGAACAAGACATCATTATCAAGTCTTATTTATTAATATTGTTTTGGGATTTTTCATTTGTTTTGGCGTTTGTGTTGGCGCCCGCATCACTACTTACTTATGCTTCCGCTCAAACTTTAAAACTAATGCTCTGCTAAATATTGGTAATTGATATAAAATCTACAAAGAACGATTTTGGAAAACGTATAATCAAATCATGTAGAGTCGTTTGACGTACTAGTGTTTCAGATTCTGGTTTGTTCACACGCCTCGCGGTAAAACTCCGCAAGTGGAAATTGAGGGTGTGACATTGCCGCCCTGCCAACTCCTCAATAAAGCTAGGATCCCGACTAACAGCTCCACCAAGGAGCTTAATCCCCTTCTCTGGTCTACCGATCCCTCTCGGGAAAATCCCATCTTGAACTTTCCGCCCGTCGCATGTCGGCCAGAAAACCTCTGTTTTCTTAATGTTGAGATAAAGCCCTAGAGATGGCCCCTCCTCGTTGATGATGTCTAAGGCCTTAGCAACCTCAGAGTAGTTGCCGATAATCGTCTCATCATCCAAGTACCAAGCATGAAACGGGAGTTTACAGCGGTCCTGAACCCGGAGAATAAGGGGATGTAAGACAATGGCAAAGAGAAGGGGCCCCAAGGGATCTCCTTGTTGAACTCCGGTAGTAGCCCCAATACACTCGTTACCAACATACAACCTAGCAGGCTGGGCGTAAAGAAATTGGACCCACCGATAGATTGACGGGCAACGCTGATGAACCTCGTGCAGAAAAACTGTGCGGTCGACCGTGTTGAAAGCATTGGAGAAATCTACAGTAAGCAAGGCTAAGGAACCATCTGCATGAAATGAGTTGAGAAACCTGTTTGCACTGTGAAGCACCGCCTCTGCCCCATTTAGCACCCCCACCCCAAATTGATAGTCACCCAAGTACTGGGTCATTTCTTTCCCGACCTTCTTCATCGCTACCTTTGAAACCAACCTTCGCCAAATACCCCCCACAGCAATAGGTCGAATTCCTTTATCAGGCTTCAATAAGGGGGTGAGGGGGGCCGAGGCAACAAACTCAGCAAGCACCTTAGGGCAGGATCCCCCAAGCCATAAGTTAACAACTTCAGTAATGCTCGTAAGCAAACCTGAGGAAGTCACCGAGCCCTCGCCACCAATAGCATCTAGCAGGTGTTGGGCCCGTATCCCGTCTCTGCCACATGACGTCCCTTTAGGAAAGGATCGAATACATTTGAGTACACACTCCCCATCAACAACAAGAGTGGGTTGGGCCAAAGGGTTGGAAGGCAAGGACGGGGGCGGCACCACTGGGTGTTTATCAATAAGAGCTTTCAATGTCAAATCACCTAGAGGGGCAACTCCACTAGAGCATAGGACCTTAACCGCAGCTGTGAAATGTCCATCCCTGACTTTCCGAAGACATTGCTTAATATTAGGGTTCCTTTCTTTGTCTTCCTCTCTCCTGCATTCTCCCCTTGAAGCCCCCGTCTCCCCCACGCTATCCAATAGGGAAGAGACCAAATCATCAAACCCAGACCCATCTTTCCAAATTGTAAGCGCGTGTAAGATGTTACTACACTGTAGAGGTTTCCTGTTCCCTGACCTTCGCTCTTGTCTGGAGGATGGTCTAACCACCCGCAAGGTGCAACGCGGTAGTAAAAACAATTGGACCCAATTGTCAACCGATCCTGGCGACGCTACCACTTTGCGCAAAGCACCTGTTAGAACCTGAGCAAACAACAGCCGGCAACTGGGGGGAATGCTTTTAACAGCCTGAATAGGGAGGGAGAAAACACACTTGAGTAGGTTAACATCACCCCCGAGCCCTGCTGGGCGACATGGGTTTGTGTCAACCACCACTTGACATGGTTTTCGGATCCCAACAATGAAATCTTCAACATCCCCCGAGATCATGGCAAACGACA
This sequence comes from Scalesia atractyloides, assembly GCA_947069175.1. NCBI lineage: Eukaryota > Viridiplantae > Streptophyta > Magnoliopsida > Asterales > Asteraceae > Scalesia > Scalesia atractyloides. The sequence goes on from CAMTDV010000116.1 coordinate 37,175,742, forward strand.
CAACCTCATTATCATACTTGCATCCCCTACTGAGTGCATGCATAACCATGCACTTTCCACATAACCATTTATCCCCTTCCCTAAGAACTTCCGCAACATCCAAAAAAGGTCCAAGTCCTTGGAGATAGCCTCCTTCAAAGATAGCTTTCGGTTTTCTGTCTTGAGGTGTGTGCTTTGCATGTGTTCAAGTAGGCGGAAAAAACCTACAGACCCCGGTTTGCCATCTTTACATTCGTGGAAAAATTTGAAAGGGCAGGTCCTTAAACCACTAGCAGAGCCCTGCATAGGGCCCACTGACTTAACGTTCCGACCCCCTTTCGTATGAGCCATGCGCGTATGTTAATTGCCACCGAAGAAAAAACACACTAACAGTACACCAAACTTGAGATGAGTTGTTGGGGGTAGAAAACCAGTAAAATTCTATAGAAGACGAAGGAGGGCAGCAACCGCGGGTTGCCCACCCTCTAAATGGTACCCCACATAACCCCTTACCCCATGGCGGATAGTTAAAGATTATCACAATCGAATCTGAATTACAAGATCAAATCGCCTTAACCAATTCCCACTTCACAAGAGTGCTAAAGAAACTAGTTTTTTAAAACCTTCACTTCATTGAGGCATTTGATCAAACACCTGGTGGGTCGACTTTTCTTTCATAAAAGAACACTCGTACTGTTGAGGAAAACATCATCCATCTGGCTATTGATGAGCAATTTTGCTGCCTTGTGTGGATAAACAACAAACTATATCGGAGGATGACGTTGAAAAGGTAGAGTTACCTGCGCGAGGGGAACTAAATACGTGTGAAGCTGAAAAAAATCAAGAACCATGTGAGGGTATGTTGTTTGAATCAGACGAAGCAGCAAGAACGTTTTACGATGATTACGCAGGGCAGGTTGTTTTATATAAAACTAAAATTGTTTTATATAATTTAGTTTGAATTTAAAATATGAAAAAAAGGAATTTGGATTCTTTGGGTTGTAGTGCCCCAATCGACTTGAATACTTTGGGTTGAATTTTGTAAAAAATGAAAAATGACCTTCCAAAGGCAATTGAGAATGTTGTGGAGAAAAGTAGATTTGTTAATCAGAAAGACGAAGATATAGAGGAGACATGTGCAATTTGTTATGAAACTTATTATTAGTAAATGTCATGAGTTTTGGTAATAACTCAATTATGCTTTAACTTTTATTTCCGCTGCAGGTCGGAGTGTGACAATATAATCTACTATGACACATATTATATACAGTTTTTGGAAAATTATATCAAAATTTTGTGTAATTTTGTTTTATTAAAAGCAAATTTTAAGTAATTAAATTTATTATTTTGATAAATACAATTGTACCGGATTATTTAGTATTCTTATAAACAAATTTTAACTTGAGAAAAGTTTTATTTTCCCTCACAATTCACAAGTTATCCCTAAATTTTTTATTTCCCACCAAATCCCACTCTATTGTTCGTTTAAAATTTTCATCCCTATCAGAAAACTCTAACTATCTCACACAATCGGACTCTAATTATAAAATATATAATAACTAGAATCTCGTTATTCGTAAGAAATATCATAGTACAATACCGGTTGCAATAACTAAATAAAAAAAATATAAAATATAATTATATATACCAATCTTGATTCAAGCCGCATCTCTGGTGGGTCCTTCACGCTCACTTGATAGTATCCTAGAGTCGAGTATGTAGTATCTTGAGTATTGAAAATACTCCTTGACTGCAACAAAGAGCACACTAAAACGTTGACAATTTTCGTTGAGGTACGTGTTCAACACGCTTCCCTTAAAACAGACTTTGCGCCTCTACTAAAGACGACGTGACTGTTTCCCAGGGTATAACTGCCGAAGCAGTATGTACTGCCAAAGATGGCTCACGCGCCCGAGGTTACACCGGGTAATTGTAGTGTTTGAACTTATGGAACAAATAGGGATGTGATGGTGGTGGAAAACAAGTAGAGAGTACTCCTCTCTCTAGTTAGTCTTCAAGTGTTCATCCTCCTTCTAGTATATTTATGTTCAAGCAATACAATATTCTTATAGTCACAAAAAGAACGATTCGCCCCAATCAATTTCTCCATTGAACATAGCCTACTAATTGTACAAGAGTTAAGGATTAGTTAAAGGTTTCACTTAATTATTCACTTAATTAGAGACTTAAAAACTCTAATAAAACTAATTAAATATCATAAGAAGCTCTACTTAAAAGCTTCTCTTTTATTCACCAGAAGATTCTTATTAAATTATAAATATATTAAATATCCATTTACCAAATTTTCAACAATCCCCACATGAATGGAGATCGTTCAAAACACGTAAAATTTATGGAACCTCGACAGTTGAGTTTTGCATATGATAGGTAGGTGTTACCCTTTGAACCTTCGCTCATGGAATGCACTTAGTCCACTAGCTCTGAGTAGACATCGATGTCTTTGAACTCGTCTGCCGTTTGTGTAGATGACAATACACTTCACACAAGACTCTCCTTAGCCGGGTCATCTCCTTATAGTCGTGTCCCATAATGGTCGTGGAACACTTTCCTGATTCTGCGAGGACTCTAGGAATTGTGCCCTCAATTCCATTCGAAGCGACCCTACTTCTCTCTAACATAGGTGATTCTCCTTAGATCATTAAAAGCATTGTGGTTATCGTGATTTATCCAAATCATTTATCACATATTATGCTTAGCCTCACTCTTTGTCACTGAATATCATAGGAATAGACTAGGATGTATTTAAACACCCTTTAATACTTTGGGGGTATGTATAACTATATATACTAGCTTATGCATATCATTTATACCCTACCAATGACCACCATTAGGCATATGAGTTAGTTGTCCCATTAAACTTAGATCCCTTTTCCATGAGCTTTGTTCTCATTCCTCAACTTGATCTCTAAGAAACCCTCAGGTTGTTGGATCCATAACATTATCTTTGCCTTTGACAAGTCACTAAAGTTAACTTTATAGTTGAGATCAATTTTCATGACGTGTTCGTAATTCGAAAGTTAACATTGCCTATTGTCAATTTCTAAGACTATAACCTCAGTGGCCATCTGAATCTGGTTATAATATTTTTCTTAGAATGATACATATATAATTTAAGGCAAACACATTTCTATTATGCACTATGACCTTTGTGTCCTCCACTTAGTCGTTTGTTTGCAATGTTAGATTTGATTACAAAATCCTTATTGCCAAAATTTTATGGTACAAATGCAAGACACCCCCACATTTAAGTGTTATTAGGATAACATACAGATGGTGTAATAAAAACCTTTCTACATACCCTTATAGGGTTGTTTTTCTTAAATGGATCCTCCCCCACATTTCTTGCCATATGATCAACATTTCCGTAACTTCAATTATGACGACATTTATACACATATGATTGAACAAGATCAACCTCATTATATCAGTGAATTCAACTCATCCGAGCTGACCAAAGCAACACATGACATTGTCAAAATTTTGTCACCAACTTAGAATAATTCTAATTTAACATTTAGAATAAGCCAAGACAATGAGTTCTCCTCATTAGCTTTTCGAACAAACTCTTCAAAAGTTACATGTCTTTTCCTTATAATGAATGAAAATTATCCCTCAACTTTGTCTATACACAAATTCTTTTTGTGTTCATACACATTTGAATGTTTAGAGTTAATTAGTTCACGTCAAGACCCATAATTAACCAAGTACTAGTCTAGCATGCTTTAGACTACAATACTTTAGCATGTGAACAGAAGATGATCATTCTGATTCTTCACAGCCCCAAGGATATCATAATAACACTTTGCAACATTCATCCCTTGTTAAGACAAAATATTGAGGGTTATTCATAATCCTAAAACATCAATATTTACGAAGGTCTCACAAATTATTGTATAAAGCACATAACTAAATTTTATCATTCAATTAAGGAACATAACTTATTTACCTTTGATCTCCAACACTTTACCAATGACTCATAAGGACTTAAACATAAGTCATAATCCAAGTCACTTGGTGAACACACTCATCGACAACAAGATGAATGTTCCTCGTCTATAATCACTATTATGTGGAAGATAGAGTCAACTAGATCCACACTCAACAAGATGGTATTCATATTTTTGACATAAGTGATTTACACACATCTATTGTTATTCATTAGGAGATATGTATTTTAAGGATGCTTTCCCAAACGAAGGTAAAATTTCCATATTCAAGTGGTAGACGCATCTACGCATAAATCTCATAGCGATTTATTAAAGGTATACAATAACACATAGTACTTTTACTTTCATATATTAGAATTCAAACTTATGAATTTTTCAGTGACTTCTAACGAAGTATTTCGACATGAATCTCGTTTGTGTATTTCATCTCAATACACTCACTACTCACTTGTGATGTGCTTACACATTTGATGTCTCGTCTTTAACTTTAAGTCAATGCAACAACTCTTAAGTTGTTTATGTCCAAATATTTTCATGTACTATCCATTTAAAACCATATTCTTTAAATACTGTATAATTGACGTTATAATTATTTTCTGCAAAAATAATTTATAGGTCACAAACATTAGTGATTTATTTCTTTCTAAAAATTGCATGTGTTATCCGAAGATATTGAACAAAATGTCACACCCCGACCCGCAGCGGAATAAGAGTCGGGGCATAATTGGGTTATCACCAAAGCTCATGACATTTACTAATATGTTTCATATTTAATAAAGTCAAAGTTACATTTCCAAATATCCAAACATGTTCATACAATACAAAGAAAATAAACCAATCATAACAATCCCAACTCTAAATCATTTTATTCTTCTAGTCCAATCCTATGTGTTCCTAGCTGCTGCTGATTCACCTGTATCATGTGTAAAAATGGGGGGTTTTTGGGTCAACATAAGTTGGCGAGTGAACCTTATTAGATAAACATTTATTAATGAATTACTTGTTAGTTTATCATTGAAAAATTGTGCATAATCATAAATGAGCAAATGTAAATAATCAAGCAGTGGCAAATAGCAATCACAACTATAACATACAATAACATATGATAGCATACATGAACATACCAACATCATACAATAAATAACATAAATGAAACTGTGCGATCAAGGCTCAATCAAACGGAGCCGATCGTATTGCATGTACTGAAAATGTAAATTGTCTGTGCGATCAAGGCTCAATCAAACGGAGCCGGTCGTATTGCATGTACTGAAAATGTAAAATGTCTGTGCGATCAAGGCTCAATCAAACGGAGCCGATCGTATGTGGGCACGCCAGGTTCAACCTCATAATGAAATGGGGAACATGCTCAACGCTCATAATGTAATGGGGAGCGGCGGCCTATGAAATTGCATGTACTGAAAATAATAAATTGCATCCAACAATAACTACACATCAGTTGAAACAAACTGAATACATATGTTCATGATATGATGTATGCACAATGGTTTAATTATAATATATATATATAACAAGACACATGATACACCCCAAAACGTGATTAAAACGGGGAATTTGTAAAGATTCACTCACATTGGGTGCGTTGGATTGGAGATGGTGAGATGCGCACGAATTAGATGAGCGGAACAACGAGAAATACTAACCTAAATAATAATGGAAAAATATATTAAATGAGTGGATTTTATTAAGGATTTTAATGAAATTTTTAGATATATTTTTGTGAGTTCAAGGCTATTTTCTATCTTTAAAAATGTTATTTTTAAGTATTTTTATTGATTTTTAAATTACATTAAATAAATAAAAATATAAAAAAAATTGTTTATTTAGCGTTGACCGTTGACCGTTGACTTGTTGACCGGTTCGGTCAACGAATTAGTTTGCGCCGGGTGAGGCTCGAACCCGAGACCTCCCGTACGCGTGCACGCAGCTCTACCAACTGAGCTACGTGTCTAACCCGAAATAATCTTGTTTTTAATTATATTTATATACTTATTCAGTTTAACCGAAATTCTTTTCATTGCAAAAACATTTTAATTCAACAAACCGGTGCCAGTGACGGGTTTCGAACGCGTGACGTGTGACTTAATGTTGCACACAGTCCACCGCTGGACTGTGTGTCTAACCTGGTTATTATCTCGGTTTTTATTATACTTAACAACTAACTGAGTTAACCCGGTTTAGTTTTTAAACAAAAAGGCATTTTATTACATAAGGAGTGCGTGTAGCAGGGATCGAACTCGGGACGTGTATGTTTTTTGTTTGCACACAGTCCACCGCTGGACTGTGTGTCTAACCCGTTTATAATTCCGATTTTAATTAATCTTATGTCATCTCTGAACTCGTCTTCTTCATTTCAAACACAGACATCAATCAAAGCAACTGATACGCGATTAATTTAGTTAATGAACAAGATGAACAATTTGAAAGCATTGAACCGAAAAGTTTGGGGAAAGAAAATACCAAACAGATCGTCTTCTTCAGAGAATCCGGCGAAGCTCGTCGGCTCTGTTTTGGAACCTTCGGCTGTGAGAATCAATTAACAGGTTTAAGGGATTAGATGTGAAATTGAACTAATGAGTATTGATTATCAGCATGTTTGAATGAGCATACCGGTAATCAGCGAGTTTCCGACAAATCCAGGAGTTTTCCGGTGAAAACAGAAAGTCCAGCAATGTCGTCTGTGGTTGATTATGAGTGATGGGTTAATGTTAGTAAGGTTCTAACAATTGATTGAAACAGTAAAGTCGAGGTATTTTACCGGTTTGAGGATGAATACGGTTTTCCGGTGACTTTTGCAGAAAATTCCGACGAGTTGATTTAGACGTTCTGACGGTCTGAAAATGTGACGAGAGTGAAATGGAGTATTGGTATGACGTTTCTGAGTCGCGAGAGTGGTCTTGAATTGAAGTAATCTGGACTTGATTATTTTTCGGTTATAAAAACCGATAATGATGAGACTTGATGCTCAATCAATTCCGACTTGATTAAAAATCGTCGGTGCATCGGTTATAAACTGAATGTGCGAATAAACAAGCGATTTGACGATTGATTTGCCGATTTCCGTTTTTCAGTTAACGCAACCGGTTTAACTGAGTTTGTGTATAAATCTCATTTGTTTCCTAGAGATAACAGAAAACACAAAGTGGCGGAGTGGTGATGTGAGTGTGTGTTAAGTCGTTGGATCCAGTTCCGGCTGACCCGGGTTCGAGTCCCGGCAGCAACATATTTTATTTATTTATTTGTTTTAACTTTTTATCAAATATAATTTTTATAGTTTAGTTTATTTATTAATTATGTATCATTTTAAATCAAAATAATCATAAATATTCAACGTGACTTTTGTAAATTGATATTCGATTACAAAACGGAGCGGGTTTTGGAAACCCGCTTTTGACAAATGTTACACAAAAAACATAAAATACATTCGAAATTAAATCATAAGTTCCAAACACTTTTAAAATTTAATCGGTAACATAGACGATATGTAGACATCAAATATTAAAGTGCTTTTATCTTCAACATTTAATAATCTGACCAAAATCTTTGCAAATATATTGTCCCATAGCATGTCTTAAGGTACTCCCTTAATAAAAATCCATGCGCTCGTAAGTACAAGTTTCCCATTTCATCTTGAAACTATAAACTAGGACAATCATACTTAAAACAACACCAAGTTGTTTTCCACCAAATAATATCACGAGATTATTACTTTGTTCACAATATGCTACTTCTATTAAGAGTAGCAAACCATTTGAATTATCAATGCTATGCAAAACTTTGTTTTAAAAATTAATCTAAAACATTTTCTTAGTTTTGAAATACTATATAAATAATATCAATTAGGGTTTATAAAAACGTAAATCAAAACCAAAAATGTCAAATGATTTTATATTGTTTAGTCTTACTAAGCATGTACTAAATGTTTTCTAACACGCATGTTAGAAAAAAATGTTTGTATTGGATACATTATAGAATCGAACGTTTATATAAAACATTTTCTAAGGATAAAGTTTATACAATAAACCATTTCTCATCGTTTTTAATGCAAACATAGGCAATTAAATGTTTACATAAAACATTTCCATGCATTATGGCTTATACAATGTACGATCTCTAACCTTGTATTTGTGATACACTTTTTCTGACACTTGTGTTAGAAAATTTAAGTCATTTTATATATATATATATATATATATATATATATATATATATATATATATATAACATAACCTGTTGGATTTAGAAATCATAAATTAAAGTTGGTGATAAATCCCACACAACTACACCATGACTTTATGGGGATTTAATTCTTGTATTCTTACTTTGTATTTTTCATATCTCATCAAGTTAGGCACATAATCTACTTCTATACAAGAGACATAGGGTGAAGAAGAGTCTCACTTAATTAAAGATTTTATTAAGAGACATAAACTCTAACAAAAACTAATAAATTGATATAAAACTCTACTTAAGAGTTTATCTTTCATATGAAGAGTCCAGTAAATAATTATAATTTCATTAAATTCATATAAATAACAATACCATCCCTTTTTGGTGATTTAATTCTTAAAGCCAATCAAACATCAACTTCAATGTATAACCTTTTATTTCTAAACCATACAAAGCATAATATAAGTGTTTATATTCAATGCTACAACAAATTACTTATATAAAATGTTTTCAAAACATTTGTATTTTAATTATTTTTAACAATCATGTTAAAATAAAAGAAATTCTAACGCGCATTTTAGAAATGTTAACATTTTCACAAAATGTTAATTCGACTGCTATAAACACATATATGGTTCAAATTAATAAACCATTTCCAATACACACGTTAGAAAATAAACAATTAAAAAATTGCTTCCCAGCTAACGCTTTCCATAAGCGTTTCTAACACACATGTTAGAAGACAAATGACTATAAAAATCGTTTTCAAATTTAATGGTTTTATAAACCGTTTCTAACACTTTTATTAGAAGTAAACAATTATAAAATTGTTATAAAGCTTATCAATAAATAAGGTCTAACAAGATCGTAAGAAATAAATGATTACAGACACTTTCATAAAGCTTATTAGTTTTTATAAAGAACCTAATTCCAACTCGTTTGTGTAGAAATAAATTATTACAAAAATCATTATAAGGCTTATTAGTTTATATAAAAAAACTTATTTTTAACATTCATTCTTTAAATCATATTATATAAATAATATGATCATTTCTAACAAGCATGTTTTGAACATGAAACATTTACAAAAAAATGTATTGTTTATAAAAATAAAGTCGGTCTAACGCACAAGTTAGAGAATTTAATGTTTACAAAAACGTGTGGTTTACATTAATAAACCCGGTCTATCACAAAGGTTAGAAAAATGAACGATTCCAAAATCATTTCAAAACCAAACGGTTGAACCAAAACTATTCATTTTGTACCACGGTATAGGATTTAAGATTATACCACAATCTTAATTAATCCAAAACAACAAGTTGTACTACATACATATTTTCCAGAAGCAATATTTATAAGATCGTAATCTTAAAATTTTTTTATTTCTTGTTTTTTTATTAATAAATCCTTTCGTGAACCCAAAATCCTTATAAATAAGGTTTTAAAATTGTATCAACAATCTCACAAAATTTGTTTTAAGTTTGTAGAAACTAGGTTCACTTAAAATATAATTACAAAATATATAATAACGAGAATCTTGTTATTCGTAGGAAATATCATAGTAAAATACCGGTTGCAATAACTAAATTAAAAGAATATAAAATATAATTATATATACCAATCTTGATTCAAGTCGCATCTCTAGTGGGTCCTTCACGCGCACTTGATAGTATCCTAGACTCGTGTATGTAGTATCTTGAGTCTTGAAAATACTCCTTGACTGCAACAAAGAGCATACTAAAACGTTGACGATTTTGGTTGAGGTACGTGTTCAACACGCTTCCCTTAAAACAGATTTTGCGCCTATACAAAGACGACGCAACTGTTTCCAAGGGTACAACAGCCGAAGCAGTATGTACTGTTGAAGATGGCCCACGAGCCCGATGTTACACCGGGTAATTGTAGTGTTTGAACTTATGGAACAAATAAGGATGTGATGGTGGTGGAAAACAAGTAGAGAGTACTCCTTTCTCTAGTTGGTCTTCAAGTGTTCATCCTCCTTATAATATATTTATGTATCAAGCAATACAATATTCTTAGTTACAAAAAGAAGCACATAGCCTACTAATTATACAAGAGTTAAGGATTAGTGAAATGTTTCACTTAATTAGTCACTTAATTAGTGACTTAAAACTATAATAAAACTAATTAAATATCATATGAAGCTCTATTCACCAGAAGATTCTAATTAATATTTATAATTTAATTTTAGTTAAATTATAAATATATTAAATATCTATTCACCAAATTTCTAACAGTTTGATTAGTAGAAAACCACCACACGGAAGCCTTTCAATCTCCATGCTCTCATCAAACGTTCATCTCCTTGTTATCTTGGAGATTTATTCCCAACTGATGGAAAAAACAAAAAGCGAAGAGGTGATATTTCCTACTACTCCTTTTATATAAGTAGGTTTTCAAACATAAATATCTCTTATTTAATGTTCAATCTGGATACTTGAATTGAGATTGACATATTGAAGTGCCATATGTATCTTCTGATTGTGAGAAATTTCTAGATTATTTGCTCTGTTTTGTGACCACTGAGAGGCAGGTATGTTGTAACTTATAGAAGATCTGATTGCTTGAGTAGTTTTTTACATATAACTTGTTATGAATGCTACATAAAGAACCATACTTTAGACACTAACAAACCCTAAGCACATGAATTTTGTTTACTGTTAGATTGTTGCTGACAAGCATATGATGAAAAAAGATTTTGCCTTTTAAAGGTTTAAAACCCGTGAGAAGTTGTTTGGGGTGGTGAATTGGCTCGTCGTCTTCTAATATTCGAGCACTTTTGGGCAGTTCTCTGCAGGCAATGATCAGGAGAAAGGTCATTACATCCAGGGTTTGGAGCTCATTGATTCATTTATAGATGCATCCAAGCTACATTTTCATTTACTTAGTTGAATGTTATTGAGTTATATTTGAATGAAAATAGTCACTTGTAATGGTTTGTTTTTGCTTCATGATTTGAAGGATGGGTGAATCTTAAGTTGTGCTTCATGAAATCATCAGTTTACGGTAATCTCATATTTAATTATTCAACTCGTTTAACTGATTTCCACTGTTGTGTTAAGGAAGTTAATTAGGAACTTCACACGTCTAACTTTTGTGTTTGGCCTTCTTGGTATACATATTTCCTTCATTCTTCTCACCGTGTTGCTAACATTCTGCATATTTAGTATATATAGGCGGTTTTGTTTCATTTATGGTATCCGTTTCACTATTGTAAGCATCTGATATAAACTTTGTAATGTAACTTTGTAGTACTTAAACTTGAGTTAAATTGTTATGGTTATTTTCCCTAAACTTTGAGCTACATCGCATAAGACATTACTATGAAATCTATTATTGGTTGCACTTATTATCTAGTAAGACATTAATTATATTTGTATATGCTGATGGAGTTATTTTGTGATCAGTCCCGACTCTGAGGGTATATGGTAAAGTCAGGGCTTTAGGCCCCTAACCTCAAACTATAGGGACCCTAATATTTATTTACAGGCTTGTGTTTAACTGTTGGCTCATTTTGTTTTTATAATTCGTAACTAGCTTGTTGGGTTGTGGCGACAGATTTTGGTTTGTCCCTACCATATGGATCAGTTTCAATGTTCTTCTTTTTTGAACTTTGATATCCCACCATGTCTCTAGAGGAAGTCTAGTTTTTAATCGTGGATTATGTGAGGGTATAAATGCGGTTTCATGAGGATGGTATTGAAGGAACACATCTGAATCAACGGAATTGATGAGTATGTTTGCTTTCACTATTGAAGAAAAATTTGTTGGAATGCTATTGGTTGGCTTCTGCTAATGAGTTGATTGGTGTCATATGCAGTTGGGCCATTTATTCAATCCATGTGTGAGAATAAAACTACAAGGCAATGCAAAGGAAGGTAAATTAGATACTTTTGGAGTCTTTTCTGTATTTGTTTTTGTGATTGGTTGTGTTTAGGGCTCTACCTAAAATAATTGCTTAATTTATTATTGTTTTTACGTTTCACTTTTAGATTGTTACTTAGTTTCTATACAAACACCCATGACTTTTCTTTACCCAGATAGAGTTACAAAATACAAAGTAATTTATTTAGTTAAAAGTTAGTTAAAAATACTAAAACATAATACTGCCACATATTAATCTCATAATGTACACAAACACTATGCAATATGATTTAGTCCAAATTATTAATTCCATGTATACTGTATAAATAATATATTGTGTTTAATTGTCATTTTGATGGCATGCCTGAAGGTTGCATGTAGTATGTTGGAAATTTATGTAGTGTGAGTAAATATTAATTTAGTAAAATTATAATTACTAATTGAACTCTTCTTATGATGAATTAAAGATTAAACTTTTGAGTAGAGTTTTTATGTCAATTTATTTGTTATTATTAGAGTTTATGTCTCTAATAAAATAAGTAATTAAGTGAGACTTTTCAATTTTTTTAACTCTTGTAAAAATAGTAGGTTATGTGTCTCATTTTGAAATAGAAAAATGCTAGAAAAATACAAGAGAAGGGATACAAGAAAAATACATGAATATATGGAGAGTTCTTGGAAAGAAGAAATACTTGAAGACCCATGTGTTGGGTACTTAGAGAAATATGTTTTCACTATACAATTTATCACATTCGTATCATATTTTCCACAAGTTCTAACACTATAATTTTATCAGTTGTAACCTCGGGCGTGTGAGCCATCTCCGGCAGTACTTACTGCTTTGGTTGTTGTACATGGGAAACTGACGCGTCGTCTTTAGTAGAGGCGCGAAATCTGTTTTAAGGGAAGCGTGCTGAACATGTGCCTCAGCCACTACCGTCAACATCAGTTTATTTATTTTTTTCAGCCAAGAAGAATCGCACAAGAACACGCGATTCAAGTTCTCGTAGCGGAAACCATACAAGAAGACGCGGTTAATGCTCTTGTTGAAGACTATGGCTTGAATCAACTTAGTTACACATCTTGTATTATATATTATTTCTTTGGATTTGTTCATGGCTCGTGTACTATAATTTCCCAAATATGTAAAGAGAGTATCTTTACTATTTTATTTATATAATTTTTTTATTAAAATTGTGACCCATATCCTACAAACTTAAAATAGATTTCGTGAGATTATTGCTAAAATTTTAAAACTTTATTTATTAGGATTTTGGGTTCACGAAAAGATTTATAATAAAAATAAATATTTTTTTAGAGATTATAATCTTATAAATATTTTTTTTGGGAAATATGTATGTAGTACAGCTTGTTGTGTTTTGATTATTGAGATTGAGTTATAATCTTAAATCATATACCGTGGTACAAAACAATTTTTGTAATTGTTTATTTCTAACAAAAGTGTTAGAAACAGTTTATAAAAAAAACAAATGATTTTTGTAATCATTTGTCTTCTAACATGCGTGTTAGAAACGGTTCATGAAAAGTGTTAGAAACAGTTTATAAAAAATTACAAATGATTTTTGTAATCCTTTGTCTTCTAACATGCGTGTTAGAAATGGTTCATGAAAAGTGTTTGTTTGGAAGCAATTTGTTGTTTATTTTTAAACATGTTTATTAGAAGTGACTTATTTATATGAACCATATATGTGTTTATAACAAGTCGAATTAACATTTAGTGGAAATGTTAATATTTCCAACGTGCGCGTTCACATGATTGTTAAAAATGGTTAGAGTACAAACGTTTTGAAATGTTTTATATAAACATTTTATATGAGTAATTTGTTGTAAAATTGATTTATAGTGAATATAAACACATTAAAGCTTTGCATGGTTTATAAATAAAAAGTCATACATTGAAGTTGATATTTGATTGGCTTCAAGAATTAAATCACCATAAAGTGATGGTGTTGTTGTATGGGATTTATCACTAACTTTATTTTTGATTTCTAAATCCAAATGGTCATTATATATATATATATATATATATATATATATATATATATATATATATATATATATAATGACTTCAGTTTTCTAACACGTGTGTTAGAAAATGTGTATCACAAATACAAGGTTAGAGATTGTTCATTATATAAGCCATAATGAATGGAAATGTTTAATATAAACATTTAATTGCCTATGTGTGCATTAAAAATGATAAGAAATGGTTGATATTATTAATATAGTATATTGCAAAACTAAGGAAATGTTTTAGAGTGATTTTTAAAACAAAGTTTTGCATAGTATTGATAATTCAAATGGTTCGCTACTCTTGTTAGAAGTAGTATATGGTGAACAAAGTAACAATCTCATGGGTATTATTTGGTGGAAAACAGCTTGGTGTTGTTGTGAACAAATTTAGTTGTTCAAGTTCACTACTTAAATGTAGTCTTTGTAACAACTTGGTGTTGTTTTATGTAGAATTGTCCAAGTTTAAAGTTTCAAGATAAAATGAGAAACTTGTACTTACAAGTGCATGGCGTCTTATTGAGGGAGTATCTCAAGACATGTCATGAGACGATATCGTTGAGAAGATTTTGGTCAGATTATAAAGTGTTGAAGATAAAAGCACTTTGATATTTGATGTCTACATATCGTCTATGTTTCCGTTTAAATTTCAAAATTGTTTGACACTTATGATTTAATTTTGAATGTATTTTATTATTTTGGGTTCAATATATACGGATAACACATGCAATTTTTTACAAAGAAATAAATCACTAATTTTTGTGACGTATAAATTATTTTTGTGGAAAGTAATTATAACGTCAACTATACATTTTTTAAAAGAATATGGCTTTAAAAGGATAGTACATGAAAATACTTGTGTAACATTTGTCGTAAAATGGGTTCTAAAACCCGCTCCGTTTTGTTAGTGCAAGTATACGTTATGATGTTCGTTACGCGTTTATGTTAAGAATAGGTTATACTATTAGTAGTAAATAAAAAATAATAAATAATAAAGTTCAAAATAATAATAATATTAATAAATAAACTATAAATAATAAAAAAAACAAATAAAAACATAAAAAGAGTGATCGCTGGTATAGAACCCAGGTACCCACCCAACCAACACACACAACACACCACTACACCACACACACACATTGGTTATATCTTCAAAACAAATGCTATTTATAGCAAAATAGTTCTTGAAATTCAATTTCAAAAGAACCCGCCTGTAACGGCTGTAACCTCCTAATCCATCAACAATTTCCGTTTCAATTATGAATTAAACTGAAGAAAACTGTTTTCCAATCACGTATTAATATTCAATCATGGTCAAATTGGTTATATTCAATAATTCGATCATCAATTTCTTTCCGAAACTGTTAAAACCGAAAACCAACTCAAACCAACACCTTCAACTATAAATAGGGATCCTTGCACCTCTGAAGAACTCACTCACATTCACCAAAACACTTTGCAAACTTTCTGTTTTCGAGTTACCCACCGCCGGGAAACTTGTTTCGTCGCCGGAACTTCACCGGAGGAATCAAGTCACTCCCCCTGTTCGGTAAAAACATCCTTGAATCCTTTTCTTTTCATTTATTCTTATGATCGGTAATAGTATAATCAGGGAATTCAGCAAGGTTATTCAAATTAACAATCAGGTTTTTCTAAACTATGAGTTTATAAGGAAGAAGATGAAGTCGGATATGTGTATAAATAAAATTAAAACCGGTATATATACCGGGTTAGACACACAGTCCAGTGGTGGACTGTGTGCATTTTAAACAAAGGGTCATAGGTTCGAGTTATTTCCTGAATTAAACCAACCCTTTTTATAACCCATATATATCAGGACTCAGTTAGTGTATAAGTTTAATTAAAAACCTATATCCTCCGGGTTAGTCACACAACCCAATTGGTCGGGCTGTGTGCAACACGGAGCCTTGGTCATGCGTTCGAGTCCGGTCGGTTACATGTTCTGAAAGTTATCAAACCTTTTTAAAATATAACATGATTATGGTTTAGCTCAGTAAGCGTATATCTATAATTAAATTCGGATATATTACGGGTTAGACACGTAGCTCAGTTGGTAGAGCTGCGTGCACGTAAACGGAATGTCACACGTTCGCGTCCCACACACTGCGTATAATTCCGAATTCGACCGGTTCGACCCGCTGAAGGGTATATTTTTTTAATTAATTTTTTTCTTTGTTTTTCTCCAAAATCCATAAAAATATATAATAAAAATGAGTCCTTTTTAAGCACAAAAATTAGTAATAAATACTATAAAATTATCTAAAAAGTTTAATAAAATTCATTAAATAAAAATACTAATTTTAAATAAAAGAAATATATTTACCGAATTATTACGTGAATATTTAGGTTAGTTTTCTCGTCGGTTTGAATCTTTAAATCGTGCGCGCTCGTTATCAAATCAAGAACGCACCCACTGTGAGTGAATTCCTACAAACTCCCATTTTTATTCATGTTTTGGGGTGTATCATGTGTCGTTTTATTAACACTCGTGCTACTACCATTATATGAACTAACGTGCTATGTGATATTTGGTTTATTGTTATTTGTGGTTATACTTTCTCATTTCAGTCAAGCATTCACATTAGGCCCATCAGTTCCCTGTTTCATACGGGTAGAGCATCGCGTTGCCTAATTAGATCGGCTATGTTTGATTGAGCCTTGATCTCACAGCACATCGCTTATCGTGCTCACATGTACATTGCTAGATGATTACGTGGTTTGTGGATAGATTACATTTACGTTTGCTCATATTTGGTTCATGCACATTTTATTAAATTAATAAACATATCAATCCTTTTTAAATGTTTAAACGGGATTCACTGGCCAGCTTTTGTTGACCCGAATCTCTATTTATACACATGATACAGGTGATCAGGTTGAAGCAAGGAACACATAGGATTGGGCCTTAGAAGAAGAATAAATCGTTACTCGAATGTCTTGTTTAGAACATTTGGTGTTTGTATGGTTGGTGTGTTGATTGAAATATTTCTTTTCAATTTGAAATAATAAATATGAAAACTTTTATAATAGTAAATGTCATGAGGTTTGATGAAAACCCAATCATCCCCCGACTACCATATCCGCTGCGGGTCAGGGTGTGATAACTTGGACATAAACAACTTAAGAGTTGTTGCATTGACTAAAATTTAAAGACGAGGCATCAAATGTGTAACCACATCACAGGGTGAGTAGTGAGTATATTGAGATGAAATACACAAACGAGGTTCATGTCGAAATACTTCGTTAGAAGTCACTGAAAAATTCATAAGTTTGAATTCTAATATATGAAAGTAAAAGTACTATATGTTATTGTATACCTTTAATAAATCGCTACGAGATTTATGCGTAGATGCGTCTACCACTTGAATATGGAAATTTTACCTTCGTTTGGGAAAGCATCCTTAAAATACATATCTCCTAATGAATAACAATAGATGTGTGTAAATCACTTATGTCAAAAATATGAATACCATCTTGTTGAGTGTGGATCTAGTTGACTCTATCTTCCACATAATAGTGATTGTAGACGAGGAACATTCATCTTGTTGTCGATGAGTGTGTTCACCAAGTGACTTGGATTAAGACTTATGTTTAAGTCCTTATGAGTTATTGGTAAAGTGTTGGAGATCAAAGGTAAATAAGTTATGTTCCTTAATTGAATGATAAAATTTAGTTATGTGCTTTATACAATAATTTGTGAGACCATATTGATGTTTTAGGATTATGAATAACTCTCAATATTTTGTCTTAACAAGGGATGAATGTTACAAAGTGTTATCATGATATCCTTGGGGCTGTGAAGAATCAGAATGATCATCTTCTGTTCACATGCTAAACTATTGTAGTCTAAAGCATGCTAGACTAGTACTTGGTTAATTATGGGTCTTGACGGGGTCAAATTAACTCTATACATTCAAATGTGTATGAACGCAAAAAGAATTTGTGTATAGACAAAGTTGAGGGAGCATTTTCATTCATTATAAGGAAAAGATATGTAACTTTTGAAGAGTTTGTTCGAAAAGCTAATGAGGAGAACTCATTGTCTTGGCTTATTCTAGATGTTAAATTAGAATTATTCTAAGTTGGTGACAAAATTTTGACAATGTCATGTGTTGCTTTGGTCAGCTCGGAGCTTATGTAAGCTAATGCAATATGAGTTGAATTCACTGATATAATGAGGTTGATCTTGTTCAATCTCATGTGTATAAATGTCGTCATAATTGAAGTTACGGAAATGTTGATCATATGGCAAGAAATGTGGAGGAGGATCCATTTAAGAAAAACAACCCTATAAGGGTATGTAGAAATGGTTTTTATTGCACCATCTGTATGTTATCCAATAACACTTAAATGTGGGGGTGTTTTGCATTTGTACCATAAAATTTTGGCAATAAGGATTTTGTAATCAAATCTAACATTGCAAACAAACGACTAAGTGGAGGACACAAAGGTCATCGTGCATAATAGAGATGTGTTTGCCTTAAATTATAAATGTATCATTCTAAGACAAATATTATAATCAGATGCAGATGGCCACTAAGGTTATAGTCTTAGAAATTGACAATAGGCAATGTTAACTTTCGAGTTACGAACACGTCATGACAATTGATCTCAACTGCAAAGTTATCTTCACTGATTTGTCAATGACAAAGATAATGTTATGGATCCAACAACCTGAGGGTTTATTAGAGATCAAGTTGAGGAATGAGACTAAAGCCCATGGAAAAAGGGTGTATGAAGGAAACTTAACTTAGTTGACTGGAGATCCGAAAATCTAAGTTCAATAGGACAACGAATTCACATGCCTAAGGGTGGTCACTGTGGGGGCATAGCTGATATGCATAAGCTATTATTATATATATATATATATATATATATATAAACGATAAAAGGGTGTTTAAATACTTCATTCCCATGAAATTCAATGACAAATTGTGAGGCTAAGCATATTATGTGGTAAATGATTTTGCGTAATCATGGTAACCATGATACTTTTAATGATTTAAGGAGAATCACCTATGTTAGAGGGAAATGGGGTCGCTTCGAATGGAATTGGGGCCACAATTCCTAGAGCACTCGCAAAACTAGAAAAATGTGTTCCACGACCATTATTGGACACAACTATGAGGGTGTGAAGTGTATTGTCGTCTACACAAATGAGGATTTGTTCAAGGACACCGCGTCTACAAACCGCTTGGAGACTAAGTATGCTTCAAAACGGAAAGTTCAAAGGGAATACCTACTTATCCGGCAATACTCAACTATCGAGGTTCTATTGGAAATTTTATGTGTGTTGAACGATCTCCATTCATGTGGGGGATTGTTAGAAATTTATGTAGTGTGAATGGATGTTAATTTAGTGAAATTACAATTTAGTAAAATTATAATTACTAATTAAGCTCTTCATATGGTGAATTAAAGATTAAACTCTTGAGTAGAGTTTTTATGTCAATTTATTTGTTATTATTAGAGTTTACGTCTCTAATAAAATAAGTAATTAAGTGAGACTTTTCAAATTTTTCTTAACTCTTGTAAAAATAGTAGGCTATGTGCCTCATTTTGAGATAGAGAAATGCTAGAAAAATACTAGAGAAGGGATACAAGAAAAATACATGAATATATGGAGAGTTCTTGGAAAGAAGAAATACTTGAAGACCCATGTGTTGGGTACTTAGAGAAATATGTTTTCTCTATACAATTTCATCACCTTCGTATCATATTTTTCCACAAGTTCTAACACTATAATTTTATCCGTTGTAACCTCGGGCGTGTGAGCCATTTCCGGCAGTACTTACTGCTTCGGCTGTTGAACCTGGGAAACAGACGCGTCGTCTTTAGTAGAAAAATGTGTTCCACGACCATTATTGGACACAACTATGAGGGTGTGAAGTGTATTGTCGTCTACACAAATGAGGATTTGTTCAAGGACACCGCGTCTACAAACCGCTTGGAGACTAAGTATGCTTCAAAACGGAAAGTTCAAAGGGAATACCTACTTATCCGGCAATACTCAACTATCGAGGTTCTATTGGAAATTTTATGTGTGTTGAACGATCTCCATTCATGTGGGGGATTGTTAGAAATTTATGTAGTGTGAATGGATGTTAATTTAGTGAAATTACAATTTAGTAAAATTATAATTACTAATTAAGCTCTTCATATGGTGAATTAAAGATTAAACTCTTGAGTAGAGTTTTTATGTCAATTTATTTGTTATTATTAGAGTTTACGTCTCTAATAAAATAAGTAATTAAGTGAGACTTTTCAAATTTTTCTTAACTCTTGTAAAAATAGTAGGCTATGTGCCTCATTTTGAGATAGAGAAATGCTAGAAAAATACAAGAGAAGGGATACAAGAAAAATACATGAATATATGGAGAGTTCTTGGAAAGAAGAAATACTTGAAGACCCATGTGTTGGGTACTTAGAGAAATATGTTTTCTCTATACAATTTCATCACCTTCGTATCATATTTTTCCACAAGTTCTAACACTATAATTTTATCCGTTGTAACCTCGGGCGTGTGAGCCATTTCCGGCAGTACTTACTGCTTCGGCTGTTGAACCTGGGAAACAGACGCGTCGTCTTTAGTAGATGCGTGAATTCTGTTTTAAGGGAAGCGTGTTGAACACATGCCTCAGCCACTACCGTCAACATCAGTTTATTTATTTTTTTCAGCCAAGAAGGATCGCACAAGAACACGTGGTTCAAGTTCTCATAGCGGAAACCATACAAGAAGACATGGTTAATGCTAGTGTTGAAGACTATGGCTTGAATCAATATAGTTACATATGTTGTATTATATATATTATTTCGTTTAGATTTGTTCATGGTACATGTACTATAATTTTCCAAATATGTAAAGAAAGTATCTTTACTATTTTTATTTATATATTTTTTTATTAAAATTATGACCAATATCCGACATAACATTTTGTACTTTATGAACAATTGTTAATATCAAGTGTTTGATGGAATGATAAACAGATTTATGATATTTTCTGTGATTTTTTTTTGTGTTTTGTACTAATGTACGATATCATCAATGAGTTATCTGGTTCTATTGTTAATTCTCTCTATTAAAGTGGTTTTCTTTATCTACATTGTATAATGATAGCCATACAACATGCTATAGAAATGCACATGCTGTCGTATATGGAGTTTTATGGATTCTTAATTCCATGTTGCAAACGTTATATTTTTATTTGAATTATAGATTTGTAGAAGGAATGGCCCCACTTTTCTTTAGGGCTTCATTTTGTGGCTAGCATCTTATCCAGGTAAACATTACTATCTTAGTATTAAATTAGGGGTGTAGACGGTCGCAAATGGTCTTTCTTAGTAGTATCAAACAGGTCAAATACTTGCTTATATATAAGTATTTAATGTGAGAAAAAGAAGAAAAGACATAATGGTAAAACATTAAATAGTTTATAACTTCTCTCATTAATTATGTTATTTTTCATTAATAAAGCAAAAACATTTTATCCTACACATTTCAAAGTTTATTCTACAAATGTATTACATTTACCGGAATTTACCCTACACACATGTAAATTTACCATACACATTTCAAAATTTATCCTACACATACTAAAATTTATCTTGTACATGTCGAAATTGTCGTACACCATAAATTTTTTATCTTGAAAGAGTATATGAAAAAAATGAGTTACAAGTTTAATTAATTAGCTTAAATTTACCAATATGTCCTTTTTCATAACATTAAATGAAGTAAATGGAGAATTTCTATTGGTTTAAAAGTTATTCTATTTATTCTTACAAAATTTTTCTTCTCATCTAAATCATCAATATATATATATATATATATATATATATATATATATATATATATGTATATATATCAAGACATTTGTAACTTTGATTATCAAATAAGTATATCATGCTTGTTGTATGGTTTGTAATTTATGATTTGGAAGATATATGGTCGATTGTAGTATTGTCGGACTTGTAGGCCGTGGATTTGAATCTTGATGTCTTATGTGCATATGTAGGGTAGCTTTGGAACTACATGTCTTTTGTGTATGCGTGTATGATAGAATTTTCATAGATATACATTCTAAGCTTCATTTTATTAAGTATCGCTACGTTTTGTTAGGCAATTTCTACGGTTCTGATTGTAAGTATGAATTGAAGACGCCGCTTTGGGTTGCAAGTATGAAGACATTGGTTCGGAAAGTTATTGTATATCACTTTAATCTTTAGAGATATATGTATCTGTGTTAATTTATATCGGTTTTAATTTAATTTTGTTTTTTTTGTATATTTTATTTTCATTTTAGATAATTTGTTTATAATGAATTATTTGGAATTTTTAATAAAATTTCCTAAAAACTTAACCAAAAAAGAAAATTTATTTTTTAGCTTAAACGCCAAGAAATGCGGTTCTAGAACCACATCTCATGATAAATTAGGAAAACATAGTTTTTGCTCAAATTGTTAAAAGATGTGGTTCTCGAACGACATATTTTGGACCCGCATCTTTTAGTTTATAGCGGTAAAATGCTAAGATGAGAGTCTAGAATCACATCTCATAGGCAGTTTACCCGCATCCTTTGATCAATTTTGTACTAGTATTGAGAAAAAGATATATTACATATACCTTAAGTTATACATGAAAGTTATCTATTGCCTCTGAGTAATGATGTCGTGAACATTCGATTATGGCTATATTATGAGTGTAAAATGATTAAAGTTGCTTAACTATATCTAGCTAAATTTGAAGAGACAATCCAGGTCAATCAAATTGTTGTCATTACAAGTTGTCTTAACAAATTTAAAACTCTCACTTGTAACCAAATGTTCAAACAAAAACACATAAACAACACTAAGGACATGGTAGGTATTGTTCTAGAGAATTAGGAAGTCTTTGAAATCCTAAATATATGAAAAGTTAGTTCTCATAATGTCACACCCCGGCTTTTCCACAGCCAATCTAAACACTGGTGGGCCGGGTGGGGAATATCGTGACGTAAGTTGATAACATCATAGACAATTAACACAGCACAACGGAAGTCTTGCATTTAAATAACTATTACAAACCAATGTTCAAAATAAAAAATAATATATAGGCTCGTAATAGAAGATCCACTGGCGGATCATAAATTGTACAAAAGAAAGAATATAAAACAGACTTTGGGCAGATCTATGATTTGCAAGATCCTCTTATCACTACCGAGCACTTCAAGACTATTTTCGTATTGTACCTGCAAGCTTAGTCTTTTGAAAATACGTCAGCTTTCGCTGGTAAATACACCCAACTGACTCATTTTGAAAACATTTGAAAATATTTTTAGTGCATATCCGTACAAAATCTTTTATAACTTGACAAAGTTGACGTTGCACCTTGTTATCAGATTCACATGTTTGTCCATACATACAGGGCCCACTGCAAAAACCGAAACATGATTAACTACACACCACTTATGAACTCACGAAGGAGTTATCCCCAATGACATTGGGTAGTTGCATTTGAGCGTTTGTTGGGTGTATGCCTACACCCCACGCTAAGGTCGTGGCCATTATCTAATGTAATGAGCCGAGGAGATCCATGACACAGTAGTTATCAAACAAAACTAACTAAAACAGAATATGCGGATTTACTAGCCACAATCCGACATTCAATTGATCCCATTTGCGACCAAGCGGTAATAGTTTACCGTAACCCAAGCCCGTATAGGGGAAATAAGTCGAGAGTATTTACCTGAGCAGTCTTCGTTTAAACGCAAGATTTATTAACTCAGTCGTACACAAAAGCACTAAGTGCAGATAGCATTTACCGGAATGCCTCTAGTCTAGATTATGGCATAAGCTAACCAAATAAATACTAACGGTCTTTCTTAAGTCATAGACTTAGACCGACCAGCGTACATGATCAGAATGTATAACGCTAGATTTAACGATGATTGGATAAAATGTAGTTTAATCCCAACAAGTACTTTGACTTGTGTAATATGGATAAACTATAAACATTCTGGATTTTGAGACTTAAATGACAAGGTTGGACCCGTTTCGGTTAATTTCCGGAAAGTAGTTGCATATACTTAACCACATGCATATCAGCGATATCGGGTAACCGGATAAGTAATGGACAAGTTTTATGTGCCATTATATTTTAAATAAGTTGTAATATCAGTAGGATATCAACTTTTTTGCCCGTTAAGGTTTTAGAATGAAACTATGCCTCATAAGGGTGTTCGGTAATTTCATACCGTATAAAAGGAACTTGAATATAATTTAATGTTATAACTATAAGTATTCTGGAAAAATAACTTATTATGATATACTATCAGTAGGATATTAATTATATGTGTAATTTATCTTTTATGACCAAACTATGTACCGAAGAGGCATTTTGGTCATTTTACACATAGTTTATAAATTATTTGGTTGAGTTTATATCTTGTACCTACTGTAAAAATATTTAAAATAAGTTTTTAAATCAGTAGGTAACAAGTCTTGGTTGGTAAATATGGTTTAAAACCATACTATGCGCCGAAACGACGCTTATGTCGTAAAATGACGATTTGTGTGATGTTTAATCAAAACTAATGTTAAGGTCATGTTTACATGTCTTAGATATGTTATTTAATATAACATATCAGTAGGTAAGAGATTTACTTTGAAAAGATGTGATTAAACCATTTTCTAAGCCATAAGGGCTTTATCGTTATTTATCGACATAATGCAATGACTTGCTCACAAACTCAGTTTATAATCTGGTTTGACATCCCAAATAATCCTACTTATAATATTACATTAGTAGGAAACTCATTTCAAGTTCATTATCATTCAAACCTCTTTTTATGCAAAAAGGGCATTTTAGTCAAAATGACATAATTACGGAACTTGTGCATAAACTCAGATTGTGATTATGATCATGTAATATAACCTCAGAGGGTTATGCTACATTATTTTATGATTATAATGCAACTTTAGATCAGTAGCTAACTAATATAAATTGGGTCAGAATCGAAAGTCAAAGTAGAAGTCAAACTTCGTGACTTTCGGTTGCGAACCGACTCTAGAACTGAAATTGACGAGCAGAACATGTTCTTACATGTTCTAATAATTATTACCAACTTCTTTAAGTGTCAAAACAGGTTTCATAACATATATAAGATGAAATTTTAACATTTCCGAAAAATGGCTTGTTTGACTTTTTAATATAATAACTTTGACCCGTCAATTTGTCTAGCAAACGTGATCTTCAGCAGGTGCCCTTTATAGGAACTAACACCTACCTTTTTACGATCACTTAGCCATGTTCGTTACGAACAATGGCTGGACCATAATGGTATTAACCGAAAGTCAAGGCGTTTTACGTAAAACGCTTGGCTTTTGGCTATAAAAGCCTATAAACAAAAATGCAAGAGGAAGGAACACTTACAAGTGGTTCCTAGGATGCAATAGAACTAATTTGGATGCTCCTTTCAGTTAGGAACTTCAGAGGAGGGAGATAGGGTTGTGAATGAGAAAGGTGCAAGTTCAAATGGTGAATCATGGCACCTATTTATAGTTGGAGAGCTTGAAGGAGGTGATGTCAGGTGCTAAGGGGTGTAAGAGGAAGCTTACAAGTGTCCTAAAACGTGGCATAGCGATTTGGGAATCCATAGTTTCGAATTCCTGGTTTTTGGCAGTTTGTGTGGAGGCCAAGGAATATTTCTGCAGACACAAGCCTCTCGCGCCCCGCGAGAGACCAAGCCTTACCTCTCGCGCCCCGTGGCCAGATTCAAACTTTGACACTTTTAGCCCCTCAACTTATAAAACCTTTTAAAACACATCCCTCTGTAACCAATATTTGGCATACCCGGGAGTATGCCGGGACATTTTCGAGCTCTCGGTTCGTTAAAAGGTCACTCAGAGGTATAAATTAACATGTTGACACTTTTAACCACTCCATTATCCAACTTTCATATTTTTACAGAATTAACCTATCTCGTCCAAAGTGGCACGCGTGAGAGTTAGGACTTCGTAAAGGATCACTCAGAGGCTCATTATATGCATGTTGACATATTAGTCATTCAGAGGCTAGGCAGGTTAACATATCAGTCACTCAGAGGCGAGACATGTTGACATATCGGTCACTCAGAGGCCAAGTTTAAGCATGTTGACATATCCATCACTCAGAGGCTAAGTTTAAGCATGTTGACATATCAGTCACTCAGAGGCTAGGTTTGAGCATGTTGACACCTTTAGTCCCTATTCGTCTTTAATAGACTAAAATAAAAATGCAACACGTGTCACTATACTATTGGACACGATTTACGAGGTGTTACATCCTCACCCCTTAAAATAAATCTCGTCCTCGAGATTTTTATTCAAAAAGATGAGGGTACTTTTTTCGCTTAGTGAACTCAACCTCCCATGTATACTCGGGACCTCTAAGGGCGTCCCACTTAACCTTTACTATATGTATTAATTTCTTTCGGAGTTTCTTAACCTGTCGATCCTCGATCGAAATTGGTTTCTCAACAAACCTCAGGTTTTTATCAATTTGCACATCATGATATGACATTGCTAGCGACTCATCGGTTAGGCATTTCTTAAGGTTAGATATGTGTAACACATCATGAATTCCACTAAGCTCCTCTGGCAGCTTAGGTTTTTAAGCTACAAAGCTGACACATTAGACTATCTCGAGTGGTCCTATATATCTTAAGCTCAACTTGTCCTTCTTTACAAATCTCATTACACCTTTCCAAGGTCATACTTTCAGCATGACTTTGTCCCCTACTTGAAACTTGAGAGGTTTACGCCTCTTGTCAGCATAGCTCTTCTGCCTATCACGGGCAGCTTTAAGACGATTACGGATTTGTACAATCTTATTCGTGGTCTCTAGGACAATCCCAGGTCCTGATAGTTAGGCTTCCCCAACTTCTGCCCAACACATGGGCGTCCGACGCTTTCTCCCATACAAGGCCTCGTAAGGAGCAGCCATGATGCTTGTATGATAACTATTATTATAGGAAAATTCTATTAGGGGTAAGTGGTCATCCCAACTTCCACCTAAATCAATCACACATGCTCTAAGCATGTCTTCAAAGTTTGAATAGTACGCTCACTTTAACCGTCCGTTTGCGGGTGGTAAGCCGTACTAAAGTTTAATTTTGTTACTAAAGATTGTTGGAAACTTTTCTAACAATAAGAGGTATATCTAGTATCTCTATCAGATACAATACATATCGGCATACCATGTAGGGACACAATCTTGTCCACATACAACTTAGCCAATTTGTCAGAGTTATACATTTCTTTAATTGGTAAGAAATGCGCTAACTTAGTCAGCCTATCTACAATGACCCAAATAGTGTCATTTTCCATGTTTGGTCTTAGGTAACTTGGTAATCAAGTCCATAGTTACCATTTCCCATTTACATGTGGGAACTTCCAATTGTTGTAGAAGTCCCGATGGCTTCTGATGTTCAGCCTTAACTTGCGAACACGTCAGACACTTAGCTACATAAGTGGCTATGGATTTCTTCAAACCCAACCACCAATAATTCTTCTTTAGATCCTAATACATCTTGTCACCTCCTGGGTGTACTGAGTATCTTGTGTTATGCGCTTCTTGGAGGATTAGATCTCTAAGTCCTCCAAAGATTGGAACCCAAATTCTTCCATTAAATCTAAGGACTCCATCCTTTCCAGGCGCTAACTGATCAACAGCCCACTTAATCCCTCATTAGGAATGTTAGCCTCTAATAGGGCTTGCTTTTGCATATCTAATAGCTTTTCCTTCAAGCTATTTCTAAGCTCAATGCTCTTGGCGTTAATCCTAATGGGCTTAACTCTTTCCTTGCGACTTAAGGCATTGGAAACAACATTTGCCTTGTTGGGATATGGCAAATTTCGCAATCATAATCATTAACTGTTTCCATCCAACGGCGCTGTCGCATGTTCAATTCCTTTTGATTGAACAGATGTTGGAGACTTTTATGGTCTGTGTATATAATACACTTTGTGCCATATAAGTAATGTCTCCACAGCTTTAGTGCAAATACAACGGCACCCTATTCCAAATCATGGGTGGTGTAATTTCTTTCATGCACCTTTAAATGTTGTGATGCATAAGCAATCACCTTGCCTTTTTGCATTAGCACACATCCATGCAAGTGTGCGAAGAATCACAATAAACTACAAAATCCTCAATACCCTCAGGTAGAGATAACACAGGAGCATTGCTCAACTTGTGTTTTAGAATCTCAAAGGATTCTTGTTTTTTCAGACCCCAAACAAACTTAACATTCTTACGTGTCAAGGTAGTTAAAGGAGTGGCTATCCTTGAAAAGTTCTCAATGAACCTCCTATAGTAACCAGCCAATCGTAGGAAACTACGAATCTCTGATGGGGTTTTGGGTACTTATCAATTCATTATGGCTTCTATTTTGGCGGGATCTACTTGGATACCATGCTCACTTACAACATGTCCAAGAAATTGGAATTTTCTAAGCCAAAATTCACATTTAGAGAATTTAGCATAAAGCTTCTCCTGCCTTAGTAGTTCTAAGATGCACCGAAGGTGTTTCTCGTTATCAACTTGATTACGATAATAGATAAGTATGTCGTCTATGAAGACAATGACTAACTTATCCAAATATGGTTTGCAGACTCTATTCATGAGATCCATGAATACTGCAGGTGCATTTGTGAGACCAAAAGGCATCACCAGAAATTCAAAATGACCATATCGGGCCCTGAAGACAGTTTTAGGAACATCCTCATTCTTAACTTTAGATGATGATATCCTGATCTCAAATCAATCTTAGAAAAATAACTAGCCCATTGAAGTTGGTCGAATAAATCATCGATCCTTGGCAGAGGATATCGGTTCTTAATCGTTATCTTGTTCAATTCTCGGTAATCAATTCACATCCGCATTGAACCGTCTTTCATTTTAACAAAAAAAATTTGGAGCTCCCCAATGTGAGGAACTAGGCTGGATAAAGCCTTTCAGTAGAAGTTCATCTAATTGAACTCTTAACTCCTTCATTTCCTTCGGTGCTAACCGATATGGAGCTCTGGCCAGTGGTGCTGATCTAGGTAGGATATCAATTCTAAACTCTACTTGCCTATCTGGAGGTAGGCCAGGTAATTCTTCGGGGAAAACATCAAGATACTCCGAGATAACCGGAAGGTCTTCAAGACTTGGCTTAGGCTCATTGATAGTTACTTGTGCCAGGTAAATGACACAACCTTTCCCCAAACACTTGGATGCCCTAAATAACAACAGCTTGTCTGGCAACCCGTAGTGTGAATCTCCGGGGATGGTGATCGTTTCACCAGATGGGGTTTTAATTTCGATGAGTTTCTTATCACATGCAATACGGGCTTGGTTATGGGATAACCAATCAATGCCTATAACTACATCGAATCCTGCCAATTTCATTGGCAAAAGAGAAATGGGGATAGAATGATTCTTAATGGATATAGAATATCCATCAAGAATGGAAGATGTTGTTTCCAACGTTCCATCAGTGATTTCTACCTCATAAGTTATATCTAGAGTTCTTAAGGGCAAGTATAATGGTTTACTAAACTTATGATCAACAAAAGATTTATCTGCACCCGAATCGAAAAGAACTCTTGCATATACATCATTGATGAAGAATGTACCTGTTATGACATTATTGCCATTAACGGCCTCCCTTGCATTCATCTGGAAAGCACGAGCATTCCCTTTCTTAGCCTCTCCAGGCTTTGCATTATTACCTTTGGGGTTCTTAGGGCAGTTGAATTTAATATGCTCCTTTTCATTACAGTTGTAGCAGACAACATTCTTAAGATCCTTGCATTCTAAGGTTTTATGCCCCCTTTTCTTATAGATACCACAGGGTCTAGTTTGTGGATCAATACTACACTGTCCCCAATGCTTACGGTTGCAATTTTTACATGTCGGCATTACAACCGACTTATCTTGGTCCTCCTAAACCCAAATCTCCCTTTATTTTTCTTATTAAATCTCTGGGAGTTATCATCTTCTCTCTTTCTTTTCCCGTCAGTCTCTGATTTGACTTACTTCTGCCTCACTACATCTAGGGTGAGGGAGAAAGATAGGTCAACAGCAGACTTATAGGTACTAGGCTGAGCAGCCTTTACCATGCTTGTTTTCTCAGGCGCTAACCCATTTATAAAACGTGCAATGCGTTTGGTTTTAGGGGTGAGTAAATATGAAACTAACCTAGACAGGGAATTGAAGTCATAAACATACTTCCGACAATCTAGGTTCTTCATTGAAAGAGTCAGAAAGTCTGTCTCTAATTTCTCCACCTCATGAAGTGGGCAGTATGTTTCCTTGACCAAATCGACAAACTTAGGCCACCCTAAGTTGTACAGGTGTACTTTACCTGTAGATTGGATCATGGCCTTCCACCAAATCAGGGCATCGCCCTTAAAGGACTATGATACATACTTCACTACATCCTTATCAGCACAACCGCTGATGTCTACTATCGTTTCCATTTCGTCCTACCATTTCAAGGCTTCTACAGCTCCTTTTTCCCCATTAAAATCCCGGGGTTTACAGGAAACGAAATATTTGTAGGTACATCCGTCTTTTGAAGAACGGGACCTATCAGCAAATTCTATTTTCTTTGGTTCACTCTTCGCATTAGAAGAGTGAACTGAGCTCTCCTTATGAGCTGAGGATGGTGCGATTGATAATGGTCTGGAGCGTGTAGTACTCGATTCCCTAAGTTTTTCTATGGCCTTTTCCATGGCCTTTCCCACAGCTGCATCTATGCGAGCTTGGAAGTCATCGTTATTAACGGCTATATTTTCAGTCTTGTTAGAGCTAATCTCTCGGTGGCTACTCTGTGCCTCGTCCGAGTTTACCATTTTGAAGCTTTGGCTCTAAACATCAAACAAATTTCTCTTAGCCATGGTATAACAACCATATTGGCTTTAAACATTGGATATAACAATCCATCGCCCATTAAGCTAGTGTGAATAACATCACAACTCTTAGGCTTATCATATCTATATTTGATCTAGGTATTAATAAGACCATCAAAGGCAAATTACAATATGGACATAGTCCATATATTATTAGACAGTGGATCGTAATGTCACAACTGTCATTGTCATAATTGACAATTGTATATAGCTCATTGGCTTGTCACTAATGGACATAATAATATGGCACATTGGCCTACATCAATAATAAATGTAATTCATGGCTTGTTGACCTACATCATAACAGATATAATTTATGGCACATTGGCCTACATTATAACAGATGTAATTTATGGCACGCTGGCCTACATCATAACAGAGGTAATTTATGGCACGTTGGCCTACATCATAACAGATGTAATTTATGGCACGTTGGCCTACATAACATAAGATGTAATTTCATGGTTGTTGGCCTACATCATAACATATGTAATTTATGGCATGTTGGCCTACATCATAACAGATGTAATTTATGACACGTTGGCCTACATCAGAACAGATGTAATTTATGGCACGTTGGCCTACATCATAACAGATGTAATGCATGTTGGCCTGTCACTTGTCATCACATTGATGACTTTAGTCGGGATCACATTGATCACAAAGGCTATATAATAGGTCTTAGGACGTAATCCTTTTAGCTAGATGGCTAGTGTTGTTCCTCATGTCACACTAGCATGAGTATGAATATTCCTTAATGTTAACATAAGAGTACCTTAATGATTGATTAATGGTCCCGGTCACGTTGGACCTTAACGACCTTGGAGGCTTGAACCTAGTCTACCACCTCTTGATAAAAGGATAACTTCCCTTAACTATTCTGATAGAAGACCTTTCTTAACTATCATTCTTTGGCCAATGTGTGTTCTGTGCCACTTGGCATAATCGAATCCATTAAGGTCTTTTGGAATTATAGCTGAGCATAAATTTTGAGTAAAATCGAAACGCACGCTGGAAGAGGATGAATACATATATATATATATATATATATATAATTCCAAAAATACTTCATTAAATTCCAATAGAAATTACAATACTAGAAACAATGAAACAAATTATCCATGCAAGGACTAAGTAAATATAAATGTCCACGCTGGGACTAAAGAAATAACAGTGTCCTCACAGGGACTTACATATATTAGAAGAGACTTCTCTCGTCCTTCTTTCCCTTAACCAACTTAGAGAGTTTCTTGAAGAACTTATTCGTCATCTTCTCAGTTTTCCTCCGCTTGTTGTTGCATTTCTTTCATTCATTCTAAGGCCTCATTAATGGCCTCAAGTGGCGGGGGAGGTTGTGGTGTGGTTGTGGCATAATAGGATACTGGTATCCATAACTTGGATATCCAGTAGGTGAATAAGCAGGTGGAAAAGGGGACGGGTAAAGTGCGTTATGCATGACCGCTTGCATGTAAGGGTCATGCGACAATGCTTGTAATCAACAGGTGTAGACGGATTAAAAGGATCATATCCAGACGTATTATGAATAAAGCAAAAACATTTTATCCTACACATTTCAAAGTTTATTCTACAAATGTATTACATTTACCGGAATTTACCCTACACACATGTAAATTTACCATACACATTTCAAAATTTATCCTACACATACTAAAATTTATCTTGTACATGTCGAAAATGTCGTACACCATAAATTTTTTATCTTGAAAGAGTATATGAAAAAAATGAGTTACAAGTTTAATTAATTAGCTTAAATTTACCAATGTCCTTTTTCATAACATTAAATGAAGTAAATGGAGAATTTCTATTGGTTTAAAAGTTATTCTTTTTATTCTTACAAAATTTTTCTTCTCATCTAAATCTCCAATATATATATATATGTATATACATCAAGACATTTGTAACTTTGATTATCAAATAAGTATATCATGCTTGTTGTATGGTTTGTAATTTATGATTTGGTAGATGTATGGTCGATTGTAGTATTGTCGGACTTATAGGCCGTGGATTTGAATCTTGATGTCTTATGTGCACATGTAGGGTAGCTTTGGAACTACATGTCTTTTGTGTATGCGTGTATGATAGAATTTTCATAGATATACATTCTAAGCTTCATTTTATTAAGTATCGCTACGTTTTGTTAGGAAATTTCTACAGTTCTGATTGTAAGTATGAATTGAAGACGCCGCTTTGGGTTGCAAGTATGAAGACATTGGTTCGGGAAGTTATTGTATATCACTTTCATCTTTAGAGATATATGTATCTGTGTTGTTTTGAAACTTTTGCAATTATGTGTTACTTTGGAACCTTTGTGATTTATATTCTTGGGTTAATTTATATCGGTTTTAATTAAATTTTGTTTTTTTTTGTATATTTTATTTTCATTTTTAGATAATTTGTTTATAATGAATTATTTGGAATTTTTAATAAAATTTCCTAAAAACTTAACCAAAAAAGAAAAATTTATTTTTTAGCTTAACGCCAAGAAATGCGGTTCTAGAACCACATCTCATGATAAATTAGGAAAACATAGTTTTTGCTCAAATTGTTAAAAGATGTGGTTCTCGAACGACATATTTTGGACCCGCATCTTTTGGCTTATAGCCGTAAAATGCTAGGCCATAAGATGAGAGTCTAGAATCACATCTCATAGGCAGTTTACCCGCATCCTTTGATCAATTTTGTACTAGTATTGAGAAAAAGATATATTGCATATACCTTAAGTTATGCATGAAAGTTATCCATTGCCTTTGAGTAATGATGTCGTGAACATTCGATGATGGCTATATTATGAGTGTAAAATGATTAAAGTTGCTTAACTATATCCAGCTAAATTTGAAGAGACAATCCAGGTCAATCAAATTGTTGTCATTACAAGTTGTCTTAACAAATTTAAAACTCTCACTTGTAACCAAATGTTCAAACAAAAACACATAAACAACACTAAGGACATGGTAGGGATTGTTCTAGAGAATTAGGAAGTCTTTGAAATCCTAAATATATGAAAAGTTAGTTCTCATAATGTCACACCCCGGCTTTTCCACAGCCAATCTAAACACCGGTGGGCCGGGTGGGGAATATCTTGACGTAAGTTGATAACATCATAGACAATTAACACAGCACAGCGGAAGTCTTGGATTTAAATAACTATTACAAACCAATGTTCGAAATAAAAAATAATATATAGGCTCGTAATAGAAGATCCACTGGCGGATCATAAATTGTACAAAAGAAAGAATATAAAACAGACTTTGGGCAGATCTATGATTTGCAAGATCCTCTTATCACTACCGAGCACTTCAAGACTATTTTCGTATTGTACCTGCAAGCTTAGTCTTTTGAAAATACGTCAGCTTTCGCTGGTAAATACACCCAACTGACTCATTTTGAAAACATTTGAAAAAAGGTTTTTAGTGCATATCCATTTTATAAGCCATAAGGGTTTTATCGTCATTTATCGACATAATGCAATGACTTGCTCACAAACTCAGTTTATAATCTGGTTTGACATCCCAAATAATCCTACTTATAATATTACATTAGTAGGAAACTCATTTTCAAGTTCATTATCATTCAAACCTCTTTTATGCAAAAAGGGCATTTTAGTCAAAATGACATAATTACGGAACTTGTGCATAAACTCAGATCCTGATTATGATCATGTAATATAACCTCAGAGGGTTATGCTACATTATTTTATGATCATAATGCAACTTTAGATGAGTAGCTAACTAATCTAAATCGAGTCAGAATCAAAAGTCAAAGTAGAAGTCAAACTTCACGACTTTCGGTTGCGAACCGACCCTAGAACTGAAATTGACGAGCCGAACATGTTCTTACATGTTCTAATAATTATTACCAACTTCTTTAAGTGTCAAAAAAGGTTTCATAACATATATAAGATGACATTTTAACATTTCCGAAAAATGGCTTGTCTGACTTTTTAATATAATAACTTTGACCCGTCAATTTGTCTAGCAAACGTGATCTTCAGCAGGTGCCCTTTATAGGGACTAACACCTACCTTTTTATGATCACTTAGCCATGTTCGTTACGAACAATGGCTGGACCATAATGGTATTAACCGAAAGTCAAGGCGTTTTCCGTAAAACGCTTGACTTTTGGATATAAAAGCCTATAAACGAAAATGCAAGAGGAAGGAACACTTACAAGTGGTTCGTAGGATGCAATAGAACTAAGTTGGATGCTCCTTTCAGTTAGGAACTTCCAGAGGAGGGGGATAGTTGTGAATGAGAAAGGTGCAAGTTCAAATTGTGAACCATGGCACCTATTTATAGTTGGAGAGCTTGAAGGAGGTGATGCCAGGTGCTAAGGGGTGTAAGAGGAAGCTTACAAGTGTCCTAAAACATGGCATAGCTGTTTGGGAATCCATAGTTTCGAATTCATGGTTTTGGCAATTTGTGTGGAGGCCAAGGAATTTTTCTGCAGACACAAGCCTCTCGCGTCCCGCGAGAGGCCAAGCCTTACCTCTCGCGCCCTGTGGCCAGATTCAAACTTTGACACTTTTAGCCCCTCAACTTATAAAACCTTTTAAAACACCTTTTTAGCACATTTAGCCCTCCGTAACCAATATTTGGCATACCCGGGAGTATGCCTGGACATTGTCGAGCTCTCGGTTCGTTAAAAGGTCATTCAGAGGTATAAATTAACATGTTGACACTTTTAACCACTCCATTATCCAACTTTCACATTTTACAGAATTAACCTATCTCTTCGAAAGTGGCACGCATGAGAGTTAGGACTTCGTAAAGGATCACTCAGAGGCTCATTATATGCATGTTGACATATTAGTCATTCAGAGGCTAGGCATGTTGACATATCAGTCACCCAGAGGCGAGATATGTTGACATATCGGTCACTCAGAGGCCAAGTTTATGCATGTTGACATATCAGTCACTCAGAGGCTAAGTTTAAGCATGTTGATATATAAGTCACTCACAGGCCAAGTTTATGCATGTTGACATATCAGTCACTCAGAGGCTAAGTTTAAGCATGTTGATATATCAGTCACTCAGAGGCTAAGTTTAGCATGTTGACACCTTTAGTCCCTATTAGTCTTTAATAGACTAAAATAAAAATACAACACGTGGCATTATACTATTGGACACGATTTTACGAGGTGTTACACATAAGTTCTACTTAAGGGATGTATATCCTCAACCAATCTAAATATAGATCAAGAGGATTAGGTTCGATCAGAATTCCTTTCGTATTTAAACACATTCATAGATTGATATGCTATAAAGAGTATTATGAATACTCAACACAAAACATAGTCACACATGGGCACTTAATATGCATAGATTGTGATCTACAAGTGTTGAAATGCAACGGTGCAACTTCGGTTTCCTAAAATGCATCACATAACGTCTAAAAAAACCCATGAATATTAAATGTTGATTCATGAGCATTATTAGGTAGAAACTTAATATTTATACCGTGAGTGAAAACTTAAAGGAACAATCAGGTTCTCATTCAGAGCCGAATATGTGAATCTTATTACATACTATGAAAGCTTGATAAGGAACTTTAATCGGGATTAAATGTTGAACCCGAAATAAGATCAGATTAACTATGGTAAAATTGCTTGTCAGTTGTGTTGATGCATTTAAAACTAGAGATTAATAGATAGATTATATTGGTGATTGTGTAATTGTTGAACTTTGTGTTTTGTTAGTGTACGTATAATGAATTCATTAAGAAGTTGTGTGATACAGTTTTGTGTCTGTCGCTTGTTCTTAATAACAGTGGTAATTATACAGTCTTTGCTCAAGTGTTTGTATAGGTTTGGTCGTGTCGAATAGATCGAGGTATCCTTCTATCTTGATCTAGTATGACATCTTAGCTTGTCTGTGTTAATCAGTTGCATGTGTGCATACTGATAAGTCTTGTAAACGACATGTCTACACACGTTCTCCAGAAAAATGGATTCTGTGCGAGTCAAAGAATTCGTACGAATCACATGATTCGTACGAAATAATATGAGTAACAAGTGTGTTACTTGTTTCGTACGAAATAAGTATTTCGTACGAAACAGTGTCTCGTACAAAATCCTGGAGTTGCGACTCGTGTGAAATAGTGTGTTCCGTATGTCTAGACTGGTATTTTGTATGAAACTAGACAGACACTATATAAGCAGACATGTACCTCTCAGAGAACGTGTTGCCTGAGCTAGTTGGTCAGCCTAGAGAGATTGTTACCCTTTGAGTTGGTTATCTCTCTAGACGAAGACACAAGAACACAGCAAGTTTGTTTGAGTCATACGAGCATTGTGTGTATATGTTTGTACTTGTTCTCAATCATTAATCAAGATAGCGAATCCTTGGTTACCCCGTGTTCTTTACTTTGCTTTGGTTGCATGCACACTTGGATTCCGCACTTGTGTGTGTGTCATATGAACAAGGAACTGGTTTAACACCATCCGCAGGTGGACCTACAAGTGGTATCAGAGCTTTGGCTCTTTCCTTATTCAAAACCGGGCTTAGTTGTGTCTGAGCTAGTTTGAAGATTTCTGAAGTGTTCTTGAGCCTCCAGCAGAAAACATAAGTTTGGATAGTTAACTAACTTAAAACTTGGTTAAAATCTGTTGTATGTAGAAAATTTTATGGTAAAATTTTTCTGAAGAACACCCTTGAAGAAGAAATCTGCAAAAAATTGAATCTGATTAGTTTGGTAGGGTTAACATTTTCTGACTTGAATCTGGACTTGGACTGTGAACTGTTAAAAAATCTGTGTTTTAACTAAATGTGGGTAATACAACAGGTATTTTCGAAAAAGTAGGTCTACACAAGAAAGGAAATTTCTCACCAAACCATTTCTGAAAAGATTCCTCTGAAAAACACTGAACAAAACAGTTTGTGTGATTGAAAAGTTTAGTGCGAAACATCTGATTAGCACGAAAACACCTTGTCTCGCACAAAACAACTGTTTCGCACAAAACTGTGTGGTTCGTACGAAATAGGGTGTTATCCGCACGAAATTAGTTTCGTACGAATAACTTTGGTTTTGTTTGTTTTTCGTGTTTTTCAAAGCTTTGTGATTTTAAGAATTTATCATATTTTCAGACCTATGAACTTTTAAATGGTAATTATAATTTTAAAATTTTAAAACCTTTAAATTTTCATTAAACAAGAAAATATAATGAGTTCTAACCCGTGGGATTGGAGTTGTTCAAGCTCAAATCAAGAGTCTTCGCAAAGCTCCGCAACATCATGGGTAAAATCTTTGATGCCTCAACATACAACAATGATCTCTGCAAATCAATGGGCGTGTGTTGCGAATCAAAATCAAAGCATCCAAACTCTGTTAATGAGCGAAAGTGAAACAGGGAGTAACAACCGTCCGCCTAAGCTAAATCATATGAACGATTATCCTTCTTGGAAAAGTTGTTTTATACATATGTTCTTGGACAGAACACAGAATTGTGGACGTGTTTCACTACCCCCTACAATGAAGCACTTGAAGAAGCTGGATCAAACCCAACCACATTGGCCAATCTAGTCGAAAGTGACAAGAAAGCTTACGATCTAGAGAAAAAGGCATTTGCTATCCTCACACAAGCTCTGCTAGAGACATTTATCATCAGTTTGTGTATTGTACTACAACGAAAAATTTGTGGGACACTTTGGAAGCAAGAGGTGAAGGTAACGCTGCTACCAGGAAGATTCGGTATGAAAATAGTTTAAAGGTTTTATGTTCATGGAGAACGAAACCTTGAATGATATGACCACTCGGTTTTATCATTTTCTCAGCAAGATGTACTCGTATAAAGTGTTAGCAGCACCACAAGAAATTGTGATGCGATTTGCTGATGCTTTACCACCAAAATGGGGTCAATTTATTGATCTATTAAAACATACAGGTGTTTTGGACTCAATAAGTATTTATGAATTTGTGCAGAAACTGGAGAACAAGAATGAAGAAGAACTCCGGAAGGCACAACGAGTCTCTGCTCCACAAAACCTTGAAATGTATTTTGGCAGTATAAATGCAGGTACAAGCTCAAGTCAGCAACCAAAGCTGCAGACCACGTTTGTGTCAAACGTAAACCCTTTCGTACCCCAACCAGTACAAACAAGTCAGTCTACAGGTTCGAGTAATCAAGCCTATGGACAAGCTTTTGATTCGAAAGTCTTCCTTCCACAACCAAGGGATTTAGCGTATAAAGCTCCACAGCAAGCTCCTCAACAAGCTTTCTATGGAAGCAACAGTCAATCTGCAAATCCCAACACTATCAAACTTGACACGTCAAATCTCTCCAAAATCAACGTAGAAGTTGCACAGGAACATGCAGAATTTCTAAATACCATGGTCAGTTCGTATTGTGGTTTAGTTACAGGTCAAATAGGGAACATCAATTTAACAAACAAAGACTATGAACAAATTGACCGAGATGAAATGGAGCTGATGGACATCAGGTGGGATTTGCAAGCGCTATGAGAAGAGCGAAGGATTATATGAGAAGAACAGGGAGAACCAGTTTGGAAAGCAAGAAGGATACAAAATACGGCTTTGACAAAACCACCGTTACTTGCTTTAACTGTGGAGAAAGAGGTCACTTCAAGCGGGAATGCACAAGACCCAGCAAGGAAAGAAATCACAACCCCTTTTGAAATTAGTCTCAACCATCCAACACAGCACAGCACAACAATGAAAGAAGAATAGTAGCTGTTGGCAACTCTAACAACACTAATCAATCAGGACCTTCAAACACGCACAGAGCTATGGTAGGTCAGTCTGATGAAGGATGCGATTGGTCAGTACAGTTGGACACAGAGAACAACGGAAGAACGACATGCTATGCAAGGATCATGGATCAAAACAAGCATGAGCACAGTATCAACACTCAAAATAATGATGATACATCTGGGGATGCTGGTAGTTCTGATGAAGAATGTTCAAGTTCAAATGGTTATGGATCTGATTCCGATGTGAAGAAAGGAAGTGAAGCTGAGGTTGAAGAGTTGCTGAGTGAAGATGAGATGTTGAAGAGTGAAAAGGTAAGTATGACAAGGAATACAGAAGCTGCGGAAAAAGAGACAGAGACACTCTCTACAGATGGTGCAGTTTTTCCTCATCACACTGCCTTTATGGCAAATGTTGAAGGTTCTTTGAAACAGGTAAATTCTGACCCTCCTACTGTTTGCAATGACTGTGTTGAGTTGAAAATAAAATATGAAACCGTCAACAGTCATAATTCAAATTTAGTTGTTGAACTATCAAAATGCAAAGAGGCGAATTTGACGCTAACTAGAAATAAAAAAGAATTCAAATCTGTAATAGAAAACCCTTAAGAAAAATGTTTCTGAATTGACAAAAACAGTTTTGAATAAACAGACAGGAATTAATAATTACATTAATCTCCTAGAAGAAACAAAGAAAGAGTTAGCCATCGCCAAATGCGAATATGATTCGATCAAACGCAAATTGGAAAGTTATTCTAACTCCCAATATGTGCTTGATCATATCATTGAAGTTCAAAAACTAAAGGGAGATACTCAATGCATAGGGTATAATTCATGTCCACCCCCAATGAAACACAACTATACCAAAATGCCTGATGAAGAGGAGATGCCTCGTTTTGAACCCTCTGTACCTTTGAACCCTGAGGAATTCGTAGCAGGGTTAGGGTTCAAACTAGGCAATATCTCTTAAGAACCAAGCAAGCCAGAAAGTTCATTGTCTGATGAAGAAGAGGATGATACATCAGATGATGAATCAAGAAATGATGATCAGGATCGGCCTCTTGATGAAAGGAAAAGAGTAGAATCTTCTGGTACTCCTAGTACTCAATCTGTTGAGAATCAAGAGACAGTTCCTAAGAAATCTGTGAAGACAAGTGTATCTACACAAGAAGTAGATAATGTGTTATATACTTTGGTTGGAGACAAGAAAATCTATTCAAACAAAGGTTTTCCAATTAAAAACGTAAATCCAATCTCTATAGATCAGGTGTTTGAAAAGTCAAAAACCAAACCTTTAGAGAAGAAAAAGCCCACCAAAACACAACCATTATCTGCTTCAAAAGAAAAGTAATGGAAGCGAGTTGAAAAGCCCACAACTTCTCAACCGAAGGTTGAAGCAAAAGGCTCTCGTTACCAGAAAAAGGCTAAAACTGTTAAATTTGTGAGTTCTAAAGGTACCGATAAAGTCAAAAATTTTCGAGGAATATCTAATGTTGATTTTGTAAAGAAAGTTAAGATTTTGAAAAGAAATAGTCAAAACAATTACACCCAAGACAATGATGGATGTAATAAAAATGAACCCAGTACCTCAGGATCCACAAATTCAACATCAAGCCGAGAAACACGATCTCCTAGTTTTGTTGAAAGGAGAACATGTTTCAAATGTGGAGAATTTGGCCACATTATAAAGGATTGTCAAAATCCAGCCAAATCAAGATGTATAGAGAAAATCCCTCATGAACCAACTTGCAAACGTAAATCTGTTTCTCCGACACAAGATAAACGGATTATTAAAGATCAAAAGGAGAAACAAAAACGTAAACAAGTAAAAGCAGTTGAGAAAGCTTTAAAATCGGATTCTTCGAAAAAGGATCAAAGATCTTCAAAGTCAATAAAAACAGACACTATTAAAACTGTAAATAATAGTAAATCTGGTAATAAACAAGGATCTTAGAAACAGAAGACCGGTAATAGTTCAAAAGGAGTTTCTGATTTTGTTAATCATCAAGAAATTGAGATTACATTTCTCGATGATAAGGGACGACCCAAGACCACTAAGGCTTGGGTCCCCATTTCAAACTAATCTTGTTTGTGCAATGTCCAGGGTGTTCCAGGAGGAACTGTAAACAGTCATTGATGTGAAAAGCATAAGGGGTGGTTATGTTGCTTTTGCTGGTGACAAAGGTGAATACATCACTGGAGAAGGAATGGTCTCCAATGGTGTTGTGAGCTTCGACAAGATCAATTATGTGCGGAAAATTGATCACAATCTTCTTAGCGTTTCTTAAATCTGCGACAAGAAGTTCACGGTACATTTTGATGATACCGGATGTTATGTGCTGAAGCCTGGATTCAAGATCCCCAAGGAATGGATTCTCCTGTCGGCTATGATAATTAATGATTTGTATATTCTTGATATGAGCCAAGCTATTACAACATTTGAACAAGTCACATGTTTTGTCTCTAAAGCCACCGAGAAGGAATCAATCTCCTGGGACAGACGTATGGGACACATTCACCTGAGGAAAATTAACTATTTGGTGAAGAACAAATTTAGTGAATGGTGTGCCAGTGAAGAACTTTCATATTCAAGACGTTTGTGTATCATGCAAGAAAGGGAAGCAAGCAAGAAAGTCCCATCCCGTGAAGAAGATCAACATTGTGAATATGCCACTGGAACGTCTTCATATGGACCTCTTTGGACCTATGAAACACAAGACAACCTTTGGTGATTCTTATTGTCTGGTAGTTACTGATGACTATTCCAGATTCTCATGGGTAAACATGCTGGCACACAAGAGTGAAGTTCCTACTATCCTCAAGAATCTCCTGACTCTGTTGGAAAATTTGTACAATATGAAAGTAAGGAGAATCAGAAGCGACAATGGCACGGAATTTAAGAATCAAGTTATGGACGAGTACTATTCCTCAAAGGGTATTCTGCATGAGTACAGTTCTCGATATACTCCACAACAAAATGGCATCGCTGAGTGGAAAAATCGAACTCTTATTGAAACTGCAAGAACCGTGTTAGTAGAATTAGAACTTCCCGTTCAATTTTGGGGAGAAGCTGTTGCTACAGCGTGCTACACTATGAATAGAGTTATGACGATGAAGAGACATGGGAATACATGCTTTGAGTTGTTACATAAAAGGAAACCGGATGTTTCTTTCTTAGAAACTTTTGGAGCTCCATGCACTATGATCGACCCACATGGAAAGTTTGGTCCCAAGGCTATTGAAGGTTTCTTTCTTGGATATGCTACTCCAATTTTCCGGGTGTGGAATTTGTCTTCGAAGAAGATTGAAGAATGGGGTGAAGTCAAGGTTCAGAGATATACAGAAGCTATAAGAGATACGGGTGCTCCTTGGATGTTCGACTACGATGGGCTATTTGACTCCTTTAATCTGCCAACTTTTGATGATGCAACAGCTGCTGCTCAGATGTTATTGGAAAGTGATACAGCAGTGGACTCGTCATTAGTTCGACCAATTATTGTTAACCCTCAAGTGTCGACTTCGGTTAACAATCTTGTTCAAAATGAGGAATTCGAAGACGCTGCGGATATAATGTTTCATCAGAAGATGATGAGTTTCATGATGCAAATGAAGCTGCCTCTGGTGCAGTTCCTGGAATTTCAGATGGTACGTCAAATATTCAACCTCAAGGAACCACTAAAGGACAGGCATCTACAACGTCATCAAATCCAGCTCTCGATGTAACTGTTGATCTGAATATCAACAATTTGGGTATAAATTCTCGAGTTCCTGATGTGCCAGAAACTTGTATTCATAATATCCATCCTCAGCAGAATATTATTGGAGATGTCTAGAGTGGTGTGCAGACTCGTAATCAGCTTCAAAACAACCAGGATACTGGATTGTATTCGGAAATCAGGGAATCTGGTAGTCTGAATGATTGGTCTTTTGCCTGCTATGTGTGGCAAGTAGAACCAAAATCTTGGAAGGAGGCAATGAAAGAAGACTCTTGGGTTGAAGCCGTGCAGGAAGAACTTCAGCAGTTTCAAAAGTTAGGCGTCTGGAAATTGGTTGATAGGCCTGACGGCTACAAGAAGATTGGTACACGATGGGTGTACAAGTGCAAGAAGGATGATCGAGGTGTTGTTGTGAGAAACAAAGCACGATTGGTTGTTCAAGGTTTTAATCAGGTCGAAGGGATCGATTACAATGAAGTTTATGCACCGGTTTCACGACTTGAGGCCATAAGAATCTTTTGGCTTATGCGTCCTTCAAGAAGTTCACCGTTTATCAGATGGATGTGAAGAGTGCATTTCTTCATGGTATGATAGAAGAGGAAGTATATGTGAGCAACCGCTAGGTTTTGAAGATCCACT
The DNA here is from genome assembly GCA_947069175.1 of Scalesia atractyloides. Taxonomy (NCBI): domain Eukaryota; kingdom Viridiplantae; phylum Streptophyta; class Magnoliopsida; order Asterales; family Asteraceae; genus Scalesia; species Scalesia atractyloides. The sequence continues at coordinate 37,219,806 of CAMTDV010000116.1, forward strand.
CCATCCTGACAAGGTTTGGCTTCTCAACAAGGCGTTATATGGTCTTCATCAAGCTCCGAGGGCTTGGTATGAAACGTTGTCTACCTATCTGTTGAAGAATGGTTTTCGACGAGGCCTGATCGACTGTACTCTCTTCATCAAGGAACAGGACAAGGACTTGCTGCTAGTATAGGTTTATGTTGATGATATTATATTTGGGTCGACTAACACTCGAATGTGCGAAGAATTCGAACAGGTTATGCAGGAGAAGTTCGAGATGAGTGCTATGGGAGAAATGACTTTCTTTTTAGGTTTGCAGGTTCAACAATCAAAAGAAGGGATTTTTATCCATCAAACCAAGTACGTCGGAGATATTCTCAAGCGATTTCAGATGGATGACTAAAAGCCTTTGGGAACTCCATTAGCTCAAAATCATGGGATTACTCCAGACGGAATGGGTGAACATGTAGAACCATCTCTCTATCGTGCAATGATTGGATCTCTCATGTATCTTACTGCCTCAAGACCCGATATAATGTACCCAACATGCTTTCTGGCACGCTATCAGTCTAGTCCGAAGGTTTCTCACTTGATGGGTGGGAAAATGATCTTTCGTTATCTAAAGGGTCGCCCTGACACTGGTCTATGGTACCTTAAGGATGATAACTTTGATCTGACAGCATTCAGTGATTCTGATCATGGCGGCTGCAAAATCGATGCAAAGTCAACAACAACAGGATGTCAGTTCTTGGGAAATCGCCTAGTCACGTGACAATGCAAAAAGCAGACTTGTGTAGCAACATCAACATGTGAGGCTGAGTATATTTCAGCTTCTAGTTGCTGCTCTCAAGTTCTATGGATTCAACAGCAAATGGGCGACTATGGTTTTGAATTTCTTACTACTCCTATTTTTGTTGATAATGAAGCTGCTTTACAGATCACTCGGAATCCTGTACATCATTCAAAAACAAAACACATTGAAATTAAGTATCATTTCATACGTGATTGTTATGAAAAGAGACATATGATGTCGTTAAAATCCACACTGATCACCAACGTGCCGACCTTTTTACCAAAGCCTTTGATAAATCACGTTTTGATTATCTACTTTTGGTCAATGGCATCAAGGTGAAACCCGAGTAACTCAACCATGGCTAACTATTTTTGTATATACTTTTCTAAAAATCTAAAACTACAAAAAGATTTTCAGTTTTGTATTTTAGGGGGAGTAAGTTTAAGAAAATACAAAAAATATGTCTTTTATTTACCTTCTTTGTTTAAGTGGGAGAAAAATTCAGAAAAAAACAAAAAAAATAAAAAAATCAAAACATGAGTTTCTTGGATAGGTTGAAGATGATGAAATTCACCGGTAAATCTGTCAGAAATGGTTAAAAGCATAGAAAGAAGATTGATAAGTAGCTTTACTTATGATGTATCGGTAGGCTCACAATCAGACTAAAATTTGCAGGTTGATATAAACTTAACAGACAGAACGCAAGGTGGGAACCATTCATTAGCGTATGGTCTTGGTACTGAAATTCATTTGATAGAGTGCCGAGGTTCTGAAATATACGGTCTTTATGCTGGCTTATCATCTGGGTATCATGGTTGAATCTTTTACCGAAAAATAACGGTGGCGCAAGTCTAGAACTTCCATGATATCATACATACGTGTACAAACTGCATACTACCATCAAATAAGTGATGAAAATATCACATCCCCAAAATAAGTGATAAAATATCACAGTTTTATGCGGGAGCTAAGTTCGTCTCTTTGTCGGTACGATGGTACTAACCTGTTCACGGACTTACTCCTGTGCCCTGCATGAATATGAAAATCAAGTTCCTCATCAATAAGTGATTAAACCACAAAGGGCTTGTTTTCAATAAAAAATAAGTGAGTATCTCACATCATTCATATACGTCAAAACAAATGATAAAGCAGTATGCTTACCGGTAAGATTTTCTCTCGTGCATATGTTGATACCAGAATGTGTTGTGATGTGGTTGAACACCGGCTAGTAAGTATAAATCCATACCTTAATCATATCTCCTAATCATGATTACATCTGATAAGTCTGAGCTTACGTGGACAACAATACCGATAATCATAGTTAAATACTTATCTGTTTAATTTTGAAAACCAAATACCGTTTTTGACAAAGATTAAAATACTGGTATGATTCCTTTACCTTGAAACTTGAAAAAGATTGTTTAATAAATATATAGTTTATCTGTATATTTTGATTTTATGTCTAGTTTATATGTAATTACTTTTTGAAAGATAGCCAAAGTTGATACTCAAGAGTTTCTACCAAGATACGCCAGAAAACCATCTGTTTGATATTGCAACTTCATAAAAGTAATATCTTGCAACAAGTAATCCATCAAAGAAATCCAAAATCTGAAATTCGTTTGAGTGTGTGTATCTCATACGAATGAACCTAGTCATTTGATTTGACTTGGTCACTTGTTTTTCTCAAATCTGCTGCTGGAATTCATACGAGTGTGTGTATCTCGTTCAAGGAATAAAATCATACGAAGAATTTATGATAAGTTTTTCATGTGTATTTCCTAAGAAAGTTGTGTTCTCATTATATTTGTCTATTGAGTACAGATTGATACAAAAGAACATAAACAAAGACCAGCAACAAAGAAATCTGACAAGTTAGAAGAGGAAGCAAGAAAGATTTGAAGTTTCTTAGAAGTTCGAAGACCTGATGCTCTAATCATTGGATAGCAGATCTATCAATGGATAGCAGATCTTCAGGGGGAGTTTGTTGATACTCCGAACCATTCTATGTAAAGACCAAAGTCTGAAGACCAAAGACCGAAGACCGAAGACCAAGCAACATCCAAGGGGGAGTTTGTTGATATAGTTTTGTGTCTGTCGCTTGTTCTTAATTACAGTGGTAATTGTACGGTCTTTGCTCAAGTGTTTGTATAGGTTTGGTCGTGTCGAATAGATCGAGATATCCTTCTATCTTGATCTAGTATGACATCTTAGCTTGTCTGTGTTAATCAGTTGCATGTGTGCGTACTGATAAGTCTTGTAAACGACATGTCTACACACGTTCTCCAGAAAAAAAAGATTCTGTGCAAGTCAAAAAATTCGTACGAATCACATGATTTGTATGAAATAATATGAGTAACAAGTGTGTTACTTGTTTCGTACGAAAGAAGTATTTCGTACGAAACAGTGTCTCGTACAAAATCCTGGAGTTGTGACTCGTGTGAAATAGTGTGTTCAGTATGTCTAGACTCGTATTTCGTACGAAACTAGACAGACACTATATAAGTAGACATGTACCTATCACAGAACGTGTTGCCTGAGAGCTAGTTGGTCAGCCCAGAGAGATTGTTACCCTTTGAGTTGGTTATCTCTGTAGACGAAGACACAAGAACACAGCAAGTTTGTTTGAGTTATACGAGCATTGTGTGTGTATGTTTGTACTTGTTCTCAATCATTAATCAAGATAGTGAATCTTTGGTTACCACGTGTTCTTTACTTTGCTTTGGTTGCATGCACACTTTGATTCTGCACTTGTGTGTGTGTCATATGAACAAAGAACTGGTTTAACACCATCCGCAGGTGGACCTACCAGTTGAAGCCACAACCTGGGAAAATAGTTGATGTTAAAACCAAGATAGATCTTTTAACCAACAAGCCATGGATTAGAATGGTTTATAAGCTTCTGAAGTGTGTAAAGTAGATCCCACTAAGAAATTTGATTAGGATTGTTTGGGAAACTTGAAATGGTTTATATTTGGATGGGTGTCTGCTGAAGCTGTAATGGAAGATGATAATCGAAATGAGCTTGCACTAGTCTATAATTAATTAAGTTAAATATGATATAACTTTTCTTAAAATGATTTGAAGATACTTCATCATGAAATGATCTTGTTTCATGATGAATACAAGATTGAAGCATTGCAGTTTCAAAAGGTTGTAGATTTCTATGCTAAGTATGTTTATTTCACAATTAGTATTCATCTGATGCACATATATTAAATTTTATAAAAATTATGATATGATGAAACCGTTATGCTACATGTTAAAGTTTTAAAGATGTTTTTATTAAACTAGAACTCACTTAGCGTAGCTAAGTTTTAGTATACACATTAGGTTGAAATGTAGGTTCACTTTAACGGTCGGTGAAGGCATGTTTAGCTCTTAAGTAAAGGCTACTCTTTTTAGAGACTTGTATCCTGTTCGTATATATATTTTTTTTCTATATCGGACCTCTGATTAAGGGATTATGTATTTAACCGTACTATATATTAACACAAAAAACATTAATGAATAAGAGACTTTGGAAAGTTCACTATTGCCACTTGATGTGTGTGTTTTAGGCGTGCTAGCTTTAGTAACTTTGGAACAGGGGTTATCTCGTTTTAAATTTATAAGAAATGATTATTACCTAAATACACACAATAAGCAAGTGTACTTATCGTTTATAGTAACGTTTATGTAAGAAGCAAGTATCGAAGCCAAAGGACACGACTTTTACTACTCAACTTTTAATTACCCACTAGTTAATTAGTTAGTTATCCTTTGTTTGTTTGTTCAACTAGATTAAATATGAAACCAAAAAATAAATGCAAGTAATAGAAATAAGTGGAGAATGTTAAGATCACAATAAGTATTGCTTTGGGTTTTCGACTTCACTTGGGATGAATTATAGGCAGGTTAGGTGTGGTAAATTTAATTGAAAAGACTTGGCTCCTAGCTACGGTTATCGGTGGGTTTTTATTAAATTTATAGATTATGTTTTCGAAGTTAAAATAGAAGGGCTCCGGTTAAGGTTACCGCATTCCCTTACGTAGAGGAAAACTGGTTTATAGAGCCACCAACTTAGGTCTAGTTTAATGACATCCAATTACTCTTCTTCTTCTACAACAAAAGAACAACACAAGGGTTGAAATGACTTAGAAGATAAACAAAAATATTTGACTAATTAAAGAAATTAGATTCTCAAAATGATGTTCGGGAAGATGTGCTTTAGCCTAAGTGGACACTCACCCTTCCAGATTGCACGTGTTCTTAACTATTATTCAAACCTAAGACTTTGACGAGATTATGAAATAGTTAAGGCTAAAAGTCTAAGGATTTAAAACTAATCATCTAACGATAGATGATGATTTGTATAATATAGATATTAGATAGAATAACTAAGGCAGGGATAAGGATGAGGATAGGATTAAGTAAGATTAAAGGTAAAGAGAGATCACAAGTTAAGGCACACATGGGTGTCCTAGGAGTCATGGTCGAGGTTTGCCTATAACGATGGCTCTGATACCAATCTATAACAACCCAATTGACGGCTAAAACTTCAGGGGCGTCACGGAACAAGATTGTTCAACAACACATGGCACAAATTTAAGTTCATATATGTATATATGTATATTACTTCAAAAATTTATGTTCAATAAAAAATACAAAGGAGATTGTCCAAAGCAAACATAATAATTGTTTTAAAATTTTAACTACGACAAAGAGTTTTATGATCCTATGCGATAGAAAGCTTGCAATCATCATCAATTGTTACCACCTAAAACATATGTGAGAAAACATGGATCAACTACGAGAGTTGGTGAGTAAAATAGGTTTTATAGCAAATCGTGTATGAAAATATTTTACAATTCACATGGCATAAGTGGAACGCTAAACAAACTGGATTTAACAAGTATGGGTCACATGTGGTACATTCAAACCTGAGCTGACATGTTTAACGGATTATGTTATCCCGTGAGGTTACACCCCATGTAACCATGAGCAAAACAACACATGTGTGGTGGATGGGTCGTCACACCTATAGCGCTATGATACACAGCCGGATGGCTTATGTAGAGTTAATGAATGCATATGTTTAAGCAAACCAACAAGTCTCATACAAATGCAAGTAGTGATCACATAAGCCATAAAATAGCGAATTGTATAAACGTTTAACCAAAAAATGTGCAACACATGTATCATCCAAAAAGAGGTAAAAATGGGAACTATGTACTCACCTAATCAGCAAGCGTATGCTCCAAATACCACAAATAATAATCAAAGTCCACGTGTACGTGCAACGACTTAATCATGCTATAAGTTATATCAAGACACATTTAAAGTCCATTCTATGATCATGACATACATGCCCGACATGTATTCGATTCACCCAACATGACTCCACGCGTTAATATTTTCCAGTTTCCAAAAAAAATTGACTCACATGTTTAACCCGACAACCGTTGGTAGTGAGTTTCCCGACACCCCAATTATATTATTTACAATTATAAATAAATATAAATATAAATAGAGCTAAAATTATATAAGATAAAATTCATGTTTCATTTATACGTCTATGTATCATTGTTTTTACATCCAAACTCGGTTCAATAAGGACATATTTACTAGGAAAATACTAAAATAAGAAAATATTTTTATGACAAAACTTCAAGGTAGTGTTTAGTATGCATGAATGAGAGGCGGAATGGATAAATTGATTATTGTGAGAGAATGAAAAAAATATATTTGGTTGGTCAAGGTAATGAAATCACCATTACATAAGCCATTCCATTCTCTCAAATTCATTTCATCCACCCCCTTGGTTTTTTTTCATTCCATTCCTCCTCTTACCCTTCATCACCAACACCGCCCACCACTCCCCGCGCCTTAACCACCTGACACAACCACCACCGTTCGCCACCGAACATCGTCGCATCGCCACTTACCGCCGACCACCGCCACCCGTCGGTGCTGCCACCCTCCACCACCGACCACCGCCACCCGCCATACCACCGGCCACTACCACCCACGCTACCATCGCCGCCACACTCCATCGTTGACCACCACCCACCGTCGCTGACCACCCCGACCTGCCAGCGCCAAACACCACCACTCACCAACACCACCGACTACTACCGCCGCCACCCTCCACCGGTGTCAACGCCACCATCCACTACCGCCAACCATCGTCGATTTTATTCCTTCGCCTTTTCCTGCCTACCAAACAACACAATTCATAACATTCTCACATGGTGAGTGATATGGTGTAAACCACACTATTTATATTATGTATTTTGTATAATATTTAATTAATGTATTTTATTAGTATTCGAGTCGGTTTTGTTTTGTTTTGTTTTACTAAATTTACATTTTTATAGGTGTTCGTGAAGTGTGGAGCTAAAATAAAGAAATGTTGAAGATACTTTATCGAGTACTGAAACGAGCTTAAAGGAAGAATGAGAGTTTGAAATAAAGCTAAGGGACGTGAAATGAAATAAATGAAAAGTGAAAAATTCGTTGTGACATGATATTAAAGTCGAGGGACAATAAGTGCACAAATGGATGAAAGTTGTATTAAATCACTTCCATGTCACGACAAAAAGAAATCAAGATTGTTGTCTTCGATTCATGAGAATTGTATTACAACTAAAATATAATACATAATGCACTAGAGATATGGATATTATTGGAGAACAGGAGCAAAATCGATTTATTGGGACCCATTATTCACAAGGGGATCGCATATTATATTTTTAGAAGTGTTTACGTATTTACACACCCACCTGTTTATTTTTATACTTTCTAGATGCATGGTCTAGATTTAGACGGGGCGTCTAGGGTTCTTTTCTCCGACTACATTCCTGCCCTATGTCAAATCAGTCACATCAAACAGGGCGTCTAGGCCTAGACGGACCCCGGACACGACCTGCCCAACACGTGTCGTCTAGGCCTAGACGGGACGTCTTGGAGGTTGATTTTCACTTTGGTGGTCTGCATGCATGTGAGTAAAGCAGTAAAAGTGATACACCCCTTCTAGGCCTAGACGGGGCATATATTTCTTTGTTAAATAGAGCCATGCAGAGCATTTGATATCACAGCCAATTTGCACTTCGTTGGAATTCTCTGTGTCTTCTTCTTTGGCTTATATTACTCCATCTGATATCATTCAAAGGTGGTGAAATGTCATCATACTGGGACAACAACTATTTCTTTGGGCCGTATTCTAGCGAGTCATGGGTCCCTGAAGCCAATCCGGTAACTGTTATTAGGTTAAACTACTTGTTGTTTTAATTGTTTACTAATGATGATACCGTTGTTAGGGGGAGACCGGCGTTCCCGATTTTAACGAGCAAGAGGAGGTTGTGTCAAGTGTACAAGGAAATCAAAACAGAGCGTTTCTAGATTTGAACGAGCATCCTTCCGTTGATGAAACATCCCATGTGGACGACTCGTACCATGTTATCCTGCGCAACATGGGTTTCCGGATTATGGATATGGGTGTGAATATTCTTACGTGCAACCACACTATCCGGATGGATAGGAGGAGACGGTTACGAAAATTACAATGCAACACAGTCTTTGTATGGTCAACAAGTCAATCCTGATGGTGGAGGTTATGGTGGTGAGGCACCCCCGAGCGCAGGCAATCTGTACCTCACAAAGATGGTATCAAAACTTATTTATTTATGTTGGGCAGTTGAGTAAATACAAAATCTAACATAACGCTATCGATGTTACAGGTTTCAACTCTCTAGATGAGCTAAAAAACTGGGCATAGGAAACGGCAAAGGCGGATGGTTTTGATACTGTGACCCGGCGATCAAAGAAAATTGGTGGAAGGACCGGGAGGGTATGGCTTGAATGTGACCGTGGTGGTGAGCACCATACTACAGCAACGGTTAGAAAAGCTAGAAGCAAGAAACCGGTTGCCCGTTTTACCTGGTGGTCGTGTTAGACCATCTATATGAAACATGGGGATAAAAGGGGGAAAGACTGAACATAACCACGAACTCTGTGAGGACCGGTCGGCCCACGCGTTTGTGCGAAGGTTTACTCCTATCGAATAGAGATTGATCGAGCAGCTGACAGCTCAAAACATGGAGCCGCGCAGAATTTTTCAAACGATAAGGAAGCAGTTTCCCGACAGTTTTCATGTTCAGAAAGACATACAAAACGCAGTTCAGAAGATTAGGGCCGAACAAAGATACGGACTGACTCCCATGAAGTCGCTAGAAATATCCTTATTACAAACGATTTTATTTACCAGACACGGGAGGAACCCGAAATAGAGGTCGTTACATAGATCTTCTTTGTTCATCCCTACTCGAGTGAAATGTGGTGTGCGTTCCCGCACGTTTTGCTGATCAATTCCACGTACAAGACAAACGTATACAATATGCCATTTGTCAAGATAGTTGGTGTGACGCCCACCAACTATTAGTTTTGTATCGCGCATGTCGTTATCTTCAAAGAACGTAGTGATAACTTTGTATGGGTGCTTGAGAGGATCAGGTCAATGTTGGATGAATGTATGGAGCCACGTGTGATTGTAACGGATAGAGACCTGGCCCTAATTAACGCGTGTACTAAAGTTTTCCCAAACGCCTCTCGATATCTTTGCAGGTTTTACATATAACATAATTTTTGTAAGTGATATACGTTAAAATATACATAGTTTAGTCCCCCATTTTGCCCCCGTTTTGTGCATTTATGGCTAAAACATCGTCGTATAGGTACTTAATCGGTTAATTTATATTTTCAGGTCTAAAACGACGTATCGCAGACAAAGTTGGAGAAAAAGTGGGATTAACGAACATTCCAGATAAATTCTGCAGATTCTGTTGAAGTTACAGTGCCGCACGGCCGTGCAACCCATTGGCACACCCGCACTCTCTCAAAAATCACCACTTTTTGCAAGGATTTTCCGTAATCTTCAATCAAGGTATGAATCCCCTTTACGTTTTGCATATTTAATTCTGTTTTAGGAGTAGATTAGGGTTCTTGTTCAAGAAATTTTTAGGGTTTTCTTCATAAACGAAAATCAAACCCTGTTCTTGACAAAATTGGGCAAATCAAGGTCCCAATCAGGAACCCTCGGTCCATTAACTGAGAAAACATCTTGATTTATGGTTAAATAGCCGAATTCAGTGAATGGACCTGGTTTTTAGGAACTGCAGACGATGTACTACTGTGCGCCTCATCCGCACGGCCGTGCGGGCCTGAATCGCTGCAGTGACCTCCGGCAGTAACAGTGTGTGGGTTGGATCCGCACGGCCGTGCAACTCATCCACACGGCCATGCGACTTCTGGTAACAGCAAATAAATACTCTAAAAACACTGTTCTGGTGCCGGAATCAAAATATTTTAGGTCTGGCCTGATTTTTTTTGCTTATCTGCATACAAATGGATCACCCGTTCTTGCAATTCGACGCCGACAAACAAAAAGAGCGGCCGTGTGTTAATCGACTACAAACCCTGTGGAACAGACAAGGCTAGATTGGTGAACCACGAAGGCTGAGTTGGGAAGCATTGCAAGCCTTGAACCAATCAGAAAGGCTTCAAGAAATGATCTCAATCCCGATGGCAAGGTTACTGAACATAGAGCGACCTGTTTACCTTGAGCTGACATTGGAATTTTTCGCTTCTTACGGATACGACAAGCCAAGGAGCGAAAACCCAGACTTCAGAAACGCAAAAATCATTCAGTTCGGGCTTGGGGGAAGATGGCATAAATGGTCCGTGGCAAAGCTTGGTAAAAAGTTGGGTATTTTACAGTGATGAAGATATAAACTCTGAGATTTTTACCAACATCTATAAGTTCAGCAGTGACGAGGAGAGGGCTGATTTTTGGGCTCACATAGCTGATGGGCTACCTTATGACGCTAGGAGAGCAAAAGCGTCGAAGCTGAGGAACCCGCTTCTTATGGTTCTTCACCAAGTCATGAGCCACACTATTTGCGGGCGCATGGACAGTTCTGGGAACTGTCCAACACCGGATCTGCTATTCTTGTGCTCCATCGTGAATGGGGTACACGTCAACCTCGTCGCCCGTATGGCATAATTTTTTATTAACAGCGCGGGGAGGTCGGTGAGCAGTGAAATTCACGGTGGGGAGTATGTGACCCAACTTGCTCATTCTATCGGGATTATGACTAAAAATGTGGTCGACCAATTGACACTGGTCCACTCAGGGGGTGAGGTGGACATTCGTTCCCTACGAGCGATGGGCTTGATTGTTGAAACTGGAAATGGCCCAAGGTTAAGGGGCCTACGTGGGGAGGTTTGGGACCCACTTCCACCCCTACCATCTGACGAAGAGCCGGACGTCTAAATGGAGCATGCCCAAGAGGCACATGCTCACGGGGATGCTTTCATCGTACCGCCACCAGAGCAGCAGCAGCATCAGTACCAGTACCAGCACCAGCCAGAATACTAGGCACATCAGGATTGGCCCCCTGGCATTCCCTCATATCCCGAGTCTACCAGCAGTTCCAGCAAATGCAGGTGAACCAGAACAGCATGAGGGATGAGATGCACGCTGGGTTCTCTTACATTTTCGGAGGGCTACACAACGCCTTCCCGAGTTACTTTGGCGATCCTCCACAGTTCCCATTTGGGAACCCCAGGCATGACGACGTGGGCCCATCTGGAGCCCACCAAGACGATGAGGAGAACTAGTAGGAGGTAAGAGTTTAGCTGACGAAACCGCTGGTGTCATTTATTATCTATCATTGTTTACTATTGTCTCTTTTCGGGGTTTTTCTTTTTTACTACTTTTCTTTAAAGAACCCCGCGGATATGTATTTCATTTTGTTTTGAAACACTTTATTAGTACTTACGTTACTTTATTTTCTAGCTTTTGGGATGAATCTTTATGTACCTAATATTTTGATCAAATGCGTTGCCTGTGTTTTGGTTAGTTTGATAAGTTTTGCAGGTACATGGAAATGCACACAGAGCCGGAAAGGAAAGAAAAAAAATTGGTCACGCCAAATATCTCCAAGTCTTTTTCCGCTCGAGGGGAGTATTATTCACCCTTTTTCACACTTCAGTTTCGCTAATTAATAACTGCGTAACTAATTTTTGATTCACATTGGGGACAATGTGAAATTCAAGTGTGGGGAGGGGTTTAACTTGTTACTTTGTTTGTCCTAAAAAAACAAAAAAAAGTTTAAATGAACGGTCAATTGTATTTCATTAAAAAAGCAGCTGATACGAGAAAAACCGGCAAGCCAAATTGATTTTTAAAAGGAGATGACATCTAAAAGCGTTACAAAAAAAAGAATAACTTGCATGCATATCTTTACATTTATACCCATTCCTTCAATTACGTGAGCATACTTGAGCCTTTAAATTTTTATCATGATTGTTTTTGTTCGGAATACGAGCGAGCCGGGTGTTTCATGTGATTTAGAACTTGTCATTAGTATACTTTTCAAAACCATGAATATGTGAAAAGAGCATGAATGTGATAGAGGCACCTAGGATACCCCTTTTATGTTAGCCTTTTTCTTTGATTAATTTCCTTAACCACCATTATCCCATTAGTAAACCATGTTGAGCCTATCTCCCATGTTTTTCCATTGACACCCATTTAACCCACTTAACCAAATTGAGCATTTTTATTGTTTAGCTTATTTTTGTTAAAACTCGGTTATGATTATTATCTAACTTGCAAATATTTAGTTTATTATAAAAAAGAGGAAGAAAGAAAATAGCAACAAAAATAGAAAAAAAAGGGGATCAAATAGGAGCAATTTTAGATGCTGAATGGTACAATCTCATTGACTAGCTCGATATGGTCATAATCGGTCGTTTATGCCCAACCTATGTATAGTTGTAAGTCATTTATGCTTGTTAGAAATAACCGTCGAGTTTTAACCTTTTAGCCACTTTTAAATGTCCCTTTCCTACCCGAAACCATTGCCTAACGTTACAACCCTCAAAGACCTCTTGATTATGCTTTTTCGCATGTTAGTTGGTGGAGATTAGATCTTTTAACAAGCTTATTATATTGCATGATTCATCGCCTTGGCATTGAGTGTTTTGCACATACACATTACATGTATGACTCATAAATATAACCGAGTGTGTGTGAACATTGTGAGAATGTGAAGATTTGCAAGTTAAGTCGATCGAAAGTGGAATAATTTCTTTTTGGTTATTTTTTCTTATATTCGCATTTGCTTGTTCGGTTTGATGTCGTTGATGTTGATTTTTTGGAAAAACAATTAACCGCCGGATATTTATATAGAAACGTTTGGGGCCTTCGTAGGCCCGCGTTCTTGTACTTCTTGTTTGCTTGAGGACAAGCAAAAGTTCAAATGTGCGGAGGTTGGATATACGTTAAAATATACATAATTTAGTCCCCCCTTTTGCCCCCGTTTTGTGCATTTTTGGATAAAACATCGTCGTATAGGTACTTAATCGGTCAATTTTATTTTCAGGTCCAAAACGACGTACCGCAGACAAAGTTGGAGAAAAAGTGGGATTAATGAACATTCCGGATAAATTCTGCAGATTCTGCTGAAGTTACAGATGCTACACGGCCATGAAACCCATTGGCACGACCGTGCGCGACTTGCGATCTCGGAAGCACTGACCGTGCGAGAGGCAGTGCAGCTCATTTCTTGACACGCACGGCCGTGCGGCTAATTGGCACGACCGTGCGCGACTAGATTGCGATCAACATGTAACCTGAAGACTTGGCACGGTCGAGCGACCCATTGGAACGACCGTGCACATCTGACTTTGCGCTCAAACATCCACTTGTCTACCCATACCCTGCAGTGATGTCATGTTGATGCGCACGACGGTGCGGATAAAGCGCACAACCATGCGGAATTGAATTTGTCTATAAAACAGAGCATTCACGACTGATCAAACTATTGGGTATTTTTCCAAGTTTCTGGGCGATTTCTGAGATCCGAGAGTTTTCTGATCAGGACGGTTTCAAGCCTCAAGGTTGCAAGAAGCTTATCATTCATCCAATCCATCAAATCCTTTCTTATTTATGGTTTGATTTCTTGTTCTTAATATATATTTTGATCACATTATTGAGCTGATGTTTATGTAATATTGTCATGAATATTAAGAAAAACACTTGTTTTATGATCAATATTTAGTTTGTTATCAAGTTAAAATGAAGCTCAGACAACTGTTCATGTTTGAATCTTGATGACCATATGGCAAACTTGGTTCATTGATGTTGGATTCTTGAATATGATTGTTTATCTTGGATGATTAGTAAATGGTTAGTTAGGATAAGTTGAACAAACTCCATAATTAATCATTTATTAGTAAGTTGTTAACTTGATTAATATGTTTACACCATGAAACTAGAAATGGGTATTAGTTTAATAAAAGATAATCTGATTTTGATCAAGAATGTTTTCTTACACAGAAGGGCTCTAACGGGTTAGATGTTGTTATTGCGGGTTCTTAATATAGGTCATAATCTTTGTTGAGTATTTTTGGCCAAAAAAACCAACTAGGTAGATTTATGTTTAAGACTTGCAAAATGGATAAGTTTGTGATATGATCTACGTTATACTTGTCTCGGAGGTTGTATTGTGTTTATCGGTATTGTTTTCCTTGATAAAGTGAGGTTAGAAAACTCTTAACGGATGACTAACTTATTTTTAAAGATTCACATGAAAATATATCAATAGCTCGCTAAAGAATAATTTTAGGTGGTTAAGTGTGTTTATCGCGTTAACTTTCCAAAGAATTATCATGCTCGGATTCCCGAAAGGATACTAGTTGTCTTTATAATTGGAAAATTGATCAAGTGCCTTTGTGACATTTTTGATAGCATGCTTATGTTGTTTATAAAACAAGACAAAAGAAAAAGAAATTATATTTTTGTATTTGAAGTCTTATATATTTTAGATATATTTTCAGAAATTTTCATGTAAAAAACCATTTCACATATCTTTTTACCGGTAGACAAATGACAACGGTTTAGTACATAGGCGACTGCCCGCGTCCATGGATCGACATCTGGTTCTTACTCATACTTTACTACATATACGATAAGGTACACTTGTCCTTTTGTGTGTATTTTAATTTAAGGTAGAAACTATTTTTATAAATATTAAAACCGAATTCGTGTGTAAAATTCATTGTAAAATGTGTGTATATACGCACACGTCAAGTTTTTGGCGCCGTTGCCAGGGAACCCGGTTGACCTTTGGGACGATCCGAGTCACTTCTTTACCGGTGTATATGCTTGTGAATATTTGTTTATAATTATTTATTTGTTCCTTCGTTTGTATATATATATATATATATATATATATATATTTGCAAGATTGATATTTATTTGCACGCCCAAATTCGAAAATAAATTGATTGGCTAAAATAATAATAATAATAATAATAATATTTTATTAATAAAATATTGTTTAATATTATATTATAATTTATTTAATCGTTTCGGGATGTGCTTATCCCTTCCTTACAGGTTGATGTCCTCAACCCCCGCACCCGCTGCTGCTGAGCCATCTGACGAAGAGGAACGCGACCTACGGAGGAGTATGAGACTTCGAGAAAGGTCCCGTGTTGTTGCACAACTTATCTCAGCTGTAGTAGACAAGCCGGAGATACCTGCTGAGAGTGAAAACTCAGAGGTCGAAGGGGGGAGCACCATGGCAGACGACGACCGGCCGTCTGGGAGGCGAAGGCCTGTAGCCTAGTATTGCCCGACCGACTGTGGTGGCACCGAATTTCGAGATTAAATCCAGCATCATTAACATGTTGCAAAATTCGGTGCAGTTTGATGGAAAGGAACACGAGGACCCAGGTCGATATATTGCTGCATTTCTTGAGGTATGCTCTACTTTCAAGATTCGAGACGTTTCTGACGATGCAATCCGATTGCGGCTCTTTCCGTTCTCTTTGCGAGACAAAGCTCGAGCTTGGCTTTTATCACTTTCCGCAGGATCCATTACTACCTGGAATGAAATGGCGGAGCTGTTTATGCAAAAGTACTTCCCTCTAGAGAAAACAACTAAGTTGAAGAAGGTATCATGACATTTCGACAGGATGATGGAGAGTCCTTACACGCTGCTTGGGAGAGGTTTAGAGATCTTCTTATTGATGTCCCACATCATGGTTTGTCCAAAAGGCAACTGGTATTAACCTTCTACCAAGGACTTAACTATGATTCGCAGGAGCGTTTGGACATGTATGCATGGGAGATCTTGGAACGAAGACACCAAATGAAGCTTACGCGATTATCGAGAAAGCGACTTCGAAGTCTAGTTCTCGTCAAGCCGTAGAGAGAGCTAGGACATCATCTCGGTATGGAGTTCATGCTGTTGATACATACACGGCCCTTACTACTCAGATTGGAGCCCTTGCTGCAAAAATCGATCAAGCTCATAATATTTCGCGGGTTCAGTTTTCATGCGAGCAGTGTGGGATTTCACACGAGTTGGGTGCTTGCGAACAGGGTGTTATGTTTACAGGCCACGAGGAGGTAGATTGTCTGGGTAATCAAACTAGACCCCAAAATAACCCCTATAGCAACACATATAATCCGGGATGGAAGAATCACCCAAACTTTGGGTGGAAGGGTGGTTCAGCTAACCAAAACCCACTCGGGTATACTCAGCGCGCTCCTGCTCCACAGCAATCCTACGGTCAATCTTTTCAGTCTCAGAGTCGCCCCTACCACCCGCATTCAAATATGTACCATAATCAGGGTGCCGGGAGTAGTACCCAGCAACAAGCCCCTCAAAATAACTCAAAGCCGGAGGATATGATGGCACAGCTTTTGAGCAACTCAAACAGTGTGAACCAGTTGGCTGAAAAGCGTTATCAGCAGCACGAGGAGCGTTTCATGGCCCAAGAAGGGGAGATGAGGAGTCAGAAGGCCTCCATTCAAGCCATTGAGAATCAAGTAGACCAGTTAGCTAAGATGTTTTCGGAGAGACCTCAGGGCGATCTTCCGGGCAATACGGAACCCAACCCAAGAGGGCATGTTAATGTTGTAATGACGAGGAGTGGTAAAGCCACGGGACCTGACATATCGGACTCACCACCGATCACTGAGACGGTCCATACTAACGCTTCGGACGAGGTGCACACTAGGCGAGTTCCAGCAAGTACAGCACAGCTCCAGAAGCCAGTTATAGATTATACTCCTCCAGTTCCGTACCAGTGCAGACTAAAGAAGCAAAGGAATGAAGAACAATTTGGTAAGTTTCTTGAGATGTTCAAACAGTTGCATATAAACATACCATTTGTTGAAGCGTTGGATCAAATGCCCAAATACGCTAAGTTTCTGAAGGACATCCTCACAAATAAGCAAAAGCTCGAGGACATGTCGTGTGTTTTAATGAATGAAAATTGTTCGGCTATTCTTCAAAATCGTTTACCCGAAAAGATGGGAGACCCGGGCAGTTTCATCCTTCATTGCCTTATAGGCAGCATGTCTGTCAGCCATGCATTGGCTGATTTGGGAGCAAGCATAAACCTTATGTCGTATAAGGTTTTTGCTAAACTAGATGTAGGTGAGCCGTCACCTACGAGGATGAGTATTCGACTTGCTAATAGATCGATCAAGTATCCGCACGGGTTTGTCGAAAATATGCTAGTTAAGATTGACAAATTCGTGTTTCCCGTAGATTTTGTCATTCTGGACATGGATGAAGACTCTAAGGTGCCTTTGATACTCGGACGCCTGTTTGTCAATACCACGAGAACGATTGTAGATGTGGCCGTAGGCCAAATCACGCTCCGAGTTAATGATGAGCATGTGACCTTCGACATTAAACAGTCGATGCAGCACCCATAAAGACAAGATGATACGCTTTATTATGTCGACATTGTCGATACCTTTGTGAACTCTCATTTTCAAGGAACCATTGAGGAGATCGATTCGGATATGCACAAACTTGAGCAGCCGGTTTGTTAAGTCGATGATTATGCTTCCCATAGTCCAGACAGATTTGTGGAGATTGATTATGAAGTTGAAGGAAAGTTGAAGCCTTCAGTTGAGGATCCGCCATCATTGGAGTTGAAACAACTCCCGCCACATCTCGAGTATGCATTTCTAGATGAGGAATGTCGTCTGTCGGTCATTATTTCATCATCCTTAGAGGAAGAGGAGAAGAGAAAACTTCTCGAGGTACTGAAACTTCATAAGAAAGCCATGGCGTGGAAGATTATGGACATCAAAGGCATAAATCCCTCCTTTTGCACTCATAAAATTATGATGGATGATGATTACAAGCCGTGTGCGCAACCTCAGAGGCGGTTAAACCCGAATATGCAAGACATCATAAAGAAAGAGGTGATCAAGTTACTAGATGCAGGGTTAATATATCATATCTCTGATTCAGTTTAGGTGAGCCCTGTGCAAGTAGTGCCCAAGAAAGGAGGCGTAACTGTAGTCTTAAACGACAGGAATGAGTTTATTCCGACCCGTACCATCACCAGATGGAGAGTTTGCATCGACTTTAATGACGCCACCCGCAAGGACCACTTCCCGCTTCCATTCATCGATCAGATGTTGGAACGTCTGTCGGGGAAGTCATTTTATTGTTTTCTGGATGGGTTTTTGGGTTATTTCCAAATTCCAATTGCTCCTGAGGATCAGGAGAAGACTACTTTCACCTGCCCCTTCGGCACATTCGCCTACCGGCGTATGCCTTTTGGGTTATGCAATGCACCGGCTACATTTCAGCGCTACATGGTTTCCATTTTCCACGACATGATTGAGGACTCCATGGATGTGTTCATGGATGATTTTTCTGTTTTTGGGAATTCTTATGATCATTGTTTGAAAATTTTGAAAAAGATGCTGATGAGGAGCGAAGAGACCAATCTTGTGCTCAACTGGGAGAAGTGTCACTTCATGGTGAAAGAAGGGATAGTTCTCGGGCACAGGATCTCGCAAGCGGGATTGGAGGTTGATCCAGCCAAAGTGGATGTTATTTCTAAACTTCCACCCCTACCTCAGTCAGAGCAGTTAGGAGTTTCCTTGGTCATGCTGGGTTCTACAGGCAATTCATTAAAGACTTTTCAAAAATCGCAAGACCCATGACCCGTTTGTTGGAGAAGGATGCTCCGTTTGTGTTTTCGGAAGAATGCCTAACGGCATTCAATTTGTAAAGTGAAGGCTTGTTGAAGCCCCTATTTTTGTTGCACCAGAATGGGAGTTGCCGTTTGAGATTATGTGCGACGCCAGCGACTTCGCTATAGGGGCAGTCTAGGGACAACGAAAGGAAAGGCACTTTCATCCTATATACTACGCTAGTAAGACCTTGCACGATGCGCAAGAAAACTACACTACTATGGAGAAGGAGCTTTTGGCGGTAGTTTTCGTGTTTGATAAGTTTAGATCGTACCTTGTGTTGTCCAAGACTATTGTATACACGGATCACACCGCTATTCGATATCTTTTCAGCAAACAAGACGCAAAACCACGTCTGATTAGATGGATTCTGTTGCTGCAAGAATTCGATATCGAGATTCAAGATAAGAAGGGTGCGCTGAACATTGCGGTCGATCATCTCTCGAGACTCGAGCGTGGAGATTCCGAGGAGACGTGGAGGGAACCAATAAACGAAAATTTCCCCCATGAGTTCCTCATGAGCGTGGAGGTGAGAGATGAGTCGCCCTGGTTTGCCGACTTCGTGAACTATCTAGCCTGTGGAATCCTTGTCAAGGGATTAACGCATCAGCAGAAGAGGAAGTTCTTTGCAGACCTTAAGCATTATATTTGGGATAACCCATTCTTATTTCGAGTCGTAGCGGATCACGTGATTCGTAGATGTGTGTTTGGAGAGGAGGCAGACGACATTCTGCGCCAATGTCATGAAGGGCCTACCAGAGGTCACCACGGAGCCAACTACATCGCGAAGAAGGTTTTAGATGCCGGTTTTTATTGGCCTACAATTTTTCATGATGCGTAGAAGTTGGCGCGAGCATGCGATGCATGCCAGAGGGCATCAGATCTATCCGCGCGCAACGAAATGCCTCAGAATTCGATCCAGGTGTGTGAAGTATTCGATGTTTGGGGAATTGACTTCATGGGTCCATTCCCATCCTCACGCGGTAATAAGTATATCCTTGTAGCTGTAGACTACATGTCAAAATGGGCCGAGGCGCAAGCCTTACCCACAAATGATGCCTGAGTAGTCGTGAGGTTCTTGAAAAGCTTGTTAGCCCGGTTTGGTGCCCCGAAGGCACTAATCAGTGACCGTGGAACGCATTTCTGCAATGCACAACTAGAGAAAGCCCTGTCTCGATATAGTGTTCATCACAGACTAGCCACACCATACCATCCCCAAACGAGCGGGCAGGTAGAGGTTACAAACTGGGGACTGAAGAGGACCCTTGAGCGGTCGGTGGGTCAGAAACGCAAGGATTGGTCAGACAAGCTGGATGAGGCGCTTTGGACTTTTCGAACCGCGTACAAAATGCCTATAGGGACTACTCCGTATAGGCTGGTTTACGGGAAATCGTGTCATGTGCTAGTCGAGTTGGAGCACAAGGCGTGGTGGGCGTTAAAGATTGCAAATTTGGATATGAAGAGCGGCGGTGAGGCTCGCTTCTCGCAGATCCATGAGCTTGAAGAATTAAGAAACCACGCCTACGAGAACTCTTGCTTATATAAAGAGCGCACAAAAGACTACATGATAAGCGCTTAAAAGATCACAAGGAGTTCCAAGTAGGAGATCTCATACTGTTGTTCAACTCGAGGCTTAGGTTGTTCCCCGGGAAGTTGAAGACCCGATGGACGGGGCCGTACACAGTCAAGGAAGTATTTCCCTACGGCACTATAGTCATCGAGGACTCAAACGGGGTAACGTTCAAAGTCAACGGTCATCGGCTAAAGCTTTATGTTAACGGACCGGTTGACTCGGCAGTGGAGGTCATTGAACTCCACGCCGCGCACGTGTAATAAGTGTGGGGAGGAGAGTCCAGCTATCGACTCGCGGAGAAAAAATTTAGCAAGCGTGATTTGCACGCTAAGGGTAAATATGTAATTATGTTAATATTTAGTCCTTATTTCGCGATTTCTTCGTTTTTCATTAAGTTATAGGTTTTCCATGTTTTGATTCAAGCCTTAGAGAGTTCTGTGGTTGAAACGATGTTCAAACGGCTAAAACTCTTGAAAAGTTGGTAATTTTGTCGAAAATACAAAGCTGGGTGCATTTTCTGCAAAAATCTGCAGACTGCCAGATGTCGCACGGCCGTGCAACTGATCCGCATGACCGTGCACCTCAGAGTTGCATCTGCAAGGAACGTCCATGCGGACTGACTTCACGGACACGCACTACCGTGCGCCTAACCACACGACCATGCGGCCCGAGATCACTGAACTTGGGTGCTGAGTTTCCAAATCCGCATGACCGTGCACATCTACGCAAGGCCATAGTGACTTTTTCTGACAGTTTGTTCAGCGAGTATAAATACGCGTGTTTCAGAAAAAGACAACTCTCATTCGAAACCCTATCTGCATTGCCGTTTCCACACCCACACTCTCTCAAAAATCACAACTTTTTGCAAGGATTTTCCGTAATCTTCAATCAAGGTATGAATCCCCTTTACGTTTTGCATCTTTAATTCTGTTTTAGGAGTAGATTAGGGTTCTTGTTCAAGAAATTTTTAGGGTTTTCTTCATAAACGACAATCAAACCCTGTTCTTGACAAAATTAGGCGAATCAAGGTCTCAATCAGGAAACATCGGTCTATTGACTAAGAAAATATCTTATTTATGGTTAAACAGCCGAATTCAGTGAATGGACCTGGTTTTTAGGAACTGCAGACGATGCACGACCGTGCGCCTCATCCGCACGGCCGTGCGGGCCTGAATCGCTGCAGTGACCTCAGGCAGTAACAGTGTGTGGTTTGGATCCGCACGACCGTGCAACTCATCCGCACGGTCGTGCGGCTTCTGGTAACAGCAAACAGAATACTCTAAAAACACTGTTCTGGTGCCGGAATCAAAATTTTTAGGTCTGGCTTGATTTTTGTTGTTTATCAGCATACAGATGGATCACCCATTCTTGCAATTCGACGCCAACAAACAAAAAGAGCGGTCGTGTGTTAATCGACTACAAACCCTGTGGAACACACAAGGCCAGATTGGGGAACCACGAAGGCTGTGTTGGGAAGCATTGCAAGCCTTGAACCAATCAGAAAGGCTTCAAGAGATGATCTCAATCCCGATGGCAAGGTTACTGAACATAGAGCGACCTGTCTACCTTGAGCTGACATTGGAATTTTTCACTTCTTACGGATACGACAAGCCAAGGAGCGAAAACCCAGACTTCAGAAACACAAAAATCATTCAGTTCAGGCTTGGGGAAGATGGCACAAATGGTCCGTGGCAAAGCTTGGTAAAAAGTTGGGTATTTTACAGTGATGAAGATATAAACTCTGAGATTTTTACCATCATCTACAAGTTCAGCAGCGACGAGGAGAGGGTTGATTTTTGGGCTCACATAGCTGATGGGCTACCTTATGATGCTAGGAGAATAAAAGCGTCGAAGCTGAGGGACCCGCTTCTTAGGGTTCTTCACCAAGTCATGAGCCACACTATTTGTGGGCGCATGGACAGTTCTGGGAACTGTCCCACACCGGATCTGCTATTCTTGTACTCCATCGTGAATGGGGTACACGTCAACCTCGCCGCCCGTATGGTGGAATTTTTTATTAACAGCGCGGGGAGGTCGGTGAGCAGTGAAATTCACGGTGGGGAGTATGTGATCCAACTTGCTCATTCTATCGGGATTATGACTAAAAATGTGGTCGACCAATTGACACTGGTCCACTCAGGGGGTAAGGTGGACATTCGTTCCCTACAGGCGATGGGCTTGATTGTTGATACTGGAAATGGCCCAAGGTTAAGGGGCCTACGTGGGGAGGTTTGGGACCCACTCCCACCCCTACCATCTGACAAAGAGCCGGACGTCTAAATGGAGCATGCCCAAGAGGCACATGCTCACGGGGATGCTTTCATCGGACCGCCACCAGAGCAGCAGAAGCATCAGTACCGGTACCAGCACCAGCCAGAATACTAGGCACATCAGGATTGGCCCCCTGGCATTCCCTCGTATCCAGAGTTCTACCAGCAGTTCCAGCAAATGCAGGTGAACCAGAACACCATGAGGGATGAGATGCACGCTGGTTTCTCTTACATTTTTGGAGGGCTACACAACGCCTTCGAGTTACTTTGGCGATCCTCCACAGTTCCCATTTGGGAACCCCAGGCATGACGACGCGGGCCCATCTGGAGCCCGCCAAGATGATGAGGAGGACTAGTAGGAGGGAAGAGTTTAGCTTACGAAACCGCTGGTGTCATTTATTATTTATCATTGTTTATTATTGTCTCTTTTCGGGGTTTTTCTTTTTACTACTTTTCTTTAAAGAACCCCGCGGATATGTATTTCGTTTTGTTTTGGAACACTTTATTAGTACTTATGTTACTTTATTTTCTAGCTTTTGGGATGAATCTTTTTGTACCTAATATTTTGATCAAATGTGTTGCCTGTGTTTTGGTTAGTTTGATAAGTTTTGCAGGTACATGGAAATGTACACAGAGCCGGAAAGGAAAGAAAAAAAAATGGTCACGCCAAATATCTCCATGTCTTTTTCCGCTCGAGGGGAGTATTATTCACCCTTTTTCACACTTCAGTTTCGCTAATTAATAACTGCGCAACTAATTTTTGGATTCACATTGGGGAATGTGAAATTCAAGTGTGGGGAGGGGTTTAACTTGTTAACTTTGTTTGTCCTAAAAAAACAAAAAAAAAAGTTTAAATAAACGGTCAATTGTAGTTCATTAAAAAAGCAGCTGATACGATAAAAACTGGCAAGCCAAATTGATTTTTAAAAGGAGATGACAACTAAAAGCGTGACAAACAAAAGAAAAACTTGCATGCATATCTTTACATTTATACCCATTCCTTCAATTACGTGAGCATACTTGAGCCTTTAAATTTTTATCATGCTTGTTTTTGTTCGGAATACGAGCGAGCCGGGTGTTTCCTGTGATTTAGAACTTGTCATTAGTATACTTTTCAAAACCATGAATTTGTGAAAAGAGCATGAATGTGATAGAGGCACCTAGGATACCCCTTTTGTGTTAGCCTTTTCTTTGATTAATTTCTGTAACCACCATTATCCCATTAGTAAACCATGTTGAGTCTATCTCCTATGTTTTTCCATTGACACCCAAATAACCCACTTAACCAAATTGAGCCTTTTTATTGTTTAGCTTATTTTTGTTAAAACTCGGTTATGATTATTATCTAACTTGCAAATATTTAGTTTATTATAAAAAAGAGAAAGAAAGAAAATAGCAACAAAAATAGAAAAAAAGGGGACCAAATCGGAGCAATTTTAGATGTTGAATGGTACAATCTCATTGACTAGCTCGATATGGTCATAATCGGCCGTTTATGCCTAACATATGTATAGTTGTAAGTCATTTATGCTTGTTAGAAATAACCGCCGAGTTTAACATTTTAGCCAATTTTACATGTCCCTTTCCTACCTGAAACCATCGCCTAACGTTACAACCCTCAAAGACCTCTTGATTATGCTTTTTTGCATGTTAGTTGGTGGAGATTAGATCTTTTAACATGCTTATTATATTGCATGATTCATCGCCTTGGCATCGAGTGTTTTGCACATACACATTACATGTATGACTCATAAATATAACCGAGTGTGTGTGAACATTGTGAGAATGTGAAGATTTGCATGTTAAGTCGATCGAAAGTGGAATAATTGCTTTTTGGTTATCTTTTCTTATATTCGCATTTGCTTGTTCGTTTGATGTCGTTGATGTTGACTTTTTGGAAAAACAATTAACCGCCGGATATTTATATAGAAACGTTTGGGACCTTCGTAGGCCCGCGTTCTTGTACTTCTTATTTGCTTGAGGACAAGCAAAAGTTCAAGTGTGCGGAGGTTTGATATACGTTAAAATATACATAATTTAGTCAACCATTTTACCCCCGTTTTGTGCATTTTTGGCTAAAACATCGTCGTATAGGTACTTAATCGGTCAATTTTATTTTCAGGTCCAAATCGACGTACCGTAGACAAAGTTGGAGAAAAAGTGGGATTAACGAACATTCCGGATAAATTCTACAGATTCTGCTGAAGTTACAGATGCCGCACGGCCGTGCAACCCATTGGCACGACCGTGCACGACTTGCGATCTCGGAAGCACTGACCGTGCGAGAGGCAGTGTAGCTCATTTCTCGACACGCACGACTGTGCGGCCAATTGGCATGACCGTGCGTGACTAGATTGCGATCAACATGTAACCTGAAGACTTGGCACGGTCGAGCGACCCATTGGCACGACCGCACACATCAGACTTTGCCGCTCAAACATCCACTTGTCTACCCATACCCTGCAGTGATGTCATGCTGATGCGCACGGCGGTGCCGGATAAAGCGCACAGCCATGCGGAATTGAATTTGTCTATAAAACAGAGCATTCGCGACTGATCAAACTTTGGGTATTTTTCCAAGTTTCTGGGCGATTTCTGAGGTCCGAGAGTTCTCTGATCAGGACGGTTTCAAGCCTCAAGGTTGCAAGAAGCTTATCATTCATCCAATCCATCAAATCCTTGCTTGTTTATGGTTTGATTTCTTGTTCTTAATATATATTTTGATCACATTTGCAAGCATTGAGCTGATGTTTATGTAATATTGTCATGAATATTAAGAAAAACACTTGTTTTATGATCAATATTTAGTTTGTTATCAAGTTAAAATGAAGCTCAGACAACGTTTAAATCTTGATGATCATATGGCAAACTTGGTTCATTGATGTTGGATTCTTGAATATGATTGTTTATCTTGGATGATTAGTAAATGGTTAGTTAGGATAAGTTGAACAAACTCCATAATTAATCATTTATTAGTAAGCTGTTAACTTGATTAATATGTTTACACCATGAAACTAGAAATGGGTATTAGTTTAATAAAAGATAATCTGATTTTGATGAAGAATGCTTTCTTGCACAGAAGGGCTCTAACGGGTTAGATGTTGTTATTGCGGGTTCTTAATATAGGTCATAATCTTTGTTGAGTATTTTTGGCCAAAATAACCAACTAGGTAGATTTATATTTAAGGCTTGCAAAATGGATAAGTGTTTGTGATATGATCTACGTTATGCTTGTCTAGGTGGTTGTATTGTGTTTATCGGTATTGCTTTCCTTGATAAAGTGAGGTTAGAAAACTTTTATTGGATAATTAACTTATTTTTAAAGATTCACGTGAAAATATATTAATAGCTCGCTAAAGAATAATTTTAGGTGGTTAAAGTGTATTTATCGCGTTAACTTTCCGAAGAATTATCATGTTAGGATTCCCGAAAGGGATACTAGTTATCATTATAACTGGAAAATTGATCAAGTGTCTTTGTGACATTTTTGATAGCATGCTTATATTGTTTAAAACAAGACAAAAGAAAAAGAGATTATATTTTTGTATTTGAAGTCTTATATATTTTAATATATTTTTAGAAATTTTCATGTAAAAACTATTTCACATATCTTTTTACCGGTAGACAAATGACAACAGCCTAGTACATAGGCGACTACCCGCGTCCATGGATCGACATCTGGTTCTTACCCATACTTTACTACATATACGATAGGGTACACTTGTCCTTTTGTGTGTGTTTTAATTTAAGGTAGAAATCATTTTTATAAATATTAAAACCGAGTTTGTGTGTAAAAATTCATTGTAAAAATGTGTATATATACGCACACGTTAGTAAGCACTGCAAGAGCGCCTTCACAGAAGAAGACCGGAAAAAAATTTTGTCATCCTGGGGGAGATTGTGTGAGTCTCCATCAATACTCATATACGAGTACAACTTGCGCAACCTGCAAAAGCGATTTGTGAAGTGCAAACGTTCAAGTAAGTTTTTGTAATAAAATGTGACCTACCTGTGTACAATTAGTTAATTATTGATACTTTTTAGGGGTGTTTACGTACGTGTATGATAACTGGCTGAAAGACTACAAGGAAATGTTCGTCTTTGTGTGGACTGACCAGAGTCGCAACTTCGGGCAGTGTACCACAAACAGAGTTGAGAGTCAACACGAGAATTTAAAGAGATTCGTCTAAGATAGGAGCTCGTTGGACCGTATAGTAGGTTGTGTTAAGGATATAGTTGAAACCCAATACGGTGAAATAAAGAGGAGCTTTCGAGAAAGCATCGTAAAAATAATGAACCACCACAAAAACCCGTTATTTGACCACCTACGTGGAAAAGTTTCCCATACAACGCTTGACTTGTTGAGTGTAGAGCTACTTAGGAAACTAGACGTGTTGCAGTGGTTTCATTCATCTTGTGGATGTCAGATGTGTTACAGCTGTAGGTTGTCGTGTGCTTGTAGGCTGGAAAAGTACGTACGTGCGGGTAATACTTGCTAAACGTGAAGTGATGTGTGTTATATATGTCCGTTATTCATGTGACTTTAACAGTGCATTGTTTTAACTATGCAAAGCATCCGATTCAACTCGAAGACGTAGACATCTTCTGGCAGAATCTTAACTTTCAGCCATGTAAATTGATATCGGATGATGTTGATGTGGTAGAAGAGCTGAATATGGTTCGGCAACAGTTAGAGTCACACCCCCTGCTCAGAAAAAAGCTTGCTGGGAAAGATTAAACCGGTGTTAACTCCAACCAAATCCACCAAGAAACCATCGGCTGTCCAACAAAATACTCATGGACGACCAACAACAAAGCAAGCATAACTTCGGTTTGACGATGCCCCTTGCCATAGCTCGTACGTTCCGTCCCAGGGTTCCCAACAAAGTACATACGTTGCCCCCACCACAGCTCGTACATTCCATCCCAGGCCACTCAACAGTCAATCATAAATTCTCAAAAACCCAGAGCGGGGCGAAGCCGTTCAACGACTTCTAAACAAAGAGAGATTCGAGACGATAACGGTTTTAAGTTGATAGTGGGCGACGAGTATGTGTCAACCATCAAAAGGTCTAAGTCTCTCCTTTTGACATTGTTTCACACGTACATCTTGTGCATACAAGATGTGAGGCCAGACGGTCATTGTGGGTTTCGGTCTGTGGCTGTGGGCTTGGGTATGGGAGAACGTTCATGGAGCCACATTCGAAAAGACCTTCTACAAGAGATGGATCATAACGCATCGATCTGGGTGCCAGTATTTGAAGCATAGGAGGAAGGATATTTTAACACGTCATCAGAGCCTAATCTGGAATTCAGTGGAGCGTTGTCCCCCCACTCAGTGGATGGACTTCCCCCTTGCAGGGCTTCTTATCGCACAAAGGTGCGGTATCGTGGTTCACCTGTTAAGCATCGATGGTTGTTCCACCTTCTTCCCGATAATGAATCCTCCGAAGGATCGAGAACCACGAACGATAACGCTTGCACATATTAATAATAACCACTTCATACATATTAAGTTGGAAGGCTAATTTCCAATGCCGACAATAAACGGGCTATGGTTGACTACCAAAGCGCCGCTGCAGAATAATGGCTATACATGTACACGCCCCATTTAGAATGGTATACCTTGATAATGAATCCCCCCCAAATCCAAACCCGAGTATTAATTACGTCGACAGTGAATCAGAAGAATGAGTATTCGTATAGTTAACTCGAATTTTGTATACTTAATACGATTTTTTGTATACTTAATACGATTTTTTGTATATTTAATACGAATTTTTGTATAGTTCATACGATTTCTTGTATAATTTATATGAATTTTTGTATACTTAATACAAAGTTTTTTATAGTGAATATGTTAATTGTATAATTAATAAGATTTTTTAATAATTAATAAGTTTTTTATAATTAATATGATTTTCTATGTAAAAGGGAAAGAAAACAATTTGGCATATACGACTCGTCTAGACCTAGACGTGCCGTCTATTTTTTGCCACAAGAACATTTTACCCCTGGATTGCACTCCGCTTGGGCCAAATTCAGGGGCAAAGGGTAATATTGACGAACTAGACGACCCGTCTAGACCTAGACGCCGCGTACAGATTTGAGCGGCAACTTTCAAACTGCCAAGTTTTTGAATATTAAAGGGGAGTGGTAAATTACCATTTTACCCCTGAATTAGACCTAGACGGATGGCAATTCAGGGGTAAAATGGTAATTAACCATTGGACTAGCCGGGACGTCTAGACCTTTACGCCACGTCTTTGCCGGATGCACGTCGAATCGCACGCCGCAGTCGACTGGGATGCGATCGAGGCGATTGGTGAGACGCAGAGACTGCGTTTTTTCATTCCCGTTGATTCACCGTGGCACCGTCTGTTTGACTTGGCTGGCACGCTGAGTTTTAGGGAGCTGCTCATCAAGTTCCTGTCGACATTCACGGTTCACCCTCCACAGATCGACCAGCCGCCTCCCCAGCCACAGGCTCCTCCCCCTTCGCCTGAGGTTTCATTTAGGCTTACAGTGTGTGGCGTTCGATGACGCTTGCTGAGTTTGTCGTTCATAGCGGTATATACCTGCAGGAGGAGATTGCTACGGATGTTTATACGCAGGGGGTAGTGGTGGTGGATAGACCCACTCTTTTAAGATTTTGGGAGGTGGTCGCAGGGTATGACACTTGGGAGCATGTCAGGGCGAAGGGGAGGATTTCACACGTTGACGACCCGTTGTACAGGTACGTACGTTTATTACAGTAATTATTTGATTATTATTGTGATGAATTAATTTTCGTATTTCGCTAACAATATGTGCAGGTATCTACATTCGGATGCTCGCTACGTCTATTACCGCTTGTGGACACAGCCGTGAGTGGTGTACGAGCACCGACTTATTTTTCTGCTATTGCCTATTGTACAGGAGGCCGTGCGCACTTGGGCACGGTCTCGCCAATACTTCGCCTCCGCCCATCACCGGTAGGAGTGCAGATTTTTGTACGGCGGGGCGTACGTCACCGTGATTGCCCGGTCGTTGGGTCATCTGCAGGGGACAGACCCACACTTGCGGCTGGCCATACCGTTGACGCGGATGGGTTTTCAGACCTTGCGGGGGATGAAGCTGGTAAAGAGGTTCGGCGTGCTTGGCGAGCGGTTTAAAACCCGCGCAGGTGAGCCATGGATTCCGGAGGCGCTGCTAGATCACTTCGATCCAGTTTATCCGCCGACAGATGAGGCGGCGGTCGTTCAGGAGCCTCCGGTGGATTTAGACGGACCGGCACCGCCACCACCACCACCACCTCCCGGGCGCCCCGGTTTCCGCAGCACTTTATTCCAGGTCATGCCCCGGGAGGTGCAGCATACACGCACTTACGAGCCGACTTTGATAGGCTTTTGGATCTCATGGGCTGGGTGTATCTAGAGTTACAGGATAGACGAGAGAGAGACGGGTTACCTCCTATACCGCTCCCACCACCTCGAGCACCATATCATCAGCAGCAGCCGTAGCAGCCAGATCCTGACTCCGACTCG
This sequence comes from Scalesia atractyloides, assembly GCA_947069175.1. Classification (NCBI taxonomy): domain Eukaryota; kingdom Viridiplantae; phylum Streptophyta; class Magnoliopsida; order Asterales; family Asteraceae; genus Scalesia; species Scalesia atractyloides. Next base: position 37,250,011 of record CAMTDV010000116.1, read on the forward strand.
TATGTATAGACGTTTTGTATTTAGTATTCAGCTGTACATATACATATTATGAATGTACAAAGTTATGTTATATGTGTTGTATTTAACTTTGTTTTTAGTTATTCGATTACTATATGATTGTTTGTGTTAAGTCGACATTGAATGTAATACGGAAACATAATAATTTTCAAGATTTTAAGTAATATTTACACGATAGAATATTTGCATTCTTCTTAAAATGTTGAAAACAATATTAAATTTAAATATTATATTTAAAAAAATAAAATGTAAAAACAATTAAATATTTAAACGATCGAAAACGCTAACTTATTTTTATACAAAAAACAAAACTTTTTAAAAACTTTTTAAAATTTAAAATCTCAAACTACACCACCAAAAAACATCAACCTCCAACAACAACCAATTTACTCAACCAAAACACCAATTTTCAACCTCCAACAACAACCAATTTACTCCACCAAAACACCCCTTTTTCAACTAAAAAAACCATGGTCCTAGACGGGTCGTCTAGATCTAGACGGCCCGTCTACACCCATAAATTTCTACGCCCTGCCATTCACCTGCTGACTCCTAAAAATCAGTGCCTAAACGACCCGTCTTGAACACCAAAATGTCCAAATAAGCAGGAGGGGTATCCAAATAAATTGAGACTTTTAGAAAGAGACTACTAAAGTTATTGGTGGGAACACGAAAATCAGAAGCTAGAGCCTGGCCCACTTGTGTTTATGATCCACAAAAAGGCAGTTAGAATTAAATAAAACTATACTATTTATGACTGGGCCGGCTGGATTATCAGATAAACATTGGGCGGGACCCACATGCTGGCTTGTAACGCTGAAGGAGGCCCGTTGTGAATTTATATTTGAGTCCAACCAAAACACCTTTTAATGGCCGATCCGTATTATTAGATTAAAGGAAAACACCTCATACGGGCACGGCTGAACAGAAGGAGTTCTACAAGGTACGGATACAGAAGGTTTAGAGAGAGAATATCATTCAAGGAAATTGGTTCAAGTTCAAGATTTGTGTCAGGGTTCTCAAACTAGTTAGTTTCGTTTTTATATCTTTATTTTATTCAAACTCATGAACATGATTTACTATTGGTATGAGACTTGTTTCTTGTTCTTGATTTAAAGTTTTGATTTTTATTATGGATGTTTAATTATTTTATGGATTGTTTATGTTAAAGTAGTCGACTTGATTATCGGTTTGATGTATATGCATGCTTAGGTTTATTCAATTGCCTTTTATTGCTTAGTATGAGTTTTGGTGAATGTCTTTCACATAATAGGTTTTAGCTAGATTATAATATACTATTGTGATCTTTTTGGTTAATCGGCTATATACCTTAGAAGCAGTAATTGATAGTTAGATAAGTATAAGTGGTTTAAAAATCTCAATAGTTGTGAGGTGCGAGTTTATTGTTAGGTCTAAACCAGTAAACTGTTAGGTAGGGTCTTTGTGAGAAGTTTGAACTAGTTTCCTTACTGATTGTTGTCTAATAAGTCAAATTAAGAAATCAAGTTTATCCTAGGTTTATAGCCTGTGAGGGAATAGATCGGATTAGGATACTTTCGTAAACCACTTAGATAACCCGTGAGCGAGTCTAGACCAACCGGTGTCCATGACAGCATTTAGAGCTCCATAAGTGTCTTCTTGTGAAGGTCGGGGGTCTTGTTCGGTGTCTCGATAGGTTTAGCATTAAAAGATCTCGGTTCCATAATAATTAACATCCTAATAAAACATAACTAGCACAATCCAAGATTCTAGTCTAAGTAGTCTTCACCATCATCTGAGTAAACCAAGTTCGCCCATGTCTAGTTAACTTAGTTAATTAATTCAATTAATTTGCACTTTTAGGATATTTATACCCCCCCCCCCCGGGGCAAACAGAAAAACAATAGAGTTGAGTCAGTCTTAGATAAGTTAGTTGAGTCTAATTAACGTAATTGGAGAGTCTTGTGGGTTCGATACTCGGACTTATGTTTGTTTCAAATGTATTTATTGGGTAAATGAGGTGGATACATACTAGTTGGATGTATGAATTATAAACATATATTGAAGTTAAAATAACTGAAAAAGGTGAGTTAGTTCATACAAAGGGATGATGAGATGAAAGGCAAGAGTGAAAATAAAGAACATGAGCTTGATTTCGAGAGCTCCAAAATAATATTTCCAGCTATGAATCAATCTTGATGCTTCAAGGTTTCCCCAAAGAGAGAAATGAGAGAGGAGTGAGGGCCGAGAGATATTTTGAGAGATCTTAGAGAGATTTAGTGTAGATTTGATTTATGTATGTATGTTGGAGCGATCTTTGGAGCTGATATTTGGAGTGGAAAAAGACGAGCCATCTGGTATTTAATGCAGTCATGGAATGTAAATGGTAGGTGCATGCTTAGAATAATTGAAAATTAAAGATGTGAGTGTGGGTGTGGCATTCGGTAAAAGATATGAGGTAGTTTATTAGATTTGCCTCATTGAGTATGGTTCTTTTAATACACCATCAAATCAACACCAACTTCAAAAAAAATATTAAGAAAAATATTAAGCGTGAAATTTTTTTAACCAATAATATCATACTATGTTCACCCACCACTCCATTTTCTCATTTGCATTTAAACACTAGGGGTGCTCAAACATATGGGTGTTTATTTGTTTTTTATATATTTTTTATTTCTAGAAACATATGCATTAAAAATAAATAAAACATATATTAAACGTATGCACTAAAAATAAATAAAACATATATTAAACAAAATAAAACCATAAAACCTAAAATTTAGAAAGGACAAGGCCAATTATATTTTTTTTGCGATATCTCGTTTCGCACTAGAATAAACGACAACATCTCGGGTGAAGCATGGTCGTGTGGCTTAGTAAACGTCTCCAAATCCCAATCGTACATAAGTTGTTTCACCGCCTCGGTTGTTCTGCCACTAACGCTATGGTGTCTTCCTCACGGTTCTTTTTTATATTCGACAACTCCATCGCCCGTGCTTGTTTTCCTTCTTTCATAAGGGTGTATTGTGAGAGCTTCTCGGTCAAAGCCGTTTTCGCGCTATCGAATGGTGTTGTTGCGGCTTTCTTATCTTTCTTTCGTGATCTTGTTGGTGAGGGGTCTACGTTTATGTCGGGTATATCGCTTGTGAAATCTGTTCCCGGTGTGCCCGGATTATAGTTACCCGAATCCGACGACTTTCTTTTTAGGCCCGGACTACCACTTTCTTCACCCAACAATGGTACCGGGGCCCATTTGTCATGTTTACTAACAACATCCCACGCTTCAACATGTTGAAAACCACCCGGATATTTTGATTGGTAATCTTTTAAAGTCGTATTCATGACATCGACGTCGCCACACCCACTACCACGAATACAATCCTACATATATAACAAATATAAAGTAAAATGTAAAAAATAAAAACAATGTTATAGAAAATATTTTACAAATGTTAAAAAAAATTACCGCTTATTGCCAAAGGCCGTTGAAGTAGTTTATCTTAGTCAACATAGGGAGCCATTTTGAACGTACTTGATGGTTGGTTCGTGTGCTTCCGCCGACCGTAGCATTGTAATGCTCGAGAACTTTTTTTCCAAAACTATCCGGTTTTTGTTAGTTGCCTTTTTTCTTGTTTACCGAACAATGAACCCATGCCTTGGCGAAGGCATCTTCTTGTTTTTTCGTCCAACTTTGACGCTCATCGTTGCCTCCCTTTTCTTTCGGCTCACTAGCTTTCACCGCTATCTTCGGCTTTAACCACATAGTCTTCTTCATCGCCAATATTTTCTTGTGTTTTAGGGACAACTTCTACATCTTGGTCTTCATTGTCATCGTAGATTGGAAGTGGGCGCTCGACATTCTCTCTTGGTGATGGAATTGACGGGGTCCTAAATGCAAATGGATCGAATGAGTTTTACGCTTCCATGGAGTATTCGTACATGCCAGGAGCGACCATCGTTGGACCATGTTGGTGTGAAAATATTTGTGGCGTAAAATTAGGTTAGGGTTGGGTGATATAAAAAGTCGGTTGTGAAGTTTGGGGGTAAAAATATTGAGGTTGAGAGTATGGGGTTTGAACCGGTGCACTCGGACAGCTAGAACTCCCTCATCTCATTTGCGACACGTGCCCACTTGAGTTTGAACCCAAGCCTCGACTAGCGGAACATTTTTTATTGGGATCACCTTTGTTTTGTTTATCCATGGTGTATGGTGTGTGAGATGAGTGAAATATATTGGTTTTAAATAAAAAATATATTTATTTAAAACATAAAACGGTCAAATGCAACGGTAAAAAAAAAGTCCAACGGTAACATGCTTGCTCGGTGACTACTTGCCAAAATGGGGACTCCCCGCATGCGACTTTGGTGGTGGCGGCACCTTGCCCGGTCGGTGAAAGGGCTTACCGAAGGGGTCACCGAAGGTGCCCTTTCCACCCTAACATAAGTAGGGGGTGAGTAGCGACATTGCTGGTTGAGTTAGTACAAGTTAAGTTTTGTTAGGTGTATCTACCCACTAAATTATAAACCTAATTAGGCGTTTTTAATAAAATATAAAATACAATCATAATAAATAATAAATATGAACGTGTCAGGTGTATAAAAATATTTTTTATATGTTTCATTCATGTCACGCTGACCACCTATCGTAAATTTCATTTACAACTTATGCCATAAAAAATCAAATTATATATATATAATATATATATATATATATATATATATATATATATTTGCATATATTAATATAAGAAATATAATAAAACTGTAGAATGTTCCCAAGCATTTAGGCAAATTTTCACCCATGTTCGTACGCGTCTGGTTAACTCATGTGTGACCCGATAATTTCTAAAAAAAAATACCAAATGCAAAAAGGTAACGCAATGGATTTTGCTATACATATGACAACCTAATTTATAAAAATAAGTCTAAAACATATGTTTTAAATGTTAACCTGAAATTGCAGGTTGTCACATACTATAACAAAGTTACAAATAAAAATTCTAAGGCGTTTTATTAAACAAGATAGGTGTATAAGAAAACTAGTACCCAGACTGGATGATAAAGCATACTGGATGTTATAGTCTCCCCTACTTTAAGAAATTTCGTCCTGAAATTTTGTTTTAGAGTAGGAATTTTTTTTTTAAATATGAATACTTGAAAAAATAAATTAAAAGGAAGGGTTATCGTTGAGTGTAAAGATATACAAAAGGTTTAAAAACACATGGTTTGGGCTAGATGATTGGTGATTGCAAAAGGAGCTCACTTGTGCAAGAATATTATGGTTACGCCAAATATAGAGAATGAATGGGAACAAAGGGTTTGAATTTTGGTGTGAGCCGAGAAGACAAAAGAATATGGTATAGTTTGGGATTCCAAAGATGAGTGGCATCAATGAATGTGCTAACAAACAAATAAATTGGCATATCAGTGACAATAATTCAATACAATTCATAAGCATCTTAAGGTACTACAAGTTCTACCAACTGTTGAGTAGGTATACCGACCTATACTGCTGAGTAGGTATACCGACCTATACTGGCCATTGAGCAGGTTTTTAGGACCTCTACCAGATCTTGAGAAGGTACTACAACCCCTACTAGTTGTTTAGTAGGTATACAATCTCTTTTATAAACTCATGAATGTATTTTTAACCATGTTTATAAGTTTAAGTAATGATCACAAGGCTCTAGGCACCACCATATGATAAAATTTACTATGATTTCCATGCACTGAATTTCATAATTATGTGTGCACCCATAATTATTCAATTTGTCGCATAATCTGCATAGTTCATTTTACTATGTAGGAGGGAAATCAAACATGTTAAAGGAACTTCTTAAATCGAATAAGTTTCATAATGAGTTGAGTATCACGATTAAGCAACTCGCAACGAGTCAAGCGATAAAACTTTGCAACATGTTAATTAACATAATCAAACAACCTCATAGCATCACGAGTTCATAATCAATATGTTCATAGCAATCATAGCTTAACGGAAACAAAGGTTTCGTAATGACACTAACAACACCACTAGACAAGCAACACAAATTTTGCAACATCATAGGCAACACAACACGCAAAAACAAGAAACACCACAACACGTATAATACAAGTTTTACAATAGTGTAGGTGACATAACATGCAACAACACAACGTGAGCACGACTTTGGCGTTAGCATAGGTAGCTCAACACATAATAACACAGCAATGCAAACAACATGAGCACGATTTTGTAGGGGATCAAGTTTATTGAAAGTTGGATTGATAAGAAATGAGTAGTCGTACCAAGTGCGATTGCGAATACTAAGTACGATTGCGAATACTAGAAACACAATAGTGGAGTAAATTTAGAAGGAACAAAACTGGTTGGATTGGATATACAAATATTATACACGTGTCAAATCAAATGGGTTTGCAAATGAAATAGGAATGATATTGAGAAATTTTGAGATTGTTTTTTTGAAGTATGTAGTAATTTGAGATAAATCTGTAACTACAAAATAAAACAAGTAAGAGGTGTTCAAGATGTTGGATAGGGGAAACATGTAAGGTTAAAATGTTGATATGCTAACTATAAAAAATGCCATAATTTGGGTTTGTTAAACTTTGAAATTTGTTAAACTTTGAAAGTAAGTAAGAGTCAAAAAAATTTCAACGGTATTTGTATGAAAACAAGTTTAGTAAAACATGAGTAAAATTTGGGCATAGAAGGTTTCAAAAGGAAAATAGATGGAATGAGTGAACAAAAATTGGAACTTGTAAGAATCAACAAAATTTATTTTGTTTTCTTTTTTTTTCTTTTTGAGTTTAGGTAAACAGGGTTGCAAGCTTGCTTCGAAGGGAAGTATGTTTGATAAATGACTGTTTTGAAATTCTATAAATTTGGGTGATGATGAGTGACTTTCATAAAATATGATTCGAAGATGTTGTTTAAAATTCCCTATTTTTGTATGAAAAAATAAACCAAATTAATGATATATGTAGTTTATCCATCTTTAAAGAACATAATTATTCTTAAAACAAACTCTCCCAACCAGATAAAATTTAGACAACTAGTTGTAAAAAAGACATTTAAAAAATTCATCCAAACAACAAGAATGTTAAGGCATAAGGGGAAACAAACACATAAATGTTTTTCAAAAGGAATCCAGAACACAACGAGAATACACAAAGATTTATGAGATTATATGGTAGACGTATAAAATTTTCAAATAAAAATATCACAAGAGGTAACATGCTAAAACAACGAGACAAGAGTCGAAATGACTTAGAAGATAAACGAAAAGATTTGACTAATTAACGAAATTAGATTTTCATATTGTTTTAGGAAGACGTCCTTTAGCCAAAGTGGATACTCACCCTTCAAGATTGCATGTGTTCTTAACTATTATTCAAACCTAAGACTTTGTTGAGATTATACAAAATAGTTAAGGCTAATAGCGTAAGGATTTAGAATTAATCATATAAGAATAGATGATGATTTTTACAATACAGAGATTAGATAGAATAACTAAGGGAGGGATAGGGATTAGGATAGGGATATGCAAGATTAAAGATAAGGGAGATCAAAGTTAAGGCACATATGAGTGTCCTAGGAGGTTATAGTCAAGATCAAAATCATTATTAATAACCTAAGCTTCCTATAACCATGGCTCTTATATCAATTTGTAACACCCCAACTGACGATGAAAACATTAGGGCATCACGTAACAAGATTGTTCAACAACATATGACACTAAATAAAGTTCAAATTATATTATTTCAAAGTTTCATGTTCAATAACCAAATACAAAGCAGCTTTTACAAAGCAAAACATAATATTTTTTTAAAATTTTACTATGGCAAAGAGTTCTATGGTCCTATGTAATAGAAAGCTTGTAATCATCATCATTTGTTGTCACCTGAAACATGTGTGAGAAAACATTGGTCAATTACTAGAGTTGGTGAGCAAAATAGGTCTTATAGAAAATCATATACGAAAATATTTTACAATTCACATGGCATAAGTGGAACACTAAACAAAATTCTTTTAATAAGTATTGGTCACGTGTGGTACATTTAAACCCGAGCCGACTTGTTTAACGAAATCTGTCATCCCGCAAGGACACACCCATGTAACCGTGAGCAAAACAAAACTGCGTAGGGCATGGGTTGTCACACATGTAGCACTATAATATACTACCAGACGACTTGAACAAAGTTACTAAATGCACGCGTTTAAGCAAACCAACAAGTCTCATACAAATACAAGTAGTGATCACATAAGCCATAAAATAATGAATTGCATACTCGTTAAACCAAAAAATTTGCAACATATGCATCATCCCAATAAGGGGTAAAAAAAGGGAACTATGTACTCACATGATCAGCAAGCATATGCTCCAAACACCACAAATAAAAAGCAAGGTGCATGTGTACATGCAACGACCTAACTGTGCCCTAACTTATATCAAGACACATTTAAAGTCCATTCTATGATTATGACATACATGTCCGACATGTATTCGATTCACCCAACACGACTCCACGCGTTAATATATTCTAGTTTTCGAAACATACTTTTCACGTGTTTGGCCCGACAATTGTTGGTGACGTGTTTCCCGATTCCCCAAATATATTTATTTACAATTTTAAATAAATATAAATAGAAATAGGGCTAAAATTATATAAGATATAGATCACGTTTGATCCATATGTATATGTATCCTTGTTTCACATCCAAACTCGGGTTCAAATAAGAACATGTTTACTAGAAAAATGCTAAAATTAGAAATATTTTTGTGACAAAACTCCATGTCTAATTTAGTGTGTTACTAATGTAATTATTGGGTAAATGAGGTGGATACATACTAGATAGATGTATGAACTATAAACATAAATTGAAGTTAAAATAACTAAAAAAGGTAAGTTAGTTCATATCAAGGGATGATGAGATGAAAGGCAAGAGTGAAAATAAAGAACTTGAACTTGATTTCAAGAGCTCCAAAATAATATCTCCAGCCATGAATCTCGATGCTTTAATGTTTCCCAAAAGAGATAAATAAGAGAGATGGGTGAAGGCTGATGTAATGCACATTACATTTGTTTCCATGTATTGTTTGTATAACATTTTGAGTCATTTTGTGTTGTTTCACCATTGTTTTGTTTATTATCGTGTCTTGTGTCTTCTGCGGGGTTCCTAAGGAAAAAAGAGTTAAAAACAAACAATAATGAATAAAACCGAGCCTCCAGACGAATCACACGTGAAAGGGAGTTGAACGAAATGGAAAACAAAGGCAAACACCCCCGTCGCGTCACATGACAAGGAATGAACATCGCTGTCATGTTACGCAACGACCTCAAGTCAATGGTTGGTCAAACAAGCCTCTTGCGTCAAGCAAGAGGGACTAAATAACCTGTCGTATCGTGCCACGTAGCGAATTGTGATTAGTGTCACACCCTGCTCGTAGCGGAAGCGCGTGCGTGCAACCATGAAAGGTTTTCATAGCATTTGATAGTGTAAACAATCTATATGAATAAAGTAAACAATGATGCCATTTGATATATTGTTTGAAATTTTAGTACAAAAGTTTAAGTACTAATTCATAATGTTTCCAAAAATTTCAAGTTTACATCACAACTTAAACAAAATATTGTTTTTCTTCTTGTAAATAAACAAAGGTTTTGGCCCTTATTTACCCGCACGAGGGCGGTATATAAAAGACAAACCCCTCAAAGTTACATCATTCTCTTGCATTTCCTTATTCCTTGGCTTTTCGTCATGATATGCTAATTTTTCCTAAAATACATGTTAAATTTGAAAAGTCAACAATAATGTTGGTGAATTTATGTGTGTTGTTCTTGTAGCAAGTGAATCTTGAAAAACATTTAAAAGTCTTGTATTAAAAACCGGTATGCATAGGAAATTCGTTGATCAACCAACGTGTAGCTAACACATTAATATGTATGCCGACATAAGTAAGCAACCAAACCTAGACAATGGTTCTCATTCCCGCTACTAAGTCAAAAGTTGCCACGACTGTTAGGACCACAAAAGCACTCCAAAAGGTCTCAGGGACCAGGAGTGGAGCTCGCCAAAACTTAATAAATCTACACCTTTTTCACCTTGGTCTATATGTGTGATAAATGGTTCTTCTTGTTCTCCCTAGCTAACATACCATTGTGTAACATGTATCTCCCCCTAATTTTGAAAACAAAATAGATTTGAAATAAGGAACATGAACTCACTGTTTGCGTCCATGCAAAACTTTCTAGCAATCACATGGGTTTCCTTGGATGTATCCCAACCTTCAAGTGTCCTACTTTCGTTAAGGCACTTAGGTCTAATTAATTGATCATGTACAAGTCTTTCATCATAAACCTTGTTAAGACTTGTCTTTGTTTTGTTTGTTTAAAAGCCCTTGTTTGGTTAGACTCGTAGGTGACTGATTATCCGTATGTTCAAATCTGTAATGTATTTATATACCTTTGTTTTCTTTATTTGTGTATTATTGGGGCCTAGCCCCTTGTACGTCTTCGTGTGGGTCCCACACGATTTTTTTGTACTTGTCTTTGTAATATCCGGGGCCTAGCCCCTTGTATGTATCGTGTCCAACACAATTGTTTGTACTTGTTATTATATTCGAGACCTAGTCCGTTGTATGTATTCGTGTTCCACACGATTGATTGTACATGTACTTGTTATGTCCGGGACCTAGTCTCCTGTATATATTCGTGTCCCACATGATTGATGGTGCTTGTACTTGTTATGTCCGGGACCTAGTCCCTTGCATGAATTGGTGTCCCACACAACTGATTGTACATGTAATTGTTATGTCCAAGACTTAGCCCCTTGTATGTATCCGTGTCCCACACGATTGATTGTTTAGTGCAACCAATATATTTTCATGTATTTTTTATGTCCGAGACCTAGTCCCTTGTATATATTCGTGTCCCATATGATTGATTGATGGTACTTGTACTTGTTATGTCCGCATCCTAGTCCCCTGTATGAATTCGTGTCCCACACAATTGATTGTACATGTACTTGTTATATCAAGGATTTATTCCCTTGTATGTATTCGTGTCCCACACGATTGATTGTTTAGCGCAACCAATATATTTTCTTATCCAAAAATATATTCTTGTTTCATGTGGTATCATTCCAATAGATCCTTGATCTATGTTCATGTATATATATATATATATATATATGTGTGTGTATGTATATATATAGGCTAGGAGTTAGCTACAAAGTCCAAAATTTCTAAAAAGTGTAAAAAGTCATAAAATATCATAATGTTAGCCACAAAACACACCCAAAACCCATAAAATAAGATATTCAAGATTACTAAAACACCATATCTGTGGGGTTTTTTGTGTCTTGGATGATAAGACTCTGTTCATGCAATGAGACTAACATTATGTGTTTTATGTTGATTATCACGCTGTGTTTTATATACATAGTTCTACGATGGTGTATTTAGAGCTTTTATAAACTGCTAGGGTTTGAAGATAGTGTTTTAGTAATCTCGACTATGTTCTTTTGTGTGTGTTGGCGTGTTTTATGGCTAAAATTATGGTGTCTTATGACTTTGTATACTTTTTAGGAGAGTAAACTTTGTAGCCAAACCTCACCATATATATATGTAGTGTGAGGTTCATTGTGAAACACTAAAAAAGTGGGGAATCGGAGAAACTCTTAAAAAGTTAACTTAACATGTTAAAGATCATTTTTTTTTATTTTTTTTGACGCTTTTCCTTGTAAATACTTGTAGAAGCATTTTTAATTAAAAAATCAAAAACAAAAAAAAATAGTTAAAAAAAGGCTTATATTTTTTAGTTTTTACAAAATGATTTTTTATTGGAATAGTTTCTAACCACTATAAGGAAAAGCATTTAATTTAAAAAAAAAATGATTTTTAACATGTTAAGTTAATTTTATAAGATATATTTTTAACTGTTTTTTAAACATTTTTAATATTTTTAAGTTTTTTACTTTTTTACTAAAAATGTTTTTACATGTATTTAAAAGAAAAAGCAGCGAAAAAAATTAGAAAAAGTCGATTTTTAACATGTTAAGTTGAATTTTTAACAATGTTCCTCGATTCCTCACTTTTTTAGTGTTTACCAATGAACTCCCTCCTATATATATATATATACATATATATATATATATATATATATATGTATATATATATATGTATGTATATATATATTTATTTATTTATTTATTCTTAACCAAGTTTGATATGTTGTTTAAAGTGATATATTTTTAAACTTGTTGTAACGTCCCAAAATTTACAAACCTTATGAAACGAGTATACAAAGTATCCGGGTTTTATCATACTTCACCGATTGGTGATTTTAGATGTACGAGGTGTGACATAACGGAGATATCTAGTTCAATGTTCGATTTTCATTATTTGAAACTATTTTATATGGCTTTGAGAACATAGGATATAAAGTGGATATTTGAGGGGCCAAAGTGTATTAATAAAATAAAAAAAAATTGTATATTTAAAAACCCTAAGCCATGCAGCTGGGTTGTTTTACGGCATAGTGAAAACGAGAGAGAGGTTAGTGAAGAGGAGAAAGAAGGCGACCAAAAGTGGTATCGGAGAGTTCAGTTTGATCATGTTTATTCGGCATTTAGCTTTAGCTCTCAGGTAATCCCCGTGTTAATTCTTGCATGTTTTATACTTGTTTTCAGATTCTAAAGTTCTAAGGTGTGTAGGTATTGAGGAAGATAAAGAAGATGGTGGTTGCAAGTTGGTTATGGTGAGTAGTTGCGACGGTGCCAGAACGATGATGAAGATGGTGTTTGATGGTGATGTTGGTGTTAGTTTTGACTGGGGTTTTAGCTACGCGTGTAGGGTACCGGTGGCCAGTAGTTGTAACACCTCGTAAATTTATGTCCGGTAATATACTGACACGTGTCCATACTCTCAATTATGCCTAATATTGGTCTAGAGGGACTATTTTTGTCAATAAATGAAAGTTTGAATATGGAGGGACGAAAAGTGGCAGCTACAAAAATTGGTTTGGAGCCCAATCACCACGAAACCACTACCTTGAAACCTTGAACTTTATTGTTTGGAGCCCAAGCAAAACTCCAAGAAACCACTAACTTGAAACCATGAGCTTCATGGCTGCTCATGCCACACTTTCGGACATGTGTACTGATCATAAACACCCTCTTAACACCTGGAACAATCTCAAGCATCTCATTCAAGTATAAATAGGTGCCCATTTCTTGCATTTCAACTTGCACCTTCTTGAATTCATTCTATCTCCCTTCTCTGGAAGTTTCTAACTGAAAGGAGCATTCAACTCAGTCTATATTCGTCCAAGGATCACTTGTAAGTGTTCCTTTCTTCTACATTTTCGTTTTATAGGCTTTAATAGCTGAAAGTCAAGTAAAAACGATTTTTTGCTTTGACTTTCAGTTTACATCATTATGGTCCAGCCATTGTTCGAGTCGAACATGGCTACGTGATCGTAATTAGGTAGGTATTAATCCCTCAAAAGGGTACCTCCTGAAAATCATGTTAACTAGGTCAAATGACGGGTCAAAGTTTATTTACTTAATAAGTCAAAAGTCAATTTTAATGTAAACTTTATAAACTGATTATATAAATGTTATAATTAGGGTTTTGACACTTAAATAAGTTGGTAATAAATATTAGAACATGTATGAACATGTTTGGTTCGTCATTTCCAATTTTAAGGTCGGTTCGCAACCGAAAGTCGAGAAGTTTGACTTCTGCTTTGACTTTCGATTCTGACCCGATTTAGATTAGTTTGTTACTGATTTAAGGTTGCATTATTATCATAATTTAATTTAGCATAACCCTCTGAGTTTATAATACATGATCATAATCGTATTTTGTGTTTTTGTACAAGTTTTGATATTATGCCATACTTTGACCGAAATGCCATTTTTGCAAGAAATAAGGTTTTAATCAATGACGAACTTGCAAATGACTTATGTACTGATATGTTAATGTAATTAACATATTTTGATATTATTAAACTGATCATAAACTGAGTTTTCATATAAGATCGTTAATTGTTTTTAAAATGATCAAAGTGTCCTTTCGGCACCTAGAATGGTTTTAAATGTGACAAATGACAAATAACCGGTAATTCCGTACACTTTAATCACTAATTTTACGTTATAATCTCATGCATATTTATCGTAGTTTAATTGCATAACTGAGTCGTACGTCATTAGGGCAAGTAAATTTGATCATAACATATACTGGTTTCCGTTACGACGCGAAACAAACCAAAACAATGCCCTAAATGTGTTGGTAGAAAGTGTTGGGCGCACTAATTGCGGTGACACTAACGGTGTCGGTAAATCCGCTAAAACAAATCAGAACAAGGAAGAACGGCATGTTAATGCCATACCTGAGTCCATATATAAATGAAAACACTTATTTAAGAACAACTATTACAATAATATGTAACTTTCTGGTACAACGCCTAAATTGCAAAATTGTCCGTTTCGACCAAAAGACGACAAATGTCGATTTGTCCGCAAGGCTAATTCGGAGGATTCCGGATTCAAGAATAAGAATAAAAAATGTTACATATCCTAAAACAATGTGAGAATAACAATAATGCACAAAAGACACCGTTTCCGGTCATTCGACAAACAGTGCACAATTCGACCGGAAGGCAACCGTTTGTCGAAACGACGAGTATTTTAGTGGCCGGTAGCCTCATTCGGGCATCTAGCGAACTAGTTAAGCCTCATTTGGGACTCGGAATCCATTCAACTAACATGAGGTCACGGAAACCCAACTTTCGGAAAAGTTCGACGGCGGAACATAAAAGTGCCGATATCGATCGAACGAAAGACATTTCGACCATCCTAGCTCATCGTATATTCGTCTAGCGAACTAGTTATACACATTTTTAGGTCGGAAGTGCACTTAGTAGACACCATAACAATTGTGGTGGTCGAAAACAAAAGCTTCTGGTACTAAATAAATAAGTTCGTTTATTAGCGAGTATTGCGACGATGAGCGATCTAACGACATATCCGTCATCCGAAACTTATATTGGAGGACTATGTGGATTAATTAGCATAATAACACACTAAACCCTAATCTTATGCTAAGGATGATAGATCAAAAACCCTAATCACCATAGTTAACATAATGACTAAAATATCTACATTTATAACATGTGTAAAAAAAGTTACAATTTACCCCCACCCTTTTGACGGTTCAAGTGGGCCCCATGCCCACTTGATTTTGTTGAAAAATTGAAGATCTTAAGTATGGTCTTGATGGGTGATGATCTTGAATGAAAGACTTGATATATATTATTATTCTCAACAATTATCCATCTTTTTTCTTCACAAAAAAAGTTGCAACCATCCTCCTTTCTTCTTCATAATACACGGCCACCACCACCACATTTGAACCACCACTTAGCCACCATAAAGCACCACCTTTCATCCACTTTAAAGCCTAATCAAGATCACTCAAGAAGCTAGCAAGGATGGAGGATCACTAAGGCTTCATTAGAGCTTCATATTTCTTCAATTACCATCAAGAACTTGTGCACCATTTGTAAGGCAAACTCATCCATAATCTAGCTTATTTTTATGCTTAGATTTATAATGTACAAGTTGATCATCTTGAAAAGGAAGAAAGAATAAACCAAAAACCCTAACTCACACCATAATAATAACACTAAATATTAATTATTTTGTGTTGATTATATGTTTATATGGTAGTTAGATCGCATGTTGAAGTTATTTATGATAAAGTATGATATAAAAGTTGGATGATCTTGTATGATTAAGTATAAAAATGAAAATTTAAACATGACAAGGTTTAAATCAACAAGATCATCAACTACATCATCCATGAAGAATACTACAACTTAAAGATAATTTTTATACACATGATTGATTTTTATAAGAAGTAAACATTTTTATTTAAGTTGTAATCATCTTAAAAAAATGTGTAGTAATCAAGAGGTTAAAGGTATACACTTGATTAAATGACATAATAAAAGTAGTGATTTAAAAGTGTTAATAAATATTGAAAACCCTCTTGATTTAATAGAATTTTTAACACTAGAAAGTCATGGATGATGATGTCTTGATGTTGTAGAATAAATATTAGATGGATTGTTGATGTTGATTATGAGCTTAAATAGGTTTTAAATACGTGTTTGAAATGTGGAAAACACCATAGTTTAGGGGAAACTATGGCGAAATTTTCTAAAAATATAATCGCGATTAAGACATGATTAATGGGGTGATTAGTGCGACTAAACGCAATTAATAACTTAAATCGTCATTAAGTAAGCTCTAATGACGTGGGTTAAACCCTAAATACCCAAGTGTTCAACAAAGTTATATATATATATATATTTATAAGTAAAAATAAATACTTTTTACAAATATATATATTTATTTACTTGGGAAATAATACAAGGATATACATTTGTCACCAAGGAACTTGTATGAATACATATGTGTATTGTATGTGTATGTATTTAGAAGCTTAGGGTATTCACAATAAAATACCCAATCATATACAAAAATACAAACACTTGAATACAATACTAAGTGTTGGTGGCATAACAAATATATTCTTGCGATGCGTCGAAACAATAATCGGATAAACGAAACAATGCGAACGATAGGCGAACGTTCAAGATTACACCGTCGCGTCGACGACTAATGATACGTGGTAGAAAACCGATGTGTTTATTAAGTTTAAGTTCATGTTAATTGTGAATTTTAGTTTCGAATAGCCTACTTCTGATTGGATTTGTGTTTTGTAGGTTTACGAAGTTTAAGGAGCTATTCGGGAGCGTTTTGGAGTATCGGGACGGAAAACGGGTCACCCGGGATCATAAAATAGGAAAACAGGAAATCAAGCATTAGGCGACGCCCATCAGAAGTTCCGTCGGAGAAAATTTTCCATATACAGTGATTTAGAGTGTCGGAGAATAAGTGGAATTTCTAGGGGCCGTCGGCGACGCCCCTCTGGTTGTTCAATCGCTGAATTCAAATTTTAAACCGGATATAATGTTTGTTTGACCCAATTGTGAGGGAGTTACGATTTGGAGGAGTTTTGTACTTGTTCTTGAAGCCTAGCCATCACCAACCTTCATCCCCAACATCACCCATCCATAGCAAATCATCCGAATCAGCATCTTCATCATTCCTAACCCTAATCCACTACCACCATCATCTCCAATCATCCATCATTCTGTTCATCATCACCATCAACCCTAAAACCAAATCACTATCCATCATCATCACCAAGCTCGAGATGTCAATGTTCAAGACTTCACCATTCGTTGATCAAGTCCCGTTCACCATGAGCGGCTAATTTCCGAAGTTTCACCCGGTGTAGGTTTTTGTAAGTTCTAGGGTTTAACATTGTTTGAGGTTTAATTTGTAACAAATTGTGATTTGACTTGAAAACCTATGATAATTGTCTCGCATTGGTATTGTATTTGTGAATTGTCGAATGAGTATGAAATTTGACTTTGCGAAATGTTTATGTGCGATTATGCCTTGTCTAGGTTAGAGTTTATATGTTCTTGGTAATAAAGTGTATTGTAGTCCGTTGTCTATGACGTTGATAGCTTTTGACACCTAAATCACGCAACACTAAATTCGTTGATCATTATTGCAATTGAGTTGAAATTAAAACGTGTAGAAACCCTAGGATTTGCATTACCGAACCAGGTGTGAACCTTGTTTTCAAACCATTGTTTTCATCAAGTTAATTAAAGTTTTCTTGCAATCAATTGAGTTTTCAAAGTTAGTAAAGCAGAAACAAATTCATCGGACCATTCCGACAATCTTTCAAACCAATAAACCAAATTAAAAAAAATCAAAATAGCAAGCTTCATAAAGTGACAATTGTATTTGAAAACAATCACATCCGACCACAAACCACAAACTCTTCGTGGTTCGACCCCTTACTACCACTAACGCATTGTTAAGGGTAATTAGGGTATATAAATATTATCTTTGACCGGGGCGCGACACTCCGATCAAATTTTGGTGCCGTTGCCGGGGAGTTTGCGCGCTTTGTGTTTGGAATTTGATTTCGTGATTAACTGTTTAAAGTGCTTATTTCTTATTATCGTCTTTGCTTTTATGTTATATGGGTATGTTACTTGTGCAGGTTACAAGTAGTGCATGCATACATGAATTTCCGGGAGGACCTCGCCATTAGTGTTCGAGCTTGAAATTGAGCGGGTCGTTAGAAGAAATTTAGCCAACCAGTTAGAGGCAACCCTTGCTTCTAATCCACTCAACACCAATTCACCATCTACACCATCCTTTGGACCCAATTCAATGGATCCCCAAAATTCTAACCAACCCAACAACCAACACTAACATCCCGACTACCCACCCCAAAACCAAAATATTCAAAACCATCAATGGGGGGGTGGCCATAACTCAAGACCACCAACACCACCATTCCAAAACCGTAACCGAAACCTAAGTACAACGCACACCACCACCATCAAACCAAAACCGTTAAAACCAATTACCACCCAATCTCAACAACCGAAACGTTAACGCCAACCGTGGGGTTAACAATAGCCGTGGCAATCCCACGGACGAAGCTCAATTTATTGACCTTGACGACTTGAGGAATAATATTCCTGATGATGCACCATATAGTGTTCCTGGTTATCAATCACCGGATCGCATGAGCATCCATTCGGAGTACTCGGATGACGGGGGAAATTATAAAGAGAGAGTTGTAGATGATGAATTGGGGGACAACAATATGGGGAGCTTCTACAATGCACAGGGGTTTGATTACAACGATTTTGGCTATCAAAATGCAAATTTCGTGGGGAACAATGGTGGTTATGGGCAAGAGTACGGGCGAGATGATGGCTATGGGAATGACCGTTAACCAAGAAATGATAGAAGGAATCGGGATTACGGTAATAACAACAACAACAACAGAAATCGTGCCCGGATTCCACAATTTGTAGGTGGCGGGAATCAAGGTGGAAACAGGGGTGGCGATCAAAGTGGTAATGATGGGCTAATGAATCAAGAGGTAAACAGTCCAAGATGCCAAGTGAATCAACAAGCTCCGAGGGGTGTTAACGGGCGATTTAGACCGGTGGTCACCGAAAATGACTCACCAATTGTGCCTACACCTCGAGGAAGAAGGGCGTTCGATTGTAAGCCAAACTACATTAACATTCTACCCCACTTCAACAGTAGAACCAATGACGAGTCATATACACATTTGGCGGAATTTTCAGCCATTTGTGGCACAATTGGTGGTCATAATTTTGCTCTAGAAGAAGTGAAATTGAGACTCTTTCAATTTTCACTAAAAGATAAGGCGAAGCAATGGTTCCTCACATTGCCGGAGAATAGTATTCACACGTGGGCAGAGATGCAACAAGTATTTTGGATGAATATTATTCTATTGGCTAAGACCGGCGACGCAAGAGATGAGATTCGGTCGTTTAGGCAATTACCGGGGGAATTGTTACATGAGGCCTTGACCCGTTTCAAGGAATTGGTTAGGAAGTGTCCTCATCACCAAATTCCAAGATGGGAGTGACTCAAATGCTTCGTGAGGGGGTTGGATGCCGATGATCACAAATACCTACAATCGGCTAGTAATGGGACATTGTTGAACAATCATGAGGAAGATGATTGGGATTTTTTGGAACGGATGAGCAAGAATTCTAAAGCGGTCGTCATGGCGGAATGGTCAAAGAAGGATCCGGTTTCTCGATCTCTTCCTGACCTCGATTCAAGCGCCAAAGATAGAACTGCCACTTTGGAAAGAGAGTTAGCGCGAATAAAGAAGAAAGATGTTGGTGTGGTCCAATTTGCAGTATGTGAGGATTGTGGGGATATTGGGCATCGCACCGAGGAATGTCAAGTGGGCATGGTACAAGCGAATGAAGAGGTGAACTAGGTCTATGGTGAGCGAAAACAGTTCGATATGAATTCAAACACCTATCACCTCGGGTTGAGAAATCATCCCAACTTTCGCTATGGTAATGCTTCAAATCAGATGAATCCCAATTTTCAGACGAACAATCAAGGTGGGAATCAAGGGCTTCGATGTACGAAAACCGTCAAGCGATAATCAAGAAGGGTACCAACGAAATTATAATCAAGGGAATGGCCAAAGTTATCAACACCGTGAAGGTGGGTATCAAAGAGGTACAACCAAGGTAATAATGGAGGTGGTAATTCTAATCCTTCAATGGGTGGTGAAGACTCCTTAAGCTCCAAGCTAGATGCTATCATGAACGCCGTCATAACTTCGAATCAAGAAATCAAGATGGAAATGAAGAAAGAGTTCGAGGTTCGTGACAAGTCACATAAAGCTTTGGAGAAGCAAGTGGGGTAACTTGCGGAGGAGATGGCACAATTGCGAGGTAATGGGGGAAAGCTACCTAGTGACATGACCGTGAATCCGAAGCATCAAGGTTCGAGATCGAAGAACACACGTGAGGTACCAATTAATAAAATTTCTTTGTGTACTGGTCGAGTCGTTGATAATGGTGTCGTGTCACCACCACCTCAGTTTGTGAAGGGGTGGTAGAAGAGGTTAGCGATGATGAAAGTGTTGATGGTCAGACGGGCCAAAAAGAAAATGCTTTAAAAATGAAAAAAGTACACCCGTTGTCACCGTCCCGTCCCAAAAGCTAAGGAAAAGGGTGTGGAGGTTAATACCGCTCCTTATCCCGAAGCTTTATTGGGACCATCAAAGAAAGTGGTAAACAAAAGAGGTCCCCACCAAGAAGAAATGTGGGAAATTTTTAAACAAGTTAAAATAAATTTACCTCTTTTATATGCCATTAAGCAAGTTCCACCTTATGCTAAGTATTTGAAATATTTGTGTACCCAAAAGCAAACTCACAAATTTCCAAAGAAACTTGATTTAACCGAAAACATGAGTTCGCTTCTTTTGGGTGCACTTCCACCTAAGCTACAAGATCCGGGAGCGCCTATCATCTCCATTCAAGTTGGAGAATTTAAAATGATAAGGGCACTTTTGGACCTTGGGGCTAGTGTGAGTATTTTGCCAGGTAATTTGTATGACTAATACGAGTTTGGTCCACTTTGAGCGGCAAACACTACCATAGTGTTAGCCGATTAACTCCTAAACTATCCCATGGAATAGTCACGGATGTGATTGTCAAAATTGAGGACTTTTACTATCCGGTGGACTTACTTGTGCTTGATTATGTTTCATTGGACCTAAGCAATCAACCCACGGTTATTTTGGGTCGACTGTTTTTTGCTACATCAAATGCTCAAATAAATTGCAAAACTGGAACGATCGACATGACTTTTGGTAACCGTCGGTTGCGGTTAAACGTTTTTTCCGGATTAATGGATCCTCTAGTCAATGAAGAATGCTATATGGCAGACGTTGTTGACGCGTGTATACCTCTTTGCGACATGGGTGTCGAGGAGGAAAACACAATAGAGGAGTGCTTTATGTTTGACAGGTTGCAATCGGAAACAAATCGAAGCATGGATGAGGAGGAAAAGAGAATGGAGGTGATGGCGGTAAGGGAAGGAAGACCACCTTGGACACACCAAGGGGAAATCTTCCTGAAAAGATTGACACCAAGCTGAAGCCATCATTTGTTGAACCTCCTACCATTGAGCTGAAGGTGTTGCCAAAGCACTTGAAGTATGCTTATGTGGGTGAGGGCAACACACTACCGGTCATCATTGCGGCAGATTTGACCAGGGAGCAAGAGAAGAAGTTGATGAATGTGTTGGTCGCCAATAGAGCCGCTATTGGTTGGACCATTGCTGATTTGAAGGGGATTAGCCATTCTGTAGTGATGCATAAAATCATCACTGAGGATGGTAGCACACCTTCTCGTGACACACAACGGAGACTAAATCCGAACATACGAGTAGTGGTCAAGAAGGAGGTGCTAAAGTGGCTAGATGTGGGCATTATATACCCCATCTCTGATAGCCAATGGGTGAGCCCTACACAGACGGTACCTAAAAAGGCAGGCATCCAAGTCGTCACAAATGATGCAGGTGAAGAGGTCGCCACTCGGCCGGTGACCGGGTGGCATATTTGTATTGATTATAGGAAGTTGAATTCTGCAACTTCCAAAGACCATATCCCTTTGCCTTTTATTGACCAAATTGTTGAAAAGTTAGCGGGTCAAAAATATTATTGTTTCTTGGATGGGTATTCGGGTTACAATCAAATAGCTATCCATTGGGAGGACCAAGCTAAAACCACGTTTACTTGCCCATACGGTACCTTCGCATTTAGGCGAATGCCGTTTGTGCTATGTAATGCCCCCACCACCTTCCAAAGGTGTATGATGAGTATCTTTTCAGATATGGTGGGGGAGTCCTTAGAAATCTTCATGGATGACTTTTCAATCTTTGGGTCATCATTTGATGGTTTCCTTGACCAACTCGAAAAGGTTTTGAAAAGATGTGATGAAAAGAATTTAGTTTTGAGTTGGGAAAAAGCCATTTTATGGTTCAAGAGGGAATCGTGTTGGGCCACGTGGTGTCAAGTCGTGGGATAGAGGTCGATAGGGCAAAAGTTCAAGTTATTTCTACTTTGCCATATCCCACGAGCGTTAAGGATGTTAGGTCATTTTTGGGTCACGCAGGGTTTTATAGAAGGTTTATAAAAGGGTTTAGTGAGATAATGAAACCTTTATGTAATCTGTTATTAAAAGATCAACCGTTTGACTTGAACAAAGATTGTCAAAATGCCTTTAACGTTTTAAAACAAAAGTTAGTTGAGGCCCCAATCTTGCAATCACCAAACTGGTCGTTACCATTTGAAATTATGTGTGATGCAAGTGACTATGCGGTGGGGGCCGTGTTGGGTCAGAGGGTAGAAAAGAAACCCATTGCAATATACTCCGCAAGTAAGACTCTTTCAGACGCTCAATTGAATTATACAACAACTGAGAAAGAGCTACTTGCGGTGGTATATGCTTTGGATAAATTCCGGGCTTATATTTGGGGCAATAAGTTAATTATCTATTCTGACCATTCTGCTGTCAGGTACCTTATGGAGAAAAGGATGTAAAGCCACGGTTGATCCAATGGGTTCTCTTGCTACAAGAGTTTGACCTAGAGATTCGGGATAAGAAGGGTAGCGAGAATGTGGTGGCGGACCACTTATCCTGGTTGTTGGTAGAAGAGGGTTCTTCTCATGTGGAGATCAACGAGACTTTCCCAGATGAGCACATTCTGAAAGTGTCAACGTTACCTTGGTTTGCTAACATTTTAAATTATTTGGTGACAGGTGACCTGCCGGCTCATTGGGATAGGAGAAGAAGGTTGCACTTTCTTTCTCAGATCAAGTACTACACATGGGAAGAGCCGGATTTGTTCAAGACATGTCCGGATCAAGTAGTGCGAAGATGTATTCCAGATGAGGAGATCCCGAGTGTGTTGACGCACTTGCAAACCTTTGCTTGTGGAGGCCATTTTAGTGGTCATAAAACGGGACATAAAGTGTTGAATAGCGGTCTTTATTGGCCGACTATTTTTAAAGATGCTTTTACCTTTGCTAAGAACTGTGTTGAATGTCAAAAGTTAGGGGGCATTTCTAAGCGGGATGAGATGCCCATGCAACCGATCCTTATTGTCGATATTTTTGATGTTTGGGGGATCGATTTCATGGGCCAATTCCCCAATTCTCATGGGAATTTGTATATTTTGGTGGCGGTAGATTATGTGTCGAAATATGTCGAAGCGATCGCCACCAAACAAATGATCATACCGTTGTTTGCAATTTTGTGCAAACAAATATTATCTAGATTTGGGATACCTCGGGTAATCATAAGTGATGGGGGATCTCACTTTAAGAATTTTAATTTTGGAAAATTGCTCAAACAGTATGGTATCGACTATAGAATTGTTACCCCTACCACCCGCAAATGAGTGGCCAAGTTGAAGTATCCAATAGGCAAATTAAAGAAATTTTGCAAAAGATCATTCGACCAGACCGTAAGGATTGGTCAACGAATTTGAACGATGCCTTATGGGCCTATCGAACGACACATAAGGCGCCTATTGCACTACTCCTTACTGTTTAGTTTACGGTAAAAATTGTCATTTACCGGTCGAACTTGTGCATCGTGCATTTTGGGCTATAAAAGAGGTTAATCTTAAATATGATGATGCTAGTAAGGAACACAAGTTAAAGCTTTGCAAGTTGAAAGAGCTCCGGGAGGAGGCATATGAGTGTGCTTTGAAATATAAGGATGATATGAAAAGAGCACATGATGCCAAGATGAAGCCGAAGGAGTTCGTGATAGGGCAAAAGGTGTGGTTATACAACTCACGGCTCAAGTTCTTTCTCGGAAAGCTTAAAAGCAAATGGATGGGCCCGTTTATGATCACAAGGGTTGGCAAGCTTTGGGATGTTACCATCGAGGACCCAAAAGATGAGTCAAAACAAACGGTCAACGGTCATCGTCTTAAACCGTTTATCGATGGTAACGAGGATAACATTGGAGCGAACAAGGAATCGGTAAGCTTTTTGGTAAGCGTACCGGCGTATGAGGTCAATTAAAGGACCAAGAACACTTGTTGTAGAATTTTGTATATTTTGATTGTTAGTGCATTGTGTTTGTTTTGATTTAGCTTGTTTTGTACTAATCTCGTTAAATGTGTGAAGTTCGGATGTTGCAAACGGGCCCTCAGGCCGTCGCCGACGTCTTCTATATGTGGGCGTCGGGTGAAATTTGTCGTAGACAGTGGTTTAAGTTGTCGGAAGTTTTGGAACAAACTAGAGGGCGTCGGCGACGCACCAGGGGGCCATCAGCGTCGCCACCTGGATTGTCAGCCGACGCTGATTTGTTTTGGACGCATATTTTCGGACCCAAACACATTTTTACCCATTCAAACTCGACCCGCACGTGTTCCTAGCCACAACTTCGACCCGGTTTAACGACATCTACCCAATACCTCTTTATAACCAACCCTATCCCTGCACATTCATCACAAATCATCTATCTTCTTCATCTTCTCCTTCAAGAACCCTAAAACCTCAAACCTTCATAACATCTTCAATTCTCCACCAAATCACCTGATTCTTGAGCCTATTCTATGTGCTTTTTCGAGTAGAACAAAACATCTAACACGGTTTCCCAGAATTCTTGCATATTTGCAAGATTAGTGAAGATCAAATTTCGGGTTTCTTGGAGAAAAAGTGTTCTTCAAAGTGCATTACATCTTTTTGAAATTCTATTGTTTAACCAACACTAAAGGTATGATTTTTCCTTAAATTTAAGGATGGATTTCATATGGTATGTGATTTTCTTTCGAAGTTTTGAATCTAGGTTTAAGAGTAGGTTGTTTATGATGCCATGATATGAGTTATTGCTTGAATTTTAGCATATGGGTGATTTGGGGGTATTGAACATGCAACATAGCTATGTAATGAGTTTATGATTGTTTAAGTTGCATGTTTGAGCATACACACAATGTTGAATCTTGTTTGAGATCTTATATGCTTAGGATTAAAAACATAGGAACTGGAATTTAAAGTGTTGACAAAAGTACAAATTTAGAAGATTTGAACCAGCTAAATTGTCTAACTATTTAAGTTATGATTCAACATTGTATGCTATGATCAATAAGTCAAATTTGTTTGAATTTGAAGTGGGGGTTTAAAT
Source organism: Scalesia atractyloides (assembly GCA_947069175.1). Classification (NCBI taxonomy): domain Eukaryota; kingdom Viridiplantae; phylum Streptophyta; class Magnoliopsida; order Asterales; family Asteraceae; genus Scalesia; species Scalesia atractyloides. The sequence continues at coordinate 37,275,670 of CAMTDV010000116.1, forward strand.
GTTGAAATTTGCCATGTTCAATTGTTTCTTTGTTTTATGTCTTGTAGACATGGCAAGCCGAAAGCGAAGCAAGATTTCGGGTCCCGGTTCGTCTTCAGGAGCGTCTTCGGGGCATAGAGCAAGAAAGTGGCAGAAATTAAGCATCTTTGAATTCCTCATTTTGAACAAGATTGTTAACCGAAGTCGACACTTGAGGGTTAACAATAACTGGTCGAACTAATGACGAGTCTACTACAGTATCACTTTCCAATATCAACTGAGCAGCAACTGTTGCATCATCAAAAGTTGGCAGATTAAAGGAGTCAAACAACCCATCGTAGTCAAACATCCAAGGAGCACCCGGAGCTCTAACTGCTTCTGTATATCTCTGAACCTTGACTTCACCCCATTCTTCAATCTTCTTCGAAGACAAATTCCACACTCGGAAATTCAGAGTAGCATATCCAAGAAAGAAACCTTCGATAGCCTTGGGACCAAACTTTCCATGTGGGTCGATCATAGTGCATGGAGCTCCAAAAGGTTCTAAGAAAGAAATATCCGGTTTCCTTTTATGTAACAACTCAAAACATGTCTTCCCATCTCTTCACTGTTAGAACTCATCGTGTAGCACGCAGTAGCAACAACTTCTCCCCAAAATTGAACAGGAAAATCTGATTCTACTAACATAGTTCTTGCAGTTTCAATAAGAGTTCTATTCTTCCTCTCAACGACGCCATTCTATTATGGAGTGTAGCGAGAACTGTACTCATGCAGAATGCCCTTTGAGGAACAGTACTCATCCATAACTTGATTCTTGAATTCCGTGCCATTGTCGCTTCTGATTCTCCTTACCTTCAGATTATACAGATTTTCCAACAGAGTCAGGAGATTCTTGAGGATAATAGGAACTTCACTCTTGTGTGCCAATATGTTTACCCATGAAAATCTGGAATAGTCATCAGTAACTACCAGACAATAAGAATCACCAAAGGTTTTCTTGTGTTTCATAGGTCCAAAGAGGTCCATATGAAGACGTTCCAGTGTCATATTCACAGTGTTGATCTTCTTCATGGGATGGGACTTTCTTGCTTGCTTCCCTTTCTGGCATGATACACAAACGTCTTGAAGATGAAAGTTCTTCACTGGTACACCATTCACTAGATTGTTCTTCACCAAATAGTTCATTTTCCTTAGGTGAATGTGTCCCAAACGTCTGTGCCAAGAGATTGATTCCTTCTCGGTGGCTTTTGAGACAAAACATGTGACTTATGCAGATGTTGTAATCGCTTGGCTCATATCAAGAATATACAAATCATTAATTCTTGGAGCCGACAGGATAATCCATTCCTTGGGGATCTTGAATCCAGGCTTCAGCACATAACATCCGGCATCATCAAAATGTACTGTGAACTTCTTGTTGCAGATTTGAGAAACGCTAAGAAGATTGTGATCAATTTGCCGTACATAATTAATCTTGTCGAAGCTCACAACACCATTGGAGACCCTTCCTTCTCCAGTGATGTATCCACCTTTGTCACCAGCAAAAGCAACATAACCACCCCTAATACTTTTCACATCATATAGGAGCCGCAAGTCGCCCATCATGTGCCTTGATGCTCCACTGTCAACAATCCAATGACTGTTTATAATTCTTCCTGGAACACCCTGCACATTGCACAAACAAGATTAACTTGAGATGGGGACCCAAGCCTTAGTGGTCTTGGGTCGTCCCTTATCATCGAGAAAGGTAATCTCAATTTCTTGATGATTAACAAACTGAGAAACTCCTTTTGAACCATTACCGCTCTTCTGTTTCCAAGATCCTTGTTTATTACCAGATTTACTATTATTTACAGTTTTAACAGTTTCTGGTTTTATTGACTTTGAAGATCTTTGATCCTTTTTCGAAGAATTCGATTTTAAAGCTTTCTCAACTACTTTTACTTGTTTACGTTTTTGTTTCTCTTTTTGATCTTTAATAATTCGTTTATCTTGTGTTGGAGAAACAGATTTACGTTTGCAAGTTGGTTCATGAGGGGTTTTCTTTATACATCTTGATTTGGCTGGATTTTGACAATCCTTTATAATGTTGCCAAATTCTCCACATTTGAAACATGTTCTCCTTTCAACAAAACTAGGAGATCGTGTTTCTCGGCTTGATGTTGAACTTGTAGGTCTTGAGGTACTGGGTTCATTACATCCATCAGTGTGTTGGGTGTAATTGTTTTGACTATTTCTTTTCAAAGAATCAACATTAGATTTTCCTTGAAAAGTTTCAACTTTATCGGTACCTTTAGAACTCACAAATTTAACAGTTTTGCCCTTTTTCTGGCAACGAGAGCCTTTTGCTTCAACCTTCGGTTGAGAAACAATAGGCTTTTCAAATCGCTTCCATTGTTTTCTTTTGAAGCGGATAATGGTTGTGATTTGGTCGGCTTTTTCTTTTCTACAGGTTTGGTTGTTGACTTTTCAAAAACCTGATCTATAGAGATTGGATTTACGTTTTTAATTGGAAAATCTTTGCTTGAATAGATTTTCTTATCTCCAACCAAGGTATACAACACATTATCTACTTCTTGTGTAGACACACTTGTCTTCACAGATTTCTTAGGAACAGTCTCTTGCTTCTCAACAGATTGAGTACTAGGAGTAGCAGACAATTCTACTCTTTTCCTTTCATCAAGAGTCTGATCCTGATCATCATTTCTTGATTCATCATCTGATGTATCATTCTCTTCTTCATTAGATGATGAACTTTCAAGCTTGCTTGGTTCTTGAGAGGAATTTCCTAGTTTGAACCCTAACCCTGCTGCGAACTCCTCAGGATTCAAAGGTACAGAGGGTTCAAAACAAGGCATTTCCTCTTCATCAGGCATTTTGGTATAGTTGTGTTTCATTGGAGGTGGACACGACTTATACCCAATGCATTGAGCATCTCCCTTTAATTTTTGAACTTAAATAATATGATCAAGCACATATTGGGAGCTAGAATAACTTTCCAATTTGCGTTTGATCGAATCATATTCGCATTTGGCGATGGCTAACTCTTTCTTTGTTTCTTCTAGGAGATTAATGTAGTTATTAATTCCTGTCTTTTTATTCAAAACTGTTTTTGTCAATTCAGAAACACTTTTCTTAAGGGTTTCTATTACAGATTTGAATTCTTTTTCATTTCTAGTGAGCACCAAGTTCGCCTCTTTGCATTTTGATAGTTCAAGAACTAAATTTTGATTATGACTGTTGACGGTTTCATACTTTATTTTCAATTCAATACAGTCATTGCAAATAGTAGGAGGTTCAGAATTTACCTGTTTTGAAGAACCTTCAACATTTTCCATAAAGGCAGTGTGATGAGGAAAAGCTGCATCATCTGTAGAGAGTGTCTCTGTCTCTTTCACCGCAGCTTCTGCATTCCTCGTCATGCCTACCTTTTCAGATTTGAACATCTCGGCTTCACTCAGCAACTCTTCAACCTCAGTATCACTTCCTTTCTTCACATCGGAATCAGATCCATAACCATCTGAACTTGAACATTCTTCATTAGAACTACCAGCATCCCCAGATGTATCATCGTTATTTGGAGTATTGATGCTGTGATCATTTGTTGATTTGATCCACGATCTTCGCATAGCATACAGTTCTTCCGTTGTTCTCAGTTCCCAACTGTACTGACCAATCGCATCCTTCGTCAGACTGAACTACCAAAGCTCTGTTCGTGTTTGAAGGTCTTGATTGATTGGTATTGTTAGAGTTGCCAACAGCTACTATTCTTCTTTCGTTGTTGTACTGTGCTGTGTTGGATGGTTGAGACTGATTTCAAAAGGGGTTGTGATTTCCTTCCTTGCTGGGTCTTGTGCATTCCCGCTTAAAATGTCCTCTTTCTCCACAGTTAAAGCAAGTAACAGCGGTTTTGTCAAAGCCGTATTTTGTATCCTTCTTGCTTTCCAAACTAGTTTTACCCGTTCTTTTCATATAATCCTTCGCTCTTCTCATAGCGCTTGCAAATGCCCACTTGATGTCCGTCAGCTCCATTTCATCTCGGCCAATTTGCTCGTAGTCTTCGTTCGTCAAATTGATGATCCCTATTTGACCTGCAACTAAACCACAATACGCACTGACCATGGTATTTAGAAGTTCTACATGTTCCTGTGCAACTTCTACGTTGATTTTGGAGAGATTTGATGTGTTAAGTTTGACAGTATTGGGATTTGCAGATTGACTGTTGCTTCCATAGAAAGCGTGTCGAGGAGCTTGCTGTGGAACTTTATGCGCTAAGTCCCTTGGCTATGGAAGGAAGGCTTTGGATCAAAAGCTTGTCCATAGGCTTGATTATTCGAACCTGTAGACTGACTTGATTTGACAGGCTGGGGTAGGAAAGGGTTCACGTTTGACACAAATGCGGTCTGCAGCTTCGGTTGCTGACTTGAGTTTGTACCTGCACTTATAACTCCAAAATACATCTCAGGGTTTTGTGGAACATTGACTCGCTGTGCCTTCTGGAGCTCTTCTTCATTCTTGTTCTCCAGTTTCTGCACAAATTCATAAATACTAATTGAGTCCAAAACACCTGTATGTTTTAAAAGATCAATAAATTGATCCCATTTTGGTGGTAAGGCATCAGCAAATCACATCACAATTTATTGTGGTGCTGCTAACACTTTATACGAGTACATTTTGCTGAGAAGATGATAAAACCGAGTGGTCATATCATTCAAGGTTTTGTTCTCCATGAACATAAAACCTTCAAACTCTTTCTTGAGCAGATCATGCCGAATCTTCCTGGTAGCAACGTTACCTTCACCTATTGCTTCCAAAGTGTCCCACAAATTTTTTGTTGTAGTACAATACACAAACTGATGATAAATGTCTTTATGCAGAGCTTGTGTGAGGATAGAAAATGCCTTTTTCTCTAGATCGTAAGCTTTCTTGTCATTTTCGACTAGATTGGCGAATGAGGTTGGGTTTGATCCAGCTTCTTCAAGTGCTTCATTGTAGGGGGTAGTGAAACACGTCCACAATTCCGTGTTTTGACCGAGAACATACGTATGAAAACGACTTTTCCATGAAGGATAATCGTTCATGTGATTTAACTTTGGTGGTCGATTATTACTCCCTGTTTCACTTTTGCTCATTAACAGAGTTTGGATGCTTTAATTCTGATTCGCAACACACGCCCATTGATTTACAGAGATCATTGTTGTATGTTGAGGCATCAAAGATTTTACATGATGTTGCGGAGCTTTGCGAAGACTCCTGATTTGAGCTTGAACAACTCCAATCCCATGGGTTAGAACTCATTATATTTTCTTGTTTTATGAAAATTTAAAGGTTTAAAGTTTCAAAATTATAATTACCTTTTAAAAATTCACAGATCTGAAAATATGACAAATTCTTAAAATCACAAAGCTTTGAAAACACGAGAAACAAACAGATTCTGTTTCATGCGTGACACCTGTTTTGTGCGAAACACTTGTTAAGTGCTGATCAGATGTTTCGTGCGAATCAGATGATTCGTGCAGAACAGATGTTTCGTGCGGATCAGATGAATCGCACTAATCTTTTCAGTCGCACAAAATGTTTTGTTTAGCGTTTTTCAGAGGAATCTTTTCAGAAATGGTTTGGTGAGAAATTTCCTTTCTTGTGTAGACCTGCTTTTTCGAAATTACATGTTGTCTTACCCACTTTTAGTTAAAACACAGATTTTAAAAGTCAACAGTCCAAGTCCAGGTCCAAGTCAGAAAATGTCAAACCTACCAAACTAATCAGATTCAAATTTTTGCAGATTTCTTCTTCAAGGGTGTTCTTCAGAAAAATTTTACCATAAAATTTTCTGCATGCAGCAGATTTTAACCAAGTTTTAAGTTAGTTAACTATCCAAAACTTATGTTTTCTGCTGGAGATTCAAGAACACTTCAGAAATCTTCAAACTAGCTCAGACACAACTAAGCCCGATTTTGAACAAGGAAAGAGCCAAAGCTCCGATACCACTTGTAGGTCCACCTGCGGATGGTGTTAAACCAGTTCTTTGTTCAAATGACATACACACAAGTGCGGAATCCAAGTGTGCATGCAACCAAAGCAAAGTAAAGAACACGGGTAACCAAAGATTCACTATCTTGATTAATGATTGAGAACAAGTACAAACATATACACACAATGCTCGTATGACTCAAACAAACTTGTTGTGTTCTTGTGTCGTCGTCTTCACCAGAAATGCTAACTTAGATATCCCACACAAAGGATAAGTTTGCTAGCTCTTTCTATTAACTTCTGGACAAAAAGGGCTCTTCAGCTAACCCTCACTGAGAGATGCATGTCTGCTTATATAGTGTCCGCCTAGATATTTCGTACGAACCACGAATCTAGACATACGGAACACAATATTTCACAAGAAACACATCTCCAGAATTTGGTACGAGTCACTGTTTCGTACGAAATGCTTGTTTCGTATGAAATACTCTTTGTTTCGTACGAAACCCTGTATTTCGTACGAAATGCTTGACTCGCACAGAATTCTCATTCTTGGAGAACTTGTGTAGACTTGACGTTTCCAAGATTCATCAGTATGCGCACATGCAACTGATTAACATAAACAAGCTAAGATATCATACTAGATCAAGATTGAAGCATATCTCGATCTATTCAACACAACCAAACCTATACAGACATTTGAGCAAAGACCGTACAACTACAACTGTAATTAAGAACAAGCGACAGACACAAAACTGTATCAACAAGTAAGGCTCATGCTCGGTGGAGGTGTCGGGTAAACATACCTGCTGAGGTGGTGAGGGACGTGGGGCATACATGGGGGGTGATCCAGCTGAGAAAGAAGGTCCTGCCATGTGGGAAGGTCCAGCTGCTGATGGGTTGAAAACAAGGTGGTTAGTGGACTTCCCAGAGAAAAGTGGTGGTGGTTGCTTTGGGCACGTGGAGTACCGCTCAGTGAATAGTATCGGGCGGGTCCAGAGTAATGAGCGGGTCCAGCATATGGAACGGGTCCATGGGTCAGGGTACTGACTGGAAATGGGCTAACGCGAGCCGGTGAGGCTGCAGGGGGTGAATACATCGATACAGGTATATCTGGGGTGGCAGATGAGGCATCGTCTGCCATATGCTCACTCTGAGCAGCATCTGTGGATGACGAGATGTCAACAACTGGTATATCAGGGGGTGGGATCTCGAGTATAGCTATGTCATCAAAGACCTTGCCGTCACCAAGGTCATACTCCATATGCTCAACATGGAACACCGGTATGTCATCATCATCGTCGTCCAAATCATTAACTGGAGGAACTATAGCAAGAGGCACAGCCAAATGTACAATTGCATCTTCGCCCTCTAGATGGCCATAAACGATAACATCGTGTGAGGGCTGCGTAACAACTAGCACGTCGTCTGCCGGTGGTGCATCCTTCTCCATAGGATCAATCAGGGCAAGCGGCTGAAGGTCCTCAAAGCCTCCATGGTCGGTTCCATCCCCAAGGGGTAGAGCCTCAGCATCGGGGTAGTATCCATCATCAAATACATACTCCTTGGGGTCCTCTTCGTAACTTGATGAGGAAGACATAGTCCTGGCAAATAATCCGTACAATGCATATATATTCATGTTAGTATTTTAATATTACTTCTGATATGTTTTATATTAATCACCAAATCCCATGCACAACTTGTTCTCTTCTGTCTTCCATATAATCATATTGTTTTGTGTCTATCTATTATTGACTAACCATGTATTGACTCTGCTCATCACTTATAGTTGTGCTCGTGTGATAGATCCTCATGTTATCGTGACACAATGAAAACCTTTTTTTTATCTTGTTGTAATTCCAAAACATTTCTTTTATGTTTTGAACTTTGTTTTCATGTGTGAGCCCCTAGTGATTGTAGACCAACTTTTAATAAAAAGTTTTTCCCTGGTTCATTATAATTGGAGCTCTGATACCAACCTGTCACACCCTGGTCGTAGCGGAAGCGCAAGTGTGTGACTTCTAGGTAATCATTTCATCCAATCTAGTAAACATTATAAATTAACAACGATGCCATGCCATTAATAAGTTTCATTCCATAATTACAACCATCAAAAGTGAAATCACATTGTTATCTGTTACAGGTTGTCATCGTAAGACATAATTTAAAACACATTGTTTATAAGACATTGTTTTCATCACAAATTTATATTGAGGTTTTGACCCCTATATACCCATACGAAGTTGGAATATAAAAGACAAAACCCTTCAAAAGGTGATACATCGTTTTCTTAACAATTTCCCATACCCGAATCCTATCACCAGCTCATGCCTTGCGTCCTGAAATACATGTAATTTTAAAAAGTCAACATAAAGTTGGCGAGTTCATGTAGTTAAATGTTTTCGTATCAAAATGTCATCTTTGAAATCCTGTATTGAAATCCGAGTATGTTATTAGCATCAATGAGTTATTAAGGATCTATCAGTGTGTCGCGAGCACCCTGACATATATGTGCCATAAGTAAGTAACCAAACCGAGACAACTTTGACATCATTGGGATCACAAAAGCACTCCGAAGGGTATACCAACCAGGAGTGGAGCGGGTCTCAAATTCAATAGATCTACTTCTTTTGCACCTTGGTCACTAAGTGATTAATGGTTACTATTGTCATCATCCTACTTATGCACAAATAATCGTGTTATCAACTAACCCATAGCTAACATACTATTTGATATGACATGTATTTCCCCTAGATAGTTTAAAACAAAACTTGATATAATTGAAAGGAGGGACATGAACTCACAGTTTTTGCGTTCCGTTAAGTCGTACTATTATCGATCGGTGTCCGCACACGTATGTAACCTACATGTATATTGAGTTCATTAGACGCCTAGGCCTCAATGGACCTTGTACTCGTTGTTCATCTTGAATTCTTGTTATGTATTTCTTTGTTATGATAGAACAACTTGTAATGTTATCATAGTGTTGTTAGTTTGTTTGTTCGATTAATATTGTTATATATATTTCGTAAATATATATATATATATATATATATATATATATATATTATTGTTTTCAGATCGTGTGTGAACTGGGCCTTGCCCTTCACATGTCCTCGTGCCTTGCATGCGTGTCATTGGGCCTTGTCCATGTTATCCATGTCATTGGGCCTAGCCCATGTCATCTATGTCTTTGGGCCTAGCCCATGTTTTCTTGTCATTGGGCGTAGCACATATTATCTATGTCATTGGGCCTAGCCCATGTTTTCTTGTGATTGGGCCTAGGCCATGTATTTTATGTCTTTGGGCCTAGCCCATGTTTTTATGTTATTGGGCCTAGCCCATTATGTCTTTGGGCCCAATACATGTTTTTATGTCATTGGGCCTAGCCCATGTATTTTATGTCTTTTGGGCTTTTATTCGTTGTGGGCCTCATCCATAAATATTATGGGATTGGGCCTAGCACATGACTTTTACATTTGGTCCTAGCCCAAATTTATTTATAAAGGCCCATTTTCTTATAAGTATTATGCTTATAATATTTTTAGCTTTTTATATTTTTAACTTTCCGGAATTTGATTTCAATAGCATATATGTATGTCACACATCTAAATATATATATTTGGACTTGTCGTCGACGTTAATTATTAACTGCTTGTTTTCGCCGAAAATCGCCCGTTGTCGTAATGACCTTTCGTGTCTGCGATTCACCCGATGGTTGATCGGAGTGTCTTGCCCCGGTCAAAGATATTAGTTATATACCCTAATTACCCTTAACAATGCATTAGTGGTAGTAAAGGGTCGAACCACGAAGAGTTTGTGGTTTGTGGTCGGATGTGATTGATTTTAAATACAATTGTCACTTTATGAAGCTTGCTATTTTGATTTTTTTTAATTTGGTTTATTGGTTTGAAAGAATGTTGGAATGATCCGACGAATTTGTTTCTACTTTACTAACTTTGAATACTCAATTGATTGCAAGAAAACTTTAATTAACTTGATGAAACAATGGTTTGAAAACAAGGTTCACACCCGGTTCGGTAATGCAAATCCTAGGGTTTCTACACGTTTTAATGTCAACTCAATTGCAATAATGATCAACGAATTTAGTGTTGCGTGGTTTTGGTGTCAAAAGCTATCAACGTCATAGACAATGGACTACAATACACTTATTACCAAGAACATGTAAACTCTAACCTAGACAAGGCATAATCGCACATAAACATTTCGCAAAGTCAAATTTCATACTCATTCGATAATTCACAAATACAATATCAATGCGAGACAATTATCATAGGTTTTCAAGTCAAATCACAATTTGTCACATAGCAAACCTCAAACAATGTTAAACCCTAGAACTTACAAAAACCTACACCGGGGTGGAACTTTAGAAATTAGCCGATCATGGTGAATGGGACTTGATCAACAAAAGGCGAAGTCTTGAACATTGACATCTCGAGCTTGGTGATGATGATGGATAGTGATTCGGTTTTAGGGTTGATGGTGATGATGAACGGAATGATGGATGATTGGAGATGATGGTGGTAGTGGATTAGGGTTAGGAATGATGAAGATGATGATTCGGATGATTTGGTATGGATTGGTGATGTTGGGGATGAAGGTTGGTGATGGCTAGGCTCCAAGAACAAGTACAAAACTCCTCCAAATCGTAATTCCCTAACAATTGGGTCAAACAAACATTATATCCCATTCAAAATTTGAATTCAGTGATTGGACAACCAGAGGGGCGTCGCCGACGGCCCCTAGAAAGCGTCGCCGATGGCCCCTAGAAATTCAAGTTTTTCTCCGACGCTCTAAATCACTGTATATGGCAAATTTTCTCCGACGGATCTTCTGATGGGCGTCACCGACGGCCCAACAGGGCATCGGCGACGTCCTCTCTAATGCTTGATTTCCTGTTTTCCCATTTTGTGATCCCGGTTTAACCCGTTTTCCGTCCCAATGCACCAAAACGCTCCCGAATAGCTCCTTAAACTTAGTAAACCTGCAAAACACAAATCCAATCAAAAGTAGGCTATTCGAAACTAAAAGTCACAACAAACATGAACTTAAACTTAATAAACACATCGGTTTTCGACCATGTGTCACATCCCCACACTTGTCTTTTGCTTGCCCTCAAGCAAATCTATCTTTCACTTTCACGTGGGTCGAATAAGGAACACATTTCCCATTCTCGAGACATGAGTTAAGGTCTAATGTCATACTCGGTTCAAAAATTTTTATCATTTTCAAGTTATTTAACGTTAATGTGATTAACATATACAAAAAATGGTTATCCAAGATTAACCCGCCTTTAAAACTCACATTTTATACATATCCCTCACAACGTTCTCTCCACTCGGCTTAAAAGTTGTCTAATAAGTAATACATTAGCACTTTTGATGTAAACACACAAACCGATTAGAACATATACCCGCATAAGCTTGCAACTCAATCATTCTCCACCACTGAACACAAATATTGAACACAAGTCAAAAGGTCTTGAACGGGTTGAATTGGGGCTAGGCTAAGGGTATGGAATTGGATGTTTTGAAAGTGACTAATGGTGATGAAAACCCGATTTTTATTACACAATCACTATACTCCCATAACAATTACGAAACAATAACTACAAGGCAAAAGTTTTATGCCTTTATTCAACAACTATCTATACATGCATATTCTTTTATTTTCTGATTTTTTTATATCAAGTTTTCATCACACGGGTTAAAAATAAGGTTCAAAGGTCAAGGGCTAAATGGGTTGGTCAAATGAAAGGTTTAGGCTCAAAATTGGTGACTAAGGGATTGATTTTTTTGGTAAGGATAATGGTGTAAAGTAAAAAGGTTTACCTAATACCTCAATCATTCTTGTGCTCATATTTGGTCTATGGTCTTGAACGTATCAAAAATTGCAAGTTCTACAATACATGACTAATGGTCCACTTAACCAAAAAAATATATGCATATATGATATGTAAAAGTGGCTCAAAATCTCGCGTATAGAAGGTATGGTATGTGATATGTATAAAGTGCAAGTTTCTTAGGCGGATTATTCCCAAACAACCACCCGTTAAATACCCGTCATGTTATTTATTTGAACTTGACCATGACAAAAGACCACATGGGTTGTGCCATCCCTCATTAACTTAGTTACTTGTGCTTTTTAGACCGCTTTAAACAAAGACATTTTGAAAAAAAATTTGAAATTTTCCCCCATCCCCACACTTGAGATCGACATTGTCCTCAATGTATAGTGTATAAATGAATGGGTCAAAATTGAAAAACTTTTTCTCCCATCCCCACACTTGAGGTCAACATAGTCCTCAATGTGTAGAAACAGAGCTTTTAAAACGCACAAGGGATGTGACACGACCAACCTTCCCAAAATTTCACCCTGGGGAATAAAATACAAACTACAATCCACTTATTAACCAAACAAGAATGAATCAAAGCTAAAGGAAATGTATGCACCTGGTTTTCGCTCATTCCTCGTGTGCTCTTCAACTTCAACAAAAATGGTTGTCTCACGAACCCAATGCACCTACAAATTTCAATCTTCGTGTAGAAGCAAGCTTCTCACAACTACAAAAATTTGTTAGTTATTTAGTTCTACCATTTTTATTAAAATAATTACCAAGGCATATAGTTTATTCAACTTGATCTTGTGGAAAAATATTTTACAACAACAACCTAAACTCACTTTCGTAGGAATCACGGTTGCATTTAGCGTATGCAACAAGCCCTTTTAAACGTCCCGATAGCTCGGGAGGACGAGTAGGTCTCGTCAGGGTTATCTAGGGAACACACCCACAAGGTTCATTTAACTACTAAAAAGAACGAAAATAAACTAAAATTTACACAAAAATTTACAACAACAAAGAAAACGTACCGGCTCATCGTTGGTATTGTTCGTTAGGATCCACCGGTGGGTATGGCTGATAGGGATATCCGATGAGGGCTGACATCATATCATGGAGATCGTCGAGTGGCACCCTTTCGCCTTCAGTCGACGGTTGGAACTGTGGAGGGATGAAACTGGAGCCAACTGCTTCGGGCTAGTGCGGAGATGGGTCAGAAGGCCCGTGGGAAGAGGTAGGTTCTCATAAGATACCTAAGGCGCGTGCTCTTGATATGGACTACCTGCTTCCCAATCTCGCTGGTGTCGCTCCTGATCATACAAATGTTTGGCGTTATTTACTGCCATCTGTTGCGCCACCGCCATAGTATGCCATCGGCGGTCTTCCAACGCATTCTGTTCAGCACGCAACCTATCTTGTTCCTCCTCCCAAGCTTGTCTTCGAGACAATTCTTGTGCTTGGAACAAGTCTTGCCTTTCCATAAAAGCCTGTTGAGCAGCCCATTGCTCTAGCTGCCTCTCCCAATACTCTTGTTCCTTGGCCCGGTGAGCAGCATCTTCATCCCAATGGGATTGTTGTTGAGCCTCCCAGTTTTGCTACCACTGTTGCCTCCTTTGCTCATATTCCCGATTTTCTCCAATACACGGGGAGACGTTATCATAAACGTCTTGTTGTCCCCGGTTGTAGTTGGGGTACCCGGGTCTACGCCGGTTTGGGATGAAAGTAGCCACCCCGGTCGAAATTTCTCGGTGTGGCCGGGTGTATCTCTGACGGGGTCCTCTTGGACCCTGAGGCTCATCTTCAGCCTCCTCTTCAGCCATCTCCTCCTCTCTCACAGCCTCTTGAGCTGCACTTGGGTCGGTGAACTAAAACCGATGCCCTTGATCGTCAGTGACGGTGTATTGATGACTGTACACTTGAACTTGAATCTTCCAATGTTGCTTCATCGACGCGAAGCAAATCTGATCCACCGGCTTCAACACCAATAACGAATCGGTCGACAACTTATATTGTTGCACTATCATGGCGCTAATAAGTCATACGTATGGTATCATCTTCCGAGTGTACGACTCGCGCGTGTCCCAAGTGTTGATTATAACAAGATGACGCCAAGATAACTTGGGTACTCCATAAAGCAAAGAATGAAGCACCCGACAACCCGAGGCCTTCACCTTCCCTCGGTCCCCAAATCTAACCATTATGTTCTCGAGAGAGAAGGGTTGAAGGACATTTCCTTCAACAGACAATTGACTACGAAGAGCAGCCCCACCATCAGCATAGGGCAAAATCGACTCAACCATTCCGTCGGGATCAGCAGTATTAACCTTATTATCCAAAAATTGGTCGACAGTGTAATAATCATACTCGTCGACCCCTAAAGAATCAAATCGGGCAATATAGTTCATAGTCTCGAAAGACATAACCATCTGCCCTCTCCCCGTGTCTCCCACCAGTTGCCATGTGTTTGGCGAGCCATCCTTATTAACAAACCGGAGTGAGGCCAACCACTCGCAAACAGCAGCCAAGTATACCCGTGGTGTGATATCCTCACACCAATCCAACACTCTTTCCCAGCCGATTCTTTCAAACATTTGAATGATCCCGATCGTTCTAAATTCCTCCATGTTTAATGTGCGCTCCGGCACAACCCGTTCCGGAATAGATGTAGACACCCCATTAACCATTTTCCACTTCCACAACTTAACCTCCAACCGCCTGTCGTTAAACCTTGAAAGAGGTCTTCGTTTATTGTTCTCCCATGGCTCGCCTACATTGCTATCCCATATTCTTTCCCATGCCCAATCTTGCATGAACACTCGATCATCATTATCTTCCAACCCGCCTATTATGTTTCGAAGTGCCTTACTTGTTCCAAGGTAAAGGCCGAGCATTAATGGCCCTCTGGCTTACTCGAACAACCGTTCGGTAAAGCATCTACAACGTCATCAAATCCAGCTCTCGATTTAACTTTTGATCTGAATATCAACAATTTGGATATCAATTCTCGAGTTCCTGATGTGCCAGAAACTCGAATTCATAATATCCATCCTCAGCAGAATATTATTGGAGATGTCCAGAGTAGTTTGCAGACTCGTACTCAGCTGCGAAACAACCAGAATGCTGGATTGTATTCGGAAATCAGGGAATCTGGTGGTCTAAATGATTGGTCTTTTGCCTGCTATGTGTGCCAAGTAGAACCAAAATCTTGGAAGGAGGCAATGAAAGAAGACTCGTGGGTTGAAGCCATGCAGGAAGAACTTCAGCAGTTTCAGAAGTTAGGCGTCTGGAAATTGGTTGACAGGCCTGATAACTACAAGAAGATTGGTACACGATGGGTGTACAAGTGCAAGAAGGATGACCGAGGTGTTGTTGTGAGAAACAAAGCACGATTGGTTGTTCAAGGTTTTAATCAGGTCGAAGGGATCGATTACAATGAAGTTTATGCACCGGTTGCACGACTTGAGGCCATAAGAATCTTTTTGGCTTATGCGTCTTTCAAGAAGTTCACCGTTTATCAGATGGATGTGAAAAGTGCATTTCTTCATGGTGTGGTAGAAGAGCAAGTATATGTTGAGCAACTGCTAGGTTTTGAAGATCCTCTCCATCCTGACAAGGTTTGGCTTCTCAACAAGGCGTTATATGATCTTCATCATGCTCCGAGGGCTTGGTATGAAACGTTGTCTACCTATCTGTTGAAGAATGGTTTTCGATGAGGCCTGATCGACTGTACTCTCTTCATCAAGGAATAGGACAAGGATTTGCTGCTAGTACAAGTTATGTTGATGATATTAATATTTGGGTCTATTAACACTCGAATGTGTAAAGAATTCAAACAGGTTATGCAGGAGAAGTTCGAGATGAGCACAATGGGAGAAATGACTTTCTTTTTAGGTTTGCAGGTTCAGCAATCAAAGGAATGGATTTTTATCCATCAAACCAAGTACGTCGGAGATATTCTCAAACGATTTCAGATGGATGACTCAAAGCCTTTGGGAACTCCATTAGCTCAAAATCATGGGATTACTCTAGACGGAATGGGTGAACATGTAGAACCATCTCTCTATCGTGCTATGATCGGCTCTCTCATGTATCTTACTGCTTCAAGACCCGATATAATGTACCCAACATGCCTTCTGGCACGCTATCAGTCTAGTCCGAAGGTTTCTCATTGATGGCTATGAAAAGGATCTTTTGTTATCTAAAGGGTCGTCCTGACACTGGTCTATGGTACCCTAAGGATGATAACTTTGATCTGACAGCATTCAGTGATTCTGATCATGGCGGATCCAAAATCGATGCAAAATCATCAACAGCAGGATATCAGTTCTTGGGAAATCGCCTAGTCACGTGGCAATGTAAAAAGCAGACTTGTGTAGCTACATCAACATGTGAGGCTGAGTATATTTCGGCTTCTAGTTGCTGCTCTCAGGTTCCATGGATTCGACAGGAAATGCGTGACTACGGTTTTGAATTTCTTACTACTCCTATTTTTGTTGATAATGAAGCTGCTTTACAGATCACTCGAAATCGTGTACAACATTCCAAAACAAAACACATTAAGATTAAGTATCATTTCATGCGAGATTGTTATGAAAAGAGACTTATCGATGTTGTTAAAATCCACACTGATCACCAATGTGCCGACCTTTTTACCAAAGCCTTTGATAAATCACGTTTTGATTATCTACTTTTGGTCAATGGGATCAAGGTGAAGCCCGAGTAACTCAACCATGGCTAACTATTTTTGTATCTACTTTTCTAAAAAAAATCTAAAACTACAAAAAGATTTTCAGTATTATATTTTAGGGGGAGTAAGTTTAAGAAAATATAAAAATATGTCTTTATTTTACCTTCTTTGTTTAAGGGGGAGAAAATTCAGAAAAACACAAAAACATTAGAAAAATCAAAAATGAGTTTCTTGGATAAGCTGAAGATGATGAAATTCACCGGTAAATCTGTCAGATATGGTTAAAAGCATAGAAAGAAGATTGATAAGTAGCTTTGCTAATGATGTATCAGTAGGCTCACAATCAGACTAAAATGTGCAGGTTGATATAAACCTAACAGACAGAACGCCAGGTGGGAACCATTCATTGGCATATGGTCTTGGTACTGAAATTTCGTTTGATAGAGTGCCGAGGTTGTGAGATATACGGTCTTTATGCTGGCTTATCATCTGGGTATCATGGTTGAATCTTTTGCCGAAAAATAACGGTGGCGCAAGTCTAGAACTTCCATGATACCATACATACGTGTACATACTACATTCGACCATCAAATAAGTGATAAAAATATCACATCCCCAAAACAAGTGATAAAATATCACAGCTTTATGCGGGAGCTAAGTTCGTCTCTTTGTCGGTACGATGGTACTAACCTGTTCACGGACATACTCCTGTGCCATGCACTCATATGAAAATCGTTCCTCATCAATAAGTGATTAAATCACAAAGGGCTTGTTTTCAATCAAAAATAAGTGAGTATCTCACATCATTCATATATGTCAAAACAGATGATAAAGCAGTATACTCACCGGTAAGATTTTCTCTCGTGCATATCTTGATACCGGAATGTGTCGTGATGTGGTTGAACATTGGCTAGTAAGTATAATTCATACCTTAATCATATCTCCTAATCATGATTACATCTGATAAGTCTAAGCTTACGTGGACAACAATACCGATAATCATAGTTGAATACTGATCTGTTTATTTTGAAAACCTAATACCGTCTTTGACAAAGATTAAAATGCTGGTATGATTCCTTTACTTTGAAACTCGAAAAAGATTGTTCAATAGATATATAGTTTATCTGTATATTTTGATTTTATGTCTAGTTTACTTAGTTGCTTATGTAATTACTTTTTGAAAGTTAGCCAAAGTTGATACTCGAGAGTTTCTACCAAGATACGCCAGAAAACCATCTATTTGATATCGCAACTTCATAAAGTAATATCTTGCAACAAGTAACTCATCAAAAGAAAACCAAAATTTGAAATTCATTTGAGTGTGTGTATCTCATACGGATGAATCTGGTCATTTGATTGACTTGGTCACATGTTTTTCTCAAACAGCTGCTGGAATTCAAACGAGTGTATGTATCTCGTTCAGGGAATACAATCATACGAAGAATTTATGATAAGTTTTTCGTGTGTATTCCCTGAGAAATTTGTGTTCTAATTATATTTGTCTATGAGTACAGATTGATACAAAAAGAACATAAACAAAGACCAGCAACGAAGAAATCTGACAAGTCAGATGAGGAAACAAGAAAGATTAGAAGTTTCTTAGAAGTTCGAAGACCTGATACTCTAATCATTAGATAGCAGATCTATCAATGGATAGCAGATCTTCAGGGGGAGTTTGTTGATACTCCAAACCATTCTATGTGAAGACCAAAGTCTGAAGACCAAAGACCGAAGACCGAAGACCAAGCAACATCCAAGGGGGAGTTTGTTGATACAGTTTTGTGTCTATCGCTTGTTCGTAATTACAGTTGTAATTGTACGGTCTTTGCTCAAGTGTCTGTATAGGTTTGGTTGTGTCGAATAGATTGAGATATCCTTCAATCTTGATCTAGTATGACATCTTAGCTTGTCTGTGTTAATCAGTTGCATGTGTGCATACTGATGAATCTTGGAAACGTCAAGTCTACACAAGTTCTCCAAGAATGAGAATTCTGTGCGAGTCAATCATTTCGTACAAAACACAGGGTTTCGTACGAAACAAAGAGTATTTTTTATGAAACAAGCATTTCGTATAAAACACTGACTAGTACCAAATTCTGGAGATGTGTTTCTTGTGAAATATTGTGTTCCGTATGTCTAGATTCGTGGTTCGTACGAAATATCTAGGCGAACACTATATAAGCAGACATGCATCTCTCAATGAGGGTTAGATGAAGCCCTTTTGTCCAGAAATTAATAGAAAGAGCTAGCAAACTGATCCTTTGTGTGGGATATCTAAGTTAGCATTTCTGGTGAAGACGAAGACACAAGAACACAGCAAGTTTGTTTGAGTCATACGAACATTGTGTGTATATGTTTGTACTTGTTCTCAATCATTAATCAAGATAGTGAATCTTTGGTTACCCCGTGTTCTTTACTTTGCTTTGGTTGCATGCACACTTGGATTCCGCACTTGTGTGTATGTCATTTGAACAAGGAACTGGTTTAACACCATCCGCAGGTGGACCTACATTACTGACCCTTACCACCCCTCACACTTCCCTCCAATTCCTGTGGAGGAGAGAGTGACTTTACATGACCTACAGCTCTCTTTGATCTTCCAAAGGATCGGGGAGTTGGAGATTTAGCGTACTACCCACGCCGCTGCTGGAGCCACACCCCCACCACCGTCATCACCAATACCACCCCCACCATCATACCCACCACCATCACCACCACCACTACCCCTATCACCACCACCGACCCCACCTTTTTACTGCCCATTTCACCACTCGTCATGCCCATCTGAGGCACGAGTGCATAAGTTAGAGCACTTTCAGACTGATGCTGTAACATTCGTGTAAAACGGGTTTCAAGAACCCGCTCCGTTTGAAATTCAAGTAATTATTTAATGTTTCCTTATGCAATTATTAGTATTAATTAATTTATTTTATAATCAATATTTATAAATAAAATACATACTTATATTTCAATAAAGGAAAATAATTAAGTCTTTATAAAATGAAATAAGTTAACAAAAATAAAAGAGGAGTAACCGGGAGTCGAACCCGGGTCACTCACCAAGAACACACACCTAAAACACCACCGCACTGCACACACACTTGTGCTAAAACTGGAAACATTTAAATTTTATATTGAAGACCCGCTAAAACCTGCAAATTCAAATCATCAAGACAGTAACCGCCCACTGATTCAATGATCAATCACTGCTATCCGTTTTGATTCTTTGATTGAATGGTTATAACCGTCGACCAACATCATATCCTCAATCAAGACCCAATTAAAAATCGAACCGTTTTACTAATCGTCCATCACAATTTCTTTTTCAAAATCGAAATCAAACCTCATCCTGAACGACCTATAAATACCCAATGAAAGGCAAATCCAAAATCGTCCATTTATTCAAAATACCACTCGAAACCTACCTGCTCAACTTTCTGTTCAATTCATCATCGCCGGAATCTCTAGCTGGAAAATCAGAATTCAACGTTTCATCGGTAAAATTCCTTATTCATTTCTATAATTCAGATTATTTTATGTAAAATAGTAATCGGGTAACAACAAACATTGAGTTTAGCAAGGGTCGATCAAAAGCAGTTCTGGGTTTAAACAAAAAATGAAGAAGATGAACTACAAGAAGTGGTTAAGTATAATAAAAATTCAAATATAATCGGGTTAGACACCCAGCCCAGTTGGATGGGCTGGGTGCAACATAAACTAAGGTCGCAGGTTCAAGTCAGATCCATCACACCGGGTCGTTCATTTAAAAATCTTTTTAAATTAAATAATTTCTGAAATTATCTAATAAGAGTATAAGAATTATAAAAATCATAATACTTTTGGGTTAGACACGTAGCTCAGTTGGAAGAGCTGCGTGCACACGTACGAGAGGTCTCAAATTCGAATCTCACCCATGTTACCAATAATCCCTATCGAACCGGTCAGGCTCTCTTGTCAGTCTGACAAGATTATTTTTTAATATTATTTTATTTTAATCTATATTATTTTTGTATATATTTAATTTATCTAAAAATTAATTAAAAACACTTAAAGATACAATTTTGTAGGTTTAAAAATCCCAATAAATACCATCAAAAATAACCTAAAAATCTAACAAAAAGTATTAAATCAAAATAATAATTTTTATATATTTATCGAATTATTTCGTTATTATTTAGGTTAGTCTTCTTCGTCGATTAAGTCCTCAATTCATGCACACTCTTCATCAATCAAGGAAACGCACCCACTGTGAGTGAATCCTTACAAATTCCCCTCTTTAATCATGTTTTGGGGTACATCATGTGTCGTTACCTACTTTATTTATTTAAAAACTTGTGCTAACACCATTATGTGATCTAAAGTGTATATTTTGTTTGTGTGGTTATGTGTGGATACATTTTATCATTTCAGTGCAATCATACATTTAAGGCCATCAGTTCCTCGTGGAATACGAGTTGAGCATCAGGTGCCTCATTAGATCGGCTCCGTTTGATTGAGCCTCGATCTCAAATTCATCATGCATCTTGTTCACATGTTCATCATTATTATTGTGTGGTTTGTGATTTAATTATATATACATAAGTTGATATATGGTCCATGCACATTCTTATCAAACTTTTGTTTTACACATGATACAGGTGGACAAGCTGAGGAGAGGAACACATAGAAATGGCCTTAGAAGATAAATAAAATACAACTTGTCTAGAACACTGTTTTTCTTGTGCTTATATGTTTCCTTGTGTTTAGATATTTGAATTTTAATTTCACCTTAATAAATATGAAACCTATTATTAATAAGCGTTATGAGCTTTGGTGATAACCCAATTATGCCCCGACTTTTATTTCCGCTGCGGGTCGGGGTGTAACAGATTGGTATCAGAACTTTTGACTATAAGGATATAGGATAAGTTATTAGACCCTTAGAGCCTATACTATAGTTGATAGATTTTAATTGTTTATGTGTAACATGCAAAACTCATGATGTTTATATGTTTCATGTTTATTTCACACACAAATGCATTCAAGCACCTTCACTAATACATGTTAATGTGTGATGTTCATTGTAGTTCATATATTGATAACATATCATGCCTACGCAAGCACACACATCACGATATCACAATTTTCATGATTTCTTCTCAAAGATTTTATAATGTTTTCATGTTTTTCAATCACATCAAAGTGAGTTCTACTACGGGCATGTAGTAACTGGAAGGGTACGAGTACCGGTAGTCGGAACATCCTGTCTAGGCTTGGAATTTGTATAAATCCAATATAATGGACCAGTTTGCCTACCTGGGGATTAACGATGAGGGTACGGAGGACCTATTAGGCTAAAGCATGCAACACCAAACGTCGTGTGAACTAACCTCACTTTGAGTTGTCATTGTGTCTACACCTGGACACCCTTTGACTTTATACCTTGCAATTATATTTTACGATTTTTCATTCGGGTGATGCAAGCATTAGCAGGCCAACACCAATGTGAACCCTACCAAGCCCAGTAGTCATGGGGGCCCACATGACTACCTAGGCCGAAGTATGGGAGACATTTGGAGGCCCAAACATGAGCAAGCCCAAGACATCCTATGGATGTAAATAATTTCTTGTTTCATTTGTTTTAAATATTGTTTTCACTATTTACGACACATGACACCTAGAAGCTATTAAATCATAATCACCCTACGTATTTCCTGTAGATGTCTGCTAGACACTCACGAGGCGGTAGAATGTCAGGAAGATCTAGCGAACGTATGGCCACTCAAATCGCTCATTAGATGGCTGCTTTATTTCATGATATCGTCGTGCAAGTTCAACAAGCTCTTGCCGCCAATCCCATCAACCCCACCAATTAAGAAGGTCAAAATATCGCCAACCCTCTCCCTAACACCACCAAATGCACCTACAAGCATTTCAAGTCCTGCGATCCTCCAAAGTATGAGGGGACTGAAGGTGTGACCGCTCTCCTCCATTGGTTTGAGGAGATGGAAAGCACTTTTCTCAATTGTGATTGTCCTGATGATCGCAAGGTGCGATATGCTACCGGTCGTTTGTACGAGGCATCACTTACATGGTGGAACACAGAGAAGGGCAAGTGAGGTGCTGAATTTGCTATGGCCTTGACTTGGGATGAGTCGAGGAAAGTCATGATGAGACGCTTCTGTCCAAGAAGCGAAATCAAGAAATTGGAAGATGAGTTCTACTCATTGAAACAGAAGGAGGGGGACCACACCACACATAACAAGAGATTCCTTGAGTTGAATCAGATGGTCCCCAACCTGTTCACTTCGCTCTATCGTCTAATTGAACACTACATTCGAGGTCTTCCCTCGAAAATTTAAGATTTTATGCTGAGTACCACACCTGCAATACTTGAAGCTGCAATGGAGCTGGCTACCGAGCTCACGGAAAATCGCATCCGAAATGGCGATTTTAAGGATGAGAAGAAGAAAGACAACACACCTGCTGAAACTCCAACC
Organism: Scalesia atractyloides; assembly: GCA_947069175.1. Classification (NCBI taxonomy): domain Eukaryota; kingdom Viridiplantae; phylum Streptophyta; class Magnoliopsida; order Asterales; family Asteraceae; genus Scalesia; species Scalesia atractyloides. The sequence continues at coordinate 37,298,645 of CAMTDV010000116.1, forward strand.
CCAACCCAAGCAGGTTCGTCTTCTAAGTTTGCTGGTAAGAGGAAACGCAATGGCAAGAATTTCGCCGTTACCCCCTATCACTGCTGCACCCATCACCCAAATCGCCCCTCCTGCTGCTCCATTCAAGAAACCATACACAGGACCCCATCCAAAATGTAACCGATGCCAATATCACCACCCTCCTGAGAACCCATGTCAATACTGCACAAGTTGTGGCCGTGCAGGTCACACAATTCAAACTTGCCGCATCCTCCAAAAGCCAAACCGCAATCAACCTCAAGCCCAAACCAATAATAAAGTGGTAGGCCAAGCCCAACACCAACAACCTTTACTCTTACCACCTGCTCAACCCATGGCTCAACCCTACTACCAACCCAATTACCCAATGATGCAACCTATCAGAGCATGTTTCAACTGTGGCGATCCCACCCATTTTTGAAACACCTGCCCACGCTTGGTGAACATCATAAATGCCCAAGCTCAAGCCAACCCAGTGAATCAATCCAATCAAGATAATCCACCTGCTAGGGGAAGAGCCTTCAACATCAACCGCAATCAAGCTAGGGCCGATAATAATGTGGTCAACGGTACGTTTTTTATTAACGGTAGTTATGCATCCATACTATTTGATACTGGTGCGGATAAAAGTTTCGTGTCTTTAGAGTTCGAATCCATTCTTGATCTGCCTCGCGTTAGTCTAACTGATTCATTCACGGTGGAACTTGCTGAGGTGAACCTATTACGTTAGATTCGATTATTCGTGATTGTACTCTTACCCTTAATGATCATGATTTCTCAATTGATCTCATTCCTATGAAATTGGGTAGTTTTGACATAATCATTGGTATGGGCTGGCTTAGTCAGCATCACGCTGAAGTTGTTTGCTATGAGAAGTTTATTAGAATTCCTCTCGCTGACGGTCAAACTTTACGTATCTTTGGTGAAACTCCTTCTAAAGGGCTCAAATTAATGTCATGCCTCCAAGCTCGAAGATGCCTTCGCAAAAACTATATTGCGTTTCTAGCTCATATCGTCAAGAAGGAAAGCAAGGAAAGGAAGCTCGAAGATATTCCAATCGTTAAAGAATTTCCTCAAGGTTTTCCCAACGACGTTTCAAGACATCCTCCTGAGCGAGAAGTCGAATTCTGAATCGATCTTGTACCTGGTGCTACACCAGTCGCAAAATCTCCCTATCGGTTAGCCCCATCTGAGATGCAAGAATTAGCTAGTTAGCTGCAAGAGTTTACTGACAAGGGATTTATACGTCCTAGCTCATCACCTTGGGGTGCGCCTGTTCATTCGTAAAGAAGAAAGATGGAACTTTCTGCATGTGTATCGATTATAGAGAGCTTAACAAGCTGATCATCAAGAATCGCTATCCATTACCTCGTATTTATGATCTTTTAGATTAACTTCAAGGTGCCACCTGTTTTTCAAAAACCGACCTTCGTTCTGGTTATCATCAACTTAGAGTACGTGAAGAAGATATTCCAAAGACTGCTTTTCGAACTCGTTATGGTCACTATGAATTCAAGGTTATGCCTTTTGGGTTGACCAGTGATCCCGCTGTTTTCATGGATTTGATGAATAGGGTGTGCAAACCCTACCTCGATCGATATTCTTATCTACTCCAAGACTAAATCCGATCATGAGCGACATCTTCGACTTATTCTAACACTTTTGAGGACTGAAAAGCTTTATGCTAAGTTCTCAAAATGTGAGTTTTGGATAAAAGAGGTGCAATTTCTTGGTCATATTTTTAACGACAAAGGGATTCAAGTTGATCCTGCAAAGATCAAAGCGGTACAAGAGTGGCAAGCGCACTCCTACCGAAGTTAGATCATTTCTTGGTCTAGCTGGTTATTATCGTTGTTTCATCGCAAATTTCTCTCGTATTGCCATTCCACTCACATCTTTGACTCACAAGGGCAAGCCCTTTATTTGGGGGCCCAAGCAAGAAGAGGCTTTCCAAACTTTGAAGCAAAAACTTTGTGATGCACCTATCCTTACACTTCCTGATGGCTGCGAAGACTTTGTGGTTTATTGCTACGCGTCAGGGCAAGGTTTAGGTTGCATTCTAATGCAAAGAGGAAAGGTGATAGCCTACGCCTCAAGGCAACTCAAAGTGCATGAAAAGAACTATACCACTCATAACCTAGAACTTGGAGCAGTCGTGTTCGCTCTTAAGATATGGAGACATTATCTCTATGGTACCAAGTGTGAAATTTACACTTACCACAAGAGCCTTCGACATATCTTCAATCAAAAAGAGTTGAACATGAGGCAACGACGACGGGTCGAACTCCTAAATAACTATGATTGTGAAATTCGATATCATCCTAGCAAGGCTAATGTTGTGGCTGACGCCCTCAGTCGAAAGGAGTATGCAAACTCCATCCGTCTTCTGTGTTCCCAAATCGTGACCGATCTTCAAAACCGAATTAGAGCAGCTCAATATGTTTCTGTCATGGAAATGACGTACGAGATGAACTGTCTTGTGGAGCTGAAACCAAACTAGAATCCAAGGCGGATGGTATTCTCTATTACTTGAATCGTATTTGGGTACCTGATCGTTACGATCTTCGTGCTTTTCTCATGAACGAGGCTCATAAAACACGATACTCTATACATCCAGGGGCCGATAAGATGTATCAAGATCTACGATACTCCTAATGGTGGCCTGGCATGAAGAAAGATATCGCCATATTTGTTTCCAAGTGCCTTACATGTTCCAAAGTGAAAGTTGAACATCAAAGACCTTCAGGATTTCTTGTTCAACCCGAAATACCTGTATGGAAGTGGGAAAATATAACCATGGATTTCATTACCAGGTTACCTCGCACCTCCAGTGGGTATGACACCATTTAGGTTATCATCGATCGTCTTACCAAATCAGCTCATTTCATTCTGATCCACGAAGACTTCAAGGACAAGAAGTTAGCTCGTATCTATATCAATGAAATTGTACCCTTAAGTATCATTTCAGATCGAGACGGTCGTTTTACTTCACGAACGTGGCAAGTCGTACCATCCGCTTTGGGTACACGTCTAGATCTCAGCACTGCCTTTCACCCTCAAATTGATGGTCAATCTGAGCGCACCATACAAACCCTTGAAGACATGTTGCGAGCATGTGTCATAGACTTAGAGGGTAATTGGGACACTCATCTACAATTAGTTGAATTTTCATACAGCAATAGCTATCATTCGAGCATCGGCATGCCTCCTTTTGAAGCCTTATACGCTCGTAAGTGCCGATCTCCTGTATGTTGGCATGAAATTGGTGAAGCGCAAATCACTGGACCTGAGTTGATTCAAGAAACGACTGACAAAATCCTTTAGATCCACAATAATCTTCTAGCAGCTCGAAGTCGTCAAAAGAGTTACGCTGATAGGCGACGAAAGCTATTGGAGATTTGTGTTGGTGATCAAGTACTTTTGAAAGTATCACCATGGAAGGGAGTTGTTCATTTTAGAAAAAAGGCAAGTTAGCACCATGCTATGTGGGACCATTCAAGATATTCGAAAGGGTTAGTCCTGTAGCATACAAGCTTGACCTACCAGAAGAACTCGACAGAATTCTTGCCACATTCCACGTATCAAACTTGAAAAAGTGTCTGGCCGACGAAAACCTCCATATTCTTTTAGAAGATATTCAAATCGATGAATCAATGCATTTTGTTGAAAGACCTGTATAAATCATGGACTTCAGTTAAAAGCGTCTGAGACGAAGTCGTATTCCAATAGTCAGGGTGCATTGGGAGTCAAAACGAGGACCTGAGTTTACTTGGGAACGTGAAGACTCAATGCACGATAAATGCCCACATCTATTTCCAGTTGCAGCTACTACTTAATTTCAGGACAAAATTTCTAAAAGTAGGGGATACTGTAACATTCGTGTAAAACGGGTTTCAAAAACCCGCTCCGTTTGAAATTCAAGTAATTATTTAATGTTTCCTTATGCAATTATTAGTATTAATTAATTTATTTTATAATCAATATTTATAAATAAAATACATACTTATATTTCAATAAAGGAAAATAATTAAATCTTTATAAAATGAAATAAGTTAACAAAAATAAAAGAGGAGTAACCGGGAGTGAAACCCAGGTCACTCACTAAGAACACACACCTAAAACACCACTGCACTGCACACACACTTGTGCTAAAACTGGAAACATTTAAATTAATATTGAAGACACGCTAAAACCTGCAAGTTCAAATCATCAAGACAGTAACCGCTCACTGATTCAATGATCAATCACTGCTATCCATTTTGATTCTTCGATTGAACGGTTATAACCGTCGACCAACATCATATCCTCAATCAAGACCCAATTAAAAATCGAACCGTTTTACTAATCGTCCATCACAATTTCTTTTTCAAAATCGAAATCAAACCTCATCCTGAACGGCCTATATATACCCAATGAAAGGCAAATCCAAACTCGTCCAGTTATTCAAAATACCACTCGAAACCTACCTGCTCAACTTTCTGTTCAATTCATCATCGCCGGAATCTCTCGCCTAAAATCCAAATTCAACGTTTCGTCGGTAAAATTCCTTATTCATTTCTACAATTCATATTATTTTATGTAAAATAGTAATCGGGTAACAACAAACATTGAGTTTAGCAAGGGTCGATCAAAAAGCAGTTCTGGGTTTAAACAAAAAAATGAAAAAGATGAACTACAAGAAGTGGTTAAGTATAATAAAAATTCTAATATAATCGGGTTAGACACCCAGTCCAGTTGGATGGGCTGGGCGCAAAAAAAACTAAGGTCGTAGGTTCGAGTCAGATCCATCACACCGGTTCGTTCATTTAAAAATCTTTTTAAATCAACCAATTTCTGAAATTATCTAATAAGAGTATAAGAATAAAAAAATCAGAATACTTTCGGGTTAGACACGTAGCTCAGTTGGAAGAGCTGCATGCACACGTACGAGAGGTCTCAAGTTCGAATCTCACCCACGTTACCAATAATCCCTATCGAACCGGCCAGGCTCTCTTGTCAGTCTGACAAGATTATTTTTATATTATTTTATTTTAATCTATATTATTTTTGTATATATATGAGTTATCTAAAAATTAATTAAAAACAGTTAAAGATACAATTTTGTAGGTTTAAAAATTCCAATAAATACCACAAAAATAACCTAAAAATCTAACAAAAAGTATTAAATCAAAATAATAATTTTTATATATTTATCGAATTATTTCGTTATTATTTAGGTTAGTCTTCTTCGTCGGTTAAGTCCTCAATTCGTGTGCACTCTTCATCAATCAAGGAAACGCACCCACTGTGAGTGAATCCTTACAAATTCCCCTCTTTAATCATGTTTTGGGGTGTATCATGTGTCGTTACATACTTTATTTATTTAAAAACTTGTGCTAACACCATTATTTGATCTAAAGTGTATATTTTGTTTGTGTGGTTATGTGTGGATACATTTTATCATTTCAGTGCAATCATTCATTTAAGGCCCATCAGTTCCTCGTGGGATACGAGTTGAGTATCAGGTGCCTCATTAGATCGGCTCCGTTTGATTGAGCCTTGATCTCAAGTTCATAATGCATCTTGTTCAAATGTTCATCATTATTATTATGTGGTTTGTGATTTAATTATAGATACATAAGTTCATACATGGTCCATGCACATTCTTATTACAACAACCAGTATATTAAACTATTTAATTGTTAAATTTAGATTCACTCACCAATTTTTGTTGACCCAAACTTTTGTTTTACACATGATACAGGTGGACAGGCTGATGAGAGAAACACATAGAAATGGCCTTAGAAGATAAATAAAATACAACTTGTCTAGAACACTGTTTTTCTTGTGCATATATGTTTCCTTGTGTTTGGATATTTGAATTTCAATTTCACCTTAATAAATATGAAACCTATTATTAGTAAACGTCATGAGCTTTGGTGATAACCCAATTATGCCCCGACTTTTATTTCCGCTGCGGGTCAGGGTGTGACAGATGCTACTAGGCGCATTCTGACCTTGAGGAGGAGATGGCCTACCATCATGGTTTGCTCCCCCGATCATCATTTCCACCACCCCCTCCACCTCAGTAACATGCTTGTGATTATCTTTTGGGGATCAGATGTACTTTTGATGACTTGGCTCATGAAGACATAGCTTTGAAGATCCCAGCTTTTGGAAGACAACTTGATGACGTGAAGAAGCAATGTAGAAGAAAATTTTACTTTTATAATGTAAAAACTTGTATTGACTAGGGTTGTGTATCCCTAAGTCCTTTTTGGATCTTCACGAACAAATTGTAACAAGTTGTCATTGTATAAAAGTGTATTTTCTTTATTTTACATTGTATTTCTTTTATGTTATGGTTGATTATGTCATGATGTGGTGATATTATGGTTGATGCATTGTGTCGTGGTGATACTATGATTTATATCTTATGATGTGGTGACTATGTATGTGGTGAGCTATGTGTATGATGGCGATGGGTGTGCAAATGGTGTTTACATATATTCTTTTATCAATTTATCATGTACCGATGCGCTATTACGTATATGTTTGATAAAAAATATATGAATAAAAAATGGTAATAATTGTATGAAATTATTATTAAAACTCGGCTAATTGTTAGCGACATATTATATCAGAAGACGATGCCGCCCCGTAGAAGAAGTTCAAACAATAACACCCTACCAACAACACAAGAGGAGCTGAATGAACACATATCCCAAGCCATTGCGGTGTACGAGGCTAACCGCTCTGAGCATAGCGGTGGTACCGGAGGTTCAATAGAAGTAAATCCTCCAACTGGTAATACACGGTTACTCACAAAACCACAATATACTCTCATCCGTTTTATTCGTGATATTTGGTTACTCATGCTTAAATGGTGTATCCAATGATTTCAGGTTGCACTTATAAGCAGTTTCTTGACTGCAAACCTCTGAACTTCGATGGTACAGGAGGCGCTGTAGCCTTCGTAGCTGGACTGAGAAGACAGATTCAGTCATTCGAATGAGTAAGTGCCCGGCTGAACAAATAGTCACCTATGTTACTGGACTCTTTGTGGATGGAGCTCTATCTTGGTGGAACCTTCAGGTCCAAACCAAGGGCGATGATGCTGCATACGCCCTGACCTGGGAGGAACTTAAAGAGATGATGAGAAAGAAGTATTGCTCAACATCGAAAATTCAAAAGTTTTAGACAGAATTCTGGAATCTAAAAATGACTGGTTCAGACATTGCTGGATACACGCAACGATTCCATGACTTATCCCGAGTGGTGCCATACTTAGTGGAACCTGAATTTAAGCGAATTGAGAGGCACATCTGGGGACTTGCCCCCGAGATTATGAGCCTGGTTACCTCTTCAAAACCCACTGAGATTGGTGAAGCGATTGATCTAGCTGTCAGTCTGACTGAGGAGGCTGTACGTCAGGGGAGGTTGCCTAAGTGTAGTGGGAACAAGAAAGAATCTACTGAGGAGACTACTGATTCCAACAAACGAAAATTTTACCATTTCAAAAAAAGCTCTCGAGGTAATAATAATAGCAACAAGAAACAAGCCGTGAGAGAGGTTAGAGAAACCAAGGCATATGTTACCACTACCACAAACACTGCTGCTAAGAAATCCTATATTGGGGACGCACCAAAATGCCCCAAATGTCCTTTCCACCACTATGGGGAATGTCGAGGCCCTAAGTGTGGAAAATGTGGTAAATTTGGACATCACACCGATGTGTGCCGGGGAACCAACACTAGAGAACAAGGTTGTTTTGGAAGCGGAGAGAAAGGGACTTCATGAAAGATTGCCTAAAGCGAATCAAGCATGAGGAAGAGCGTTTGTAATTGGAGCTAAGGATGCTTGCCAGGATCCGAACGTGGTCACCGGTACGTTCCCTATCAATGATCACTTTGCATCTATTCTTTTTGATACTAGGGCAGATTTCAATATTATTTCTAAAGAGTTTAAAGATATACTTGGGGTAGCGTCGAGTAAATTAGAGATTCCATACTTGATTGAGCTAGCTAACGGGATAATAGTAGAATCGAAAGAAATAGTAAAGAAATGTACGTTAGAATTGGGTGAACGAAAGTTTGATATAGACCTATTACCAGTTCAACTGGGTAGTTTTGATGTTGTTATTGGATGGATTGGCTATCCAATAATCAGGCCGAAGTTATATGTCATGAGAAAATCATTCTCATCCCCTTACCCGACGGAGAACACTTGATAATTCACGGTGAGAAGCATGGCACACCTCTTCGAATCATAAACTGCATGAAGGCTCAAAAATGTTTGACGAAAGGATGCATCACTTTTCTTGCCCACGTAGTGGATAAGAAGGCCAAGGAGCGCACGATCGAAGACATACCAGTAGTGAGGGAATATCCCGAGGTCTTTCCAGAAGACTTTCCAGGGCTACCTCCACAGCAACAAGTCGAATTCCGTATTGATTTAGTGCAAGGAGTTGCACCTATGGCAAAAGCTCCATATCGACTAGTAACCTTGGAGATGCAGGAATTATCTACGTAATTGCAAAAGCTGCTCGACAAAGGTTTCATAAGACCGAGTTTCTCGCCTTGGGGAGCTCTGGTGCTGTTTGTGAAAAAGAAGGACAGAACCTTTCGCATGTGAATCGACTACTGGGAGCTAAACAAGTTAACTATCAAAAACCCGTACCCATTACCAAGAATCGATGATCTATTCGATCAGTTGCAAGGGTCGAGTTTTTACTCAAAAATTGATTTAAGATCCGGGTATCATCAGTTGAGAATCCAAGAGGAAAGTATTCCTAAGACAGCGTTTCGGACTCACTACGGTCATTACGAGGTCCTTGTCATGCCCTTTGGCCTAACGAACTCCCCTCCAGTAATCATGGATTTGATGAACCGGGTATGTAAGCCATACCTCGACAAGTTTGTGATCGTCTTCATAGATGATATATTGATATACTCACGAACCGAGGAAGAGCACGGACAACACCTGAGAACTATTTTGGAATTGCTGAAGAAGGAGCAATTATATGCTAAGTTCTCAAAATGCGAATTTTGGATTCGCGAGGTACAATTTCTCGGTCACGTGGTGAAAGAGAACGGAATACATGTTGACCCTGCAAAGATCGAGGCTATAAAGAACTGGATCACGCTAAGAACCCCCACGGCTATACGATGATTCCTAGGATTAGTGGGATATTACAGGAGATTATTGAGAACTTCTCCAAGGTTGCTTAGCCGCTAACCTCGCTTACCCAGAAGGATAGAAAGTTTGATTGGGGAGAAAAGCAAGAATCGGCGTTCCAGGATTGAAAGAGCAACTATGTAAAGAATCGGACGGTACCGATGACTTTGTGGTGTACTGTGATGCATCGCATCAAGGCTTGGGTTGCGTGTTAATGCAACGTGAAAAAGTCATCACGTACACGTCACGTCAGTTGAAAGTTCATGAAAGGAATTATACCACACATGACCTAGAATTAGGCGTAGTGGTATTTGCCTTGAAAATCTAGCGTCATTATTTATATGGCACTAAGTGTACCATATTCACGGACCATAAAAGTCTTCAACATATATTCAACCAAAAGGAACTGAATTGCGCAAACGACGTTGGGTGGAACTGTTGAATGATTATGACTGTGAGATCAAGTATCACCCGGGCAAAGCAAATGTTGAAGCAGATGTTTTGAGCAGAAAAGAACGAGTCAAAACATTACGGGTGCGAGCTTTAGAAATGACGATCCAGGCGAACTTCAAAACTCGAGTGCGCGAAGCACAACAAGAAGCATTGAAACCAGAAAACATTCCAGCGGAATCCCTACGAGGAATGGAAAAACAATTGAAACCAAACAAGGATGGAACTTTATATTTCATGGGAAGGATCTGGATTCCCTATTATGGTGAGTTGCGAGACTTGTTGCTGGATGAAGCACACAAGTCCATGTACTCGATACACCCAGGATCAGATAAAATGTACCAGGATCTGAAGGAATATTATTGGTGGCCGAATCTCAAGGGAGATATTGCGACCTATGTTGGGAAATGCCTAACTTGTGCAAAGGTCAAGGCCGAATACCAAAAACCATCTGGGTTATTACAACAACCTGAGATCCCGGTTTGGAAGTGGGAAAAAATATCAATGGATTTCATTACAAAATTACCATGGACCTCTCGAGGTCATGACATGATCTGGGTTATCGTTGATCGGTTAAATAAATCAGCTCACTTCTTATCCATCCGCGAGAAAGACAGTACGGAGAAACTACCTGAAGGAAATTGTGGCACGTCATGGTGTGCCAATCTCGATAATCTCTGATAGAGATGGCCACTTTGTGTCACGGATCTGGCAATCATTTCAAAATTCGTTTGGTTCTCACTTGGATTTAAGCACAACTTTTCACCCGTAGACCGATGGTCAAAGCGAGCGAACCATTCAAACGTTAGAAGACATGCTTCGGGCATGTGTGATGGATTTAGGCGGAAACTGGGATACTCATTTACCATTGGTAGAGTTTTCCTACAATAACAGTTATCACACCAGTATCAAGGTCGCGCCATTCGAAGCACATATGGATGAAAGTGCCGATCGCCATTATGTTGGGCGGAAGTCGGTGACAGACAATCATTGGTCTCGAACTAGTACAAGAGACCACGGACAAGATATTTAAGATACGTGAGCGTATCAAAGCGGCCCAAGATAGACAAAAGAGCTACGCGGATCGGAGACGCAAACCATTATCCTTCAAGGTCGGAGACAAAGTATTGTTAAAGGTCTCACCTTGGAAAGGCGTAGCTAGATTCGGGAACCGCGGAAAGCTCAACCCGAGATATATTAGACCTTTTAAAATTCTGGCAAAGATTGGTATAGTGGCTTACAAGTTAAAACTACCATAGGAACTCAATAACGTACACGACACATTTCATGTGTATACTATTAAGAAAAGTCCGACTAATGACACAGTTATCATTCCAGCGGATGAGATTCATGTTGATGACAAATTACAATTTACCGAAGAACCGGTTGAAGTCATGGACTGAAGGTCCAAAAGACAAGAAGAAGCCAAATCAAACTGGTGGAGGTTCGCTGGAATTCGCGTCACGGTCCCGAGTATACGTGGGAGCGTGAAGATCAAATCAAATCAAAATACCCCCACCTGTTCTAGAAGACTACTTCAGTGGATACCTAAAGCTGAATTTCAGGACGAAATTCTTTTTAACAAGGGGAGTATGTGACAAATGGCAAAGAACCGGTAATTCCGTACACTTTAGTCACTAATTTTACGTTATAATCTCATGCATATTTATCGTAATTTAATTGCATAACTGATTCATACGTCATTAGGGCAAGTAATCTGATTATAACATATACTGGTTTCCGTTACAACGCGAAACAAACCAAAACAATGCCCTAAAAATGTTGGTAGAAAGTGTTGGGTGCACTAAATGCGGTAACACTAACGGTGTCGGTAAATCCGCTAAAACAAATCAGAACAAGGAATAATGACATGTTAATTCCATACCTGAGTCCATATATAAATGAAAACTATTTGAGAACAACTATTACAATAATACTTAACTTTCTGGTACAACGCCTAAATTGCAAGATTGTCCGTTTCGACCAAAAGGCGACAAATGTCGATTTGTCCGCAAGGCTAATTCGGAGGATTCCGGATTCAAGAATAAGAATAAACAATGTTAACTATCCTAAAACAATGTGAGAATAACAAGAATGCAAAAAAGACACCATTTCCGGTCATTCGACAAACAGTGCACAATTCGATCGGAAGGCGACTGTTTGTCGAAACGACGAGTATTTTAGTAGCCGATAGCCTCATTCGGGCATCTAGCGAACTAGTTAAGCCTCATTTGGAACTCGGAATCCATTCAACTAACATGAGGTCACGGAAACACAACTTTCGGAAAAGTTCGACGACGGAACATAAAAGTGCCGATATCGATCGAACGAAAGACATTTCGGTCATCCTAACTCATCGTATATTAGTCTAGCGAACTAGCTATACACATTATTAAGTCGGAAGTGCACTAAGTAGACACCATAACAATTGTGGTGGTCGAAAACAAAAGCTTTGGGTACTAAATAAATAAGTTCATTTGTTAGCGATTATTGCGACGATTAGCGATCTAACGACATATCCGTCATCCGAAACTTATATTGGAGGACTAAGTGGATTAATTTAGCATGTAATAACACACTAAATCCTAATCTTATGCTAAGGATGATAGATCAAAACCCCTAATCACCATACTTAACATAATGACTAAAATATCTACATTTATAACATGTGTAAAAAAGTTACAATTTACCCCCCCCACCCCTTTTGACGGTTCAAGTGGGCCCCATGCCCACTTGATTTAGTTGAAAATTTGAAGATCTTAAGTATGGTCTTGATGGGTGATGATCTTGAATGAAAAGTTGCAATTATACATCATTTTTCTTCACAAAAAAATTGCCACCATCCTCCTTTCTTCTTCATAATACACGGCCACCACCACCACATTTGAACCACCACTTAGCCACCATAAAGCACCACCTTTCATCCACTTTAAAGCCTAATCAAGATCACTCAAGAAGCTAGCAAGGATGGAGGATCACTAAGGCTTCATTAGAGCTTCATATTTCTTCAAAAATCATCAAGAACTTGTGCACCCTTTGTAAGGCAAACTCATCCATAATCTAGCTTATTTTTATGCTTAGATTTATAATGTACAAGTTTATCATCTTGAAAGGGAAGAAAGAATAAACCAAAAACCGTAACTCACACCATAATAATAACACTAAATATTAATTATTTTGTGTTGATTATATGTTTATATGGTAGTTAGATAGCATGTTGAAGTTATTTATGATAAAGTATGATATAAAAGTTGGATGATCTTATATGATTAAGTATAAAAATGAAGATTTAAACAAGATAAGATTTAATTCTAAACAAGATCATCAACTACATCATCCATGAAGAATACTACAACTTAAAGATAATTTTTATACACACGAATGATTTTTATAAGAAGTAAACATTTGTATTGAACTTGTAAGCATCTTAAAAAATGTGTAGTAATCAAGAGGTTAAAGGTATAAACTTGATTAAACGACATGATAAAAGTAGTTATTTGAAAGTGTTAATAAATATTGAAAACCCTCTTGATTTAATAAAATTTTTAACACTAAAAAGTCATGGATGATGATGTCTTGATGTTGTAGAATAAATATTAGATGGATTGTTGATGTTGATTATGGGCTTAAACAGGTTTTAAATACGTTTTTGAAATATGGAAAACGCCATAGTTTAGGGGAACTATGGCGAAATTTTCTAAAAATCTAATCGCGATTAAGACATGATTAATGGGGTGATTAGTGGGACTAATCGCGATTAGTAACTTAAATCGTCATTAAGTAGGCTCTAATGACGAGGGTTAAACCCTAAATACCCAAGTGTTCAACAAAGTTTATATATATATATATATATATATATATATATATATAAGTAAAAATAAAACTTTTTACAAATATATATATTTATTTACTTGGGAAATAATACAAGTATATACATTTGTTACCAAGAAACTTGTATGAATACATATGTGTAGGTATTTAGAAGCTTAGGGTATTCACAATAAAATACCCAATCACATACAAAAATACAAACACTTGAATATAATACTAAGTGTTGGTGGCATAACAAATATATTCTTGCGGTGCGTCGAAACAATAATCGGATAAACGAAACAATGCGAACGATAGGCGAACGTTCAAGATTACACCGTCGCATCGACGACCAACGGGTGAATCGCCGACACGAAAGGTCATTACCACAACGGACGATTTTCGACGAAAACAAGCACTTAATAAATAACGTCGACGACAAGTCCATATATATATATATATTTAGATGTTTAACATACATATATGTTATCGAAATCAAATTCCGGAAAGTTAAAAATATAAAAGGCTAAAAATATTATAAGTATAATACTTATAAGAAAATGGGCCTTCATAAATAAATTTGGGCAAGGCCCAAATTGTAAAAGTCATGTGCTAGGTCTAATCCCATAATATTTGTGGATGAGGCCCACAACGAATAAAAGCCCAAAAGACATAAAATACATGCGCAAGGCCCAGTGACATAAAAACATGGGCTAGGCCCAAAGACATAAAATACATGGGCTAGGCCCAATGACATAAAAATATGACTTAGGCCCAAAGACATACAATACATGGGCTAGGCCCAATAACATAAAAACATGGGCTAGGGCCAAAGACATAAAATACATGGGCTAGGCCCAATAACATAAAAACATGGGCTAGGCCCAAAGACATAAAATACATGGGCTAGGCCCAAACACATAGATGACATGGGCTAGGCCCAATGACACGCGTACAAGGCACGAGGACATGTGAAGGGCAAGGCCCAGTTCACACATGATCTAAAAACAATATATATATATATATATATATATATATATATATATATATATATATAACAATATTAATCGAACAAACAAACTACCAACGCTATGATAACATTACAAGTTGTTCTATCATAACAAAGAAATATATAACAAGAATTCAAGATTAACAACTAGTACAATGTCCATTGAGGCCTAGGCGTCTAATGAACTCAATACACATGTAGGTTACATACGTGTGCGGACACCGAACGATAATAGTACGACTTAACGGAACGCAAAAACTGTGAGTTCATGTCCCTCTTTTCAGTTATTTCAAGTTTTGTTTTAAACTATCGAGGGGAAATACATGTCATATCAAACAGTATGTTAGCTATGGGTTAGTTGATAACACGATCATTTGTGCGTAAGTAGGATGATGAAAATAGTAACCATTAATCACTTAGTGACCAAGGTACAAAAGAAGTAGATCTATTGAGTTTGAGACCCGCTCCACTCCTGGTTGGTATACCCTTCGGAGTGCTTTTTGTGATCCCAATGATGTTAAAGTTGTCTCGATTTGGTTACTTACTTATGGCACATATATGTCATGGTGCTCGCGATGCTAATAACATACTCGGATTTCAATACAGGATTTCAAAGATGACATTTTGATACGAAAATATTTAACTACATGAACTCGCCAACTTTATGTTGACTTTCTAAATTACATGTATTTCAGGACGCAAGGCATGAGCTGGTGATAAGATTCGGGTATGGGAAATTGTCAAGACAACGATGTATCACCTTTTGGAGGGTTTTGCCTTTTATATCTCAACTTCGTATGGGTATATAGGGGTCAAAACCTCAATATAAATTTGTGATGAAAACAATGTCTTATTTTGAAACAATGTGTTTTAAATTATGTCTTATGATGATAAGCTAAAACAGATAACAATGTGATTTCACTTTTGATGGTTGTAATTATGGAATGAAACTTATTAATGGCATGGCATCGTTGTTAATTTATATTGTTTACTAGATTGGATGCAATGATTACCTAGAAGTCACACACTTGCGCTTCCGCTACGACCAGGGTGTGACATTAAACATAATTTATCATATCAAACTCATTACCTACTGATATAATATAATAATTGAAATATTTTGGGATATCAAATCAATTCGTAATCTAAGTTTTGACTAAAGATCGCAAATGTCGTTATTTAATGACCAAAACGACCTTTTGGCGCTTCATTTGGTTTTTAACCATAACTATCAATCAAAACTTATTACCTACTGATATCATTACATAATTAAAGTGTTTTCACATAAGGTACTAATCATCACCCAGATTTTTATGCAAGTTCGTAAACTATGTCACTTAATAACTAAAATGTCTTTGTGGCGCATATTTTGATTTTAAAACCTTAATGTTCATATAAGTTGATAACCTACTGATGTTACAACTTATCTAAAGTATATTGGCATATAGAACTTGTTTATAAATCATCCGACTACCCGGTATCGCTTATATGTGTACGGTTAAGCTTCTGTAACTAATTTACGTAAGTTTACCGAAACGGGTCAAATCTTATCATTTTTACTTCAAATTCCAGAATGTATATTGCTTACCCATATTATAGAAGTCTTAGTACTTGTTGGGTTTAAACCACATTCTATTCCGGTTATCAATTAATCAAGCGTATCGTACCGTTTTCGTTAATTTAAGTTAACCATATTATAGAAGTCTTAGTACTTGTCCAAGTCTATGACTTAAAAAGGACCGGTTGACATTCTAAATTGGTTATTTAAACCATTCATTCACTAGGGCCTTCTGGTAAATTGCAACCAACCTTAGTTAATTAATTACGGTTGAGCTATTTATAATTCTTGCATATTAAGACGAGTTTTAGCGCAGGTGAATGACTTAAAAAGGACCCATTGACATTATAAATTGGTTATTTAAACCATTCATTCCAGACTAGGGCCTTTCGGTAAATTGCAACAAACCTTAGTTAATTGATTACGGTTGAGCTATTTATAATTCTTGCATATTAAGACGAGTTTAGCCCAGGTGAATACTCTTAACCTATTTTCCCTATATGGGCTTGGGATACGGTAAATTATTACCGCTTGGTCGGGTATGGGATCATATGTCGGATTATGACTAGAAAACCTGCATAACCCGTTTTAATCTATTTTGTCTGATAACTTAAACGTTGGGGGTTAACGCGACCGTGTCCTGGATATCCTCGGCTCATTTAAGTTGCTAATGGCCACGACTAAGCACGAGGTGTAGGCATACACCTGACAGATGCTAATGCTATTTTAAAATGTTTTCTTACCCATATTGGGGATACCCCTTTGTGGGTTAAAGTGGTGTGTCGGTTAATCATGTTATTCGGTTTCTACACCGGACCCCATATGTATTGACAGGCATGTAAAAATGTATACAAGATTATTATAATTGTCCCGAGTTATTTATGAAAATACATGTGCCTTGTGCACTTTAATCAATTTTGAAATAGTTTTAAAAAGAGTCGGTTATTTGTATTTACTAGTGTAAACTGACGTATCTTCAAAAGACTAAGTGACAGGTTGTAAGGTTACGAAATAGGCTGGAGGTGCCCGGTAACGCTTAAAGAGGAATTTGCAACTGCCTTGCATTGAAGCCTAGTAGTCTGTTTACATAATCGCTTTGTATTCTATCTGATCCGCCTGTGGATCTTCAATATACTTTCCATCTGTATTACTTTGAACATTTGGACATTTGAAATTTGTAATAGTATTTTAAATCCAAGACTTCCGCTGTGCTATCTGTGATTGCTAGACTATGACGATACCAATGTTACGTCATGCTACTCCCCACCTGGGCCCACCGAGTTTGGTTGGAAATTCGGGGTGTGATAGTGGTTATGGAGAAGGTGGTGGTGTTTGGTTGTGATGTCGATGAAGTTTGGTTAGGGCGGTGTTGGTGATGACGGTTGGTATAGATTGTGGCATTATCGGTAGATGATGATCATGGTCGTGGATGGCGAGGGTGGTGTTAGTTACGAGTGTGGTTTGGTGATGCAATATAAGAGGGTGGTGGTGCGATGATGATGCCGACGAGTGTGGTGGTTGAACGGTACGGTGTGGTGATGAGGTTGCGAGTGGATCGAGTTCTTGCGAGATTCATGTAACGGACTATAGTTTTGTTTATAAACCAAGGTCTTGTTTGGTTCTGTTTGCTTGAGTATAAGCTTGCATGCCATGGTTGCGATGAAGATGATATGGCAACTAGTTCATGAGAGAGACGACGTTGTTGTTGGATTCTAACATGCATGGGAAAAAAATCAATTCTTGTACGTCACCTTTACTACAGGTGTAACTTCATTGATTTATTTAAGATCAATGTCTATACATATATGTGTGCCTACCTGTTTGGGCACTTCACTGTTTGGGGACTTCACTTCTTGTATTTGTTGTGCATTTGTATGTATACGTGTACCAAGTATATATATACTTACTTTATACTTTTTGAATAGGTGTGTCGTATTTGTATGTATACAAATATACATGTATAATACGTGTAACTGATCGATGTCGTTTGGTCGGTTAAAAATATATAAATAAGTAGTAAGTGGATATGAGGAATTGGGATGAATTGATGGTCAGTTCAGTTTTAATTAAATTACTAATTATTAAAAGAAACAAATTGATTTTTAGTCGAGTTGGTCTGAAAATTGCACACTTTAACTTTTGATTAAAAAAAGTTGTGAGAAAACAATTCTCTCTAGTTTTTAGGTTTGGTGAAAACAATTAATTTAATTAACGAGTGGAAAGTCATTAAGGGTGACTATGTGCGTGATTAATCAAGTAAGAATTGAAGCTCTATACTTAAAGGGTTCGATGCAGAATTAACAATTCAATTATATGATCAAATCAACAAAATCAAAACCTTTACACGAAAGACCACAAATGAATTTTATATAATTTAAGAGGTTAACAAATCTACTCTCAAAATCTAATTAAAATATAATATAAAAATTCTTTAGAACAAACCCTACGGCTATAAAAAAAAGATCACAGACATTTTAGTCTCGAATGATTTTCATCTTGTTGCTCTAAATTCTGTGCTCAGCACTTTTACTTGTGCGTGTTATCTCTAAACTTGCGCACAAAATCCTCCAAACAAGCTGCCGTCAAATTAGTTTTGCGTTATCCCCTAATAAAAAATCACCGCTAAAAACCTTTATTATTCCTTTTAAATCGTTTCTGTCAGCGACTTTCAATCTCTATCTTCAACCACAAGTCATCAGCCCAATATTTATCATTTAATTTGTAGCCCACTTCCATTTCAATGTTTCAGCCCAACTTATGTAGTATAACTCCCAATTGCCACAATTTTATATCTCACGTGAAGTTGCCAACCAAATAAAAAGCATATAATTTCGTTAAGACTTCATGTACTTGAATCTTTTAGTGGGTGTATGTTTAAATGGTCCTAGACTTCTCATGTAATTTATAATAAAATCTAGACCACAAACATACTTAAATCTCAATTAAAAATTGATAATGTTTTAATTATAACTTAATCATTTAAGCTAGGGTTGTTTACGAGTCGAACTGAACCGAGTCAGGGCAAAACTCAAGCTCGGCTCAATTATAAACTGAGCTGGTTCAGCTTGGCTCGGATTTGAAACCGAGCTGGAAATCTAAGCTCAGGCTCGGCTTGATTTTAAACCGAGATGGCTCTCGACTTGGTTTGGCTTGATTTTGAAAATAAAAACTAATACATGGCTTTCAAAATTCTGTATTTCTAGATATCATTCAATAATTCAAAAGAACATATCTAAAATAAGCTCAACCTAATACATTACAAATGAAAATCAAGTTGAACAACACAAAATAAGTTCTTAATTTTAACGAAATACAAATATAAGTTCATTAGCATGGCAATCAACCTTCAAATATGTTATAGATATCAAATTACACTTCTAATTACATGAATTAAATGAGTTTTTTTGATATATTATAATATATATAAACAAAATATATTAAAAGTAAGTTAATCCGAGCTAAGTCGAGCCGATCCGGTGTATGCGAGCCAAACCGAGTCAAGTCGGCTCGTTACGAGCCGAGCTAGACTCACTTTCTAACCGAGACGAGTCGGCTCGGGTCACTTTCTAACCGAGACAAGTCGGCTCGGCTCACTTTCAAACTGAGACACATCGAGTGAGCTTTTTCCGAGCTAACTCCGAGCGAGCTTTTTGGGCGGCCCTGGTTTAAGCACATTTTCTCTATAACCCACAAAATATAAAAGTCGACCAAAGTAGTATCTTTTATAATAATATCAATGCATTCTTATCTAATTAATCCTAGATAATGTGTACCTAAAATACACCGATCGGTAACCATGTATTCTGCTAAGTGTGTGTTGGTGTACGTATTTATACATATGTGTAAACATATATACTCTTGTTTCTTGGAATATTTCCATACTTAGTATTTTGTTAGTTTTTCTAGAATTAAATTTCTTTGTAAAATATATCTTTGATGCTTCTTAAAATAATATATTTTAATGATCGGTTTGTAAAATATATACTTCTCATACTTTATTGAAAATATACATTTTTGATACTTGTCAGAAACTAAGTAATTTATCGAGCCTTGTTAATATATTTTCTTCGTTAGATGTATATATTTATAACTTGTCCGTTTGTCTGGTTTATTCCACATCCTTGTCATGCGTATAAGCATAAATATTTCTTATATCTTATTCTTGTAACATATGTATACGTGTGCATATTTACTTTGTCATATTTTATTCTTGTAGTGTATTATTTTCTTTGGTATTTAGTTATAAAGTTTCCTATATACTTTACTAAATAGATATAGCACATATAATATACATAAATACTTATGTTTTTGTGTTTGACTATATACATGTAATATATATATATATATATATATATTCATTTTAGTTTTATGAAAACTTTATTTATTTTAACCTTCGTCTTTTTACCAAAACCTTGTATAAATATGTTTAGGGGTACTAATTCATTCTTGACTTTGAAAACTCTTGATTAAGCATGATTAATCATACTTATATTTTAAAAAAAAAATTGCTATAGTTTCCCCTAAATTATCATGTTTTCCATGTTTTTAACAACATTTTTAATCAATCTTCAAAACTCAACAATAACATGTTAAGACATCAAAAACAATATACTGTCAAACTCTTTAACTTTTCAAGAGTATTATACATGTATTTTACAACAACTAGTCTCATGAACTTTACAAAAATAATAGATCTTTTAAAATATCATCTTTACTTGTTCATCCATCTTTAGATTATGTGAAAAACCAAGCTATTTTTACATATTTTTAAGATAAAAAAACCCTGTCATGATGTACATGAAAATCTATAAACTTTTTAATACTTTAAAAATCATGTTGAAGCTTTTTAACAAGTTTATAATACTTGGTGTTGTAAATTAGTAGATCTACACATATATATTTTTTAGATCTACTTTTTAATCCTACATTTTAACAAGTTCGTCATCTTCACATCTTCATCAACATTAACATCAACACAAAAATCAACTAGTATTATTTAGATTATAATGTTTTCTTTAGCGTTTTCTTATATTTTTAAGATGGGTTTTATGATGATAAACTTGTACATCTGAATCTATACATGTTAAGAAGCATAATGGAAGATTGTGAAGACTTACAACTTGCACGAAGGCTAGGGAAGATCTTTGGATGAAAAGAAAGTAGAAGCTCCAACTCTTGTGTAAAAGCTTCCTTGATGAACCCTTGCACTTGTAACACTTTAGATCTTCATGTCTAACACCTTAGAACCCTTAAATTAAGTGTTTAAAGTTTTAAATGAAGAGAGAGAGAGTAGAGAAAAAGAGGGCCGAAATTAGAGAGAGAAAGGCGTAAGTGTGTGTTTTGATCTTCTTAAAATGAGAATGATATGTGGATAAGGTTTGTAGAAGTTTTCTTATAATGCTCTTCCCATACTCTCGTTACATGGTCAAAGGAAGACATGCTTCCATAGCATCACAATCATCACAAGGTATGGGTTTGTGTAGGACCTACTTAGGGGGGGTCTTGGATTTCTTTTGACTTGTTTAATATAATAGACATGTGTTGAATTTTTAACTTTAGATATTTTAGTCATTAGGTTTAATTAGGAAGTTTAGAATGATAACAAGGTGTTATGATGTTAAACTAGCTTAACTAGTTTACTAGACAAGGGCTAGTTGGTAACTGGATGTTAACCCAACACTAGTTACGCTTTCGAACAATTAACGGCCACTTATGTATTTTCTCTTGGTAATTAAGGTTTTTATACCCTTATAATATACATGAGGCCCTTGGTATTATTTTTGATCATTAACATTGACTAATAATAATTCCATAGTCTATTGATAATGTATTTTTAACCGATTTATTGAAATGGTAACTTTTATGGCTCGGATTCGGACAATTAGTACTTGTGCATTTTTCGGAAATTAGATCTTGTAAACTTGTTTTCCCACTTTGGGTTTCTTATATGTATTGATTTGGTTATGATTTAATGCCCTATACTTGAACTTTTAGGGTGTTGTTCGAACTTTCTTAGCATGAATAGTGTGTTCGAATAAACTACTAACGATTAAAGTAATAGTTTTTTTATTGCATCACGAAACGGTGAATCCAAACATGTTATATGCAAATGTAATTGCATTTCCTAAAGATTGCTAGACTTATGGGACTCAGTTAACATGTAATTAAGTCTAATCCACATTAAGTAGTACGGATATGATTGTTAATCTGCCGTTTGTCACATACTCTACATGTTAAAAAGAATTCGTCCTGATATCCATGTTGATTCATCCTGAATAGGAATTCTTCTTGAATAGGTGGGGGGGTTACTTTGTTTTGATTTGATTTTCGTGTTCCCATGCAAACTTGGGTCCGCGCTTCGAGTTCCAACGAACTTTAACTAATTTAATGTGGCTCCTCCTTAGCCTTTGGACATTCCCGTCCATAACCTCGACAAGTTCTTCAGTAAATTGGAGTTTGTTGTCAATGCAGATTTCGTCTGCTCGAATGATAAATGTATCCTTTGTTGGAAACTTCTTGAGATTCGACACATGAAGTATGTCGTGAACATTGATGTGTTCCTCTAACAATTTTAGTTTGTATGCAACGGTACTGACGTGGAAGAGCGTGGGTATAATTTTTAGTATATTTTTAAGCATGTTTACTCGTTTATCAAGCTTTAAATTTATAAAACACGATATAACACAATCACTCTCTACAACACACTAGGGCAAGTGTACCCATTGTTGGCGTGCTATAGTCATGGTAAGATACCAAGGTCGTCCAAGGACATAAGAGCTTTTAATACCAGAATATCGTCAACGTCTAATATACTGAAAGTTTTAGGAAAAAGATGCTTAGTAATTAAAAATAAAGGAAGAAACTAAAATATGAAAAAGAAACGATAGACAACATAGAATCACTTGGTTCCGACTCTTCTTTTACGTATCATTTTATGATTTCCACACTTTGTGTTTTTTAAAAGATTATCTTAGTTATAGTGGCATGTCCCTCTTTTGGAGGCAACGCTACCCTCGGCCATATTGGTCTGAGTCAGCAGGGATACAGTCCCGTAAGGCCGTAATATTGAAAGATAATTAAGTAAGTTATTGTTGTAACATGTGGCATGTCCCTCTTTTGGAGGCAATGCTACCCTCGGCCATATTGGTCCGAGTCAGCATGGATACAGTCCTGCAAGGCCGGTTTAAAGTTATAATAGTAGTTTGTTTATAAGGTATTCAATCCATGCTTACTTCATTTGATTTGATGCTATTTGCCTCAAGAGAAGTCCTAATAAGCTTAAATCAAGTACTCGCAGGATCTATACATTGAACGAGGCAAGAATTTTACCCAAACCACCCTTCTAACCCCCTTTTAGGCAGTTAACGTGCTTTATATAGACCGTATAGACACGAATGACTGAATAAACAAAACATGAAGAGATGATAGAATAAAGTTTACTTTCAATATAAAAAATTAGTTATTAAACTCATTAATACATACCCAATTAAAAAGTTAACTAAAGCTTGGAAATCAAAAGTAATACATAAAAAGTTTGTCTTCACCAAGTGATGTAAGAGATTAGCCAAACATGGCCTTTGTTTGATAAAAACTCTTACAATCAATCTTGGATCCCGAGACTACTACACACACTCTAAAGATGGATGATGGAGGAATGTGGCGGATGATGGTGGTATTGTGGTACTGGAGTAGTGGCAGGTGTGAGAGAAGTGGTTTACCAAAGGATGGATTGCTAATGAACCGAACATCCCTATTTATAGCTAGAAGTAGGCCTTTCACACAACCCCGTGTCTTCTTTTTCTCTGTCTTCATTTAACGGTAATATCTACAATCAGCATATCTTTATCAGATAACAAATCATCTGGTAACACACTATGATCTAAGAAACATTCTTTCAATGATCAAATTCACATTCTTCCTCTCCAGTCACGATAACAGATGTATAGTCTTCTCTGTTAGTCCCGGCAGCAACTTGACCAACGAACATCATCATTCCCCGGTTGTTAGTCTAGAAGACAATTCATTTGCTTGAAGATTAACCAATCTGACACTTTAGACTATCACATAACTGTCGTGTATCTTATATCTTGTAATCTCTCTGATATCTTTTAAGTATCGACCATACTGATGCATCCTCCTGACACTAATTATGCTAACCAGTTTATACGAAGACAAAACATCAATCTGCTCACGAACTTAAGAATCTAAACTTCCTATGATCACAAACTAACGAATCCAAGATCCTATGCATCTCCAGAAATCCAAAGTCGGAACCACTCGATACTGTTGCACCTTTTCCCGTCTGAATTTCCAAAAAAGTCTAATATTTGAAAAAAAAAGTTATTCCCCTCATTTTTGGAAAATTCTAACATCTCTAAACTCTTCACTAAATTTCCCCGTCAAAATAGGCAAATTCAGTCCTCTGTTTTCACTGAAAAACTTAACTATGTGGAAAATACGTCATTTTGCTCCACAAAAGTCCGTTTTTCATCAATGTGGATCTTTCCATTTTGGTCCAATAATAGTCACTATACCAAATGATAAACATTTTTCATAGGTATCAATGACTACCCCACTAACTTTAACACTCTGTGATCTTATCATCATATCTATTCTATGTATCCGCTGACGATGTCCCCGAACAACCCGAATTTAACATTAAAAACTCGAAAAAAATTCTATCACCAAAATTTTTATGGACACTCGTCTCGTCACCATGATCAAAATATGTTCATTCACGTGGATTTTTTTAAATATTTTTGACTCATTCGCGCGGATGAGAAATGTTCATTCGTGCGAATGTCTCCTTGTGCGGATAACTGATTGTTTTTGGAACAGATAAGCTGGTTCGTGTGGATGAGAACCTTCCAGGAGGATGAAAGTTGATTCGTGCGGATGAAAGACTAGTTCATGCGGATGAACATGATTTTTCAAACGGATCAGGATTCATTCGTGCGGATGAATGACTCATTCACACGAATAAGAACTAGTGCGCCCGAAACTCACCCGTCCGTTCGAAACGTCGCTGTTCAGATTTTTCGATCTAAAATCTTTATTTTTCGAATTAGATGATGAATTTTTCCATAGACATGGTCGAAATTCATTACTGATCAATCATATGGTTTCAATTTTACTTTTTATCCGTGAATTGACTGTTAATTTGATGATTTATGCCTAAAAACCCATAAAAACTCATTAATCATGAGCGTAGTTGATTCAATCAACTATTAGATCGATTGAATCGGTCCCGTAGCTTTGAAACCAATTGAAAGTTCCGGATCTGGTGGGTTTAGATGGAAGTTTGGACATGTTAGTGCGAATTCGGTGCAAATCTCGTAAGAATAAGTAGAAGTAGAAAGCTTCCATTCATAGCGAAAGAACATACATTATTTTACAAGCTGGAGAGAGGATCATGCAATTTCTCTAGCATTTCCCCTAGATTCTCCAAAACTTAACAATTCTAACACATGGCACCTATTTATATACATGAGGATTTGGTGAGGATGAACTTATCCGTGCAGATGAACTCATTCGTGAGGATGAGTTCACATCCGTACGGACCAATGCTCGTCCTCACCAAAATGTCAAGTGTTCTAACCTCACTCTCAACTATACAGTATTCAAAACCCGTTATTTCTAGCCTATTCGCACAGTAGCGGATATACATAATATGAACTAACAGGATTGTCGGTTACAGGTTCCGGAAAATAAAGATAACGCCAACAAATGACAATGTTGCTAATTTTAGGGTGATTATGAGTATAAGTGGCGGCAACTCCTACCGGTGGCGGAGATGATACTTACACATTGTTACAACCTTGGTTTTAAAAAGCGCGCCCTAGGCGCAAGCCGACATAAGGGCTCAAGGTCTATCGCTTTAGACTACACAAGGCGAGTTTTTTTTTTACTAAAAGCGAGCATTCAAGCGCTTTTTAGTAGCCTACAAGGCGATGGCTTCGTCGCTTCTTATACACAGAGCGATCAAAGAGGTTCGATGATGATGGAGATGGAGTTGAAGATGAGATAAAATGTACCTGAGAGTTGCCATGGAGATGAAACCCAACGATGGAGATGAAGACATGAAACAGAACGATGGAGATGATGATGGCTGAGTGACTATTTAAGTTAAAACAAGATATAACATTAGTTTTAGGTTAACATATTTTAACCTTATATTTAATGACATTTGTTGCAGTCACGGGTTTTCTATTAAAATTACATTTTTCATCCTTGTTGTTATAGTTATTTTATTAAAATTAATCCAAAACTTTTATGTTTCTCATCTTTTTGTCATGTAGTATATTTTCTAAATAATTTTATGCTTGTTTAGGTTACACATATAGCTTTTTAGGTTGTACATTAGATTATTTTATATAAAATTGAATATCTTTTTCTATTATCTAACTTTTGGGTGCCTAAGAATTAATATTATACTAAGTATTATTTATAACTAATTTATAAAGTTTTGTATAAGTACCTTGCATCTCGGGTATGAAAATCGGTTCGCTTTTGCGCTCTACGCTTTGCGCCTTGGTTTTGGACATTGTCGCTTTGTGCGCTTCTTGCTTTTTAAAACCAAGGTTACAACCCGGTGATATTTGTAACGATGATGATCAGTTTTGATCTGATTTGACTTTGACTATGTTTTGAACCTTAATGATGTTTAGCCAACAATAAAATAAGCTAGGGTTATTTGAAATGAATTCAAGGTGAAAAAAAATAATAAACGAAAGAGTTGCAGATCTTGGTAAAGGAGCAACGCCGTCTGTTATTGACCTTGTCGCTTTTGTGCACTTCTTATTTTGTCACACCCCGACCCATGGTGGGTTATCGGTCAGAGTGAGATGGTTGTTCAAAGCTTATCGCAACTATTAAAAGTTTAAATATTTATTCATGTCGAAATTAAAAAAGTCACGTAAACAATTAAATTCCAAATAATCCATACTTCAATAAAAAAAACATTAATCATTAAATACAATCTTGTTTATTCGACTAAGGCATTTCCTACGTGTCTTCATCCTTATCACGTTAAACTTATTTCCTGTATCATGCGTAAAATAGTTTTTGGGTCAACGTAAGTTGGTGAGTAAATCTATATATAAATAAACTAATTTATTTAACTATTTTAAAGGATTAACATGCAAATAATGCATAAGTGAGACAAATCACAACACATACCACAACGATAAATAAAACACCAACCAAATACGATACTACGAGACTCAAGCCTCAAAGAGCGAATCAAAATGATGGTGACTACAATAGGCTACAACCCATGATCGCGAGGAACCTAGTCAGCCAGTGGATCCACATGTGAAACCGCGACACAAAGCGAGTAAACAACTAAGGTGATACTGATACATAAAGAGAGCAAACAAACAAGTAACAAATATATTACACATAATCTACACATTTGTTTTGCATGCTTCGATATTTAATTTTAAGTTGAATTTGCGAGTAAACCTAACACATGATACACCTCAAAAAGGTTAATTGTAAAAAGGGAGAAAAGAGATCATGTTGGAATTGAACTCTACAGAAGAACAGATGATAGAAGGCCAAAATATACTACAACCTCTGATCCTAATAATAATAAAACATCCGGTAGAGTCAAGGTCTGCTGAAGAGAAAATGTCAAAGGTCTGCTATAGCAAAACACTATTAAAGACTAAAGCTAAAGCTCAGCTAAGGCAAAACTCTGTTGAAGACTAAAGCTAAAGCTCTGCCAAGGCAAAACTCTGCTGAAGGCCAACAGAGGATGTCTCATCAGTGTTTACTATCAGTCTTTGTAATGTTTAGTTATAGCAGTGGTTAGCTTAGAAGATGTTGTTAAGTTTGTTAAGATTGTTAGATGTCGCTTTCTTGCTGACATCATCATAAGATGTTCAGGGGTTAGAATTTTAGTATAAATAGAACAGTGCCTAACTGTTCTATTTGATCAATTTTCATCACTTCTCAATCTAATATTCCTTCTTTACATTCTGTATGAAGAAATCAATGATTTTAGGCTGAGGGGAGATCTGATTTATCGTCTTTCATTTTTCATCTTTAGAACTTTCATAACAGTTTCAAACTCAGATCCTAACAATTGGTATCAGAGCTTGGTCAATCGAATTTGATTTAACAATTAATTTGATTTGAATTGATCAACTCTCACTGTTAATTCGGTTTGTTCGTTTTTATTGAAAACAGAGTTTAATTAGCTTTTCAAAGTTTTTAAACAAAAATCTGTTTGTAAACAATCAGAATGTCAAACACTTCACAAGATCCTCATAACACCGGCAACATATGTAAACCACCGATCCTTGTCAGATCTGAGTATAATATCTGGCAAGACGGATGGGTCATGTCCTTGCTTAGCAAAACACCGGTTGCTGGAAGTCGGTCATTTTTGGACCTCATGTTCCAATGATACCGAGTACAGAGGACCCTAAAGTCCAAGTACCAAAGCATCCTGAAAATTATTCCGAGCAGGATGTCCAAAAAATCGAGCTAGATGCAAAGGCATTTAGCATCGTGGCTTATGCACTACCAAACGATATCTATGCTGGCTTGTTGCATTCCAACAGTGCAAAGGAATTATGGGATGCTTTAAAAGAGCAATTCGGTGGGACTGAGGAAGTGATCGAAATCTAATGCATAAACCTATTAATGCCTCTACAATCTCCCCTAGGTTTATTGCATTAGAGATAGCCTTACACTTCAGGATTTCCAATCTTTGTTGTCTTGAACTGAGGATTAATCATGTTCAAATAGTTTGTTCTGAATCATTGTTGCCACCGCACTCGTCCAAGATTTTGCAAATTCTTCATACTTATCACTTGCTTGAATTTGATGTGCACCTAGCATCAGAATGTCCTCCTCGTGAAAGCTAATCAAATCCAAAGTATCCGCCAATCGGAATGCCGTTTCTTTTGTAACAATAACTGCTTCAGCCATTCTCGGATCATAGGCCCAGTAGCAGAGGTTCTTTAGCACTCCTTTTGGGAATTTTGGAACAGCCGGAATGACCTTGTCTTTGTCAGTTGGTGGACAGATAATGTTTTGAACACGTTTATGAGTATGAGGATCTCGAATACCAGGCTTTTCTTCAGATATGATTCAACAGTCTTCATAGTTGGGAAGTTGTGAGATACTTCATGTTCAAGTTTTGAATGAAATGTCCATCCAGGACCTCGGTCATTTGGATCTGAATTAGAGTAGTGAGCCCTCAACAAACTTTTCAGATCAATCTTTGTCCAAGATTCAAATTGTGTCTGCTTGGAATAGTATTCTCTGTGGCCGCTCTCCCTCGTGACTATCCATAGGTTCCTGTCATGATCGTATCTCCAACATTTCACCTCTGACTTATTTCCGACTTTATCGTAATGGCTTGATCCTATCTCCATGACGTACCGGTCAGATAGTTTGGATGAATCCTTTGGTTGAAATTTTTCATCGAGGGGATTTACGTCTTGATTCTTCATGACAAGCATTTTCTTGCTGCTGGTATTCCTTTTCTGAGGCTGCTTTCTTTTCTTTGATTTTTCAGCTGAAAGATAGGCATTCAATCCTTCTTCATATTATGCGTCGGTTGCAGCCTTTTCCGCTTCTGTGCACTTATGATGTGCAATGTTCTGAGGATCATCATCCTTATCTGCAAATTCACTACCATATTTCTTCTATAGCTTATCTTTCATTTCGTAGATCTGTGTCATTAGCAAGCTCACACCACCCTGAAGTTACTCAATAGCTTGATCTGTGATTGTTATTTGATTTTGTAAGGATGCTATCTGAGCATTTTTCAATTCGTTTTCTTGTTCCAGCAGCACTACTCTTCGTTGTAGCTTGCCAATATCCACTATTTCATCTTCATCACGATCAGACTGCTCAATAAATTTCTTCTTTTTAGCTGCCATTCTTATTTCGGCCTCTTCATATTCAGACAAACCACCGCTATAATTGCCTGCCTCATCACGCATTCCACTTGAACTTTCTGGCTGCGATATCGGATCAGGAATAGTACTTGGACTTGATGGCTTGGGGCTATCAGGGGCTTCAGCTGTTAGAATTTTCTCTATTTCAGATTCTTCAGACTGCGTTTCATCAGAAGGAACGATACAAGAAGAAGGGATCCCAGAATCGCCCTTAAGTGATGCAAGTAGGGCTTTAAGGTTCTCAGCAGATATTAGATTCATTTCTCTAACAGTCTCCTCAACTATCTCTAATTCAGCCAGTGTCGTCGCTTTTTCTTTCTCTTCATCTGAAAAAAGATCTTCAACGACTGGTTCTGTTTGAGTTGGTCCACTGACGATCTGAATATCGTGTTCTTCAGCTATGAATGCTATCACTGGTTTAGGTGCACATATAACTTCTTTAAACTTCCCATGTTTAACCAACTCATATCATCCAACAAACTTGACCTTTGCAGAATCACGCTGTTTACATGCCCTTTATACAGCTCGGTCCTAGCAGCTTTAGATTCAGGTGGTTTCTGCCCTTTATCAACTCATGATACTTCTTATCAACGATCATTTGAACGAATCTTAGATATAACAAGAACACCTTCTTCTTTATGCTTTCCAACATACTCTTGTAACACCTTGTAAAATCGTGTCCAATAGTATAGTGACACATGTTATATTTTAAATATAGTCTGTTAAAGACCAATAAGGACTAAAGGCGTCAACATGCTTAAATCATTAGCATCTGAGTGACTGATATGTCAACATGCCCAGCCTCTGAGTGACATCGGAGTCAACATTCTTATAATAAGCCTCTGAGTGATCCTTTGTGAAGTCCTAACTCTCACACGTGCCATTTGTTGGACTTGAGGGTTTAATTCTGTATATATATGTAAAAGTTGGATAATGGAGGGATTAAAAGTGTCAACATGTTAATTTATACCTCTGAGTGACCTTTTAACGAACCGAGAGCTCGACAATGTCCGGGCATAATCCCGGGTATGCCAAGTATTGGCTACGGAGGGCTAAAAATGCGAAAAAGGCGTTTTAGAAAGGTTTAGAGGCTTTTAAAAGTTAAGGGGCTAAAAGTGTCAAAGTTGGAATCTTCCTTTGGGGCGCTCGCGGGGCGCGAGAGGCAGGCTTGTGCCTCTCGCGGCCCGCCAGAAGACATCTGCAGCAGAAAGTTTTTCTTGGCTCCCACAAAGCTCCAAAAACCATTTACTCGAAACCATGGCTTCCCAAACTGCTATGCCATATTTTGGGACACTTGTAAGCTTCCTCTTACACCCTTAAACACATGGCTTCACTTCCTTTGAGTTCTCCAACTATAAATAGGTGTTTAAGTTCACATTCCAACTTGCACCTTTCTCATTAATTCACTTTTCTCCCTCCTCTGGGAGTTCCTAGCTGAAAGGAGCATCTAACTTAGTTCTCTTGCATTCTAGGAACCTCTTGTAAGTGTTCCTTGCTCTTGCATTTTCGTTTATAGGCTTTTATAGCCAAAAGTCAAGCGTTTTACGGAAAACGCTTTGACTTTCGGTTAAGACCATTATGGTCCAGCCATTGTTCGAAATGAACATGGCTAAGTGATCGTAATAAGGTAGGTGTAAATCCCTATAAAGGGCACATCCTGAAGATCACGTTTGCTAGACGAATTGACGGGTCAAAGTTATGATATTAAAAAGTCAAACAGGCCATTTTTTTAGAAAAATCATAAATTAATCTTATATATGTTACGGAACCTGTTTTGACACTTAAACAGGTTGGTAATAATTACTAGAACATGTTTGACTCGTCAATTTCAGTTCTAGGGTCGGTTCACGACCGAAATTCGTGAAGTTTGACTTCTGCTTTGACTTTCAATTTTGTCCCGATTCAGATTAGTTATCTACTGATCTAAAGTTTCATTATGATCGTAATATAATGTAGCATAACCCTCTGAGGTTATATTACATGATCATAATCAGAATCCAAGTTTATGCGCAAGTTCCATAATTATGTCATCTTTGACCAAAATGCCATTTTTGCATAAAACAAGGTTTTAAATAGTAATGAACTTGAAAATGAGTTTTCTACTTATGTAATATTATAAGTAGGATTATTTGGGATGTTAAACCAAGTTATAAACTGAGTTTTCAAGCAAGTACTTAAACAATCCGTCGATAAATGGCGATTTTCGCCCTTGTGGCTCATAAACTAGTTTTAATCAAATATTTTCAAGGTAAATCTTTTACCTACTGATATATTATATTAAATATCATATTTAAAACATTTTAACCGGACCCTAACGTCAGTTTTCATTAAACATAGCATAAAACGTCATTTTACGACATAAGCGCCGTTTCGGCGCATAGTATGGTTTTAAACCATATTAATGGACCAAGACTTGTTACATACTGATTTTAAAACTTATTTTAAACATATTTAAAGTAGGTACATGTTATAAACTCAGAATCCCAAATAATTTATAAACTATGTGTAAAATGACCAAAATGCCCATTCGGTGCATAGTTTGGTCATAAAAGATTAATTACACATATAATTGGTATCCTACTGATATTATATCATAAATAAACTATTTTTTCAGAATACTTATGATTATAGACTTAAAAAATATTCAAGTTCCTTTTTATACGGTATATAATTAACTAAATGCTCTTTTGAGGCATAGTTTCGTTTTAAAACCTTAACGGCATATAAGTTGATATCATACTGATATTATAACTTATTTAAAATATAATGGCATATAGAAATTGTCCATAACTTATCCGGTTACCCGATATCGCTAATATGCGCACGGTTAAGTATATGTAACTATTTTACCAAAATTAACCGAAACGGGTTTAACCTTGTCATTTAAGTTTCAAAATCCAGAATGTTTATAGTTTACCCATATTATACAAGTCAAAGTACTTGTCGGGTTTAAACTACATCTATCCGATCATCGTTTAATCAAGCGTTATAGGTCTTGATCATGTACACTACGGTCTAAGTCTATGACTTAAATAAAGACCGTTAGTATTAATTAGTTAGCTTATGCCATAATCCAGACTAGAGCCTTGCCGGTAAATGCTATCTGCAGTTGGTACTTTTGTATATGGCTGAGTTATTAAAATTTAATAGAAGACTAGCTCAGGTAAATACTCTCGACTTATTTTCCCTATAAGGGCTTGGGATATGGTAAACTATTACTGCTTGGTCAGAAATGGGATCAATCGAATGCCGGATTGTGGCTAGTAAATCCGCATATTCTGTTTTAATCAGTTTTGTTTGATAACTTAAACATCGGGGGTTAAATTACCGTGTCCTGGATATCCTCGGCTCATTAGATTAGTTAATGGTCATGACCTTAGCGCGGGGTGTAGGTATACACCTGACAGACGCTCAAATGTAAATTACCCAAGACGTTGGGGATAACTCCTCTGTGAGTTCTAAGTAGTGTGTATTTACTCATGTCTCGGTCTCTGTACTGGGCCCTGTATGTATGGACAAACATGTGAATCTGATAACAAGGTTACAAAGTAACTTTCCCAAGTTATAAAAGATTTGTGCCTTGTGCACTTAAAATCATTCTAAAATGTTTTCAAAATGAGTCATTTGGGTGTATTTACCAGCGAAAGCTGATATATCGTCTAAATACTAAATTGAAGGTATAATACGAAATAGGCCGGAAGTTGCTTGGTAGTGAATAAGAGGATCTTGCAAATCCTTAGATCTGCCCTAAAGTCTTCTTTATATTCTTTCTTTGTTCATTTTAAAATCTGCCTGTGGATCTTCTATTATGAGCCTGAACATTATTTTATTTCGAACATTTGGTTTGTAATAGCAATTTTACTCCAAGACTTCCGTTGTGTCGTGTTTAATTGACTATGATGTTATCAACTGACGTCACGATACTCCCTACCCGGGCCCACCGGTGAATGGATTTAGGTTGGAAATCTGGGGTGTGACAACTCTTCATGTTATCGAATATAAAAACTAAAAAGTTGTAGTGCCAGTCATTTACCAATGCAACAAGTGCCGCAGTCTGTGTCTGATTTACCTGATCATGGCCGCCTTTATTCTTGGAATTTCATTGTAAAAAGATGTGAGCAAGGCACCTCCAGTATGGTGGGAATAGTTTCTTCAACACGTTCAGATATGCTCCTTCATAGCTCATGCGAAGTAGAGCTTTCACCACACTGTCTCTGTCGAATGCTGTTGGATGACGTTCGTTATCTTCAAACTGTAGTGCTTCTTGTCCATCTGCTTCTGAAACCTTTTATCTCAATGTAAGCACCTCCTCCTTTGACTTTAGCGTTAGTCTAGAAGTCCTGAATCATGTCTTGATCAATGTCTGGGTTTGTCTTTAAAGCATGAGTAAGTCGGTAGTTGCTCAGTCTGTTTATTAGAGAATCGAATCTTTCACGATATTTCGGTGGAGGCTCAGATAAATAGAAAGCTTGATTGTGAAAGGCCTCAACTTCCAGCTTGGGTTTATCCATCATTTTCGGCGCCATTTTTGCACTTGAAACAAAGATGC
The DNA here is from genome assembly GCA_947069175.1 of Scalesia atractyloides. Taxonomy (NCBI): domain Eukaryota; kingdom Viridiplantae; phylum Streptophyta; class Magnoliopsida; order Asterales; family Asteraceae; genus Scalesia; species Scalesia atractyloides. The sequence continues at coordinate 37,333,111 of CAMTDV010000116.1, forward strand.
CAACATTTATTGCAAAGGTTAACTTTTATTGACCCTCTTGACTGTTTGACAGATCAACTTAGTCGATAAGTTAACAGTTTAGATGAGAAGGTCAGAGGTTCAAAATAGAATTGAACCAAAGGTTCAAGGGTTCACACCTATCTAAACAGGTCACATGAACTCGGATTACAAGGGTTCAACTCAATGACCCCTTGTTATTCGAGATACATAAGGTTCATATAAGAGCATCCAAGATGCATCAGAGATGCATCCGAGATGAAGAGATCTGCATCTGAGACTAAGATGAGAGAGATCCGGGATAAACAAGTGTTCGAAATGACTCAAGATGACTCGGGATGGGCTTATAAAGACTCGAAATAGAGCCAAGCCCATCTCGAAATAGTAGTTCGAGATAGTTGGGCCTGGTCCATCTCGAAACAGTGTTCAGAAACAAGTGGGTCTATTCGAGATGAGTGGGCCCACTCAAAAAAGAAATATTTTGATCTTTACGGGCCCCACCAATTTTTACCAGTCATGAACAGTAACACCTTTTGTCAAAATCTGCGATCCAACCATCCAAGCAACCAGTTTTATAAGAAGATGAAATAATAATAATAATAATAATAAATAAAGGGATAAGGGGAGAGTTGTCATGGGACCAAACCAATTCTAAACTAATTAAGGAACATTTCTGGCATGAGTTTAGTCAAATGAAACTGTGTGATTGCCTATATATATATTTTTCCTTCTAAACTTATCGCATCAATCATCAACTTTCAACATTGTGACTTCATCAAGTGAGTATGCGATAACATCCGTGTGTCCCACATCAAGGCATACCCCTGCGATCAAGGTAAACACAACAGTTCATTGTAACAAGTGAATATACCAAGATCATCCTTTCTTTTTACAACGTTCGACTTGTTCGTGAGTAGGTCAGTACAACGTACTGCAAAGAGACCAGACAATATCAGACGAGGGTTACAGGCAAAACACCTTATATGGTATGTTTGACTTTTACAAGCACATGGGATTTTCTCGTGAGAGATTTCCCTTTTTTAATGTTTTGGCCCTTCCATTTAGGCTCTTTTAAGGATATCCTGACTGTGCCTAGGTCTGCATGTATCTGGATGAAACAGAAGGGCAGCCTAGATATCCGGTAGACTTATCGGCATAAGGACTTGAAACTTCAGACATTGGCTATATATCAACACCAGATTTAAGACCATGATATCATATGTCGATGATATGTTCCCACGAGATGCATAGCTTGTCAAAGTTTGTCACTTGGTATCTTTTTGACTTATGAGCGATAAGCCTATCAACACATCATAAAAGATCCTCGCTTTTACAGCATCGATACCTTACATGTGTTAACCAAGTTCATTAGTTTGAACAAAGCAAATATTTCCCCCCCTAAATTTGTGTAGAAGTAGAATACTTTATGCACAAATTTAGTTATTTTGTTGAAAAAGATAAGCGATTTTATATATAAAGTTGCTTAGTCGGTATAACACATCATTTTTAAAAGGTCCACAAGCACCTTGAATCTCGAATTGCTGACAGGTTTTGTAAAAAGATCCTTCGTATTAGCATCAGTGTGGATCTTTTCAAGTTTAATTAAACTTCTGTCGAAACAATCTCGAATAAAATGAACTTTGATATCGATGTGCTTGGTTTTGGAATGAAAAACAGGGTTTTTGATGATCTGGATAGCAGCATCATTATCACAATAGATAGTAGTGTTAAGATAAGTCAAACCGTAATCCTCGAGCTGATGTTGCATCCAAATAACCTGAGAACAGCATGCAGATGCTGCAACATATTCTGCTTCTGTAGTTGATAAAGACACTGTTTGTTGCTTCTTGCACTGCCATGAAATAAGCCTATCTCCCAAGTATTGGCATCAAGCTGATGTGGACTTCACATCCCTGTCTGTTCCTCCAAGGTTACTGTCAGAAAAAGCAAACATATCAAAATTCGAATCTCTAGGATACCAGAGACCCAATTTTGGAGCTCCCTTGAGGTATCTAAAGATTCGTTTAACGGCTAAAAGATGAGAAAGTTTAGGATTAGCTTGATATTTGGCACATTGGCAGACTGCAAACATAATGTCCGACCAGCTCGCGGTTAAGTACATCAATGAACCACTCATGGATCGGTACATCGTTTGATTAACCGGATCTCCTTTAGCATCCTCATTCAGCAAAGGCTGTTCAACAATGGGTGAGTCGATGGGCTTCAAGTTTGACATGTCAAATTTTGCGAGAACGTCATAGGACGTACTTTCCTTGATGGATCAAGATTCCTTGACTACTCTGACGAACTTGCAAGCCCAGAAACATAGTCATCTCACTATGTGGGCTCATTTCAAACTTCTTCTTCATCACGTCCTCAAATTCTTTGCATAGCTCTTCATTGGTAGACCCGAAAATGATGTCGTCGACATAGATCTGAACAAGGATAAGGTCCTTGCCAACGCGTTTAATGAACAACGTTTGATCTTTCATTCCCCGTGCATAACCATGAGCAAGCAGATGCTCTATTAAAGTTGCATGCCATGCACGAGGTGCTTAATGCAAACCATACAAAGCTTTATCCAACTTATATGCATAGCCTTGCTTCTTAGGATCTGTAAAACCAGGGAGTTGAGCGACATAAATCTCCTCCTTGACCTTCCCGTACAAAAATGTTGTCTTGACATCCATTTGATAAACTGTGAAACCCATATAGGATGCATATGCCAAGAAGATGTGTATGGCTTCTAGATGAGCTATGGGTGCATATACCTCATCATTGTCAAGGCCTTCGATTTGTCTGAATCCCTGAACCACTAGTCGGGCTTTGTTTTGAACGATCACTCCAATATCGTCTTGTTTGTTTCTATATACCCAAGAGCTCGTTTTTCCTCCGGCAACTTCACTAATTTCCACACTCCCAACTTTTCCAATTGATTGAGCTCTTCATGCATTGCATCGACCCATCAAGGTTCCTGCAAAGCAACATCAATGTTCTTAGGCTCAATCTGTGATATGAAACATGAACATAAACATGTGTTAATGGTTCCTAATCTACTGCGTGTTTGAACACCAGCAGATATAAGACCAATAACATTTGTAATTGGATGGTTTTTCTGAACACGCTAAGGGATTGCCACATCTGGTGCCTGCAAATTAGATTTTAAGTTAGAAGCACTTCCTGACACTATCCCAGATTGCTCCCCGCTCATTTGATGCAGCAGCAATATTGATTACAGGAGGATCTACTGTGCAATCTAACGGAATCGGTTCCGGAAACGATGTAGCTCTTTGAATGGTAGAAGTGGAAGGGCCAATAGGAGTTTGTTGTGCAGGGGATTCAATGTTGCTGACAGAAGTAGGTTCGAGAACCTATGCTCGCACTTGTGAAGAAGGATGCGTTTCCAAAGCAACTTCATAAAATCCCGTGGATCTACGGTAAGCTTCTTGAAAGAGTCTTGAATAGGGCCAACATCATCTTCAGCTATGATAGGAATAGGTATCACAGTATTTGAGACATCTGTAGCAACAGTCACATCAGGTTGAATATTAAAAGACTTAAACAAGGAAGAATAATCATATAACCAATCAGGTCCAAGTCGTGCATCTTTCGGATTTTCTTCTAGCCAATCCACATAATACGTCTCCATGATCTGCTTCTTCATTTTGTTGTAAACACGATATGAGGTGTTCTTTGCATAGCCGATGAAATAGCATGGATCTCCTCTTGTGTCAAATTTTCCCTTGGCATCCATGATAAGGAGAACATAAGGACAGTAAAAGTGCGAAAATGTTGTATCGAGGGTTTCTGTCCTTCGACTATTTCATAAGGTGTCTTCACGTGACGTTTGTTGATGAGTGAATGATTTTGTACATAGCAGGCTGTGTTCACTGCTTCTACCCAAAATATCAGTGGAAGACCGGAATCTATTAGCATAGTGCGGGCTGCTTCAATGAGAGTTTTATTTCGTCTTTCTGCAACTCCATTTTGTTGGGGAGTTCGAGCTGCACTGTATTGACGATCAATTCCTTTTGAAGCACAAAAATTGTTCAACTCGACGTTCTTGAACTCTGTTCCATTGTCGCAACACATAATCTTCACTCACTCGTTTGCTTGGTTCTCCATGAGAGTGACAAATTTCTTTATCAGACTTGCAGTCTCACTCATTTGTTCCAAGAAAAACACCTAAGTGAAACAAGAGTAGTCATCAGTGATGACCAGGCAATAACCTTTTCTTCCAATACTCAGTACATTGACAGGACCAAAAAGATCCATGTGAAGTAGTTCCAGAACTTTGGATGTTGTGTGCACAAGCTTGAGCTTATGAGGCTTACGGTGTTGCTTCCCACGGGCACAGCACTCACATTTTTCAATCTGCATAAAATCCTTGATTGGTAAGTTTCTGACAAGATCTCCCTTTGCCAGTCAATTAAGATTCTTCATGTTACGATGGCCAAGTCGTCGATGCCACAACATTGCATCATGTTCAGCAAATTTAGAGAATAAGCAAGTAACTTGATCAGTGGATTCTTTGCTCATGTCGATCACGTAGGTGTTTCCCCGTCGTTCGGCTTCAATCAAGTACCAATCCTCTAGTACGACAATCCGAGATGAATTCAAGATGCATGTTCATCATTCAAGTCTTCAAGATAATCAATCCGAGATGCAGTTCGAGATGGTTCGAGATGCAAGCCTTTGATTTGAAATAATTCAAGTCTTCAAGATATTCAATCCGAGATGTAATACTTGGATCCGAGATGTTCAAGAAGATAATCCGAGATAGTCCGAGATCTTCAAGAAGATAATCCGAGATGGTCCGAGATGAAACAAAAACTCAACCCAACTCCGAAACAGTAGTAGATGCGATCCGAAATACGTGTGATATCAGATCTGAGCCTGGAAATAGGTTCAAACAGGCTCTGATACCAATTGTAAGTCCCGAAAACCGGATCTTTCGATATCACACTTAGCTTGAAAGGTGGCGGCATCACACAAACAAGCTTAAGAATCAAATGAAAGAAATAAGATGAAGATGGAAAGATTCAACTTGCATACAAATTAGGAATTTGTCTAATACAAGTGAAGAACAATCAAGGAGCCACCAAATCCTAATACATCATTAACAATATATACTAGAGGGTTAGTGCTTCAAAACCCTAAACTTTTAGGCCCAAGGCCTTTCCCCAAGCCCATTACAATTATAATATCCCCATCCCTAATTAATACTATGCATAAACCTATTAATGCCGCTAAAATAACTTCTGGTGGTAATTTCAACTCTGGCCCTCACACACCTAATTATGCATTTGCTGCTAATTAGGAAAGCCAAACTTCTGATAACTTATGCTTTGAGTTGATTGACCTTCAATATTTTGACCCTTCAGATTTGGAAGAGCTGGATATTTTGCACCAGTTGGCTCTATTAAGTGTTAGGGCTAACAAATATTACAAGAGAACTGGTAGAAAGTTTCCAGGGTTGCATGGTGGCTAAAAGTTGGGCTGGATAAGTCAAAGATTAAGTGCTATAAATGTAACAGTCTAGGACACTTTGCTAGATAATGTAGGTCTCAATTAACTGTTCCAATTATCACACATCCTAGCCCTAGACCTCAAAACGCTCAAAACACTGTCCATTATTCCCAATATACCCATGCTCCTCATATGCAAAACACTTCTCATTTTGCACACCCAGCTACCACTGTTCCTGGGCAATATGCTCAAACCACTATTCCTCAAATTCAATATGTTCAAGCACCAGCTCCTCAGGTTCAAATGCAACATGCACAAAACAAGTTACTCAAACCACTGCTCAGGAAGAGGTTAATAAACAGAGTTTCTTTACTCAAGGCTTTGTTGATTGGAGTAGCTTGCCTGAGGATTTGAATGATGAAAACTTTGCTCTAGTTGCTAATAATGAAATAAAAAAAATGATTTTTGTTTTATAGCACTAGATACAATAGTTGAGGGTGATGAATTTGGGGAAGTGGAGTCTAAATCTGTTGTGTCTAATGTTCATGATGAAACAGTTATTACACAAGAAAAGGTTGATGAAGAATTGAAAACTCTATTGACCCATGGGATGCCAGTGTTTGTAAAGGTGAATGTGACTGTGTCATGATGGTTGCTACTAAGGTATCTCCTCAGGTTTTAAAAGATCTATGTTCAGATAAATGCATCATAGCATTTGCTAACATAAAAGAGGTGAATGAAAACCTTAGGAACAAGATTTTAGATGATGAATTGTAGTTTGAAAAGCTTTCAAAAGAGCTAAAAACTAAATTGTTTGAACAAGAATCTGAAATCAGCAGCTTAAAACATGAATCTAGCATTACCAAGGACCAACTCCAAACTATGATAGAAAAATATCAGTTTGCAAAAAGGAGTTGGAATCCACCCAAATCACTTGTGAAAAATGGGTGGAATCTTGTAACGGTTATGAGATTTTGTTAGAAAACCAGGTCAAGAGTAACATAAAATTTGGCATTGGTTTCAAAGGAATTGACCAAATTTATGAAAATGTTACTTGAAATGATCCTGGTATGGTTGAAATTGTTCCAACAAACTTGGCTGGACAAGAAATGAAAGTCACTGATAAAAATGGAAATAAAATTGTTTTAGAAAGACATGAGGGATCCTCAACTTTTGAGGAGATTGAGAAATATCAATTGAAACCTACATGGTCTGATGAATGTGACATTCTTGAAAATTTCAAGCCAATGCATTTTTCAAGCATTGAAGGTGTCAAAGCACCAAAGGCAAGAATCATTCCCATAACAGATTTACAAAAAGTCTGAAAAAGGGAAAAAGAAAGAAAAGATCAAAAAACAGTTTTTGATTTCTGTGAAAAGAAGAACCAGGTTACCAAAAACTGTTTTCTTCTAAAAGTTTATGACATTAACAAAACAAGTGTGATCATTGATTCTCCAAACTGCACAATTTGTAATAAAACAAATCATAAAACTCAAGAGTGTTTTTATCTCAGAAACTTTGATGTGAAAAAGAATGAGTATAAATCCAAAACACTGGATAGTTCAAAGACTAGTACTTCAAAAGAAAAGTCTAAAGAGACCTTTGTGCCTGTTGAAACACCTGTCAGCAAAGTACTGCACAAAACTTCTGCTCCAGAGAGGTGTAGGTAACAGATGCACCACCTAGCAACCACTACCCAAGAGGATATGGCCAACCAATTTACCAAAAGGTACCTCTTAGTTATGAGGGTTACAAAAGGCTCTCAAAACCAAGAGTAAATAGACATCCTCATGGTTACTATCATCTAGTTGGAGATAGGTCTCAACAGATGTTACAAAAATCTGTTCAAACCGCTAACCATTCTTCTAGATTTGAGACTGACATGTCTATGACCCCTCCCAAAGTCATTTTGGCTTCTACTTGCCTTGATAGTTTATGGTATGTAGATAGTGGAGGCTCCAGGCACATGATAGGATGTAGAGCCATTCTAAAAGACTTCATGGCTCATGGAGGGGTGATATAGCTTTTGGTAATAATTCAAAAGGGAAGGTGCTTGGGTCAGGAATTGTTCAGGCTGGGAAAGTCAAATTTGAAAATCTCAATCTTATTAACAATCTAAAATTTAATCTTTGTAGTGTTTCAAATGAGTAGCAAGGGCTATGGGTCATTCTTCACTGACAAAACTTGTCAGATTGTTGGGCTAGAAGTGGTTAAAAAGAGTTTCACTACAGCACCCGCTGCTCTAGCTAATTGTCCACCCATCAAATCATAGCTGAGAGCAAAGCACAAGTTGTTGCTCATAGGAGTGGCAATGTGTATGTAGTTGATATGTTGAAGGATAATCCAATGACTGATGCCTGTCTGTTCTCAGTTGCCTCTAACAAAGAGACAGAACTATGGCACAGAAGACTTGGGCACACAAATCTGTCAACTATCACCACACTCTCTAAACAAGGCATTGTAAGAGGTCTACCACAAAAACTTTTAACAATAGATGAACATTGTTTTTCCTGTTTAAAAGGTAAACAACATAAAAGTTCACACAAGCCTATTAGTGAGTCCAAAACAAGTCGGTGTTTACAAATGTTGCACGTGGACCTGTTTAGCCTTGTAAAAATCACGAGTCTAAGTAAAAAAGAAATACTGTCTTGTCATAGTTAATGATTTTTCAAGGTTTACATGGACTTACCTTTTGCACTCCAAGGATGAGACTGCATGTATCTTGCAGGGATTTGTGAAACAAGTTGAAAAGCAATTTGACCTGCCCGTAAAAGTCTTCAGGATTGACAATGGCACAAAGTTTAAAAATAAGGAGTTGGATTAATTTTGTGTGTCAAAAGGAATTGTAATGCAGTACAACATTCCAAGAACATAAGAACAAAATGGGGTGGTTGAAAGGAAAACCAGAACTTTAATTAAAGCTACTAGAACCATGCTTATAGACTCTAGTTTACCCTTGTCCTTTTGGGCAGAGGCTGTAAACACTGTTTGCTATGTTCAAAACAGAGTTTTGATCAACCCCAGGCATCAATCCACTGCTTATGAAACTCTGTTCAAGATCAAACCATTGATCTCATACTTTAAACTCTTTGGCTGCCCATGCTTCATTTTAAATCTAAGAGATTCAATTTCAAAATTGCAGCCAAAGTAGACTGTGGTTATTTTCTGGGATACTCAACCACTACTAAAGCCTACATTGTCTTCAATTCAAGGAGTAGGTGAGTGGAAGAGACCTTGAATGTTAAGTTTAATGAACTTTCTTCATTAAAAATCCTAGCAAATCCTGTTGAATTTTTTTATTTAAACAAATTTACTTTTGAAGCTATGTCTATCAAGATTGACCCTGCAGGTACACCACAGTCTCCACAACAAGACTATGGATATGACATTGTGATTCCACAATGTAAAGCCACATCTACCACCAGAGTAGCAGATGTTACTAACAACTATGAAAACTCTACCATTGCTGCATCAACCACTGTTGATCAATCCTCTGCCTGCTCATCAAACATAACCTCTGTTTATAAAAGTCCAACCAATGTGGATAAAAGTCAACATGTTTTCACATCTCTCCCACCAATACTTCCACCTCCATTTCAAACAGATGTTGGATCTTCAAAATTTCCAACATATGTTAGCTCAGATGATTCTCGGGCCTTCACCTCAAAATGCCATTATTCCATATAAGGGATATCTAATCTACCTTAAAAATCATCCATCTGATCTAATCACTGGCAACATAAATGAAGGGGTGCTCACTAGAAGTCAATCCCAAAACATTTGTCTTTTTTTTATATTTCCTATCTCTCACACAACCTGTCAAATACCAACAGGCACTAAAAGACAACAGTTGGGTAGAAGCCATGCAAGAAGAGCTCCTTCAGTTTAAAAGACAACAAGTATGGGAACTTGTACCATTGCCAAAGGATGTATGTCCAATTGGCACAAAATGGGTCTTCAAAAACAAAACAGATGAAAGGGATATTGTTGTCAAAAATAAATCTAGGCTTGTGCTTCAAAGTTACAGACAAGAAGAAGGCATTGACTATGATGAAACGTTTGCTCCTGTAACAAGATTAGAAGCTATCAGACTGTTCTTAGCCTTTGTTGCCAACCACAACATAAAAGTGTTTCAAATGGATATCAAAAGTGAATTCTTGTATGGTAAGATTAAAAACGAGGTATATGTTTGTCAACCTCCTGGCTTTGAAGATGTATTTTATCCTGATCATGTCTACAAGCTTAATAAAGCTTTGTATAACTTGAAACAAGCACTAAGAGCCTTGTATGAAACTCTTTCCACCTTTCTCTTATGCATTGGTTTTACAAGGGGTAAAATTGACAAAACTTTATTTTTTAAATGGAGAGGAAATGATTTGATGCTTGTCCAAATTTATGTGGATGACATCATTTTTGGATCCACATGCACTGCCATGTGTGTGAAGAGTTCAAACAACTCATGGCAGCAGAGTTTGAAATGAGTGAAATGGGTGAGCTCCAATGCTTTCTTGGTCTTCAAGTAAAGCAATTACAAAATGGTACTTTCATTCATCAAAGTATGTCAAATAACTACTTACAAAATTTGAAATGAATGATTGTAAACCGTGTAGCACACCCATGGCAACCACAAAGCTTGTCACTGTCGATGACAAAGATGACTTGGTTAATCAAATTCTATATAGAAGCACGATAGGTTCTTTACTGTACCTAACTGCATCAAGGCCAGACATCATGTTTGCAACATGTGTTTGTGCCAGATCCCAGTCAGCACCTAGGAAGTCAAATCTCATTGCTGTAAAAAGGATATTCAGATACATAAAAGGTGCTCCCACACTTGGTATCCGTATCCAGCTAATGGATCAGGTTATTCAGACAGTGATTTTGCTGGATGTCACACCACAAGGAAGTCAACTTCAGGAGGCTGTCAATTCCTAGGAAATTGCTTAGTGTCTTGGCAGAGCAAAACGCAAGTTGTAGATCAACATCCACAGCAGAAGCTAAGTATATTGCTGCTGCAAGCTGCACTGCTCAACTCCTGGGGCTTCAAAATTAACTATTGGATTTTGGTGTAGCTGCTTTAAAGACTCCTCTCATGTTAGATAGTCAAGCAGCTGAAAACATCATCAAAAATCTAGTATCTCATTCTACCACAAAGCACATAGACATCAGACATCACTTTGTGAGAGATTACTGTGAAAAAGGTTTGATTTATATGCATCATGTTCCAACTAAAGATCAACTGGCAGATGTTCTAACAAAAGCATTAGATACATCTACCTTTGAAAGTCTGATCTCTAGAATTAGTATGCTAAACATGGAACAAAAACAAGCATTTGTGTTTCATGAATAAATAGGATTAAAATGCTTTCAGAAAGTCAAAAATTCATCCTTAAAAATAGCTAAAATTGAAATTTTTCAATAAATCTCTAAAGTCTGCTCATAACCACAGTTTCTCCAAACCTCTGCTTGGCGTGAAAATCTATCCGTTGCTGAAAGTGTATCGTCTGTTCTACATCCACTGTTAGTGACACAACTGTTGTCCCAATCCACTGATAATCTATCATCTAATAGTGTAAAATCACCACTGATCATTCCTTTGTTCAGAACCACTGCAGGTATCCAGCAGAGGCTTCCAAATAACTGTCATCCATTACTAATACAGGTTGCACGTGGACAGAGGATAGCCATCAGATCTTTTGAAAATCGCTGCCACGTCAGCATTCGCTTTTCACTTTATAAACCATGTTTCATCCAAACAAAGTTCTACTTGCCATTTTGACTTCAAAAAATTTTCCATAAAAGTCTCCATTACTTTCATCTTCTTCCAAACCCTCAATAATCACTCTTCCATCATTAATCTCATCATCAAAACTCCCCACAACTACCTTCCTATACTCGAAAAAACAAATAATTATACTGCTTTTCACTCCATGATCGATGTTCTACAAACATCATCATACAAGGATGTGTTACTAGCCAAGGCTCCAATCTATCTGGACACCCTAATACAATTTTGAGCAAATGCTGAAGTTGAGATTTAAAACAAAAAGTCGTTTGCCATTACGTCACGGATTGGGCAGTCACTTGTCCAAATTTCTCCATCTACTATCTCTGCCACATTTGGTCTTAATGACATAGATGCCCACACTTCTTTCTCAAAGAAAGATTTACATGTTGAATTCATTGAGTGTGGTTATGAAGGTCAACTGACAGGTATTACCATTTGTAAACCTGAATTTCCCGCTGACATGAAATTCTTTTTCAATACATTTTTGTTATGTTTGTCAGCCAAGACAACTACTTTTAATGAAATACCTTTAAACATTCAGTACCTAGGTTATGCTATTTTAACAAAATCAAATTTTAACTTTTCCCATGTATTGTTTTTTGACTTGGTTGCAAATTTTAACAATATTAAAAAGGGTAAAGCTTTTCTGATACACCCTAGGTTATTGAATTTCTATTTACAAAAACAAGTTTCTGCAACGGATTTTCAACAAGGTGTCATATGTGAAGTTGACAGCCTTAAACATGAAACTTTTACAAGACTCTCAAATAAAAAACCAAAGGTTTTGAAAACAAACGCAACAAAGACTAAGAAAATTTTAACTACTACCACATCCACTGCTCCTTCTTCTGTTGTTGAGCCTACTGCTCCTGGTGAACATGGCACTATAAACAGTGCTATGCAACCCCCACCAGAAAACCCAAAAAGAAACCCACCAAATCTGAAGAGCCCACCAAACAACCCAAAACGGTAACTCTGGAAGATGAGATCCCAAATGTTTTACCTGTGACAGCACCAAAGTCACATGGAACCCGTGCTGCTACTTCCTCACAACAGATGGTCCAAAGATCACCACCAATACCAGCTCCTCTTGTTTTCTCACAAAAGGAACAAGTTGTAAGCACAGGGACACCACACTATGAGGCAGATGATTCACTTGAACATTTGTTCAAGCCCCTCTCCCAGGGCTATGTCTCTTTCTATCCACCACCCACCTCTTACCCCTGTTTCAAGCTATTGAGAAAACTCATATTAGAAGCATTCCCTCTCATTCACCTATCACTGAGAGTTTAACTCCATCATTGACTGAATCTGAGAAAACTCAATTAGCCAACCTAGAAACAGTTGAGGAGGCTACACCCCATGAGTTACATGCAACTCTTGGTGGTAGTTCAAGTGAAGCAACTACTACAACTGCTGCTACAACAGTGGCTCAGTTGGACAATGGTTACATTAATAAGACTTCCTTGAAGGCAACAACTGCTGAGGCTACCATTGTATCCTCTTAGCCAGTTGGAAGTCCCTAGTACTGCTAACAAGGGACATTTGGTTCTGAAAACATTAAGATTCCTCATGTTGATCCAAATACAACTACCTCTGGTAGGAATTTAGATGATACTATTCACTTAGGTGATAAATTAAAATACCAAGAATTGACGAAGAGAATCAGTACCATGGAATCATCTATTGATGAAATCGAATCCGTGATGAAAAAGTGCTTCAAAATTCTCAACCTCAACCATCCCTAACAAAAAATGCTGATGAGAGATGGAAAGTTGTTCCACCAATTATGCTAGCTTAGAGACAATTAGCAGACATTCAGCATGAAACCCACATGAAATTGATTCAGAAATATGGTCGAGGCTAGATACAAAGATACACAAGCAAACATTAAAGCCATCAAAGACCATTTGCTAAAAACTATTGGCTCTGCCCCAGTTATTATTCTTCAAGATGACATAGACGATGATGCCAAAAAGGGGGAGAAAGATAACTTGAGAAAGTTGCAATCTGATTCAACTGTTAAATCAAAGGTGCAACAACAACTAGAAACCACTGCTAGCACTGCTGAAGCATCCGAGGCAACTTTGGGAAAAGGGATTGAGCAGACCCTAAACAAAGAAGCTGAAAGGATTGCTATTGAAAAGAAGAAGAGACAAGATACACTTAAAGCTAAAGCTTTAATGCTCACGAGAGAAGAAAAAGCCAAACATTTGGAAAAAGAAGATGTTGGTACTTCAAGAAAAAGAAAGTATGCAAGAAAAGCAAGACAACCAACTATCATCTCTTCTACAACAACTGCTGAAGCTACTGTTGTTGTACCCTCTGTCCAGACAAACCCAACAGATGTTAGGACAGATGTTGTGATAGCAGATGCTGGAAAAAGAGATGTTACCCAAACCACTGCGTTAATCACATTTCCCACATTACCAAACCATTATCCACACCACCCCAAATTCTTGTACATCCACCATCACCCAAAATCAAATTCCAATGCAAAAGGAAAACTTTTGTTGATGATTATGATGATTATGAAGAGAGTCAATCACCACTCCCTATATCATCACAATCCATTTCACAACCATCCTCATCACTGCCATATTCTGAAACCCCATTTCCACCCACGCACCTATCATCTTCATTTCTTCCAATGTGTGCCCTATACCCTCTGGAACTTTTTGCTGTCAAAGGATATATAGAGGCTTTCTACAAGATAGAGGATCCAAAACAATGAGAATTTCCATCTCTTCTAGGGTATCGAAAGCCTAAGGATCTAGATGAATATCTAAAGTTAAAGGCTAGACAAGCTGAGACCATGGCAAAAGAACAATCAAAAGGCAAGGATGACAGGGCTCTACAAATATCCATGCAATTTCAACTAAGAAAAGTGAGAAACATTGAGGAATTTGCTAAGGATTTGAGTAAGTCTATGTCTGAAAATCCAACCACTGATGATCTAGAACTAAAGCAAGATTATCTTGAACATATAATGAAGTTCATGCCTTACAAAGCAATAAGGGCTCAATTTCAAAGACTGGTCTTCAAATGAGCTGAAAGAAGAAATTGAAAGAATCCATACCATGCTCAAGGATCCTTCAAAGAAGCCTACTCCTCCTGTTTGGAAAAAGGCTAAGCCTGAAAGCCAAGACCATGCTCTAAAGATCAAAAGAATGAAAGCCAAGCTTGTTAGTGCTTAATATGGAACAACAACGCAAATTGCTAGGTGGTCTGAATCTAAAGTTGTCAATACCTACAGAAGACTAATAGAGCTCAGAAAGAAAGATCCTTATGTCCCAAGAAAGCCAGTCTATTCTCAAACAACCACTGCTCCTCAACAGACCCATGCTTTTAAAAGATCATCTTCAACATCTGTCTTACCCACAAATACCTTAAATCAAGCAAAGAGGCAAAAGCAAATGGAAGAAGAGGATCAAAGGTTGCATGAAGAATGAAGAAAGGAGTGGATTAAGAACTCAATCTTATACCATACTGATGCTGCAAGTGATAAGCTTATGACCACACTTTCAACACTTGTAAGCAGACCTATCTCACCAAACTCATCACATATAACCCTACTCCCAAGAAAACCATCTGACTCAAAAATTCTAAAATGGAAGTCATCCATAGACACCCATGAATTGACACTACTCAGGTAAGATGGTAGAGCTTGAAAGATAAAAATGGAGGATGCATATGGTTTGGATGCAGATGACCTCCAAGACCTACTGAATCTTGAGCTTGAAAGGGATGTAGATGATATGATTGCCTGAACTTTGAACTTCAATTCAAAGACAAATAAGGGAATCATTGATGAGTAATAAAGATCAGTAATAAAGCTTTTGTTTTGGCATCATCTGTTCTAGGGGGAGATTGTTGGAATTTAACCCTACAAAAGAACAGATGATAGAAAGCCAAAATATACTACAACCTCTGATCCTAATAATAATAAAACATCTGCTAGAGTCAAGCTCTGATGAAGACAAAATGTCAAAGGTCTGTCATAGCAAAACACTGTTGAAGACTAAAGCTAAAGCTCTGCCAATCAAAATTCTAGTGAAGACTAAAGCTAAAGCTCTGCCAAGACAAAACTCTGTTAAAAAATAAAGCTAAAGCTCTGCCAAGGCAAAACTCTGCTGAAGGCCAACAGAGGATGTCTTATCAGTGTTTACTATCAGTCTTTGTAATGTTTAGTTATAGCAGTGGTTAGCTTAGTAGATGTTGTTAGGTTGTTAATATTGTTAGATGTCGCTTTCTTGCTGACATCATCGTAAGATGCTCAGTGGTTAGAATTTTAGTATAAATACTGTTCTATTTGATCACTTTTCATCACTTATCAATCTAATATTCTTCTTTACATTTTGTACGAACAAATCAGTGACCTTAGGCTGAGGGGGAGATTGTGAGTTATTGCATGTGATTACAATCATGAAAGCATGATAATGAAAACAATCTCCAATTGTTATGAATTAAAGTTAATCATTCCGCTGCATTTACATCTGATTTATCGTCTTTCATTTTTCATCTTTAGAACTTTCATAACAGTTTCAAACTCAGATTCTAACAACTCACAATTTGCGAAGTATGATCCACGAAAATAAAACCGTCCGAGTAAACGAATAAATCCAAATGTAACAATTTTCCTAAACATATAAAATAGTAAGACTAAACAACCAACAATACAAAGAAAACTATAAAAGCGAATTCTATGATTTAGGTAGTTTTGTATGACCTAGTATGATAATATCCAATAAGATAAATAGATTAATATTTTTTTAAGTATTGAAATCAATGTGATTAATTATAACAATGACAATTTATTTGTTAGTATATGTTTTAAATGATATATTTAGTTAAGTTAGTAAAATTTAATTTAATAACTTTATAAATAAATTTTTGTCATTGACGTATATTTTTATTTAAAACGTATTATTTTATAAAAGACCTAATTGCTTCCAATATTTAATAAATTCATTTTTTTCAAAATAATTTATCGAGAGACATGAAATTCATTGCAAAAAATTTCACTATCTTGTATATTTTCTGAAAAAAACATAATGATTTTTATAAAATCTTGTTTTGATGATGTCATATTTTTTATATAGTTCCTATATGACATATAATGAATAAAATTAGAATGGACACAAAAAATATATCCAAAAAATCTCAAAATTTTTACTAACCATACTAGCTTAATAGCAATCAGTAGTCCACTTTCAATTTCATCAAACACATGATTCAGATCAAAAGCCCCGAATTCTACTTTCTAAGATCCTAGAAATACATGAAATTAAATTTGGATTTATAAGCCCTGTATCACAGAAATGGATAGAGGATTTTTGTAGAGCACGAGAGAGATTTTGCAGTGTTTGAGAGTGGGGTATTGCATTTTAGGAGTGGAGATGTCGTCTAATAAAGGTGAAAAAGGTTGTGGAAGTCAAATTTGGTTAAAATGATATTGATAACTTTAATGGTAATTTTATTAGAGTTGAAATTAGGTAAATGAAAAATGTATGGAGACGTGTTATTTATGTATATTAGTATCGAAACTTTTTAAGGTAAATTGGATTATAATTCATTAATTAAAAAAACGGGAATAGGCGGTTAAGATTTGGATTTTTGGTAAACTTGGGGAAGAAGAAACAACAACATGACCTGTCGCTTGTTGCAAGCCTGGTGTCGTTTGGGCCTGGTCGTTATCGTTTGGAGCTAGTTGTTTTTGAGACAAATGGGTTGTCACTTGAGATTGAACCCATAGCGTTTGGGAAATGTCGTTAAGGGTGGAAGGGGTGTCGTTTGGCTGATGTAGTGCATGGGTGGTGATGGTATCGTTTGAGGGGTTGTGTATTGTTTTGAAGTGGGGTGTCATTTGGGTTGGTGGGAGGTGGATGTTGTCGCTCGGTAATTGGTGAGGTAGGGTGACGGAGGGTGTCTATTGGAGTAATATTGGTTGGAGTGGAGATGGTGTCGTCTGAAACCTTCAAACTTCCAACTTCACTTAACTATTAAACATTAGCTTCATTAATTATGTTCTCTTATATATTTAACGGGTCTAACAAAGTTGCTTATGTTTGTTCAATAAAATTTTATAAAATTCAAATCGTTAATACTTTAAAATTTAAACAACTTAAAAGAGTAATGTTAGGGTCTGAGTTTGATACTTGTGATTAAAGCAAATAAGAACAAACAAATTTATCAATTGTAAAACAAATAAAATAATCACCTGCAGGGAATTATGATCAACGACTGTTTTATATCAGATTCAAATGATTGGATGATAGTACAACTGACTCTACAAAATCTTCTCAGCCTAATCATATATAAATATGTTCCTACAAAAGAGATTGGTATATGATGAATATATCTCTAACAGATGAGATCTATTTATACTAAGTACAAAAGGTCTATTCGTGATTGGCTGACATCACCCTGATAGTAACATTTAACATTCCTAATAGAAAAGATTCCATAGATTTTTGAATCTAACATCTGATCTAATAGACTAAACCTTTGTTACAAACAAAATACTGTTATGCAGATGAAATCGTTAATCCAAAAACCGTTGTTGCTTCATATCAAACATTTGTTTGGCCTGAACAGATCTTTGGTCTTCTTGAACAAATCTTTGCTTAAGCAACACTTTGGTACTGATTAGTGCTTGGTTCTTCTTCATCAGTGGTTTTCAAGGCTTGAACAGACGTTAACATGTCTTCAACAGATGTTTTGATTAATGTTCATGATTCACTATCTTTGGGAGGAGTCTGGTTCAATCTGTTGTTTATTTCTTAATCAAAATTGTCATGTTTTTGCTTTTGAATATCATTTGTTCATTTGTAGGTCCAACATGTAATTAAAATTAAAACATGCAAACGAAAATATATAAACTAATCTTCCACATCTTAATCATCGGCATCATTGGCATCTTCGACACGTCCTCACCAATGATGGTCTAGTAAGTCGCGCGAAGTGGGGCATTTATTGCTTCTGACCTTACTTTCGCCCGATTAGCAAGTTTCTCATCGAATGTTAATGTACATTCAGGTTGTTCGGCGCCTTCTTCATAATTTTAACCAATAGCTTTCCCCTAGTCATCCAATATCATATTATTGAGTATGATTCCAGTGTACACGATGTCCCCTAATAAAGGACATGCCCACGATCATGTCGGTTGTGCAAAGATCCTCCATATTTTTCAACAATTTCAATGCACGCTCAATATCCTTCCTAGCTAATTCTTTTTTTTTTATGAAATATATTCTTTTTTATTATTGGAATATGAAAATACCTTCACTGAAGTTGCCCAACGTAGGTAAAACTTTTGGACCTATAAAAGAACAAATAATATTCAAAAGCCAAAACATGATCAAGTGATCATGAAATAAACAGAAGTTTGAACCAGATTCTCCCCAAAGATAATGAATCTTGAACACCTAAATCAGAGCATCTGTTGAAGACAAGCAAACATCTGATCAAAGCCCTGGAACCACTATTCAAGAAGAAGCAAGGTCTGTTGAAGCCTAAAGTCTGTTGAGAGCAAAGGTCTGATGAAGAGTAAAGGTTTAATATATTTGATCAGATTAGATTCAAACATCCGTGGAATCTTTTTTGTTAGGAATGTTAGATGTCACTATCAAGGTGATATCAGCCAATCACAAACAGAGCTTTCGTAATTAATGTAAATAGATCTCACCTGTTAGAGATCTATTCATCACTACACGTCACCTTTTCTTTTGTACAAACAGTCTCTTTTATAGTGATCAATCTGGGGGGGAGTCTGTAGAATCAATCTGTTCTAAAACATTTAAATCTTTTGAATCAATGAAAAACAATTGTTGATCATGACTTCTCATTTAATACAAAATTGTTTTAACCTTTATTGTAAGTTTTTCACAAAACTTGTAAACTCAGACTAACAAAAACAAATCGATAAGATAATAGCCTTGCTTGTATTGAATTCCATTAGCATAGAGAGAAGAGTCTAGTATAACCTATTAATCAGGTCGTCAAATACAAGAAACTGTTCAATGACATTAATATCATTGTTTGAGCCAGCCATTCCAATGTATGCATGTTATATCCAAAGATCATATGACGCCACAACCTCAAGTATTAAGGTCGGGCCTTCACGATAACCATGATGATGTGTAACCCCCAAAAATGCATAATTGATTTATTGATTTAAGTAGAATGACTCTTGTGTAGAAGGGATGAAAGTTGTGCTTGAATAAATAATAAATGAAAACTATAGGGGCTGAAAGTGAATACTTAAATGAAAGTTAAAAACAAAAAAGGGGCAGTGTGTGTATATGTGTATATCGTACGAGAGAGGGGGAAGAGAAGGAAAAAACCTTCTTCTTCAACAACAACAAAAATTAAGCAAATTAAAGATGTTCTAGGGCTGAAATTGAATACATGAATTAAGGTTCTTGATCATCTAAGTGTTCTTAACATGAGGTAAGTTGAATTTTACGATTTGATGATCTTTCATGAAGTGGGTTATAATCAATCCATGAAATTATATTCAATTAAGCATGAATATTGGTTAGAATCATCATGTAGAACATGCATTATGCTTGATTTGGATTATCTTGATGATTTGAAGTAAAACCAACTTGTAGTAGTAGGATGATGAAGTATGATGATCATGTAGGTGCAAAATTAGTGCAATATTGATGTATGAATGTGTATGTAGTAGAATATTTGATAAATGAATTTGATATAGAATGAATGTTATGTGAGCTTAGTTGATTTGATGATCCAAAATATGAATTAGTATGGATGTGCATAGAATACTTGTACATTATGCTTCGCTAGTGGTACGCACACCAAGTGTTTGACACATGCCTTGAATAAAGAATTCGATATGACAAAGATGAACTCATGTGAATATAATGCTAAATGGTTAGAATTGATAAATAATAGTTGTTAACTCAATTATGTTAAGAAAAGAATGAAATGAAGACATGAGATTAAAGTATGTCGTTTCTAAATTGTAGGAGTAAAGGAGGAAGACACAAGCCATTCCGGATCACAAGTGAAGTACGACAAAAGTAAGTTCTTATAGTTATAAGTTCTAGTAGTTTATAGTTTTCATGTTACATTTTTATGTTAAGTATATAAATTGTATTTTGTTAAATGAAAATACACGGAAGTTCGATTCGTGCGTACGAGTCGAATAAGTAAGAATGACATATGTATGAATTGGGTATTGGCATCGAACCGGATATAGAAGAGTGAAGGAATTCAACATCAAGACCTGTTAGAAAGTATGATTGAATGAATGTTAACGAAAGGACTATCATCACATTCGTTGGAAGGTTTTAATTCTATGTTAGTTAATTGTGATATAACTAATTTGTATGGTATGGTTGTAAGTAGATCATCGTGTTAGGTGGCTCCAAGCTTGGAACCAACACATCACCCGCATATCACGTTTTTTGTGTTTTCATGTTCAAACGGGTCTAAGTCTTTTGTAGTTATGTTTAAGTTTAGTTGTACGCTTGTAAATTGTGTTTAAAACTTATCATGTTAGTATGTTATCTACTAGTAAACTTTTAAGTAACCATATTTGGATTGTAAATGATGGGTTTCTATATGTTAATGGATGGCAAAAGCCTTTGTTAAATGTCCATACGTTTATTATATGAGTTTTTAGACTCATGTATGAATTGGCCATTACAAGTTGGTATTAGAGCTAAGGTTTGAGGGATTCAAGTACAAGGACTAAGGTGCTTGAACTCAAACCGAAAGCTCGTGCATAGTGTGTGTTCGCTCCGAGGCACAAATGAAGTATGTACATTTAAATTATAACAATTACGTATAACGGATGATGATGATACGGGAAGGGATTGTGGGAGTTTGACAAGAATGATTAGAGTAGGAATGTTACAGAATGTTACAGGACGTTAAGGGTCAGGTCGGGTTGGAACGGGGCTTGGAAATGAGTCGTACAAGCTGAAACAAGCGAAACAGCGTCTGCATGATAGACGAGGTGTTTTTGTAAGAAATGGTATTGATCTAGAACGCTTTTGTAAATGGCAAACAAGAATGAAGCGAATGTTGATGAAATAGCACGTCAAGAGGAACTTAATTCCAAGGTCGCGGAAGAAGTGGGGAAGGCTATACAAGTCAATATACCCCAAATGGCTCAAGAAGTAGAAAGCTGAGTGCTAGAAGTTGTTGAAACTATGATGACAAGCAAGCTAGAAGAATTGAAAGAGTCGTTGGGTGAGATTCAATGCAAGAAAGGGTATCATAGATGTACATATAGGGACTTCATGGCGTGTAACCCATCGCCATACAACGGGGAAATTGATCCAACAGTATGTCAAAGGTGGATCTCAAATATAGAAGGTATGTTTGTTCGAAGTCGATGTGAGAAATAAGATCAAGTAATGTTTGCAACGGGCAACTACAACGCCAATCCAAGGATTAGTGGGATGCTTATACTAAGGAGTTGGGAGAAGACAAGTTTCAATCTTTGACATGGCAGGAGTTTAAGGAACCCTTTTTGAAATATCATTGCCGCACTCCGCAATTGATAGGATCCAAGAAGACTTCCTACGTCTTCGATAAAAAGGGGAAACTATAGATGAGATCACCAATATTTTCCTTGACAAGATGAAGTTTTGTCAAGAACTAATGAGGACGGAAAGAATGAAGATTAACCGGTACCATGACATGTTGAGAGCCGAATTTAGGGAATTAATTACTCCCTCAAAGTGTGAAATGTTGAACAAACTTATAAATTGGCCTAGAGATCGGGAATTTGGATTGAAGCGACAAGAGGAAAGGAGAGAAAAGAGGAATATAGAGAAGAGTACCAACCCAAGTCTGGCGAAGAAGTAGAGGTCACACGATCACAGCAAAAAGGAGAATGTGAAGGGCAGAGCTCCCCAGTGGAAGACTTGCGGGAAGCTCCACTTGGGGGAATGTTTAATGGGTAAGAAAGGGTGCTACAATTGCGGGAACGAAGGACATCCATATTACAAGTGCCCCAATCCTTCAAGGACGTGCTTTAATTGCTTCCAAATGGGACATATTAAAGCGGAGTGCCCAAAGCTTCAACATGGAGCAAGCAAAGAAGGGAAGAAAAATGAGACTCCCAAGGCTCGGGGAAGAATGTTTCAAATAACCACTAAAGAGGCCAAGAATGTTGTTTCAGGTATATTCCTGTTAAATTCAATGCGTACTTATCTGCTATTTAATAGCGGAGCTAGTAAGTCGTTCGTGTCGAGTGATATTATACGTCACCCTTCATTTATAGTTGAAAGGATGTCAGTATCCCTAAAAGTAGAAATAGCCGATAGCAAAAACTACATATTACATGAATATGTAGGGGTTGCAAAATAACTATAGAGGACAAAGATTTTGATATTGACCTTATTCCCATGATCTTAGGGAATTGAAGGTAGTGATGGGTATGGTTAGCCCGACATCATACGGAAATCCAGTGTGAAAGTAAGATTATCCACGTGTTTCACCTAGTGGCAAACGAGTATTCATATACGGGGAAAGAGAAGTTAAATCCAAATTGTGCACTATTACTCAAGCAGTCAAGTACGTCTAAAACGGAAGTAGGACATTCCTAGCCTACGTAGTGGATACTCATCATGATGCCCCAAGAATGGAAGATGTGAAAGTTGTTAATGAATATTTGGATGTATTTCCGGATGATCTACTGGCGTCCACCCGAGCGTGAAGTAGAATTTCAAATTGAATTAAATCCAAGTGCTAAGCTAATGGCTAAAGCACCCTATCGATTGGCTCCTACCGAGATGCAGGAATTAATGATGCAATTGCAAGAAATGCTTGACAAAAGCTTTATACATCCAAGTGTGTCACCATGGGGGCACCTGTTCTATTTGTGAAAAAGAAGGATGCTGCGATTCGCATGTGAATCAACTATCGAGAATTAAACAAACTAACGATCAAGAATTGTTACCCCTTGCCTAGAATTGATGACCTTTTCAATCAATCGCAAGGGGTAAGTTGGTTCTCAAAATTTGATTTGTGCTCGGGGCATCACCAACTCCGAGTACGAGAAGAGGGTGTAGCCAAGACCGCGTTTAGGACCCGTTATGGACATTACGAGTTCTTGGTAATGTCCTTTGGGTTACAAATGCACCGGCCACGTTCATGGATTTGATGAATCGAGTATGTCAAACTATGTTGGACAAATCTGTGATAGTCTTCATTGATGATATATTGGTGTACTCCTGAAGCGTGTCTGAACATGCGTGCCATTTACGCGAAGTGCTAGAAACACTTCATAAAGAAAAGTTGTATGCGAAATTTTCTAAGTGTGCATTTTGGCTAAGGGAAGTGTTGTTTCTCGGCCATGTAATCAATGAGGAAGGTGTTCTAGTGGACTTGGCCAAAGTGGAGGTCATAATGAAGTGGGTTCCCCAAAGAACCCAAGTGAAATAAGAAGTTTTCTAGGCTTAGCCAGCTACTATTGAAGATTCATTCAAGATTTTTTTTAATATAGCCTCACCCATGACTAAGCTAATAAAGAAGAATGAGAAGTTTATTTAGGGTACGGATCAAGAGAAAGCCTTTCAGTCACAGAAGGAAAAGCTATCAAGCTCATCGGTGTTGGTATTACCGGACGGGACGGTTGACTTAGTGGTTTATACGGATGCCTCGCATCAAAGGTTAGGGTGTGTCCTAATGCAAAGAGGTAAGGTAATTTCCAACGCTTTTCTTTGAGCAAAAAGATCTTAATATGAGGCAATGAAGATGGTTGGAGCTTATTCAGGATTATGACTGCGGCATCCACTACCACCCGGGAAAAGCTAACGTGGTGCGGGTTTCACCCCTATTTTTGTGAGATCGTCTCGTTTATAGTTTGAGTGTCTTCAAGTGTGTAAGTTATGTAAGTGTCTTAAGAAAAAAAAAACACACACACACACACACATATATATATATATAAGACAAAAGAAATAGGAAGAAGCAAATAGGAAGAATTAATATTTTAATCATGAAGCAAGAATGGTCAAGTTAAACTATAGACTAGGTCAAACATGGAAATTCTACCTAATTCCCTATGGTTATGGCTCTGATACCAATCTGTCACACCCCAACCGATGGCGGAAACATCAGAGTGAGACAAACTAGATTGCTCGAGACATCATAACACTATTTGTGACAATATTTAAATTTAACAACTCATTTCATTTCAAAGCATCAAATTGTCAAATTACAACATAATCGAAATACAAAGTAACAATAACAACATAAGCTCAACAAAACACAATAATCAACATAGCATTCTACCGCGTGTTTCTAAGCCGATCCTACTAAGTTTCATTATATCACTTCATCAACCTGCAACATGTTAAAAAGTATAGTTCAATAACAAAATATTGGCGAGTACACAAGTTTGATATCATAGCATAAGTATTAAAAACCGTTTAAACAAATCCACATGAATAGCTAGCATACTAGATAAATGTAAACAAGGCATGTGAACTACAAGTCAATCCTCTAGTGTACCGCATAATTTAAAACTTAACATTGACCACAAGAATACGGGTGGGGCGTTACTCCTATAGCGCTATACATGTTAAGGGAGGCTTGATCGAAGTTAATGACATTTAGATCACATAAGAATAGACCAAGTAACAAGTCAAGTAGCACGTAACTAAAGCATGTTTGATGGATTTTTTGTGTGATTTTATAGAATAAAAGTGTGATTTAGTGTAGTTTGATACGTTAACATATTGCACCCAAAAAGTGTAAAACATAAAGAAAGGTTCGAGTGTACTCACGGTTTTGCAAAGTAAATTCCGTGAAAGCGTTTAGGTTGTTTTTATGGGGATGAACACCAAGTTATCCTACACAAGGAAACGTAGGTGTGTGAGTATAAGATTGATGGTGGAGTTTGATAAGTTTAGGAATTAAAGTATGCAAAAAGTATGTATAGTCAAAGTATTTATCTAGACGTTAACGCTCGTTTTTGACACTATAAGCCCTGAAGGGTGTTTGTATGTTTATGGGTCATGCCCAATCGAATCGTAATGATGGTTAGGTCTAAGATAAAATAACCTAATATTAGGACAAATAACCATATGGTCATAGTCAAAGGTTCGGTTATATTAAGTATTTACATATATATAATATTACTAATTAATCATAGAGTTCATGTATTTCATAAATATCATGTAAGTCATATAAGTCATGCATGGAGGTAGGAGGTTAACCGTTCTAAACCTCTTTTGTAAGATTCACTAATACAGAAGATTGTCACAAAGACAATCCGGATGGTCAAGAATTATAGAAATCATCAAGTGAGGGGTGGATTGAAAAGTTGAATGGCCAAGGCCTTCATGTAATCACACCTACACCAATACAAGCTTGTTAGCTTGGATGGCTCAACACTTGTGGGTTTGAAACCCTTGTAAAAACCACAAGTTTAGAGACATGTTATGCCTCTTGATTGTATATGAACGAGTCTAGCTTAACACACTAACCATAAACTTGGTTAGAGACATAAGTTGCATGGAGTTGTTATATTTAAAAACAAGTTCGAAAAGGTTTTATAAGTTATCTTCCAAAACAGAAAGTTTGGCCCAAAAATGGTGTGATTCCACCTTGGTTTTCCATGGAAAACCTATAACATCCATAGGGATTAGCAAACAATGTTGAGGAAGAAAACAAGAAGCAAACATTGAAAATTTTGAAGTTTAAAAAGATAAAATTTGGGCAGAAAGTTTGCACACTTTTAGACCTCAAAATGGTGGGGTTTCACCTTAGTTTGCCAAGCAAACTTGTGAGAACCTTCCTACAGGTTATCCAAGAGTGTTAGAAGGAAAAACAAGGCTAGAAGAAGAAGAGAAGTGAGTTGAAACTCACTTGTAACCTGTTGTGTTTCAACAGAAAGTTTCTGAAGTTTGGGGGTTGTTTGAGGTGTGTGGAGGCTTGTAAAAGTGGGGAAGTGATGGAGGAACACTTGCTTATATAGAGGGGGAATTATGGTTAGGATTAGGGTTGTATTTAATGCAATTAGGTGAGATTTTGAATCAAAAAAGAGGGAAACATCTACAACAGCTTGCGGGTGCAAGCTGTTAAGCTGTTTGATTCTTTTTTTTTTGTTCTTTAATTTATTTAATTGTTGCATCTTGGGTTTTAAGTTTTGTACATGATATATATTACAAGTATGGGTCTTATAATGGTCCTAGGTCATGTGTAAGGTCGCTTGAAAACCTTAAAAAAAGACTTCTTGAAAGCGTATTTTCTACACAAGTTGTGACAAAATTATTGTGATGATGGAAGCTTGAATAATTTGCATTAAGCCACTAATTGTCTTTCTTGACTTTGGTATTAAGATTTATAAGCGTTTACAAGTCATTTCGAGTTGATTTATTAAGCAATATAGTAACGTATGATCATAAGTTTAAACATGAATAAAGTTTGCGGATTTCGCATAATTGCTCAATCTTGATTACAATCAAAGCCTTAGATTATAATGAATTGGAAATAGAAATATGATTACAAGGTTTGGACTTTCCAAAAATAGAAACACGAAGCGATCTTCCAAAACGGAAAGTTACAAATGCGAAGCGTTACGATACAAGCTGGATCAAAACAAGGTATGGCCGAACTTGGATACCTTGGCATTGCAATGTGAAAGACTTACTATTAGAAGAGGCTCATAAGTGTCGGTATTCGGTTCTTCCGGGAGCCACGAAAATGTATCAAGACTTAAGAAAGAACTATTGGTGGCCGGGAATGAAACGTGACATTCATTGTTAAACACGTCGCGAAATGTTTGACGTCTTCTCAAGTAAAAGCGAAACATCAAAAGCTATACGGGAAGTTGCAACCCTTAGGAATTCTGGTGTGGGAATGGGAAGATGTAACTATGGATCTTGTAACCAAGCTTCCTAGAATAAGAAATGGGTATGATGATATATGGGTCATTGTTGACCGCCTCACCAAAAGTGCCCATTTCCTACCTATTCGGGAAACTTATTCCTCCGAAAGAATGGTTGAGATTTTGTGAATGAAATTATATCCCCTAAAAGAGTACCATGTCCATTGTGTTGGATCGGGACACGCGGTGTACTTCCCGTTATTAGCAAAAGTTTCATGATGAGACGGGTACCCAACTACACATAAGTACCGCCTACCACCCCCAAACGGATGGTCAATCGGAAAGAACTATTCAAATGCTCGTCGATATGTTGAGAGCATGTGTCTTAGACTTTGGGGGAAGTTGGGATGAACACATGCCATTAGTGGAGTTCTCGTACAACAATAACTATCACAATAGCATTCGAATGGTACCATATGAAATGGTGTATGGGAGGAAATGTAAAATTCCGGTATGTTGGGGAGAGGTGGGCTAAAGGGAGCTTGCATCAAAGGACTTTGTGGCCAAGACAAATGAGAAGGTCAACCTTGTACGGGCTCGTTTAAAGGTGGCTCAAGACTGGCAGAAGGCATACGCGGACCATAAGAGGCGTTCGATCGAATTTCAAGTGGGGGACCATGTCTTACTAAAAGTCTCCCCTTGGAATGGCATAATCCATTTTCGAAAACGCGGAAAGTCAGGGCCACGTTATATAGGACCTTTCAAGATCCTAGATAAAGTTGGAAAAGTAGCTTACCGAATAGAATTACCCCCGACATTGGATGGAATACACAACACATTTCATGTGTCACAATTAAGAAAGTGTCTTGCGGACGAAACGACACACGTGCCCCTTGATGACATTGAAATAGACGAGCAAATGAATTATATTGAAAGACTGATAGTTATTAAATATTCGAAGGTGAAATACTATGCAACAAATCCATTAGACAGGTATTAGTGCAATTGCAACATATTAGGGATCCGATCTTACATGGGAATTGGAAAAAGAAATGCAAGATCACTACCGTCCTTATTTGGTACGTATTCAGGTTTCAGGGACGAAACCTTCTTTAAGAAGGGTGGACTTCTAACACCCAAAAAATGCATAATGGATTTAATGTGCCTTTAAATGTTTTTGTATTAAATATGATAACTTTAGTTGACTACCTAAGTTAAGTAGAATGACTCTTGTGTGGAAGGGATGAAAGTTATGATTATATAAATAACAAATGAAAACTATAGAGGCTGAAAGTGAATAATTAAATAAAAGTTAAAAAAAGGTGCAGCGTGTGTACGTGTGTATATCGTACGAGAGAGAGAGGGAGAGAAGGAGAAAAACCTTCTTCCTCAACAACAACAAAAATTCAGCAAATCAAAGATGTTCTAGGGCGGAAATTGAATGCATGAATTGAGGTTCTTGATCATCTAAGTGTTCTTAACATAAGGTAAGTTGAATTTTATAATTTGATGATCTTTAATGAAGTGAGTTGTAATCAATACGTGAGATTATATGAAATTAAGCATGAATATTGGTTAGAATCATCATGTAGAAGATGAATTATGCTTGATTTGATTATCTTAATGATTAAAGTAAAACCCACTTGTAGTAGTAGGATGATCATGTAGGTACAAAATTAATGCAATATTGATGTATGAATGTGTATGTAGTAGAATATTTGATCAATGAATGATATAGAATGAATGTTATGTGAGCTTAGTTGATTTGCTGATCCAAGATATGAATTAGTAGGAATGTGCATAGAATACTTGTATATAATGCTTTGCTAGTGGTACACGCACACCAAGTATTTGATAAAATGCCTTGAATAAAGAAATCTATATGACAACGATGATCTCATGTGAATATGATGCTAAATGGTTAGAATTGGTAAATGATAGTTGTTAACTCAATTATGTTAAGAAAATAATAGAAACGAAGACATGAGATTAACGTATGTTGTTTGTAAATTGTAGGAGTAAAGGAGAAAGACACAAGCCATTGAGGGTAACAAGCGAAGTACGACAAAGGTAAGTTCTTATACTTACAAGTTCTAGTAGTTTATAATGTTTATGTTAAGTATATAAATTGTATTTAGTTAAATGAAAATACATGGAAGTTCGATTCGTTAATAATAATAATAATAATAATAATAATAATAATAATAATAATAATACATTTGCAAAAATGGTGGAGACTTTCTCAAGAACATTTATTTGACATTTGTAGATATTCATCCCAAATATCGGATGAAACCAATGTTGTAAAATCTGGTTTTTATATCGTACTGGATTGAGCTCGGAAACGATTTAACCAGGTATATCGGGCGGTTTAACATGTTCTACCGAATGGTTCAACCCGTACTACCGGCCGGTTTGAACCGGCTTTTAAAACATTGGTTGAAACGACGTACACCAATTGACGAATTGCCCATGTGCATTTCTGTAAACCAGTGAATCCAAGTAAACGTCGTACGCCTTTCCTTTTGTTGGAACAAGTAAACCAATCCTCTAAGTCGTTAATAACTAGTACAAATAGTTCACAGCTCATAGAAAAACACCGCCGAAATATATACGTGGTATACACCATATTATTAGAAAAGTAAATGTTTACCAAACGAATGTGAGCACCTTCACAGTCTCTTGTACGTGGTTGTGAGCTTTCTGCTTGATAACTTAAAACTTGCATACCCAACTTAACAGTTTCAGTAATGATTTCGTCTTTGAGATCATAATCGGATGACTCAAATAGAAAATTCATGATAACAAAAAATATATAAATAATTTAGAGATGGGGATGGAGTGACAGAGATGGAATAAAGGTGTAGATATATGGAAATAAGATAGGTATTTGAGTTTATATAGTTGTTAGATAAAATTTAATTTAATTTGTTTTGTTTAAACGTTACCGGTCATAGGACTATTGGAATGATGGACTCATCACAAACACTTTTCTATCCATGCCACACCGCACCCCACCACGTCCCTTCTGGCGGTGTACCTCGTCCTTCCACGCCGAGCCCCTTGTCACACGACAGAGGTTGCCCTATCGTAAATAGCCTGTCGAGAATACATAGGGAAGCCTATCGAGAAAAGAGTTGTTTCATAACTTTTTAGGGTGGTTTTGATGATAAAAGTCACCTTTAAATAACAACTTATAGCTTTGTAATCTAGAAAAAAATATAATTTTAACAATATAATAATTTTTAGTGTGGTTACAATTTCGAAAATAGAGTGAATTTTAAATTTTCCTTTATCTTTATATCCAATATCAGGTGGTGTCTTTTGTCTTTAAAATTGATGAGTTTTGTACTTAATGTTTTAAATCCTGCACGTTATGTCCTTTAGCCCTAACTCTGATAGATTTTTCTGTTAAATTGGATCATGTGACTTACACATGAGGGCATATTTGTCTTTTCACCATTACAAAGACTATTGTACAAATATTTTATATCGAAGGACTATTGTGTAAACTAATAAAATGATATAAATAAATAAAATAAAACTGTATTTTCTCTCCCCCGTCTAACCTACAAAAGACCACCATCACCACCTGGTTACCACTCCCATCCGATTACCACCACCACTAATCTCAATCAAATCAACCAAATTAAAAATGTTTCACCAACCCAGTAATTAAAATCAAACCAATTTCTTATCAAGTTACAAATTCAACAAAAACCATACCAAATTAAAAAAACAAAAAAAAACACAAAATTTCATATCAAGATTAGGAAATTGGTATAGATGGAGTTGTAAGCTAGTATAGATGGTGATGTTGGCATTTTCATACCATCATGTCTCTGTGGTAATTTTACATTATCTTTCTCTTGTACGCATGTGCTTTAAAATCTGAGTGGTATAATGTTTGGCAATGGTTGATTAATTCCTTTTTGCAAAGACCAAGAGCATCACCATGGTTTTCTCTTGATGTGAAAACTATATCAGCGAAACTCTTATTTCTCCAAGTGTCATGAACATAGACCAAGCATTCAAAATTAAACTCAAACCAATTCATATCAAGCTAAAAAAACCTCCAAAATAACAGAAGATCAAGATTAGGAAATTGGTACTAGTGGAGGTGGTGGCTAGCGTAGATGGTGATGGTGGTGGATGGTGATAGGTGGGACGATGGTGGGTGATGATGGTTGATGCTGATGGTGGTGGAGATTGGGAAAGAGAGGTACAGAACAACAGAGCAAACTTGCTAACAATCTCAAATGGTTATTGGTGGTATCTGAACAGAGCAAATCGGCTAAACCTCCAAAATTCATAAACCCACCACGAAATTGGAGTCTTTTTTCTTAAAGATTTTTACAGAAATTGGTTTGGTTGGTGGTTTAGGGTTCGCAAGTGGGAGAAAAGAAGGTGGGGGTGTTCATTCTGATCTGACTAAATTATTTATTAGAATCTTTATTAATAAATAGGTAAAAAGACTAAATTGCCCTTGTTTGATCTAACTTAACAGAAAAAATTAACTAGGTTAGACCCAAAGGGCATAACGTGCAGGATTTTAAAATATTAAGTACAAAACTCATCAATTTTAAAGACAAAGGACAACGCTTGATATTGGATATAAAAATAAAGGGCAAAACTTGCAATTCACTCTCGAAAATATGATATATTGTATTTAATATGGTATTATCATATAATGTGGTAAAATATTAAATTTTATTTAGTAAACTTGGTTCCGATAAATTGAGATTTTGTAAAAAAGCTATTATATGGTTTGAAGAGGCTTGATAATATATAACTAGAATGTATGTTATTTTTATTTTATTTTTTATGTAAGTTATGGTATTATATAGACTTGTAAAAATGATCAATTTAAGTTGATTTTTTTATATCGTTGCCAGGTTCACTTTTTGTTGATCATTATATGAGTGAGAGGTTCTTTCACAACAGAGGGTTTAGTGAGATAAAAACCACATCGAAGCGTGGTGGGTAAAACTAGTATAATTTTTTTTTCAAATACACATTCTAAAATAATTTTTATTTTACACAATCAACCTACTAAAGAACTTATTAATAGTTAAGCATTAAGAGAAAATAAAAGTATAAAAAAACAATAAGAAGTATATAGTTCATGTAAACAGGTATTTGGTTTTGGGTATCGGCTGGGTATGACCTAATTTCGTGCCCGCAAAATTTTTAAAAGCAAGTCTCATACTCGGTCCATACTGGTCGGCCTTCGGGTAAACCCATCTCATACATTTCGGTTTTGGAGCAGTGACAGACTCAAAAATTATTGTCGAGGATGCGGATGAGTGGTTTAAGCATATTTTCAATGGGTGCGGTCGGATTTTTTGCCTAAAAAATACACTTAATTTTTTTCTCAAAAGGTGCGCCCCCCCACCAAGGCAGACACTTAAGTCCACTCCTGCTTTGGAGTATACCCGCACTGCTTGGGTTTTTTTGTCATCACTAATTGGGTGCTAATAATTTTATTTCTATTCATATCTAAAACCGTATAACATATTGGGCTCATTAGCCTTTTTGATCCACATCCATTATCCAAATATTTCTTTAATGTAATTTATTAGAATCTCTCTATAAAATATCTATCTAATGTAATTTGTTGAACTCTCTCTAGAAAAATTAGATCTTACAACTTATTCGTCAAATAACTTTATTTTTATCTTCTATCTAAAATCTTATAACATATTGGGCCCATTAATTTTATTTGATTCATATCTTATCTAAACATCTATCTAATGTAATTAATAATAAAACATTATAAAATAAAAAATAAAAAATTAAAGATAGACATTGATGGTGATGAACGTTGTATGAAGTTGAAGTTATTTGATATATTAGAAAGCAGTAAATTTAGCTATCTTATATTTTTGCTATGTTTATTGGTATAACGTTAATCGTCGTTTAAAAGAAAGTAGTTTATATAATTTACTAGGCCAAAAGACTTATTTTCAACTCGACCAAAACACTTAAATTCTTCGTGAACACTCAGTATACACTATAGTGTTTAATATTGTAGTTTTAGAGTTTTTACCCTACCTATACATGTGCACCGATAACATCTTTATTCTACCCATGTGTATTTTCAGCTACACATTTTCAAGGGGCACGTACATGTATAAGTAACAATATGCACATGGTATAAGATGAATAGACTCATATTTGTGACAACTGTAAGCAGATATACGAACTATAAACTTAGTCAAATCAATAAATAAGATAAGTTTGTGACAATTTCATAAGTTATGTAAAACGAGAACTGCAACAACTGCTAACATTTTATCTAGTTCCATCAAACTTTTTATTTTTAAATATGGTTTATAAACTTGATAGCTTCTTTTAAAAGATTATACCTAGAATCGAGCATTTTATTATATTTATTCGAACATATTATGGCTACATTTAAAATAACTTTTTTTGAACTGTGATAAATCGACGTGTTCAAGAGTGCATTTATTACATGATGCGTTCAATTCAAACGTTAACTCACTATAAGGTACGTTTAACCCATACTACAGTGAGTCAGTCAGTTCTACATTTGATCCTTATCATGATTTTATATTTTCTGTCACTCTATTCACCCCTCAACTTATATTATATATGTTATATCGTGATTGGACATCACAATTTTAACACCTTTCGATATAACCAGGCCATATGTATAATATACACCATTTTTCTTTCATAATTTCACGTTATCAATAGTTTAAAATATGTACTTGTAGACTGTGTCAAATTTGGTGTGTGGGTGGGGGTAGGGGTGGGGAGTTTAAATGAAACCTTTATTATTGGCGAATGAGATTTCGCACAAACCATGTCGCGCAGTGTGGAGGGGCTTAGGTTAAGGCTTTGCACGACTCGTGGCGGAGTTGAGTTCCATCAGGTCACCCTAAAAAAAGTGGGGTGAAGGGGTGTGGTGTGACGTGGCTTAGCTTGGCATGGCCAACCATGTGGATTTTTCTTTTAATTAAAGTATAACCAAAGCCAGCCATATTGGACCAACCAACAAATCCAACCAAGTCACCCTCCCCCCCCCCCCCTCCCGGCCCTCTTGCCAGGCAGATACCAACACCAAAGGGGCCACGCCATACCTAACGCCAACCCGGGGTGGGAAAACTTGCATTGAAGGGCAACCCACGCCCCAACCTAAGCCCACGCCCCACAGTCTTAGACTATGGGGTGGGGATTGGATTGGAGACATTGCTTAACATGTGACACTTGTGGGCTCCACCAGTCCACACCCATAATAGTGGGATGTGGAGGGGGCATGGCTAGGCGGCGTGGGGTGCCATTTGGCACCTAATTTTTTTAATCATAGAATTTATTAAATTAATTTTTAAAACACCTATTTAATTAATATTAAATAACTACAACAAAAAATACATTACATCACAAAAAAAACAATCATCTTTATCTTCGTCTTCAATGTATCCAAATCTAGGAAGTGTTGATTCGGGTGACAAATAATCGCTTACCAGCAAATCGTTAGTGGTTGCGCGTTCACTCACGATATAATTCCTCCGTATGGGTTAGGGTTGGGAAGTCCCTTCTTCTGAATCTTCAGCGATAACTTTCAGGACCGTCGCCACTATTGATGATAATATTTGCGCCCCGTCGTTCGATGAGGATGACGAATCATAACTATTAGACGAATAGCTTGAACTTAAAGAATTCATTGAACATATATATAATATATATATATATATATATAAACAATGATGGGAGGTGGGTTTTGAATATTTGACTAGAAAATTTTATTAAAAATTGTTTGATTTATATAGAATATAACTTATAGATTTTTTTTAAATAGCCATTGGCCAACGGCTAGTCCAATGGTCCTATGAACCCAGCCAATCCTAGCCATGCACACCATCTCCCCCCCCCCCCCCACTGCCCCACACCAGGCTTCATAGCCACCCCAGTAGTGCAATGCCGCAACACACGCTGACCCGGTGTGGCTGAAGCGGCGTTGCTTGGCTTCCCTCGCCCCAACCCACACTCCACACCCTATGGTCTTAAATTGAACTAAAAATGGAATTTATTGATTAATAAAATTTACATATTTACTAATATATCTATTCAATACAACATTCGATTGTAAGATTATATATTATATTTATAATATTTAATATTTAATCATGTAGCCATTATAATCATTTATATTATATTATATTATATTATATTAGATCAAAATAATATTAATCCTACTATATATTAGTTGGTCATTGTTAATGGACCATATTACCCTTATTAACTTATTAGGGTTTCCTTCTGGGTGTATATATAAGGAGATGATTAAAGAGATTTAGAGTTAGCCACTTTTACTCATAACATCATCATTATTATCGCCCATCTCTCTCTCCATAACCTAAAACCGGATTCATCCCTAGTTCGGTTATCACCATCATAATCTTACACCCTAAGGAGAAACCAGATCACACTGACAAAGATGTCGAACTCCATGGCTGCGTCTCTGACTGGATTCTCTGCTGGCCTGTATGCCATCACAGGTACTCATTCATGTGTTCTATTATGATTAAACAAAACTGATCAACATGTGGTATCAGAGCATATGTTGATAAATCAGTTCTGTTTTGAATCCATTATTCTGAGATTAAAAAATCTGAAAAACAGAATTTTGAAATCCTAATAATAATTCGAAAATACTATTCCGGAATCACATAAATTTTGTGAGTTAAAATTCGGATTTTTTTGTTAAATGGATAAATTACTATTCCGAAATCATCAAAATCCTAGAATTCGGATTACTATTCCAGAATTTAAGTTTATATTTTTTTAGGGTTCATCACATGTTCTTATGAAATTCGAAGAAATCCTATATTTTGGAATGTAATATGGGGTGTTTTTCTTAGTTTTGATCTATTTTACCTAATTAAAACTTTTTTGAAATTTGTTATTGTTATAAAAAGATATAATTTTCGAAATAATTAGATAAACTTAATTGACATTAAAAAGGAAACAAATTATCTCATAATCCCTTAATTTTCGAATTTCAAACTTAGCACAACTAACTGCCATGATTAGAGATTTCGAAATCTTGGAGGATAAGTTTCAGATGGATCCGAGACCTATTTGAGATACCTCATCTCGGACTAATTCGAGTCTCATCCGAGATGCCCATCTTGGACTAATTCGAGTCTCATCCGAGATGAACTTCTCGAATTAATTCAAGTCTGTCTCATCAGAGATCCATCCGAGATGCCCATCTCAGAATAATCAGAGTCTCATCCGAGATGACCATCTCCGACTAATTCGAGTCTCATCCGAGACGACCATCTCGGACTAATTTGAGTCTCATCCGAGATGGACTAGTTCGAAACTCATCCGAGATGCCTATCTCGGACTAATTCGAAACTCATCTGAGGTGCCTATTTCGGACTAATTCGAGTCTCATCCGAAATACAAGATTTTATCCAAAATCTCATTACTACATTAGGCTATTATTGTGAACTAAATTTCAGCTCGGGGCTCCGCCTCGAACCCCGTGCTAACAAGGGTTTGCTATTTAATAAATGGTTTTATAAATATTTAATTAATCATAATCAGATAACCTTTTACAAAACCAAATATCTTAACTTGAATGAGCTTCTGATGTATCACTTCTGCCCAAAGGTGATTTGATGCATCTATTTATTATTCAAGTATTACAAAAGCTATGTTAATTATGCATTATAAACATGAATGTCTTATTTCTGGCCAAAGTTGATTTAATTCATTCATGTCTAGCGTACTTAACAAGTGTAAAATTAAAGTGATTGTCTCATTTCTGGCCAAAGCTGATTTGTCATAATTACTTTGCACACATGCTTAGATGATTACACTTCTGGCCAAAGCTGATTTGTCTTCATTTAAGTAGAATTTTCAAATAAGTCTATTATTTTGATGTTAGTAATAGACATATCACAACTTCTTCAAATAATGATCCTCACATTAATGATCCTTCATTAATCTTATGATCATATGTTGTCTGCCTTATCTTTAATACCCCATAATATTACTCATTGTAACTTTCTTCTATAAATCATTATCTCATCCACTCTAGTTCCTAAACCTAATATGTTTTGCTTTACTTAAAGTTTCTATAAAATTAGCTCTTGAATTAAATCCTTGATTCTCCCTTAAGACACGATAATTCTATATCTCTCTTCTGATAAAAGTGCTACAGAAGCAAAGTAGGTATGATGAATAGGATAAGTCAAACATGATGTCTCTTATGATAATCAAGAACTCATTTAACATAACTGCTATCACTAAAGTTATTCCAGACTATGTTTTTCCTAAGACTAATAAAATTTTTATGGAATAATCAGAGGAACTCCTAAGGTGCATGTCTTCATTTCAATTTCAATTTCTAAACTATAAAGTTAAATGGTATCCGTGAATAAATCATAATGTACAATACCATGACCCATAAAATAAAGGGCTTACGCATAGAAATAAGTACATTTTTCCAGTGCATTACTACTAACTTTTCCACTAGTACAATTTGATGCCTTATAAATCAACTGTAACACTCAAAAGTACCAAAGGAAAATGAGTGTGTTGATCAGCAACATACGTACAGGAAAAGAAATGCCTAAAACTGAAAAATAAGATGTAATTAACCTCACTACCACTAAAACCTAAAAGATGATACTTCTAAGGTTTGTAGACAAAATACAAGTAGTAATTCCAACTCTAAAGTTCTTCAAGGGAGAAACTGCCTAATTATGCCATTAGGCATTAGCAAAGAGATTATCCATAATTCAAAAGAACAGTTGGATAAAATAGGTAGTCGCCTTTTAATGATCTTTAAGTCTGATAATTTTTTAATATACCAATTAACACCTGATAAGTTGACTCTAGTTCTAAATGTTTTCTTACTATAATTCAACAAATAACTAACATGAGAGTTAGTGACAAAATTAAAAGTTAAGGCTATAAGAACCATGAAAAGTTGTCTTCTAGTTACGCTTTATGATACATTAAATATTCTGGAAAATAATCAGAATTTAGTATCAATACTAAAGCTATATTATGACAGTTTTGAGGTTTGCATAGTCAACATAAAGTCACACTTACCTTAAACTCTCATATTATTTGTTCTCAATATCTAGATAGAAACATTAATAAGATGAAGCTAGATGATACCTTACACTTTCACAACTTTTGTTATCATGCAAATGAGAATTTGACAAAAGGAAATGATATCTATAAATTTCATCCATTGTAACCGTAATTCATGAGAAATCATGACATGGTTAGTGAGGATGATTTTTTCATCTAATCTCATACTAAGTGATTTTAAATCATGATGTTAAAAGCCCTAAAATATTATTTGGCTTAAGGAATAAGTATAGGTTCACTATAAGTTATATTTCATTGACATTCATGAAACTTATTCAAAATTGAATATTCAGACATAATTCATTTATCAAGTAAAGACTATCCATTTGTATCTAAATTTGTCTCATATGGCACAAATCCTTAAAGAAATCTATTCATATATATACTTAATAAGATTTCTATTAAATATGTCCATGAGTTTCTTATGACATCTGGACATTAAGGAAATCAAGTAAAGTCTAACATATATATGATAGGTTCCCACGTCACGTACCTCATTGAAATTTCTCTTGTAGCAATTTTAGAGATATCAAAGATCAGTGGGAGCACTAAGTGTCTTAATTATAACTTGCAAAAGTTGCAAGAGGTGGGGGAGTGAAAACTTCACATTACTTCAATTTACACCTCTTGTACAAGACACTGCTCCATTTCGGCACTGTTTCATCAAAACTTGTCACCTTAAAATCTAATGCTACTCTTACAAAAATTTCATTGTTGCTTAATTGTTGGCACACTTAGATTTCTTACCTAAATTAATATAATCCTCAACAAGAGAAACTACAACGACTAACGTCATTAATTTGTCTCTCTATTAGAATATGTTGGTCGTTAAATATTTAACACTAAGCATGTTGAGTTCCTAAAGACTTCTAAGGTCAGTGGGAGCAGTAAAGTCTTTATCATGACTTGCAAGGAATACAAGAGGCGGGGGAAAGAGAGTCATTGAATTTTACTCCGAATTTTACTCCGTTTACACCTCTTGTACATCATACTACACCAACTCTTACACACTTAGAATCCTGAAAATGATAGCAACCTAACCAAGAGCTAATCCACAAAATTGAAACTTCTAATAAACCCAATAATCAACTCAGGAGGTCATATAGGTTTAAAAACCTACTAACTTTGATGATTACATAACCCCCTAACTAATATTGAAATGGATTTTGGAAAAGTTTACTGATCCTATCTCTTCTAATTAAACCATTAGCGTCAATCAATCTTTCTCAATAGAATAAAACTGCTGCATAGTAAAACTGATTTTATGTGTTCGAATAACGTTCGGGATTTGATTGAATTATCTAAGAGTGTTCATAATCAAACCAAATCCTACTATAAACGTTAAGACACCAAGATGCATGATTGATTGTCAAAGGTTATACTTAGGAAGAGATAAATTATCAAAGAATTTTCTTACCAATATTACAAAAGGTTCTTTGAGG
Organism: Scalesia atractyloides; assembly: GCA_947069175.1. Taxonomy (NCBI): domain Eukaryota; kingdom Viridiplantae; phylum Streptophyta; class Magnoliopsida; order Asterales; family Asteraceae; genus Scalesia; species Scalesia atractyloides. Next base: position 37,372,763 of record CAMTDV010000116.1, read on the forward strand.
ATCATCACTGTTCTGGTAGCTTATAACAATTTAGAGCTACATTAGCTGAACATTAAAACAACTTTCCTAACAACTGACTGACATATTTACATGTTCATAAAACAACCTGAAAGTTCTAAACTTAAGGTTAAAGAACAATTTATCTATAAGCCGATAAAATCCATGTATGGGTTATTGCAAACATCATAATGCGATGAAATCTTAACAAAATTATTTTTCATCAAGAACCAAGTGGATTAATTTGCCTACCTCAAAATGAGTGGGAGCAACTAAAATAAATTTGTCTATATAAAGATGACATTCTTTTGACAAGTATATGTTACATAAATCAAAGCATTGTTAAAAACAAATTTTGATATAATAGATCTTAGAGATATCTCTTATGTAATAGATATCATAACATACCGAGATAGACCTAATGAGACATTATTTTCGTTTCATAAGTTTAACTTTAAATGGGTCCTTACATATGTAACAAATAATACTGCTCTCATTGAGAGGATAATAGGGTAAATGAGATTATTTCCTTACGCTTCATTAATTAGAAGCCTTATGTAGTTTAAGTCTATACTCGTTTAGATATTACTCACATTGCAACACACTAGATATATCTAGATTAATCTGAAGCATCTTATAGAGCATTAAAATATCTATACAGGAAACGAGAGACTATAATTTAAAGAAGAAGTGAGAACTCAAACCGGTTGATTACTCTAACTTTGTGTATTCAAAGATGACAAAATGTAATTTCAGGGCATATCCTTATGTTAGCAAACAAAACCTATCTCATGGAGGAGTCATAATGAACTGATAACAACAACCTAAGATATAATGACATAAGATGTTGGTGATCACAAAGCAATAGTCACTAAATGTTGTTGAAAATTTATCATTGGACTCATAAGTTTATTAACTCCATATAAATTATATATTGAAGACTTATTGTGATAAAGACAGCTACCATGTCTCCTTGGACGGTAACAGTTCAAGAGGTGCTGCATTAATTTCGATACAAAATTAATTATTCGTTTATGAACGAATTGAGGAAACTAAATCTTTGTATCGAATGCATTCATGATATGCTTAAGGATCCTATAACTGAAAGTTTATTACCCATAACTATTATGTAAGCGCGTATAATAATGACGGGTTTATTGATGACTATGTATAACTGCATATCGTACTATGAATGATTAATTATTAATTTTCCTCATCAGTTTGATTTTGTATGTCTCTAACATATGTTCTGCCGGTATAATGACATATAGACAAATATAAATACAAATGTAACGTTAAAGGGATTACTTGCGTATTTTGATCATAACTGTTAGGTTTTAAATTGAGGCTGTAGTATGACTAATGGGGTCCTGAGTCGAATGATGATTAAACGGCTGTATTTCTCTGCTACGGTTCTTGGTTTAAAGCTAAAATGAGTATTAACTCTGATCAGACTAATCTAATACTCATGATAAATGATTACTCGGCTAAGTGGGAGAATGTAAGATTATATATTATATTTATAATATTTAATCATGTAGCCATTATAATCATTTATATTATATTATATTATATTAGATCAAAATAATATTAATCCTATTATATATTAGTTGGTAACTGTTGATGAACCATATTACCCTTATTAACTAATTAGCGTTTCCTTCTGGGTGTATATATAAGGAGATGATTAGAGAGATTTAGAGTTGGCCACTTTTACTCATAACATCATCATTATTATCGCCCATCTCTCTGAATTCATCCCTAGTTCGGTTATCACCATCATAATCTTACACCCTAAGGAGGAACCAGATCACACTGACAAAGATGTCGAACTCCATGGCTGCGTCTCTGACTGGATTCTCTGCTGGCATGTCTGCCATCAAAGGTTCTCATTCATATGTTCCATTATGATTAAACAAAACTGATTAACATCGATTTTTAGTCTTATGATAATATTAAAAATCCTTTAATTATATAAAAAAAAGCTTTAACAATATACAAAATAGTTAATTCATTTAAAGAGATATTTGAAACCTAAACTTTTTTGTTCAGCAAATATATTCTCGGACTATCTTTGCTCAAACGACATCAAACAAGTCCATATCTTTTTAAAAATCCGAAACCTAACACTCTTTATACGACATATTGAATAATAACATAATCCGACCAATTTACATAATTTTTTCGGGTACAAGCTTTATCTCATATGAGTCGGGTCGGTAGATAGAAGGCCACGACAAGCATAAGCAAGTTGCACCAAATTCCATAGCCTAATACGATATGAATGAATCAAGTCGTAGTTGTAATGGTTTATCCCTTTTTATGTCACTTCGTTGATGGTGCTCCTTTCTCCTTTATGCCAATGCCTTTTAACCATGGTACACATATCTTATTCCCAATTTGGCATCCATTCTCTCTTTTCATCCCCATTTTAACACACTTGATTTAGAAACAAATTATTCAATCTTTGATTCTGTACTTTTTAGTGGAAGCAATAGTGAGTTGTTTATTTATGTTTAAATCCATCCGCGTTTTTAACATATTCTTTGGTACAATGTGCACACAACTCGGTATGCCAAGTTATTTCATGTTAGTTAGTGGAGATAAACAGGCTGTGTTTGTGGAATGGAAGGTTGAATCTAACATGACGTGAAACTTAAAATCATGTCATAAACATGAGCTTGATGATTGACATGCGTATACGCGAGTTGACACGAACAATACCCATTTAATCTGAGGAAAAATTAAGATAAATTGGTGAACAAGCAAACCCGCCAGGTTGAACCAAATCCAACTTGCTTAAGGAGGAATATTTGGGTGTGCTTTTCGCTAAACACTTAGGAGATAGATGCTACAACAATTAAGCATTCGACGGTGAGGGCTGCATTACAAGTTGTGTTCATCATTAGCGTTTACAAAAGGCATATAAAATACAAGTACGATTAAAATATTATTAATTTTTTATTTGGAAATAAGAAAAGGATAATATTAAGATGAAATTCCCGACAAGGGTATACAAGTGAAATCATTAAAAGGTTGGAATAAAAGAAATTGGACAAATGCAAGGACGACACATAATGGGTGAGGATTCTTGCAAGGCTGGCTGCCAATATTGGTTCATGTCGTACCCGTATGAGAACCACCCCTGGTTGAGCCCTTTATGGGGTTTGAAAGCTTGCTTTGGATCCTGATCAGATAACAATTTGCCTATCCATAATTGTATATTCCCATAAATATATTCCATACGTATTTTAGAAACAAACGCTACTTAAGCAATATTAAACTCTTGTATATATAAAAGAAGAGGCTCATCGAGAACCATAAAAAATAAGAAACCAGAGAATCTATCTGTTTTATATGTAAAAAACTTGTAAAAATCTTATATTTACACAGAAAAAATTACGTAACTTTTTTCAGAGTTTCTTTTTTGTTGATAAACACGTATAGAACCATTAGTTTATATACAAAAGCTCTAAAAAATTATGTAAATATTAGTTTTTTTTCAATGATATTTTATTTGATTTTTACATTTAAAAATGATAATTTTTCAGTTCTCTAATGAACCTCTCCTTATATACTACACATATATATAGGATGCGGTTCAATTAATAACAACTATGAGTTGTGAAAACTATGAAAAATCCTACTTCCATGCAAGTTTAATCATCAATTTTTTGCAAAAACGTAGATTAAAATGTTACAAACACATCTAAAAGAAAAATTTGTCGAGTCGGTACGACGATGTAAATCTTCGCAGGCAACATTCTTTTTCAGGAAAAGTTGATTTTTTTAAAGATTTTTTATAATTTTTTTTGTTTTTTTCTTTCGAAAAGACCTTTTGTAAGGTTTAGCTCTCACAATTTATGATGATTCTCATTTTACCAATATATATATAGTGAAGGGTTTAAGTGAAAACTCATTTAATTACGAGAATTCAAAAACTCCTAAAAAGAACTTACAAAACACACCAAAATTTTTCTTATTTTTTAAATATTTTTTGTTTGAAAAAACTAGCATTCTTAAAATACAAAAAAAAATATATAAATAGTATTATACATGTACAATACTACGAAAAACCTAAATTGGCCAACCCCTCCCCCTATCAAAAACCTAAACCCCACACATTTACAAGTTATCTATGTGACGGCATATGATGCCCCTGGTGTCTATGTATTGTTTTTTAAATGGTCCATTTAATATGTTGATACGCTTGGCTAGTAAAATATTTATCATGGTGATTCTTCTAAAATATATTTGTTTGGGAGACTGGTCAAACATAGATAAAGGTAGATGTGTCAACGTGAGAAAGCAACACATGTTGAAATGGTATTGGAGAAAAGAGGCATATTTTTGTTTGTGTGCCATTAGATCATCCAAAGGAAAGCTGAAATCTTTCTTATGTGACCGCTCCTAAGCGAATATAAACACAAAATGCCATTCTTTTTAAAAGGGCTTATTTAGGAACATGCAATATTGCATGGACCGAAGTTTTTAATTTTGTGGTGTGAGAACTATTTAAGATAAAGTAACAATTTACGGTTTAATTCACCGTCTGAAAAAAAAACAATTTTAACAGTTTGTTCATATTTTGAAACTTAGGAGGGTAAACCACAATGACCGTTTACCTTTATTAATTTCTTATTATTTTAAATACGTTGTTACACATATTTATAATGTAAATGAACAATGGTAATTAGTTTTAAAATTTTATTTAAGCATCAAAGGGTCAGCTCCAGTGGTATTCGTATGACTTTCTGTAGGAGAAGTCATCGGTTGAAGTCTCATTCGTAACATAATGTTATGTGCGAGTCAGAAGTTTTACAATGATGGCAGGACCGGTCCATTAGACTTATCGACCTAGGCTTAAGCCTATGGCCACCCAAAAATAAAGGCCTCCAATTTTTTTCTTTTCATATATTAGTCTTGTTTTTGGTCTATTGAAACAATGTTCGAGGCCCAAGATTTAGGATTTTACTCTAGAAGTTCATACTATCCAAGCACGCTTCATTCAAGAATCCAAAAGCAGCACCGCAATACACCAACCCTCGTTACTTGCAGTGTCTTTCGAGTAACCAATGTGAAACTAATTGCGGATTGGCCAGAGTTAGGGCCAACATTAGGAAAAATCATCGCTATGATTATTCAATATCTCAAATCCCAATTTCAATTGTTGAATTTCTTTATGCTGGTTTCATACGGCCTCGACTTTGTAGTTCGCTTAGAGACTCCAAAAACATTGGAACGGCCCTGCATAATGGGCTTCGGCGATGAGTTTCCCCTGGAATTGGTGATAAACCGGGTCTTCAGCATCATCTGTGATCGCGAATGTGAATGACCTTTTGCCTATAGATGTACCTGACTGGTCGGGCTTTGTCGAAAGTTCAAAAAAAATCTTTATTTTAACTAACTATTATGGAAAAAAAAATAATAACTGATTCAAAACTGAATTTTACTTGCTGGTTTTGCTGGTTCGACTGACAGAGCAAATCAACCTTGATACTTTGGTTTTGCCATTTTTAAGAAACAACCAATAGTATTTTAGTCAAAAAATTTTTTGATTAAGATTAAACGATTCAGAGCGTTAATGCTATGATAAAGCGGTGAAGGGTAGACTAATGGTAGATTAGATAGTGATGGAATTTGTGGAATCATTCAATCATAAAACACACGCATTCAAAAAATTTATTTGAACATCCAAATATTTTGGCCCATCTAGAAAATCGATTTTTTTAACAATCAACGAATCCTTTAAATGGGTTATTGGTGTATTCATCATATCATATTGGGATACACTCGATTTCGAATCGGGAAAACCCTCACCTATTGCCGAAGCCCATGAACACTCACCCAAATACACGACAGTGCGGTGAGGTAAAACCCGCTCAGTTCAAGGATCAAACTACGATCGACGTCTACCCGCCTAGTCTCCCATCATCATCAAGTGCCACCAAAACTAAATGGTGGAGGCATGAATCAAAGCTGGGTCACTTAAAAATTAGGTCTTTCCTTTATCACTCCACCACTGGTTCATTAGTTTTACAAACTTTGGATATTTAAATTTCAGTTTAGAAATTAATTTATAATATTAAATGATATATATATGTTTTCAAACATGTTACCTCATAATAACACAATACTAAAATTTGATAGATCGAATCAAACAGTTTTCTAATTCAGTTACAATTTTATATAAATTGTAATGTAATTTTAATTTTTTCCTTTTTATATGATCGAGAAAACCGGTGAAATTGAGTTTCATGTCCATTTAAGATGTACTATATATTTTCTACTAGATTAGATCCCTTTTATTATACGGGGGAACACACTCGTGTATCACACACTTTAAGAAAATGTAATCTTATATACTTAATGATAAAAAAATTGTCCTTCATAACCCATGTATTACATGAATTAAATTAAATATAAGGAAATCGTTAACGTTTATATCCGTCAAAATGTATCTGAAGAATGAACATTACATGACAATTATAAATTATGTTAAGTTTATTTATAGAACATTTTTTTCAAGTGAATATTGATGATTTTCTATAATTGATAATGTTAGTTTAATTAAAGTGTACATTGTCCTTAAATATTTCTTTTAGCATAGATTAGTTAACTTAAATTGCAATTATAAATACATGTAAATCTTGCTTATGATCTAAAAGCATTACAAGAGGCTTATAGTGTTTTAAACAAAAACAAAAAAAAGTTTAAAAATAAAATCAAAGCAATGAGTAAGGGTGTCTCAGATTTAAAAGTAAAGTTCTTAACCAAACAAGAGGCAATTACTACTTACATTGATGAGATTAAAAACTTGAAAAAGGAGATTGCAATCACAAAATGTGAGGCTGAGAACATGAACCAAAAGTTGGAGAGTTATATGAACTCATCCAACATTCTAGATCACATTGTTCCAATCGACAAAACAAAAGGTAATGGAACAAGGGGAATCAGTATAACAAGTATCCACCACTTATGCACTAACAATTTTACTAAAATACAAGTAGAGGATAGGGTCACACTGATAGTCCAAGAACATGCGGGATTAGACTAAAGTTTGGACCGGATATCACTAATTCGGTAAATGTTATTAAGAGAAGAGTAGAAGCAGAAGTCGAATGATTCATTTATACCGAAAGAGTATACATCTTTACAAACTGGGAAAATTAGCATTTCCCCTCTAGGAACTCCAAAACTTAACAAACTATAAACACATCATCATTTCGCAGCGGTTAGTCCGAACATCATCATTTCGCAGCGGTTAGTCCGAAAAACAATTCATCTGCTTGAATATTAACTATTTTGAATATATATATATGGCATTTTTCGGACTATATATATTCCGAAAAATAGTTAATATTCAAGCAGATGAATTGTTTTTCGGACTAACCGCTGCGAAATGATGATGTTTGTTGATTAAGTTGCTGCCGAAACTAGCGGAGAAGACTAAACATCTGTTATCGTGACTGAAGAGGAAGAATGTGAATCTGATTATGGAAGAATGTTTCTTAGATCTGAATGTGTTACCAGATGGTTTGTTATCCGATGAAGATTTGCTGATTGAAGAGACTATTGTTTTGCTAATCAAACATTCGGGAGTGTACTTAAATGTGATTATGGAAAACGGGATTTCAGATTTTGACGGTTATTTACTCAGTTGAAGTTTGTTAGTGTGATATTCAAAGTTTCTATCAATTACCGGGGTTGGGTTTTTGAAGAGTAAGAGACCAGCTCACGTGCTAAAGCGTTAAATCAAAAACCGAACACAATTGCGGTTATCATCAAAACTGAGAAGTTACATTGATTAGTTTCGAGTTGGTGATTATTTGTGAAGATTACAATTAAGCAAATTAGAGGAGGTCGGTAACTGTGCAAACAAATACCTAAAGATTTATTCCAGGGGATGGTAAAAAACCCCCATCCCGACGGGTATACCCGAAATCCGAAACATACGGGCCGGGTATACCCGAAGCTCAATGGGTATGGGTTGGGTACGGGCTTAAAAAAAGAAAAAAAATCGAGTACGGGTATGAGTATGTGATTTAGTGATACCCGCCCGATACCCAGCCCATTTACTCGAATAATACTCGAAAGTATCATATTATAAATTTCCATATATATATATAAATATATATATATATATATATATAAACTTAATACATGTACTTATTACCTTCTCTATAGTCATATGTGGAAATGTATTTGGCAAATGTTTAGTGAACATGTAACTTATTTTTGAGCATGTATATTGGATATGGAAGCTATCACCCTTTACTATGTGGATGTTTATGCAATTAGGTGGTCCTGATAGAATTACTTAATCAAGTAATCGTTTTGCTTTAGTTTGGTATATTTTGTCTGAATAAGATATATAAGTTATTAATCATATTTTCATTTGTTATAGTCATTAAAATAGTATATTATATAAACATCAAAGTAAAAATTGCACATTTGTCCCAACGGCTAATTTTAAGAAATTAATAGGTATACTCGATACCCGCGGGTATGTCCGATACCCGACGGATAATTACCCAACAAATACCCAATGGGTAACGGGCCAGGTATGGTACAAAGAATTACAACCGGGTACGGGCCTGAGATTACCGATACCTCACCCAAACCCGGCCCATTGCCAATCCTATATATAAACATACTACCCTCGTGGGAACTAGAGCCATTTACCTTCGTATGAAGTAAACTGATCTACCTTCGTATGAAGTGACTTACTTTGTATGAAATAACATATATACACCTCTCGAGTTTGCACTTAAGTCATGTGTTCGTATCTTATCTATACAATATTCAACACACGCTCTATCTACCCTATTCGCACAGTGACAGTCATAATATGCACCAACACATAGATATTCAGATATAAACACCGTTAGTTGCTGACTCGACTGAAGTGTGACCTGATAACCTTGATGTTATTTTTGAAGTCTGAAAAAGTTGAATTTGTTTGTGATAAATTTGAAACTGATGAGGAAATCGACTGTGAATTAATTCTTAAAACCGCTTTGAGAGAATCTAATAATTGGGTAATCATGTATCCGTTAGAAGGATCCAAAACCATTTATTTAGATCTAGAATTTCTTATAGATGTAGTTAAGCCAAACCTAATACTCAGAACACTAGGAACCAGTTACTTAGAACAACAATTCAGGTCCTCAGTCTAGGAATGCTCAAGCAAGAAACAATCAAGTTAGAAACATTCAGCAAAAAACTAATCAGGCTAGGTACAACCAATCTAGGAACAATAACTCTAGAAACAACAAGAACATAACAACTATACAGAAATTCCAGAAAAAGGTGGAGTTTGTGAAAGAACCTAGTACTGTAGAAGAGAAAAGTTTGTTTTAGAACAAGTCGAATGCTAATTTTATACTAACAAATGAATGAATGATTATGACAGATGTTTAGATTCGCGTGAATTACATTCTCCAAGATACGTGAGAAATCATATTGATAGGAGAATATGCTACAACTGAGGCGAGTTGTACACGTTTCTTACAATTGTCCGTATCTCCACAAGTTGAAAAGCAAAGCTGATGATGCACGTCAGAAAGTGACAAAATTGAGAGTTTCTAACTTTCAAAAACAAAAGTTTGAAATTGAGAAAGTTAAGAAACAATTAAAGAAAGAAAAGAAGTTTGTTGAAAAGATTCTTCAAACGGTGAAAACAAATAAGTCAAAACCACAAACCGGTGTTAAAACTAAAATTGTTCAAAAAGAAAATGTTAACAATAATGTTTATCTTAAATAAACGTTTTTGAAGAAACAATCATGGAAACTCAGAGTAAGTGAAACTTCAGGAGGTGCATCATCTGAACCTTCGGGCAAATGGAAGCAAGTCCAAGTGTTTGATGAACAGAGTCAACCCAAGACCATTGAGACTTGGGTTCCTTTCTCCAAATAATCACGTCACTTGCGTGTGTAGAGAGCTGCTCCATATAGATCCCATTCTCCAAGTGGATAATGGATAACGGGGTCTCTTAACACATGGCAGGCTTGCTTGCCTTGCTATACGATGTTAAACCTATCATTCGTTGGTATGTTGCGTTTTCTAGAGATCAAGGTGGAAAGGTAACGGGTCAAGGAGTTTTAACAAATGGGAAAGTGAGTTTTGATCAAGTTAATTACACTGCCAAGCTGAAAAACAATCTTCTGAGCATTTCACAAACCTGCGACAAAAAAATTACAACACATTTAAATGATAATGAATGTTTAATCTTAAAGCCTGGATTTGTTATACTAGATGAGTGAATCATCATGCGCGCTCCTTATGAGGACGACCTATATCTTCTCGACATGAGTGACGCATCCACTTCATCATCTATAGCTCAGTGTTTTCATTCTAAAGTGATGGAAAGGAAATCAATTATATGGTGTAGATAGAGGGTCATATTCACCTTCGTAAGATGAATTATCTAGTGAAGAAAAAGTTAGTTGAAGAAGTAAACGTCAAATGCTTTCATTTTAATGATGAGTGTATATCGTGCAAGAAAGGGAAGCTGAATAAGAAGTCTCATAAGTTATATAATTCAATCAACACACCACCCTAGAGACTGCATATAGGTTATTTGGGCCCGTTAACGTTATCAGCATCACGAGTGATTTGTATTGTTTGGTAGTGACTGGCGATTATACACAGTTCTCGTGGGTGATGTTTCTAAATTCCAAAAATGAAACTTTAAATTGTGTGAAGATGTTGGTTCTTAAAATTGAAAATCTATATAAACCGAAGGTATGGAGCATTCGCACTAATAATGAGACTAAATTCAAATATAATCAAATGTACAAATTTTTGCAATAAAAAGGGTATTCTACACGAGTTCGGTGTGCCTTATACTCCACAGCAAAATGGCGTAGCTGAGAGAAAGAATCGTACGTTGATAGAGACTGCAAAAACAATGCTAGCAGATTCCAAGTTACCGATTGTTCATAGAATGAAGTTGTTGCCACTACTTGCTACACGCTAAATAGGCTCCTCACTGTGAACAAACATGGAAAAACGTGCTATGATCTTTTAAACAATCGAAAGCCAAATTTCAAGTTCTTAGAGTCATTCGGGTAACCATGTAAAATTATCGATTCAAATGGCAAGTTTGGTTCAAAAGTTGTAGAAGGATACTTTGTGGGGTATAGTAGTCCGAAAAAGCGAGTGTTACCGAGCACTAGTCAGGTTGTTGAGTGGTTACATGTAAATTGTTAGAAGTATATGTTGCCATAGACCACTAAAGGTTCAGAGTGGTTACTCGACTATGACAGTTAATGGAATTCGTTTAATCTTCCTCTAGAGCCAAGAGCCAACTGAAAGAGGAACTTGCCACAATGTATTATCAACAACAAAGTGTTTCTCAATCTTCTATTCACTGACCAGTTGTTCTCACATCGACAACTTCTGAGGAATCTTCTATTATTCCTGTTGATGCTCTGAGTACCTCACAAAATGTTCAAGACCCAAGTCCTGTTAGTGAATCAGAATCCGAAGAAGTTACAAATTCTGAATTTGAAGATGCCAACAACAATAAATCCAAATCAACTTCAAATGAAGAGCCAAATCATGAAGTTGTGAACCAAGAAACCAATTCTATGGTGGATGAAGCTACTACTTCTAATGTAAAAGTTGATGAAAATGTAGCAGAGCTAAATGTGAATAATTAGAATTCGAAAATCAACGTTTCAATACAAATTGTTCCCTAAACTCAATCATATCATCAAACCAAAACAAAATAGGAGATCCATCAGGTGGTGTTCAGACGAGAAATCAAGTTTCGAAGGCTTTTAGTTGTTTCTATTCAAAACTGCCAAGTTCGCATGATAAGTTCTCTTTCCTATTCTTCATATATTAGGTGGAACCAAAAACATATAAAGAGGCGCTGAAGGAAGACTCATGGGTGAATGCGATGCGGGAAGAGTTGTTACAGTTCGAGAAAGTAGGTGTTTGGCGTTTGGTGGATTTTCTAGATAACCACAAGAAGATCAGCGACTCGCTGGGTGTTTAAGCGCAAAAAAGATGACAATGGGTGATTGTGAGGAACTGTAAACCCTGTAAAATCGTGTCCAATAGTATAGTGACACGTGTATTTTTAATATAGTATATTAAAGACCAATAAGGACTAAAGGCGTCAACATGCTCAAGTTGAGCCTCTGAGTGACGAATCGATGTCAACATGCATAAATAATAGCCTCTGAGTGACTGATATGTCAACATGCTTAAATCATTAGCTTCTGAGTGACTGATACGTTAACATGCTTGAAACTTGTCCTCTGAGTGACTGATATGTCAACATGCCCAGCCTCTGAGTGACATCGGAATCAACATGCTTGTAATAAGCCTCTCAGTGATCCTTTGTGAAGTCCTAACTCTCATACGTGCCATTTGTTGGACGAGAGGGTTCAATTTTGTAAATATGTGAAAGTTGGATAATGGAGGGATTAAAAGTGTCAACATGTTAATTTATACCTCTGAGTGACCTTTTAACGAACCGAGAGGTCAATAATGCCCGGCATAATCCCGGGTATGCCAAGTATTGGCTACGAAGGGCTAAAAGTGCCAAAATAGTATTTAAAATCGTTTTTATAAGCTTTATATAGTTTAGGGGCCAAAGTGTCAAATTTTAAAACTGAAATAGGGGCGGTCGCAGGCCCCGAGAGACCCGGCCTGTGTCTCTCGGGCCCCGCGAGAACAGACCTGCAGCAGAAAGTTTGTTTTGGAGCCCAAGCAAAGCTCCAAAACCATTAAATCGAAACCATGGCCTTCCTAATCATCTATGCCACATTTTGGGACACTTGTAAGCTTCTTCTTACACCCCTAAACACCTGGCTTCACCTCCTTTGAGCTCTCCAACTATAAATAGGTGTTCAAGTGTTCATTCCAACTTGCACCTCTCTTAAACATAACTCTTCTCCCTTCTCTGGAAGTTCCTAGCTGAAAGGAGCATCCAACTTAGTTCTCTTGCATTGTAGGAACCTCTTGTAAGTGTTCCTTACTCTTGCATTTTCGTTTATAGGCTTCCATAGCCAAAAGTCAAGCGTTTTACGGCAAACGCTTTGACTTTCGGTTAAGACCATTATGGTCCAGCCATTGTTCAAAATGAACATGGCTAAGTGATCGTAATAAGGTAGGTGTTAATCCCTTTAAAGGGCACCTCCTGAAGATCACGTTTGCTAGACCAATTGACAGGTCAAAATTATGATATTAAAAAGTCAAACAGGCCATTTTTTGAAAAAAATTCTTAAATTGATCTTATATATGTTATGAAACCTGTTTTGACACTTAAACAAGTTGGTAATAATTATTAGAATATGTATGAACATGTTCGGCTGGTCAATTTCAGTTCTAGGGTCGGTTCGCAACCGAAAGTCGCAAGGTTTGACTTCTGCTTTGACTTTCGATTCTGACCCGATTTAGATTAGTTACCCACTGATCTAAAGTTGCATTATGGTCATAATATAATATAGCATAACCCTCTGAGGTTATATTACGTGATCATAATCAGAATCCAAGTTTATGCGCAAGTTCCATAATTATGCCATCTGTGTCCAAAATGTCCTTTTTGCCTAAAACAAGGTTTCAAATGGTAATGAACTTGAAAATGAATTTCTACTAATGTAATATCATTAGTAGGATTATTTGGGATATTAAACCAAGTTATAAACTGAGTTTTTAAACAAGTCTTTAAACTATGTCGATAAATCACGGTTTTAGCCCCTATGGCTTATAAAATAGTTTTAATCAAATCTTTTCGAGATAAATTACTTACTTACTGATATGTTATATTAATTAACATATTTTAAACATTTTAATCTGATCCAAACATCAGTTTTCATAAACATCGCTTAAAGACGTCACTTTACGACATAAACGCCGTTTCGACGCATAGTATGGTTTTAAACCATATTAGTGGACCAAGACTTGTTACCTACTGAATTTAAAACTTATTTTAAACATATTTACAGTAGGTACTTATTATAAACTCAGAATCCCAAATAATTTATAAACTATGTGTAAAATGACCTAAATGCCCATTTGGTGCATAGTTTGGTCATAAAAGGTAAAATACACATATATTTGATATCCTACTGATATTATATCATAAATAAATTATTTTTCCAGAATACTCATGATCATAAACTTAAATTTTATTTAAGTTCTTTTTATACGATACGAAATTACCGAAATGCCCCTTTAAGGCATAATTTCGTTTTAAAACCTCAACGGGCATACAAGTTGATATCCTACTGATATCTTAACTTATTTAAAGTACAATGGCATATAGAACTTGTCCATAACTTATCCGGTTACCCGATATCGCTATTATGCGCACAGTTACGTATATGTGACTATTTTACGGAATTCAACCGTAACGGGTTTAACCTTATCATTTTAAGTTCAAAATCCAAAATGTTTATAGTTTACCCATATTATACAAGTCAAGTACTTGTCGGGTTTAAACTACATTCTATCTGATCATCGTTTAATCAAGCGTTATACGTAATGATCATGTACACTATTCGGTTTATACAACCGTTAGTATTTAATTGGCTAGTTTATGCCATAATCCAGACTAGAGCCTTCTCGGTAAAAGCTATCTGCACTCGGTACTTTTGTATGCGACTGAGTTATTTAAAAATAAAAGAAGAAAGCAATCTCAGGTAAATACTCTCAACTTATTTTCCCTGTAAGGGCTTGGGATATGGTAAATTATTATTGCATGGTCCATTGCATGGTTAACCTTCAAAAGATAATAAAAGATTTTGTGCCATTTGCACTTGAAATCATTTTTAATATTTTCAAAATGAGTCAGTTGGGTGTATTTACCAGCGTAAGCTGACGTATCCTCCAAAGACTAATCTGCAGGTACAACACGAAATTAAGCCGGAAGCTGCTCGGTGGAGAATAAGAGGATTCTTGTAAATCCTTAGATCTGCCTAAAGTATGTTTTGTATTCTTTCTTGTACATTCTATGATCCTCATGTGGATCTTTTATTACAAGCTTGTATATTATTTTGTATTTTCGAACATTCGGTTTGTAATAGTAATTTTACTCCAAGACTTCCGATGTGCCACGTTTAATTGACTATGACGTTACCAACTGTTGTCACGATACTCCCCACCCGGGCCCACCGATGTATGGATTTTGGGCTTGGAAATCCGGGATGTGACAGGAACAAAGCCAGAATTGTTGTGCAGAGGTGAACCAACAAGAAGGGATTGGTTATCATGAAGTCTACGCTTTAGTTGCGAGGCTTGAGGTGATTAGTATATTCTTAGGCTATGCATTGTTTAAAGGATTTAATGTTTACCAGATGGATGTGAAGTTAGCGTTTTTGTATTGGAAAGTCAAAGAAGAGGTGTATGTTGCACAACCACTAGGGTTCGTGGATCCACTTAATCAAGAAAAAGTTTATTTGCTCGAAAAGCGTTGTACGGTTTGCATCAACTCCCGGGAGCTTGGTATGAAACCTTGTCACAACATTTTCTTGAAAATGGTTTTGTGTGAGGTACTATGGATTGCACGCTCTTCACAAAAGAAACAAAAGAGAATTTGTTACTAGTTTAAATTCACGTGGATGACATCATTTTTGGTTCAACCGATGATTTGTTTTGCAAAGAGTTTGAGGCAGTAATGCAGAAAAAGTTCGAGATGATTTCGAGGCAGTAATGCGTTCATATGTTCAACCCAACCCCATGAGTCATGCGTTTTCCTTGTTAAAGGTGTGAGTCATATATATATATAAATAAGGCTTATGTGGTTGTGCTAGTTAGATTTCTAGATGCATGCTGTTGATTTTACTTTGATTATGGGGAGACTCTATCAAAATTTCTTCAGGATTATAAAAACGTTTATTTAGCTTTCCTATTCATACAGTCACACATTTTAGATGGATTCCGCACATCTAATTTGTTAAAATGTAGAACATTGTTTGTGTTGACGCGCTTAGCCGCACATAACAAGATTAATGGGATTTAATATCCAGGTTAATGACTTACCTGATGATGACAAATAAGTTGTTCTTACGGTTTTTTTGAGAGAGATGGCGCCATAAAAGCAAACAGCTAGAATGATGTGTTCGAACACCATACTCATAATTTTTTTTGTTGGTTGGTTCAAATAAAGCATAACTAATATATATTTTTGTTTGTGTAACATGTCAACTTATGACAGAAACATCGATGTTTTTGAACGGTTGTCACGTAGTCTTCAAGATGTTGTCGAATCTGACTAACAGATCAACGACAAACTCAAATACCTAAACAAACAAGTTTTTAGAATTCGAGAAAAGTAAGTGGAGTTACAGCTTGCGAATGACGCACTAAACGCACGTTATGCTATGCATAATAATGTTGAAAAAAATTAAGTTTAGATGTATTAGTGTTTTAATAACTTGATTGTAAATTTTGCAATTATTTTTTATGGGATCAATGTTATTAAATAACATTTATGCTTTATTCGTATACGTTGTGCCTTAATTTGTAAGCCGTTCACTGCAACACGACGAGGCTTCCATCTAGTTAAAGTATCAATATAATTATATTTTGTATTAAATCTGTAAGAATATATTATTTTAATATTATTTAATAGGAGGGATGAAAAATAGAAGTTAAAAGTAAGTGGAAAATATATATAGAAATTAGTTATATATAAATAGAGTGATATAAAGATAAAAGAGAGATGTAACAATTTATTGAGAGTATTTAATGTTTTGATTGTATAACTTTTTGGAAAATGATTTTGTATTAAAATATTGCCCTATGTAAACTAATTAAAAACTGAATATTAGCAAATTATTTGATATGAAGTTTGTTTAATTATTAAATGAAACTAGCAGAAGTACCCACCGCAACCGGGTTACATTTTGGCATATTATTTACTAATAGCTTATAACAGTTATTAGTATATGAAACTGGTATGGGACTAATGTTTTTAAACAAAATTCAATCTCCACTAACTCAACTCAACGTACCTTAATCTCAAATCAGTAAATAAAAGATAACATTAACAATTGTAAGAAAAGACTTCAACATTGATTTTACAAAACTGTCAAGATCCTAAATTGATGACACCGACAATGGTAGAAAAGACTACATTGAAATACAAATAAATCACTTTAAAACAAACCAATATCTATTGAAGTAATTATTAGATCCTGATTGTCAATGCACTAGCGGTACTATAATCACACACAAAGTAACACTTATCAAAAAGATGGAACCAATGTTATCTAAACAACAAATTGATGACAAAAGAAAGGATCTAATAGTTACTTCAATATATATGCACTGCCTGTTTTGATTTTCTCGTAGTCCTTGCAACCTCAAACCTCAAATTCCACAGCTTTTCTCTTCACTGCAACTGTATAATATTTTATAAAAAAAACTACAATTAAGAGAAAGAACACAACCAACGCATGTATTAGAAAATTGAGGATAAAATGAACACTTTAAACTTGCTGTCAATTTAAAATATTTATATCTTCATATAGACTCAAATGCTAGATAAACTAAATGGATTAAAAAACATTATACAAAAATAAATCGAAGACCTACAATACAGATTAATTGTGAATTGACAGCCAAAGATAATGCATTAAACTATAAAATTTTGCTGAAAAGTGATGCTCACAATCGAGATATTGAACTTCTTAGTTACAATTCGATTAGGGATACAACAAAAACAATGGTCCATGGTTAATGGCACATATCAACCTTGCATGTCGACAACATTTCAAGATTGAAACCGAACATAAGTCAAGTCCATTTTAACAATGATGTGAAGAAAAACTCAAGCTCTAAAATTGGTTGCTTTTTGTGTTTTCCAGAATTTAAATTATCAAATAGTAAAAAAACACCAACAAAAATTTTCATTCATTGTGATATTTTTAGTGTAAGTTGGTATAAACAAAACTGTTTACATAGTTACGTGGTGTATACTATATAGAATAGCTACAGTAGTCAGGACCCCAAGGAAAAAAACTTAGAATAGTTGATGAACTCTTTATACATTATCTTCGAAGAAGGTTTAATAGAATACTAATTTTTTTATCTAATAAATGCGGATTAAGGCTGATGTCCTATGGCCACTTTTACCCAATCATAGGCTGTTATTTTAAAAAGATGATGTTATTTCTTGAAAACATGATGTCATCTTTTATTTGAATTTTAAATATTAAATAAATTAATAAAACAAATTTAAATTAAAGTTGTAATTAGTTCTTTCTTAATTATGTATGTGGTTAATTGATATCTCTCCAGCCATTTAGTTGGGCCAAACGTTCTCCCACAATTAAACCATGCACTTCTTTGCACGCCATCATCATCATCATCTTCAGTTTTGATATTCGAAAAGGTTAGAGAAATGCATCCTTTATTCAATCCAATCTTTAAATACTTCATCTTCATATTCAGATTTCATATTCGTCTGTGTTCTTTTACCTCTTTCGTATTCTTCAAATATCAAGTATTATTGTTCTTGCAACTTACCAATAATGGATAATGATTCAATTAGTTATCTTTGGCAAATCTCTACTGAGAAAGATACATGGAAGTTGAAGGTGCAAGTGTTACGTTTATGGAAGCAAGCCTATCAGATTGACATGATTTTGATGGACGAGAAGATATTTTGATTAATACAAGTTCTTCTCTTTATGCTTTGTATGTTTTCTTTATACAACTTCTTATCTTTATGCTTTGTATGTTCTGTTTTAATCAGGGTTATTAGATTTAGGCCACCGTAAAAAAAGTGTTGATGTCTGTGTTTGAAAACCAGTTTGAGGAAGGTAGTGCAATCGTTCTTAGCAAGTTTGTTGTTGGTGAGATGAATGACAAGTTTCCTGTCATCAAGCATTCCTAAAAGCTCATCTTCTACCGTGAAACAAATCTCAAACGATGTGAAGATTTCGACGGACCTTTATATGGTTTTCAGTTGGTTGATTACATCATATAATAAATCGCGATGTTGACGTTGAATCAACAGTTAGTTGGTACTTTTTTTGTGTTTTTTGCCTTAAAGCTAACTAATTATATTTGGTCATTTTTTTTATTTGTATTAATGTTAATGTTAATTTTCTTTGTGTTTTTGTCTTTTTAGATGTAATCGTTTATGTTGTATCTACTACCGACATGGAAGTTTTTAATCGTTCTTGAAAGGAAAGCAAGAGGATAAGTTTTAAGATTGTTAACTTGAGGTATCAAATTCTGTCCATGATATTATTAACCGATTATACGTTTTGCCTTTTATAATTACGTTTCTTCGTCTGGTATTGCATACTTTTTACAGTTGATGTTTCATATATGTTGTCTAGTTAATTATTTATATGCCACTATATTTTAAAATAGCCTTTTAGTATTGGTTATAGTGGAGACACGATTGGTTGCACTTTGTGGAATAATTTTGCACAACAGTTTTCCACATTTCTTCAAGGTTATTCAAGTGATGGAGTTGTCATTGTTCTAATTCAATTCGTCAAAGTTAAGAATTGGAAAGATACTTTATAATGGTCATCTATAAAAGTAGAGCAATTTCTTAAAGATTATTTAACTTACATTTTTTTCATACTTTTCATAATATACTGCCAAAGTTTAAAGATGTTTTCCTTTTGCGTTGTAGGCAGCCTAAATATTCAAAATACATTTTTTGGTAGTTGATTGTTTATCAATGCTGATGTTGTGGAAATTACAAATTTCAGAAAGAGGTTAATCTTTAACTCCATTTATATTTTATTTTATTTACATTTAGTCTCATTCAAGTCATCATTTATAAGTATTGTTTACTGTTTTTTATAGTCCATTCAAGTTAGCAAAGGTGAAGGTTCTTCAAAGATTACACCAGCTGCATTTTCGAGTCAAACCGTTTACTTCTCGTGAAGAATTCCTAAAGAAGAACGAAGAAAGTATGTCGAAGAGATTTGGGACGTTACCACGGTAATGTCTTTTAATAAACATATATAAGGTTGATTTCATTTTTGAGTTAAGTATTTCTGTATTCGAATACAACTTAAACAATATCTTGATTGCAGGAATCTGTATTTGTTGTTCTTGGTACTATAAGGTCGGTTGAGAAGGATTATGGATGGTTTCATGTTGCGTGTTCGAAGTGTAGCAAAAAGGTTATTCCTGCTTCAGAGGCTGGTGGGTTAAATGATATAGATGGAGATGTTGTTGCTGATGATGTTGCTGTACTTTACTGTCCTAAGTGTAAGATCCGTTCTCCCACAATTATGACTAGGTACACATAGTCTGATATTTTTCAAATTTAATACATGTGTAAAATAATATGTTTAATTTATTTATTTTATTGTAATTTTAGATACAAAATACGTGTGAGGATTCAAGATGCTACTAGCACTATATCTTTTGTAATGTTTGACAAGGATGTTTCTAAAGTTATAGGGAGGCCTGCTCATGATATACATGATCAACAACTTGAGGTACTTTAATTTTGTTTTCGTGTTCTTATATTTTTAATTTGTATAATAATAATACTAAAAAGATTGCTTTTAGGATGGTGAGGAATATTCTTGGCCAAGAGAATTAATCAGTTGGTTGGCAAGAAATATATTTTCAAAATTAAATTTCAAATTACAATCTCACATCCAACTATCATGGATGACAATGAAATAATAAAACTCATGTTGGAAGATGATGCTCCTGAGCAAGTTATCCCTAATTTTTATGTTTACTATATAATAAGTATGACTATACAAACATTTAAAAGATTTTTGTAAAATACATAAAGCTAACTTTTCAGTCTTCTTCTACAAAACGAAGGTTCTTGAATGTCAAAACCGAGAAGTGAATGTGATTTTTACTCTGGTGTTGTTTTTCTGTTTTATTGTTATTAATCTTTGAACAACTAAGAATATGTATTTTGGTTGTATATGTGTTTATGCACTTACAATTTTTGAACTTAATTTTTATTTATCTTTATTGATTACTGTTTTCGAAGGTTTTTCTGTTTCTTATGCTAAAATGTTGGCGTTTGCATAAGCAAAAATATCAATATATTTGTTACTTTTAAATGCTTAAAATCCATTTTCTAAAACTTAAAGTAACCTAAAACACGATCAAGTTAAATTAGTCATCCTTTAAAAACAAAGTTTTTCATGGTTATATCAAGATCCTGCCTATTTTTGTTTGTGTTTTAAAAGCCTTTTCGTTTTCTCACTTTTGAGTAAACTTTAAGTACGTTAAAAACCATTCAATCTAGGCATTTAATTATCGGTACTAGTTAACATTGGTAATTGATAATCTAATTAATGTAGACATAATTATTAAACTTTAACTCAAGTTGCAACTAAAACACATTCAATCAATTCATGCAAATATAATTACAAAAGTGATCATAATTTTTATATGCGATAATTATTGTCTTTATTTTTTTTTCTAAAAAGCCAAGACAACTTCAATTAATGTCATTAATTAATTAATTATTTAATGTGTATTTAAAAACATTTATTAACCCTTTATACTTTGACAAACAATCATTATATTGCAAAAGTAACATTGGTATTGTTAATCTAATTAATGTAGACACAATTATTAAACTTTAACTCTCACTTACTAAACCTTATGTCAAATTAATACCAATAGGCCGACCATCATTGTTTTCGGTTTCTAAGATTTTAATGTGTGTGTTTTTTGATAAAAGATAATTAAACCACTTAATAGCATAAGACGACAACCAAATTTAGGCAATAAAGTAGTTAATCTCTAATTATTTAAAGACTACTTATATGTTTTAGTTTAAAGTATTTAATATATTGCTTCAGAAGTTGTATCGTTATCATATGTATTCGAAATGAAGAGTAATACCAGAAAGTAGTGTAATCAACGCATAACCAAACCTTCTCCTAAACATAAATCTAGAAGTTTGTTTCAACAATCAAAAGGGCAGGCTAATGCCAATGCATTAAACTCATGTCGGTTAAGAAGAACACCTCTAATAGATGTTACCATCGGTTAGTAAATAGTTCAAGTTGTATAAAGAAGTTATTCTAAATTGTAACATATCTTACTGAGTTTCTTTTATGCAGTATCTGTTAGTCGTCCAATTTAAACCACTGATGTAACACCCTGTAAAATCGTGTCCAATAATATAGTGACACGTATCGTATTTTTATATTAAGTCTATTAAAGACTAACAAGGACTAAAAGTGTCAACATGCTCAAACTTGGTCTCTGAGTGACCGTTATGTTAACATGCCCAGCCTCTGAGTGACATCGGAGTCAACATGCTTATAACGAGCCTCTGAGTGATCTTTTACGAAGTCCTAACTCTCATATGTTTCATTTGTTAGACGAGAGGGATTAAATCCGTAATTATGTGAAAGTTGGATGATGGAGGGATTAAAAGTGTCAACACGTTAATTTATACCTTGAGTGACCTTTTAACGAACCGAGAGCTCGACAATGTCCGGGCATAATCCCGGGTACGCCAAACATTGGCTACGGAGGGCTAAAGATGCTAAAAAGGTGTTTTAGGAGGTTCTAGGAGGCTTTATAAGTTAAGGGGCTAAAAGTGTCAACTTTTGAAACCTAATATGGGGCGCTCGCGAGGCGCGAGAGGCATGGCCCTGGCCTCTCGCGCAGTGTCTACAGAAAGTTTGTTTGGGCTCCACACAAATCGCCAAAAAACCATTTTCTCGAAACCATGGCTTCCCAAACAGCTATGTCACGTTTTAGGACATTTGTGAGCTCCTTCTTACACCCTTTAGCACATAGAATCACCTCCTTCAAGCTCTCCAACTATAAATAGATGCAAAGGTTCAACCTTTGAACTTGCAACATTCTCATTTTCAACTCTATCACCCTCCTCTGGAAGTTCCTAATTGAAAGGAGCATCCCACTTAGTTCTCTTGAACTCTAGAAACCTCTTGTAAGTGTTCCTTGCTCTTGCATTTTCGTTTATAGGCTTTTATAGCCAAAAGTCAAGCGTTTTACGAAAAACGCCTTGACTTTCGGTTAAGACCATTATGGTCCAGCCAATGTTCGAAACGAACATGGCTAAGTGATCATAATAAGGTAGGTGTTAGTACCTATAAAGGGCACCTCCTGAAGATCACGTTTGCTAGACCATTTGACGGGTCAAAGTTATAATATTAAAAAGTCAAACAGGCTATTTTTCAGAAAAATTATAAATTTATCTTATATATGTTATGAAACCTGGTTTGACACTTAAACAAGTTGGTAATAATTATTAGAACATGTAAGAACATGTTCGGCTCGTTAGTTTCAGTTCTAGGGTCGGTTCGCAACCGAAAGTCGCAAAGTTTGACTTCTACTTTGACTTTCGATTCTGACCCTATTTAGATTAGTTACCTACTGATCTAAAGTTGCATTATAATCATAGTATAATGTAGCATAACCCTCTGAGGTTATATTACATGATCATAATCAGAATCTGAGTTTATGGGCAAGTTCCGTAATTAAGCCAATTTTGACTAAAATGCCCTTTTTTGCATAAAACATGGTTTTAATGATATTGAACTTGAAAAAAAGTTTCCTATTGATGTAATATTATAAGTAGGATTATTTGGGATGTTAAATTAGATTATAAATTGAGTTTACAAGCAGGTCCTTGATTATGTCAATAAATGACGATTTAGCCCTTACGGCTCATAAAATGGTTTTAACCAAATATTTTCAAGGTAAATACGTTACCTACTGATATGTTATATTAAATAACATATCTAAGACATTTAAATCTGACCTTAACATCAGTTTTCATTAAACATCGCATAAAACGTCATTTTACGACATAAGCGCCGTTTCGGTGCATAATATGGTTTTAAACCATATTATCTGACCAAGACTTGTTACCTACTGATTTTAAAACTTATTTTAAACATATTTACAGTAGGTACAAGATATAAACTCAGAATCCCAAATAATTTATAAACTATTAGTAAAATGACCAAAATGCCCCTTCGGTGCATAGTTTGGTCATAAAAGATGAATTACACATATAATTGATATCCTACTGATAATAATATATCATTAATAAGTTATTTTTCCAGATTACAAACTGAGTTTACAAGCAGGTCCTTGAATTTTGTTAATAAATGATGATTTAGCCCTTATGGCTCATTAAATGGTTTTAACCAAATCTTTTCAAGGTAAATCCTTTACCTACTGATATGTTATATTAAATAACATAGCTAAGACATTTTAACATGACCTTAACATCAGTTTTCATTAAACATCGCATAAAACGTCATTTTACAACAAAAGTGTCGTTACGGCGCATAGTATGGTTTTAAACCATATTATTTGACCAAGACTTGTTACCTACTGATTTTAAAACTTATTTTAAAAATATTTACAGTAGGTACAAGATATAAACTCAGAATCTCAAATAATTTATAAACTATGTGTAAAATGACGAAAATGCCCCTTCGGTGCATAGTTTGGTCATAAAAGATAAATTACACATATAATTGATATCCTACTGATAATATATCATTAATAAGTTATTTTACTAGATTATATACTGAGTTTACAACCAGGTCCTTGAATTATGTCAATAAATGACGGTTTAGCCCTGATGGCTCATAAAATGGTTTTAACCAAATCTTTTCAAGGTAAATCTTTTACCTACTGATATGTTATATTAAATAACATATCTAAGACATTTTAATCTGACCTTAACATCAGTTTTCATTAAACATCGCATAAAACGTCATTTTACGACATAAGCGCCGTTTCGGCGCATAGTATGGTTTTAAACCATATTATTTGACCAAGGCTTGTTACCTACTGAGTTTAAAACTTATTTTAAACATATTTACAGCAGGTACAAGATATAAACTCATAATCCCAAATAATTTATAAACTATGTGTAAAATGACCAAAATGCCCCTTCGGTGCATAGTTTGGTCATAAAAGAATAATTACACATATAATTGATATCCTACTGATATTATGTCATTAATAAGTTATTTTTCCAGAATACTTATAGTTATAACATTAAATTATATTCAAGTTCCTTTTATACAATATCAAATGACCAAAATGCCCTTATGAGGCATAATTTCATTTAAAAACCTTAACGGGCATATAAGCTGATATCCTACTAATATTACAATTTAATTAAAGTATAATGGAATATAGAACTTGTCCATGACTTATCCGGTTACCCATTATCGCTTATAAGCATACAGTTGATTCTACGTAACTAGTTTATGGAATTTAACTAAAACGGGGTTAACATTATCATTTTAAACTCAAAGTCCAAAATGTTAATTGTTTACCCATTTTATACAAGTCAAAACACTCGTTGGGTTTAAACTACATTCTATCCGATCATCATTTAATCAAGCGTTATACGTTTTGATCCAGTACACTACTCGGTCTAAGTCTATGACTTAAATAAGACCGTTAGTATTTAATTGGTTAGCTTATGCCATAATCCAGACTAGAGCCTTCTAGTAAATGCTATCTGCACTTAGATCATTTTGGATACGGCTGAGATATTAAATCTTGCATTTTTAAATCAAGACTAGCTCAGGTAAATACTCTTCACTTATTTTCCTTATACGGGCTTGGGATACGGTAAATTATTACTGCTTGGTTAGAAATGGGATCAATCGAATGCCGGATTGTGGCTAGTAAATCCGCATATTTTGTTTTAATCAGTTTTGTGTGATAACTTAAACATCGAGGGTTAAATTACCGTGTCCTGGATATCCTCGGCTCAATACATTAGATAATGGCCACGACATTAGCGTGGGGTGTAGGCATACACCTGACAGACACTCAAATGCAAATTACCCAAGACGTTGGGGATAACTCCTCAGTGAGTTCTAGTAGTGTGTATTTAATCATGTCTCGGTCTCTATACTGGGCCCTGCATGTATGGACAAACATGTGAATCTGTTAACAAGGTTACAACGTAACTTTCCCAAGTTATAAAAGATTTGTGCCCTATGCACTTAAATCTAATTTCTAAAATGTTTTCAAAATGAGCCAGTCGGGTATATTTACCAGCCAAAGCTGACGTATTTTCAAAAAGATTAAGCTTGCAGGTACAATACGAAATAGGCCAGAAGCTGCTCGGTAGTGAAATAAGAGGATCTTGCAAATCCTTAGATCTGCCCTAAAGTTTGTTTTGTATTCTTTCATTCTATATTTTATTATCCGCCTGTGGATCTTCTATTACGAGCCTGTATATTATTTTGTATTTCGAACATTATATTTGTAATAGTAATTTTACTCCAAGACTTCCGCCGTGTCGTGTTTTATTTACTATGATGTTATCAACTGACGTCACGATACTCCCCATCCGAGCCCACCAGTGTATGGATTTGGGTTGGAAATCCGGGGTGTGACAGGTTGGTATCAGAGCCAACGTTTAAGAGAATTAAACACTATCCTTCTTGTGTTTAATCTCAAACTAACATGAGCACATTCCTTAGACTTCTGAGTCTAGGCATTGACCTAGGATTACCCATATCATTATTAAGATATTAGTATTGTTTTAAATTTAATTTTTAACAGGAAAATGCCGCTAAGAGTAAGAGGACAAAGTGGGAGAGGAAAAGGTCCAATGAGGGGAGGACCATCGGGGTGCATCCATTCTCAACCTCACAACTCAGATTCCTACCAAGAATCAGGAGATTCGTCTCCTTGGCAACCAGCGAGACATTCTGTCTCTCATAGACACTCGCCCCCACATTCCTAAAATTCTTACCACTCTCACCACTCCTATCATTCACACCATTCTCAGCATTCTCATCATTCCCATTCACACTCTTATCATGAAGAATTTAACCCTAACCACTACTTTAACACGCCTCCAGCCAATCAAAATCAGTTGGACCAACCAAACCCTATGGACGAGGACTCCGACCAGGAGATGCCGTTGTCAGGATCGAATACGCATCCATAGAAATTTCAAGCGATTCAAACTCTTATGCCGGATCACCTTACCAAGGTCCTAATGAGTGGGACCAATATTGGAACCAATTTACCTTCGCCAACACTCCTTCCCATCACTCTCAACCACCTCCTATACAAGAAGATGTCCACATGGAACCGGTGGGCCAACCTCAACCACCACCTGAACAACCAAGGAGGAAGCGTGGAGCACGTATGTCGGTATGTGCAGGACAAAGGTCGGGATCGCTGCCACCTTTGCCCAACTCCTACCCCACAATTCAAGAGGACCCACAAATGGGTGGACCCTCTAATGTTTCACCTGTGGTGGAACCAATGCCATCAACAGCGGTTCGACCACCACCATCGGGTTAGAGTAACCCAATCCCTACATATCCAGACACGTCTAGATATGATCCTTTTAACCCGTCTACACCAGTTAATTACCAAGCATGGTCGCATGACACGTACATGCAAGCGGTCATGCATAACGCACTTTACCCGTCTCCTTCCCCACCTGCTTATCCATCTACTGGATATCCAAGTTATGGGTATCAATACCCTAGTATACCACAACCACAACCTCCGCTACCACTCGAGGCCATTAATGAGGCCTTGGAACGGATGAAAGAAATGCAACAACAAGAGGAGAAAACGGAGAAGAAGACCAACAAATTCTTCAAGAAACTCTCCAAGTTGGTCAAAGGAAAGAAGGACGAGTGAAGTCTCTTCTAGTAACTTATGTTAGTCCCTGCGAGGACACTGTTATTTCCTTAGTCCCTGCATGGACATTTTTATTTCTTTAAGTCCTTGCATGGACAGTTTATTTCATTGTTTTTAGTATTGTAATTTCTATTTAAAATTTAAAGAAGTATTTTTTGGAATTATATGTATATGTATTCATCCTCTTCAAACGAGCGTCTCGATTTTATTCGAAATTTATGCTCTGCGATATAATTCCAAAAAGATCTTAATGGTTTTGATTAGCCAAGTGGCACAGACCACATAATTGGCCAACATTATAAATGATAGTTAAGGATAAAAGAGCCTTCTATCAGGATAGTTAAGGGAAGTTATCCTTCTATCCAGAGGTGCTGGACTTAAGTTCAAGCCTCCAAGTCGTTAAGTTTAATGCGACCGAGACTATTAATCAACCATTCAGGTACTCTTATGTTAACATTCAGGAATCTTCATACTCCTGGTAGTGTGACTTGAGGAACCACACTAGCTTTCAAGGTAATGGACTATGTCCTAGCCTTATATAGCCTACGTGATCAAATTTAATCTCGGCTAATATCATCAGTGCGATGATTAAACATCCATTAGTGATGTATTGCCCTTGGGGCTATGATTAAACACCCATTAATGATGTATTGCCCTTGGGGCTATGATTAAACATCCATTAGTGATGTATTGCCCTTGGGGCTATGATTAAACATCCATTAGTGATGTATTGCCCTTGGGGCTATGATTAAACATCCATTAGTGATGTATTTGTGACAACCGGAACTTTCCGGTTATAATTGTGGGTATAACGAACAGTAATATCATCATAAACAAGGTAATTAGACGTAAATTAACTCGATCAGGCCTCTTGAGAGTCTAGGAACGTCTTCTTACTTCACGTTACATGATTTGGCGACAATCAAAGACACTAAACGCGAAATCGAACGATAAGTGAACTGATGCCGAACAAATATTGAAAACGCCTAAAAATACAAATTTTGTACTTGTATTTATCATGCATTCATAATTATGCGATAAATTTAGATCGTTGAACGTCGCAAAGCACAACGCGGAAGTGACGCGGAAAATCGGAATGCATCGACAACAAAACGGAAGCAAGGAACTCGAGTTACGCATCAACATCAATATACTATGATATATTTAGCTCCGTAATTTAATTTTATTATTCGCGGTTGAAACCAGAACGAAAAACAGATTAGAAACGACAAACAGGGCAACTACGCGATTTTTAACGTAACTAACGGATTACGCGTCAAAACACGAATTCCGATATAACTTAAAACGTTTTCAAGTCTAAATTAATAAATTTCGATAAATAACAACATTCGGATCGAAAAACGGACTATAAATGGCGATCGTGGAAATTTTACGCAATTTTGACGCAAACAACGAGCGGGTGCGCCAAACACCGACCTCCGACAAAATTTTAAGTATTTTGAACGCTGAATAAACATGTTATGATAATTCACGAGGTTCAGGAGTAGAATCGGGTTGTAGAGATGTGTTTGGGCCCTGAACGTATTAACGGGCTTTGGGCCCGACCCGTTGGAGAAACCTTAACTATAAATACAAGCTAACTCACCTTTTCCCCTCATTTCTTCACAAACTCAAACCCTAGCCCCTGCCTCTCTTCTCCCTCCTCTGCTCCAATCGCCGGAGTCCGGCGAAGGCACCGGCCAGCGCCTGTCATTTCCTCTGACCACACACCACCTGCATTCCCTTTTGTCTCCGGTCACACACACACCCCCGCATATTACATACAATACATAGTGATAGAACTGTGAGAGAGAGAGAGAGAGTACGGCGGAAAGAGAGAGAGAGAGGTGGTGGCAGTAGCGCGGCTGCGGCGCAACGGCAGCCGACGGCGGTTGCGGTTTTAGCTCGTGCGACGGCAGCCGACGGCAGCTCCGGTTTGACCGACTGCGGCGGTAATGGTGGTGTGGTTACGTTTGTTAAGATTCAACTCGGATCTTAGATTCAGCACAGTTCATCTCCGGTTCAGCTCAGATCGGTTCGGGTCAACCAAGTTTCGGTTCACATGGTTCAGTTTTGGTTTCGGGTTTCATTTGGATCGGATGTGGTTAACTCGGTCAAGATGGTCACTCGGGTCTTGGAACCCGGTTCAGTTCATATTTCCGGTTCAGGTTTCGGTTTCGACTCGGTTCGACCTGGTTCAAGTTCGAAACAGTTTTCAATATTTCAGTTTCGTTTCGATTCGGGTTTATTTTTCGGTTCAGTTTAAATATTAAAGTGTTTGTTTCCGGTGTTTGGTTTGGTTCGGTCAACAAAAGTCAACGCGGCCAACTGGTCAAACCCAGTCAACACAACGTCAATCCAGTCAAACCGGTCAATTTAATTGAGTCGCGAAATTTACGATTTATATTGGTTTATAATTATTAATAATTAGCGCGCGAAACCGAGCTCGACCTGACCCGTAAACGATAACATATCGCCAAAAAGTTACAAATAACAATCGGTCCGACTTCAATACTCGCCTAAAACACTAATAGAAAATTGAATCAACCCGTCGTTAAATATATAAAACGAAAATTATAATCGGCGAAACATTATATTTGAAATACGACGAGAATTTATATATGTTGTTATATTGACAATTGCGTTTTGAAAATTAAATCGACAACTTGTGTTGTCGTATCATCCGAAAACAGAGGAAACTCTGTCCGATTTTTGTAAAAACCGTAAACGAAACGCGTTATATTTCAAGGATGAAACACCCGAATTCAAATCGATTACTATTAAATAAACATAAGTATATATTTATTTTGTCGACGCTAATTAAAACGTTCAAAACTCGAGCCGGCAACCTTTCCACGAACGCTATTTCAAGATAACAAACGTACGACAAACGACTACAAGATAAATAATATTTATTTATGTTTGATTCAACGTCGAAATTCAGAAACTAGATTTCAAACATCGATAAATCATTCGAACGACGATATAAAAATAAGTATATTGTTTATACTTATCTCGAAACGCCAAGATTTCCGAACGCTTTTACAAGACGAATACAAGGCGCGTATTATTTCAAACGTCAGAATTCGGAAATCGTATAACAAGAGTATTATATATATACGAATGCCGAGACGCCAAATACTTTTATAAAATAAATATAGTTATATTCATTTCGAGCGTCAACGACTCGAATACTTTCGGAGTATCTTATGACAATATATATTTGTTATATCCGAGTTCAACGCCTAAGTGAAATGCGACATGATACCGCAAGATTATGACAAGCGTACGATTACATCTTTCGAAAACTACGAGAGGCGTACTATTATCCGACGACGAACATAATGGCTAATACTATTTCATGAAATATAGTATTGTTTATATATAAATATATTTCAAGTCATTCGAAAACTAATACAATTCTAAGAAAACCATAGGTTGGTTAACCGAGTTAAGTCAATAACACATTCATAGAATCGTATGAGTAACAATTCGGTAGAGCTCGGTATCACGTAGTATAGCTACGTCATTCTTAGAAACTTACAAGTTATTCCATTTTAGGAATACACTAGATTGCATGCTAGCAAGTCAAGTTGTGGAGACAACACTATGGAAATAACATTTATGCTAGCTTTGCACTGGATCATCCAGGTGAGTTCATAACCCCCACTTTTTACCGTTTTACATTTTTATAAATGTTTTCGGGGGTGGAAAGACATGCAAGTTTTGCAAAAGAACACAACATTTCGATAAACGAAAATCATATATTTCTAAACCATGTTACAAACAGATTTCAATGAACACAAATGGTTTACGAAAGGTTTATACTAAACTTACCAATTTTCACAGCTATACAAAGCTTTTCGAAACATGCATGAGTTTTATGACTAGTGATGGGATTGTCATAGTCACAACTAGGGGCGAGGCCCCAATTTTATTTATAACATGGGCTAGGCCCAATGACAAGAGAACATGGGCTAGGCCCAATGACAAGAGAACATGGGCTAGGCCCAATGACAAGAGAACATGGGCTAGGCCTAATGACAAGAAAACATGGGCTAGGCTCAATGACAAGAAAACATGGGCTAGGCCCAATAACACAGATTTATAACAATTGGTATGTAGCTATGGGATTAGATTATAACAGATCACTGTGCGTAAGTAGGATTATGACATTGGTAACCATTAATCACTTAGTGACCAAGGTGCAAAAGGTGTAGATCTATTGAGTTTGAGACACGCTCCACTCCTAGCTGTTAACCATGGAGTGCTTTTGTGAGCCCTATTGATGACAAAGTTGTTTCGGTTTGGTTATTTACTTACTTATGGCACATAGGTCAGTGTATTAGCTACACACTGATTGATCCTTAGATTCCATAGGAAAACTACATACTACGATTTCAACACCGGTTTACAAAGATAACAGAAAACATTTTATCACTGGTTTATAAACATAACAGTTATATGCATGGATTTGAAAACAACATGGAAAACATTTCAATGCTGTTATACAGACATGATATTTCATATGCTTTGGGGTACTATGATCCCACAAACCGGTTTTTCGAATGCAAGACTTTCCAATGTTTTATGATTCATTTGAAACAAAAGCAAACAAACTATGAACTCGCCAACTTTATGTTGATTTTTTTCGCATGTTCTTTCTCAGGTAACAGTTACAAGTATGGCACAGTTGGAATAGTGGAACCCATGGGGATTTGAGTAGTTAGCGGGCGTTCAGTTACTAGAAACCTTAGCCATCACGTCTGCTTCCGCTGTGCGATGAGGATGCCATTCAGATCACGCCCCGGCTCTGATGCGAAAGGATAACATGGGGGTGTGACAGTATTGCCCTTGGGGCTATGATTAAACATCCATTAGTGATGTATTGCCTTTGGGGCTATGATTAAACATCCATTTAGTGATGATTTACCGTGAGCAATATTATATTGCCAAATGACAACGACAGCTGTGGGTAATATAACCCCCTGTCCAAATTCTATGTCCATTAGTGACAGGCCTATGTGCCATATTTTATGTCCATTAGTGACAAGCCAATGTGCTATATTTTATGTCCATTAGTGATAGGCCTGTGTGCCATAAATTTTATGTCCTTCGTGACAAGCTTAAGAGCTAAATATAATTACGACAATGACAGTTGTGACATTACGATCCACTTCTAGTAATATATGGACTATGTCCAAATTTTAATTTGCCTTTGATGGTCCTATTAAGACCTAGGCCAAATATAGATATGTTAAGCCTAAGAGTTGTGATGTTATTCACACTAGTTTAGGCAATGGATTGTTATATCCAATGTTTAAAGCCAATATGTTTGATATACCATGGCTAAGTGAAGTTTTATTGGTGTATAGAACCAAAGCTCAAGAAATGGCTAACTCGGATGAGTCACAAAGTAGCCACAGGGATGTCAACTCTAACAGAGCCGAAGACAGAGATATTGATAATGATAATTTCAAGCTCGCATTGATGCAGCTGTTGAAAAGGCCATGGGAAAGGCCATAGAAAAGCTTAAAGAGTTGAGTGCTACTCGCTCTAGACCATTATCGATTACCCCATCCTCAGCTCATAAGGAGAGCTCCGTTCACTCTTCGAATGCAAAGAATGAACAAAAGAAAATAGATTTTGCTGAAAGGTCCTGTTCTGTTAAAGACGGATGTACCAATAAGTATTTCGTCTCCTGCAAGCCCCGAGACTTTAATGGGGAGAAAGGAGCTGTGGAAGCCTTAAAATGGCTGGATGAGACGGAGACAATCGTAGATATCAGCGGTTGTGCTGATAAGGATGTGGTCAAATATGTATCATTGTCCTTTAAGGGCAATGCCCTAATCTGGTGGAAAGCCATGATCCAGTCTACAGGTAAAGTACACCTGTATAATTTGGGATGGTCCAAGTTTGTGGACCTTGTTAAAGAAACTTACTGCCCACCTCATGAGGTGGAGAAATTAGAGACAAACTTTTTATCTCTTTCAATGAAAAACCTAGATTGTTGGAAGTATGTTTCCGATTTCAACTCCCTATCTAGGTTAGTTTCCTATCTGATCACTCCTGAAACCAAACGCATTGCGCGTTTTATCAATGGGTTAGCTCTTGAGATTAAGGGCACAGTAAAGGCTACACAGCATAGTACCTATAGGTCCGCTGTTGACCTGTCCCTATCCCTCACCCTTGATCTAGTGAGGCAAAAGTCAGTTAAGTCTGAAACTGACGGGAAAAGAAAGAGAGAAGATGACAACTCCCAAATGTTTTATAAGAAAAATAAAGGGAGGTTCAGGTTCAAAAGGAACCAAGACAAGTCGGCTGTGACGCCAACGTGCAAGACTTGCAACCGCAGGCACTGGGGATAGTATAATTATGGTCCACAACCAAACCCGGTGGTATCTGTAAGAAAAAGGGGCATAAGACCCTTGAATGCAAGGGTCTTAACGATGCCGTCTGCTATGTATGCAATGAAAATGGGCATATTAAAACTAACTGCCCAAAGAATCTTAATAGTAATAATGCGAAGCCTGGAGAGGCCAAGAAGGGGAATGCTCGTGCCTTTCAGATGACTGCAAGAGAGGCTGTTAATGACAATAAAGTCATAACAGGTACATTCCTCATTAATGATATTTATGCTAGAGTTCTTTTCGATTCGGGTGCAGATAGATCTTTTGTTAACTATAAGTTTAGTAAACTATTAAACTTGCCCATAAGAACTCTAGATAAAACTAATGAGATAGATCATGTTGATGGAAGTTTAGAATCGGTATCTTCCATTCTTGATGGATGTTTTATATCCATTAAGAATCATTCTATCCCTATTTATTTATTGCCAATGAAATTGGCGGGGTTCGATGTAGTTTTAGGCATGGATTGGTTATCTCATAACCAAGCCCGCATTAACTACGATAAGAAACTCACCGAATTTAAAACCCCATCCGGTGGAATGTTCACCATCCCTGGAGATTCACACTATGGATTGCCAGACAAGGTGTCGTTATTTAAGGCATCCAAGTGTTTAGGGAGAGGTTGTCTTATTTACATGGCACAAGTCACTATTAACGAGCCTAAGCCGAACATTGAAGACC
The DNA here is from genome assembly GCA_947069175.1 of Scalesia atractyloides. Classification (NCBI taxonomy): domain Eukaryota; kingdom Viridiplantae; phylum Streptophyta; class Magnoliopsida; order Asterales; family Asteraceae; genus Scalesia; species Scalesia atractyloides. Next base: position 37,407,455 of record CAMTDV010000116.1, read on the forward strand.
TCCCAGTTATTTTGGAGTATTCCGATGTCTATCCCGAAGAACTACCAGGCCTACCTCCAAACAGGCAAGTAGAATTTAGAATTGATATCTTGCCAGGATCAGCACCTGTTGCAAGAACTCCATATAGGCTAGCACCAATGGAAAAGAAGGAGTGAGGACACAATTAGATGAACTCTTAGAGAAAGGCTTTATACAACCTATTTCCTTACCTTGGGGAGCTCCTATCCTCTTTGTTAAGAAGAAAGACGGTTCAATGCGGATGTGTATTGACTACCGAGAGCTAAACAAAATAACAATCAAGAATCATTGGCCCAGGATCAATGATTTATTTGACCAACTTCAAGGGGCTAGTTACTTCTCCAAAATTGATCTAAGATCTAGATATCATCAGCTGAAGGTTAGGAGTGAGGATGTTCCTAAGAATGCCTTCAGGACCCGATATGGTCAATTTGAATTTCTAGTCATGCCTTTTGGGCTCACAAATGCACCTGCAGCATTCATGGACCTTATGAATAGAGTCTGCAAACCATATTTGGATAAGTTTGTCATTGTTTTCATAGACGACATACTTATCTACTCTCGTAATCAAGTTGATCACGAGAAACATCTTCGGTCCATCTTAGAATTGCTAAGACAAGAGAAGCTTTATGCCAAATTCTCAAAGTGTGAGTTTTGGCTTAGAGAAGTCCAGTTTCTTGGACATATGGTAAGTGAGCGTGGTATCCAAGTGGATCCCGCCAAAATTGAGGCCATAATGAATTGGGAAGTACCCAAAACCCCGTCAGAAATACGTGGCTTCTTAGGATTGGCTGGTTACTATAGAAGGTTCATTGAGAACTTTTCAAGGATTGCCACTCCTTTAACTACCCTGACCCGTAAAAATGTTAAATTTGTTTGGGGTCAAAAGCAACAAGAATCCTATGAGATTCTTAAACACAAGTTGAGCAATGCTCCTGTGTTATCTTTACCTGAGGGTATTGAAGAATTTGTAATCTATTGTGATGCCTCACACTGGCATGGGCTGTGTGCTAATGCAAAAAGACAAGGTAATTGGTTATGCATCACGACAGTTAAAAGTGCACGAACCAACGATTTGGAATTGGGTGTTGTTGTATTTGCACTAAAGCTATGGAGACATTATTTATATGGCACAAAGTATATTATATACACAGACCATAAGAGTCTCCAACACCTGTTCAATTAGAAGGAATTGAACATGCGACAACGCCGATGGATGGAAATGCTTAATGATTATGATTGTGAGATTCGCTACCATCCAGGCAAGGGAAATGTAGTTGCTGATGCCTTAAGTCGCAATGAACGGATTAAGCCTATAAGAATTAACGCCAAGAGCATTAAGCTCAGAAATAGCTTAAATGAGAAGCTATTAGATGCGCAAAAGCAAGCTCTATTAGATGCTAATGCTCCTAATGAAGGATTAAGGCAGAACTGTTGATCAGTTTACGCCTGGAAAGGATGGAATACTTAGATTTAATGATAGAATCTAGGTTCTAATTTTTGGAGAGCTTAGGGATCTAATCCTCCAAGAAGCACATAACACAAGATACTCAGTTCACCTGGGAGGTGACAAGATGTATCAAGATCTGAAAAAGAATTATTGGTGGAAGGTTTGAAGAAATCCATAGCCACCTCTGTAGCCAAATGTCTGATGTGTTCGCAAGTTAAGGACAAACATCAAAAGCCATCAGGACTTCTACAACAATTGGAAATTCCCACTTGGAAATGGGAACTATGGACTTGATTACCAAGTTACCTAAGACCAAACGTGGTAATGACACGATTTTGGTCATAGTGGATACGCTGACTAAGTCAGCACATTTCTTGCCAATTAAGGAAACATATAATTCAGACAAATTGGCTAAGTTGTATGTGGACAAGATTGTGTCCCTACACGGTGTGCCTGCATCTATTGTATCTGATAGAGATACTAGATACACATCTCACTTTTGTAAGAGTTTCCAACAATCTTTAGGCACAATATTAAATTTTAGTACGACTTACCATCCGCAGACTGATGGTCAAAGTGAGCGTACTATCCAAACATTGGAAGACATGCTTAGGGCATGTGTGATTGATTTAGGAGGAAGTTGGGATGATCACTTACCCCTAATAGAATTCTCCTACAATAATAGTTATCCTACGAGCATCAAGGCTGCTCCTGTTGAGGCCTTGTATGGGAGAAAATATAGAACACCCGTGTGTTGGGCAGAGGTTAGGGAAGCCCAACTATCAGGACCTGAGATTGTCCTGGAGACCACGGAAAAGATTGTGCAAATCTGTGATCGTCTCAAAATTGCCAGGGATAGGCAGAAGAGCTATGCTGACAAGAGGCGATTTGTGTCATAGCGGATAGGCTGACTAAGTCAGCACATTTCTTGCCAATTAAGGAAACATATAATTCAGACAAATTGGCTAAGTTGTATGTGGACAAGATTGTGTCCCTACACGGTGTGCCTGCATCTATTGTATCTGATAGAGATACTAGATACACATCTCACTTTTGAAGAGTTTCCAACAATCTTTAGGCACAAGATTAAATTTTAGTACGGCTTACCATCCGCAGACTGATGGTCAAAGTGAGCATACTATCCAAACATTGGAAGACATGCTTAGGGCATGTGTGATTGATTTAGGAGGAAGTTGGGATGACCACTTACCCCTAATAGAATTCTCCTACAATAATAGTTATCATATGAGCATCAAGGCTACTCCTTTTGAGGCCTTGTATGGGAGAAAATGTAAAACGCCCGTGTGTTGGGCAGAGGTTGGGGAAGCCCAACTATCAGGACCTGAGATTGTCCTGGAGACCACGGAAAAGATTGTGCAAATCCGTGATCGTCTCAAAACTACCAGGGATAGGTAGAAGAGCTATGCTGACAAGAGGCGTAAACCTCTTAAGTTCCAAGTAGGGGACAAAGTCATATTAAAAGTGTCACCCTTGAAAGGTGTGATGCGCTTTGGGAAGAAGGGCAAGTTAAGCCCAAGATATATCGGACCATTCGAGATAGTCGAATGTGTTGGCATTGTAGCTTATAAGCTCAGATTGCCAGAGGAGCTTAGTGGAATTCATGATGTGTTCCACATCTGTAATCTTAAGAAATGTCTAGCTGATGAATCCCTAGCAATGTCACATAAAGATGTGCAAATAGATGAAAACCTGAGGTTCGTTGAGAAACCAATTTTGATCGAAGATCGGCAGGTTAAGAAGCTCCGAAGGAAATTAATACCTATAATAAAGGTTAAATGGGATGCCCTTCGAGGTCCCGAGTATACATGGGAGGTTGAGTCCACCATGCGAAAAAAGTACCCCCATCTTATTGAATAAAATCTCGAGGTTGAGATTTCTTTTAAGGGGGTGAGGATGTAACACCCTGTAAAATTGTGTCCAATAATACAATGACACGTATCGTATTTTTATATTAAGTCTATTAAACACTAACAAGGACTAAAAGTGTCAACATGCTCAAACTTGCCTCTGAGTGACCGTTGTGTCAACATGCCCAGCCTCTGAGTGACATCAGAGTCAACACGCTTATAACGAGCCTCTGACTGATCTTTTACGAAGTCCTAACTCTCGTATGTTCCATTTGTTAGACGAGAGGGATTAAATCCGTAATTATGTGAAAGTTGGATGATGAAGGGATTAAAAGTGTCAACACCTTAATTTATACCTTTGAGTGACCTTTTAACGAACCGGGAGCTTGAAAATGTCCGGGCATAATCCCAAGTAAGCCAAACATTGGCTACGGAGGGCTAAAGATGCTAAAAAGGTGTTTTAGGAGGTTCTAGGAGGCTTTATAAGTTAAGGGGCTAAAAGTGTCAACTTTTGAAACCCAACATGGGGCGCGAGAGGCATGGCCCTGGCCTCTCGCGGGGCGCGAGAGGCCTGTGTCTGCAGAAAGTTTGCTTGGCCTCCACACAAGTTGCCAAAAAACCATTTTCTCGAAACCATGGCTTCCCAAACAGCTATGCCACGTTTTAGGACACTTGTAAGCTCCCTCTTACACCCCTTAGCACTTGGCATCACCTCCTTCAAGCTCTCCAACTATTAATAGGTGCAAAGGTTCAACCTTTGAACTTGCACCATTCTCATTTTCAACTCTATCTCCCTCCTCTAGAAGTTCCTAACTAAAAGGAGCATCCCACTTAGTTCGCTTGCACTCTAGGAACCTCTTGTAAGTGTTCCTTGCTCTTGCATTTTCGTTTACAGGCTCTTATAGCCAAAAGTCAAGCGTTATACGGAAAACACCTTGACTTTCGGTTAAGACCATTATGGTCTAGCCATTGTTCAAAACGAACATGGCTAAGTGATCGTAATAAGGTAGGTGTTAGTCCCTATAAAGGGCACCTCCTGAAGATCACGTTTGCTAGACCAATTGACGGGTCAAAGTTATGATATTAAAAAGTCAAACGAGCCATTTTTCGGAAAATTATAAATTTCTCTTATATATGTTATGAAACCTGTTTTGACACTTAAACAAGTTGGTAATAATTATTAGAACATGTAAGAACATGTTCGGCTCGTCAATTTCAGTTCTAGGGTCGGTTCGCAACCGAAAGTCGCAAAGTTTGACTTCTACTTTGACTTTCGATTCTGACCATATTTAGATTAGTTACCTACTGATCTAAAGTTGCATTATGATTGTAATATAATGTAGCATAACCCTCTGAGGTTATATTACATGATCATAATCAGAATCCGAGTTTATGCGCAAGTTCCGTAATTAAGCCATTTTTGACTAAAATGCCCTTTTTGCATAAAACAATAATGAACTTGAAAATAAGTTTCCTACTGATGTAATATTATAAGTAGGATTATTTGGAATGTTAAATCAGATTATAAACTGAGTTTACAAGCAGGTCCTTGAATTATGTCAATAAATGACGATTTAGCCCTTATGACTCATAAAATGGTTTTAACCAAATCTTTTCAAGGTAAATCCTTTACCTACTGATATGTTATATTAAATAACGTATCTAAGACATTTTAATCTGACCTTAACATCAGATCAACCTTATCATTTTAAACTCAAAGTCCAGAATGTTAATTGTTTACCCATTTATACAAGTCAAAACACTTGTTGGGTTTAAACTACATTCTATCCGATCATCGTTTAATCAAGCATTATACATTTTGATCCTGTACACTACTTAGTCTAAGTCTATGACTTAAATAAGACTGTTAGTATTTAATTGGTTAGCTTATGCCATAATCCAGGCTAGTACCTTCCGGTAAATGCTATCTACACTTAGATCATTTTGGATACGACTGAGATATTAAATCTTGCATTTTGTTAGGTCCTAGAACTGTGAGACTGAAGCATCAAATATATGTAACAGTCTATGGTAGTTAACTGGGTTAGTTTGTATTAGTTTTGGACCTTTAAAGGTCATTTGGGCATGTCATAGGCCATGTGGGTCAGGCAAGCCCATAGGCAAGCCCATTAGGGTTATGCCTTACCCTAGGTATATAAGTTTAGCTTATTCATTTCTAGGGTTAAGCTTTTGGGATTTCTCTAGAGAGAGCCTCCATCTTGTACCAGTTGGTTTTGCTTATTCAAGTAATAGAATCGTGTGCAAGGTGTTAAAGTGAATTCGTTCTTGTTCTTCGTTGTTCGGTTTTCTTGAAGATCATCAAATTTGGATTCCGCCCATCCTTTGTGATTGTGTGATATCAGTGTTAGATCCGGTTTGACGGGACTTACAAAGTGGTATCAGAGCATGTTGAACCTGTTTTCTAGGCTCAGATCTGATATTACAAGATTCTGTTCCGTTTTCTGCTGAAGAACACGGAGAACACGAAGAACACGAAGAAGATTTCGGATCAACATTCAAGGATTTCGGATTTTCTGGTTGTATTTCGGATTTAAATCTGCTGCATTTCGGATAAAAATCTTGAATTTCTGTTAGATTTCGGATAAATCTTCAAGCATTTCGGATTTTCTTCAAGAATTTCGGATAAATCTTCAAGCATTTCGGATTTTCTTCAAGGATTTCGGATAAATCTTCAAGGATTTCGGATAATCTTTAAAGATTCTGGATTCGTAACTGTTCCGAATTCGGATAGACTTTCATTCCGGATTACTGTTCCGGATTCTCATTGTCGCTGTGTAGCTGATAGCATTCTGGATTACTGTTCCGGATTACTATTCTGGATTGTCACTGTTGCTTTGTGTCAGATAGCATTCCGGATTACTGTTCCGGATTTTCATTCCAGACTGAAACAGTGCATCTCAGATTCCATCTCGGATACTGTTCTGAATCACCGTCTCGGATTAGTGTCTCAGATCACTGATTTTGGAATCCATCTCGGATTGTTAATCCGATCTGTTCCGAATTTGGTACTGTTCCGAGTTGCACCCAAAAAGGTGGAAAGTTAACCAGCTGACGTAACCGAAGTTAAACATTTTCGGACATAGAATTTGATCCATAAATAATCTTGACAAACCGGTTGCACATCTAGACTCTTGTGATTTTAGGGCAAAAAAATCACCATCGAACATTATATATCATTGGAATCGTATCGTCGAGACGAGTCTAACGGTACATTTTGGTAAAAACAGTTTTCGGACACTTTTATCGTGTTTACCGGTCCGGTTTCGATTATCCGAAGATGTTTGCAGCCCAAACTCAGCATTCGAGCCTGCAGGATGAAGTGAAGGAAAAGCTGAATGAGGTTATCGGAGATTACAATGTTGATCCGGTTGCTGACTATGTGATGCGTTTGCTTGACCGTGGAAGGCAAAAAGAGGGTGTAAGGCAAAAAGACTCTTTTGTATCTTGGTTATGGGATCGGTTATAATCAAGCCAAGATCTCCAAGATCGATATGCAAAATCAAATGAGTCTAATCATGAAGAAGTGTCTGAGCAGAAACATCATCCACAGCAAGCAAGCATCAGTAGTCCAGCACCCCAAACTCGACCTCAAGCCTAAACTAACGCTGACAAATCTTGCTAGTCCATTGACACAGTCAACTATCTTTTGTGCACTGAACCTTGCAGGAATAGGGTTGCTCAACTCCGGGCTCTTAATTCCAACATAACCGATGAATACAACAATGCAATGGCACAGTGCATCAGCCTTCGAGAAAGCAACAAGTTACTCAAAGAAAAGGTTGAAGCACAAAAGAAAGATATAGTTCAGCTCCATCTGGACGTAAATCAACGGAAATGTTGGGTCCATGATTACAAAACCAGATTAGAATAAAAAACCATGGAATCCGACTTGGTAAGAGTTGAGCTGGGACTTCTTACTGGAAAATATCAACAAAATGAAGTTAATATAAAGAAGTTTGATACATCCAGCAAGCTTGTTCAAGACGTGTGCAATGTGCAGCTGGCATATAAAGGGAACAAAGGGAAGGGTTTGGGATTCAATTAGGTTGCCCCACCGTATAATCACAACTACACAACAATGCCTGAAACCAATGAAGATATTGAAAAAGAACAGCATATGGTGTACGGCAAACCAAGTGATTATACTCCAGACGCACGGGAACCATCTGGTGCTGTTGACTCTTCTAATGATTCTGCTGATGAAGACAGAGCTGAAGTGAACAAGGTTCCATGTGCGCAAACTGAACAATCTGAACCTTCTGCTTCTGATGAAAAGGTTCAGAGCAAGCTAAAAGAGCAGAAAAGAGCAAATCGGAGACGAAGAAAGCAGAAGTCCAACCGTCAAGGACAATCTCGCTCTCCTAAATCATCAATGGCTAGCAATAGCCTCAAAAGGCTAATGTTGTGAAAAATGCTTTTGTTAAGCCGGTCATTAATGGCAAATGTGAAAAATATGCTTTTGACCGTGCTAGCAAAGCTTTTGGAAAGGTTGGGGAGATTTCTGAAAAGGATTTGCAGTCTAAACAAAATAAGAAAAATCAAAAGAAATCTTCACAACAGAAGAAGGTCCTTGCAAACGACAAGTACAAACATCCAAATTCATCTTCGTCTGCAAGAAATGTGCAAGGAAATCGCGTACAGAAGGGATCAGTTCATCCTTCAAGGCCTGCACGAGCAAATCAAGCTGATCAGAATGCTTTACTAGTGAATAGACAAACATGCTTCAATTGCGGCATTCCTGGTCACATTGCTCGAAACTGTACACATGGTCCCCATGTTCCGTGTCATGCTAAAAATCAGAAGGTTACACCAAAGAATAACAATCATTCCAAGACGATGAAGGTATCATCACCTAAGGCAATGAAGAATGTGAATTCCAAGGTTAAACCATCTGATGGGGATTGGAATGTTGTCAAAAACAAATGCAAGGTTGTTCAGAAACAAAAATCTTTTTCTAAAATGACTAAACCTGAAACAGCCAAAGTTGCTCAATCAAGGGCAACAACCGCGTTTGTTAAAAGACAACAGATTTGGAAACCCAAATCCAAGGTGACAGCAACATCACCAATCTTTGAAACAAAAGGGGATTTGTGTCTTAAAGAAGTGTCTTATTTTGATGCTTTAGGGAAATCCAGGACCACGATGGCCTGGGTCCCACTGTCTTACTAATCCCTTTAGTTTCTCAGGAACAGCCAAGGAGGAGCTGTTGACAATCTTTGGAATGTTGGTAGCGGTTGATCCAAGGACATGAAGGATAACATCTCACTGTTGCAAAAAGGTTCAAATTTTTACGATTGTGATGTTTCCTTTGGAGGATATGAGGTAAGAAAAGATCAGCAAAAAGGTACAAATTTAAATTTCGCGCTTCAATTTTGAAATTGATTAATTTTTAATCTAATGACGGAACGGTTAAGCAAAAACAACAAAAATATTTTCCTTTTCCTTTCGTTTAAAACTTTGTGCATATGCTTTCTTTGTTAGGTAATTTGTGCATAAAGTATGATGCACAAATTTAGGGGAAGAGGGCGATATATGTATATATGTATAGTTTGAGGGGGAGAAAATTAGAAAAATACAAAAACTTTATTTGAAAAACAGAAAAATACAAAAATAAAAAGTCATGGGAAATGAAATGAATATTCGTGATAAAGGGCGTGACTGACACATGTAAGGTGTTGTAGCTGAAAAGACTAGGATCCAATGTGATATATCGGTAGGCTTACGCTCAAAGTGATTAAAAGATACTAAGTGATATAAACATAATGAACTATGTATCTTGTGGGTAACATACCATCGGCACATGATTTTATGGTCTTAAATCTTGCGTTGATAGATAGCCAACATCTGAGGTTTCGGGTCTTTATGCTGTTGAGTCATTCGGGGATATCTTGGCTGCCCTTCTGTTGCATCCAGATTATATGCAGACCTAGGCACAGTCAAGATATCTTTGCAAAAGAGCCAAAATAGAAAGGCCAAAACCTTAAAAGAAAGGAAATCTCATCATGAGAAATTTCCATGCTCTTGAAAAGTCAAACATACCAAATAAGGTATTTGCCTAACCCTCGTCAGAAACTATTGGTCACTCTGCTGTACGGTACTGACCTGTTCACCAATAGTCTGACGTTGTAAAAGATAAAGGATGATCTCAGTATACTCACCTGCTACGATGAACTGTTGAGCTTACCTTGATTGCAGGGGTATGTTATGGTATGGGACACACGGGTATTATAGTATAATACTACCTTAAGCATATCACGAAGTTGAAAAATGAAAGTTGAGCGTTTAAGTTTAAGTGGACAAACATATTGGCAACTACTTAGACCAGTCTGAATAAGTTCGTACTGAAAAGTGTTCCTTGGTCCGCCTGAAAAAGATTTTGATCCCATTGCAATTGTAGAGTTGTAACTATTGAGTTAGTGTCTTTGTTTATTTGTGTTTCTATTTATATTCTTATGTTTTAAAAATTAAAAAATTAAAAAAAATTGGAAATTCAAAAATCCAAAAATAAAGTGCTTTATTTGTTTTATTAAAAATTATTAACCGTTCTTGAAGATTTGGCTAATCATCAAAGGATGAAAGAAATTTTAATTTTGATCAGGGTACAAGTACTTGGATGTACCAGGTGTTCGTGTGGTATTCTCCCTATTATATAAAATGTTTCCTTATAAATTTCTTAGAATTGTGCAGATCTTGAGTTAGATCAAGAAACATGGGTTGCTGAAATTGAGATGCTGTTAGTTGCCGACAAAGCATGAAGCATCGCAATAGCAAAGTGTACCTGAGTCAGAAGAACTAGATTCCAGTCATCATCTGACAGTGATAGTGCATTTGAAGAAGTACCTGAGAATCCGCTTGCTTGAAAGAGAAAGATTGAAGAAGAAAAGAGCTGCTGAGACTCCTCCTTTCGCATTCTTTTTGATAAAGATGTTTCAAGCAAAGCTGATCAAGATCCTAATATGAAGCTAACCATAAGAGCAGAAGAAACAGACCCGGTGCTGAGAGTTCGTTGAAGAGTGAGGTCCTAAAAGTATGAGACTGACTTCCACAACACTTGCAGCATAGCGAAAACCATAGACTCCGTCGAGGACGTTGCTGAATTGATACTATGAAGACAATTTGATGCATCAGTCTAGGGGGAGATTGTTAGGTCCTAGAATTGTGAGACTGAAGCATCAAATATATGTAACGGACTATGGTAGTTAACTGGGTTAGTTTGTATTAGTTTTGGACCTTTAAAGGTCATTTGGGCATGTCATAGGCCATGTGGGCCAGGCAAGCCCATTAGGGTTATGCCTTACCCTAGGTATATAAGCTTAGCTTATTCATTTCTAGGGTTAAGCTTTTGGTATTTCTCTAGAGAGAGCCTCCATCTTGTACCAAACGATTTTGCTTATTCAAGTAATAGAATCGTGTGCATGGTGTTAAACTGAATTCGTTCTTGTTCTTCGTTATTTCGGTTTTCTTGAAGATCATCAAGTTTGGATTCCGCCCATCCTTGGTGATTGTGTGAGATCAGTGTTAGATCCGGTTCTGATGAAAAGGTTCAGAGTCTCCATCCTTGGACTTCTGCTTTCTTCATCTCCGATATTCTCTTTTCTTGTAAGTCTCGTTAAATCGGATATAACACTGATATCACACATTTTTAAATCAAGGCTAGCTCAGGTAAATACTCTTGACTTATTTTCCATATACGGGCTTGGGATATGGTAAATTATTACCGCTTGGTCAGAAATGGGATCATCGAATGCCGGATTGTGGCTAGTAAATCCGCATATTCTGTTTTAATCAGTTTTATTGATAACTTAAACATCGGGGGTTAAATTACCGTGTCCTATGATATCCTCGGCTCATTACATTAGATAATGGCCACGACCTTAGTGCGGGGTGTTGGCATACACCTGACAGACGCTCAAATGCAAATTACCTAAGACGTTGGGGATAACTCCTCTGTGAGTTCTAAGTGGCGTGTATTTAATCATGTCTCGGTCTCTGTACTGGGCCCTGTATGTATGGACAAACATGTGAATCTGTTAACAAGGTTACAAAGTAACTTTCCCAAGTTATAAAAGATTTGTATCCTGTGCACTTAAATCTAATTTCTAAAATATTTTCAAAATGAGTCAGATGGGTGTATTTACCAGCGAAAGCAGACTTTTTTCAAAAAGATTAAGCTTGCAGGTACAATACGAAATAGGCCAGAAGCTGCTCGGTAGTGAAATAAGAGGATCTTGCAAATACTTAGATCTGCTCTAAAGTCTGTTTTATATTCTTTCATTGTACATTTTATGATCCGCCTGTGGATCTTCTATTACGAGCCTATATAAATTTTGTATATTGAACATTTGGTTTGTAATAGTAATTTTACTCCAAGACTTCCGCTGTGCCGTGTTTAATTGACTATGATGTTATCAACTGATGTCACGATACTCCCCACCCAGGCCTACCGGTGTATGGATTTGGGTTGGAAATCCGGGGTGTGGCAACTGAATGTGCTCCTAAATGCAATTATAAACGGTTGTTGCTGCAAGAACCATTGGGAGTTCACAATGCAGCTGAAGCAATACATAGAATTAATCGTCCTCATAAAGGAAAAACTGTTACACCTATACCAAATATCGAAAACAATCCACCCTATTTATCCACACTTCTTTCTGCATGTGTTTCAGAAGTTCCTATACAAAGCAGTCAACGTGCTCCTAGACACAATTATAAACGGTTGTACCAGAAACAAGCAATTGTAGTTGATAATGCAGCTTAAACAATACATACCACTAATCGTCTTCATAAAGGAAAACTGTTACACCTATACAAAATATCGAAAACAGTCCGCCCTATTTATCCACACCTCTTCCTTCATGCCGTTCTACTATTTTAAATGGTACTGCTTATGAATCAAGTCCTTTACCACCCAACTTTAATCAAGTCCCTTACCACCCAACTTTAACTTACATCAGGCTCCTTTAAGTCCTTCAACATCTTTGCAATGGTATTCGTTATCACCTACTTTAACAACTCTGGGTCCTTGCTCTAAAAAAGATACTTTTGTTAATTTTTTAATCGTCAATAACCTTTTCTGTATTTCAATAAAACATATGATTTCTATGAAATCCAGCATTCGACACATCCAAGTTATTTGCTACAAATCTTCAATCCAATCCGTTATCACCAAGCTTAATAACTACTGGAGTTGCTCTAGAAATATATTTATTACCAATATTATTATTTAAAAAGACAAGAAACTTATAATTTCTAAGAAAAATGCAGCATATGACACACAAAGTTCTTCGGTTGCTACTTTCGTACGTTCAATTGGAGCTACAAAGGATAAAAAGACATGTGTTACTAAGTGTACTACCATTTCCTCCAAAAGACTGGTATTATCATTTAGATATATAAAACTTTATTGTTTTTTCTATTATAGTTGTTCATGTCAATGCAAGCTTACATAATACACACCAACACCGTATCAATTTCCATGTTCCACAAACATTATTTGATAATGGTTTACCTACACCAATAAAGCCAAACATAGAGCTAGAAGATTTAATACAAATTAGATACCTAAATTTGATCTTGATTCCAACGAAACAAAATGTTTAAATGCCATTCAATCTTTTTTTAGCATATCAAAGAATAAGAAATCTATCAATTTTATTAGCATATCCATTAATCTAATTTATAATAACATATTTTTTATGTCAAGATGTAATTCTTTTTATTGATATTTATTTTTTTCTGGTTTAACGGTTATATTGATCATGGAGATCCTATAAATAAATGTCATAGTTATGGAGCTTTGTTATGGGATGAAGAAAGAAGACGTGGAAATTGTGATTGTAGTAAGACAAGTGGTTCCCTTTGTTGTAATAGTGGCAATGTTGTGCTTCCTAAAACAAAAGATCCTTCGAATCTTTTGTACAACTTATATCGCAATAGACATCCAAAGAGTGACCAATTCATTAATAACATTAGAGCTATAATATGATGTTTGCATTCACTTCAATGGCAAGGAAGGTCGATTCAACTGTTAACAGGGGACGAGGTCCAAATGTATATAAAATTAAAGGGAAAAATTGTCACCTGTTACGTGGTTTGATGCCAACACAAGGTGATCGTCCTAAATTTTGTAAGCTCTATATTTACGACACAGAGAATGAATTTATTAAGAGAGCAAACGCTATTAGGTACTAGTACTCATCATAATTATTTTCTTTTCTTTTGTATTAACAATAAATATATCTCTGTAATCATTATTTGTTTTCATTTTTTTTTCAATTATTACATTTCTACCTATTATTATTCACAGTTCACGACATGCAGGAAACATTGAAAAAAAATACTTTGGATGCTGAGATAATTAACAATCTTAAGGATGTTTTGGATCATTCCAATCCATTGGTACAAAATTATCGTATCACAAGAGATCGTTTAAATGAAACCAGTGAAAAGAATGTACACATCAACTTACCGGAAGAAGACTAACAGATGGAAGAACACATAACCTTCCAACTGCTTTTGAAGTTGCTGCCATTGTAGTCGGTGACATCGATAATTTTTTTGATAAAAGGGACATTGTTGTAGAGACTCAAACTGACCAATTAAAACGCATCTCTGAACTTCACCCTTCATATCTTTCACTTCAATATCCACTTATTTTCCCAACAGTAGAAGATGGTTACAGAACCGGTATAAAACATGGAATCTTGAAAGATGATGCTGAGGATTCTAGAATTGATCTTACTATGAGAGAATTCTTTGCTTACAAGATTCAAGATAGAGATGAAGTTTTTTCACTATTGCTAAATGTAAGGAGACTTTTCCAACAATTCTTGGTGGATGCATACACTATGGTGGAATAAGAAAGATTATTCTTTATTCGCAGGCAGCAGATAAAACTCTGTTGTGATTCTTATAAAAATATCTCAGCTTCAATTGCTTCAGGTAACACAAATGCATCAAATATTAGTCAAAGAGTTATATTACCATCTTCATTTACTAGTGGTGCAAGGTATATGATGCAGAAGTACTTGGATGCCATGGTTCTATGTAAAACATTTGGATATCCAGATTTGTTTGTAACAATAACATGTAATCCAAATTGGCTTGAGATTGTTCGATGTTTAAAAGTAAAGAACCTTAAAGCCGAAGACAGACCGCATCTTTTATGTAGATTGTTTAAAATAAAGCTGGATGAGATCATTAAAGATTAAAAAAACAAAGTGTTTGGAGAAGTCTAATCAGGTAATTTAATTTTTATTATTAAATTATTTAACAATCTGACATTTGCAACCCGTTGTCATTATTCTTATTTTTAATGTTATTTTAAATTATTGCAGTTGTCTATACAGTCGAATTTCAAAAGTGTGGCTTCCCTCATGTTCATATATGTCTTTTCTTGGAGTCTTCTTATAAGTTTCCTTGCTCAGAATATGTTGATCGAGTAATATGTGCTGAGATTCCTGACAAAGTTGTTGAGCCTGACTTGTATGAACTTGTGAAAGAATTCATGATCCATGTGGCCTCGATAATCCAAGTTGCCCATGTATGATTGACAGTAGATGTTCCAAAAGGTTCCCTAAACAATTTGCAGATCGTACTTCTGTTAATAATGAAGGCTATCCAATTTACAGGAGAAAAGATACTTCACATCTTGTTGTTAAAAGTGGAATTCAATTGAACAATGGATATGTTGTTCCTTATAATGCTTTTCTTCTTAGAAAGTATTAGGCACATATTAATGTCGAATGGTGCAACCAGTCTAGTGCTATCAAGTATTTGTTTAAGTATATCAACAAGGTTCCTGATAGAGTTACTATTGCTGTAAATAAGGACACTTCAGCTAAGCCAAATGTTAATGATCAAAATGAGCAGTATAATGTTGACGAGATTCAACAATTTAATAATTGTAGATATATATCTACATGTGAGGCCGCATGGGGGCTTTTTAAATATGATATACGCTATAGGATTCCTGCTATCGAACGATTACCATTTCGTCTTCAAATGAACAATGTGTTACTTACGAAGATGATTATGATTTATGTGAGGTTATTAACAAGCCTTCGGTTGCTACATCCATGTTTTTGGGTTGGACAGAACGCAACAAAAAAGATCCATACGCAAGGACATTAACCTATGTCTAATTCGCAATGTATTATGTTTGGAGCTCAAAAGACAAACAATGGGCAGCTAGACAAAAACGTGGATCTATTGGAAGAATTGATTATGTCGCTCCATCTCTTGGAGAACGTTATTATCTCAGGATTCTTTTAAACAAAGTTATAGGGCCAACTTCATTTGAAGATATTTGTACCGTCAATGGTCAATTGTACGCTTCTTATGAGGAGACATGTTTTGCTTAAGGACTATTGGATGATGACAACGAGTATGTTTCCTGTATTAAAGAAGCCAATGCATGGGCATCTGGTAGATATGTTCGTTCGCTTTTTGTTATATTGTTGTCTAACAGTTTATCCAAACCTGCATCTGTATTGGTCTCAAACATGGCAGGATATGTCAGATGACATTCTTCATACACAAAGGATTCATACTAAAAAGCCAGGTTATTTATAATCTTTTTATCTATATGTCACACTTACTAATTTTAATATATCATTTTCCTTTACAAGCTTTATCATGTTTAATAAAATGTTTATATTTTTGCAGAGTTAACTCTCCAACCAGAAGAGTTTCAGAATCATGCATTAGCTGATATAGAGTGGCTACTTAGAAACAATAGCAGCACATTGGCCAATTTTGTCGACATGCCTTCTCTTGATGAACGATATGTGCTTACTTCATCCAATATGTTGATCCACCAGGAACTTTTATATAACAAAGATTTGTTACAAGTCGAGCATAGCAATCTTCTGAACAGTCTCACAAGTGAACAAAGATGTGTTTATCAAACTGTCATGGCTACTGTTGATCATCAATGTGGAGGTATGTTTTTTTGTTTATTGATATGGTGGTACTGGTAAGAAGTTTATTTGGAAAACATTATTTGCTACATTGCGTTCTAAAGGTAATATTGTATTAAATGTTGCTTCGTCTAGTATTGCATCTCTTTTGTTAACTGGTGTTAGAACAGCTCACTCGAGATTTATCATTCCTATTAATGTTAACGAGGATTCAGTCTGTTCTATTCAACCTAACGGTTATTTGGCACAATTATTGAGGATGACAAAACTTATCATTTGGGATGAAGCACCAATGACTCATAGGCATTGTTTTGAGGCTCTAGATAGAACGTTGCGAGATATTCTTCGTTTAAATGATGCATCCAATGAAGACAAGCTATTTGGAGGAATGGTTAGGGTTTTTGGAGGTGACTTCAGACAGATACTTCCCATCATTCCCAAAGGAAGTAGACATGAAATAGTGAATGCCTCCCTCAACTCCTATCAGCTTTGGAATCATTGTCAAGTCCTTAAGCTTCATGTTAATATGAGATTGCAAGTTGGATCAGCATGTGATAAAAAATGAAATCAAAGAGTTTGTAGATTGGATATTAAAGACTAGAGATGGTAAAATCGAAGAACCAAATGATGGAGATGGCATTATTGATATTCTTGAAGACTTGCTTATTAGTGACAAAGTTGATCCAATTAGTACTCTTATATCATTCACATATCCGAATATTTCAAGAAATGTTTCTAATCCTGCTTATTTTCGAGAAAGAGTTATTCTTTGGCCGACATATGAAGTTGTTGATACAATTAATGAAAGATTGTTGTCAATGATTCAAGGAACTGAAACCGTTTATCTTAGTTCTGATGACATTTTAGAGTATGAAGATGTCTAAGGAATGAATTATGCTTTATGGTGTCCTGAAGTACTTAACAGCCTCAAACTATCTGGTTTACCAAACCATAAGCTAATACTGAAAGAGAATGATCTGGTCATGTTGCTCCTAAATATTGATTAACCAATGGCTTGTGCAATGGTACTCGATTGCAGATTGTGATACTTGGTAAGAATCTCATCGAAGCTAAGATAATGACTGGTACCGATATAGGAAACCACATATTCATTCCTACGATACGATTAACTCCTTCGAACAAGAGGATACCGTTCAAGATAAATAGAAAGCAGTTTGCTTTGCCATGACTATTAATAAAAGTCAAGGTCAGTCACTATCACATGTTGGTTTGTACTTGCCACATCCTATTTTCACTCATGGACAATTATATGTTTTTGTTTCAAGCGTATAGGGTAAAGAAGGATTGAAGATATTGATATGAGATAAAGACAACAAGATTAGCAGTACTTCAAGTAATGTTGTTTACAAGGAAGTTCTTCAAAATTTGTAAAAACCAAGAATGTTTCCTGTACTTTTGGATTTTTTTCTTTATCTTTATCAATATTTTTATTTTTCGTTTTATTGCCTTCTAATATGACTTCCTAACTATATTGCTAAGTTTATCAGTTTTTTTATGAACTTAAAATTATTATCTTTAACACTATCTTCATCAAGTTTTATAATCAAAATATTTATATATTGTGCTAGCTGAATATACTATAGATAATAGTTTTATCTAACACAGCACAAGACAATCAATATAGATATTTCAGTTATATATTTTAAACATCCCAAAACCAAAATTACGATAACATCGTAATGGGATGTGATTGTTAAAGTACTACATGCAGTTAGTTCGGAAGAGGAAATTTGTCCATCAAAGATACCAATAAAAACATAAACCATTAAACCCTAAAAAGATGTTCAGAAACCATATCAACAAACTTCAAAGTGTACTTTATCACCTTGCACACTTTTTTCTTCAACCATTTGAAACCTCAACACTTTGTCCGTAGACATCCCCGCTTCATCCATTAGTGGCTGCCAGTTTGAATACATTATTAGATGGGTGTCATCATAAGCTTTTCTTGGATCTCTCCTTACACGCAGCGCTATCCGAAACTTCACATAACCAAATGATTACACAGTACTACAGTACAGTACAGTACTTATCTAGTTGGTGTTCTCGAACAAACTTCTTCGGTGTCATCTGTAAAAGTAAATTCTCAGTTTTGTTATTCATTCTCCATAACAGATAAATCCAACATTATTAGGAAAATAAAGTATATTAAAAGTAGACATGTAAATACCATGCTGTGTGTCTTCATGACATGGTATTCAAATTGTTTCTGGTAGCTTGGATGTCTTTTGATGTGTCGGTGGTTACTACGGCTGCAGTGATGTGCAGTGGCCATGTGAAGCCCAATACCATCTTTGTTAAAAATATGGACATTGAAGTTAAAGTGGTCTTCAGGAGTATTTTACATCCATTGAAATAACAATTGGCAACCCTTCTCAATGTCATTTTCAAAGCAAAAAGTGGTCCATTCTGACCCCATAAAATGAGTAGACATTCCTTTTTCATTATAAGGAGGGAAAACATAACGCACATCAACTTTACAACTCTACTTTGGTCCCTGTACATTTGGAACCAAGTTATCAATTTTTAACCGCATCTCTGACAACAACCACAACAAATCATGCGATGAATCTTATAATTTTCATACATTTCAGAAATGTGATATTAGACTTTATACAAAATACAAAATATAAATTAGAAGTTTCTCTTCCAGAAAATAGAGACTGGCAATATATAAAAACAAGGTAGCAATTTTTAACCTGCTTATTGTACGTTTCTTCTTCAGCCTGTACCAAGAAACCATGAACATAATCTCTTCCCGAGCCATCCTTTCTAACTTCCAAAACCTCATTGCTCAAAACAGTTATCTCAAATTTTACTTGTTTTAATCTTTTTTAAACACAACTTCTCTATATTCTTATGTTTGTAAGATTCAACAAACCGAATCCATTCTAGCTTGTTTATGGTTTTACTTCTACTACCCATGCTTTGTACTGTAACCTTATACTAAAACCCCATATAATCAACAAACTTTATTACTTCACACTCTCTTTGTAATTTACTTAATATATTTGGAAGTACCTATGTATACAATACATTACTGACATTTAAGTCTATTTTTTCACTATAAACACTCTTTTTAGCATACAATTGTAATTTGAGTTAAGTTGTTCTAAGAATGTAGCTTACCAATCCCTCTCTTAGCTTTGTGAATACAGTGACATTGATAAGTATCATAAAATCCATCTTAAAGTAAAAAAAACAATAAAATCAAATACTTGAGCATAAAATCAATTGTATCTGAAAAGCATGATTTATAAGCCCTAAAAAAATATCTAACACTCTGTAGGACCAAAGTTATATGTTGTCTACTTCAACTTGGTCCCTACAACCAACAATATGACACTAAACTTTTCAAAGATCCAGGTTGGTCCCAACTTCAAACTTCTTTTTTTTTCCAACAACCAACACTATATTCGCTGACAAATCAGATCTATGAATACTATAAACCGATTGCAGAAGTTTTACCAAAAACAATTTATTTTACCAAAATTAAGTTTGATACAAGTAATATATCAATACTACATCTCATTTCATACAATAATTCTTAAACCAATAGGAAAATATACAACCAAATATTTATGAAACAACATTATGTCAGATTCTGATTTAAACGGAGTACATCAAAATCTAACAAACAAGTTCATAAGAATCTTATTATGAAACAAACAAAACAAGTTCATATAACTTTCTCTATTTAACATCACCATATATGATTTATATGGAATTAATCGAAATCATGAAAACAAAACGAACATGTAAAACCATACCTGTAAGATACAGAAGAAAGCAAAAAATAAAAAAACCTGATCGAAACCTTGAAACTTTTGATCGCCAAAGCTGGAGAAGAAATCGAACAGTCGCTGGAGAAGGAGAAATGTAGAAGAAACTTGTATTCGAATTGTTAAAAGTTTTTGTTAAGTATTGTAATTTAATTATTTATTTATTTGGTTTATAATAATCTTTAATATCGGGATTGTTAAAACTGATTTTTAAATATGTAATTTTTTATTTGCTTTATAATAAACAATTAATACTTAACATTTTATTATTTAATAGTAAATTTATATGTTTTGTTTACAATTAACCAATTAATAGATAAGATTTTTTTAAACAAATAGTTTTTAATAGATGTATAGATAACATATTTTTATAATTTTGGTTGTATTATATGTTCAATTAGTAAAGGTAAAATAACTAACAAAAAATAAAACTTTCTAACTTTTAAACAAAATGTACTGATAATTACAATTAATCCGTAATTATTTTGTATTTTTATCCATTAATGATTATTGTTGTAATGTTGTGAGCAAATTCATAATGTTCTGCATATTGCATTCTGTATTTTTATAGATCAATCAATAAAACTTATAGCATTATGTACGTACGATTCATTTGATGGAAACATGAATCTCATTGTCTAAAACAAACCCGTGTATTACACGGGTCATAAGCTAGTTTTATATAAAACAAATTTACAAAGTGAAACTACGGTACATGAAGACTGTATAGGCACATAAACACTATATCTTGCAACAATACTTACAAATGTTTATCTTATTCTCAGGGTTCTCTACAGTTATGTACTAAGCGTGTATCACACATATAAAAAGATAAATTTACAATCATTCATGTATGGATCACTACCCCTCAGTTGCTCCTAATCAGAAGACAGTCGCCCAGCGAGCGGCTATATTTGATCATTTGATGTATAGCGTCTAACCCTCCTAAAAAGTTAAAAACCAATTCTTTTCTCACCCTTAACACAAACCAAAACATAGAATAGAATATAACACAGAGAGTTTTTCTTCACCTTCGATGCCCCGATCCGATGCAATGTTGCATGCCATCTGATTCACCTCCACCCTAGCTGTTAAATCCTAGGCACACCATGTATAAACTGCATCCATACCTCTATCAAGTGTACAATTTACGACTTGCAAAAATTTTTAGCAAAGGGCTCTCAATCTCCTAAAAAAGAATACAAAAGATTAACAGGAAGAAAGAAGATAGACATCATTTTAAAGAAGATTAACAAAAGATTACAGCATGAAAGAAATACAACATCAATAAATTGCAAGTTATTGTTGTGTGATTACCTGTTCACCGGAATCTTCACCTACGCGTTCACCGAAACCTCATCGGACTTTAGATCAACATTAGTCGTCAGATTACGGTTCAGGACAACCGATCTAACCAAATAGCGAACATATAGTATAGTATACTTCAACAATAGCGAACATTTAGTCGTCAGATTACGCTTGATGGGACTGGTACTATACTATAGATCAACATTAGTCGTCGTATTTAAGTCGTCTACAAAGGTATCTACCTAGTCATGTGGCAGTGCAAAAAGCAGACTTGTGTAGCTACGTCAACCTGTGAGGCTAAGTATATTTCAACTTCTAGTTGCTACTCTCAGGTTCTATGGATCCAACAGCAAATGGGTGACTACGGTTTTGAATTTCTAACTACTCCTATTTTTGTTGATAACGAAGCTGCTTTACAGATCACTCGTCATCCTGTACAGCACTAAAAAACCAAACACATTGAGATTAAGTATCATTTCATACGAGATTGTTATGAAAAGAAACTTATCAATGTTGTTAAAATCCACACTGATCACCAACGTGCCGACCTGTTTACAAAAGCTTTTGATAAATCTCTTTTTGATTATCTACTTTTGGTCAATGGCATCAAGGTGAAACCCGAGTAAATCATCCTTGGCTAATCATTTTTCGTAAATATTTTCTTAAAATCTAAAACAACAAAAAGATTTTCTATTTTCTCTTAGTTTTATATTTTAGGGGAAAAATTTTAAGAAAAATACAAAAACATGAGAAAATTAAAAAATATAAAAAATATGACTTTTATTTAGTTAAGTCTTTATTTATTTACTTACCTTCTATATTTAAGGGAGAGAAAAATTTAGAAAAAGACAAGAACAATAGAAAATTCAAAAATAAAAAATGAGTTTCTTGGAAAGATAAGAGAAGGTGATGATACAAACCAGTGATCTGTCAAAAATGATTAAAAACATAAAACGAAAATTGATAAGTAGCTTTACTAATGATGTATCGGTAGGCTCACAATCAGATTAAAATGTGTAGGTTGATATAAACATAACGGACTGAAATCCAGGTGGAACCATTCATTGGTATATGGTCTTGGTACCAAAATTTCGTTTTAGTGTATGCCTAGGTTCTGAGATATGTGGTCTTTATGCTTGCTTATCATCTGGGTATCATGGTTGAATCTTTTACCGAAAATAACGGTGATGCAAGTCTAGAACTTCCATGATACCATACATACGTGTACATACTACATACGACCATCAATAAGTGATAAAAATATTACATCCACCCAAAAATAAGTGATAATATATCACAGCTTTGTGCGGGAGCTAAGTTCATCTCTTTGTCGGTACTGTCACACCCCAACCGATGGTGGAAACATCAGAGTGATACGAAATAGTAATGACAATAGTTAATTAAAGCCAAATTTCATTTCAATAACGATTGTCAAGTACAACATTGAAGCAAATACAAATAACACAATACAACAAAAATTGATACAACAAATTTAGCCTAACGTCTACTTGTGTGTATCTAAGTCCTTGCTATTTGATTTCATAGCATCCTCTTCATCAACCTGTAACATGTTTTAAAATACAATTCAAATCAAAAGCAAAGGCGAGTACACAAGTTTAAGCATATCATAAGTATAGGATTAATGTTTAAACGAATCCTCATGGCAACTATGATTTTACGAGAGCATACAAGGCATGCAATACTACTAGCCAAACCCTTAATGCAAACACGCTATTTTAACATGGCCTCAAGTTTATGCGATGGAGGGGGATGCGTCTTCCTAGCGCTATACATGTCAAACGAAGGCTTTATACAAGTTAATGACTAGAGTATCAC
Organism: Scalesia atractyloides; assembly: GCA_947069175.1. Classification (NCBI taxonomy): domain Eukaryota; kingdom Viridiplantae; phylum Streptophyta; class Magnoliopsida; order Asterales; family Asteraceae; genus Scalesia; species Scalesia atractyloides. Next base: position 37,430,679 of record CAMTDV010000116.1, read on the forward strand.
ATAAAGAATATCCAAGATATAAGCATCACATAAGCGTATCAAGTGTTCATGTGTATAGGATTGTTTATGCGTTTCATAAAGTTCAAGTGTTGTGGTTTTGATATAAGTAAACATGTTACACCCAAAAGTGTTATAAACGAAAAGTTGGTCGAGTGTACTCACGGTTTTGCTAGGTCTTCAAACTTGACAAATTCGCGAAGGTGGTTGGTGGATGGGATGAGCGCCAAGTTACCCTACGAGGGGAAAATGTAGGTTAGTAAGTATTCGAGCGATAACGGAAGATTTAAGGAATTTAAATGCAATAAAGTAGTTTATACGGGAAAGTAATCACTAAGACTTAATGTAACATCCGTCAAAAAACGGATTTACCAAACCCGCTCCGTTTATCAACCGAACAGTCAGTCAAAATTTTCGTTTCGAATTAAATGTCCAAAACATTTTTAAACGATCCGTAATCAATTATTATACGCGAATATATATTTAGTTTTTGAAAAACTGTCAAAAATCGCAAAATAAAAATTAAATACATCTGCCGGGTTTCGAACCCGGGTCTGTACCGAGTCACTCAGTGACTTATCTTCACACACACAAACCACTGCGCCACTTGTTCCGTTTGTGATATAATAGAATCAATTAATTCATAAAGTGTCTTTGCGAACTCAAAACCGGCGCCCAACGATTCAGTCGTCGGAATCCCGGATTATTCGCGAAGTCTTAACACCGATTTACGTTATAACGTAAACCTTTAATCACATATCGGTTATAACCGATGTTTGAAGTCCGCGACCAAATTCAAAACCGCCGGAAAACTTGAATTGATGAACCCAGCCCAAAACCAGACCAAATACATCTTGTTTCTTCTATAAATTGACCCACAATCGTCTGCAAACCTTTTCGCTAAAAAATCACATCTTTTCACGGCGTAATTTTTCTCGCCGGAAGTTCCCTGCTCATCGCCGGAAAACCGACTTTCTTATTTCTGAACTTCACTGAATTCCCTAAACCTTTACCGAAGTTACCAATACCCTTTCCAAGATTTCCGGAGACTTGTTGCTGCCAGACACCCGTAGCCGGAGTTGGATTCTGTCGCCGGAGTTCTGCCGGAAAACAGAGGATCCAGTCGGTATAATCTCCGCTCAGTTTCTTTTCCTTTTTCACTTTTATCTTACCGAAATAAACTGTAAAACACTAATGAAACTTGATCAAAAGCTCGAACCAGTCAGACCCGATTTCTGGTTATTCGTTCAGTGAAGAAGATGAAGACTTGTTATCATATAAGTTTAATTAAAATCATGAAATTAATCGGGTTAGACACACAGTCCAGCGGTGGACTGTGTGCACATATAAAACGCAAAACGTCTCGAGTTCGATCCCGTTTCACACACGTTGCTTTAATAAAAATCAAGTTTTGTTTAACTGAACCGGATCGCCTTAGTTATATGTTAAGTATATTGATAACCAGAATAATAACCAAGTTAGACACACAGTCCAGCGGTGGACTGTGCGTTTGTTTACATCACTGGTCAAGAGTTCGAGTCCGGTCATCAGCACCGACTCGGACAATTATCTTTTCTTTTTAAATAAGGCAGAAAAGGAAATAAGTAATTTGTCTTTAAGTATAATAAAAATCAAGTTATATAACATGTTGAACACACAGTCCAGCGGTGGACTGTGTGTTATATTAAACCACAGGTCACGGGTTCGAGACCTGTGGTGTGCATGACCGTTTCGATTAAATTGTTTTTAAAATAAAAATGATTTTCGGTTTAATCTAATTAGGGTATATATATAATTAAAATCGGATATATAACGGGTTAGACACGTAGCTCAGTTGGTAGAGCTGCGTGCACGCGTACGAGAGGTCTCGGGTTCGAGCCTCACTCAGCGCACAATAAACTGTCAACGAACCGGTCAACGGTCAGGTCAACGGTCAACCGGCCGGTCAACGGTCAGAAAAATAATATTTTTTATTTATTTTTATTTAATTATTTTAATTAAAAATCAATTATAAATACTTAAAAATAACATTTTTAAGATTAGAAAATAGTTTCAAACTCACAAAAATACACCCAACAATCCTACTAAAATAGTTTAATAAAATCCGTTTACTCACCAAACCATAATGCGATTTATCTAGGTTAAATCTCACTCGTGGTTAAAACCACTTCGCGTGCATTCATCATCATCAACCGAACGCACCCACTGTGAGTGAATCTTACAATTCCCCCTTTTAAATTACACGTTTTGGGGTGTGTCATGTGTTATGAATTAATTAATTTATTTATTTAAACTTGTGCCATACCACATCATGACTTAATCTTAGATTGATTTATTGTTGTGATTTATTTTCCGTTTGTCAAATTACATGAAACTCATACAATAAGCCCATCAGTTCCTCGTGGGAAACGAGTAGAACATCGCGTGCTTCAATTCAAATTCATTATTGTTCATGTGTGTTTTCATTGAGTTTATATTGTTTGTAGTTGTGTTATTCATATTATCATGTTTATGCAATTCATTCATCAGGCCCCTCAGTTCCTCGTGAGAGACGAGTTGAGCATCGCGTGCCTTTAATTGTTCCATTATTGTTCATGAGTGTTTTCATTTAACATCTTATGATTATTGATCAAGTTACATCTAATTTTACTCATGTTTGGTTGTGCACATTTTTCATAATCAATTTAAATAAATTGTTCAAATGTTTTCCATAGGATTCACTCGCCAACATTATGTTGATCCAAAAACCTTTTTACACATGATACAGGTGAACAGGTTGAAGCAAGGATAGCATAGGATTGCCTTAGAAGAGAACAAAGGAGTTAGATTGTTAGTTAGATCATGTTGTAGCAATCATTGTAAACTTTCATTTAATTTGTATTAATGAATATGAAACATTTAATAAATGTCATGAGCTTTGATGATAACCCAATCATGCCCCGATCACCTTATCCGCTGCGGGTCGGGGTGTGACAGATTGGTATCAGAGCCATGACTATAGGGATATAGGATAGGTTATTAGACCCTTAGAGCCTATACTATAGTCTGCCTAAAATATTAAATTGATTAAGTGGTTACATACAAACTTGTGATATTTATTTGTTTCATATTTGTTTACATTTCAGTCAAACATACATGCTCATATACATGTTCATTATACATATATACATATTCATTATACATATATCGATGTTCATGTGTTCA